>CM042389.1:16822239-18182239 GCA_023634145.1 Thymallus thymallus | reverse complement strand
GAGGTTAGGTCAGCGATGTCAACGCATACAAGACTACACCTGGATGAGGAACATGCAGTCTAGCAAAACATACACAAACAAAATAAACAGGGTTTGAAAAACGACCCGTTATTCCGGTCACAGACGCACAGCAAGAGAAGTGATTCAGCTGCGCTCACACAGACACATGTAGAAACTCTCAACACCAGCTCTTTCAGCTGACCTCTTGTGAAACAATTCAGTGTCATTGTGAGCAATCAAAATCTCATATGGAGTTATTATCACCTCTCCCAGAGTAATACAAGCTTGGTGGTTGTCTGTGCTTAGTGACGGGCAGTGGTGCCTTGGTGCTCTAGCAGACTCCATTATTCAGCCATTCAACCTCTTTACCACAGGATTGATTTGGGATTGAGATATCTCCCGCCATCCCTACCGCACACATACAACCCCCACTCGTGGACATCCACACACTCATGTCATGCATGCGCACACACACACAATTTGTCTACTTGAGGGGAAAGTAATCTATGTGATGAGGGGGCATTGGAAAACCATTACAAGAAAAAGCACCACAGCAGAGCAGAGCCCAGCACACAGAAAGAATCAGCAGAGCGAAGCAGCTTTAAAACAACACCGGGTGGCACGATGGCAAAACATCAGACCTCCTGTCTGTTCTTCTCAGCAGCCTGTGAGGTGGCAGCATCAGAAGACTTCTGCAGGGAAAGAGATAGAGGGAAGGAGAGAGAAAGAGAGAGAAAAGAGAGGGGGTAGAGAGAGAGAGAGGTGGACAGGGAGAGAAAGAAGAAAGGAGGAGCAGAGGACACGAGAGGTGAAAACAGAGAGAGAGAGAGATGAAAAGAGGAGGATTAGTAAGCAGCCAGTGGTGTAAGCTGGGGTGTTTTTACAATCCAGCCTAGTAGAGATGGAGGAAGAGACAGTCATCACATTCACCAGAAGGTCACACACACTCCCACAAGACCCAGAAGCAGAGGACAAACTCATATGGTGAAATATTTGAGCAATCACACACACTAAAGGCTAGAACAATCCTGTGTGTGTGTGTGTGTGTGTGTATTTGACACAACAAAGTCCTTTTCTGCGTGGGCCAAGTCAAGTGGCTGTACTTGATCACCTGAGTGACAGACCTACTCAACCCCTAACCTCCCTAAGAGACAAAAGAGCCATAGAGAGAGAAAGGGAGAACGAGAGAGAGACAGAAAGGGAGAGACAGAAAGGGAGAGACAGAGAGAGAAAGAGAGAGCACCTCAAACCCTCTCTACTATTTACTAGCTTCTCTCGGCCAACCTCAGTAGGTCAGGGACTAACTAAAAGGTGCTCTGATAGCACATCAACACAGGGGAGCAAAACAAAGATATCCAACCTCCCTAGCCAGATCAGCCCTGGCCTGAACACAGTGGTTTAGGCTCTTAGCAAGACGCCACTAGCGTTCGTCAACAATCGGCATCTGGGGGTAGGCAGAGTTTGTGTTCAGAGAAAGCAAGAGAGAGCTTGCATTATTTTCCAAATCTGTGTTTATATCCCCCGTCCCTCTCTTTCCTCCTCTCCCGCTCTCTAAACTACCTTAGGGGGAGAAAACACACGGAGCAAGTATATCTATCTAAAGTGAGTTTTTAGCTATTTCCCTCTACGTTATTCATCAAACCAGCCTTACTCTCACCTCTGGATTTAACAAAAAAAAAATTACATTCAGGGTATTTTCTTGAGTGAGGTTTTTGTTCCATCGTCTTGCTTTGATACTGAGAACGGAGACGAAGAGGCAGAAACAGCACTAACAAGCACATTTAGGATGGAACTGAGGAGTGGTAGAGAGAGAGAGTGAGAGACAAAGAAAGAAAAGGAGAGGGAGATGGGAGTAGATGATAGAGAGAGAAAGATAGAGACAGAGAGAACAGAGAGAAGAGAGAGAGAACAGAGACAGAGAGAAAACAAGAGAACAGAGCTGGTGAAGGAGATAAAAAGTTGTTGGCATCAGAGGCAAGGCAGGGCTGTAGTGTTAGGGCTCGAACACATCCATATCGTTTTCTGGCCGAGAGTGCCGGGTTCATCTCTATAGACACCCTGTTTGATGTGATTTCATCGTGCTAGGACAGCATCTCTCGAATTGTCTAGATGACATTTCCACTATATTTGCTATGGCCCTCAAACTCAACTCCGGACATCAAAGCCAGTTTCACACATTTTTAAAAAAAAAGTTTCCTTAAAAATAAAGGACCGATTTAGACCTGGGACACCAAGTGGGTGCAATTAATTATCAGGTAGAACAGAAAGCAGCAGGCTCGTGACCTCGTAGGGTAAGAGTTGAAGACCCCTGGCCTTGGGGAGAGGGGCCAAGGGTTGATTTTGTCACTATCTCCTTCTGGGCATTTGGAAGCACTGATTGGCCCAGTAGTGTCAGGGGGTCTTATACAGCGAGATTGTGAGGTCTTGTTGACTTCAGTGATGCGCTCGCGCACAAACACAAACACACAGAGAGAGAGAGAGAGCGAGAGAGACAAAGACACACAGACCACGCATGGCTCATCCCTGGACTGTTACATCAGATGTGTTCATACACACAATGCATCATTGTTATCTGAGTGATGGAAGTTGGACTTGACACAAGGGCTCTATACTTTCACACACACACTAAATTCCCGTTATGCACAAATGAACACACATATAGTACACACCCTATACACAGGCGTCTCTACACACCCAGAAATATTTTCAGAGCTCTCTTAACACACACACACACACACACACACACACACACACACACACACACACACACACACACACACAGTGTGCCCCCAACCATCTGCGCAAAACGACTTAAAAGTGATAATGAGTTGTTTTTAATAATTCATTTACATATAAAAAGGCAGCGCCTGTGTGGCTGACAGAGACAGATCCTAGATCAGAGTACTCCTGCTGGCTGAGCCTGAGAGAGAGCGAGACAGATGAGATAGAGAGCGCAAGACAGATGAGATAGAGAGCGCAAGACAGATGAGATAGAGAGCGCAAGACAGATGAGATAGAGAGCGCAAGACAGATGAGATAGAGAGCGCAAGACAGATGAGATAGAGAGAGCCAGACAGAATGAGATAGAGAGAGCCAGACAGAATGAGATAGAGAGCCAGACAGAATGAGATAGAGCCAGACAGAATGAGCGAGACAGAGCGAGCGAGACAGAGCGAGCGAGACAGAGCGAGCGAGACAGAGCGAGCGAGACAGAGCGAGCGAGACAGAGCGAGCGAGACAGAGCGATGCGGGACAGAGCGATGAGGGACAGAGAGATGCGGGACAGAGAGATGCGGGACAGAGAGATGCGGGACAGAGAGATGCGGGACAGAGAGATGCGGGACAGTGTCTGACAGACCAACCAAACTGCACATGTCCTCTATGCTTATTGTTAAATGGATGGTTATTTTAACCCTTGATTATTGTTGTTACTGTTGTCCTGTTGACAACATTGATTATTATTATTTTAATTATGTTAATATTGTAAATCTCCAAAGTAAGCTTGGGCAATATGTACTTTGTTACGTCATGCAAATAAAGCTAATTGAATTGAATTGAGCGATACAGAGAGAGATGTGAGTCTGCATAGAAGTGTGCATACATCACGTGTGTGTGTAAGCTAGGCTATCAGGCTCATGCTAAGTAGCAGGTGTGAGTGGACAGGGGGAAAGGGTTAGGCCTCAGGTGGAAAATGGGCTTTAGACACTCAGTGATCTGAAAGATGTGTGCATGCGCACACACATACATACAGAGAGAGAGATGGGCATGCATTCAATCCCCCCCCACATACCTTTCTTCTCATACCAGTATATCAGTGTTAATTTTGTCACTATTTGTCAAACACCTATTTTTCAGTGGCAATTGACGAGACGATCTGACTAAATAGGTCGTCATTGTAAATAACTATTTGTTCTTAACTGACTTTCCTAGTTAAATAAAAGGTTAAATAAATAAAAATAGAATAATACATTTAACCCAGAAAAACTAACTAAATGAAAAAGGTTTTCCATTTGGGTTGACGAAAACGAGACTAAATTACCTATGACTTAAATCTAACTAGTAAGTGGACTGGACAAGAGTTTTTGGAGAGATTGAGATCATTTCAGTGTTATTTGCAATCTGAGTTGACGGGGAAAATACTACTGACCTCAAGAGACATCTGAAAGTGCTACGCTCAGGTAGGCTAACAACAGATTGATAATGCTAGCTAGTAGTTTGCTGCAACCTATCAGACCACTACTTCTAACACTTTGATTACAATACAGCTGCAGTATGTCAAGGGGCAAAACTCCAGACTGTGACCATTAAGTGGCATTTTGTAACCCCTTGACTTGGCTGTGCGGGTTAAGTTTGTAATTGGTCGCATGCGAGCTAAACATTCATTAGATGGTCAGCTCACTCAAACGTTTCCAAACGTCCTATTTTTTGGTCAAACAGTAAAGTGCATTATCCTATTGATTCCTGTAATTAAATTGTCTGCCCAGCCCCTGGGCCTGTTCCGCTGGGGCCTACTGCTGTGATGAGCGAGCCACTTGATGTGAGCACCGGGAGAGAGAAAAAAGCCTTCCGATTGAATAACATTTCAAAATCCAAAATCTTTAGAAAGCAACTACTGTTGTTCTCAGCTTTCTGTGGGTAGGGTAAGTGTACCTATTAAGCCCACCAAAACCTAAGTTTAGACATTTCTAAAATATACTCCCATATTTTTGTAAAGATGAATCTCTCATGTGAAGTCCTATGATTTTACATTTTTTAATAAGACTACCATATTGGTATCACTTTACTTGACACCTAGAGTGATAACACTTTATGATAGTCACAACCTGTCATAATATGGTAGTAACACTGTCATGACATATCTTTAGACCTGTTGTGACATATATTGCATTATTGTATGGCTGGTTATGACTCCTACATAAGTGTCAACACCCACAAAACCTAACACGTTCCATTACACCATAGCCTACTTGTCAACAGTATTGTTTCTTAATTCTTCTGAAATGTCCCATATTTAATGTAATCATTGTAATTGAGCACACATTGCTGTCAGACATGCACCTACCCCAATGCTCTGTTGCTGATGACTGATTTCAGGAGCAGGACAAGACATCCTGACTGATAACTGACTGACATAAGGGCATGTATGTGATAGGCCCATCTAGCTTACGTGATTCTGATGGCTATAATGCTTCTCGACAGTGTAAAAGTGTATTTTCTTAGTCCAAGTAAAGTGACACAGGATGGTAATAATGCTTCTTGACAGTGTCAAAAAGTTATTTAAAATATGAAGAAAATAAATTAATTATAACAACATAGGAATTAAGAAAAACTTCTAAACGAAAGGTAACTTCTTGGCAGGGAAAACAAAAACACATTTGAATACGTTTGGGTGTTGACACTCTTATGCAGGTGTCATAACCAGACATAAAATAACGCAATATATGTCACAA
This sequence comes from Thymallus thymallus, assembly GCA_023634145.1. NCBI lineage: Eukaryota > Metazoa > Chordata > Actinopteri > Salmoniformes > Salmonidae > Thymallus > Thymallus thymallus. Next base: position 18,176,789 of record CM042389.1, on the reverse strand, counting down.
CAGGTGTAAATATATGGGTCATGACCATATTATGACAAGTTATGTTAGCTGACTGGGCTTAATGAGTACCAAATGTACCCTTTAAGCCCATGGATGCGTGTTCCAAATAAGACCACCTCTTAAATAATCAATTTTAATTCATTTCCAAATGTTCAAAACTTACAATCTGACATTTCTTATGTAAAATGTGATTTATATTAATCTCCCCTAAAGATAAAATAAACTGATCATTAATATTAATCATGAAAGTAACACTACAGTAGCCTACAGTAACAGAAATTAATTTAAATGCGGTGTTATTTGAAATAAAAATTGTATTCTAATGTTACCTAAGGCCTTCATAAACACAAGCAAATTATTGTTTTTGCGACAGCGTATGAAATATATGAATTACACTGTTTAAAATGTTGCAGTCAGAGTGAATGCTCATTAGCTTGAAGGTCCCTCGAGGCCCAGCGGTTCTAGTGTTAAGATACGAAGAAATGCGCAATTGCTCATCGGCCATTGGGTAGAAGCGCTACAACTGCAACGTTTTTTAGGACAATACCTTTACTGTTAGAATAAAACATGACTACTAGCAGTGGGTATTATACTAAGTGTGAGTTTTCACTTCCTCATGTGGTGAATAAGCCCCAAAATACATTAGCCTATGATATTAATGCACAAATATTTAATCATATGTCCTTGCTTGGACATGTTCGATGAAACACTTTTTTGAATAGCCTACAATCTCAATAGTCTATCACAGTCTAAAGCACTGCAAATTACTTCCTAAGGTGGATGATAACAAAACGTTTTCTATTGCGCGAATGCCGCGGAAAGAATTTGGTGCGACAAAATCATGGGCTGGTGCCACTGAAGAAGTTGGTGGCACTGGGGAAAAATCTGCCTGGAGCCCTGTCAAGGGGTCAGATTTTTTTATCTGCTGCAGAGTAATGTGTTCTGCGGCCAATTCAGCTGTTGGGAAGAGAATCATGCCATAGGATGTTATGCAGAAAGATATGTGGTTAGGACAAGGCTATGTATGTTGGTGCACATAGAAGTCAGTGATCTATGTTTACTACAGGTTAATGAGGCAATACAAATATGTCGTGACTAAAATGTTACCAGTTGACTAAAATGGCCCAATGTTTGTTAATTTGACAAGAACTACACTAAATCATTATTGAAATGACACAAATTTGACTAAATCTATAAAAAAAACAGGGTACCATAATTACCACACTCCCATGCGCAGTGCATTCACATACAAACCCAACACAAATAATGTTACCCACACACACAATGTGCACCAATTATTCGTGCCAATTGCTGTGTAACAGATCAGTGTTGTGAACAGTGTGTGTGTGTGTGTGTTTGTACACTTACTGAAGCCGTTTTGAGGCCGTTCTCGTCATAGTATTTCTTCTTCTCGTACTTATCACGGATGAAGAACTCCACTGCTCTGAGGTCAGGGGTTAAGGAATGACACTGTGGTGCACACACACACACACACAATCACACACAGCTATGTCTTCTTAGTGCCTTCAGAAAGTACTCCCACCCCTTGAGTTTTTCCACATTGTGTTACAGCCTGAATGTAAAATGTATTAAATGGAGACTGTGTGTCACTGGCCTACACACAATACCCCATCATGTCGAAGGGGAATTATGTTCTTAGACATTGTTACAAATTAATAAAAAAATGTAAAGGTGAAATGTCTTGAGTCAATAAGTATTCCTTTGTCATGGCAAGCCTAAATACGTTCAGGAGTAAATATGTGCTTAACAAGTCACATAATAAACTGCGTGGACTCACTCTGTGTGCAATAATACGTGTTTAAAAGGATTTTTTAATGACTACCTCATCTGTGTACTCCCGCAGTCAAGCAGTGAATTTCAAACACAGATTCAACCACAAAGACCAGGGAGGTTTTCCAATGCCTCGCAAAGAAGGACACCTATTGTTAGATGGGTAAAAGAAATAAAAAGAAGATGACATTCAATATCCCTTTGAGCATGGTGAAGTTATTAATTACACTTTGGATGGTGTATCAATACACCAGTCACTACAAAGATACAGGCGTCCTTCCTAACTCAGTTGCCGGAGAGGAAGAAAACCTCTCAGAGATTTCATCATGAGGCCAATTGTGACTTTAAAACAGTTATAGAGTTTAACGGCTGTGATGGGAGAAAACTGAGGATGGATCAACAACATTGTAGTTACTCCACAATACCAACTTAATTGACAGACTGAAAGGAAGGAATCCTGTACAGAATAAAAATATTCCAAAACAGGCATTTTGCAATAAGTCAAAGTAAATCTGCAAAATGTGACAAAGAAATTAATTAACTTTATGTCCTGAATACAAAGTGTTATGTTTGGCGCAAATCCAACACAACACATCACTGCGTAACACTCATATTTTCAAGCATGGTGGTGGCTGCATCATGTTATGGGTATGCTTGTCCTCGGCAAGGACTAGGGAGTTTTCCTGGATTCAAAGAAACAGAAGCACAGGCAAAATCCTAGACGAAAACCTGGTTCAGTCTGCTTTCCAACAGACACTGGAAGACAAATTCACCTTTCAGCACGACAATAACCTAAAACACAAGGGCAAATATACACTGGAGTTGCGTACCAAGACAACATTGAATGTTTCTGAATGGCCTAGTTACAGAGGCAGGGGAGGAAAGAGAGGGAAAGACTGAAGTTCACAATGCATAAAAACAAGCAAAGGAAGGGAGGTCGCTGTCGAAGCAGGCCCAAATACCCTCAAGAAAAAGTGGCGTGTGTGTGTGAATATATTTGGGTGCTGCTCCTGTAGGCACATCTTTATTCATGCTGGAATCTACATAGAGTCGAGTCAGAGGCCAGAACTGAAGGGGGAGGGGGAAAAAGACAGAAAGTTTGAATTGAGCGAGAGACAGCGAGCACAACTATATGACAACAGAGAAGTAACAGAAAAGGAGATGGGCAAGACGGGAGTGAAGAAAAGAGAAAGGAACAATGAAAAGGGAAAGGTGGGGGGGAGGGGGACAACATGAAAGCAAAGAAACACAGCCTTATTTCAAATACTCCAACTACCCACACAGCGAATACGTAGGCCTGAACATTTAATCTACCTACCAAAGGTGGTTCAAGTCTAATACAGATTATGTATTAGACTTGAACCAGGCCGACAGCGTGAATTCAGTCTGAGTTCGAACAGGAACAGCTGTTATTAAGAACACACACCTGTCCTGTCAGAACAGCAGGCAGCCCAGCTACCATGCTGCCTTACACTCTTCAATACCACCCATGCACTCAAAGGTGCTGTGTCCAAATGTGTGTCTCATCACAACTGGGTCCAGAGTGACATGTGAAGAGGAAGTGTGTTGTGTAGGGTGGTGGTCAAATTCAGATACACACAGAAGGGTTCATTATTACTAAACAAACACACATAGAGAGAAAGAGAGAGACGAGAGGATACTGGTCGGTCTGTGGACGTCTAAAGTTGTCTGGAAGGTTGGCTTCATACAGCTGTTTGGCCTTGTTGTTACCCATGTCTACCATACTCTACACACACACACACAGGGAGAAAAAGATAAAAGCCTTCAATATATCATTAGACATCTCTAGCTTCATAATGCATCACATATTCAAACAGAGGGCAAGGTCTTCAAAACTAATTTAATGAAGAGAAAGTGAAAACAGTCACCACAACTGCCTTGAAATGTTAGATTTACATTCTAGTCAGTTTGCACTTGGTAATGACACACACAGAAACAAGACAGGCAGGCAGGCAGGCAGGCAGGCAGGCAGGCAGGCAGGCAGGCAGGCACACACGCGGAGAGAGAAGATAACTGCCACAGGGAAATGAGGAGGAGAATGATGGATTTGATAGGAGGAGGAGTGAATGAGCTAAAGTTGGAATAATTACCCATCAGGAATTAATTAGCCATTAAAAACAGCAATAAACATTCAGAGAGAGACGCATGCTCCGTCTAACCTGACAGATAGACCTACACTTTGGGTTTGCGTGCACAAACGTTTAGGGTTTTTTTCCCCCATCCTCAAAAACACAATTTTATTCTTCTGTCTAATTCACCCACACCCTCAGCCCCAACCAAAACACAACACCCCAAAAACCACCCACAGTCCTCACTGTCCGTCACACACCCCAATAGAACGCACATCCCCTATGCTACCTGGATCTGTTCTTGGGTCCATTGGTCCAGGTTGACAGATTTGACTCTGGAGATGTGGACGCCCAGGTTCCTGTGGACGCCAGCACAGCGGATACACATGAAGACCCCCAGGTTCCACGATGCCCACCGCGGACCTACACAGACGCAGACACACACACAGTTATTATTCTGCTACTGTACCAACTCCAGGGGTGCAATGGTTTTTGTTCCAGCCCAGCGTTAAAACACTGATTCATTCAATTAGGCTAAGTGTGGTCCAGACTAAAGAGCATTGATTAGCTGATTAGTCAGAACCCAAAGACCAACCACTGACTGACTTCAGACCTAAATCAGCCAACCTAACAAACCCCCCCCCCCCCCCCCCACACACACACACACACACCTGGAGCCTCGATGAGTGACAGTGGAGCTTTCAAACTAGGGGAGACAAGCAGCCAAGCTTGAAATTAAGGCCACTGCCGTCAACCTGAGGACAGGGCCTGACGTGTGTTTGTGTGTGTGTGTGTGTGGTACAGGGAAGCTGGTGGCAGTAGAAGACAGTTCTCCAGAAGACACTGACAGGTCATCTCAGCAACTTCCTACTCCTGGCCTTGTCTGTGTCACCATTGTTCAAAGCTGTGGAAAATGTAATCCACCCAATCAATGGCAAAGTGCTTGAGGTTGCAGTAGATAAAGTTGCACTCAACCACTGATACAGAGTCAGGCTTGATATTTGCCAACCCCCCTGATCTGATAGGCCTGCTAATCCTAACCAATAGGGCCTAATGGTTAGTATTAGCAGGCCTATCTGATCTTAGATCTGTGGTTAGGGGGACAACTTCTACCTCTAGCACTGGAGAACAGTGCTCTGCTGCTCCCTGGTGGTGGCTGGATGCAGTGCAGTCCACGTCAGGGTGCAAGGTTAGGTTGTGGCACTAGCTCCCAGAGAAGGCCAGCTGTGTTCAGATTAGTTAAGGACTGCAGTTGCTCACACATATTCTACAAGCAAGAATGGAACAGGCGTACACACTAGGGGTGATTCGATACGCATCTAGCTAGATGGGCGTCGATATGATACAGGAACGATACGTTTTAGTTCTAAATGATTCGGTCGTGTAGTTTTCATTAGAGGAACGAAACAATGCATTTCAGTTTGATATGATGCAGTTTGATGTATTAACATTTGTTGCATAAAGACATTAATTTAAATCCGCTGCTGATGGAGCTCAGGAGATAGGCCTCTGAGCTGGATCTGTCTGAGCTGACTTCTCGGAGCTGTGAGTATGCGTGTGTGTCAATGATGTATCTCTATGGTGAATGCAGGAATCTGGTCCTGTATCCACAAAGTATCTCAGAGTAGGAGAGCTGATCTGTTCATATTAATCTTATTCATTATGATCTAAAAGACAAAACTCATACTAGATCAGCACTGCTACTCTGAGATGATTGGTGGATACTGGCACTGAGCTGAGCCATAGGGCAGACTGGGCATCTGCCGCTCCATTATCAGATTATTACTAGGCTACTTCTGTCCCCTGAAGAAAATGAAGTAACACAAAGTATTGGGTTGAGAGATCATACAATTAGACTTCCCCTCCATCAAGTCCCTGACTTTCACTCACTGAGTTATTGGGCTTCTGGCACCACCTGTTGGTGATAAGAGGAACAGTAGGCAGGCCCCATGAGGACACAGAAGATGGGAGAGGATTCTTAACATCAAGAGCCATACAATATATGGGCTTTGGCTCCCACAGGTTTACCTGCATTCAGTAGTTACAGAAGTAGGCTGCCCTCTCCTTCATACAGCAGGCAGAGAGGGAGAGAGAAGGGGGGTGGGCGTAAGGGAGTATCAAGGAGGGGTCAGAACAACCCTCTGGGCCCATCTGGCCTTCTTGCCAAGCTTGCCGTGCCAACACAGAAAATCATGCCAGCTCAGAGAGAGTACCACTGTTCTGAACATGCCATGCCAGATGATAGCCTACCACTAAACACATGCCACAGTCTCAGCACAAGGGAGTAGGCTAGTCTAATGATCTGAAGGCCAGCACTGTGTTCTAGCCTAGGCTTATAAGCCTTGAGACATAGCAGCGGTAGAGGTATACACATACATGTGTTCAACACACCCTGAGAATGTAGGGCAGTGTGCACACAGCATTTACAGACACAGAGACACAGGCAGGCAGGCTGTAATTACAGCTGAGCAGCTCAGGTGAGTCACTCATTACAATGCAGTAGTCAAAGCTACGGGCCAACACCCCATCTATTCACCATTATTACAGCTCTGTTACACATAGTCCTGGCTGTCCAGGAACACACAAATTTCACTGCAGAGGTGGAAATGAAACGAGAGGTATTCTTATTGTGTGGTCTGGGTTTGAGTGACAGTTTAGTAGGCTAGGCACAACTAAGCCAAGTGATAGTGTGTGAGATCAGATGGAGCTTGATGATGTAACCTATGAGCCACACCCACCCGGCCTGGGCCAGCCTATCAGAGGGCTGCCCTTTCAGTCATGGGTTAATATGCCTCTGGGGTGTGTGTGTGTGTGTGTGTGTGTGTGTGTGTGTGAGAGATGCTATCTCCTTCTCGCTAATACTAACTTCCGCGCTAGCAAAAACGGCAGATACGTGGTATTGATGAGAGATATTGATAGAAAGACAGACAGTGCAACATTTCTGTGCCTGCTTGAGTATTTGACAAAATAGTGAGTGAAGCGAGAGTGCCTCAGGCCCTTGTTACTCAGTGACGTCTGAAGTCAAATGACTATCAGCTCTGACTGCAGCATGACAACACAGAGGAAGAAAGCAGCTGAAAATATCTTCCTGATTGCAGAGAAGCATTGACCCCTAAGCCTGATGAAGGTCTTACCACTAATTCCCAAGTCTATAGTCCAGACTCCAAACAATCCTGGATGGAGACTTGTGTCCGTGTCTGCTCTCCTCCTCCAGCTCTGACCTCAAAAGCACGGATACTGGTTAAGCAACATGGTGGAGATCGCCCTGAAACCTGAGTTGTAGGTGGGAAGCCATTAAAATGGGGAACCAGCTTTTCCCTATCTTTGTAGGCCATGGAAGGAGAAGCAGTGAAAGACACTGGGTAATTTTCCTTTCCCATTGTGTGGACACTGGAGAGATAGAAACCAGAGCTTAGGCAAGGAGAAGAGAGAGAGAGATCGAGGCAGTGTGGAGAGAGGAGATAAGCAACACCCCAGTATAGAACGATCTCTCTCCCTCTCCCACTTTCCTTCCATTCTCGCTAAAACCAATATGACCTGATAGTATCATCTCCCCATCATAACACATAGGCTATGCATGCGTAAACGCACACACAAAGGATAATTACACAGGACTTACAGGAACAATGCCTCACGATACACACACACACACAGGAGCATGTGATTCATTCACACACACACACACACACACACACACGCACACACACACACACACACACACACACACAAAGGGGGCGGACGAAGAGATGGATGCAGCGTGAGCATTCACGTATACAGCGTGCAGCTTGAGTGGAGCTTTCACTTAATAAACAAAACACTGGACACTTCCTCTTACCTGACTGAGCCATAATGCAATGTTCCATAAAGCAGCCTACATAGAAAACCCAGTATCCATTAGCAATGGGTGGGTGTATCATGCACAAATTCGATAACACACTCCATGGATAATACCCATGTAGGCTTTACAATATATTCTATTCAGATTGAGGAGATCCTGGAATTTGAAAGAGAAATGTGTAGTGTGTGCCGGGACAATTTTTGTGTCTGACAAAGGATAGTGTAAAGTTGTTGTCAGTTGTCACCTGTCCTGGTCCTGGATGTATCCCTTATATTACAGTTTCATCCACCTGATGTGATTTTCATTGGCCCAATCTGTCAATCAAACAACCAGCATCCCCCAATCACGTCAGAACCAGTATGGACTGGCTCTCTCAGAGCTATGGCAACTACAGTCACATCTTAAAAGCCTAACTTTGAGACCAACCAGAGAAACTTTATAGGGCAAAGCAGATAAGGACTCATTGATATGAAATAGGGACACGTCATGCTGTTGACTGATCATTGCTCGCATGCACAAAAATACTATTTTGGTGCGTCGACCATGAATTTGCAGCTGATAGTGAAATTAAAATAGGTACTGTCCACCAACGAACGGTAAATGTTAGTAAAACACGTCATCATGACGCAGGAGGCATTTATAAATCACAGGTGGGTGGCTCGCTGAGCTGAAGCAAAACCTGCTTGACAGTCACTGCTACATCAGCATTGTATTATCCGCCCGCATTGGCTTGTGTGCTGGCAATACTGGAGACTGATTACTCTCCGTTATCATAGACTGCTCTCTGACCATGTTTTTTCCGCTCATAAATAAATTTAAGGGAAGGACATCGGAGCCAATACATGCTTTCTGTGTTGCTTCCATCGTGCTAGGCTAGCAAGCTATCACACCTGTCAAATGGAATGACCGGTGTAGCTTGGCTAGCTAGCCAATGTCTGTTAGCTTGCTCATTCACACATTTAGGCAGAAGTCAAACACCCATGTGTGGCTGGTTGGGATGGGGTATATGGAACCACCACCACCTTTCATTTCCAGAATCCAGGTGGGTTTAGCAGGCTTCACTGTCTACATTTCGGCAGCTGAGATTACCTTTAGCCTCGCAGTCAGCGCAGTACTTGTTGTCGTCCTCTCGGAGCATTTTGGACAGAATGGCCTGATGCTGCTCATTCAGTTTCTGGGCTTTTTCTCTCTCCGACCGGGTCGACATCTTTCAACAAGTTATGTTGCACTGTTCCTAAAGAAATCCCCTACTGTACCCTTACCATCGGTGTCTAATTGAAATGCATTAAAGGAAGACCATCCCTGGGTATGTGCAGCTTCCTACAACCGTACTGTTCGCAGCCAAGCTCAATATGGGGGCTTGTGTTCCGCTAACAGTACCGATGGAACGTCACTAGTTACCCCAGCCACAAATGTATAAACCACGCCCATTTCTACAATTTATATTCTTAAAATCTGATTTGAAACCTAACATTAACCCTAGCCTTGAACACATTGCTAACCTTATTCCTTATGCCTAACCCTAACCTTAATTTAAGACCAAAAAGCAAATGTTCGTTTTCATGAATTTTTACGATATAGTCCATTTGACTTTGTGACTGTGTTAACTAGTGGCAACCGTACCAAATGCCGCACAGACATGGGAACATCCGGCTTTGAATCTTCAAAATTTAAATCCGTAGACTTTTATTTGCAATAGAGTCTAACTGCAGACATCGGCCGTGTTCGAGAGCATCAAAACCGTGGTGTATCATGGGTAAATTGTGATTGACTGACTCATCAGCAAATAATATTGAATAGTTATTAATGATGCAAGGTTATTTATGATGCAGGCCCATCATCTCTCAGGCCCTTCTCTATACTGCTCCCTACTGGTGGGATACGTTTAGACATCATCTCTCAGGCCCCTCTCTATGGTTGTTGCAGCTTCCTACTGGTGGGATACATTTTGACCATATCTCAGGCCCCTCTCCAACGCCAGGACCCCTCAATGATAGGACTATACTGCCACCTATTGGTGGGATGAGTTTTAGGTTTTGGATAAAAACGGATGAATGATTCTTAGCATAGTGGAAATCCATTTGAATTCAATCACTTTTTGACAGCATCCCTTTTGATTTAAACAAAACATTCCATACATGTTTGGCCATGAAAGAAGTGTTCAGAATGTGATTTTTTTTTTACCTGAATGCCGAAAGATTCAGAAGATAAAGGTGCTCAAAGTTGACACATTTTGCAAACCCCACCACAAGACATCCATGTCTTCATCACTGGAAAAGATAAACGGTTGAGTTTTATATAATTTTAAAGTTTACAAACAGTGTTGTTCTCGGGACTGATAGGGTTAATGTGCAATGTTTTATCTTAAAATTGATGTGTACTCTGTTGACAGTGGAACTTTGGGAAAACAGAGCTCTGCGGTAAAACAGTTCTCAGGCGGGGATGAAGGGCACTGTACTGGTGTCCTAGCGAGCTAGCTAGCTACTTCCCCAGTCGTAATGTTAACAGACCTGCCGGAAAAAAGTGCTCAGCAGGCGGGGGTGAAGCACACTCTGTACCGTTCATGGGTTAATTGTGTATTATTTTCGATCTAAAGTGCATTGTCAGTCGTTTTGACACAATCCTCTCTGTGGTAAAAAGAAAAAAATAATGTGTCAGGCCCAGAAGTGACGATCCAGGTGTTGGAGAGGGGCCTGAGAGATGATGGGCCTGAGAGAATATGTATGCAGCTGGACCCCTCTCTTTATTTGAGGTAGCCAGTGCTCCCAAATGCTGCTTGCAGAACACAGCAGCAAAGGACTATTTCCAGCCATAGGCAATCAAAACAGCTGAGGGATTGGACTGGATACACGTAACCACTTTCAAATTCATAGGCATGGCTATGGATGCAAGGACTGACCATCCATAAGATCTAAAGCCTATGAGTTTGATTATATTTATTTTGTTTACAGACTTCTTGTATTTTTATACTTTTTCATACTGCCGCTCTATGTATCATGTTTCGTGTATTTTCCTTCTGGCATTTTGCACCTGCCCTGTGTTTTTTTCGTAGCTGATTGACAAAGAAATTTCCCCTCGGGGATCAATAAAGTAAATAAATCTATCTATCTATCTATCTATCTATCTATCTATCTATCTATCTATCTATCTATCTTCAAACATTGGAGTAGAAAAAAACATATATTTTGGGTCCTGATGGGACACGACAGTTGAACTAAGCTCATGAGGCATTTATACATTATATTTAAGCAATAACGCTCTTGTGGGTGTGGTATATGGCCAATATATGGCCAATATACCACGGCTAAGGGCTGTTCTTATGCATGATGCAACGCAGAGTGCCTGGATACAGCCCTTAGTCGTAGTATATTGGCCATATACTATAAACCTCTGAGGTGCCTTATTGCTATTATAAACTGGTTACCAATATAATTAGAGCAGTAAAAATAAACATTTTGTCATACCCGTGGAATACCACAGCTGTCAGCCAATCAGCATTCAATGCTCGAACCACTCAGTTTATAATCTGCAAGAATCAATGGGTATATATAATTAATGTAATGATATATACTAATTTCTCTGGCTGCAAATGACAGACAACAGTTTGAGGTCTGAAAAAGGGTCTAGATGAGGTTAGAGATAGCTCTCTGGGGCAGAAGTCAGCGTGTTGTGATTCTGGATGGCCAGATTGCTAGCAATTACTAGAATGACAAGAAACTGCCATGTGGTGAATCGTAAGTGGCTCGTTTCATCTTGTTATTGATACCATGTCTTGTTTTGAGGTCTTTTGACTGATTTCCTGTCAATGCTAATATGGCTAAATTTCACTAGCTGGCTAACCAACAACTTAACGATGTACTTCAACGATAATAAGCTGTCATTGTGCAAATGTATTTATGTTTCCAATAAACATACGAGGCGAAATACAGCTTTCATGTTGTCAGAACTCTAAGCCAACCCCATATGTTTTACACGATGGTTGCGCGCGTGTCGTTTTTGTTGCTAAACAACCAACCCGTCTAATATACAAGTAATGTCTTATTCTCACCGCTAGGTGTCTCTCTTTACCATGACACTAGCTATTCCTATTCCCCTCCTTTCAACAGTTTCTATCTGATGTGACAATGGGAAAAAAAACGTTTCTATCAAGTTCTACTGCAAACTCAAACGCATACAGTAGCCTCATTTTGTAATTAGGCCTACTCCGTTAAAAGAACTTTGCACGGCACAATCTGAGATATGTTTTGATATTCACTGATGGTCATGTTCATCAGTGATACATGTATAATTGATTATTGAAGAATTCTGCCTTATGACCATAGTACAATAATATAGAGCTCGCCAGTTTGTAGTCCTTAAACCCGGAAATGATTTACCTCTGATTCGTTCAGCCATTCCTATCGGGAAAATGGAGAAAGAATAGGGTTCTGGGATAAACGAAAATAAGGTATGAGGTTAATACAACCTTTGGAGATCTTATACGTTTTGTTCTATGAGATAATATCAGTCAGTTTACATTACCTTTATAAAATGATAAAGCCTTTGTGTTTTATGTGCTTTTTAAAATTATATAAATGCTTCCAAATTTGACAAAAAAGTGACGTTAGCTGATGACGATTATCTCATAGAACATTTCCAAAGCCTGTGTTTACCACATACCTTATTTTCGGCGATTATCCAAAAACCCTAAAAAAAACATTATTTCCCACATTGGTCCAAAAAACCATGACGGAGTTAATGCCTACAAAAAGACGCCATTACTATGTATCTATATTACCACCTCCCAATCCAACATAAAGCTACTGATTTTTTTAAATGACAAAAACATAAACTATGAGGTTGTATATTTTGTTTTTGTCATAACCAAAAAAATCAGTAGCTTCAAATGATTAATGATTAAGCTAGGAGGTCAAGGTGGTCCAACCATAGCGGTCCATCTCAGCTGACTCCTGGGCTGAGAAAATGAGTCATGTCACGTTGACTGCTCATGGGAAGGTGAGATTCACTACACTCTTAACCCAGTAGGTGGGGATACGTTCACTGTTCGAAACGAGGCGGAGCTTACATTCCAATGGAATGAGTTTCCTCCTGCTACGTCACTCTGGGATCGGCTGCGATCACTCCTTCGAACTACGCTGTTAGCTGTGTTTCAGGGCTGATAGGCACCTACAGCTTCAGGAAACGATCGCAAAAAATATATATAAAATTCATCGTACATAAGTGTTATTTGATAGGTTTGGCTAATGAGCAGGCAATAATTTAACTGAGTTTTTAACGGTGCGTTTCGGAATGAGACTACCAACTTCCAAGCGCAATCGCCACTGAAAACTTTCATTTCAAGAAGGCCTTGTTTTTTTTGTTTTTGCAACAGGTCCACGGGATATGCGGAGAGGAGACTGATTAGGCTATAAAGCCTACGCCATACATGTAGTCATCTTTGGTTAATTTTACAGCCAAAGTTACAACTTACTTTCAATAACAAGAAGAGACAACTCATCGACTCGCTACGGGACAGGATCAGGATTAAAAAGGAATCGAACGCCTTCAGTTTTCCTCTAAACTACGAGCCAAGGAATTCTACATTTGGTTAAATGCGGTACGAGGCTAAAATGATGCCGGTGAGAGCTACTACTTTTAATTGCTTTAAAAAAGTTATGGCATTGTTTTACAGGTCTATTTGCTTGTCATACGTTGAGTTGATAAAGCAACATTGTACATAGGTTCGTTGATAGCCTAGGCAACACTGTAGCACATTCCAGTCGCAGGCATTACATTTACAATATCCACTTTGAATAAATGTGTTTTCAGCCATAAAGGAAAACTCAAGTTACACTAATTAACAGGCTACGCATTAACACTTTTAATGTTTGTTTTTTTTGGGGGGGGGGGTTATGCAACCTAATGTTTGGCTACCCAAGAAGGAAACTATAGACATGTTTTCATATATTATTTTATCTTTAAGAAACGGGTGTCTTGATGTTTTTTGGATGGCCTCTTATAGGCTAAAACATTTATGCAGGAAACCTTTTTAAATGTTGTTTTCACTAGGTAGTTGTTATTATTGTTCGCATTGAATAACATACCCTACACAGAACTGAGGATTTGCGTAGTAGCCTAATCTGATGTACAATCATCCCAGTGTCTAAATCTTTATGTCCATAGGAGATTGATGAGATGTGCTAAATATTTATTTTTTAAAGATCATTATATCCTTTAATCAGATAGTTTTGAGACAGAATTTGAATATTGTGGTTATTGTTTTTCCATAATCAAGGCACCCAGCAACTCAGTCTAAAGCCAGTTAGGTAATCTTTGAACCTGGAACCCTGCCAACATCATGAGAGGTCCATTCCTTTTGCTGCAGTGCTGAGCTCCATCTCTCAGCGGAGAAGGAGCAGAGCTAGGGGCGGGAGGCGGTATAGAAAACATCTTGAAATGATGACTGGGACTGTTGTATATTTAGACAAATGCCAGACTAAATTCCTAACTGATAGTGACTGTATAGGTACCTAGGTTGTGGTGCAACGTGTCTGTGACCAGTCCGCGTGCTGTGCACTACTCTGTATGGAACCAGTAGGTAAACATTCAGGATGAAAGGGAAGTTCTTTAGGTTGTGGTTGATTGCCCCCCCCACAGGAGTTGTCATGACCTCTAACCCTGGGAATGCTTCTTTTCTGAAGGGTTTTCCCTAATATCCACTGCAAAAATATGTGTGTGGATGTCAATGACCTGAAGTTAAATGTTACTGTGAGCTTAAGATGTTTCACAGAATCATTTTGTTGTCAGTTGTGCGTAATTATGTGAGAATGGATCTCTGAAACTCTATACTATGTTTATCATACTATTACTGTACATATTGGTAGCCTACAGTGTGTGCTTCTCTCCCCCTCATTCCTCACTTTCCTGTCACTTATCTGGATGACTGAATGAGTCATGTTGTCAGGCAGCAGTGACCGAGAGCTCTCAGAATGACTCCTGTCTGCAATATATGACCTAGCTCCACTATTCACACCCAGCCATTTGTTATCGCCAACCTCCATTCACATGGACATCAATATAAATCCTTGCCATGCCATGTTTCCATGGCGGAGATCTTTAATAGGCCACAGGAGACCTTGGCCCCATTGCTGTGTGTGCATGCGCAAGCGTGTGTGGTGTGTTATGTAGCCCTTTAACGTGTCTACTCTGTGCTATTACCTCATACCTCTGCACATCAACTCGGTACCGGTATCCCCGTGTATATAGCCAAATTATTGTTACTCGTTGTATTTATTCCTTGTGTTATTATCTTTCTATAATTTTTCTCTCTGCATTGTTGGGAATGGCCTGTAAGTAAGCATTTCCCTGTTAGGATAGCATGTGACAAATAACATTTGATTTGATCAGTATGGTCAGCATTCGGCACAATCCCCATCAAAATATAGCCACATTGGCACATGACGTATTGTCTGTGCTTGTACAATGAATGTTCCCTGGACCTGTGTGTACTGTTCAGTGCTCTGTGGTAGATAGAATGTAGCCGCATCATGGCTGGCTGGGATGGGGGAGGGCGGTAAAGAAGGGTCCCTGTTTTCAGAGGACAATGGGCCCAGGGACTCTTTATGACATGGTGTGGAAGAGGGCATTGTGTGTGTCCTGTCTGTCTATGATAAGAGATGCTCTCCCTTTTTTTGCCTTGGACCATCGTGGATACAGGCTAGTTGTACACAGTTTTACTGCAATGTATCCTTATCTTGTGTCCAGCCGAGCTCTGTGCACAGCTAGCAGTGATTAACACATTTCGTCTTGAGCTGATGTATACAAAGTGTTGTGATCAAAGCTCGTGTTTTTTTGCAGAGTTTCTTTTAGGGAGGTTGGTGTGATTTTGAATTGATTACGCCTGGAGGGTAATGAGGTGAAAACTCTGCTTAGCCTGTTTAGGCCTATACTTCTTTAACGGACAAACCTTTCATGTTGTTATTATTATTATTAATTATTATTACTATTATTTTTAAAGGGACAAGTATACTGTCAGAATGACTTCTTAGAACTATACACGTGTTCAGTGTTGACCTAAACATATTGTCTTAATAAAAAGTGACCACAATAGACTTGTTGCTGGTGCTAGAATGGTGGTAAAATGAGGTGATATTTGTGGGCAGCCCTGCTTGACTTTGCTGTATGTGAACAGAGACCTGAAGAGACATTCTCTCTGTGTGACCACTGACTGGCTTTGTGTTGACTCTCTGGGAGGGCCCCTTCTTACGCAACACCTGACATTCACACCAGCCAGGTGGAGGTTGGCTCGACTATATGAGGGAAATCCAAGGACATACAGTATGTTCATGTGTACACAAGGACCTCCGCTTGGAATGATCACTGGTCCATAACGAATCAACTGCTTAAGGCTAGTGGTAAAAAAACAATGCCTTTTAATAATAAGATAGGCATCGTGCTGGACGGAGGTGGTTTGTAGAGGAGCTATATGCTGATATTCAAATCTACATGTATGGTACATGACACACTGAGATAATGGCCTCAGTGATAAATGTTCTGAATGTGTGTCGTCTTTATAGTAGCTTAATGAGAAGGGATGTGGGTGTAACTACTGAAGCGGACCCTTCTGAGGAAGGGAGAACGTGACGTCCTTGGTGGATTCAGGTGAAAGGGGTGAGGATGTTTTAGAGTGGCTGTACTGTAGAGAGATTATGACGCACAGTGAGGATATTGTGAGCGTAATGTCAGGGCCAGGAATCCTAGGCCACCCATGGGGATGCGAGAGGCCAGAGGAGAGCACTGTTGCAGCCAGGGGTGGTCAGAGGATTTACCTGAAACTAGGACTACACTTCTGGGAAACGAATTGTGTCCCTCGCTCACTCACCTGTGCCAGTGATCTCTTTAAACTTGATCCTGCTCATTCCAAATTGGCGCTAATAAATACATTATAACGCGTCCCTTCTAAAACATGGGATTGGGGTTGTTGTTCAATTTAAAACCAGTTTGTCAAGGACAGGAAAGGGAAGATTATGGATAGAAGTTGGCTTATCAATGTGGCCCCCATTCCTCTCATCTCTCACAGGAAGCTCAGAGTTGGATCTCTTTCATCACAATACGATACGCAGGATGGAGAGACCAGGAAAGGAGGCGTTTAGAGGGAAACATGGTGCAGTGCAGACCGAGACGGGAGGTTATGCTGAAATTAAGTAGGGAGTGATGTATCTTACTGCAGACTACAGCGCAAGTTGTTGCAGCTGAGTTGTGTACCACAGGCTACCGCTCTCACCAGTGACCTCTTCTCCTCCGTCTTACCCTTTAGTGGAGGTAGATGAAACGGAGTAATGTATAGAGGATTCTGCCTTGGGTTCTTGAAGTATTGCCGGCTGGAGCGGAGTCAAGTCTTCAGGCCCAGAGTTTTGCAGAGAGGACGGACGGAAGGATGCACAGACAGACAAAGGCATGGAGATACAGCCTGTCTTGATGCAGAGGGGGCTCGCTCAACAAGAACTAGTTGGCTCGCTTGCTTACCCCAGCAATAATATCTGTAATGGACAGAGAAGGGTGTCTGTGGGCTTGCATGTGTGTGTGTGGCCCAGCAGCACTCCGTAGGTGTCTCTGATTACACTACATGACCA
Source organism: Thymallus thymallus (assembly GCA_023634145.1). Lineage (NCBI taxonomy): Eukaryota > Metazoa > Chordata > Actinopteri > Salmoniformes > Salmonidae > Thymallus > Thymallus thymallus. The sequence continues at coordinate 18,159,459 of CM042389.1, read as the reverse complement.
AAAGTATGTGGCATTATATAGGCATTAATATGGAGTTGGTCCCCTATTTGCTGCTATAACAGCCTCCACTCTTCTGGGAAGGATTTCCTCTAGATGTTTAACATTGCTGTGGGGACTTGCTTCCAGTCAGCCACAAGAGCGTTAGTGAGGTCGAGCACTGATGTTGGGAGATTAGGCCTGGCTTGCAGTCTGTATTTAAATTCATCCCAAAGGTGTTCGATGGGGTTTAGGTCAGGGCTCTGTGCAGGCCAGTCAAGTTCTTCCACACCGATCTTGACAAACCATTTCTGTATGGACCTCGCTTTGTGCCCGGGGGCATTGTCATGCTAAAACTGAAAATGGCCTTCCATAAACTGTTGCCACAAAGTTGGAAGCACAGAATCGTGTAGAATGTTATTGTATGCTGTAGCGTTAAGATTTCCCTTCACTGGAACTAAGGGGCCTAACCCAAACCATGAAAAACAGCCCAGACCATTATTCTTCCTCCACCAAACTTTACAGTTGGCACTATGCATTCGGGCAGGTAGTGTTCTCCTGGCATCCGCCATGATTCATCACTCCAGAGAACGCGTTTCCACTGCTCCAAAGTCCAATGGCAGCGAGCTTTACACCAATTCAGCCGACGCTTGGCATTGCGCATGGTAATCTTAGGCTTGTGTGATGCTCAGCCATGGAAACCCATTTCATTAAGCTCCCAACAAACAGTTCTTGTGCTGACGTTGCTTCCAGAGGCAGTTTGGAACTCTGTAGGGAGTGTTGCATCCGAGGACAGACAATTTTTAACGCACTTCAGCACTCGGCGGTCCCGTTCTGTGATCTTGTGTGGCCTACCACTTCACGGCTGAGCCGCTGTTGCTCCTAGACGTTTACACAAACTGACTTGTTGGAAAGGTGGCATCCTATGACGGTGTCACATTGAAAGTCACTGAGTTCTTCAGTAAGGCCATTCTACTGCTAATGTTTGTCTATGGAAATTGCATGGCGGTGTGCTCGATTTTATTCACTTGTCAACAACAGGTGTGACTGAAATAGCCAAATCCACTATTTTTAAGGGATGTCCACATACTTTTGTGTATAGACAGTATAGTGTATGTATGCTCACACAGTGGTGTTGACGTTTGCTCTCTAAGCAAGCCTTTCATTTGCCAGTTACTTTGACATTGAAGTCTATAACTCTATTACTGTGCCTCATGTTTAGTCCTGGGGGATCTTATAATGAAAACTGCCAAGGGGACAGTTTTTTCTCGCGCTCTCTCTCATGCTAACTCAATAAAAGAGACATTGAGTTTGTAGTAGAGGAGAATAACATGCACTGGTATTGACCCCTACAAGTAGAGAGTAGTGTGTGTCAGGGAAGCTTAAAAATGGACTGTTCAGATTTGATAATGATATCAAAAAGTCTTGAGAATTCTGTTAGGCTACCCTCACCTTTTACAAATTATGTTGTAGATTACAAATTGAGTTTGTGTTTCTATGCGCCTGCCTGCCTTTCTGTGTCCTTCGCTTCTGTGTAGTAGAGCATGTGTACGTTATCTGTTTGAGTAGGAGTGGTACACACACAGTCACAGCCACTAACCTCCTCCTACTTCCTGTTATTGGCTGTGGTGTGTTTATGTTTAAACAACTGGAGAAGCCTGATAATCCCGTTCCCCCTCCAGGAACCTGCCCAAAACCACTGATACAGGGTCAACTCATTTTCCATCCCCTAATAGTTAACATTAGGATTGGGCGTGGGTCAGTCTGATCTTAGAGTAGGGCACCTGTACCTCAATCCCCTAGGTAACATGTAGTTGAAGCACTGCACACACACACACACACACACACACACACACACACACACACAGGACCCCCTAGGGCATGTTTGAGAGGGTACAGTAGTGTCATCAGCTGCGGTTGCTCTCCTGCTCTCAGAAGTGCTTTCATAGAATGAATCCCAGACGGACGGGGTTTGATGTTGTTTTGCTACCATTGGCTTTCATCAGGCAGACCCATGCCGGTCTAATCACAACAGGATATTGGGTGCACCTGCTATCTATTTGACTGGCAGCTGGCACTCTCTTCTTGGCCATTAGAAACTACCCATATTCCTCAAACGCAAAAGTTTCATCCCCCTGTCTTTTTGGTTATGATACTGAAATTAAACCTTCACTTTCAAGTAGGGCTGTGCCTGACAAAAAAAAAAACATCTTGGTTGACCGGAGTCTGTTCTTTTGACCAATCAATAGGTCTACATTTTAAAACGTGTATATTTCCATATATAGACACCCTATGTTTGAATAAAATCCACTATATGTAGGCTACTGAGCTTCTCTGATGCTTTAAGGACTGCAGTTAAAAATGAAGACACGCAAATTACTAAAGAGGGAGCCAGAGATCAATATAGCCTAACCAGAAGAAAAAAAACCTGTTCCTGATCTGACCCTCCTTCTCCCGCTGCTGCTGGCCTTTGCAGATTCTGCCATTACTCTCCTGAAGTTGCCAGTAATAAGTTACACTAGCGGTCGGCAACCTTTTCCATTTGGAGTGCCAAGTTATCGTAACATTTCTACTGATCTGCGTGCAAGTTATGATTTTCATATGCACATTTAATTTATAATAGTGTTCATATCTCAAAATCAGTGTTGGTTGATGTGTTTAATAAATGAAAATGATACAAATCTAAAAGTAACTTCTATTGCCATTGCCAATATGAAAAAATAGCCTATATAAAGCAAACAAATAAAAACATTGCAGCCCACAGGTATAAAATATCCTGATTTAAAAAATAAATATCCTATAAATCACATTGGCTACGCTTGGCCTGTCTGCAAGGAACTAGAAACATTGTATCAACTATTAGCTTGGTCCGGCCCAAAGCTGGTGCTAGCACACTTGCAACATTGTATTAAATATTCTGGGCCCTCAGAGTTCTGCACCAGTGCGCTCAGGACAGACAAAGCTGTAGTCTATTTGCGCAAGTGATAAGAAGTAATCACATAGGCCTATTTTATGACGTTTCCACCAGATCAGACCATGACATTTTTTTCCCCCCTTTCATGCAGTGTTTATCGAAAGGGAGCGAGCTGGGAAGATTTTTCTAATAGGCTACATTGAGTAACTATTGTCATTCTCAATGGATGTAAAAACAGACTTTGTTTGCACCCATCTCTCTTGGGTGCAGGTGTCAAGGTGTAGGCTAGTATATTGCAAGACTTTTATGGTGCGCTTTTATATGGCTTGGGTTAATTATGTTTTCTTACTGAATAGGCATATCAGCTGACATAGGCCTGCTTGTCTTAGATCTTTTTCCTATGCTTTCGTATACAGCAGTGGCTTAATAGTCTTATCATATTTGTATTATCCAGAGAGACTTACAGTATTGAGTCCATACATTGTCATACTGGTCCCGCTTGGCAATCGAACCCACAAAACTGGCGTTGCAACCGCCATGCTCTACCAACTGAGCTACACGGGACAGTTAATTTTTAATACACTCTGGGGTAGTCTCAACACCTCTCTCCATACTTTAGTTTAACTTTCTCCTCTAGCGTTTGTATTAACTTCAACATTATTATAGGTAATGTTGTATAAAAGAGTGTGCGTAATAGCATAATTGCTAGCTGTTGGCAACATCCTTCCCATTACAACCAATGGGCAATATACTGGGCATATTATGCAGTACACTATATTTTTACTACCCACCCCTCCTCTCTATAATCTCTCACACCTCTCCTCTAGGGCTGTAGTGGTCATTTGTCAGCTGGTTATTGTCATGCAAAAGACTGCTGGTCTCATGGTAATATCTAATGCAAAACCTAACGCCAAAAAATCTATATATATATATATATATATACAGTACCACTCCAACGGTTTGGACACACCTACTCATTCAAGGGTTTTTCTTTATTTTTTATAATTTTCTACATTTTAGAATAATGGTGAAGACATCAAAACTATGAAATAACACATATGGAATCATGTTGTAACCAAAAAAGTGTTAAACAAATCAAAATATATTTTATATTTGAGATTCTTCAAAGTGGCCGCCCTTTGCCTTGATTACAGCTTTCCACACTCTTTTCATTCTCTCAACCAGCTTCATGAGGAATTATTTTCCAACAGTCTTGAAGGAGTTCCCACATATGCTGAGCACTTGTTGGCTGCTTTTGCTTCACTCTGCGGTCCAACTCAACCCAAACCATCTCAATTGGGTTGTGGAGGCCAGGTCATCGGATGCAGCACTCCATCACTCTTCTTCTTGGTCAAATAGCCCTTACACAGCCTGGAGGTGTGTTTTGGGTCATTTTCCTGTTGAAAAACAAATGATAGTCCTACTAAGCGCAAACCAGATGGGATGGCGTATCGCTGCAGAATGCTGTGGTAGCCATGCTGGTTTAGTGTGCCTTGAATTCTAAATAAATCACTGACAGTGTCACCAGCAAAGCACCATCACACGTCATCCTCCGTGATTCACAGTGGGAACCACACATGCAGAGATCATCCATTCACCTACCCTGTTTCTTACAAAGACATGGCGGTTGGAACCAAAAATCTCAAATTTGGACTCATCAGAACAAACAACAGATTTCCACCAGTCTAAAGTCCACCAACTCTAATGAACTTATCTGTTGCAGAAGAGGTAACTCTGGGTCTTCCTTTCCTGTGGCGGTCCTCATGAGAGACAGTTTCATCATTGCGCTTGATGGTTTTTGCTACTGCACTTGAAGCAACTTTCAAAGTTCTTGAAATTTTCCGCATTGACTGACCTTCATGTCTTAAAGAAATTATGTACTGTAGTTTCTTTGCTTATGTCTTTTGCTGTTTTTGCCGTAATATGGACTTGGTATTTTACCAAATAGGGCTATCTTCTGTAAACCACCTCTACCGTGTTGCCCAGATATGTCAACCCTGATTAGCCAATGGGCTTTCATGATTTTGAAGGAATTTCATATTATTAGTTTAGCGCAAGACGACACGCCTCACCTCTCCCAACATATTCAAAACCAAGGCAGCACTGAAGATGAGAGATTTGTTTTTACATGGCTAGCAGCTAGCAAGTCTTCTTTTGTTATTTAAAAAAAGTTCAGGGCGCAAAATGTCATAAGCAAAGACAAATAAATAAGGCAGATGTCCGCTCATTTATTGCTTCTTGGATGAAGGACTATGGACTCGTTTTACTGCAGCACTGGTCTGTTTGCGCTCTCTGTTGTAAAACTCTTGTTTGTCGGACATGAAGTGTACTTCAAGGATAAGGCAGACAAGGTTGAAGGAATCGAGGGCCTTGTCCAGGTATGAAAAGCAAAGCAGTGTGTTTACAAATCTACATGCAGTCAAGAATCAAGCTACAGAGGAGTGTAACAAAGTTGCGCACTGCATTGCTAAACATGGAAAACCATTTTACTAATGGGGAATATATCAAGGAGGCTTTCCTCAGTAGTTCACTGGCTTTATTTGATGAATTGCCTAACAAAGACTATCATTAGGGCTCCCAGGCGGCGCAGCGGTCTAATGCCCTGCATCTCAGTGCAAAAGGCGTCACTACAGTCCCTGGTTCGAATCTAGGCTGTATCACATCCTGCCGTAATTGGGAGTCCCATAGGGCGGCACGCAATTGGCCCAGCGTCGTCCGGGTTTGGCGGGGGTAGGCCGCCATTGTAAGTAAGAATTTGTTTTTAACTGACTTGCCTGGTTAAATAAAAAAAAATCGCAAAGATAAAATAAATGCCTGTGTATGCCAGGACTGCTGAAAGGTGCGTTACTGAGATGGTTGAAAATGTCAAGGAAACTGCAAACTGTAGTGTGTTAAAAGATGCTCCTGTGTTTAGTGTGGCTCTTGATGAGAGTGTGATGTGAATGACATTCCACGTCTGGCAGTTTTTGCAAGTTACTGTGACTCAGAGCAGGTATGTGAGGAGCTGCTTTGTCTAAAACCCATGCATTGTACTACTAAAGGGGAAGATGTAGCAAAAACCTTCACAGGTCATTTTGAGGAGAGAGGTGTCGATATTAAAAACATTCGCTATTACAACTGGCGGTGCCCCCGCTACTGTGGGAAACATAACGGATTTGCAAAGCTGATTGAAGATAAGATTGGCCACCCTGTGGTTAAATGTCACTGTATAATTCACCAAGAGAATCTGTGTTCCAAGATCAAGCCTGTGGTGCTAATGGACATCGCCTCTGTTTAGCGAGCTACGGAATTCTTCAGTTTGTGGGCAATTACATATTCAATAGACACAATTAGTTGTAATGCACATATGAAAATCCTAACTGGCACGCAGATCGTTAGAAATGGTAGGATCAATTGTAATTTGGCACTCCACACAACAAAGGTTGCCAACCGTATGTTATATGTCTTTGCACCGTGTTAAAGGCTGAAAAATATAAGATATTTATATTATTTACTTTTTTTTTTAATTGAACCTTTATTTAAGTAGTTAAGAACAAATTCTTATTTACAATGACGGCCTACCTACAGGGTCATCCCCTGGAGCAAATATGTGTTAAGTGCCAGTTTTTTTTTTTTTTTTTTTACATTGTCTGCTCGGGTATTCGAACCATCGACCTTTCGGTTACTTGCCCAACGCTCTAACCACTAGGCTACCTGCCGCCTATAAGATATGCTTATAAGTCCCGTGCCATTCTTTTATATTGTATGATTTTATAGTAAGAATAATATAATTTAACTTGAATTAATAAAATAGAAAGGATATTTCTTCCCATTTTAAGGAGTGAGGGCACATATGAAGTGGCTATGTTAAGTGTAAAATTAACTTGAAACAGGTCCTATATGCTAGATTTAGAGTTAGTTGTGAATGATACATACTTTTTATATGTTTTGATTTCTAATACATTCTATGGGCTGCATGGTGCGACTATGTGATTAGAGAAAGTCACAAAAAAATCTTGCACTCTGTTCCTTGCCTCAGGCTGAACAGCTGTTTTCTCATCAAGTGATCATGTTTTCACCCATCAGACTATTCTCAATTTAATCTTGTCTTTACTAATTTGTCAAATTAATTTAGATGTATAATGTCCCATTTATCAAAAGGGCATGAACAGGTGCATGGGAAAAATACATGTCGTCTGTATGCACTTGAATAGCGAATGGAGGCCTCACGCTTTCCCGCCTGGTCCGTTATTCAATGATGGCAGGTAGGCTACTTCGGTTTTATAGCGGAGAATGTGCTTAATATGAGCAGCTGAGAAATAAGAACACTTATTTCACTCCAAGCATTAACCACTGTTTAAGGAGCATGCTCCCGCTGCACGACAGCTGATATTCCGCCCACCGGCTCTCCAACCTGTTTCTGCAGCTACCCAGTGCTTAATTTGGGAAACCAAGTGAAATCTGTTTGGGAACATCAACAGTAACATGTTTTCGCAAAAAAAACATTTCACTTAACTGTTGACAGCCCCTCTGTGCGCTTGAGAAAATAATAAAGGAGAGAGCGGAGGAGATGGGGGAAAAGAATTGTGGCTATTCAAATACAAATTCACTATAATTGTAGGCTAACTGCTCATAAGCCTAACCATGCGCTCTAACCATCACCTTAGAAAGCACTGTCCATTTTGTTGTGTTAGACTTTGATACAACATCCACAATGACCTTGTTTTACTCTGTTTCAACCTGCTTTTGAACTTCTTTTTTTCAAATTGATCATCACAGTGAGGTGAGTTTGAAAAGCATGATACTGTTTTGATGATAAGTGTTTGATGTGATTTTCAATTGCATTTGCATTGATGTCAGTGGTTAGAGGGACAATCGAGCCCTGAGTACCACCAGGCCATTAGCGACCTGATGTTCTTTAGCGAGTTGAGTACTACCAACGCATGTCCAGAGTGCATAAGAGGAGATTACTGTGACTCAACGGTTGCATGGAATTTTACTGTGGTCATGACTCATGACTGTCAGTGTGGCCGTAATACGGTCACCGCAACAGTCCTGCTCTCCTCTGTCTCTTAGGACGTATTCAGAAGTATTTTATTTCAAGATATTTTGTGTTAGAGGAATGAAGGTAGGGAGATATGGAGGAAGGTGGAGGAAAGTCAGGAACAAATGCAGCAAAGTACCAACCTCATCCAGTGTAGGCTGTGAGAGCTGAGGGAGAGCCCAATGGCAGGTCTGTCTGGATCACTTTAATGCTGAGCCCCAGAAGGTTTTACCGTATGTCACAACCTCAATATTTTGATCATCTCTTTCTCTCGTTCTCCCTCTCTCGCGTTCTCTCTTGTTCTCTCTTCTCTCTCGTCTCTTTCTCACTCTCTCTCTCGTTCTCTCGCTCTCTCTTGTTCTCTCTTCTCTCTCGTCTCTTTCTCACTCTCTCTCTCGTTCTCTCGCTCTCTCTCGTTCTCTCTCTTGTTCTCTCTTGTTCTCGTTCTCTCTCACTTGTTCTCTCTCTCTCGTTTTGTTCTCTCTCGCATTCTCTCTCGTATACTCTCTCGTTGTCTCTCTCGTTGTCTCATTCTCTCTCTCCCTCTTAACATTAACAGGGTCCCCTGGATGTCCAACATTCCTTGAATGAGCGGTGATGTCAGCTGCTGCGTCTATTTCTGGGTGACTTTTCTTGTCCTGCTGGGATTTAAAGCATATTTGCCCTCCTGTAAAAAAAGTCAAATCTAATGCATTGAAACTCTCCATATTGAAGCGTCAGAGAACTATATGCTTGTCTTACATGATTTGTTGCCCCACTAAAACCAATCGGCCGCCGGCCATAAAACGCTTATGTATCTGGGTCACTGTTATTTGAAACCTTGCAGAGCAGATCTGACCAACCTTTCCTGCAAAGCTAAAGCTTCTACTCTGCTAGATCAGTTGAATTATCCACACACTGTAGTCCAGTGGTATATAAAGGGAGTGCTGGCTCGGGGGTTGAAGTTTCCCTGTTAGGCACAGATCTGAGAACAGCATTTGGCACAGATCTGGGATCAGCTTTAGGGAAAGATCAAGGATCAGCTTTAGGCACAGATCTAGGACCAGGACAAATAAAACAACAACAAAAAATTATGGTTGCAAGCAACCATGGCAGGTTTCAAGCTTTGGCCCCATAGCGCAACGATCAAACATCTTTTCCAGAACCACTGGACCAATCGGCACCTACTTTGGTATATTGCATCTATGGATGCACGTCTTTAAACGCAAAACAACATGGCGCTACAAGCCAATGACTTGTTTTTTTTTCATTTCCAACAGCGCCACCATGCGGCCAAACTGACCTAAACTCTACAGGTTAGCTAGAACGTGTGCCAAATTTTATAAAAAATGTTATCAGTTAAACCGATCAATAGATTTAAACATGTATCCGTTATTGCGCCACCGTGTGGTCAATCTGAATGTGCTTGGAAATGTTGAGTCTTGACAGTGTTTGGAACATGTGTATCAAGTTTTTACAATACGAATATCCGTGTGATTTATATGCATATATTATATTTATGTGCCAGACCACGCCCTCATTAATGTTTATTAGTCAGTAGCGGCCATGTTTGAGATGCTACCCTGGAAAATATTGCGTTTAGTCATTGGTCCATAGTCATTCAGTGGCAGAGGAGTAGCGGTTTTAAGTGTTTTTTACTTAAAAAATGATTCTTGGGGGACCTTATGGGTACATGAGACAAATTTGTTCCTTGTGAGGAGAGGGAATTATGCACCAAATGGGATGAGGGGGTGTGACCTTCCAAAGTTAGCATTTTCAATTGCTTGTTATAGCGCCACAATCTGGCCAATTGACATTGCATTGCGTGAGAGGTTGTGGCCCATGGACTTTTACCATCACGCCAAATTGCACCGTCCTAGGTCTTAACATCTCACAGGAATTTGCAATTTTAAAAAACAAATCTGCTGAGAAATGGAATAATAACGCCAACAAGTACAATACCCAGGTTTTCCGCTTGAACCCCTAACAATTCTGTATTTAGGAACTTCATTAGGGAGGCTGTCCCTTTTTTGACGTGAACGTTTGTGAATTATTTGTCATTCTTAACCCTTTTCCTTCATCTGGGGTGGTCTTTTAGAGGGTGTGGCGTGAACCACTGTGACCCTTTCATTTTCAACCCCCTAAGCATGATCTATGGCTTTAAAAAGTGTCAATTCGTATCCCTTTTTAACCAAGCTACTGGTTAGGTTAGGTCTGGACCACCTAGATTGTCTGCATCATCGGCAGTGATGTTAATTGTGTGTATTGGGAGATTGCTTTTGATTTCTTAGACCTGAGCGTTTAAAAAAAGTCTAGAAGAGAACAGTTTATGTTTAGAACAGACTCTTAGAAGTGATGATACCAGTATCACAATATTTTTTCCACGGCAAAAATGAAGACACAAAGCAGACCTAACTCTTTGTTAATTTTAACCTGCTGAATGTAAAATATTGTCTGCTATAGCTTGGAAAATAAATAAATGTGGTTCTGGATGGCAACACAATGTTTCATTCCAACGTTAGGTCTGTTTAACTAAAGAATTTAAATCTGCTATGTGTTTTGTTTCCTTGCAACAATACTAAGAAGTATTGCGATACTGGTATCATCCAGGCCCTACTGGCTACCTAGTTAGGACAATATCCGTTTAAAAAAAAAAAAGACTGGATAAGTGAATGCAATGTAGTTGATACCTTTTTGGAATCTGCTCTAACCGTTCTGGTGCTCTCACATCAAGCAACAAGGAGAGGAATCCACTTTAGACCATTGAGATGCAGTGATGTACAGTTGAAGTCAGAAGTTTACATACGCTTAGCTTGAAGTCATTAAAACACATTTTTCGGCCACTCCATAGATTTAATTTTAACAAACTATCATTTTGGCAAGTCTGTTAGGACATCTACTCTCTGCATGACACAAGTAATTCTTAGAACAATTGTTTAGACAGATTATTTCACTTATAATTCACTATATCACAATTCCAGTGGGTCAGAAGTTTACATACACTAAGTTGACTGTGCCTTTAAACAGCTTGAAAAATTCCAAATTTGTTTTAGAAGCTTATGATAGGCTAATTGGCATCATTTGAGTCAGTTGGAGGTGTACCTGTGGATGTATTTCAAGGCCTACCTTCAAACTCAGTGCCTCTTTGCTTGACATCATGGGAAAATCAAAAGAAATCAGCCAAGACCTCAGAAAAAGAATTGTAGACCTCCACAAGTCTGGTTCATCCTTGGGAGCAATTTCCAAATGCCTGAAAGTACCATGTTTATCTGTACAAACAATAGTATGCAAGTATAAACACCATGGGACCATGCAGCCGTCATACCGCTCAGGAGGAGACGTGTGCGGTCTTCTAGAGATGAACATACTTTGGTGCGAAAATTGCAAATCAATCCCAGAACAACAGCAAAGGACCCTGTGAAGATGCTGGATGAAACAGATACAAAAGTATCTATATCCACAGTAAAACAAGTCCTATATCACCATAACATGAAAGGCAGCTCAGCAAAATATAAGCTGAAATAAATAATTCTCTCTACTATTATTCTTTCATTTCACATTCTTAAAATAAAGTGGTTATCCTAACTGACCTAAGACAATTTTACTAGGATTAAATGTCAGGAATTGTGAAAAACGTGTATGTAAACTTCCGTCATTCAACTGTGGAGCCCACTGTTCTGAGCCTATACTATAGCCTTTCTTTGTTTTCACTGAGAGGTCTGTAGCTGCTCTGCCCTCAGCCTTTGTGCCTGGGTGACATGAATGGCCCAATGTCTAGCATTGAAGCATTTTCTAATAAGTTCAATACATGTAGTTGATTTTCTACTAAGTTCAATACATTTTGGAATATTGTTGAATTCCGTTTTAATGTCTGGATTCCGTGATTCCGTCGGTGTTCACCGCAACACAAGACAGTTTGTTGCTATCAGTGTCACGCAGACAGGTGTAGGGAATTAACATACCTTTCACTGAGAGTTAGATATGCAGCTTTGATAGCCTTGAAGATGTCACTTTCTTACACTATTTATTGTGGTTTTAGGATAACTATTTTTGCCATGTGCCTTATGCCTCAGTGGGCATCTCTAGCCTTCATCAACTCTGATCATAACATTTGTGAATTTGTTTATGTGAACAGTAAACATTACAGTATGGTGAGATGAAAATGTTAAAGGATGTCTTCATGCTAATATCCCCATGTTTGTCTCTTCTCTCTGTCCCTCAGATGTTCCTGACAGTGTACCTCAGTAACAATGACCAGCATTTTACAGAGGTGCCCGTTACCCCAGAGACACTGTGCCGGGACGTGGTGGAGCTATGTAAGGAGCCCGGAGAGACTGAATGCCACCTGGCTGAGATGTGGCGTGGATCTGGTGAGCCTCCTACCCCTTTTACATCTTTATACGACAACAAACACCTCTATGCCTGTCATTTAGGCACCTGGACTAGTAACTACCTATGATCTAGTGGTTACTTGGGAAAACACATATTGTCTTCTAAACAAACCCCAAGATGATATAGATGATATATGGAAAGAACACAGAATAAAGGTGTGCTGGCTGTGTGCCAACTGGCCAGACTTGATGCTTCCTCTGAGGAGCTGATCTTTCTCTGTGCTGTCTCTGACGCTAACAAGCTGGGTGTATTATCTTTGTAGCCCACAACACAGATAACACATCTCTCACAAGTCTCTCCTCAAGTGGAGAAATAAGACCTCAGCCTTGCACAATCCCTACAGCTGCTCTCCAAGAATTCTTAGAACTCAAGTACCCGGGGTTAGAAGTGGACCGTTTCCATGGTTGTGTGTGGTTGCCATGAGAGACGAGACTAGGTGCCTGTGTTCCGGCTGGAGTACCTCTCTGTCCTTGAGGGGAAGATTTTATAAGTGCTGAAGGGGAAACCAGATGAATTTTGCACTTCTTTTTACAAAGATGTTTTATTCTTTAGGTTTAGCTAATTCCAACAAGATAAAACAGGCCCTGCGTGTGTTAATACTGTCCTGATTATTTCACATTCCTTTTTTGTTATAAGTGAAGGCATGAGCGACGTGGTTAGAACGTTTTAAATACATTGGTGCACTAATCAACCGGGTGTTTAGTACTTCTGTTAAATGAAGAGAAGACGCATGATGTTTGAGTGGTAATATGAATGAGTAATAGGCCTGTTGGATCAGTGCCAGGTCAGCTGAAAGCATTAACAACACAGAATCGTTGTCCTTCCCTGAGGCCGCACTTCTCAGAACGATGAAGTGAGAACGGAAGTCTTGATTTAAATCCATCTCCTCAGAATGTACACTAGCCTAGTCCAGTCAGTCCGTGTCGTCTGACCGGATTAACAAGCCACACACACACGTCATACGACACACACCTTGAGTGCTTTTCCTCTGAGACAGAATTACTGTTTAAATGTAAAGATGAATGTATGTTTAACTGGATTGACAGTCCCATGCATGTGTTTGTTAATGCTTGCTGGCTTGTCACTTTAGTCCATGCATGTAAAATACATTAATACTGAGAGGTGGGTTCAAAACAATTTGATAGGGGGTGTCCATGTGAATATTTTCAAAGCCTGGGGGGGTGCACTGCTTCCCCAAGCACCACTGACTAACTCTGTTCTCTGACCTCCTAAACCAATGTATGTGTGTGCATGTGTTCTAGTCTAACCCCTTCTTCTCCCCCCCCCCCCTCCATCAGAGCGACCTGTAGGAGACGGGGAGCGGATGCTGGACGTGCTCCAGCATTGGGGGCAGCACAGGGCAGAGGTGCGCTTCTTCCTGCGTCATGACCGAGTGCCTAGCAGAGAATCTGGTGAGTTCCCAATGACCTGTCAGGACAAAGTACATACAGAATAGAATTTGTTTCAATTGACTGATTTCCTCATATGAACTGTAACTCGTTGAAATAGTTGCATGTTGCATTTATTTTCTTCAGTATACTATACTATACCATACATACATACATACATACATACATACATACATACATACATACATACATACATACATACATACATACATACATACATACATACATACATACATACATACATACATACATACAACAGACAGTGTAAAGAAAATCTCAGACACAGCACTGTAATCAATTACGTAACAAGTTGTTAGAAAGTAAGTAGAAACCCAGACGGCCCTCCCTCCCCACAGGATAGGGATTGTGCAACAGAAGCCTAAGACCCCCTTGATCCGTGTATGCCTCTGGATTTCTATTACAAGGCTTCAAATTTCAGACAAGCGTTATTTAGCATAATGCTATAGGGCTCTCACTAAGGGGTGTTCAAATCACATCCCCATAAGGTTGTTACTTTTTTTTTTTCTTTCAGGGACATAAAAACTATAATTTTTGTCAAAGATGCGGTGTGGATCCCCTCCCTGTCCCTAGTTGCGTAATTCCTAAGCCCTCTACCCCTCACAGCTTGTGTCTGGCTCTGGGATTAGATGGCCGTTTTCTTTTCCGGCCATCTTAGCCTGGACTTGTTTTCCTGCACAGTTAACCTGTTTGTACTTAGGCTATGTCTTCGTAGTTAGTAGCCTTGTGGTAGGCTACAATTGGTTAGCTTAGCATTGTGTTCTTTCCCACAGTTAGTTAGCCTTGTGATACAATTAGCTAGCTAATCATTGTGTTCTCTCTCTCCCATAGGAGATAAAAAGCTAAACTATGCTATCCATCTCTATCTCCGTTCTTCTTTCTCATAAAGCGTGCCTTGCTTAGCTAGCTACCCATATAGATAGCTATTTCCCCCATTTTAAGTTATAGTGCGATACAATATTATCATGATGCTTCGGTGCCGATTCGATATTTATTGCCATTCTCACGATGCTTCATGTATTGCGATTCGATGTTTCCGAACATATTGCTCACTATATGTCTGCTGCAAAGAGACAAGGGAGGGTATGTGAAAATTAGTTTATTATACAAGATCTCATCAATCTACACACTGTAGAGATGAAACGGTATGAAAATGTCATACCATTATTATAGACCAAAATTATCACGGGTATCAGTATTATCGCGGTATTGTTAAAATGTACTGTAAATGTTCAAAAAGTACTGATACACACACTGAAATCATTTTACCAAGTTTTATATTGAAAACCAACAAACAACAAATAAAATTATCAGCACTATGCACTTTTTGTGTGCATAAACATTAAAATAATAACATTAACATTAAAGATGGCACCATGTGGCCATGAGAGGTAAAAGTTTCCCTTGTGCAGTTTTTAATGAACACAACCTTAAGTAAGCAAATCAAATGTGCATATAAAACCAACACAAGTAAAGCAATGTGCATGTAAGAACAATACAACCATATGTAAACAAATCCAGTGTGCAGGTGTTGACATTAAAATAACAACAAAATATGTAAACAAATCAAATGAACAGCACTGATTGTATGTCCGTTCTCTCCTTCATAAAGAAATGAGGTGCTGCTGGCCTAACATCCTGTATGTATGTCCTTTGCAATGTAATACTGCAGGGCTGCAGTGAGGTCTTGAGAATTTTTTTGATGTGGGTCCATAAGCAGCCTGCCTTTTTAAATACTTTCTCAAGTGTCTGTGTCACAACTGTAGATGAGGAGGGACCAGTAGCATCACTGGGTTTGCCTGCTGCATGCCCACTCTGTAAACAAGGGAATAGCAAATGTAGTATTATTCTTAATAGTGTTATTAGTGTTATTCTTATTAGTGTTACATTATAATTATTCACTTACACACACACACACACACACACAGTCTATCTTCTGTGTTGCATTTGAGTATATGCAATGACCCCATGCACAATTTACATAAATACAAATGAGTGATAAGACAGTGATAGTAATTGCAATGAGTCTTGTATAGGAGTCTATAGTGTTTCTCTTGTTGTAACACTTTTACAACTAAGTTGACGGCTGCCGGATTTTAAATGAACAAAATATGTTGGTTGGGTGACTAAACTACATAACGTGTTATCGTGTGCAATGGGCGAATAGTCTGCAGACACACGACGCATACAGCAGCAGAACAACGTGTAGTGTCCCCACATCATGCATTGAACTAAAAGTTAACTTACCTTGCATTCGCTATAAAGTAGTGGGTGGTGGTCACAAAGATGACTCAAGAGATTTGAAGTGTTGCCCCCTTTCACAGCAAATAATTTTTTTGCATGTTCTGCAGACAGGGTGACCATCTTAGATTACGTTTCCCTCAGCACTCTTACGACCACACTTCAGATTTGGTCCTCTTAGAAGGCTGTCACTGCCTTCCCGCCATGTTTTCACACATAACAAAACCCACGTTTCATGCTGCGTCTGCGTCAGACTGTTGCTAACTTTGGTTGATGCTGGACAGTTTTTCAGTTTTAATGGTAACTAAAATTTGAAACGCTAATACTAACTGTCGGGAATTTTATTGTGAAAGCGGTAACCGTTTCATCCCTACTACACACGATACCCCATAACGACAAAGTGAAAACAGGTTTTTAGAAATGTTTGCAAATGTATTTAAAAATAAAACCAGAAATATCTAATTTACATAAGTATTCAGACCCTTTGCTATGAGACTCGAAATTGAGCTCAGGTGCATGCTGTTTCCATTGATCATCCTTTAGATGTTTCTACAACTTGATTGGAGTCCACCTGTGGTAAATTCAATTGATTAGACATGATTTGGAAAGGCACACACCTGTCTATATAAGGTCCCACAGTTGACCATGCATATCAGAGCAAAAACCAAGCCATGAGGTCGAAGGAATTGTCCGTAGAGCTCCGAGACAGGATTGTGTCAAGGCACACATCTGGGGAAGGTTACAAAAAAATGTCTGCAGCATTGAAGGTTCCCAAGAACACAGTCACCTCCATCATTCTTAAATGTAAGAAGTTTGGAACCACCAAGACTCATCCTAGAGCTGGCTGCCCGGCCAAACTGAGCAATCTGGGGAGAAGGGCCTTGGTCAGGGAGGTGACAAAGAACCTGATGGTCACTCTGACAGAGCTCTAGAGTTCCTTTTTGGAGATGGGAGAATCTTCCAGAAGGACAAACAATCTCTGCAGCACTCCACCAATCAGGCCTTTATGGTAGAGTGGCCAGATGGAAGCCACTCCTCAGTAATAGGCACATGACAGCCAGCTTGCAGTTTGCCAAAAGGCACCTAAAGACTCTCAGACCAAGATTGAACACTTTGGCCTAAATGCCAAGCGCCACATCTGGAGGAAACCTACCACCATCCCTACGGTGAAGCATGGTGGTGGCAGCATCATGCTGTGGGTATGTTTTTCAGCCTTAGGGACTGGTCAGGATCGAGACAAAGATGAACAGAGCGAAGTACTGAGAGATCCTTGATGAAAACCTGCTCCAGAGCGCTCAGGACCTCCGACTGGGGCGAAGGTTCACCTTCCAACAGGACAATGACCCTAAGCACACAGCCAAGACAACGCAGGAGTGGCTTCGGGACAAGTCTCTAAATGTTCTTGAGGGGCCCAGCCAGAGTGCGGACTTGAACCCGATCGAACATCTCTGGAGAGACCTGAAAATAGCTGTGCAGCAACACTCCCCATCCAACCCGACAGAGCTTGAGAGGATCTGCAGAGAAGAATTGGAGAAACTCCCCAAATACAGGTGTGCCAAGCTTGTAGCTTCATACCCAGGAAGACTTGAGGCTGTAATGGCTGACAAAGGTGCTTCAACAAAGTACTGAGTAAAGAGTCTGAATATTTATATAAATGTGATATTTCAGTTTTGTTTTATTAAGTTAGCAGAACATTCTAAAAATCTGTTTTTGCTTTGTCATTATGGGGTATTGTGTGTAGATTGATGAGGGGGAAAAAACGATTTAATTAATTTTAAAATAAGGCTGTAATGTAACAAAATGTGGAAAAAGTCAAAGGGCTGAATACTTTGTGTATATATAGATATTTTTATTTTTACAAATCAATACTTGGAATCAAAGTATTGAAATAATGTTGCGCTATGTAACTATCAACTATAATTCTCCATCACTATTAAGTTAGCTAAGTAGTCAATTCAATTAATTTGTCATAGCATTAGCTTATAGGCTAATTATTTTTTCAGAGTTAGCTTAGCATGTCATTGTGCCACTGTGTAGTCCCCAGGCCTAGCCCATATTTGTAGCAGATGTTGTCCAAAACTATTATGTTAGTTGTTTGGTCATGGGCTGGTGCTCAAGGGATGAAATCAGTTCCACTTGCTCCCTAAGACACCCCCTACACAGAAACACAAATACACACAGACACAAATATACACACACATGCAGTCAATGATCAGCCCCTCAGAGAACCAGGGTACTGTAGTAAATCCTGAGATTATGACTGGTCTCTGGGCGACACTGATCTCTTTGTGCTGGCTGAGTGGCTTAGCTCGTCGCTAACACAAGCCAGTCTGTGTTTGTGTAACCTGCTTTTGACTCCTCCCCTACAGCTGAAGGAGCCTATTAAAGAACGTGTGTGTGTGTGTGTGTCAGTGTGTGGTGTATATAAGGGAGAGCGTGAGAGTTGTTTCCTTCTCCCATATCAGCTGTAGTTCCAATGAACACTTTGCGTGAGTTTCTCATAGTTTCCGAACAGACTTGGTGGCTTTTAATGTTAGTCAGGAAAACTTTTGCTTCTTTACCCTTCTCTGTGACTGTTTTTGACTGAGGTTTTGGATGTGTGTTTCAGGTGGCCCACGAGGATCAGACTCCAAGAGGAACGGAGTGAAGAGCACCTCGGATAGGCGGATGGAGAACGGGGTGAGTTCAGAAACCATTGACTTTAGACAAACATCTGCTTGTTCGCTTGGTGACCTGTTTGAAAGCCCGTATTTCATTGTCACTGTGTGCAGTATACAGTTGTTACATTGCTGATTCCTCAACCCCTGTACATTTCCTGTCCTGTGAGTCATTGGATTAGTCAATTCATCAAACATGAACTTTCCCTCTGAATTGCTGTGACTCATTGATGGAGCTCTTTTGAACTTTTATTTACCCCATATTTGAACATGAGCGTGTGCTATTTACCCACATGCAGACTGTACTTGTCCTACTTAGCTTCAGGCCTGTCTTGACACCGATGCAAAACACACATCATTTGCCTTGTAGTGATAGATGAGGTGTTAGTATATGTACAATGTGTGTGTCTCTTACTTTGCCAACTCTTTTTTTGTTTGTGTGTAGCTGACCGTCTCTCCTTGTTGTACCCTGTGCAGGTGTCGGCCCCACGGATGGACATGACTCTGGCTGAGCTGCAGGAGATGGCTGCCAGACAGCAGCAGCAGATAGATGCACAGCAACAACTCCTAGTCTCCAAGGTAACAAGGGAGGGAGGGTAGAAAGATGGAAAGGAGGTGATGAGACATGTAGGGAAAAATAAAGTTAGGGGGAGAGTGGGGTGGGATGAAAGAGAGGGAGATGCTAAGAGCGAGAGAAAGTGGGAGGAAGATGAAAGAGGGCGGGTAAAGTCATGGAAATAAATGGAGAGGATGAAAAAACAGAGAGGGGGGGGTGAGAGAGGAGAAGATTAAAGGCAAGGACAAAGTGATGGAGAAAAGTGGAGGCAAGGAGCACAGAAGGTGAGTTATCACGGAGAAAAAAAGGTATGGAATAGGAAGCGATTGCGTGAACCCTTTTGATGTAGTGGTCTTGAGCAGGTGGCTTGAGAGAGAAGGTAACACACAGGAGAGGAAACACACAGGTAGTGTTGAGCAATTAACCGAAATGTCGTTTTTTTTTTTTTTTTCTAAACAACTGATGTTGGTTCAATTATTTGAATTCCATTTTTTGTTTTTATCCTGTGAGCTCAATGCGAGCATCACACAGTTTCTCTAGAGATAAATCAGACCCAGCTTGAACTGTGCGATGTAGTAGGGAGTTGTAGGCCAGTATTCTACGTAGTTTAGCGTATAAAATGTGCTAATTAACTATACTGAACAAAAATATAAATGCAACATGCAACAATTTCAAAGATTCTACTGAGTTACAGTTCATATAAGGAAATCAGTCAATTTAAATAAATTAACTAGGCCCTAATCTATGGATTTCACATGACTGGCAATACAGATATGCATCTGTTGGTCACAGATACCTTTAAAAAAGCTAGGGGCGTGGATCAGAAAACCAGTCAGTATCTGGTGTGACCACCATTTGCCTCATGCAGCACGACACATCTCCTTCGCATAGAGTTGATCAGGCTGTTGATTGTGGAATGTTCTCCCGCTCTTCAATGGCTGTTTGAAGTTTCTCTGTATTTGCGGGAACCAGAACACGCTGTCGTACACGCCGATCCAGCGCATCCCAAACATGCTCAATGGGTGACATGTCTGGTGAGTGTGCAGGCCATGGAAGAACTGGGACATTTTCAGCTCCCAGGAATTGTGTATATATCCTTGCGTCATGGGTTCGTGTAATTTTCATGCTGAAACATGAGGTGATGGTGAATGGCACGACAAAGGGCCTCAGGATCTCGTCACAATATGTCTGTGCATTCAAATTGCTATTGATAAAGTAAATTGTTTGTTGTCTGTAGCTTATGCCTGCCCATACCATAACCCCACCGCCACCATGGGGCACTCTGTTCACATCGTTGACATCAGCAAACCGACGCCATACACGTGGTCTGCGGTTGTGAGACTGGTTGGACGTACTGCCAAATTCTCTAAAATTATGTTGGAGGCGGTTTATGGTAGCCAACACGCTCCCTCAACATCTGTGGCATTGTGTTGTGACAACTGCACTTTTAGAGTGGCCTTGTATTGTCCCCAGCACAAGGTGCACCTGTGTAATGATCATGCTGTTTAATCAGCTTCTTGATATGCCACACCTGTCAGGTTGATGGATCATCTTGGCAAAGGAGAAATGCTCACTAACAGGGGAGTAAACAAATTTGTCCACAAAGTTTTTGACAATTTCTTGCGCATGGAACATTTCTGGGATCTTTTGTTTCAGCTCATAAAACATGAGAGAAAGACTTTACATGTTGTGTTTATATTTTTGTTCAGTGTACAATGACCATAATCCATTGCGTATCTACATTTTGTAATAATCAATGTTGGTAATCAATTATATTATAATCAATCAATTATATCAATTATTTGATAATAATCAAACCGAACTGACCTCAAACAGCACAAATCGCTCAGCACTACACACAGGAGGTGTAAATGAAGGGATAGTTGTGCAGATGAATTGTGGCACATGTAAGAACATTACTGTAGCGTGTAGTGCAATAAGCCTTTGAGGTGTGTTTTCCCCATTTCATTAACATGTGATTCTGCTCATCAATCACTATAACCATGGTTCAAACTAAGGGCTATTTTCAGATACAGAACATGTATTGGCTCGATGAGGGCAATCGGCTGACGCATTACAGTTTGGTTGATTGATAGGTTTCTTTCCTTCAAGGCATTCTGAAGTTGCTGAGGCATCTTAAACCATAGTGTATTGGAATAGTCAAACTGAGAAGTGTTTTTTTTCTGTTCTGCCTTTGCATGGATCAACCCAGTCTGTTCACGCTGCTTTCCCACCTGTGCTGCCTGTCTGTCTGGGCTCATCCTAACTGTGCTTATCAGGGGAAGCCAGAGGATAGCACAACAGGCTTAGGAATGTAACCCTGAGAGAGCGGCCAAGTAAACATGCCTTACTTTCACCACAGATAACCTTTAAGGGAGCTGGATAAAGACACTGTTGTTTTAAAGTGAAACCTTTCTCATGAAAGTCCTGTCACGTTTATGGCGCAATGAGTAGTTCATTGTTAGACTTTCTCAGCGTAGTGATATTAGGTTTGTCAAATGTTCAGTTCTAACTAATGACAGGTAATGTATGATTGGCAGGATAACATGCCAAAAGCACATTCAACTAAAAAAAACTGAAAAAGATTTAAAGACATTGCGGACAAATCACAATTGACATGTAGTACAGTAGTTGTATCCCACTGGCCTATTAAAATGAGCAGTCCAAATGATCCAGTATGCAGTCAATCACTCTGTGCAGTGGTGGTTTCTGAAGCATCCTTTCTTCTTTCTCCCCTACCCTTCTCTCTCCTTCTTTAGGAGCAGCGCCTGCGCTACCTGAAGCAGCAGGAGGAGAGGCAGCAGCAGCAGGCGTCTGAGCAGGAAAAGCTGCGGCGTCTCAGGGAGAACGTGGAGAACCAGGAGACCAGGCTCAAGAAGGTCCGGGCCCTCAAAGGCCACGTGGAGCAGAAACGCCTCAGCAACGGCAAGCTGGGTGAGCACAGTGTTGCTATGAATGGGCAAGGGATTGGTTGTTTGGTGGATTGATTAGTGAATTTGTGTAGGATGACTGACTGATCGATTTGGTTCTAACCTGTGTGTGTCTGCGTGCGTGTATTTCTCTCTCCCTCTGTAGTGGAGGAGATAGAGCAGATGAACGGTCTGTTCCAACAGAAGCAGAGAGAGCTGGTGGTGGCTGTGTCCAAGGTGGAGGAGCTCAACAGACAGCTGGAGATGCTCAAGAACAGCAAGATGGATGGCTTCAAAGACAACCAGAGCTCTGTGGCTGAACTGGACCACCTCTACAAGGAGCTGCAGGTGTGTGTGTGTGTGTGTGCGCTTCGAGTTTGCACTATTGACAGTTCCATTGTACCTGGAAAACTGAATCCCAGGAGCTCAATTGCTGGCCATTTGACACTTCTGTATTTTCACATACATTTAGCATGTGCCTTGTGTGGGACTCAAACTATGCCTACCACCATGACTTAACTAATCAACTGAGCCATCAGAACCACTAGTTCATAACCTAACTAATCAACTGAGCCATCAGAACCACTAGTTCATAACCTAACTAATCAACTGAGCCATCAGAACCACTAGTTCAGCCATCAGAACCACTAGTTCATATGTACTCTACCCTGTCCTCCATCCTAGTTCAGCTCTCTGACATGCCATCTCTTGTCCCTTCTAGCTGCGTAACAAGTTGAACCAGGAGCAGAATGCCAAGCTGCAGCGTCAGAGAGACAGTCTGAACAAGCGCAACCTGGAGGTGGCCTCTATGGACAAACGGGTCAGTGAGCTCCGAGACCGCCTCTGGAAGAAGAAGGCCGCTCTGCAGCAGAAAGAGAACCTGCCAGTGAGTACACACGCATGTAGAGTACATACACACACACACACACACACACACACACGGATGCACAACACTTACTTTGACATCTCAAGACTTGGACAAAGAAATTGACATATTTACATGGTGAAGCATACCCTTTCAAAAGTGATAACATGAGTGCCCCCTAGGGGCTGGAGAGTATAAACACACTGTATCTCTGTTTACCTCTGAAAGCCACAGATGCCCTGGCCCTCAGAGCCTGCCCCTATCAAAAAAGTAAGACTCCTCAACCCTGTCTCTCACTGCCTTTCTGCACTGACAAACAAATCACTGCCTCACAGGACCGAAATACCCTGTGATCTCTTCTTCCACAGTTCACTTGTTCAATCTGTCTATTCAGCGTTCTTCAATCCTGGTCCCTGGGACCAATAGAGTGAGGAGATTTTTCATTATTAGATTTTTCAACACTTGTTTCATTATTTTAGTGCCCGTCTGCAGCAAAAGCCTGCACAACCGGTGGCTCCCAAAGATAAGGATTGAAGGAGTTGACGTCACAGAGTTGATTTGCTGTCTCAGTTTGCACTCAACACTCCCAATCTTCAGCCCAGCTTGGCAAAACCAACTCCAGTAGAGGAGTGGGGACTTGAGCTCAGGCAGGCAGACAGGAATGCCAGAGGAGATGGTATCAGGCCTGACCTCTGACATCACTGCCTGATATCTCTCTACCCCTCTTCCTCTGAGTTGTTTTTGACTTCTGTGGTTTCCATGGCACTTTTCTAATCTATGTAAACATAGTCGGTTCTGTCTTTGAAGGATTTTGTGAGGAAATTGTCAGGGCATACGATATGTTCTGTAGCTATAAGTGGACAAGAACAACATGTAAGGGTGGGTAGTGTCTGTCAGATGGAAACTCAGAGTGGTTGAGGTTGTGTAGGATCTGCTCTGGCACACACTTAAACTATGTTAGTAAATCACAGGCATGATTTTATTATGATTTTACATGTGTTTGGCAATCTATTCTCGATCAGAGGTATTTTAATAGAAAAACAAAACCTCTGTCAAACGAATAGACAATCCCTGGTGGTTTGGTGGTCTTATTTATTTTGACACCCTTTACTTTCCTTGATAACTATCATGTATCTCAATCAAACTAACTTAATGTGGGGAGTTGAGATTTATCTCTCCATTTGACTAACTTTATGCTTACTAATCCAAGTTTTATAATTTAGTGGGACATATTCTACTTCATATTCATCTCTAGCACCACACCAACATATGTGAAAATGGCAGGTTTCAACATTTTTTTGTAGTCAAAAAGATGCACACCAGATGATGTAATCGGAAACACTTTTGACATCATCTGGTGTATATCATGGGATTTTAACCAAATACTACGAACCTTTGCCTACTCATAGTTGATTAAAATCAAATGATGCCCACCAGATTATGTCGAAAGTATTACCAGAAGGTGTCATCGGAAACATTTTATCTCCCTCTATCCTTTTGACTTCAAACATAGAAACCAGCCACTTTCACATATGTTGGGGCTGCAGCTGGAGGTTATTAATAGGAAGTTGAAAATGTTTTAAATGTCCTTTTAATGTCTGTATGCCACTGTAATCACAATGTAATTCCCTGGATAATATGATATTTGCTTAGAGAATGCCATAACGTGCAATACTATGTATATTAAGCTGTTTATGTGCAAATAGTCTGCTTTGTAAGCAGCTCTGGATGAAAGTGTCTACTAAGCAAAACACATTCTATACCATTAGATCCAGCTCCAATCTGCAGCGCTAAAACTCACTGAATTAATAATACTGTAGTGGAAGTAATCCTTCCCTTAATATCCATACTTAATCCTTTTATATAAATGAAAACCACACGTCACAAATGGAAAGGAACTTCATCTAATATTGAAGAAGTGTACCTCTCTCGTTTGATGAAGGGAAGAGCTAAGGTAAAGAAAGGAGCCAGCTGAAGAGGTAAAGGTGTAATATGTACATAGTTATTACGCATGAAAGCAGAGGAGCTGAAGGCTGAATAGAGCAGAACTCGCTGAGGAGGTGATTTAGCGACAGTCTGCCAGGAATCATAATGGTCACAAAGAGCCATTACGTTTACACTTCCCTCTGGCCAACTATACAGCAAGGGTCTGTCTGACGACACCCAGCAGGCATGTTTCAACCACACTGGTCTTGAGACGCTGGCCTGAGAGATACCAGCCTAGAATCACCTCACCTTGCTCTGTCTAAACGTACTGTATGGGAGGAACTGATCAATAGTGACTTATGTACTTGTATGGGGTTTGACTACCAGTGTGTTCAACTGCTGTTGCCTTTTGTGTTTTTGTTTCTCAAGAATGGCTACCCTGGTAAGGAGAGGGCTACAAAAGACATTCATCCGCAGGTACAGTAACTGATGACAGAGCTGGACCTGACATACAGACACACACTGATCTCTTCAGCATGACTTGGCAGAGCAGCAACAGGCGTAGGATTTACACCCCCCCCTCCCCATTCTGTTTCAGTAACGGAGTGCCGTTGATTTGATCTGGCTTGACTTATTTAATCTGCTCTGTTGCGTAAAGACCTTGTTTCACACAGCTGCTAAAGTTAGCTTTTTCCAAAACAGAGAAACTTCCGGAGAAAGGCCTATTCACTGGTGCAATGTCATGACTTACAGTACCTGGACCACCTATTCACTGGTGCAATGTCATGACTTACAGTACCTGGACCACCTATTCACTGGTGCTGTGTCATGACTTACAGTACCTGGACCACCTATTCACTGGTGCTGTGTCATGACTTACAGTACCTGGACCACCTGTTCAGATGTATTTTGTTAATTAAATCGGGTGATAAATCAGGTGAAAAGGAATGCCACTTTAAATGAGCTTTTATCATATATCATATCCATAACTTCAACCACTCTGTGTATTTAGGACTAGTGGTAAATGGCTGTTATAGTAACTATGTTCTCTCCTACTAAGCTGAGTGAGATGCATAAGAAATGTACTATTTTTGTCTTGCTCTGTACTTTTCACTCTTTATGTGCGTCTGTGTCTGAGTGAACCTGTTGTTGCTCCCCACTCATAACCAGCTGGATCTATGTGTTTGACTCACTCTGGACTGTCTGTCTTACTCTCTCCCTCTCTTTCTCTCCCTCCATCTCTCTTTCTCCCTCTAGCTGCCCTCTGATGTTCTGGTGGGTCAGCAGCAGCAGGGTCCGTCTCGTGTGGCGGCCGTCGGCCCGTACATCCAGTCGTCTACCATGCCTCGCGGCCCAGTGAGGCACGACCTGCTGGTCAAACCCGCTGGCTACCCCAACGGCGCCACCACCCTGCCCACAAACCCAGACCCCCAGGACAAAGCTAACACAGGTGAGACGGTGACCCCAACCTTTCACCTTTCCTATCTCAATTCTTCCCTCTTGGCCCGGGCGAAGTCAGCCTATCAACTACTCTGCTGAAGTTTCCACTTCACCTCTGTTGCGCACAGTCTCTTAACTATGGTGGGTACTCTATACCTCAGCTGAGTGAATAACAAAGTCACGATGACGAGCTTGTTATAGGTTTGACGTGACTGAGTTCCCCACCCTCAGCAGGAGCCGAGGATTCTGGGATACCCCCGTTAATACAGACAGGCTCTGGTTGTGACGTGACTCTAAGCTCAGAAGGTAGCCTACGGCCTTGTGTGCTCTGGTGTGGCTGTTTCCTCTACCTTTGCCCCTAACCAGATATCTAGGATCAGTTTACCCTACTCCTAATTTGAACCTGAACCATTATGGGAATTGATAAGATACCTGACCTTGAATCAGTGGTTAGGGGCTAATGAGTTCTTTTGGCAGCCTTGACACTTGTATTGTGCTGTGATTAAATCAGCCATGAGGCTGTTGCTGTGTTTTTCCCTCCACTCAATGGAGACTTATCTTTGCCAGGGTGGAATTCCAGCCTTCATGTTGCTGTGTCATTGCGCAGTCAGAGATTGAACCAGGGAAAGCTCAGTAGTATCCTCTTCAGTTTGGTAAGATAGCTACTATCAATTTACCTAATCTACTGTACACTGGCACTCAGTATTGTTCATTTATTTCTGTAATGGCATACTTAATCCACCAGAGGGGGTATAGTGCAGGTTGCCATTAGGTGTAGACTAACAGTGAAATTGCTTAGTTACACTTACTTCCAAACAATGCAGAGATTTTTTTTTTTTAAGTATAGAAAAATAATAACACAGGGAATAAATACCCAATGAGTAGAGTAAAGATAACTTGGCTATATACATGGGATACCAGTACCGAGTCGAGGTAGGTAGATATGTACATATAGGTACGGTCACTAGGCAACAGGATAACAGCGCATGTGATGAGTCAAGAGTTAATAAGTAACAGGTATGACGCTACAAGATTGGCACACCTGTATTTGGGGAGTTTCTCCCATTCTTGTGCCAAGCTTGTAGCGTCATACCCAAGAAGACTCTAGGCTGTAATCGCTGCCAAAGGTGCTTCAACAGAGTAAAGGGTCTGAATACTTATGTAAATGTTTTTGCTTTGTCATACAAGGTTTTGTGTGTAGATTGATGAAGGAAAAAAAACTATATAATCAATTTAAGAATAAGGCTGTAATGTAACAAAATGTGGAAAAAGTTAAGAGGTCTGAATACTTTCCGAATAGAGTGAGTGTGTGTGTGTGTGTGGGTGTGGGTGGTTTTGACAACTACTCATTCCAAAGTTTTTCTCTATATTTACTATTTTCTACATTGTAGAATAATAGTGAAGACAACAAAACTATGAAATAACACATATGTAATCATGTAGTAACCAAAAACGTGTTAAACAAATCAAAATATATTTTAGATTCTTCAAAGTAGCCACACTTAGCCACAGCATTCTGCAACAATACGCCATCCCATCTAGTTTGCGCTTAGTGGGACTATCATTTGTTTTTCAACAGGACAATGACTCTGTACCGGTGCCCCGTATATAGCCTCGCTATAGTTATTTTACTGCTGCTGTTTAATTATTTGTTACTTTTATTTATTTTTTATTCTTAACTTCTTAAAGCATTGTTGGTTAGGGGCTTAAAACGCTCATATGAAGTGCTTTGATTCAGTCAGATTGCATAAATACAACACTAATGACAACCAATGAAAGCCCGTTTATAGACGTTGGTCTGTGTTTTATTCTCTACAGGATGACTCAGTCTTACTCCCGCACTTGTTCACTCACTCGTTCAGTCCTCCTCAAATAACTCCCCCCAGTAGAAGGTGTGTATTTAAAGAGGGAGAGGGTGGTGGCATCATTAAAAATGAATGATACGACACCAAAATGAGTGATTCCAACCACTAAACAACACAGCACCATGAGGGACCTCCCTCCCTTTCGCTCATCCCCATCTCCTATTCCTCATCGGTCCATCTTTTCCTTTACACGTGATCTCCAGCAGAAACCAGTGAAACGTAGGAGTTGAAGTAACAGGTTTCCCCCAGTCTGCTGTGATGTTGCATGCAATCATTTCTGCGTGATGAGCCAATATGCAGTGGCAAAGAAAAGGGACAGATTGGGGAGGGAAGAGGGGAATCTGCAGCCGGTCCAAACCCCTCCAGAGCTCTTCTCCATCGGGTTGCAGACTGACGGGGAGGGTCCTTGCCTGGTCCCAGGTCCAGCCAGGCCATCTGTACCCCTCACCATGCCTACACTGGGCCCCTTGTACGGGCCTATAACGGACCGGACCTCCAACACTGGATATCTGGATATCTAAGGCGCCTCTACTTTTTGTCTCTCGTGTGCATTTTTGTGTTTATTTTAGAAGCCATGTTCTTGCTTAAGCCTCTGAAAGAACTGCGGGCTAAGAGAAAAGGTATACACTCCATGTGGTGTGCTGTGTGTGCTGTGTGTGCCTTGTGTGCCTTGTGTGCCTTGTGTGCCTTGTGTGCTGTGTGTGCTGTGTGTGCACGTCAGCTTGTGCTTGCATTGTGTTACCCTTTCAGTGGATGCGATATGGTCTTAGTTGTGTGTGTATGTAAAAGAGAGAGTGTGTGTGTGTGTGTGTGTGCACATGGGGTATGTTTGTTATGGAAAAACACAAATGCATTCTTATTTAATATTTTCATTGTCATCTCTATTTCTGCCAGATCTCTGTTTGTATTGCTGTGAGGCTATACTGCCTGTTTGTTGAATTAAACTATGCCCGTTCACATTTCCTTTCCACACTGGATTCAGCAGCGTTTCTAAATGGGTCAGTTGGAACAAACACATTACCTCCAGCAGAACTGACGGTCTGACAACCATGTGGTTTCAGACTGGCCCAATCAGGTCTAAATCTGTTATTGAGGAAACATGAAAGATAGGAAGATGTAGCTAGGTCTACCACATTTGCTCAACACATGCACCCAAGGGGGGCCCCAGGACAGATTTTGGGAAACCCTACTGCGCTGTCTAAACTTTGCTGAGAAAAGGGTCCTTTTTCCTGTACTGCTATTATAGCCTAGCTTCGGCCAGACCCTGTCTAAACATATTTGACCTTCCATTGGTTTGAACTGAAAGTATTGTTAGAAAACACCCCTTAAACCACAACTCTTACCACCCTCACCCCACTCTCTCAGGTAAGCTGGCAGAGTGGGGCTCTTCAGGACCAGAGTCCAACAGCAGTAGTCATGGGTCATCCTCCATACTGCCCAGAATGACCTCACACTCCAGCCCCAACACAGAACAAGGTAACCACCACCACAGCCCAACCACAAATAAATATGACTGTAAGACTCGACCACACAATGACCAGATATGTAGTAGCCAAATCATATCCGCGAGCCAACACAAATATGACTATCCTTGAATATGCACTTAATTAATTACACAGTCCAGATCGGGTTGTGCCATTGTTTTCCCTGTTTGGGTCTAGTTGTTATGTTCTTATTGTAACACCTGTGCTGGTGTTGTGTGTAGGTGAGACGGAGGGGATGAAGAGGGACAGGAGGGTGCGTCCGTTCTCCATGTTTGAGCCCACTGAGGTGCCCGCCTCCTCCCTCCGGAAGAACCAGAGCAGTGACGACCTGGTCAGAGACGCCCAGGTAAGAACATTGCAACTGAACCAAAATGTCCGCTTAGTTACTTTCACCGCAGACCCAAAACGGCTAGTATCCAGGAAGTTGAAAACGTGAACTTTAATTGAACTGAATGCAATACATGCCGACCTTCCTACCAACAGCTTAGAGCAGTTTATCCAATGCACATACACATACAGTCATCTGTAAGTAAGTAAAAAGTAAGTCATCCCACCAAATTCAGCCCAAGAGCTGACTGAAAGATGCTCATAGAAGTCTCTAAGAACCCCAGGGTAACATCAAGGGATCTACAGGCCTCTCTTGCCACAATCAATGTCAAAGTGCATGGGTACACTGTCAGAAAGAGACTGCACAAACTTGGCCTACATGGGAGGTCAGGAAGGAAGGAGCCTCTGCTCTCAAAAAATAATATTAAGACACGACTGATGTTTGCCAGACCACCTGGGTAAAGACAAACTACTGGAACAATGTGCTCTGGACAGATGGGTCAAAGGTGGAGTTGTTGGGCCGCAATGCCAGACACCATGTTTGGCAAAAACGTAACACTGCCCTTGAATAGAAGAACCTCATACCAACCGTAAAGCATGGAGGCAGTGGCATTATGGTTTGGGGCTGCCTCAGAGCCTGGCCAACTTGCCATCATTGAGTCAACCATGAATTCAATATTGTACCAGAAAATGATTGAGGAGAATGAGGCCATCTGTCAAAAAGCTGAAGCTGAACCGAACATGGATCTTGCAACAGGACAATGATCCAAAACACAAAAGCAAAGCTACAACAGAATGGCTCAAAAAGAAGAAATGGAGGGTTATGGAATGGCCCAGATCTCAATCCTATCGAAATGAGGTGGGGGATCTTTAAGCGTGCCATGCATGCATGCATGCATGCATGCAAGAAAGCCCTCGAACATGACACAGTTGAAGCAGTACTGTAAAGAAGAGTGGGCAAAAATTCCTCCCAGTCGATGTAAGAGACTGATAGACAAGAAACGTCTACATTAAGTTATTTCAGCCAAAGGGGGGCAACACAAACTATTGAAGCTAGGGGTGTACTTATACTTGTTTTTTCCGCATTTCTGTAGATTTTTTATGAATAAATGATTGCAAAGTATAATCTTTCAGTGTAATCTGTTAAATTAGGTTACCTTTATCTGTCAATAGTGTTGAAGTGACGATTACAAATCCATCTGTCCAAATATGTAAAATAAAAAGACAACTTTCCAGGGGCTGTACTTTTTCACATGACTGTATGTACCTACCATACAAACACATGTACACAGTACACCTTTAACAGGACATTTGATTCTCAATGGGGTTTTTCCATGCAGAGATTTGAGTGTAAGCCTGTGAGTAATGTTAAATGAGTTAAATGAGAAGTTGTTGTATTGTAATGGGTTAACTGTAACGTAGGTATCATGGACATTAACTCTTGACATCAGGAGTGTGTGTGGTATGTTTGTGTGTGTAGTGTCTGAGTACCTATCTGTCATCTAACCAGCTCCTCTGTCCTTTCTCCAGTCTGCTCCTAAAGCTGCAGTCAAGGTGCCTCCACCCGTCGCCAGCAAACCCAAAGCCCCCGTTGGCGCCCCCTACGGCAAGCCAGGCCTCAACACCGGCACCTTCCCCAAGGCCAAGCCCCCTAGCCAGCACCAGCACCCCCAGGAGGCGGCCCAGGCCCACGTCCCCCTGCCCCCCTCCCAGAGCCAGACCCTGCCCCTGCCCTCCAAGCAGGACCCCCCTCTAGCGGCCACTGTCAGACCCTTCACACCAGAGCTGCCTAAAGACCTGAGCAAGCCCCAGACCCTGGCAGCCAGTTCTATCTACTCCATGTACACCCAGCAGCCCACCCCAGGCAAGCCCTACCCACCGGCTGTACAGGGGTCTCTCAACAGGAGCCAGAGCCGAGGCAATGGATTTGTCAGTGGTAAGACTACCTTCTGGTTCCTCTTCAGTTCCTGTTGACTGTATCTGGACTACTGTCTGTCTGGAGTCATCTGTCTATTTAGGATTGATTTTGCAATATGACTTTGTCAATCAAGGCCAATTTGTGAACCATGGCTCCAAAGCATTTCACTGAACACCAGAGTACTAGAAACAGTATTGTCTCTGCCCTCGTTCTTTTCTCTGTTCTACATTGACTGGTAGAGTAACTCTTAACAGAGTGTTTAAAGCAGGCTGACGTCAGCCCTATGCTGAGTACCTAGGAGAGTACAGTGATTCATTTAGCCAGCGGAGAGGGTCCTGACTCAGAACAAGCTGCAGTTAGGGAATCTATTTCAAGGTAATAAGCCCTGAGGCATGGCAACCGATAAATAAAACATTAAAGCAATCCTCCCCATCACCCTGGTACTATTAACGAGTTGCACATACACAGATATCTCTGACTAACGTTAGGTTTTTAATTAGTTAGTCTCAGCCCTGTGGGATTTCTCCCCTTGAGTGAAGCAGAGGACATGAACTCTCTGGAGTCTGTGTGGTCCTAGTTATGATAAGATGGTATAGGATATAACAAGAACCTGGAGTTTTTCCTGGTCCGGTCACATGGTCAGAAGAAGCTCTTGGGCCTTTCTGACAGTGGCTGTGTCTTAATTTGTAAAAGTGAGGTATTTAGTGTACTTGCACACGTCACTCGGAGTCCATAAGTCCAGGGTGCGCGTGTCATCCCAGTGGATCTCCCTCAAGGCAAATCCACCAACCTGACCTGGCTGACGCATGTTTACACACCACAGCTCAGCCATGCAGTCAGGAGCACAGCCATCTGTTACAGCTCTCGTACTCAAAAGCACATTCTCACATACTGTAGGCTACTCCCACTATTAACATTTTAAGCTGTGTGTTGCCTGGCTCAACAACAATGGATTGAAACTATATATTTTCTTCAATCCTTGTCCTAGAGTTTCTATCAGCAGGAAAATAGGTTGTCTAGTTAATGGTATTTTCAAAGCTGACTTTTAAAGTCTGACCTACTCTGTCTGTCCTGTCCGTCTGTCCGTCTGTCCGTCTGTCTGTCTGTGTAGTGTACGGTAAGCCTGTGATCTCCGGTGGTGGTTCCCAGCACCCAGAGAACCCGTACAGCGAGCAGCGGCACTCCCCAGACCAGCCCTCTGAGGTGGACCATGGGGCCCACCAGGCCCCCCCCACTGAGGGCCAGCAGGTGGAGACAGAGCGCACACCCCGTCCCCTCAGCCCCACCAAGCTGCTTCCCTTCATCTCCAACCCCTACCGCCATCAGAGTGACGGGGACCTGGAGGCCCTCAGGAAGAAGCTGTACAACGCCCCGCGGCCCTTGAAGAAACGCAGCTCCATCACAGAGCCAGAGGGCCCCGCTGGGCCCAACATTCAGAAACTGCTCTATCAGAAGACCACGTTGGCTGCCATGGAGACCATCCTCACCACGCCCACCACACCCAAGGCTGTGAAGGAGGAGGGAGGGGCTGTGCCTGGTGTTTCAGGTGCCCAGATTGGTGGGGAGAGCAGCCAACCGGAAAGTGTAAAACTGGAGGCGGGTGAAGTCCCTATCCCCGACCCTAACCTCCCCCCCCCAACCCCAGCAGAGCAGACTCCCCCAACAGCCATCCCAGAGTTAGACAAAGAGCAGTTCACCCCCCCTCCCCATCCAGCCCACCCTGCCCCTCGACCTGACCAGCCCCAGTTCCCTCCACCGCCCCCTGCTGCTGTAGGCATCGAGGAGCCCAGCCCATCCAGCTTGCACCCTCCTCCAGAGAGTTTCATGGAAGAGTTCCCACCCTACCCTCCACCACCTTACCCCAGCGGGGCTGAGCAGGACATCCTGGGGGAGGACACCTTCAGCATGCAGGCACCGGAGGTCACAGGACAGGTTGCATTGCCACCGGTAAGGAACCTATTAGTTACAGTGTTTTAGTGATGCGTTTAACCTTCCATGACACCCATAAACACCAGCCACAATCAGACACAACCTCTCTACTTGCTGCAAATTGCTTTAACATCACAGTCCTAAGCCATATTAACAATAGCCAACTGTACTGTACTCTACAGTACTGTATGTGCCTCACTGGTTGTTTATCACAGGGTTGTTCTGACTGTTCAGGCTGTACAGTACATGTTCACCTCTGTTGACCTCACCTCTCCCTGGCTAGCTACCCTCCCCCCTCTCACTGGTTATATAAGCATAGTAATCCTGATCAAGTATAGTAGAAAGTTGAACCTGTTCATTATGTCCTAATCAGACAAATGGCTGCATTTCAGTAAGCATTCACATTCCCCCGTCCAAAGGTGACATTGAAATGAGCTTTGATTATTTTCTGCCCTGTAAGTAAACAACAAGCTGCATTCCATTATTGATCCTCTATAAGCGGGTTTATCAGCGGGGTCCTACCCTAGGAGTGTTGATGAATGGTCTGACCCATTTTTGCCTCCCAGTCCTTGCTCTCTGCCACTAAACCCAATGAACCTCTGTTAAGACCCAAAAAAGGGCCCTTTCTTTCATGGAGCAAGTAATGGCTATAATCTGGTTGTGTAATAATCAGGTTGTTTAGTAAACCTCAGTTTGATTCATGACTGATTTGGCTCTGTGAGAGTCAGATCAGTACTGAGCTAGTTGCCGAGGGAACAGGTCGCTTCAATCTTGAGTAGATACTATATGCATTCAATGGATACTCTGGATGCTCAATCAAATCGTTTATGCATTGCATCCAGTTTATGATTATTTTGTGGACTGGAACCCTTTTCTATGAACTGCGACTAGATTTTCTACACGACACACAAGGACTTGCACATATCAACTCCATCCATACAGAGATGGGACAGGACACTAGCGAACATCCTCAGACACTTCCTTGTGAGAGCGTGTCATCGTGGCTGAGTGATATCATCAAGGTGTGACGAAGTGTAAAACCGTGTGTCTGTACTAGGGGAAGAGGACCAACCTGCGAAAGACTGGCTCCGAGAGGATCGACCACAGTATGAGGGTGAAGTTTAACCCCCTGGCCCTGCTCCTGGACTCCTCTCTGGAGGGAGAGTTTGACCTGGTCCAGAGGATCATCTACGAGGTGAGACTATATTTCTGTATGTGTAGATACTGTAGTGTGTACCGTATCTTATTTCCTAAAGTGGCTCTTTTATTAAGGTATTTTTAAGCAAAGACTTTCACAGAGGAACAGGGCTTACAAGTGCTTGTGTGTAGAGAGGAAAAATGTGTAAGGTGTTTTTATAATAGCAGGTAGCATGGTAGCTGGTAAACCATCACACTCGGAAAGTGAATTAGTCTTAATGTTTTATAGTCTTAGCCGATGATAACTTTTATGAAGTGGGTGTATTGTGTAAAACATTTTGTGTGTGCGTAAAGCATGTTGTAAAGATCGTATCCACCTCTCTCTCCCGTCTCAGGTGGAGGACCCTAGTCTGCCTAATGATGAGGGGATCACAGCCCTCCACAACGCAGTCTGTGCCGGACACACAGAGATCGTCAAGTTCCTGGTCCAGTTTGGTGTCAATGTCAACGCAGCCGACAGCGATGGCTGGTGAGTGGATGCTACCAACAGCTCTGGTTCTGATCCTTACAAAAGCCAGCGAAGGAAGTCTGTAATTTGAAAGTATTTTGGAATGTATGCGTTGATGTTTTTCCCCTCTCTCTCTCTCTCTCAGGACTCCTCTTCACTGCGCAGCCTCCTGTAATAATGTGCAGGTGTGTAAGTTCCTGGTTGAGTCGGGAGCAGCGGTGTTTGCTATGACCTACAGCGACATGCAGACGGCAGCAGATAAGTGTGAGGAGCTGGAGGAGGGATACACGCAGTGCTCCCAGTTCCTCTATGGTTAGTAGCTCAACAGCTTGAGTGTTATGTCTGGGGAAAGTCTCTGTTTCTCTTTGCATTGAAGAGACAGTGGGTTGTGTGGTTGTTGATTGTGTATGTGGACGCACACCTGTCGGTGTCATCTGCATTTGGCGTTTGTGCGTATGCGTGGATATATATCCGTGTGCGTTGTATCTTTTTGTGTGCGTCTTCTCGCTCCACTAACACCCCGTCTCCTCTCTCTCCTCCAGGTGTGCAGGAGAAGATGGGCATCATGAACAGAGGCGTGGTCTATGGCCTGTGGGACTACTCCAATGACAATTCTGATGAGCTGGCGTTCCACGAGGGAGACTGCATGACCATCGTCCGCCGAGAGGACGAGGATGAGATCGAGTGGTGGTGGGCGCGCATGGGTGAAACGGAGGGGTACATCGCTCGGAACCTTCTGGGGGTGAGTCACGCTGTGTCAGAACTGCGTTTCGTCAAGTTAAACATTTACTGAATAACTTTTCTTTAAGTAGTTGATTGGTTGCTAGTGTTCCAATGTATCTAATACGTAGTGTGTCTGCTTTCTCAACAGCTTTACCCAAGAATCAAGCCCAGACAGAGAAGCCTGGCTTAGACCCCTTGTCAATCCTGAAAACTGTAAATATATTAGGAGGCATGGACACTGGCTGCATCTCAATGGTCCAATACCTCTCCTCGTCTTCTCTCCATCTATCTGATCTGTGAAGTAATATGGGGGAAGGTTGAGAGGATTGGGATGGAGCAACAATTGAGATGCAGATCCACACAGGCTTTATTTAATAGGACTGCACAAGGAGACCAACAATCAAGAAATGTTGAGAGACCAAACCACATGAAGGACTTTAAACTGAACTAAGAACACTACTCTACAGACGGGCTTATGACCACTGACTATGGCCCATCTGAGGCACTTTTATATACCAGTAGAAGAGGTTTTCCACACTTATTTTCCCAGACCACTGTGTATTTATAAGACACTAAAGGCATTATGTTTCTCTTCATGTTTGTTGTATTGTTTTCCGATCAAGTATTGCCAGTTATAGATATTGATCAGAATGTCTGGGGATAAATGTAAAATGTAACAAACAGTATTTTTATGTAGAAAGGTGATGTTTACACTTTTACATTAGTCTTTAAAACTGTTATTCTTTCATTTGAACCTTGTCAGAAAGAGCTAGAGCTGAACAATTTATTTGTTGAGTGAATGAATGAGTGTAATACATGATGAATTCTGTATGAACAGGTATTCTGTTACGTGACAATTCCAGTGGGGGCTCGGTCTGCTTATGTCATTTCCTGTTTTTAGTAACTGTCTCCCTCAGTATAACTACCATAGAAACCCATGTTTCAGCATTGAACCCACTGTACTGGCAAGTGTGTGTGTGTGTGTGTGTGTGTGTGTGTGTGTGTGTGTGTGTGTGTGTGTGTGTGTGTGTGCGCGCGCCGCTATTACCACTGTTCAACTTATCAAATTGGGAATGAAATGATGAAACGTATAATGTTAGGTTAGTGAAATGTAGCCTATACCACTGTTGAATGAGCTGTTGCTATTGACTGCGGCGCACAATTGGCCCAACGTTGTCTAGTTAAATAAAGGTAAAAAAAAAAACTTTTTCACACATTATACCTGTGTAGCTTGGCTTGAAGAGTAAGAGATGACAGAGATTCATGCTTATAATGGCAGATAAGGATGTATTTCCTTAATCTCTCAATCAAGTTGAATGAAAACTCAAATCAGCTCATTCAAATCAGCTAGTAAAGAATTCTGCATCAACTCGTCTCCACCACTGTCTATTCAACAGATGGATTTATTTCTGTTACATTTTATTATTGTTCTATTTTGTCTTGTCAACTATAACCTCACATGTAGAATTGTAAACATTTATAATAAAATACGGACTTTCCGGTTCCGGAGGCATGCATTGAAACGTGTGGCCTTTTCATGCAAATTACTATGACTAACAGACTTATTTCCTAAAACTTGTCAATGCTAAACATCATATTAAGGTAAGGGACATTCATTGTTTGACAAGAAATAATTAGCAGGTCTATTGTGCTCCAGAAGCTAGAATTTGTCCGTCCGCAATTCAACTCTGGAAACATGGCGGGTCTTAACACGAGACCATGGTACACGGTTTACGAATTGATACACAAAACGTTGGTGGATTCAAAACTTTGTTTTTCAATTTTAATTGTTATACAAAATTCTTGCAACCAGTAGAATGGGAGGGGTTAAGTGGAGCTGAAGGGTCGGAATAAAAATAATATGACTAATGTAAGATATACTGTGTCCATAAAATGAATATAGGTTCAGAGCTTTTGTGAAACAGCACAGTTGGAAAATATATGGCAAATAGAAATCAAAGCTGGATGGTCTTCAGAGATAGATGGGAGGGTAGCTGAAGCATGGGACTAATAATAAACAAAATATAACTATTGTCAAATATACTGTGTCTGTAAAATATATATAGTATGTATAAGCTTGAAGTATAAGCCTACCTCCAATCAGAGGAGGGCTGGTAGGGTTAGGGGGAAATAAAGGAAAATATATACTGTACAAAAATATATTTATAAAAAAATATGTGAGGTATTGGAAATTATGCAGACAATTACATTGACGGAAGCCACAATCTATCTGCAATATTAAAGCTGATCTACTCCCCCCATTTAAATAAATAAATGAAGCTGGCTGCTACTATACGAGAGATTGCTTGTTTGGAGATTACCTCTGCCCTCAATTTACAATAAAAAAACAGTAAATTAATCATTGGCAGTGCTCACTGCTGAAGTAGCTACCTATTCAACCAAAGGGGAAAGACTCCTAAAAGAGAAAATGGAATCACTTAAATTATTCCCATAGATTAAATTATTCCCATCTGCGGTTCACAGGACTTGAGACTTTGCAGCGGAATCCGGCAGTCTGACTTGAGCAGGGAAGAGGTTCAGCATCTACCCCGACCTGAGTGCCGAACTGCTAAAACAGAGGGAGACCTACAATGAGGTGAGATCCCAGCTATGCAATCTAAACCTGAGATGCGGCTTCATCCACTCTGCAAAACTCATCTAGACCTTCCAGAACACAAAACGCACGTTTCCACTGCCAAGGAAGCACATCAAACCCAACACACAAGGCGACAAGCTGACAGATGGAACTTTATGACAGGCTCATTATTCAGGTATGTTATCCATTCACAATCATCCAGCCTAGCCTATGGCTATGATGCTGCCCTCAGCATAAGGCAATAATGAAGATACACCTCATGTTTGGGTACAAGGAACAATATTACTGTTATTGCTGAGCATTGAACTTGTAATTATATTGACTATGGTCCAGGACATTTACATAGTGATGACACCATGCCAATTAATGAACAATGGACAATATATGGATCCTGCATCTATCCTATGTTTGACTGTTTTAGACATTAAGGCTTACATATGTCATATGTTATTTTTTGTCTTCCTTAAGACCAAAAATATGCTGCTTAAGAGATTTTTTATGTAAGGCTGTCGCTCGCCGTTATGCTACACCCCTGTAATTATAGAGCATGGCAGGGGGAACCAGGGAGAGACTTCTAGGGAGGAGGTGGGCTGGGGGAACCATTTATAGAGATGGTCTTCTGGGAGTGGAGCGACCAATGGGTGGGTTCCTGCTTTTTATTCAACGTCCATGGGCTTATCAACACTAAAGATTAGGGCCTAAAATTGCATTTTAGAAAAACTATGGCAACATTAGCTATTCTCTCATGGAATTGGAAAGGCCTTAATATTCCTATCAAGCATTCCAGCTGTCTTGATATTCTATCAAGAAACCATATTGATATAGCAGTGTTCCAGGAAACACACCTGCTCCAAAAGGTCACACTGGATGCTTTTTCATCAGCCCCAAACAAGGGTGTAATCATAATGATACATAAGAAACTCAAACTCACCATCGAAGACCATGAAGACAGAATCACTATCCTTAAAGGGTAGGTAGCATAAACCTAACCACATGTAACATATGGATGTGCATTAGAAAGTCCCAATGCAAAGTTACACCTTCTATTTTTCGAGTTATTACATAAAACTGATCAGAATGCCGGAGTCATGCCAGAAAAAAGATTGGCGGGGTGTGACGTAATAGGAAGGACCTGGAATGCCAGCCTATTCCCTTAATGTAAACGGCAAAAGAAATAACTTCAAATGTATAGCTTTTGTACCCATGACTACTGGTTTCAATAACATTTTCAGCAAATTTACAAGCAAATACTTTATGAATTTCTTACAAATCAGCTTGCAAGGTTGCTAGCCAACTAGCCTGCTAACGTTAGCTCTACCAGCCTGCTAACGTTATGTTATCACTGCGTGAGTCAGCCAGTTGCTTTCAACACCTAGTTTACCACTGCATTAAAGTTAACCAACATTTTGAAAATACATAATGTCATCTAACCAGTTATCAAATAATGTTACCGGTATATGCAGTTATCATAGCCAGCCAGCTAAAGTTAGTTATTTTTGCCTGCTAGCTAGCCTAGCTAATCAACCACCACGGTCGACATAGCTAAGTAGTAAGCCAGATAATAACTAGTCTAGTGTCAATGAGGTTGTATGCAGAGTATATGTTGGAGATCCTTGTTTGCCTGTGGATTGTAGTGGGTCAGATTTGTCATGCCTGTCAAGAATAACATTCATGTCTGTCCCGGATCAAATTAAAAAACTTGCAAAGAGGGAAATACGTAGGAGGACTATCAGTGCCAAACTTTTAATTTGTTTTTCCCAGGCATTTGCATTTCATCCCATTCTAAATTTGTTTAGACATGATTATTCCACCCCCTGACTGAGTATAGAGATTAGACCCCTTGTTACATTACAACCTTATTCTAAAATTGGTTAAAATTGGTCAATCTACACACAATACCCAATAATGACAAAGCAAAAACTGTTTTTTTGAAATGCGTTGTCTTTGCGTTGCTTAGGGTTGTTGTCCTGTTGGAAGGTGAACCTTCGCCCCAGTCTGAGGTCCTGAGCGCTCTGGTGCAGGTTTTCATCAAGGATCTCTCTGTACTTTGTTCAGTTTCTTTGCCTCAATCCTGACTAGTCTCCCAACATGCCCACAGCATGACGCTGCCACCTCCATGCTTCACCGTAGGGATGGTGCCAGGTTTCTTCCTTCCTGGTTATTGCTCTGACCTGCACTGTCAACTGCGGGACCTTATATAGACAGGTGTGTTCTTTTCCAAATCATGTCCAATCAACATAATTTACCACAGGTGGACTCCAATCAAGTTGTAGAAACATCAAGGATGATCAATGGAAACAGGATGCACCTGAGCTCAATTTCGAGTCTCATAGCAAAGGGTCTGAATACTTATTTAAATAAGGTATCTGTTTTTTCATTTGTATTAAGTATGGGGTATTGTGTGTAGATTGCTGAGGATACATTTTCTTTAGTCCATTTTACAATAAGGATAAGGCTAACGTAAAAATATATGTAAAAAGTCAAGGGGTCTGAATACTTTCCAAAGGCACTGTGTCCCTTAAAAAATGTAAATCAATCTAATGTATTTATAAAGCCCTTTTTACATCAGCCGATGTCACAAAGTGCTATACAGAAACCCAGCCTAAAACCCCAAACAGCAAGCAATGCAGATGTAGAAGCACGGTGGCTAGGAAAAACTCCCTAGAAAGTCAAAAACCTAGGAAGAAACCTAGAGAGGAACTAGGCTCTGAGGGGTGGCCAGTCAACTTCTGACTGTGCCGGATGGAGATTATAACAATTCATGGCCATTAAGGCCAGTTCTTTTTCCAAGATGTTCAAATGTTCATAGATGACCAGCAGGGTCAAATAATAATCATAGTGATTGTAGAGGTTGCAACAGGTAAATACATCAGGAGTGAATGTCACTTGGCGGTAGAGAGAGAGCGAGATGAAAACAGCAGGTCTGGGACAATGTGGCACGTCCAATGAACAGGTCAGGGTTCCATAACCGCAGGCAGAAGAGTTGAAACCGGTGCAGCAGCACGACCAGGTGGACTGGGGACAGCTAGGAGTCATCAGGGCAGGTTGTCCTGAAGCATGGTCCTAAGGCTCGGGTCCTCCGGCAGGGGAGGTAGAGAGAATTTGAGGGAGCATACTTATATTCACCAGATAATAACATCAGATTTAACAAACTGACCCTAGCCCCCCGGCACATAAACTATTGCAGCATAGATACTGGAGGCTGAGACGGGGGGTCAGGAGACCCTGTGGCCCCCTCCGACAATACCCCCGGACAGGGCCAACCAGGCAGGATATAACCCCACCCACTCTGCCAAAGCACAGCCCCCACACCAATAGAGGGATAAACAACCACCAACTTACTACCCTGAGACAAGGCTGAGTGTAGCCCACGAAAGATCCCATCCACTGCGCACAAGCCCGAGGGGGCGACAAACCGGACAGGAAGTGACGCAAACCTCCTAGGGATGGCATGGAAAGCACCAGTAAACCAGTGACTCAGCCCCCGTAATAGGGTCAGAGGCAGAGAATCTCAATGAGAGACGGGAACCGGCCAGGCAGAGACTACACTCAATCATAGGATCTACTGAAGAGATGAGTCTTCAGTAAAGACTAACTGGGAATCAAAATGGCGTGTCCATACTACAACATTTTACAAATGACGCCTTGCGATATGGAGGGCAGCCTTTTGCATCCCCCAAATGGTACAAATGTGAAATCCGTACCCTTATAAATATGTGTGTGTGTGTAATGATTTGAGAACATCCCAAGATTTGAAAATACACATACATTGCCAGGAAAATCCTTTTTTCTACTGTATATTTACAATTTAGGTCAGCTATGGAGTCCCAACTACCAAACCATCCAAAGATGGGATATATATATACATTATTTTGGCTTCCGAAAGGACTGATCTCTATAATATATAAACAACTTTTGGAAAACTCATATTCTGAGCTAGCCAT
This sequence comes from Thymallus thymallus, assembly GCA_023634145.1. NCBI lineage: Eukaryota > Metazoa > Chordata > Actinopteri > Salmoniformes > Salmonidae > Thymallus > Thymallus thymallus. Next base: position 18,116,723 of record CM042389.1, on the reverse strand, counting down.
TAAAAAAGTATTGTCCACAGATCTATGCATTTTGCACTACATTTGCACTCTGTATATATCCTCCATACAGACCTTCTCCAAATCCTTCAGGTTTCGGGGCTGTCGCTGGGCAATACGGACTTTCAGCTCCCTCCAAAGATTTTCTATTGGGTTCAGGTCTGGAGACTGGCTAGGCCACTCCAGGACCTTGAGATGCTTCTTACGGAGCCACTCCTTAGTTGCCCTGGCTGTGTGTTTCGGGTCGTTGTCATGCTGGAAGACCCAGCCACGACCCATCTTCAATGCTCTTACTGAGGGAAGGAGGTTGTTGGCCAAGATCTCGCGATACATGGCCCCATCCATCCTCCCCTCAATACGGTGCAGTCGTCCTGTCCCCTTTGCAGAAAAGCATCCTCAAAGAATGATGTTTCCACCTCCATGCTTCACGGTTGGGATGGTGTTCTTGGGGTTGTACTCATCCTTCTTCTTCCTCCAAACACGGCGAGTGGAGTTTAGACCAAAAAGCTCTATTTTTGTCTCATCAGACCACATTACCTTCTCCCATTCCTCCTCTGGATCATCCAGATGGTCATTGGCAAACTTCAGATGGGCTTGGACATGTGCTGGCTTGAGCAGGGGGACCTTGTGTGCGCTGCAGGATTTTAATCCATGACGGCAAAGTGTGTTACTAATGGTTTTCTTTGAGACTGTGGTCCCAGCTCTCTTCAGGTCATTGACCAGGTCCTGCCGTATAGTTCTGGGCTGATCCCTCACCTTCCTCATGATCATTGATGCCCCACGAGGTGAGATCTTGCAAGGTGCCCCAGACCGAGGGAGATTGACCGTCATCTTGAACTTCTTCCGTTTTCTAATAATTGCGCCAACAGTTGTTGCCTTCTCACCAAGCTGCTTGCCTATTGTCTTGTAGCCCATCCCAGCCTTGTGCAGGTCTACAATTTTATCCCTGATGTCCTTACACAGCTCTCTGGTCTTGGCCATTGTGGAGAGGTTGGAGTCTGTTTGATTGAGTGTGTGTACAGGTGTCTTTTATACAGGTAACGAGTTCAAACAGGTGCAGTTAGTACAGATAATGAGTGGAGAACATGAGGGCTTATTAAAAAAAAAATTACAGGTCTGTGAGAGCCGGAATTCTTACTGGTTGGTAGGTGATCAAATACTTATGTCATGCAATAAAATGCAAATTAATTATTTAAAAATCATAATGTGATTTTCTGGATTTTTGTTTTAGATTCCGTCTCTCACAGTTGAAGTGTACCTATGATAAAAATTACAGACCTCTACATGCTTTGTAAGTAGGAAAACCTGCAAAATCGGCAGTGTATCAAATACTTGTTCTCCCCACTGTATATATATTGGGGGTGTTGGATGGAGACATGTTGGGACTGGGTGGAATTGGGAGAATGGGATGGGAGGTTGGGGCTGGAGGCCCACTTTGTTTTTGTTTTCTGTTCTGGTTTATATTTAATTTATTATCACTTCAACTCTGTATTTATTTCTTACTGTTTTTGGAGTCTTTTGAGTGGCAGCCTATGTGTAGGTTTTATAAACTTAGAATTTGAAATGGATACTATACCTGTAACCCCCCCCCCCCAACATAAAATAACAAAACAAATCAAAATGTGGTCCCCCCCCCAAAAAAAATACATATCTCATAGTAACGAATGTCTTGTAGACCTGGGGCCGTATGTATAAAACACCTCAGAGTAAGAGTGCTGATTTAAAATAAGTGTAGCCTTTTAGATCACAATGAATAAGATTACATGGCCAGGGGGTGATCTAATCCTATATCAGCACTGCTACTCTGAGACGCTCGATACATACGGTTGCAGATAGTTATGTGTGCTAGCATTAGAATTTATCCTACCCTCTTGTTGTGAGATGAAATTGTGCTCTGCATTCTGAAAATACTCTTTAAGTATTTTAATCCGCTGTTAATGATGTTGTACATGCATTCATTTCAGGTAAGTTTCTTGTTATAGTAGATATGTAGCATTGAAATACACATGATCAGTGGAATACATTAAATATTGCTATATATATATTTATATATATAGAGGAACACTGACCTACAGCAGAGTGTCTTACTTTGTTAATTTTTCAGAAAATATAAAATTACACTAAATTAATTTGCTTCTCTGGCACAATTAAGCCAGCAGATTCTGCACAATGAAAAAGAATGAGACTGTGGTAGACTGGCATTAGTCTTATTCAGTCCTTCCAGATCAGTAACCCCTAAAGAGGTAGTGGAACTACGCCTAGGTTTGACATCTGGAGGGACTTCATTCAGTCTGTTGTGCTGTTGCCTCCTGCTGGAGAGAAAGTATCAGTTATTTTTTATTTATTTATTTAACCTTTATTTAGCTAGGTCAACATACCAGTCTTATAGGTTACTAATAGACGATCAGTGTGTCAGAAAGTGAAGATGATCAAATGTAAAGTGCAGCAATAGAAAGGAAATAGCAAACATTGCTGATGACATTGGAAATAGGAAATAGCAAACATTGCTGATGACATTGACCTATCTCTGGTGTGGGGCCACTGTACTGTAGACCACATCATCTGGTTCTGCTGCCTGTACGAGAGGAGGAACACACACACAGTTTTAATGGTGATATACAGAGCCTTCTGTATTGATACAGTACACTGTAGACACAGTAAATCAGCTTTTTATGTAGGCCTACATTTGGTTGGCTCTTGTTCTTGGTGACCACAGTGCTGTATGTCACTGCATCATCAGGAAATGGGTCCTGCTGGTAGACAGTTAAACAGGGAGTCATTCAGAAAACATTTACATCCATTTTGAATCCATTGTACATTCTACAACAAATCCAAGCTGTCAATTCAAGTTCTGCTTTTCAAGGCAGAAAACATTTTCTATAAGACTAGCCGTGCTTATGTGTTTATTTAGTTTAAAGTTGACCTTTTGTGCTGTCCTGAGCTGCTTAGGAATCACAGTGCTGTACAAGTCACCATGTCTCTCAGGGTTGAGGTCCTGTGTGATGGAGGAGAGAGAGCAACATGATCACATCAACTCAGAGAGAGACTCAGTGTGGACTTTGAGTTGGATTTGGTTGAAGGGGGGTTGGGTTAAAGGAGTTAGGTTTAACCTGTTGTGCTGTTCCTCTGTTGTGACTCACAGTGCTGTAGGTAATGTCCTGTTCAGGGTCAGCATACTGCTGACGGAATGAAACACAGACCTTGTTAACATCAAACTGTTTTACCAAATGCCATAGAATGATGTTGTAGCTCTCATGCATTCTGTCATTTTTTGCAGCTACATTTTTCTCCAATGATAACACAAAATGTGTTATCTTTCGAGTTTCAGTAGTTATGGTGTGTGATTTGACAAAGTCTGTTCTGGTCAAAGTGCATGACTAAATTAAACTGTTTATTTTAATATTCTTTTGTCCAGTACACATGCTCTAAGAGATCAGGTTAGAGTTATGACTAACTATTAACCAAAGAGAACCCTGGAATATCAAGAAGAGAAAGGAACAGATGAGTGAGAAGATAACATGATCATATCTTACTACTGAGGTGTTTGGTGGTTGGCCCTTTGCCTTCTTGTCCTCTGAAATAAAGAAAAGAGGATGTCAGTACTAAGGATCTTTGATTTCAGACCTTTCATTTGTAGAAGCAACAACTCTCCTGTAGAAGCAACAACTCATTAACATTACAAAAAGTTTCACATAATTAAAACAAATACTTACTATGTTTCCTCAACATCTTCCATGTGACCAAGATAGCAGCTATCACCACCACCAACAGGCTCAGAGATATGAGCAGTACTACCAGCAAACTGGAATATAATATACAATAAAATAGAATATATATATTATCACAGGCATGGGGAAGTGGTAAATGCTAAAGAAAGAACCTTTAAGGAAGATGTTTCGTTTTGTACACATTTTCTTTAACTGAAAATAAACCGGACAGATTTTAATGTAATTTGTGGAAAAAAGTTATTGTAGTTAACCCAGACACCGGTGTCTGGTCTGATCAGCCTTGCTAGTCACATCTGTCCCCAACAAGGTTATTATAGTTCTGTGTTTTTATATTCGTCTTTATTTTTATTTGAAATTCAGTTTAGTTTCAGTTAGTTTTCAGATCTGATTTACTAGTTTTTAATACATTTATTTATTTTTCCTTTATTTTACTTGATCCTGCAACATTTTGGTTAAAGGACTAACACTCTAACCAATCTGCTACCTGCCAACCCAAATTCAGTTAGTTTAAGGTTACTAAAAACAATCCTATTTAGTTTTTATATTATTTAGTTTCAGATGTATATTTAGTGTTAGGCACAGAAAGTAGCCAATGCATGAGAGGTTATGAACGATTTATGTGTTGTATAGTTGTTTGTGTTGTATAGTAGTTGGTTTTTAGGGATGTCACTTCTAGCAACTGTGGGCCAGTAATGCACACGGTGATGGGTCAGGTCATAGGTTAGGTTGGGTTTAAATGTAGACTCAGGGAGATGACGTAGATGCACAAAGTAACCAGTAGTAGTGTGTCAACAACCAGGAACGTTGACGCGAGAGGCTAAACTTCTCTGTGGTTTTGGTCCAGTAGCTACAACGTTGTAGCAGCTTGAAATGCACCCCGTTCACATGTGCAGATACTATGTGTGACTGTGTAAGAGCATTGCTATACCATATGATGTGGTCAACTGATACGTAAAATACCCATCCAGGTGTTGTTAGGTCTTGCAGGCGTCAGCAACGTCTGAGCAGAGGAATATGACCGACATGTTATATCAATCTGGTGCATGACTGCACAGTCGATTGGTTAATGCACGCCAAGTCTGAGCAGGGGAACACATCCAATATCTGCGGTGCTGCTGGGGGCAACAACATCTTGCTGAGTATACCTTTAAATGAAAGTCAGTCTCAATGTGACCCGTCAGATTCAGCTTTAAAACAACATTGAAAACTCCATTTAATTTTTGCCCTAAAACTGAACATAATCATAATGGTTTCTATTATATTTTAGTTAGACTTGGAGTCAAAGAAAAATAGTTTTAATTGGTGTGTAAATTATTTTATTTCAGTAGTTAATTTTCTTTCAGCAGATTCGTTTTTATTTTAGTTTCCGTTGTAGTTTACTATAAACACTTTGGGCCCCACACCCTTACACTATCACCAACTGTTTGGATGACTGTAAAAGTGAGGGAAATACAGAAGAATCAATACTAACCTCCAGTTCTTCTCATCTGTGTTCCCATCAGTTACCCCAATGTCACGGTTTGTAACAGAAGGGGTGTCTGTGGGATGAGAAGTGTTCGACTCAGCACTGGTTAGTGATGTTTGGTGAGTGGTTGGAGCTGTTGTCGCTGTGAGAGGCAGACATTATAAAGTATCTCCAATAAACTGACTGGTGTATCATTGACATTCAAATGAATAAAACCAGGGAATTGGGATGTTGATTGAAACTATTCACTATTATGCTTTCTTAGGTAATGTGTGACATGCATTATAATACAATTCTTAAAATGTTCAGTATTCATTTGAAATCTAGGTGGTAGATATGATGAAAAAGATGTATAAAGACGGTTCATTTTCTTAATGATCTTTTACATGACTGACAGGATAATCTCAAGAGAATGCATGGTAAAGAAATGTAAACTTTGTTTCAGAAAAGGCCTTTCAATGTTCCTTAATCTCTAACAACACTGGATAAACAAAAAGGGAATCATACTTAGTTATATGGGATTGTTCTCTACTTACTCATGGTGGTATTCTGTGTTGTGGTCTGTTGATTGACAGTGATATGAACAGGCATCTGTAGGTCTCCCTTTTCACACCAGTACCAGCCAGTGTTCTCCATCCTCAGTTCAGTCATAGTCACCATTAAGACATAACTGTTTTTTCTCTGCTTCTGCTCTAACTTCACAAATGTTCCATCTAAAGCCCTCGAAAGGCCCACATCCACACAAGAGCCAGAGCCACCCATCCTGCACCACCTCCCGCTGACTCCACGTTTACTATAGTAACAGCTCACGGTGAGTCTCCCTCCTACAACTCCAGTCAGCTCTTGTTGGTCCACATAGAGTTCTGGAGTTCCTGAACACAATGATAGAGGTTGTGATTGGATGAGTCTGATAAAGAATACACACATACATATTGAGACAACCTAGTCATCATTGATATTCATATAACACTGAGAAAGTGTATGTTGAAACACTGGTTCAGTCACTGATAGTATGAACTATAGATGTAGACTAGAGCATACAGAACAGACAGTGTGTTTGATAATGATACAGCAACGTGTATTTTTATACAACACAGGCTTTTCTGACCCAGGAGGTGTACAGAGATGTTTGTAATCTACCACTATAATATCCTCTTTAGATTTAATTTGGTGAAATTATGTATGACTGCTTCGTAGAGGGAAAAGTAACACCCTCATCAACAGGACTATTATGGGACATTACTTTATGGGACATTAATGAGCCCTACTATTAATTCTGCTTTAATGGACACAGCAGTGTTTGGATCTTACCTGGAGTAACAGATAGCTGCAGTCCAACCCCATCATCTGTCTGTTCCTTCTCCACAATACACCAGTAATAATCAGAATCACTAGGACTAAGCCTCGTTATGGTCACAGTGAAGATTTGCTGGTTGATGTCATCAGAGATTGAGGTCTTACCACTGGTCTTAGGATGGTCAGTTCGTACTACAGTAGAGCAACCTAACCAAAAATATCCCCTACACCAGTATTTCACATTGTTTCTATATCTCTGATCATAGAGACATGGGATGGTGATGGAGCCTCCTTGAGTTACAGACACATGACTCACTGTGGACACACTCTGTGTATCTGTAGACACAACAACATAAAACATTCATTTTAAATACTTTAATTTTACCCTGCTTCTCATAGTTCCATCAGATGATCAGCCAAACAACTTCACATAATGCTTTAATTTGTGACTTTTGTAGAGGAAGGATGCAAACTGTGGTTGTTACACCATGTGTTGGTGACACCAGAGAGTAACTGAGACATAATGTAAGAGCTGATGTTGTCACACCCAATTCCAGCCATGAGTACAGAGGCAACACTTTAACAATTCAAATCATATTTAGATTTTACATAAAAACTATTACACCCCTAAACTATGGAGACAATCTCTAGTTTCAATCAATTAAACATTAAAGTTTAAGAATGTTTAGTATATAGTAAAACATTTAATTGGATTGTTCTTGATATCTAAAGTAAAACATTGAATCCCACAAAAATATTTGTGCAAAATAAGTTAATTGCAGCTTTGTTCAAATGTACATTGATAGACACAGACACTTTTTCTTATCTGTTTCTTAATAATATGTTAGTTCTCTTTTACTTGAAGTCTTATGCAATAACTAGAAATGTCAAACTGTTGAAAAGTACAAGCTAAATCTATAAAACAGCATTTATCGATCACCTGACCACGAAATACTGAAATCCATAATATGACTACAATGTCTATGTACAAAGTAAACAGAACATTACAAGTGTTATGACTTTCAGCATGTACACAGTCTCAGTGTTTGACTTTTAGGAAGTGAGTCTAATAATATCAAAAGATAAAATGTATTCCCTCACTTACCAGAGAGTCCAGTGAGGAAGAGAAGGGTTTGAAGAACAAGGAGGAGATGTGGAGCCATGAGTGGATGAGAGAGAACGTCTCTGGTAGTATTTATGTTGGTATGGGAGCACTGGTGTGTGTCAGGGACCAAGCTACCCAGGCAACTGACAACTTCCTGATCCACTTAGACATCACTTCTTTAACTATTCCTGTTTTAAAGACATAATGCAACCCGTGCAAGGCCTTGTGAATTCACTGATGTTGAACAGTTGAAACCTGACCAAAGCTGATAGATAGTTAGATAGATAGATAGATAGATAGATAGATAGATAGATAGATAGATAGATAGATAGATAGATACTTTATTGATCCCCGGGGGGGAAATTTCATTGTCATTATCTATCTATCTATCTATCTATCTATCTATCTATCTATCTATCTATCTATCTATCTATCTATCTATCTATCTATCTATCTATCTATCTATCTATCTATCTATCTATCTATCTATCTATCTATCTATCTATCTATCTATCTATCTGTGCTAACAATTTACTTAAGTCATAACCATGTCATAATATATTTACACCTGTTGTGACATATATTTAGTTATTTTATGGCTGGTTGTGACACCTACAAAAGGGTGTCAAAACGCATATTTATTCAAATTATTATTTTAAGTTTCCTTTCGTTTTAAAGTTTGTTTCCTAAATACTTTGTTATTGTTTTAATGAATTTCTTTACATTCATCTTTTTTTTTTCATCAAATTTTAAATAGCTTGTAGAAAATACACTTTAAGTCACTGTCATGAAGCATAATGACCATCCTTGTGTCACTTTACTTGGACTAAGAAAATACACTTAATGACACTGTCAATAAGCATTATAACCATCATAGTCATATAAGCCTGTTAGGCCTATCATGTACATGCCTTTATATCAGTCATTAGTCAAAAATAAGGTGTCTTGTCCTGCTCCTAAAACCTGCTCCTGCATTCATTACAGTCATCAGCAACAGAGCATTGGGGTAGGTGCATGTCTGACATCAATGTGTGCACAATTACAATAATAATTAAATATGGACCTTAATAAAAAAAAAATACATAACATAAACATACTGTTGACAAGTAGGCTATGGTGTAATGGAATGTTTTGCCTTGTTTGGTAGGTTTGGTGGGTTTTGACACTCTGATGTAGGTGTCATAACCAGCCATAAAATAATTACAGTGGTAGGTTTTGTGGGATTTTAAACTCTTATGTAGGTGTCATAACCAGCCACAAAATAACATAATATATATCACAACAGGTCAAAATATGTGGCATGACAGTGTTATGACCATATTATTACAGGTTATGACAAGTTATATCAGCTGTAATGACATATTATGACATCATTATGACCGTGTCATAACATAATATGATGCTGGTTGTCAAGTAAAGTGTTACCGAAAATATGTGTTGGGAATAGAATCGTGTACCCTAGTCTTATTCTAAGAGAATGAACAAATGTAAGGTATACAAATATGTAAAATGGTTATGATATAGAACAAGTAATTAAGGTAAAGCCTAATGACAGCTGCATATTTTATTTTAAAACAATCTTGCCTGCTGTGAAAAAAAGTGCGGGCTTCAAGCATTTGAGGCAAACATTTGGTAAATGTGGCCCTTAACCAATCCATAAAGACCTATCTGGTTTCTACACATCCTTGGTATGATCTTGATGTCGTTTTTTTCCTAAACTTCACCACAGCAACGATGGTGCACAGGAGGAAGAGTACTGCATTACCAGCTTTCACCAGGTAGGAGAACGTGCGTTCCAATCTGTAGAAGAATACAATTATTTTGTCATGACATTATGAAAATTGTAACCAGACAAACCGTTTTTGGAGAGAGAAGTGTCCAGGTGACACTTCTGATATTTAAAAAGACAGATAACAAGCTATCATACTTTAATTTCCTTTACTTGCATATCTAGCTATTTATTTCCTAACCACCTAATGTCTTACTTTCATATTTCAATGTGGAAGTGTCAAACTTAGCTGTAAAGTAATTCACAGACCTCCTGCACACTATCATGTTTGTTGTTGAAACAATGGATTTCATCAATCACATTTTTAGTCATCTACATTCAAATTGAGCTTAATATGGTGCCCTTTCAAGGCATTTGTGTACACCTACGTATCGGGTCCATGCAGTAGCAGCTCTAGCTTGTAGGGCGCCCTGGGCAAACCCCCCTTTCTGCACCTGCACCCGCACCCCGCCCCCGGCAAGATGTCGCCCGTACCTAAATCCGCTACTGGGTCCATGGTGTGTGTTGTTGACAGAGGCATGAGAGGTGGTGCGGCAGGTAGCCCAGTGGTTAGAGTGTTGGGCCCATAACCGAAAGGTTGCTGAATCAAATCCCCGAGCTGACAAGGTAAAAATCTGTTGTTCTGCCCCTGAACAAGGCAGTTAACCCACTGTTCCTAGGCCGTCATTGAAAATAAGAATATGTTCTTAACTGACTTGCCTAGTAAAATAAAGGTAAAATAAAAAAAGGTAAAGGTGACTGCAGGTTCTCCAGTCATAACAGCAGAGAAGTCTTGGGGTGCTGGCATTGGCACGTCTGTCATGGTTAAAGAAAATAACAATACAAATAATCTGTCTTTTTCAGACAAATTTCTAAGTGGGGAAGTCAAGCATAGATTAAAGTCTGGTTGTAGAGTGATGTAACAGGGTGGATTCTCTACCAGTGGCAGGGAATATCCACCCTGTTACAGTGACATACCAATGCTTTACAATAAGCAAAGTGCATAAACTATATTAGATGCAACTGTAGATGTCAAGCTGTTTCCAGGACCTTAAAGTTACTGTTTCAAAAGTGTTACCCACGACTTATTAAAAGTGGTTGAGATGATACTTTGTGTTGTGGTTGATTGACAGTGATATGAACAGGCATCTGTAGGTCTCCCTTTTCAAACCAGTACCAGCCAGTGTTCTCCATCCTCAGTCCAGTCATATTCACCATTAAGACATAACCTAACTTCACAAATGTTCCGTCCAAAGTCCCAGAACATCCCACAAGTCCAGCTATGAGTACATATTTAGATTTGACGTGAAAATTACTACACCCCTAAACTATGGAGACAATCTCTAGTTTCAATCAACTAAACATTAACGTTTTGGAATGTTAAGTATATAGTAAAACATTTGACTGGATTGTTCTTGATATCTATTATAGTACATTGAAGCCCACAAAAATGTTAGTGCAAAATATGTTACTAGTACGTTTGTTCAAATGTATATTGATAGACACAGGCACTTTTTCTTTTCTATTTCTTAATAATATGTTAGTTCTCTTTTTGTAAGGGTTTGGCTGTGGTTAGACCTTACTCCCAATAATGAGAGTGGTAGGACCACAGCCGAGCCCTCACACCCTAACTAGGGGAAGTAATGATCCTCAATCAGAGACAGCTGTACAGGGTTGTCTCTGATTGGGGATTGTATTTAGGCACCCCACACATCCACCTGTGTGTGGGTCATTAATTCTACAGTCACTGTGCTTCCGTTTTTGTGATTGATTTGTTGTTTTTGTTGGTATAGTTTGTGCATTTGAGTTTGCAGTTTAAAATAAACATGTCGAACTATTGCTGCGCTGCTCCTTGGTCTCTATCAACACCCACTCGTGACACTTTTACTTGACTTATGCAATAACTAGACATGTAAAACTGTTGAAAGTACAACTGATTCACAAGCTAAATGTCTTCCTTCACTTACCTGAGAGTCCAGTGAGGAAGAAAAGGATGTCCAGGACAAGGAGGAGATGTGGAGCCATGAGTGGATGAGAGAGGAAGTCTCTGGTAGTATTTATGTTGTTATGGGAGCACTGGTGTGTGTCAGGGACCAAGACACTCAGGCAACTGACAACTTCCTGATCCACTTAGACATAACTTTTTTAACTCTTCCTGTTTTAAAGACATAATGCAACCCGTGCAAGACCTTGTGAATTCACTGATGTTGAACTGTTGAAAACCTGACCAATGCTGATAAAAAAAGTATGCTAATACATTTTCATGTTTATAAGATGATTATTCGTGGTTTATTCCCCATCATCATTACACTGATAACCTAATGTATTAACTCCTGAGTCCTGTGTTGGTCTGGTCCTGTCTCATAGTAATGAGGAGGGTTGGGGAGCAACGGATTACATGTATAGATTACAAAAAATGGTAACTGTAATATGTTATGTTACCAGCTAAAATATTGTAATCATATTACATATACTTTTGAAAAACTAGATGATTACTTCAAGGATTACTTTTAAATTCAGAAAGGTATATGTTTGAGAAAAAAAATCTATGACAATTCTCTGTTTTCTCAATGACATTTAAATCATCATTGAAAAAAGGTGCACGTTTAAATTTATTCCACCTGAGCGAGTCTGACCACAGAAAATGTGTTTGATGGATCGCGGAAAAGAACAGGAATAGGCTTTTGTGGGCTACAGACCAAACTATGTCTTCCAATGGTGCGACTGCTGTCGGCATCCAAAGACTATCCAACTTGAATAAACGCTTGGAGGTAAGGATGACAGCAGTGGTGTAGTCTACGGCGATATGGATATCACTTATTGGTGATATCTACATAGCGCATTGATGTGAATCACACTGCTGCTCTCTCATTTAGTTATTTGTGCCGTACAGATTGTGGTTGTTGTGGATGGCTGTTCACAAATCTAAATGTGTATTTGAACCCAATACGGGTTCAATTCAACAAGTTTGAGCTGCCTATCAATCATTGTTTGGACAGCCAGTGAAAAATGTGCTCTTGTAACAGCTTCATATGCGGATCCCAGCCTATGGAATAAAAGTGGGGCTGTTATTGCTCAATCTAATTCATACTGATAAAAACATTTGATCCAAAGGTGTAATGGACACATTCTCAAACTCGCACACTTTCAATAGACTTAAAGGGGCAATCTGTATTTGCTAAATCCATTTTTGGATTTATATTCTTATAACTTATAAATGCCTCATGAGCTTAGTTCAACTGTCACACTCCATGAGAACCCAAAATATAAGCTTGTTTTTCTCCAATATTTGTAAACATTGTAAATGTAAACAAACACTGTATAGCCTCATAACATGGTTAAAACAACAATGTTGATATCATGGATGGTCAGTCCTTGCAGCCATAGCTCTGTCTATTATTAACGTGAAACCAACCATGGAGGTTATTAATTTAAAGATCTTTGGAAGACTATTCCAAAGTGTGACAACTGAGTACAAAAGGGTTTCTTTTCCCATACCACTCTTAAATCTGAAAGGAACAATGTCAGTTTCACTCGCTCTAGAATAGTTATGGTTATCCCTGGACCCTGACCAAGTTAAAGTAGTTACATAGGTACTTGGGGACCATATCGCGGACCATTTTATGAAAAAGACAATTTAATCTGAGAGACTCTCTCCTCCACTTCGAGCCATCTGAGACTTTCAAAATGGTAGTGGTCAAAATGAGTATGTGCTGGAAATCGGAGAATAATCCTGACTAATTTGTTCTGAGATGTCTGCAATTAGTTTTTAATTATCTAGGGGGCACTGTTGTACCAGGAACATCTGGTAGATCCACAGCCAATATAACCATCACCTTCCTGTCTACTCATGGTCAATACCACAACTTGTCTTCCATTGGCATCAAAAATGTTCTTTAATTATACTGATTCTCCATCTAAATTCCCAACACTGCACCAGAATAATAGCACCTCATAGAATCACCTCATAGCTCCAGAATTACCATAGTAACAGTGAGACTACCTCCTACAATTCGAGTCACGGGTTGTTGGTCAACGTAAAGGCTTGTAATACCTGAACTCAGAGAGACAGAAAGACAAATGTAATGTATCAGATAAAGCATATCATAAAGACACTATTACTCTTCAATCATAAAACAACTTCTTCAAATTGAAATAAAAAGCATTTCTCTGAATTATGGACAGGGTGGGGTAATTTTTGAAGGGACAGGATAATATTATTAACTTATGATTGTTTTAGACAGATACAGGGGGAAAAGTAACATAATGAACATATAGGACTTATAAGACAGTTTATGGGACATTACTGAATCCCATTCATTCTGCTTTACTGAACACAGATGCTAGCAGTATAAGGATCATACCTTGAGTGGCAGATAAGGACACTCTTACTCCATTATCCACTACTCCTTTGATACAAACAAGAAAATGCTCATCCAGAAGCGGCGCTCCTTGTGGCCGGTGACTATAATGCAGGCAAACTTAAATCCGTTTGACCTCATTTCTACCAGCATTTCTACCAGCATGCAACCAGAGGGAAAAAACTCAAGACCACCTTTACTCCACACACAGAGATGCATTGAAAGCTCTCCCTCGCCATCCATTTGGCAAATCCGACCAGAATTCTATCCTCCTGATTCCTGTTTATAAGAAAAAACTAAAGCAGGCAGTACCAGTGTCTCGCGCAATACGGAAGTTGTGAAATGATGCAGATGCTACGCTACAGGACTGTTTTTCTATAAAAATATCTGGAATATTTTCCGGTATCCATCCAATGGCATTGAGGGGTATACCACCTTAGTCACGGGCTTCATCAAAAAGTGCATCAACGACGTAATGCCCACAGTGACCGTACGTACATATCCCAAACAGAAGCCATGGATTACACGCAACATCCGCACTGAGCTAAAGGCTAGAACTGCCACTTTCAAGGAGTGGGACACTAATCCGAACGCTTATAAGAAATCCTGATGTGCCCTCAGACGAACCATCAAACAGGCAAAGCGTCAATACAGGACTAAGATTGAATCCTACTACACCGGCTCTGACACTCGTTGGATATGGAAGGGCTTGCAAACTATTAAGGATTACAATAGAAAACCCAGGCGAGCTGCCGAACCCAGGCGAGCTCCAATTCGCATACTGCCCCAACAGATCCACAGATGACACAATCTCAATCGCACTCCACACTGCCCATTCCCAACTGGACAAAAGGAACACCTATGTGAGAATGTTGTTCATTGACTACAGCTCAGCGTTCAACACCATAGTGACCATAAAGCTCATCACTAAACTAAGGACCCTAGGACTAAACACCTCCCTCTGCAACTGGATCCTGGACTTCCTCACGGGCCGCCCCCAGGTGGTAAGGGTAGGTAACAACACATCTGACACGCTGATCTTCAACACTGGAGCCCCTCAGGGGTGCATGCTCTGTTCCCTCCTGTACTCCCTGTTTACCCACGAATGCGTGGCCAAGCAAGACTCCAACACCATCATTACGTTTGCTGACGACACAACAGTGATAGGCCTGATCACTGACAATGATGAGACACCCTATAGGGAGGAGGTCAGAAACCTGGCAGTGTGGTGCCAGGTCAACAACCTCTTCCTCAACATGAGCAAGACAAAGGAGCTGATCGTGGACTACAGGAAAAGTAGGGCAGAACACACCCCCATTCACATCGACGGGGCTGTAGTGGAGCGGGTCGAGAGTTTGAAGTTCCTTGATGTCCACATCAACAACCAACTATCGTTGTCCAAACAAACCAAGACACTTGTGAAGAGGGCACGACAACGCCTTTTCCCCTCAGGAGACTGCCCAGTACATCACTGAAGCCAAGCATTCTTTCATCCAGGACCTATATACTAGGTGATGTCAGAGGAAGGACCAAAAAATTGTTCTGCCCACAAATATTCTATAGGATTGAGGTCAGAGCTTTGTGATGGCCACTCCAATACCTTGACTTTGTTGTCCTTAAGCCATTTTGCCACAACTTTGGAAGTTTGGAAGACCCATTTGCGACCAAACTTTAACTTCCTGACTGATGTTTTGAGATGTTGCTTCAATATATCCACATCATTTTCCTTCCTCATGATGCCATCTATTTGTGAAGTGCACCAGTCTCTTCTGCAGCATAGCACCCCCACAACATGATGCTGCCACCCCCGTGCTTCATGGTTGGGATGGTATTCTTCGGCTTGCAAGCCTCTCCCTTTCCCTCCAAACATAATGATGGTCATTATGGCCAAACAGTTCTATTTTTGTTTCATCAGACCAGAGGGTATTTCTCCAAAACGTACAATCTTTGTCCCCATGTGCAGTTGCAAACTGTAGTCTGGCTTTTTTATGGTGGTTATGGATCAGTGGCTTCTTCCTTGCTGAGCGGCCTTTCAGGTTATGTCGATATAGGACTCGTTTTACTGTGGATATTGATACTTTTGTACCTGTTTCCTCCAGCATCTTCACAAGGTCCTTTGCAGTTGTTCTGTGATTGATTTGCACTTTTTGCAAGTACATTCATCTCTAGGAGACAGAACACGTCTCCTTCCTCAGTGGTATGACGGCTGCGTGGTCCCATGGTGTTTATACTTGCATACTATTGTTTGTACAGATGAACGTGGTACCTTCAAGCATTTGTAAATTGCTCCCAAGGATGAACCAGACTTGTGGAGGTCAAAACATTTTTGGGGGAGTTCTTGGCTGATTTCTTTTGATTTTCCCATGATGTCGATCAAAGATGCACTGTTTGAAGGTAGGCCTTGAAATACATCCACAGGTACACCTCCAATTGACTCAAATGATGTCAATTAGCCTATCAGAAGCTTCTAAAGCCATGACATCGTTTTCTGGAATTTTCCAAGCTGTTTAAAGGCACAGTCAACTTAGTGTATATAAACTTCTGACCCACTGGAATTGTGATATAGTGAATTATAAGTGAAATAATCTGTCTGCAAACAATTGTTGGAAGAATTACTTGTGTCAGCACTCTGTGGAGTGGTTGAAAAATGAGTTTTAATGACACCTAAGTGTATATAAACTTCTGACTTCAACTGTATATATTTCTTTGTATTCTCTCAGAAAAATGACGTTTGACTTTCAGAAAAACATATTGGTCAAGCTCAGGCACTTTTAGGTGCATTTTCCAACCTGTTACGTAAATAATCCTAATAGGGTGGAACCTAACAGGGTGGAAATTTGGAGCATTTAAACAGGATTTTAACTTCTCTATCAAATACATGAAACATTGAAAAACAGATAAAACAGAGTGTTTATATTTACTCAGCTTTGCACCGTTTTTTTCCCATCAAAGAAATCATGACACTTCCTGAATGTGGGGTCATTGTAGGAAGGTCGCTGTTAAAAGGAGAAGTACAAAATACTAACAGGGTGGAAATTGATATCAGGGACACACAGACAATCTTAAATAAGAATAAATACAATAACTATGAAAACAACATTACTGATGAGTGAATTTAACTAAGACTATGAAATAATGAAGAAAGACTTCAAATACATAAAATTCCCTTTCAAGATCCATGTTTTTGTGTTTTTAAGGTAAAGGACACCAGCCTTTTGGAATCTACATTTTACACTATTTTACACTGATTAAGAAGTGATATTTCCTGAGGACAGAAAAGACACCGCAAAGTAATAATGACTTTCCTTCAAGACTTTCCTTGTATTTAGAGCCATCCATCATTCCTTCAATTCTGACCAGTTTCCCAGTCCCTGCTTCACTGTGGGGATGGTGTTCTCGGGGTGATGAGAGGTGTTGGGTTTGCGCCAGACGTAGCGTTTTCCTTAATGGCTAAAAAGCTCAATTTTAGTCACATCTGACCAGAGTACCTTCTTCCATATTTATTTAACCTTTATTTTACTAGGCAAGTCAGTTAAGAACAAATTCTTATTTATAATGCAGCCTAGGAACAGTGGGTTAACTGCCTTGTTCAGGGGCAGAACGACAGATTTTTACCTTGTCAGCTCAGGGATTCGATCTGGCAACCTTTCAGCTACAGGCCCAACACAAGGAAATAGGATAAACGCCAAGGGAGATGAATACGTTTGCAAGGCACTGTATCATGTATCAGTACCATTGTAACTCATTCAATGACTATAGCAAGAGTGTAAAGGCTAGTCTCCCAACATGCCCACAGCATGACGCTGCCACCTCCATGCTTCACCATAGGGATGGTGCCAGGTTTCCTCCTTCCTGGTTATTGCTCTGACCTGCACTGTCAACTGCGGGACCTTATATAGACAGGTGTGTTCCTTTTCAAATCATGTCCAATCAACATAATTTACCACAGGTGGACTCCAATCAAGTTGTAGAAACATCAAGGATGATCAATGGAAACAGGATGCACCTGAGCTCAATTTCGTGTCTCATAGCAAAGGGTCTGAATACTTATTTAAATAAGGTATCTGTTTTTTTATTTGTATTAAATATGCAATTTAGATTTTTCAGTATGGTGTTACTGTGTGTAGATTGCTGAGGATACATTTTTTTTGTATATGTATATGTAAAAAGTCAAGGGGTCTGAATACTTTCCAAAGGCACTGTATCCCTTAAACAATGTCAACTGCGCTTTGGTCCTATTAATGCTCACAAAATGTATATTTGGCACAATAAAAAATAAAAAAAGTCAATCAATCAATCAAATGTATTTATAAAGCCCTTTTTACAACAGCCGATGTCACAAAGTGCTATACAGAAACCCAGCCTAAAACCCCAAACATCAAGCAATGCACATGTAGAAGCACGGTGGCTAGGAAAAACTCCCTAGAAAGGCGAAAACCTAGGAAGAAACCCAGAGAGGAACTAGGCTCTGAGGGGTGGAGATTATACCAATTCATGGCCATTAAGGCCAGTTTTTTTCCAAGATATTCAAAAGTTCATAGATGACCAGCAGGGTCAAATAATAATCATAGTGGTTGTAGAGGTTGCAACAGGTAAATACATCAGGGTGAATGTCACTTGGCGGTAGAGAGAGAGCGAGATGAAAACCGCAGGTCTGGGACAATGTGGCACGTCCAATGAACAGGTCAGGGTTCCATAACCGCAGGCAGAAGAGTTGAAACCGGTGCAGCAGCACAACCAGGTGGACTGGGGACAGCTAGGAGTCATCAGGGCATGTTATCCTGAAGCATGGTCCTAAGGCTCGGGTCCTCTGGGAGGGGAGGTAGAGTGGGAGGGAGAGAGAATTAGAGGAAGCATACTTAAATTAACACAAGACACCGGATAATAACATCAGATTTAACAAACTGACCCTAGCCCCCCGACACATAAACTATTGCAGCATAGATACTGGAGGCTGAGATTGGGAGGTCAGGAGACCCTGTGGCCCCCTCCGACAATACCCGAGGACAGGGCCAACCAGGCAGGATATAACCCCACCAACACTGCCAAAGCACATCCTCCACACCAATAGAGGGATAAACAACCACCAACTTACTACCCTGAGACAAGGCTGAGTATAGCCCACGAAAAAACCCCTCCACTGCGCACAAGCCCGAGGGGGGCGACAAACCGGACAGGAAGTGACGCACCCCTACTAGGGATGGCATGGAAAGCACCAGTAAGTCAGTGACTCAGCCCCCGTAATAGGGTCAGAGGTAGAGAATCTTAATGGAGAGACAGGAACCGGCCAGGCAGAGACAGCAAGGGTGGTTCGTCGCTCCAGTGCCTTGCCGTTCACCCTTGCACCTCTGGGCCAGACTATATTCAATCATAGGATCTACTGAAGAGATGAGTGTTCAGTAAAGACTAACTGGGAATCAAAATGGCATGTCCATACTACAACATTTTAAAAATGACGCCTTGCGATATGGAGGGCAGCCTTTTGCATCCCCCAAATGGTCCAAAAGTGAAATCCGTACCCTTATCAATATCATGGACAGTAATGATTTGAGAACATCCGAAGATTTGAAAAGACACATACATTACCAGGCAAATCCTTTTAACTACTGTATATTTATAATTTAGGTCAGCCATGGAGTCCCTTGGGAAACCCAACTACCAAACCATCCAATGATGGGATATATAAATAAATTATCTTGGCTTCCGAAAGGACTGATCTCTATAATATATAAACAACTTTTGGAAAACTCATATTCTGAGCTAGTATTGTGAACGTATTGTCCACAGATCTATTCTGAACAACCCTTTAACTGGAACAGAATATGGATTAATAAGACCTTGGCATCCCGTAATGCGAGCATCAATTTATACATTTAAGTTAGTTCATAGACTGTATTTAACACCAAGGAGCATTTTACGATCAAATTTGCCGCAACTCTTAACTGTGTCTCCTAAATCAGGTAGGCACATTCCTACATATGTGTGAGTGCCCTGCAGTTTTTTGGGACAAGTACATCAAAGATTTTACTGAGGTACAGTTCATATAAGGAAATCAGTCAATTTAAATAAATTCATTAGGCCCTAATCTATGGATTTCACATGACTGGGAATACAGATATGCATCTGTTGGCCACAGATACCTGAAATAAAAGAGGTAGGGGCGTGGATCAGAAAACCAGTCAGTATCTGGTGTGACCACCATTTGCCTCATGCAGCGCAACACATCTCCTTCACATAGGTTTGATCAGGTTGTTGATTGTGGCCTGTGGAATGTTGTCCCACTCCTCTTTAATCGCTGTGTGAAGTTACTGGGTATTTGGTGGGAACTGGAACACGCTGTCGTACATGTCGATCCAGAGTATCCCAAACATGCTCAATGGGTGACATGTCTGGTGAGTATGCAAGCCATGGAAGAACTGGGACATTTATATATATACAGTGGGGAGAACAAGTATTTGATACACTGCCGATTTTGCAGGTTTTCCCACTTACAAAGCATGTAGAAGTCTGTAATTTTTATCATAGGTACTCTTCAACTGTGAGTGACGGAATCTAAAACAAAAATCCAGAAAATCACATTGTATGATTTTTAAGTAATTAATTTGCATTTTATTGCATGACATAAGTATTTGATACATCAGAAAAGCAGAACTTAATATTTGGTACAGAAACCTTTGTTTGCAATTACAGAGATCATACGTTTCCTGTAGTTCTTGACCAGGTTTGCACACACTGCAGCAGGGATTTTGGCCCACTCCTCCATACAGACCTTCTCCAGATCCTTCAGGTTTCGGGGCTGTCGCTGGGCAATACGGACTTTCAGCTCCCTCCAAAGATTTTCTATTGGGTTCAGGTCTGGAGACTGGCTAGGCCACTCCAGGACCTTGAGATGCTTCTTACGGAGCCACTCCTTAGTTGCCCTGGCTGTGTGTTTCGGGTCGTTGTCATGCTGGAAAACCCAGCCACGACCCATCTTCAATGCTCTTACTGAGGGAAGGAGGTTGTTGGCCAAGATCTCGCGATACATGGCCCCATCCATCCTCCCCTCAATACGGTGCAGTCGTCCTGTCCCCTTTGCAGAAAAGCATCCCCAAAGAATGATGTTTCCACCTCCATGCTTCACGGTTGGGATGGTGTTCTTGGGGTTGTACTCATCCTTCTTCTTCCTCCAAACACGGCGAGTGGAGTTTAGACCAAAAAGCTCTATTTTTGGCGTAGTGTGTTACTAATGGTTTTCTTTGAGACTGTGGTCCCAGCTCTCTTCAGGTCATTGACCAAGTCCTGCCGTGTAGTTCTGGGCTGATCCCTCACCTTCCTCATGATCATTGATGCCCCACAAGGTGAGATCTTGCATGTTGCCCCAGACCGAGGGAGATTGACCGTCATCTTGAACTTCTTCCATTTTCTAATAATTGCGCCAACAGTTGTTGCCTTCTCACCAAGCTGCTTGCCTATTGTCCTGTAGCCCATCCCAGCCTTGTGCAGGTCTACAATTTTATCCCTGATGTCCTTACACAGCTCTCTGGTCTTGGCCATTGTGGAGAGGTTGGAGTCTGTTTGATTGAGTGTGTGGACAGGTGTCTTTTATACAGGTAACGAGTTCAAACAGGTGCAGTTAATACAGGTAATGAGTGGAGAACAGGAGGGCTTCTTAAAGAAAAACTAACAGATCTGTGAGAGCCGGAATTCTTACTGGTTGTTAGGTGATCAAATACTTATGTCATGCAATAAAATGCAAATTAATTATTTAAAAATCATACAATGTGAATTACAGACTTCTACATGCTTTGTAAGTAGGAAAACCTGCAAAATCGGCAGTGTATCAAATACTTGTTCTCCCCACTGTATATATATTGGGGGTGTTGGATGGAGACATGTTGGGACTGGGTGGAATTGGGAGAATGGGATGGGAGGTTGGGGCTGGAGGCCCACTTTGTTTTTGTTTTCTGTTCTGGTTTATATTTAATTTATTATCACTTCAACTCTGTATTTATTTCTTACTGTTTGTTGGAGTCTTTTGAGTGGCAGCCTACGTGTAGGTTATATAAACTTATCATTTGAAATGGATACTATACCTGTAACCCCCCCAACATAAAACGACTGTCTTGTAGACCTGGGGCCGTATGTATAAAACACCTCAGAGTAAGAGTGCTGATTTAAAATAAGTTTACCCTTTTAGATCACAATGAATAAGATTACATGGCCAGGGGGTGATCTAATCCTATATCAGCACTGCTACTCTGAGACGCTCGATACATACGGTTGCAGATAGTTATGTGTGTTAGCATTAGAATTTATCCTACCCTCTTGTTGTGAGATGAAATTGTGCTCTGCATTCTGAAAATACTCTTAAGTATTTTAATCCCCTGTTAATGATGTTGTACATGCATTCATTTCAGGTAAGTTTCTTGTTATAGTAGTTTATTTGAGATATGTAGCATTGAAATACACATGATCAGTGGAATACATTAAATATTGCTATACAATGGGTGAAATAAGTATTGAACACGTCACCATTTTTCTCAAAAACAAATATATTTCCAAAGGTGCTATTGACATGACATTTTCACCAGATGTTGGTAACAACCCAAGTAATCCATACATACAAAGAAACCAAGACAAATAAGTTCAGAAATTAAGTTATGTGTAATAATGTGAAATGACACAGGGAAAAAGTATTGAACACATGAAGAAAGGGAGGTGCAAAAAGGCATGGAAAGACAACAGCTGAAAACTATCAGTAATTAAAAAGCAATCCAGCCCCCTGTCAGTGCAAATTAATATCAGCTGGTTCAGTCCCAACTGATGGCCTACAAAAAGGTCTCATTGCCAAGGTGTCACACAAGACACATCTCATGATGGGTAAAAGCAAAGAGCTGTCTCAAGATCTTCACATCCTAATTGTTGCAAAACATAATGATGGCATTGGTTATAGGCGCATTTCTAAGCTTCTGAATGTTCCAGTGAGCACTGTTGGGGCCATAATACGGAAGTGGAAAGACAATCATTTCACCATAAATTTGCCTCGACCAGGTGCTCCTCGCAAGATTTCTGACAGAGGAGTGAAAATAATAATCAGAAGAGTTGTCCAAGAGCCAAGGACCACTTGTGGAGAGCTTAAAAAAGACCTGCAATTAGCAGGTACTGTTGTCTCAAAGAAAACAGTAAGTAATGCACTCCACCGCCATGGCCTGTATGCACGCTCACCATGCAAGACTCCATTGCTGAAAAAAAAGCATGTTGAAGCTTGTTTAAAGTTTGCTGCACAACATTTGGAAAAGCCAGTGAAATACTGGGAATGTGGTCAGATGAGAGCAAAATTGAACTGTTTGGATGTCATAATACACACCATGTTTGGAGGAGAAATGGCACTGCACATCACCCTAAAAACACCATACCAACAGTGAGGTTTGGAGGTGGGAACATCATGGTGTGGGGCTGCTTTTCAGCAAATGGTACTGGCAAACTTCACATAATTGAAGGAAGGATGAATGGGCAAATTTACCGAGACATTCTTGACAAAACTCTGCTGCCATCTACCAGGATGATGAAGATGAAACATTTCAGCAAGACAATGATCCCAAACACACAGCCAAGGAAACTCTCAATTGGTTTCAAAGAAAGACAATAAAGCTGCTAGAATGGCCCAGCCAATCACCTGACTTAAATCCCATTGAAAATCTATGGAAAGAACTGAAGATCAAGATTCATAGAAGAGGCCCATGGAACCTTCAAGATTTGAAGACTGTTTGTTTGGAAGAATGGGCCAAAATCACACCAGAGCAATGCATGTGACTAGTTTCTCCATACAGGAGGCGTCTTGAAGCTGTCATTACCAACAAATGCTTGTACATAGTATTAAATAAATATCAGTAAGTGTGTTCAATACTTTTTCCCTGTGTCATTTCACATTATTACACATAACTTAATTTCTAAACTTATTTGTATGGATATGTATGGATTACTTGGGTTGTTACCAACATCTGGTGAAAATGTCATGTCAATAGCACCTTTGGAAATATATTTACTGAGAAAAATGGTGACGTGTTCAATACTTTTTTCACCCGCTGTATATATATATATATATATATATATATATATATATATATATATATATAGAGGAACACTGACCTACAGCAGAGTGTCTTACTTTGTTAGTTTTTCAGAAAATATAAAATGACACTAAATTAATTTGCTTCTCTGGCACAATTAAGCCAGCAGATTCTGCACAATGAAAAAGAATGAGACTGTGGTAGACTGGCATTAGTCTTATTCAGTCCTTCCAGATCAGTAACCCCGAAAGAGGTAATGGAACTACGCCTAGGTTTGACATCTGGAGGGACTTCATTCAGTCTGTTGTGCTGTTGCCTCCTGCTGGAGAGAAAGTATCAGTTATTTTTTATTTATTTATTTATTTAACTTTTATTTAGCTAGGTCAACATACCAGTCTTATAGGTTACTAATAGACGATCAGTGTGTCAGAAAGTGCAGATGATAAAATGTAAAGTGCAGCAATAGAAAGGAAATAGCAAACATTAAGGTTTACACTGATCACATTGACCTATCTCTGGTGTGGGGCCACTGTGCTGTAGACCACATCATCTGGTTCTGCTGCCTGTACGAGAGGAGGAACACACAGTTATAATGGTGATATACAGAGCCTTCTGTATTGATACAGTACACTGTAGACACAGTAAATCAGCTTTTTATGCAGGCCTACATTTGGTTGGGTCTTGTTCTTGGTGACCACGGTGCTGTATGTCACTGCATCATCAGGAAATGGGTGCTGCTGGTAGACAGTTAAACAGGGAGTCATTCAGAAAACATTTACATCCATTTTGAATCCATTGTACATTCTACAACAAATCCAAGCTGTCAATTCAAGATCTGCTTTTCAAGACAGAAAACATTTTCTATAAGACTAGCCGTGCTTATGTGTTTATTTAGTTTAAAGTTGACCTTTTGTGCGGTCCTGAGCTGCTTAGGAATCACAGTGCTGTACAAGTCACCATGTCTCTCGGGGTTGTGGTCCTGTGATGGAGGAGAGAGAGCAACATGATCACATCAACTCAGAGAGACTCAGTGTGGACTTTGAGTTGGATTTGGTTGAAGGGGGGTTGGGTCAAAAGGGTTTGGTTTAACCTGTTGTGCTGTTCCTCTGGTGTGACTCACAGTGCTGTAGGTAATGTCCTGTTCAGGGTCAGCATACTGCTGATGGAATGAAACACCGACCTTGTTAACATCAAACTGTTTTACCAAATGCCATAGAATGAGGATGTAGCTCTCATGCATACTGACAGTTTTTGCAGCTACATTTTTCTCCAATGATAACACAAAATGTGTTATCTTTCGAGTTTCAGTAGTTATGGTGTGTGATTTGACAAAGTCTGTTCTGGTCAAAGTGCATGACTAAATTAAACTGTTTATTTTAATATTATTTTGTTTAGTACACATGGTCTAAGAGATCAGGTTTTAAAGAGTTATGATTAACTATTAACCAAAGAGAACCCTGGAATATCAAGAAGAGAAAGGAACAGATGAGTGAGAAGATAACATGATCATATCTTACTACTGAGGTGTTTGGTGGTTGGCCCTTTGCCTTCTTGTCCTCTGAAATAAAGAAAAGAGCATGTCAGTACTAAGGATCTTTGATTTCAGACATTTCATTTGTAGAAGCAACAACTCATTAACATTACAAAAAGTTTCACATAATTAAAACAAATACTTACTATGTTTCATCAACATCTTCCATGTGACCAAGATAGCAGCTATCACCACCACCAACAGGCTCAGAAATATGAGCAGGACTACCAGCAAACTGGAATATAATATACAATAAAATAGAATATATAGATTATCACAGGCATGGGGAAGTGGTAAATGATAAAGAAAGAACCTTTAAGGAAGATGTTTTTTACACATTTTTTTATTTACAATGACAGCCTACGAACAATGGGTTAACTGCCTTGTTCAGGGGCAGAATGACAGATTTGATACTTTGTCAGCTCAGGGATTTGATCCTGCAACATTTTGGTTAAAGGCCTAACGCTCTAACCACTCGGCTACCTGCCAACACAAATTCAGTTAGTTTAAGGTTGCTAAAAACATTCCTATTTAGTTTTTATATTATTTCGTTTCAGATGTAGTTTTAGTGTTAGGCACAGAAAGTAGCCAATGCATGGGAGGTTATGAACCATTTATGTGTTGTATAGTTGTTTGTGTTGTATAGTAGTTGGTTTTTAGGGATGTCACTTCTAGCAACTGAGGGCCAGTAATGCACACGGTGATGGGTCAGGTCATAGGTTAGGTTGGGTTTAAAGGTAGACTCAGGGAGATGACGTAGATGCACAAAGTAACCAGTAGTAGTGTGTCAACAACCAGGAACGTTGAAGCAAGAGGCTAAACTTCTCTGTGGTTTTGGTCCAGTAGCTACAACGTTGTAGCAGCTTGAAACGCACCCCGTGCACATGTGCAGATACTATGTGTGACTGTGTGAGAGCATTGCTATACAATATGATGTGGTCAACTGATATGTAAAATACCCTTCCAGGTGTTGTTAGATCTTGCAGGCGTCAGCAACGTCTGAGCAGAGGAATATGACCGACATGTTATATCAATCTGGTGCCTGACTGCACAGTCGATTGGTTAATGCACGCCAAGTCAGAGCATGGGAACACCTCCAATATCTGCAGTGCTGCTGGTGGCAACAACATCTTGCTGAGTATACCTTTAAATGAAAGTCAGTCTCAATGTGACCCGTCAGATTCAGCTTTAAAACAACATTGAAAACTCCATTTAATTTTTGCCCTAAAACTGAACATAATCATAATGGTTTCTATTATATTTTAGTTAGATTTGGAGTCAAAGCTAAATAGTTTCAATATAGTTCTAGTTTTTCAAACAGGTGTGTTAATTATTTTATTTCAGTAGTTAATTTTATTTCAGCAGATTCGTTTTTATTTAAGTTTCAGTTGTAGTTTACTATAAACACTTTGGGCCCCAAAACTGTTTGGATGACTGTAAAAGTGAGGGAAATACAGAAGAATCAATACTAACCTCCAGTTATCTTTGTTCCCATCAGTTACCCCATTGTCACGGTTTGTAACAGAAGGGGTGTCTGTGGGATGAGAAGTGTTCGACTCAGCACTGGTTAGTGATGTTTAGTGAGTTGTTGTCGCTGTGAGAGGCAGACATTATAAAGTATCTCCAATAAACTGACTGATGTATCACTGACATTCAAATGAATAAAACCAGGGAATTGGGATGTTGATTGAAACTAATCACTATTATGCTTTCTTAGGTAATGTGTGACATGCATTAGAATACAATTCTTAAAATGTTCAGAATTCATTTGAAATCTAGGTGGTAGATATGATGAAAAAGATGTATAAAGACAGTTCATTTTCTTAATCTTTTACATGACTGACAGGATAATCTCAAGAGAATGCATGGTAAAGAAATGTCAACTTTGTTTCAGAAAAGGCCTTTCAATGTTCCTTAATCTCTAACAACACTGGATAAATAAAAAGGGAATCATACTTAGTTATATGGGATTGTTCTCTACTTACTCATGGTGGTACTCTGTGTTGTGGTCTGTTGATTGACAGTGATATGAACAGGCATCTGTAGGTCTCCCTTTTCACACCAGTACCAGCCAGTGTTCTCCATCCTCAGTTCAGTCATAGTCACCATTAAGACATAACTGTTATTTCTCTGCTCCTGCTCTAACTTCACAAATGTTCCATCTAAAGCCCTCGAAAGGCCCACATCCACACAAAACCCAGAGCCACCCATCCTGCACCACCTCCCGCTGACTCCAAGTTTACTATAGTAACAGCTCACGGTGAGTCTCCCTCCTACAACTCCAGTCAGCTCTTGTTGGTCCACATAGAGTTCTGGAGTTCCTGAACACAATGATAGAGGTTGTGATTGGATGAGTCTGATAAAGAATACACACATATATATTGAGACTACCTAGTCATCATTAATATTCATATAACACTGAGAAAGTGTATGTTGAAACACTGGTTCAGTCACTGATAGTATGAACTATAGATGTAGACTAGAGCATACAGAACAGACAGTGTGTTTGATAATGATACAGCAACATGTATTTTTATACAACACAGGCTTTTCTGACCCAGGAGGTGTACAGAGATGTTTGTAATCTACCACTATAATATCCTCTAGAGATTTAATTTGGTGAAATTATGTATGACTGCTTCGTAGAGGGAAAAGTAACACCCTCATCAACAGGACTATTATGGGACATTACTTTATGAGACATTAATGAGCCCTACTGTTAATTCTGCTTAAATGGACACAGCAGTGTTCAGATCTTACCTGGAGTAACAGATAGCTGCAGTCCAACCCCATCATCTGTCCATTCCTTCTCCACAATACACCAGTAATAATCAGAATCACTAGGACTAAGCCTCGTTATGGTCACAGTGAAGATTTGCTGGTTGATGTCATCAGAGATTGAGGTCTTACCACTGGTCTTAGGATGGTCAGTTCGTACTACAGTAGAGCAACCTGACCAAGAATATCCCCTACACCAGTATTTCACATTGTTTCTATATCTCTGATCATAGAGACATGGGATGGTGATGGAGTCTCCTTGCTTTACAGACACATGACTCACTGTGGACACACTCTGTGTATCTGTAGACACAACAACATAAAACATTCATTTTAAATACTTTAATTTTACCCTGCTGCTCATAGTTCCATCAGATGATCAGCCAAACAACTTGACATAATGCTTGCATTTGTGACTTTTGTAGAGGAAGGATGCAAACTGTGGTTGTTACACCATGTGTTGCTGACACCTGACAATAATGTAAGAGTTGATGTTGTCACACCCAAGTCCAGCCATGAGTACAAGAGGCAACACTTTAACAATTCAATTCATATTTAGATTTGACATGAAAATTACTACACCCCTAAACTATGGAGACAATCTCTAGTTTCAATCAATTAAACATTAAAGTTTAAGAATGTTTAGTATAGTAAAACATTTGACTGCATTGTTCTTGATATCTAAAGTAATACATTGAATCCCACAAAAATGTTTGTCCAAAAGAAGTTAATAGCAGCTTTGTTCAAATGTACATTGATTGACACAGGCACTTTTTCTTTTCTGTTTCTTAATAATATGTTAGTTCTCTTTTACTTGAAGTCTTACGCAATAACTAGAAATGTCAAACTGTTGAAAGTACAACTGATTCACAAGCTAAATCTATAAAACAGCATTTATCGATCACCTGACCACAAACACTGAAATCCATAATATAACCGCAATGTCTATGTACAAAGTAAACAGAACATTACAAGTGTTATGACTTTCAGCATGTACTCAGTCTCAGTGTTTGACTTGGAGGAAGTGAGTCTAATAATATCAAACAATAAAATGTCTTCCCTCACTTACCTGAGAGTCCAGTGAGGAAGAAAAGGGTTTGAAGGACAAGGAGGAGATGTGGAGCCATGAGAGAGAAAGTCTCTGGTAGTATTTATGTTGGTATGGAAGCACTGTTGTCTGTCAGGGACCAAGGCACCCAGGCTACTGATAACTTCCTGTTTTAAAGACATAATGCAACCAGTGCCCTGTGCAATACCTTGTGAATTCACTGATGTTGAACAGTTTAAACCTGACCAAAGCTGATATGGTCATAATGTTGTAAAATGTATGCTAATACATATGCTTGTATATATGATGATTATTTGTAGGTTATTCCCCATCTTCAATACACTGATAACCTTGTGTATTAACTCCTGAGTCCTGTGTTGATCTGGTCCTGTCTCATAGTAATGAGGTATGGATGCAGCCTTCACAGGTGTTGCTGCTTAGAAGAACCTTTCAGTGTTGCTGATCCATATTCTGACACAGATACGTCCTTATAAATACGTCATACTGCTTGATTCAACCCTTTACACTCTTGCTGTAGTCATTGAAGGAGTTACAATGGCATTAATATTTAAGATATTGTTGTGTTTTTTTGCTGGTTATTCAATTCAGATGTAACATTATGAGGCAAATTATATTGAGAAGAGTAGAGTTTCTTCAACAATGTATATTTAGTTTATTAGCATTTATTTTTTAAATGTATAAAGCTGGAGGAATTATTATTGGAACAGTCCACTACGGCTGTGACTTGTTACATTAAACCATAAGAAATAACCATCAGGAAAAGGACTAGAGACACTGCCAATAAGCAGCACTACATTGGTCAAGAG
The DNA here is from genome assembly GCA_023634145.1 of Thymallus thymallus. Taxonomy (NCBI): domain Eukaryota; kingdom Metazoa; phylum Chordata; class Actinopteri; order Salmoniformes; family Salmonidae; genus Thymallus; species Thymallus thymallus. The sequence continues at coordinate 18,086,767 of CM042389.1, read as the reverse complement.
TTTCATTTCACAACACATGAACATTTCAGTAGAACAATTATATAAACCAAACAATTATATAAGTCATAATTGATTGTGTACATACAGTACACATATCAAGTACAGGGGCCCCCCAGGGAACGGTCCTGTCCCCCTTCCTGTTCACCCTCTACACCTCCGACTTCAGATATAACTCTGAAACATGCCACCTACAGAAGTTCTCGGATGACTCCGCAAATGTAGGGTGCATCAGGGGTGGGCAGGAGGAGGAGTACAGGAGCACAATCAATGACTTTGTGTTGTGGTGTGAGCAGAACCACCTTCAGCTCAATATCAGCAAAACATAGGAGATGGTGGTGGACATCAGGAGAACCAAGGCCCAACTGACCGCAGTCCCTATACAGGGGATGAATGTTTAAATGGTTGGGTCATACAAGTTCCTTGGAGTCCATATGGACAACAGGCTGGAATCGGCTGTTAACACCGGGGCTCTGTACAAAAAGGGCCAGAGCCGACTCTACTTTCTGAGGAGGCTCAGGTCCTTCAACGTACCTTCTACTTGTCTGTGGTGGCCAGTGCCATCGTTTTTGCAGTGGTGTGCTGGGGCGCCAACATAAAGTCCGGTGATGCTTCTCTATACCAACTTGCAATATTTTTATCATTTTATTTTATTTAGTTTTTTTCACCTAACACTCTGTAACAATGTATAGTGTACATATTTAGCCATCCACCCATACTATGCTATGTCTTTTTATAGCTTTTTGCACTCCAGACTTCTTGTATTTTTATACTTTTTCATACTGCCGCTCTATGTATCATGTATCGTGTATCGTGTATCTGTCTTTTGTGTATTTTCGTTCTGGCATTTTTCACCTGCCCTGTGTTTTTTCGTAGCTGTTTAACAAAGAAATTTCCCCTCAGGGATCAATAAAGTATCTATCTATCTATCTATCTATGCTAACAATTTACTTAAAACCCATAAGTCATAACCATGTCATAATATACGTTGTCATGACCAATATATTTACACCTGTTATTTACACCTGTAGTGACATATATATGTAGTTATTTTATGGCTGGTTGTGACACCTACATAAGGGTGTCAAAACCCAGATTTATTCAAATTATTATTTTAAGTTTCCTTTTGTTTTAAAGTTTGTTTCCTAAATACTTTGTTATTGTTTTAATGAACTTCTTTACATTCATGTTTTTTTTCATCATATTTTAAATATCTTGTAGAAAATACACTTTAAGTCACTGTCATGAAGCATAATGACCATCATAGTCATATAAGCCTGTTAGGCCTATCATGTACATGCCCTTATATCAGTCATTAGTCAAAAATAAGGTGTCTTGTCCTGCTCCTGAAAACTGTTCCTGCATTCATCTCAGTCATCAGCAACAGAGCATTGGGGTAGGTGCATGTCTGACATCAATGTGTAAACAATTACAATTAAATATGGACAATAAAAAAAAAAACATTTAATAACATAAACATACGGTTGACAAGTAGGCTATGGTGTAATGGAATGTTTTGCCTTGTGTGGTAGGTTTTGACACTCTTATGTAGGTGTCATAACCAGCCACAAAATAACATAATATATATCACAACAGGTCAAAATATGTGGCATGACAGTGTTATGACCATATTATAACAGGTTATGACAAGTTATATCAGCTGTAATGACATATTATGACATCATTATGACCATGTCATAACATAATATGATGCTGGTTGTCAAGTAAAGTGTTACCGAAACTATGTGTTGGGAATAGAATCGTGTACCCTAGTCTTATTCTAAGAGAATGAACAAATGTAAGGTATACAAATATGTAAAATGGTTATGATATAGAACAAGTAATTAAGGTAAAGCCTAATGACAGCTGCATATTTTATTTTACAACAATCTTGCCTGCTGTGAAAAAAAGTGTGGGCTTCAAGCATTTGAGGCAAACATTTGGTAAATGTGGCCCTTAACCAATCCATAAAGATCTATCTGGTTTCTACACATCCTTGGTATGATCTTGATGTTGTTTTTTTCCTAAACTTCACCACAGCAACGATGGTGCACAGGAGGAAGAGTACTGCATTACCAGCTTTCACCAGGTAGGAGAACGTGCGTTCCAATCTGTAGAAGAATACAATTATTTTGTCATGACATTATGAAAATTGTAACCAGACAAACCGTTTTTGGAGAGAGAAGTGTCCAGGTGACACTTCTGATATTTAAAAAGACAGATAACAAGCTATCATACTTTAATTTCCTTTACTTGCATATCTAGCTATTTATTTCCTAACCACTTAATGTCTTACTTTCATATTTCAATGTGGAAGTGTCAAACTTAGCTGTAAAGTAATTCACAGACCTCCTGCACACTATAGATAGATAGATAGATAGATAGATAGATAGATAGATAGATAGGTACTTTATTGATCCCCCGGGGGGGAAATTTCATTATCAAGCAGCTACAACAAAAACACAGGGCAGGTGCAAAATGCCACAACGAAAGTACACAAAAGACAGATACACGGTACATGATACATAGAGCGGCAGTATGAAAAAGTATAGAAATACAGGATATCTGGAGTGCAAAAAAAAAAAAGCTATAAAAGGACATTGCGTAGTATGAGTGGTTGGCTGAATATGTACACTATACATTGGTGGATGTTGGATGGTTAACTATACTATACAGGTTGATGGCAGAGAAATACTTCAGTAGCTAATGCGTATGATATGAGCGAGGGTAATAATAGTTTACTTAATAGACAGAATGGGTAAATGAACAGGTAAGTGAAAATTTTGCATGGTTAAATTAGCTGTACAGTTAGGTATACCGTTATATTTACAGATAAGTGAATACTTGCATGTTTACACAAACTGTACAGGTAAATGACAGGAAGAGATACTTTAATAGCTAAATGTGTGTATGATATCATTGGGGTAATAATAGTAATTCCCTTAAAATACAGTCCTTAGTGCGCAGGGTTTAATTACAGACAACTGCACTTATTGCACATTTGATATACTAAAAGCAATGAGAAAAGGTGCAACTGGCAGGATACTAATATGCATTCCTGAGTGAATGCCTAGGTCCAATAATTACTTACAATATTGCATGTGATATAATATAACAACTGTACATGGGTATGTATATACAGACCTGTATCATGTTTGTTGTTGAAACAATGGATTTCATCAATTACATTTTTAGTCATCTACATTCAAATTGAGCTTATTATGGTGCCCTTTCAAGGCATTTGTGTACACCTACGTATCGGGTCCATGCAGTAGCAGCTCTAGCTTGTATGGCGCCCTGGGCAAACCCCCCTTTCAGCACCTGCACCCGCACCCCGCCCCCGGCAAGATGTCGCCAATACCTAAATCCGCTACTGGGTCCATGGTGTGTGTTGTTGACAGAGGCATGAGAGGTAAAGGTGACTGCAGGTTCTCCAGTCATAACAGCAGAGAAGTCTTGGGGTGCTGGCATTGGCACGTCTGTCATGGTTAAAGAAAATAACAATACAAATAATCTGTCTTTTTCAGACAAATTTCTAAGTGGGGAAGTAAAGCATAGATTAAAGTCTGGTTGTAGAGTGATGTAACAGGGTGGATTCTCTACCAGTGGCAGGGAATATCCACCCTGTTACAGTGACATACCAATGCTTTACAATAAGCAAAGTGCATAAACTATATTAGATGCAACTGTAGATATCAAGCTGTTTACAGGACCTTAAAGGTTCTGTTTCAAAAGTGTTACCCACGACTTATTAAAAGTGGTTGAGATGATACTTTGTGTTGTGTTTGATTGACAGTGATATGAACAGGCATCTGTAGGTCTCCCTTTTCACAGCAGTACCAGCCAGTGTTCTCCATCCTCAGTCCAGTCATATTCACCATTAAGACATAACCTAACTTCACAAATGTTCCGTCCAAAGTCCCAAAACATCCCACAGTTACATAAGAGCCAGAGCCCCCCATCCTGCACCACCTCCTGCTGTCTCCAAGTTTACTATAGTAACAGCTCACGGTGACACTTCCTCCTATAACTCGTCACCTCTTGTTTGTCCACATAGAGCTCTGGATTACCCGAACACAATGTGATTGGATGAGTCTGATAAAGAATACAACAATATACTGTATATTGGCGACTACTTAGTCATCATTAATATTCATATAACACTGAGAAAGTGTATGTTGAAACACTGGTTCAGTCACTGATAGTATGAACTATAGATATAGACTACACTCTTAGAAGTAAAGGTGATATCTATAACCTAAAAGGGTTCTTCGGCTGTCCCCATTGGAGAACCCTTTGAAGAACCCTTTTTGGTTCCATATCTCTGATCATAGAGACATGGGATGGTGATGGAGTCTCCTTGAGTTACAGACACATGACTCACTGTGGACACACTCTGTGTATCTGTAGACACAACAACATAAAACATTCATTTTAAATACTTTAATTTAACCCAGCTGCTCATAGTTCCATCAGATGATCAACCAAACAACTTGACATAATGCTTGAATTTGTGACGTCATTTTCTTAATGATCTTTTACATGACTTACAGGATGATCTCAAGAGAATGCGTGGTAAAGAAATGTCCACTTTGTTTCAGAAAAGGCCTTTCAATGTTCCTTAATCTCTAACAACACTGGATAAATAAAAAGGGAATCATACTTAGTTATATGGGATTGATCTCTACTTACTCATGGTGGTACTCTGTGTTGTGGTCTGTTGATTGACAGTGATATGAACAGGCATCTGCAGGTCTCCCTTTTCACACCAGTACCAGCCAGTGTTCTCCATCCTCAGTTCAGTCATAGTCAACATTAAGACATAACTGTTTTTTCTCTGCTTCTGCTCTAACTTCACAAATGTTCCATCTAAAGCACTCGAAAGGCCCACATCCACACAAAACCCAGAGCCACCCATCCTGCACCACCTCCCGCTGACTCCAAGTTTACTATAGTAACAGCTCACGGTGAGTCTCCCTCCTACAACTCCAGTCAGCTCTTGTTGGTCCACATAGAGTTCTGGAGTACCTGAACACAATGATAGAGGTTGTGATTGGATGAGTCTGATAAAGAATACACACATATATATTGAGACAACCTAGTCATCATTGATATTTATATAACACTGAGAAAGTGTATATTGAAACACTGGTTCAGTCACTGATAGTATGAACTATAGATGTAGACTAGAGCATACAGAACAGACAGTGTGTTTGATAATGATACAGCAACATGTATTTTTATACAACACAGGCTTTTCTGACCCAGGAGGTGTACAGAGATGTTTGTAATCTACCACTATAATATCCTCTAGAGATTTAATTTGGTGAAATTATGTATGACTGCTTCGTAGAGGGAAAAGTAACACCCTCATCAACAGGACTATTATGGGACATTACTTTATGAGACATTAATGAGCCCTACTGTTAATTCTGCTTAAATGGACACAGCAGTGTTCAGATCTTACCTGGAGTAACAGATAGCTGCAGTCCAACCCCATCATCTGTCTGTTCCTTCTCCACAATACACCAGTAATAATCAGAATCACTAGGACTAAGCCTCGTTATGGTCACAGTGAAGATTTGCTGGTTGATGTCATCAGAGATTGAGGTCTTACCACTGGTCTTAGGATGGTCAGTTCGTACTACAGTAGAGCAACCTGACCAAGAATATCCCCTACACCAGTATTTCACATTGTTTCTATATCTCTGATCATAGAGACATGGGATGGTGATGGAGTCTCCTTGCTTTACAGACACATGACTCACTGTGGACACACTCTGTGTATCTGTAGACACAACAACATAAAACATTCATTTTAAATACTTTAATTTTACCCTGCTGCTCATAGTTCCATCAGATGATCAGCCAAACAACTTGACATAATGCTTGCATTTGTGACTTTTGTAGAGGAAGAATGCAAACTGTGGTTGTTACACCATGTGTTGCTGACACCTGACAATAATGTAAGAGTTGATGTTGTCACACCCAAGTCCAGCCATGAGTACAAGAGGCAACACTTTAACAATTCAATTCATATTTAGATTTGACATGAAAATTACTACACCCCTAAACTATGGAGACAATCTCTAGTTTCAATCAATTAAACATTAAAGTTTAAGAATGTTTAGTATAGTAAAACATTTGACTGCATTGTTCTTGATATCTAAAGTAATACATTGAATCCCACAAAAATGTTTGTCCAAAAGAAGTTAATAGCAGCTTTGTTCAAATGTACATTGATTGACACAGGCACTTTTTCTTTTCTGTTTCTTAATAATATGTTAGTTCTCTTTTACTTGAAGTCTTACGCAATAACTAGAAATGTCAAACTGTTGAAAGTACAACTGATTCACAAGCTAAATCTATAAAACAGCATTTATCGATCACCTGACCACAAACACTGAAATCCATAATATAACCGCAATGTCTATGTACAAAGTAAACAGAACATTACAAGTGTTATGACTTTCAGCATGTACTCAGTCTCAGTGTTTGACTTGGAGGAAGTGAGTCTAATAATATCAAACAATAAAATGTCTTCCCTCACTTACCTGAGAGTCCAGTGAGGAAGAAAAGGGTTTGAAGGACAAGGAGGAGATGTGGAGCCATGAGAGAGAAAGTCTCTGGTAGTATTTATGTTGGTATGGAAGCACTGTCTGTCAGGGACCAAGGCACCCAGGCTACTGATAACTTCCTGTTTTAAAGACATAATGCAACCAGTGCCCTGTGCAATACCTTGTGAATTCACTGATGTTGAACAGTTTAAACCTGACCAAAGCTGATATGGTCATAATGTTGTAAAATGTATGCTAATACATATGCTTGTATATATGATGATTATTTGTAGGTTATTCCCCATCTTCAATACACTGATAACCTTGTGTATTAACTCCTGAGTCCTGTGTTGATCTGGTCCTGTCTCATAGTAATGAGGTATGGATGCAGCCTTCACAGGTGTTGCTGCTTAGAAGAACCTTTCAGTGTTGCTGATCCATATTCTGACACAGATTCGTCCTTATAAATACGTCATACTGCTTGATTCAACCCTTTACACTCTTGCTGTAGTCATTGAAGGAGTTACAATGGCATTAATATTTAAGATATTGTTGTGTTTTTTTGCTGGTTATTCAATTCAGATGTAACATTATGAGGCAAATTATATTGAGAAGAGTAGAGTTTCTTCAACAATGTATATTTAGTTTATTAGCATTTATTTTTTAAATGTATAAAGCTGGAGGAATTATTATTGGAACAGTCCACTACGGCTATGACTTGTTACATTAAACCATAAGAAATAACCATCAGGAAAAGGACTAGAGACACTGCCAATAAGCAGCACTACATTGGTCAAGAGTTTCATTTCACAACACATGAACATTTCAGTAGAACAATTATATAAACCAAACAATTATATAAGTCATAATTGATTGTGTACATACAGTACACATATCAAGTACAGGGGCCCCCCAGGGAACGGTCCTGTCCCCCTTCCTGTTCACCCTCTACACCTCCGACTTCAGATATAACTCTGAATCATGCCACCTACAGAAGTTCTCGGATGACTCCGCAAATGTAGGGTGCATCAGGGGTGGGCAGGAGGAGGAGTACAGGAGCACAATCAATGACTTTGTGTTGTGGTGTGAGCAGAACCACCTTCAGCTCAATATCAGCAAAACATAGGAGATGGTGGTGGACATCAGGAGAACCAAGGCCCAACTGACCGCAGTCCCTATACAGGGGATGAATGTTTAAATGGTTGGGTCATACAAGTTCCTTGGAGTCCATATGGACAACAGGCTGGAATCGGCTGTTAACACCGGGGCTCTGTACAAAAAGGGCCAGAGCCGACTCTACTTTCTGAGGAGGCTCAGGTCCTTCAACGTACCTTCTACTTGTCTGTGGTGGCCAGTGCCATCGTTTTTGCAGTGGTGTGCTGGGGCGCCAACATAAAGTCCGGTGATGCTTCTCTATACCAACTTGCAATATTTTTATCATTTTATTTTATTTAGTTTTTTTCACCTAACACTCTGTAACAATGTATAGTGTACATATTTAGCCATCCACCCATACTATGCTATGTCTTTTTATAGCTTTTTGCACTCCAGACTTCTTGTATTTTTATACTTTTTCATACTGCCGCTCTATGTAACATGTATCGTGTATCGTGTATCTGTCTTTTGTGTATTTTCGTTCTGGCATTTTTCACCTGCCCTGTGTTTTTTCGTAGCTGTTTAACAAAGAAATTTCCCCTCAGGGATCAATAAAGTATCTATCTATCTATCTATCTATCTATCTATCTATCTATCTATCTATCTATCTATCTATCTATCTATCTATCTATCTATCTATCTATCTATCTATCTATCTATCTATCTATCTATCTATCTATCTATCTATCTATCTATCTATCTATCTATCTATCTATCTATCTATCTATCTATGCTAACAATTTACTTAAAACCCATAAGTCATAACCATGTCATAATATACGTTGTCATGACCAATATATTTACACCTGTTATTTACACCTGTAGTGACATATATATGTAGTTATTTTATGGCTGGTTGTGACACCTACATAAGGGTGTCAAAACCCAGATTTATTCAAATTATTATTTTAAGTTTCCTTTTGTTTTAAAGTTTGTTTCCTAAATACTTTGTTATTGTTTTAATGAATTTCTTTACATTCATGTTTTTTTTCATCATATTTTAAATATCTTGTAGAAAATACACTTTAAGTCACTGTCATGAAGCATAATGACCATCATAGTCATATAAGCCTGTTAGGCCTATCATGTACATGCCCTTATATCAGTCATTAGTCAAAAATAAGGTGTCTTGTCCTGCTCCTGAAAACTGTTCCTGCATTCATCTCAGTCATCAGCAACAGAGCATTGGGGTAGGTGCATGTCTGACATCAATGTGTAAACAATTACAATTAAATATGGACAATAAAAAAAAAAACATTTAATAACATAAACATACGGTTGACAAGTAGGCTATGGTGTAATGGAATGTTTTGCCTTGTGTGGTAGGTTTTGACACTCTTATGTAGGTGTCATAACCAGCCACAAAATAACATAATATATATCACAACAGGTCAAAATATGTGGCATGACAGTGTTATGACCATATTATAACAGGTTATGACAAGTTATATCAGCTGTAATGACATATTATGACATCATTATGACCATGTCATAACATAATATGATGCTGGTTGTCAAGTAAAGTGTTACCGAAAATATGTGTTGGGAATAGAATCGTGTACCCTAGTCTTATTCTAAGAGAATGAACAAATGTAAGGTATACAAATATGTAAAATGGTTATGATATAGAACAAGTAATTAAGGTAAAGCCTAATGACAGCTGCATATTTTATTTTAAAACAATCTTGCCTGCTGTGAAAAAAAGTGTGGGCTTCAAGCATTTGAGGCAAACATTTGGTAAATGTGGCCCTTAACCAATCCATAAAGATCTATCTGGTTTCTACACATCCTTGGTATGATCTTGATGTTGTTTTTTTCCTAAACTTCACCACAGCAACGATGGTGCACAGGAGGAAGAGTACTGCATTACCAGCTTTCACCAGGTAGGAGAACGTGCGTTCCAATCTGTAGAAGAATACAATTATTTTGTCATGACATTATGAAAATTGTAACCAGACAAACCGTTTTTGGAGAGAGAAGTGTCCAGGTGACACTTCTGATATTTAAAAAGACAGATAACAAGCTATCATACTTTAATTTCCTTTACTTGCATATCTAGCTATTTATTTCCTAACCACTTAATGTCTTACTTTCATATTTCAATGTGGAAGTGTCAAACTTAGCTGTAAAGTAATTCACAGACCTCCTGCACACTATAGATAGATAGATAGATAGATAGGTACTTTATTGATCCCCCGGGGGGGAAATTTCATTATCAAGCAGCTACAACAAAAACACAGGGCAGGTGCAAAATGCCACAACGAAAGTACACAAAAGACAGATACACGGTACATGATACATAGAGCGGCAGTATGAAAAAGTATAGAAATACAGGATATCTGGAGTGCAAAAAAAAAAAAGCTATAAAAGGACATTGCGTAGTATGAGTGGTTGGCTGAATATGTACACTATACATTGGTGGATGTTGGATGGTTAACTATACTATACAGGTTGATGGCAGAGAAATACTTCAGTAGCTAATGCGTATGATATGAGCGAGGGTAATAATAGTTTACTTAATAGACAGAATGGGTAAATGAACAGGTAAGTGAAAATTTTGCATGGTTAAATTAGCTGTACAGTTAGGTATACCGTTATATTTACAGATAAGTGAATACTTGCATGTTTACACAAACTGTACAGGTAAATGACAGGAAGAGATACTTTAATAGCTAAATGTGTGTATGATATCATTGGGGTAATAATAGTAATTCCCTTAAAATACAGTCCTTAGTGCGCAGGGTTTAATTACAGACAACTGCACTTATTGCACATTTGATATACTAAAAGCAATGAGAAAAGGTGCAACTGGCAGGATACTAATATGCATTCCTGAGTGAATGCCTAGGTCCAATAATTACTTACAATATTGCATGTGATATAATATAACAACTGTACATGGGTATGTATATACAGACCTGTATCATGTTTGTTGTTGAAACAATGGATTTCATCAATTACATTTTTAGTCATCTACATTCAAATTGAGCTTATTATGGTGCCCTTTCAAGGCATTTGTGTACACCTACGTATCGGGTCCATGCAGTAGCAGCTCTAGCTTGTATGGCGCCCTGGGCAAACCCCCCTTTCAGCACCTGCACCCGCACCCCGCCCCCGGCAAGATGTCGCCAATACCTAAATCCGCTACTGGGTCCATGGTGTGTGTTGTTGACAGAGGCATGAGAGGTAAAGGTGACTGCAGGTTCTCCAGTCATAACAGCAGAGAAGTCTTGGGGTGCTGGCATTGGCACGTCTGTCATGGTTAAAGAAAATAACAATACAAATAATCTGTCTTTTTCAGACAAATTTCTAAGTGGGGAAGTAAAGCATAGATTAAAGTCTGGTTGTAGAGTGATGTAACAGGGTGGATTCTCTACCAGTGGCAGGGAATATCCACCCTGTTACAGTGACATACCAATGCTTTACAATAAGCAAAGTGCATAAACTATATTAGATGCAACTGTAGATATCAAGCTGTTTACAGGACCTTAAAGGTTCTGTTTCAAAAGTGTTACCCACGACTTATTAAAAGTGGTTGAGATGATACTTTGTGTTGTGTTTGATTGACAGTGATATGAACAGGCATCTGTAGGTCTCCCTTTTCACAGCAGTACCAGCCAGTGTTCTCCATCCTCAGTCCAGTCATATTCACCATTAAGACATAACCTAACTTCACAAATGTTCCGTCCAAAGTCCCAAAACATCCCACAGTTACATAAGAGCCAGAGCCCCCCATCCTGCACCACCTCCTGCTGTCTCCAAGTTTACTATAGTAACAGCTCACGGTGACACTTCCTCCTATAACTCGTCACCTCTTGTTTGTCCACATAGAGCTCTGGATTACCCGAACACAATGTGATTGGATGAGTCTGATAAAGAATACAACAATATACTGTATATTGGCGACTACTTAGTCATCATTAATATTCATATAACACTGAGAAAGTGTATGTTGAAACACTGGTTCAGTCACTGATAGTATGAACTATAGATATAGACTACACTCTTAGAAGTAAAGGTGATATCTATAACCTAAAAGGGTTCTTCGGCTGTCCCCATTGGAGAACCCTTTGAAGAACCCTTTTTGGTTCCATATCTCTGATCATAGAGACATGGGATGGTGATGGAGTCTCCTTGAGTTACAGACACATGACTCACTGTGGACACACTCTGTGTATCTGTAGACACAACAACATAAAACATTCATTTTAAATACTTTAATTTAACCCAGCTGCTCATAGTTCCATCAGATGATCAACCAAACAACTTGACATAATGCTTGAATTTGTGACGTCATTTTCTTAATGATCTTTTACATGACTTACAGGATGATCTCAAGAGAATGCGTGGTAAAGAAATGTCCACTTTGTTTCAGAAAAGGCCTTTCAATGTTCCTTAATCTCTAACAACACTGGATAAATAAAAAGGGAATCATACTTAGTTATATGGGATTGATCTCTACTTACTCATGGTGGTACTCTGTGTTGTGGTCTGTTGATTGACAGTGATATGAACAGGCATCTGCAGGTCTCCCTTTTCACACCAGTACCAGCCAGTGTTCTCCATCCTCAGTTCAGTCATAGTCAACATTAAGACATAACTGTTTTTTCTCTGCTTCTGCTCTAACTTCACAAATGTTCCATCTAAAGCACTCGAAAGGCCCACATCCACACAAAACCCAGAGCCACCCATCCTGCACCACCTCCCGCTGACTCCAAGTTTACTATAGTAACAGCTCACGGTGAGTCTCCCTCCTACAACTCCAGTCAGCTCTTGTTGGTCCACATAGAGTTCTGGAGTACCTGAACACAATGATAGAGGTTGTGATTGGATGAGTCTGATAAAGAATACACACATATATATTGAGACAACCTAGTCATCATTGATATTTATATAACACTGAGAAAGTGTATATTGAAACACTGGTTCAGTCACTGATAGTATGAACTATAGATGTAGACTAGAGCATACAGAACAGACAGTGTGTTTGATAATGATACAGCAACATGTATTTTTATACAACACAGGCTTTTCTGACCCAGGAGGTGTACAGAGATGTTTGTAATCTACCACTATAATATCCTCTAGAGATTTAATTTGGTGAAATTATGTATGACTGCTTCGTAGAGGGAAAAGTAACACCCTCATCAACAGGACTATTATGGGACATTACTTTATGAGACATTAATGAGCCCTACTGTTAATTCTGCTTAAATGGACACAGCAGTGTTCAGATCTTACCTGGAGTAACAGATAGCTGCAGTCCAACCCCATCATCTGTCCGTTCCTTCTCCACAATACACCAGTAATAATCAGAATCACTAGGACTAAGCCTCGTTATGGTCACAGTGAAGATTTGCTGGTTGATGTCATCAGAGATTGAGGTCTTACCACTGGTCTTAGGATGGTCAGTTCGTACTACAGTAGAGCAACCTGACCAAGAATATCCCCTACACCAGTATTTCACATTGTTTCTATATCTCTGATCATAGAGACATGGGATGGTGATGGAGTCTCCTTGCTTTACAGACACATGACTCACTGTGGACACACTCTGTGTATCTGTAGACACAACAACATAAAACATTCATTTTAAATACTTTAATTTTACCCTGCTGCTCATAGTTCCATCAGATGATCAGCCAAACAACTTGACATAATGCTTGCATTTGTGACTTTTGTAGAGGAAGGATGCAAACTGTGGTTGTTACACCATGTGTTGCTGACACCTGACAATAATGTAAGAGTTGATGTTGTCACACCCAAGTCCAGCCATGAGTACAAGAGGCAACACTTTAACAATTCAATTCATATTTAGATTTGACATGAAAATTACTACACCCCTAAACTATGGAGACAATCTCTAGTTTCAATCAATTAAACATTAAAGTTTAAGAATGTTTAGTATAGTAAAACATTTGACTGCATTGTTCTTGATATCTAAAGTAATACATTGAATCCCACAAAAATGTTTGTCCAAAAGAAGTTAATAGCAGCTTTGTTCAAATGTACATTGATTGACACAGGCACTTTTTCTTTTCTGTTTCTTAATAATATGTTAGTTCTCTTTTACTTGAAGTCTTACGCAATAACTAGAAATGTCAAACTGTTGAAAGTACAACTGATTCACAAGCTAAATCTATAAAACAGCATTTATCGATCACCTGACCACAAACACTGAAATCCATAATATAACCGCAATGTCTATGTACAAAGTAAACAGAACATTACAAGTGTTATGACTTTCAGCATGTACTCAGTCTCAGTGTTTGACTTGGAGGAAGTGAGTCTAATAATATCAAACAATAAAATGTCTTCCCTCACTTACCTGAGAGTCCAGTGAGGAAGAAAAGGGTTTGAAGGACAAGGAGGAGATGTGGAGCCATGAGAGAGAAAGTCTCTGGTAGTATTTATGTTGGTATGGAAGCACTGTTGTCTGTCAGGGACCAAGGCACCCAGGCTACTGATAACTTCCTGTTTTAAAGACATAATGCAACCAGTGCCCTGTGCAATACCTTGTGAATTCACTGATGTTGAACAGTTTAAACCTGACCAAAGCTGATATGGTCATAATGTTGTAAAATGTATGCTAATACATATGCTTGTATATATGATGATTATTTGTAGGTTATTCCCCATCTTCAATACACTGATAACCTTGTGTATTAACTCCTGAGTCCTGTGTTGATCTGGTCCTGTCTCATAGTAATGAGGTATGGATGCAGCCTTCACAGGTGTTGCTGCTTAGAAGAACCTTTCAGTGTTGCTGATCCATATTCTGACACAGATACGTCCTTATAAATACGTCATACTGCTTGATTCAACCCTTTACACTCTTGCTGTAGTCATTGAAGGAGTTACAATGGCATTAATATTTAAGATATTGTTGTGTTTTTTTGCTGGTTATTCAATTCAGATGTAACATTATGAGGCAAATTATATTGAGAAGAGTAGAGTTTCTTCAACAATGTATATTTAGTTTATTAGCATTTATTTTTTAAATGTATAAAGCTGGAGGAATTATTATTGGAACAGTCCACTACGGCTATGACTTGTTACATTAAACCATAAGAAATAACCATCAGGAAAAGGACTAGAGACACTGCCAATAAGCAGCACTACATTGGTCAAGAGTTTCATTTCACAACACATGAACATTTCAGTAGAACAATTATATAAACCAAACAATTATATAAGTCATAATTGATTGTGTACATACAGTACACATATCAAGTACAGGGGCCCCCCAGGGAACGGTCCTGTCCCCCTTCCTGTTCACCCTCTACACCTCCGACTTCAGATATAACTCTGAATCATGCCACCTACAGAAGTTCTCGGATGACTCCGCAAATGTAGGGTGCATCAGGGGTGTGCAGGAGGAGGAGTACAGGAGCACAATCAATGACTTTGTGTTGTGGTGTGAGCAGAACCACCTTCAGCTCAATATCAGCAAAACATAGGAGATGGTGGTGGACATCAGGAGAACCAAGGACCAACTGACCGCAGTCCCTATACAGGGGATGAATGTTTAAATGGTTGGGTCATTGTCATGTCCTGATATGTTTCACCTGTCTGTGTTTGTCCCCTCCCCACACCAGGTGCACCCTATCTCCATCATTAATTAGTTTGGGTATTTAGTCCCTTGGGTTCTGTTGGGGTTTTGCCAGATCGTCTTGCCTAGTCAGTCGTTTCCAGCACTCTCCTGTATTACTAACTCTGCCAGTCTGTTTCCCGGTATTTGGACCTCTACCTGCCTGTTGGATTACGTTCCTGTCTAGCCCCTCATGTGCCTTCGACCTTCTGATCTGCTGACAAATGAACTCTGCCTGCATTACGGATTACAAGCCTGCCTACTCCTCTGTACCGCCATCCTTCTGATTCCCGGTACCGAACGCTGCCTGAACTACGACTACGAACCTGACTCTCCTTATTGGACGACTGCTATTCAGATCCCCTGTTACGAACATTGCCTGTCATTTACTACGAGCCTGTCTTGCCCCATATATCCTATTAAACAGTCAATCATATCTCTGCCTCCGTGTCCGCTTTTGGGTCCCGTATATCTGTCGTCCTGTCAGAACGATCTGGCCATGACGGACCCAGCGGAGTTGACCCATCTACAGAACGCAATAGCCCACCAAGAAGTTGTTGTGGGTCGACACGAGGAGGTGCTACGTTCAATAGCAGAGGAAATCCGTGAGCAGAGAGATAACCAGCAGCGGGTCACCGAATGCCTGCTCCAACACTTGGAGAGATTAACACTGGCACTACCGGCACAGAGCAATTCCCACCCGTCTCCTGTCCCACCTATACCCAGCAACCCAACACCTTCCCCGGTATTCCTAAGAGAGCCGCACTTACCTGCTCCCGAACGGTTCTCAGGTGATTTGAGTTATTGTGGTCCGTTTTTGTCCCAATGCTCACGTATCTTTGAGCTGCAGCCATCCTCCTTTCCCACAGAGAAGTCACGGGTCGCATATATGATAACCATGATGACGGGGCGAGCCCTGGCCTGGGCTACGCCGATCTGGGACCAGCAACTTCCAGTCTGTTACAGCCTGGCAGCGTTTACTGCGGAGGTAAAAAAAGTTTTCGATGCTCCACTATCCGGCAGAGAAGCGGCACGTCAGCTGTTAAATCTAAGACAGGGGACTAGCAGCGTGTCGGATTACTCCATTAAATTCCGGACCCTGGCAGCGGAGTGCTCATGGAATTCCGAGGCTCTGCTCGATGCATTTTACGATGGATTATGTGATTCCATTAAAGATGAGCTCGCCGCCCGAGAGGTGCCTCCCAGTTTAGATAGTCTCATCTCCATTGCCATGCGTATAGGCAGTAGACTTCAGGAACGAAATCGGGAGAGAGAATATCGTCGTCCTGCTCAGGCACTTCCGCATTTCGGCGGATCGGGTGGTAGAACGTCACAGGGACTGACGGGACTACCCGAATTCTTCCGAGAACCATTGAGGGCGTCCGAGGTCCTTACGACTGAACCCATGCAAATAGGAATACGGGTGAGTCAAACTAAAACCCTGTGGGTATCCCCGGTTCGTTTTCCATTTCCTGCCACTATTATTTGGGGTTCCAAAACCCTGAAAGTAAATGTCCTAATGGATTCAGGGGCTGACGATTGCTTCATTGATAATTCACTTCTGGTTAAGTTAGGCATTCCCTCACGCCCTCTAAGCACGCCCATCGAGGCCACTGCCCTGGACGGTCGTTCTATTGGGCGGATGTCTCAGATATCGGTGCCCGTCACTCTGATCCTGTCTGGTAACCACAGGGAGGAGATCCAGTTCCTGCCCTTACATTCTCCTAACACTCCGATTGTGTTAGGCCATTCTTGGCTTGTCAAACACAACCCTCACATCGACTGGACTACTGGTTCTGTTATTAACTGGAGCCCTTTTTGCCTTGCTCATTGTCTGAAGGCTGCTCCGCATGTTCTGAACAGACAGGTTTCACATTCCACAGAGGACATCGATGTGTCGTCTGTCCCTTCCGAATACTGGGATCTAAGGGAGGTCTTCAATAAGTCTCGGCTACCTCTTTACCACCTCATCGGCCATATGACTGTGCCATAGACCTCCATCCAGGCACATCACCCCCCCGTGGACGTCTGTACTCCCTGTCCGGTCCGGAAACTAAGGCCATGGCGGATTATGTGGAAACCTCCCTCAGGGCTGGGATTATTCTGCCATCATCCTCTTCTGCTGGGGCTGGGTTTTTCTTCGTGGCCAAGAAGGATAAGACCCTACGCCCATGCATTGATTACCGGGGCCTGAATGACATTACGGTGAAAAACCGTTACCCACTTCCACTGCTCGCCTCCGCTTTTGAGCTGCTCCAAGGAGCCACGATCTTCTCGAAACTGGATCTCCGAAATGCCTACCACCTGGTACGGATACGAGAAGGGGATGAATGGAAGACGGCGTTTAACACTGCTAGTGGACACTATGAATACCTGGTGATGCCATTCGGGTTGACTAACGCTCCCGCTGTCTTCCAGGCTCTGGTAAACGACGTACTCCGGGACATGATTAATCGTTTTGTTTTTGTATATCTGGACGATATCCTGATTTTTTCCAATTCAGCCCAGGAACACACGGCACACGTAAGACAGGTCCTTCAGCGATTATTAGAGAACCAACTGTTTGTGAAAGCAGAGAAGTGTGAATTCCATCGCTCTGTCATTCCTTTCCTGGGTTACATAGTGGCTGCGGGTAGCATCCGAATGGATCCAGGCAAGGTCCAAGCCGTCACTGATTGGCCACAACCCTCTTCACGCCTGGATCTGCAACGTTTCCTGGGGTTCGCCAATTTTTATCGCCGATTCATACGTAATTACAGTATTTTGGCAGCCCCACTCACTGCCTTAACCTCGACTAAGGTGAGCTTTGTATGGTCCTCCCAAGCCGCCCAGGCTTTCGCTGCCCTCAAACAGCGCTTCACCTCAGCCCCCATTTTGATTCACCCAGATCCGGCCCGGCAGTTTGTGGTGGAGGTGGACGCCTCCAATGTCGGTGTGGGGGCCGTCTTGTCACAAAGGTCGGACAGCGACCAGAAGCTGCACCCCTGCGCATTCCTCTCTCGTCGTCTGACACCTGCTGAGGTTAACTACGACGTCGGCAACAGGGAATTGCTGGCGGTCAAGACCGCATTGGAGAAGTGGAGACATTGGCTGGAGGGGGCGGAACAGCCATTTCTTGTGTGGACAGACCACAAAAACCTGGAGTATCTACGCTCAGCCAGGAGGCTCAATGCCCGACAAGCCAGGTGGGCTCTGTTTTTTACCCGCTTTGATTTCACCCTATCTTATCGACCTGGTTCTAAGAACACTAAACCGGACGCCCTCTCCCGTGTGTTCAGTCCTGCTGCTGCCCAAGGTAATGAGCACATTCTCCCTGTCTCTTGTCTGGCTACGTCCTTGGTCTGGGGTATTGAAGAGGATGTGCGTAACGCACAACAGTTGAGTCCTGACCCCGGAGGGGGTCCGCCAGGCTGCCTGTTCGTGCCTGACCCCGTCCGATCCCGAGTCCTGGAATGGGGTCATTCATCGAGACTGACCTGCCACCCCGGCTCACGGCGGACCCTGGCATTTATACGTCGACGGTTTTGGTGGCCCACCATGGGGGTGGATGTCCCCTCTTTTGTCTCAGCTTGCACGGTGTGCAACCAAAACAAGACGCCCCGCCAGGCCCCGGCTGGTCTTCTGCAGCCTCTTCCGGTCCCTCGTCGTCCATGGTCGCACCTCTCCCTGGATTTTGTCACAGGCCTGCCACAATCCGACGGCAATACCGCTATCCTCACCATAGTGGACCGATTCTCGAAGGCGGCACACTTCATCGCCCTGCCTAAGCTGCCATCGGCCAAGGAGACGGCCCAACTGATGGTGCAGCACGTTTTCAGGATCCACGGACTACCCATTAACATTGTCTCTGATCGGGGTCCTCAGTTCACCTCCCAGTTCTGGAGGGCCTTCTGCACCCTTATTGGATCCTCCATCAGTCTGTCTTCAGGATTTCATCCAGAATCAAACGGTCAATCGGAGCGGGCCAATCAGGACCTAGAGACTGTGCTTCGGTGCCTGGTTTCTGACAATCCCACCACCTGGAGCCGGCAACTTGTTTGGGTGGAATATGCCCGCAACACCCTGCCTTCCTCCGCTACGGGGCTTTCCCCCTTCGAGTGCTCCTTGGGCTACCAGCCTCCGTTGTTTCCGGAGCAAGAAGAGGAGGTTGGCGTCCCGTCGGCCCAGTTGTTCGTCAGGCGCTGTCGTCGGACATGGAGAAAGGCCCGGGCGTTTTTGCTACGCACCAATGCCAGGTATCGGCGGCAGGCCGACCGTCGCAGGACCCAGGCTCCCCACTATCGTGTGGGCCAGAGGGTGTGGCTGTCCACCCGAGATCTGCCCCTTCGGGTGGAGAGTCGCAAGCTTTCATCCCGTTACATCGGCCCTTATCAGATCTCCCGGGTGGTCAACCGCTCAGCTATATGCCTCATGTTGCCCCGGTCCCTCCGCATTAATCCTACCTTTCATGTGTCCCGTGTAAAACCTGTCTCTCATTGTCCTTTGTCCCCTGTTCCTAGGCCTGCCCCTCCTCCTCGGGTTATTGACAACCAACCTGCCTGGACGGTGCGTCGCCTCCTGAGAGTCCGTCCACGGGGCCGGGGTTTCCAGTATCTGGTTGACTGGGAGGGCTACGGGCCAGAGGAGCGGTCTTGGGTCTCTACCAGGGACATCCTTGACCCGGAGCTCATTGCCGACTTTCATCGACGGCATCCCGGTCAGCCAGGTATGCACCCGGGTCGGTCGCCAGGTGGCGCCCGTAGGGGGAGGGGTACTGTCATGTCCTGATATGTTTCACCTGTCTGTGTTTGTCCCCTCCCCACACCAGATGCACCCTATCTCCATCGTTAATTAGTTTGGGTATTTAGTCCCTTGGGTTCTGTTGGGGTTTTGCCAGATCGTCTTGCCTAGTCAGTCGTTTCCAGCACTCTCCTGTATTACTAACTCTGCCAGTCTGTTTCCCGGTATTTGGACCTCTACCTGCCTGTTGGATTACGTTCCTGTCCAGCCCCTCATGTGCCTTCAACCTTCTGATCTGCTGCCAAACGAACTCTGCCTGCATTACGGATTACGAGCCTGCCTACTCCTCTGTACCGCCATCCTTCTGATTCCCGGTACCGAACGCTGCCTGAACTACGACTACGAACCTGACTCTCCTTATTGGACGACTGCTATTCAGATCCCCTGTTACGAACATTGCCTGTCATTTACTACGAGCCTGTCTTGCCCCATATATCCTATTAAACAGTCAATCATATCTCTGCCTCCGTGTCCGCTTTTGGGTCCCGTATATCTGTCGTCCTGTCAGTCATACAAGTTCCTTGGAGTCCATATAGACAACAGGCTGGAATCGGCTGTTAACACCGGGGCTCTGTACAAAAAGGGCCAGAGCCGACTCTACTTTCTGAGGAGGCTCAGGTCCTTCAACGTACCTTCTACTTGTCTGTGGTGGCCAGTGCCATCGTTTTTGCAGTGGTGTGCTGGGGCGCCAACATAAAGTCCGGTGATGCTTCTCTATACCAACTTGCAATATTTTTATCATTTTATTTTATTTAGTTTTTTTCACCTAACACTCTGTAACAATGTATAGTGTACATATTTAGCCATCCACCCATACTATGCTATGTCTTTTTATAGCTTTTTGCACTCCAGACTTCTTGTATTTTTATACTTTTTCATACTGCCGCTCTATGTATCATGTATCGTGTATCGTGTATCTGTCTTTTGTGTATTTTCGTTCTGGCATTTTTCACCTGCCCTGTGTTTTTTCGTAGCTGTTTAACAAAGAAATTTCCCCTCAGGGATCAATAAAGTATCTATCTATCTATCTATCTATGCTAACAATTTACTTAAAACCCATAAGTCATAACCATGTCATAATATACGTTGTCATGACCAATATATTTACACCTGTTATTTACACCTGTAGTGACATATATATGTAGTTATTTTATGGCTGGTTGTGACACCTACATAAGGGTGTCAAAACCCAGATTTATTCAAATTATTATTTTAAGTTTCCTTTTGTTTTAAAGTTTGTTTCCTAAATACTTTGTTATTGTTTTAATGAATTTCTTTGCATTCATGTTTTTTTTCATCATATTTTAAATATCTTGTAGAAAATACACTTTAAGTCACTGTCATGAAGCATAATGACCATCATAGTCATATAAGCCTGTTAGGCCTATCATGTACATGCCCTTATATCAGTCATTAGTCAAAAATAAGGTGTCTTGTCCTGCTCCTGAAAACTGCTCCTGCATTTATCTCAGTCATCAACAACAGAGCATTGGGGTAGGTGCATGTCTGACATCAATGTGTAAACAATTACAATTAAATATGGACAATAAAAAAAAAAAAATTTAATAACATAAACATACGGTTGACAAGTAGGCTATGGTGTAATGGAATGTTTTGCCTTGTGTGGTAGGTTTTGACACTCTTATGTAGGTGTCATAACCAGCCACAAAATAACATAATATATATCACAACAGGTCAAAATATGTGGCATGACAGTGTTATGACCATATTATAACAGGTTATGACAAGTTATATCAGCTGTAATGACATATTATGACATCATTATGACCATGTCATAACATAATATGATGCTGGTTGTCAAGTAAAGTGTTACCGAAAATATGTGTTGGGAATAGAATCGTGTACCCTAGTCTTATTCTAAGAGAATGAACAAATGTAAGGTATACAAATATGTAAAATGGTTATGATATAGAACAAGTAATTAAGGTAAAGCCTAATGACAGCTGCATATTTTATTTTAAAACAATCTTGCCTGCTGTGAAAAAAAGTGTGGGCTTCAAGCATTTGAGGCAAACATTTGGTAAATGTGGCCCTTAACCAATCCATAAAGATCTATCTGGTTTCTACACATCCTTGGTATGATCTTGATGTCGTTTTTTTCCTAAACTTCACCACAGCAACGATGGTGCACAGGAGGAAGAGTACTGCATTACCAGCTTTCACCAGGTAGGAGAACGTGCGTTCCAATCTGTAGAAGAATACAATTATTTTGTCATGACATTATGAAAATTGTAACCAGACAAACCGTTTTTGGAGAGAGAAGTGTCCAGGTGACACTTCTGATATTTAAAAAGACAGATAACAAGCTATCATACTTTAATTTCCTTTACTTGCATATCTAGCTATTTATTTCCTAACCACTTAATGTCTTACTTTCATATTTCAATGTGGAAGTGTCAAACGTAATTCACAGACCTCCTGCACACTATCATGTTTGTTGTTGAAACAATGGATTTCATCAATTACATTTTTAGTCATCTACATTCAAATTGAGCTTATTATGGTGCCCTTTCAAGGCATTTGTGTACACATACGTATCGGGTCCATGCAGTAGCAGCTCTAGCTTGTATGGCGCCCTGGGCAAACCCCCCTTTCAGCACCTGCACCCGCACCCCGCCCCCGGCAAGATGTCGCCAATACCTAAATCCGCTACTGGGTCCATGGTGTGTGTTGTTGACAGAGGCATGAGAGGTAAAGGTGACTGCAGGTTCTCCAGTCATAACAGCAGAGAAGTCTTGGGGTGCTGGCATTGGCACGTCTGTCATGGTTAAAGAAAATAACAATACAAATAATCTGTCTTTTTCAGACTAATTTCTAAGTGGGGAAGTAAAGCATAGATTAAAGTCTGGTTGTAGAGTGATGTAACAGGGTGGATTCTCTACCAGTGGCAGGGAATATCCACCCTGTTACAGTGACATACCAATGCTTTACAATAAGCAAAGTGCATAAACTATATTAGATGCAACTGTAGATATCAAGCTGTTTACAGGACCTTAAAGGTTCTGTTTCAAAAGTGTTACCCACGACTTATTAAAAGTGGTTGAGATGATACTTTGTGTTGTGGTTGATTGCCAGTAATATGAACAGGCATCTCTAGGTCTCCCTTTTCACACCAGTACCAGCCAGTGTTCTCCATCCTCAGTCCAGTCATATTCACCATTAAGACATAACCTAACTTCACAAATGTTCCGTCCAAAGTCCCAAAACATCCCACAGTTACATAAGAGCCAGAGCCCCCCATCCTGCACCACCTCCTGCTGTCTCCAAGTTTACTATAGTAACAGCGCACGGTGACACTTCCTCCTACAACTCGTCACCTCTTGTTTGTCCACATAGAGTTCTGGATTACCCGAACACAATGTGATTGGATGAGTCTGATAAAGAATACAACAATATACTGTATACTGGCGACTACTTTGTCATCATTAATATACATATAACACTGAGAAAGTGTATGTTGAAACACTGGTTCAGTCACTGATAGTATGAACTATAGATATAGACTACACTCTTAGAAGTAAAGGTGATATCTATAACCTAAAAGGGTTCTTCGGCTGTCCCCATTGGAGAACCCTTTGAAGAACCCTTTTTGGTTCCATATCTCTGATCATAGAGACATGGGATGGTGATGGAGTCTCCTTGAGTTACAGACACATGACTCACTGTGGACACACTCTGTGTATCTGTAGACACAACAACATAAAACATTCATTTGAAATACTTTAATTTTACCCTGCTGCTCATAGAACCCATCAGATGATCAACCAAACAACTTGACATAATGCTTGAAATTCTGACTTCATTTTCTTAATGATCTTTTACATGACTGACAGGATAATCTCAAGAGAATGCGTGGTAAAGAAATGTCCACTTTGTTTCAGAAAAGGCCTTTCATTGTTCCTTAATCTCTAACAACACTGGATAAATAAAAAAGGAATCATACTTAGTTATATGGGATTGATCTCTACTTACTCATGGTGGTACTCTGTGTTGTAGTCTGTTGATTGACAGTGATATGAACAGGCATCTGCAGGTCTCCCTTTTCACACCAGTACCAGCCAGTGTTCTCCATCCTCAGTTCAGTCATAGTCACCATTAAGACATAACTGTTATTTCTCTGCTCCTGCTCTAACTTCACAAATGTTCCATCTAAAGCCCTCGAAAGGCCCACATCCACACAAGAGCCAGAGCCACCCATCCTGCACCACCTCCCGCTGACTCCAAGTTTACTATAGTAACAGCTCACGGTGAGTCTCCCTCCTACAACTCCAGTCATCTCTTGTTGGTCCACATAGAGTTCTGGTGTTCCTGAACACAGTGATAGAGGTTGTGATTGGATGAGTCTGGTAAAGAATACACACATATATATTGAGACTACCTAGTCATCATTGATATTCATAAAACACTGAGAAAGTGTATGTTGAAACACTGGTTCAGTCACTGATATTATGAACTTTAGATGTAGACTAGAGCATACAGAACAGACAGTGTGTTTGATAATGATACAGCAACATGTATTTTTATACAACACAGGCTTTTCTGACCCAGGAGGTGTACAGAGATGTTTGTAATCTACCACTATAATATCCTCTAGAGATTTAATTTGGTGAAATTATGTATGACTGCTTCGTAGAGGGAAAAGTAACACCCTCATCAACAGGACTAATATGGGACATTACTTTATGGGACATTAATGAGCCCTACTATTAATTCTGCTTTAATGGACACAGCAGTGTTCGGATCTTACCTGGAGTAACAGATAGCTGAAGTCCAACCCCATCATCTGTCTGTTCCTTCTCCACAATACACCAGTAATAACCCGAATCACTAGGACTAAGCCTCGTTATGGTCACAGTGAAGGTTTGCTGGTTGATGTCATCAGATATTGAGGTCTTACCACTGGTCTTAGGATGGTCAGTTCGTACTACAGTAGAGCAACCTGACCGATAATATCCCCTACACCAGTATTTCACATTGTTTCTATATCTCTGATCATAGAGACATGGGATGGTGATGGAGCCTCCTTGAGTTACAGACACATGACTCACTGTGGACACATTCTGTGTATCTGTAGACACAACAACATAAAACAGATTGAAATACTTTCATTTTACCCTGCTGCTCATAGTTCCATCAGATGATCAACCAAACAACTTGACATAATGCTTGCATTTGTGTCTTTTGTAGAGGAAGGAGGCAAACTGTGGTTGTTACACCATGTGTTGGTGACACCTGACAATAATTGAGACATAATGTAAGAGCTGTCACACCTAAGTCCAGCCATGAGGCAACACTTTAACAATTAAAATCATGGACATTACTACACCCATAAACTATGGAGACAATCTCTAGTTTCAATCAATTAAACATTAACGTTTTGGAATGTTTAGTATATAGTAAAACATTTGACTGTATTGTTCTTGATATCTGTTATAGTACATTGAAGCCCACAAAAATGTTCGTGCAAAATATGTTACTATCACATTCTAGCTATTTACGTTCTATCACACGTTCAAATGTATATTGATAGACACAGGTACTTTTTCTTTTCTATTTCTTAATAATATGTTAGTTCTCTTTTACTTGAAGTCTTATGCAATAACTAGAAATGTAAAACTGTTGAAAAGTACAACTGATTCACAAGCTAAATCTATAAAACAGCATTTATCGATCACCTGACCACAAACACTGAAATCCATAATATGACTACAATGTATATGTACAAAGTAAACAGAACATTACAAGTGTTATGACTTTCAGCATGTACTCAGTCTCAGTGTTTGACTTGTAGGAATATAATCTAATAATATCAAACAACAAAATGTCTTCCTTCACTTACCTGAGAGTCTAGTGAGGAAGAAAAGGATGTCCAGGACAAGGAGGAGATGTGGAGCCATGAGTGGATGAGAGAGAAAGTCTCTGGTAGTATTTATGTTGGTATGGGAGCACTGGTGTGTGTCAGGGACTAACTTCCTGATCCACTTAGACATAACTTTTTAAACTCTTCCTGTTTTAAAGACATAATGCAACCCGTGCAAGACCTTGTGAATTCACTGATGTTGAACTGTTGAAAACCTGACCAATGCTGATAAGAAAAGTATGCTAATACATTTTCATGTTTATAAGATGATTATTCGTGGTTTATTCCCCATCATCATTACACTGATAACCTAATGTATTAACTCCTGAGTCCTGTGTTGGTCTGGTCCTGTCTCATAGTAATGAGGAGGGTTGGGGAGCAACGGATTACATGTATAGATTACAAAAAATGGTAACTGTAATATGTTATGTTACCAGCTAAAATATTGTAATCATATTACATATACTTTTGAAAAACTAGATGATTACTTCAAGGATTACTTTTAAATTCAGAAAGGTATATGTTTGAGAAAAAAAATCTATGACAATTCTCTGTTTTCTCAATGACATTTAAATCATCATTGAAAAAAGGTGCACGTTTAAATTTATTCCACCTGAGCGAGTCTGACCACAGAAAATGTGTTTGATGGATCGCGGAAAAGAACAGGAATAGGCTTTTGTGGGCTACAGACCAAACTATGTCTTCCAATGGTGCGACTGCTGTCGGCATCCAAAGACTATCCAACTTGAATAAACGCTTGGAGGTAAGGATGACAGCAGTGGTGTAGTCTACGGCGATATGGATATCACTTATTGGTGATATCTACATAGCGCATTGATGTGAATCACACTGCTGCTCTCTCATTTAGTTATTTGCGCCGTACAGATTGTGGTTGTTGTGGATGGCTGTTCACAAATCTAAATGTGTATTTGAACCCAATACGGGTTCAATTCAACAAGTTTGAGCTGCCTATCAATCATTGTTTGGACAGCCAGTGAAAAATGTGCTCTTGTAACAGCTTCATATGCGGATCCCAGCCTATGGAATAAAAGTGGGGCTGTTATTGCTCAATCTAATTCATACTGATAAAAACATTTGATCCAAAGGTGTAATGGACACATTCTCAAACTCGCACACTTTCAATAGACTTAAAGGGGCAATCTGTATTTGCTAAATCCATTTTTGGATTTATATTCTTATAACTTATAAATGCCTCATGAGCTTAGTTCAACTGTCACACTCCATGAGAACCCAAAATATAAGCTTGTTTTTCTCCAATATTTGTAAACATTGTAAATGTAAACAAACACTGTATAGCCTCATAACATGGTTAAAACAACAATGTTGATATCATGGATGGTCAGTCCTTGCAGCCATAGCTCTGTCTATTATTAACGTGAAACCAACCATGGAGGTTATTAATTTAAAGATCTTTGGAAGACTATTCCAAAGTGTGACAACTGAGTACAAAAGGGTTTCTTTTCCCATACCACTCTTAAATCTGAAAGGAACAATGTCAGTTTCACTCGCTCTAGAATAGTTATGGTTATCCCTGGACCCTGACCAAGTTAAAGTAGTTACATAGGTACTTGGGGACCATATCGCGGACCATTTTATGAAAAAGACAATTTAATCTGAGAGACTCTCTCCTCCACTTCGAGCCATCTGAGACTTTCAAAATGGTAGTGGTCAAAATGAGTATGTGCTGGAAATCGGAGAATAATCCTGACTAATTTGTTCTGAGATGTCTGCAATTAGTTTTTAATTATCTAGGGGGCACTGTTGTACCAGGAACATCTGGTAGATCCACAGCCAATATAACCATCACCTTCCTGTCTACTCATGGTCAATACCACAACTTGTCTTCCATTGGCATCAAAAATGTTCTTTAATTATACTGATTCTCCATCTAAATTCCCAACACTGCACCAGAATAATAGCACCTCATAGAATCACCTCATAGCTCCAGAATTACCATAGTAACAGTGAGACTACCTCCTACAATTCGAGTCACGGGTTGTTGGTCAACGTAAAGGCTTGTAATACCTGAACTCAGAGAGACAGAAAGACAAATGTAATGTATCAGATAAAGCATATCATAAAGACACTATTACTCTTCAATCATAAAACAACTTCTTCAAATTGAAATAAAAAGCATTTCTCTGAATTATGGACAGGGTGGGGTAATTTTTGAAGGGACAGGATAATATTATTAACTTATGATTGTTTTAGACAGATACAGGGGGAAAAGTAACATAATGAACATATAGGACTTATAAGACAGTTTATGGGACATTACTGAATCCCATTCATTCTGCTTTACTGAACACAGATGCTAGCAGTATAAGGATCATACCTTGAGTGGCAGATAAGGACACTCTTACTCCATTATCCACTACTCCTTTGATACAAACAAGAAAATGCTCATCCAGAAGCGGCGCTCCTTGAGGCCGGTGACTATAATGCAGGCAAACTTAAATCCGTTTGACCTCATTTCTACCAGCATTTCTACCAGCATGCAACCAGAGGGAAAAAACTCAAGACCACCTTTACTCCACACACAGAGATGCATTGAAAGCTCTCCCTCGCCATCCATTTGGCAAATCCGACCAGAATTCTATCCTCCTGATTCCTGTTTATAAGAAAAAACTAAAGCAGGCAGTACCAGTGTCTCGCGCAATACGGAAGTTGTGAAATGATGCAGATGCTACGCTACAGGACTGTTTTTCTATAAAAATATCTGGAATATTTTCCGGTATCCATCCAATGGCATTGAGGGGTATACCACCTTAGTCACGGGCTTCATCAAAAAGTGCATCAACGACGTAATGCCCACAGTGACCGTACGTACATATCCCAAACAGAAGCCATGGATTACACGCAACATCCGCACTGAGCTAAAGGCTAGAACTGCCACTTTCAAGGAGTGGGACACTAATCCGAACGCTTATAAGAAATCCTGATGTGCCCTCAGACGAACCATCAAACAGGCAAAGCGTCAATACAGGACTAAGATTGAATCCTACTACACCGGCTCTGACACTCGTTGGATATGGAAGGGCTTGCAAACTATTAAGGATTACAATAGAAAACCCAGGCGAGCTGCCGAACCCAGGCGAGCTCCAATTCGCATACTGCCCCAACAGATCCACAGATGACACAATCTCAATCGCACTCCACACTGCCCATTCCCAACTGGACAAAAGGAACACCTATGTGAGAATGTTGTTCATTGACTACAGCTCAGCGTTCAACACCATAGTGACCATAAAGCTCATCACTAAACTAAGGACCCTAGGACTAAACACCTCCCTCTGCAACTGGATCCTGGACTTCCTCACGGGCCGCCCCCAGGTGGTAAGGGTAGGTAACAACACATCTGACACGCTGATCTTCAACACTGGAGCCCCTCAGGGGTGCATGCTCTGTTCCCTCCTGTACTCCCTGTTTACCCACGAATGCGTGGCCAAGCAAGACTCCAACACCATCATTACGTTTGCTGACGACACAACAGTGATAGGCCTGATCACTGACAATGATGAGACACCCTATAGGGAGGAGGTCAGAAACCTGGCAGTGTGGTGCCAGGTCAACAACCTCTTCCTCAACATGAGCAAGACAAAGGAGCTGATCGTGGACTACAGGAAAAGTAGGGCAGAACACACCCCCATTCACATCGACGGGGCTGTAGTGGAGCGGGTCGAGAGTTTGAAGTTCCTTGATGTCCACATCAACAACCAACTATCGTTGTCCAAACAAACCAAGACACTTGTGAAGAGGGCACGACAACGCCTTTTCCCCTCAGGAGACTGCCCAGTACATCACTGAAGCCAAGCATTCTTTCATCCAGGACCTATATACTAGGTGATGTCAGAGGAAGGACCAAAAAATTGTTCTGCCCACAAATATTCTATAGGATTGAGGTCAGAGCTTTGTGATGGCCACTCCAATACCTTGACTTTGTTGTCCTTAAGCCATTTTGCCACAACTTTGGAAGTTTGGAAGACCCATTTGCGACCAAACTTTAACTTCCTGACTGATGTTTTGAGATGTTGCTTCAATATATCCACATAATTTTCCTTCCTCATGATGCCATCTATTTGTGAAGTGCACCAGTCTCTTCTGCAGCATAGCACCCCCACAACATGATGCTGCCACCCCCGTGCTTCATGGTTGGGATGGTATTCTTCGGCTTGCAAGCCTCTCCCTTTCCCTCCAAACATAATGATGGTCATTATGGCCAAACAGTTCTATTTTTGTTTCATCAGACCAGAGGGTATTTCTCCAAAACGTTCAATCTTTGTCCCCATGTGCAGTTGCAAACTGTAGTCTGTCTTTTTTATGGTGGTTATGGATCAGTGGCTTCTTCCTTGCTGAGCGGCCTTTCAGGTTATGTCGATATAGGACTCGTTTTACTGTGGATATTGATACTTTTGTACCTGTTTCCTCCAGCATCTTCACAAGGTCCTTTGCAGTTGTTCTGTGATTGATTTGCACTTTTTGCAAGTACATTCATCTCTAGGAGACAGAACACGTCTCCTTCCTCAGTGGTATGACGGCTGCGTGGTCCCATGGTGTTTATACTTGCATACTATTGTTTGTACAGATGAACGTGGTACCTTCAAGCATTTGTAAATTGCTCCCAAGGATGAACCAGACTTGTGGAGGTCAAAACATTTTTGGGGGAGTTCTTGGCTGATTTCTTTTGATTTTCCCATGATGTCGATCAAAGATGCACTGTTTGAAGGTAGGCCTTGAAATACATCCACAGGTACACCTCCAATTGACTCAAATGATGTCAATTAGCCTATCAGAAGCTTCTAAAGCCATGACATCGTTTTCTGGAATTTTCCAAGCTGTTTAAAGGCACAGTCAACTTAGTGTATGTAAACTTCTGACCCACTGGAATTGTGATATAGTGAATTATAAGTGAAATAATCTGTCTGCAAACAATTGTTGGAAGAATTACTTGTGTCAGCACTCTGTGGAGTGGTTGAAAAATGAGTTTTAATGACTTCAACCTAAGTGTATATAAACTTCTGACTTCAACTGTATATATTTCTTTGTATTCTCTCAGAAAAATGACGTTTGACTTTCAGAAAAACATATTGGTCAAGCTCAGGCACTTTTAGGTGCATTTTCCAACCTGTTACGTAAATAATCCTAATAGGGTGGAACCTAACAGGGTGGAAATTTGGAGCACTTAAACAGGATTTTAACTTCTCTATCAAATACATGAAACATTGAAAAACAGATAAAACAGAGTGTTTATATTTACTCAGCTTTGCACCGTTTTTTTCCCATCAAAGAAATCATGACACTTCCTGAATGTGGGGTCATTGTAGGAAGGTCGCTGTTAAAAGGAGAAGTACAAAATACTAACAGGGTGGAAATTGATATCAGGGACACACAGACAATCTTAAATAAGAATAAATACAATAACTATGAAAACAACATTACTGATGAGTGAATTTAACTAAGACTATGAAATAATGAAGAAAGACTTCAAATACATAAAATTCCCTTTCAAGATCCATGTTTTTGTGTTAAGGTAAAGGACACCAGCCTTTTGGAATCTACATTTTACACTATTTTACACTGATTAAGAAGTGATATTTCCTGAGGACAGAAAAGACACCGCAAAGTAATAATGACTTTCCTTCAAGACTTTCCTTGTATTTAGAGCCATCCATCATTCCTTCAATTCTGACCAGTTTCCCAGTCCCTGCTTCACTGTGGGGATGGTGTTCTCGGGGTGATGAGAGGTGTTGGGTTTGCGCCAGATGTAGCGTTTTCCTTAATGGCTAAAAAGCTCAATTTTAGTCACATCTGACCAGAGTACCTTCTTCCATATTTATTTAACCTTTATTTTACTAGGCAAGTCAGTTAAGAACAAATTCTTATTTATAATGACAGCCTAGGAACAGTGGGTTAACTGCCTTGTTCAGGGGCAGAACGACAGATTTTTACCTTGTCAGCTCAGGGATTCGATCTGGCAACCTTTCAGCTACAGGCCCAACACAAGGAAATAGGATAAACGCCAAGGGAGATGAATACGTTTGCAAGGCACTGTATCATGTATCAGTACCATTGTAACTCATTCAATGACTATAGCAAGAGTGTAAAGGCTAGTCTCCCAACATGCCCACAGCATGACGCTGCCACCTCCATGCTTCACCATAGGGATGGTGCCAGGTTTCCTCCTTCCTGGTTATTGCTCAGACCTGCACTGTCAACTGCGGGACCTTATATAGACAGGTGTGTTCCTTTTCAAATCATGTCCAATCAACATAATTTACCACAGGTGGACTCCAATCAAGTTGTAGAAACATCAAGGATGATCAATGGAAACAGGATGCACCTGAGCTCAATTTCGTGTCTCATAGCAAAGGGTCTGAATACTTATTTAAATAAGGTATCTGTTTTTTTATTTGTATTAAATATGCAATTTAGATTTTTCAGTATGGTGTTACTGTGTGTAGATTGCTGAGGATACATTTTTTTTGTATATGTATATGTAAAAAGTCAAGGGGTCTGAATACTTTCCAAAGGCACTGTATCCCTTAAACAATGTCAACTGCGCTTTGGTCCTATTAATGCTCACAAAATGTATATTTGGCACAATAAAAAATAAAAAAAGTCAATCAATCAATCAAATGTATTTATAAAGCCCTTTTTACAACAGCCGATGTCACAAAGTGCTATACAGAAACCCAGCCTAAAACCCCAAACATCAAGCAATGCACATGTAGAAGCACGGTGGCTAGGAAAAACTCCCTAGAAAGGCGAAAACCTAGGAAGAAACCCAGAGAGGAACTAGGCTCTGAGGGGTGGAGATTATACCAATTCATGGCCATTAAGGCCAGTTTTTTTCCAAGATATTCAAAAGTTCATAGATGACCAGCAGGGTCAAATAATAATCATAGTGGTTGTAGAGGTTGCAACAGGTAAATACATCAGGGTGAATGTCACTTGGCGGTAGAGAGAGAGCGAGATGAAAACCGCAGGTCTGGGACAATGTGGCACGTCCAATGAACAGGTCAGGGTTCCATAACCGCAGACAGAAGAGTTGAAACCGGTGCAGCAGCACAACCAGGTGGACTGGGGACAGCTAGGAGTCATCAGGGCATGTTATCCTGATGCATGGTCCTAAGGCTCGGGTCCTCTGGGAGGGGAGGTAGAGTGGGAGGGAGAGAGAATTAGAGGAAGCATACTTAAATTAACACAAGACACCGGATAATAACATCAGATTTAACAAACTGACCCTAGCCCCCCGACACATAAACTATTGCAGCATAGATACTGGAGGCTGAGATTGGGAGGTCAGGAGACCCTGTGGCCCCCTCCGACAATACCCGAGGACAGGGCCAACCAGGCAGGATATAACCCCACCAACACTGCCAAAGCACATCCTCCACACCAATAGAGGGATAAACAACCACCAACTTACTACCCTGAGACAAGGCTGAGTATAGCCCACGAAAAAACCCCTCCACTGCGCACAAGCCCGAGGGGGCGACAAACCGGACAGGAAGTGACGCACCCCTACTAGGGATGGCATGGAAAGCACCAGTAAGTCAGTGACTCAGCCCCCGTAATAGGGTCAGAGGCAGAGAATCTTAATGGAGAGACAGGAACCGGCCAGGCAGAGACAGCAAGGGTGGTTCGTCGCTCCAGTGCCTTGCCGTTCACCCTTGCACCTCTGGGCCAGACTATATTCAATCATAGGATCTACTGAAGAGATGAGTGTTCAGTAAAGACTAACTGGGAATCAAAATGGCATGTCCATACTACAACATTTTAAAAATGACGCCTTGCGATATGGAGGGCAGCCTTTTGCATCCCCCAAATGGTCCAAAA
The DNA here is from genome assembly GCA_023634145.1 of Thymallus thymallus. Classification (NCBI taxonomy): domain Eukaryota; kingdom Metazoa; phylum Chordata; class Actinopteri; order Salmoniformes; family Salmonidae; genus Thymallus; species Thymallus thymallus. Next base: position 18,052,947 of record CM042389.1, on the reverse strand, counting down.
GTGAAATCCGTACCCTTATCAATATCATGGACAGTAATGATTTGAGAACATCCGAAGATTTGAAAAGACACATACATTACCAGGCAAATCCTTTTAACTACTGTATATTTATAATTTAGGTCAGCCATGGAGTCCCTTGGGAAACCCAACTACCAAACCATCCAATGATGGGATATATAAATAAATTATCTTGGCTTCCGAAAGGACTGATCTCTATAATATATAAACAACTTTTGGAAAACTCATATTCTGAGCTAGTATTGTGAACGTATTGTCCACAGATCTATTCTGAACAACCCTTTAACTGGAACAGAATATGGATTAATAAGACCTTGGCATCCCGTAATGCGAGCATCAATTTATACATTTAAGTTAGTTCATAGACTGTATTTAACACCAAGGAGCATTTTACGATCAAATTTGCCGCAACTCTTAACTGTGTCTCCTAAATCAGGTTGGCACATTCCTACATATGTGTGAGTGCCCTGCAGTTTTTTGGGACAAGTACATCAAAGATTTTACTGAGGTACAGTTCATATAAGGAAATCAGTCAATTTAAATAAATTCATTAGGCCCTAATCTATGGATTTCACATGACTGGGAATACAGATATGCATCTGTTGGCCACAGATACCTGAAATAAAAGAGGTAGGGGCGTGGATCAGAAAACCAGTCAGTATCTGGTGTGACCACCATTTGCCTCATGCAGCGCAACACATCTCCTTCACATAGGTTTGATCAGGTTGTTGATTGTGGCCTGTGGAATGTTGTCCCACTCCTCTTTAATCGCTGTGTGAAGTTACTGGGTATTTGGTGGGAACTGGAACACGCTGTCGTACATGTCGATCCAGAGTATCCCAAACATGCTCAATGGGTGACATGTCTGGTGAGTATGCAAGCCATGGAAGAACTGGGACATTTATATATATACAGTGGGGAGAACAAGTATTTGATACACTGCCGATTTTGCAGGTTTTCCCACTTACAAAGCATGTAGAAGTCTGTAATTTTTATCATAGGTACTCTTCAACTGTGAGTGACGGAATCTAAAACAAAAATCCAGAAAATCACATTGTATGATTTTTAAGTAATTAATTTGCATTTTATTGCATGACATAAGTATTTGATACATCAGAAAAGCAGAACTTAATATTTGGTACAGAAACCTTTGTTTGCAATTACAGAGATCATACGTTTCCTGTAGTTCTTGACCAGGTTTGCACACACTGCAGCAGGGATTTTGGCCCACTCCTCCATACAGACCTTCTCCAGATCCTTCAGGTTTCGGGGCTGTCGCTGGGCAATACGGACTTTCAGCTCCCTCCAAAGATGTTCTATTGGGTTCAGGTCTGGAGACTGGCTAGGCCACTCCAGGACCTTGAGATGCTTCTTACGGAGCCACTCCTTAGTTGCCCTGGCTGTGTGTTTCGGGTCGTTGTCATGCTGGAAAACCCAGCCACGACCCATTTTCAATGCTCTTACTGAGGGAAGGAGGTTGTTGGCCAAGATCTCGCGATACATGGCCCCATCTATCCTCCCCTCAATACGGTGCAGTCGTCCTGTCCCCTTTGCAGAAAAGCATCCCCAAAGAATGATGTTTCCACCTCCATGCTTCACGGTTGGGATGGTGTTCTTGGGGTTGTACTCATCCTTCTTCTTCCTCCAAACACGGCGAGTGGAGTTTAGACCAAAAAGCTCTATTTTTGTCTCATCAGACCACATGACCTTTTCCCATTCCTCCTCTGGATCATCCAGATGGTCATTGGCAAACTTCAGACGGGCCTGGACATGCGCTGGCTTGAGCAGGGGGACCTTGCGTGCGCTGCAGGATTTTAATCCATGACGGCGTAGTGTGTTACTAATGGTTTTCTTTGAGACTGTGGTCCCAGCTCTCTTCAGGTCATTGACCAAGTCCTGCCGTGTAGTTCTGGGCTGATCCCTCACCTTCCTCATGATCATTGATGCCCCACAAGGTGAGATCTTGCATGTTGCCCCAGACCGAGGGAGATTGACCGTCATCTTGAACTTCTTCCATTTTCTAATAATTGCGCCAACAGTTGTTGCCTTCTCACCAAGCTGCTTGCCTATTGTCCTGTAGCCCATCCCAGCCTTGTGCAGGTCTACAATTTTATCCCTGATGTCCTTACACAGCTCTCTGGTCTTGGCCATTGTGGAGAGGTTGGAGTCTGTTTGATTGAGTGTGTGGACAGGTGTCTTTTATACAGGTAACGAGTTCAAACAGGTGCAGTTAATACAGGTAATGAGTGGAGAACAGGAGGGCTTCTTAAAGAAAAACTAACAGATCTGTGAGAGCCGGAATTCTTACTGGTTGTTAGGTGATCAAATACTTATGTCATGCAATAAAATGCAAATTAATTATTTAAAAATCATACAATGTGAATTACAGACTTCTACATGCTTTGTAAGTAGGAAAACCTGCAAAATCGGCAGTGTATCAAATACTTGTTCTCCCCACTGTATATATATTGGGGGTGTTGGATGGAGACATGTTGGGACTGGGTGGAATTGGGAGAATGGGATGGGAGGTTGGGGCTGGAGGCCCACTTTGTTTTTGTTTTCTGTTCTGGTTTATATTTAATTTATTATCACTTCAACTCTGTATTTATTTCTTACTGTTTGTTGGAGTCTTTTGAGTGGCAGCCTACGTGTAGGTTATATAAACTTATCATTTGAAATGGATACTATACCTGTAACCCCCCCAACATAAAACGACTGTCTTGTAGACCTGGGGCCGTATGTATAAAACACCTCAGAGTAAGAGTGCTGATTTAAAATAAGTTTACCCTTTTAGATCACAATGAATAAGATTACATGGCCAGGGGGTGATCTAATCCTATATCAGCACTGCTACTCTGAGACGCTCGATACATACGGTTGCAGATAGTTATGTGTGTTAGCATTAGAATTTATCCTACCCTCTTGTTGTGAGATGAAATTGTGCTCTGCATTCTGAAAATACTCTTAAGTATTTTAATCCCCTGTTAATGATGTTGTACATGCATTTATTTCAGGTAAGTTTCTTGTTATAGTAGTTTATTTGAGATATGTAGCATTGAAATACACATGATCAGTGGAATACATTAAATATTGCTATACAATGGGTGAAATAAGTATTGAACACGTCACCATTTTTCTCAAAAACAAATATATTTCCAAAGGTGCTATTGACATGACATTTTCACCAGACGTTGGTAACAACCCAAGTAATCCATACATACAAAGAAACCAAGACAAATAAGTTCAGAAATTAAGTTATGTGTAATAATGTGAAATGACACAGGGAAAAAGTATTGAACACATGAAGAAAGGGAGGTGCAAAAAGGCATGGAAAGACAACAGCTGAAAACTATCAGTAATTAAAAAGCAATCCAGCCCCCTGTCAGTGCAAATTAATATCAGCTGGTTCAGTCCCAACTGATGGCCTACAAAAAGGTCTCATTGCCAAGGTGTCACACAAGACACATCTCATGATGGGTAAAAGCAAAGAGCTGTCTCAAGATCTTCACATCCTAATTGTTGCAAAACATAATGATGGCATTGGTTATAGGCGCATTTCTAAGCTTCTGAATGTTCCAGTGAGCACTGTTGGGGCCATAATACGGAAGTGGAAAGACAATCATTTCACCATAAATTTGCCTCGACCAGGTGCTCCTCGCAAGATTTCTGACAGAGGAGTGAAAATAATAATCAGAAGAGTTGTCCAAGAGCCAAGGACCACTTGTGGAGAGCTTAAAAAAGACCTGCAATTAGCAGGTACTGTTGTCTCAAAGAAAACAGTAAGTAATGCACTCCACCGCCATGGCCTGTATGCACGCTCACCATGCAAGACTCCATTGCTGAAAAAAAAGCATGTTGAAGCTTGTTTAAAGTTTGCTGCACAACATTTGGAAAAGCCAATGAAATACTGGGAATGTGGTCAGATGAGAGCAAAATTGAACTGTTTGGATGTCATAATACACACCATGTTTGGAGGAGAAATGGCACTGCACATCACCCTAAAAACACCATACCAACAGTGAGGTTTGGAGGTGGGAACATCATGGTGTGGGGCTGCTTTTCAGCAAATGGTACTGGCAAACTTCACATAATTGAAGGAAGGATGAATGGGCAAATTTACCGAGACATTCTTGACAAAACTCTGCTGCCATCTACCAGGATGATGAAGATGAAACATTTCAGCAAGACAATGATCCCAAACACACAGCCAAGGAAACTCTCAATTGGTTTCAAAGAAAGACAATAAAGCTGCTAGAATGGCCCAGCCAATCACCTGACTTAAATCCCATTGAAAATCTATGGAAAGAACTGAAGATCAAGATTCATAGAAGAGGCCCATGGAACCTTCAAGATTTGAAGACTGTTTGTTTGGAAGAATGGGCCAAAATCACACCAGAGCAATGCATGCGACTAGTTTCTCCATACAGGAGGCGTCTTGAAGCTGTCATTACCAACAAATGCTTGTACATAGTATTAAATAAATATCAGTAAGTGTGTTCAATACTTTTTCCCTGTGTCATTTCACATTATTACACATAACTTAATTTCTAAACTTATTTGTATGGATATGTATGGATTACTTGGGTTGTTACCAACATCTGGTGAAAATGTCATGTCAATAGCACCTTTGGAAATATATTTACTGAGAAAAATGGTGACGTGTTCAATACTTTTTTCACCCGCTGTATATATATATATATATATATATATATATATATATATATAGAGGAACACTGACCTACAGCAGAGTGTCTTACTTTGTTAGTTTTTCAGAAAATATAAAATGACACTAAATTAATTTGCTTCTCTGGCACAATTAAGCCAGCAGATTCTGCACAATGAAAAAGAATGAGACTGTGGTAGACTGGCATTAGTCTTATTCAGTCCTTCCAGATCAGTAACCCCGAAAGAGGTAATGGAACTACGCCTAGGTTTGACATCTGGAGGGACTTCATTCAGTCTGTTGTGCTGTTGCCTCCTGCTGGAGAGAAAGTATCAGTTATTTTTTATTTATTTATTTATTTAACCTTTATTTAGCTAGGTCAACATACCAGTCTTATAGGTTACTAATAGACGATCAGTGTGTCAGAAAGTGCAGATGATAAAATGTAAAGTGCAGCAATAGAAAGGAAATAGCAAACATTAAGGTTTACACTGATCACATTGACCTATCTCTGGTGTGGGGCCACTGTGCTGTAGACCACATCATCTGGTTCTGCTGCCTGTACGAGAGGAGGAACACACAGTTATAATGGTGATATACAGAGCCTTCTGTATTGATACAGTACACTGTAGACACAGTAAATCAGCTTTTTATGCAGGCCTACATTTGGTTGGGTCTTGTTCTTGGTGACCACGGTGCTGTATGTCACTGCATCATCAGGAAATGGGTCCTGCTGGTAGACAGTTAAACAGGGAGTCATTCAGAAAACATTTACATCCATTTTGAATCCATTGTACATTCTACAACAAATCCAAGCTGTCAATTCAAGTTCTGCTTTTCAAGACAGAAAACATTTTCTATAAGACTAGCCGTGCTTATGTGTTTATTTAGTTTAAAGTTGACCTTTTGTGCGGTCCTGAGCTGCTTAGGAATCACAGTGCTGTACAAGTCACCATGTCTCTCGGGGTTGAGGTCCTGTGTGATGGAGGAGAGAGAGCAACATGATCACATCAACTCAGAGAGAGACTCAGTGTGGACTTTGAGTTGGATTTGGTTGAAGGGGGGTTGGGTTAAAGGAGTTAGGTTTAACCTGTTGTGCTGTTCCTCTGGTGTGACTCACAGTGCTGTAGGTAATGTCCTGTTCAGGGTCAGCATACTGCTGATGGAATGAAACACCGACCTTGTTAACATCAAACTGTTTTACCAAATGCCATAGAATGAGGATGTAGCTCTCATGCATACTGACAGTTTTTGCAGCTACATTTTTCTCCAATGATAACACAAAATGTGTTATCTTTCGAGTTTCAGTAGTTATGGTGTGTGATTTGACAAAGTCTGTTCTGGTCAAAGTGCATGACTAAATTAAACTGTTTATTTTAATATTCTTTTGTCCAGTAAACATGCTCTAAGAGATCAGGTTTTAAAGAGTTATGACTAACTATTAACCAAAGAGAACCCTGGAATATCAAGAAGAGAAAGGAACAGATGAGTGAGAAGATAACATGATCATATCTTACTACTGAGGTGTTTGGTGGTTGGCCCTTTGCCTTCTTGTCCTCTGAAATAAAGAAAAGAGCATGTCAGTACTAAGGATCTTTGATTTCAGACATTTCATTTGTAGAAGCAACAACTCTCCTGTAGAAGCAACAACTCATTAACATTACAAAAAGTTTCACATAATTAAAACAAATACTTACTATGTTTCATCAACATCTTCCATGTGACCAAGATAGCAGCTATCACCACCACCAACAGGCTCAGAAATATGAGCAGGACTACCAGCAAACTGGAATATAATATACAATAAAATAGAATATATAGATTATCACAGGCATGGGGAAGTGGTAAATGATAAAGAAAGAACCTTTAAGGAAGATGTTTTGTACACATTTTTTTATTTACAATGACAGCCTACGAACAATGGGTTAACTGCCTTGTTCAGGGGCAGAATGACAGATTTGATACTTTGTCAGCTCAGGGATTTGATCCTGCAACATTTTGGTTAAAGGCCTAACGCTCTAACCACTCGGCTACCTGCCAACACAAATTCAGTTAGTTTAAGGTTGCTAAAAACATTCCTATTTAGTTTTTATATTATTTAGTTTCAGATGTAGATTTAGTGTTAGGCAAGGAAAGTAGCCAATGCATGAGAGGTTATGAACGATTTATGTGTTGTATAGTTGTTTGTGTTGTATAGTAGTTGGTTTTTAGGGATGTCACTTCTAGCAACTGAGGGCCAGTAATGCACACGGTGATGGGTCAGGTCATAGGTTAGGTTGGGTTTAAATGTAGACTCAGGGAGATGACGTAGATGCACAAAGTAACCAGTAGTAGTGTGTCAACAACCAGGAACGTTGAAGCAAGAGGCTAAACTTCTCTGTGGTTTTGGTCCAGTAGCTACAACGTTGTAGCAGCTTGAAACGCACCCCGTGCACATGTGCAGATACTATGTGTGACTGTGTGAGAGCATTGCTGTACAATATGATGTGGTCAACTGATATGTAAAATACCCTTCCAGGTGTTGTTAGATCTTGCAGGCGTCAGCAACGTCTGAGCAGAGGAATATGACCGACATGTTATATCAATCTGGTGCCTGACTGCACAGTCGATTGGTTAATGCACGCCAAGTCAGAGCATGGGAACACCTCCAATATCTGCAGTGCTGCTGGTGGCAACAACATATTGCTGAGTATACCTTTAAATGAAAGTCAGTCTCAATGTGACCCGTCAGATTCAGCTTTAAAACAACATTGAAAACTCCATTTAATTTTTGCCCTAAAACTGAACTTAATCATAATGGTTTCTATTATATTTTAGTTAGATTTGGAGTCAAAGCTAAATAGTTTCAATATAGTTCTAGTTTTTCAAACAGGTGTGTTAATTATTTTATTTCAGTAGTTAATTTTATTTCAGCAGATTGGTTTTATTTAAGTTTCAGTTGTAGTTTACTATAAACACTTTGGGCCCCAAAACTGTTTGGATGACTGTAAAAGTGAGGGAAATACAGAAGAATCAATACTAACCTCCAGTTATCTTTGTTCCCATCAGTTACCCCATTGTCACGGTTTGTAACAGAAGGGGTGTCTGTGGGATGAGAAGTGTTCGACTCAGCACTGGTTAGTGATGTTTGGTGAGTTGTTGTCGCTGTGAGAGGCAGACATTATAAAGTATCTCCAATAAACTGACTGATGTATCACTGACATTCAAATGAATAAAACCAGGGAATTGGGATGTTGATTGAAACTAATCACTATTATGCTTTCTTAGGTAATGTGTGACATGCATTATAATACAATTCTTAAAATGTTCAGAATTCATTTGAAATCTAGGTGGTAGATATGATGAAAAAGATGTATAAAGACAGTTCATTTTCTTAATCTTTTACATGACTGACAGGATGATCTCAAGCGAATGCGTGGTAAAGAAATGTCAACTTTGTTTCAGAAAAGGCCTTTCAATGTTCCTTAATCTCTAACAACACTGGATAAATAAAAAGGGAATCATACTTAGTTATATGGGATTGTTCTCTACTTACTCATGGTGGTACTCTGTGTTGTGGTCTGTTGATTGACAGTGATATGAACAGGCATCTGTAGGTCTCCCTTTTCACACCAGTACCAGCCAGTGTTCTCCATCCTCAGTTCAGTCATAGTCACCATTAAGACATAACTGTTATTTCTCTGCTCCTGCTCTAACTTCACAAATGTTCCATCTAAAGCCCTCGAAAGGCCCACATCCACACAAAACCCAGAGCCACCCATCCTGCACCACCTCCCGCTGACTCCAAGTTTACTATAGTAACAGCTCACGGTGAGTCTCCCTCCTACAACTCCAGTCATCTCTTGTTGGTCCACATAGAGTTCTGGAGTTCCTGAACACAGTGATAGAGGTTGTGATTGGATGAGTCTGATAAAGAATACACACATATATATTGAGACTACCTAGTCATCATTAATATTCATATAACACTGAGAAAGTGTATGTTGAAACACTGGTTCAGTCACTGATAGTATGAACTATAGATGTAGACTAGAGCATACAGAACAGACAGTGTGTTTGATAATGATACAGCAACATGTATTTTTATACAACACAGGCTTTTCTGACCCAGGAGGTGTACAGAGATGTTTGTAATCTACCACTATAATATCCTCTAGAGATTTAATTTGGTGAAATTATGTATGACTGCTTCGTAGAGGGAAAAGTAACACCCTCATCAACAGGACTATTATGGGACATTACTTTATGAGACATTAATGAGCCCTACTGTTAATTCTGCTTAAATGGACACAGCAGTGTTCAGATCTTACCTGGAGTAACAGATAGCTGCAGTCCAACCCCATCATCTGTCCATTCCTTCTCCACAATACACCAGTAATAATCAGAATCACTAGGACTAAGCCTCGTTATGGTCACAGTGAAGATTTGCTGGTTGATGTCATCAGAGATTGAGGTCTTACCACTGGTCTTAGGATGGTCAGTTCGTACTACAGTAGAGCAACCTGACCAAGAATATCCCCTACACCAGTATTTCACATTGTTTCTATATCTCTGATCATAGAGACATGGGATGGTGATGGAGTCTCCTTGCTTTACAGACACATGACTCACTGTGGACACACTCTGTGTATCTGTAGACACAACAACATAAAACATTCATTTTAAATACTTTAATTTTACCCTGCTGCTCATAGTTCCATCAGATGATCAGCCAAACAACTTGACATAATGCTTGCATTTGTGACTTTTGTAGAGGAAGGATGCAAACTGTGGTTGTTACACCATGTGTTGCTGACACCTGACAATAATGTAAGAGTTGATGTTGTCACACCCAAGTCCAGCCATGAGTACAAGAGGCAACACTTTAACAATTCAATTCATATTTAGATTTGACATGAAAATTACTACACCCCTAAACTATGGAGACAATCTCTAGTTTCAATCAATTAAACATTAAAGTTTAAGAATGTTTAGTATAGTAAAACATTTGACTGCATTGTTCTTGATATCTAAAGTAATACATTGAATCCCACAAAAATGTTTGTCCAAAAGAAGTTAATAGCAGCTTTGTTCAAATGTACATTGATTGACACAGGCACTTTTTCTTTTCTGTTTCTTAATAATATGTTAGTTCTCTTTTACTTGAAGTCTTACGCAATAACTAGAAATGTCAAACTGTTGAAAGTACAACTGATTCACAAGCTAAATCTATAAAACAGCATTTATCGATCACCTGACCACAAACACTGAAATCCATAATATAACCGCAATGTCTATGTACAAAGTAAACAGAACATTACAAGTGTTATGACTTTCAGCATGTACTCAGTCTCAGTGTTTGACTTGGAGGAAGTGAGTCTAATAATATCAAACAATAAAATGTCTTCCCTCACTTACCTGAGAGTCCAGTGAGGAAGAAAAGGGTTTGAAGGACAAGGAGGAGATGTGGAGCCATGAGAGAGAAAGTCTCTGGTAGTATTTATGTTGGTATGGAAGCACTGTTGTCTGTCAGGGACCAAGGCACCCAGGCTACTGATAACTTCCTGTTTTAAAGACATAATGCAACCAGTGCCCTGTGCAATACCTTGTGAATTCACTGATGTTGAACAGTTTAAACCTGACCAAAGCTGATATGGTCATAATGTTGTAAAATGTATGCTAATACATATGCTTGTATATATGATGATTATTTGTAGGTTATTCCCCATCTTCAATACACTGATAACCTTGTGTATTAACTCCTGAGTCCTGTGTTGATCTGGTCCTGTCTCATAGTAATGAGGTATGGATGCAGCATTCACAGGTGTTGCTGCTTAGAAGAACCTTTCAGTGTTGCTGATCCATATTCTGACACAGATTCGTCCTTATAAATACGTCATACTGCTTGATTCAACCCTTTACACTCTTGCTGTAGTCATTGAAGGAGTTACAATGGCATTAATATTTAAGATATTGTTGTGTTTTTTTGCTGGTTATTCAATTCAGATGTAACATTATGAGGCAAATTATATTGAGAAGAGTAGAGTTTCTTCAACAATGTATATTTAGTTTATTAGCATTTATTTTTTAAATGTATAAAGCTGGAGGAATTATTATTGGAACAGTCCACTACGGCTGTGACTTGTTACATTAAACCATAAGAAATAACCATCAGGAAAAGGACTAGAGACACTGCCAATAAGCAGCACTATATTGGTAAAGAGTTTCATTTCACAACACATGAACATTTCAGTAGAACAATTATATAAACCAAACAATTATATAAGTCATAATTGATTGTGTACATACAGTACACATATCAAGTACAGGGGCCCTCCAGGGAACGGTCCTGTCCCCCTTCCTGTTCACCCTCTACACCTCCGACTTCAGATATAACTCTGAAACATGCCACCTACAGAAGTTCTCGGATGACTCCACAAATGTAGGGTGCATCAGGGGTGGGCAGGAGGAGGAGTACAGGAGCACAATCAATGACTTTGTGTTGTGGTGTGAGCAGAACCACCTTCAGCTCAATATCAGCAAAACATAGGAGATGGTGGTGGACATCAGGAGAACCAAGGACCAACTGACCGCAGTCCCTATACAGGGGATGAATGTTTAAATGGTTGGGTCATTGTCATGTCCTGATATGTTTCACCTGTCTGTGTTTGTCCCCTCCCCACACCAGGTGCACCCTATCTCCATCATTAATTAGTTTGGGTATTTAGTCCCTTGGGTTCTGTTGGGGTTTTGCCAGATCGTCTTGCCTAGTCAGTCGTTTCCAGCACTCTCCTGTATTACTAACTCTGCCAGTCTGTTTCCCGGTATTTGGACCTCTACCTGCCTGTTGGATTACGTTCCTGTCTAGCCCCTCATGTGCCTTCGACCTTCTGATCTGCTGACAAATGAACTCTGCCTGCATTACGGATTACAAGCCTGCCTACTCCTCTGTACCGCCATCCTTCTGATTCCCGGTACCGAACGCTGCCTGAACTACGACTACGAACCTGACTCTCCTTATTGGACGACTGCTATTTAGATCCCCTGTTACGAACATTGCCTGTCATTTACTACGAGCCTGTCTTGCCCCATATATCCTATTAAACAGTCAATCATATCTCTGCCTCCGTGTCCGCTTTTGGGTCCCGTATATCTGTCGTCCTGTCAGAACGATCTGGCCATGACGGACCCAGCGGTGTTGACCCATCTACAGAACGCAATAGCCCACCAAGAAGTTGTTGTGGGTCGACACGAGGAGGTGCTACGTTCAATAGCAGAGGAAATCCGTGAGCAGAGAGATAACCAGCAGCGGGTCACCGAATGCCTGCTCCAACACTTGGAGAGATTAACACTGGCACTACCGGCACAGAGCAATTCCCACCCGTCTCCTGTCCCACCTATACCCAGCAACCCAACACCTTCCCCGGTATTCCTAAGAGAGCCGCACTTACCTGCTCCCGAACGGTTCTCAGGTGATTCGAGTTATTGTGGTCCGTTTTTGTCCCAATGCTCACGTATCTTTGAGCTGCAGCCATCCTCCTTTCCCACAGAGAAGTCACGGGTCGCATATATGATAACCATGATGACGGGGCGAGCCCTGGCCTGGGCTACGCCGATCTGGGACCAGCAACTTCCAGTCTGTTACAGCCTGGCAGCGTTTACTGCGGAGGTAAAAAAAGTTTTCGATGCTCCACTATCCGGCAGAGAAGCGGCACGTCAGCTGTTAAATCTAAGACAGGGGACTAGCAGCGTGTCGGATTACTCCATTAAATTCCGGACCCTGGCAGCGGAGTGCTCATGGAATTCCGAGGCTCTGCTCGATGCATTTTACGATGGATTATGTGATTCCATTAAAGATGAGCTCGCCGCCCGAGAGGTGCCTCCCAGTTTAGATAGTCTCATCTCCATTGCCATGCGTATAGGCAGTAGACTTCAGGAACGAAATCGGGAGAGAGAATATCGTCGTCCTGCTCAGGCACTTCCGCATTTCGGCGGATCGGGTGGTAGAACATCACAGGGACTGACGGGACTACCCGAATTCTTCCGAGAACCATTGAGGGCGTCCGAGGTCCTTACGACTGAACCCATGCAAATAGGAATACGGGTGAGTCAAACTAAAACCCTGTGGGTATCCCCGGTTCGTTTTCCATTTCCTGCCACTATTATTTGGGGTTCCCAAACCCTGAAAGTAAATGTCCTAATGGATTCAGGGGCTGACGATTGCTTCATTGATAATTCACTTCTGGTTAAGTTAGGCATTCCCTCACGCCCTCTAAGCACGCCCATCGAGGCCACTGCCCTGGACGGTCGTTCTATTGGGCGGATGTCTCAGATATCGGTGCCCGTCACTCTGATCCTGTCTGGTAACCACAGGGAGGAGATCCAGTTCCTGCCCTTACATTCTCCTAACACTCCGATTGTGTTAGGCCATTCTTGGCTTGTCAAACACAACCCTCACATCGACTGGACTACTGGTTCTGTTATTAACTGGAGCCCTTTTTGCCTTGCTCATTGTCTGAAGGCTGCTCCGCATGTTCTGAACAGACAGGTTTCACATTCCACAGAGGACATCGATGTGTCGTCTGTCCCTTCCGAATACTGGGATCTAAGGGAGGTCTTCAATAAGTCTCGGCTACCTCTTTACCACCTCATCGGCCATATGACTGTGCCATAGACCTCCATCCAGGCACATCACCCCCCCGTGGACGTCTGTACTCCCTGTCCGGTCCGGAAACTAAGGCCATGGCGGATTATGTGGAAACCTCCCTCAGGGCTGGGATTATTCTGCCATCATCCTCTTCTGCTGGGGCTGGGTTTTTCTTCGTGGCCAAGAAGGATAAGACCCTACGCCCATGCATTGATTACCGGGGCCTGAATGACATTACGGTGAAAAACCGTTACCCACTTCCACTGCTCGCCTCCGCTTTTGAGCTGCTCCAAGGAGCCACGATCTTCTCGAAACTGGATCTCCGAAATGCCTACCACCTGGTACGGATACGAGAAGGGGATGAATGGAAGACGGCGTTTAACACTGCTAGTGGACACTATGAATACCTGGTGATGCCATTCGGGTTGACTAACGCTCCCGCTGTCTTCCAGGCTCTGGTAAACGACGTACTCCGGGACATGATTAATCGTTTTGTTTTTGTATATCTGGACGATATCCTGATTTTTTCCAATTCAGCCCAGGAACACACGGCACACGTAAGACAGGTCCTTCAGCGATTATTAGAGAACCAACTGTTTGTGAAAGCAGAGAAGTGTGAATTCCATCGCTCTGTCATTCCTTTCCTGGGTTACATAGTGGCTGCGGGTAGCATCCGAATGGATCCAGGCAAGGTCCAAGCCGTCACTGATTGGCCACAACCCTCTTCACGCCTGGATCTGCAACGTTTCCTGGGGTTCGCCAATTTTTATCGCCGATTCATACGTAATTACAGTATTTTGGCAGCCCCACTCACTGCCTTAACCTCGACTAAGGTGAGCTTTGTATGGTCCTCCCAAGCCGCCCAGGCTTTCGCTGCCCTCAAACAGCGCTTCACCTCAGCCCCCATTTTGATTCACCCAGATCCGGCCCGGCAGTTTGTGGTGGAGGTGGACGCCTCCAATGTCGGTGTGGGGGCCGTCTTGTCACAAAGGTCGGACAGCGACCAGAAGCTGCACCCCTGCGCATTCCTCTCTCGTCGTCTGACACCTGCTGAGGTTAACTACGACGTCGGCAACAGGGAATTGCTGGCGGTCAAGACCGCATTGGAGAAGTGGAGACATTGGCTGGAGGGGGCGGAACAGCCATTTCTTGTGTGGACAGACCACAAAAACCTGGAGTATCTACGCTCAGCCAGGAGGCTCAATGCCCGACAAGCCAGGTGGGCTCTGTTTTTTACCCGCTTTGATTTCACCCTATCTTATCGACCTGGTTCTAAGAACACTAAACCGGACGCCCTCTCCCGTGTGTTCAGTCCTGCTGCTGCCCAAGGTAATGAGCACATTCTCCCTGTCTCTTGTCTGGCTACGTCCTTGGTCTGGGGTATTGAAGAGGATGTGCGTAACGCACAACAGTTGAGTCCTGACCCCGGAGGGGGTCCGCCAGGCTGCCTGTTCGTGCCTGACCCCGTCCGATCCCGAGTCCTGGAATGGGGTCATTCATCGAGACTGACCTGCCACCCCGGCTCACGGCGGACCCTGGCATTTATACGTCGACGGTTTTGGTGGCCCACCATGGGGGTGGATGTCCCCTCTTTTGTCTCAGCTTGCACGGTGTGCAACCAAAACAAGACGCCCCGCCAGGCCCCGGCTGGTCTTCTGCAGCCTCTTCCGGTCCCTCGTCGTCCATGGTCGCACCTCTCCCTGGATTTTGTCACAGGCCTGCCACAATCCGACGGCAATACCGCTATCCTCACCATAGTGGACCGATTCTCGAAGGCGGCACACTTCATCGCCCTGCCTAAGCTGCCATCGGCCAAGGAGACGGCCCAACTGATGGTGCAGCACGTTTTCAGGATCCACGGACTACCCATTAACATTGTCTCTGATCGGGGTCCTCAGTTCACCTCCCAGTTCTGGAGGGCCTTCTGCACCCTTATTGGATCCTCCATCAGTCTGTCTTCAGGATTTCATCCAGAATCAAACGGTCAATCGGAGCGGGCCAATCAGGACCTAGAGACTGTGCTTCGGTGCCTGGTTTCTGACAATCCCACCACCTGGAGCCGGCAACTTGTTTGGGTGGAATATGCCCGCAACACCCTGCCTTCCTCCGCTACGGGGCTTTCCCCCTTCGAGTGCTCCTTGGGCTACCAGCCTCCGTTGTTTCCGGAGCAAGAAGAGGAGGTTGGCGTCCCGTCGGCCCAGTTGTTCGTCAGGCGCTGTCGTCGGACATGGAGAAAGGCCCGGGCGGTTTTGCTACGCACCAATGCCAGGTATCGGCGGCAGGCCGACCGTCGCAGGACCCAGGCTCCCCACTATCGTGTGGGCCAGAGGGTGTGGCTGTCCACCCGAGATCTGCCCCTTCGGGTGGAGAGTCGCAAGCTTTCATCCCGTTACATCGGCCCTTATCAGATCTCCCGGGTGGTCAACCGCTCAGCTATATGCCTCATGTTGCCCCGGTCCCTCCGCATTAATCCTACCTTTCATGTGTCCCGTGTAAAACCTGTCTCTCATTGTCCTTTGTCCCCTGTTCCTAGGCCTGCCCCTCCTCCTCGGGTTATTGACAACCAACCTGCCTGGACGGTGCGTCGCCTCCTGAGAGTCCGTCCACGGGGCCGGGGTTTCCAGTATCTGGTTGACTGGGAGGGCTACGGGCCAGAGGAGCGGTCTTGGTTCTCTACCAGGGACATCCTTGACCCGGAGCTCATTGCCGACTTTCATCGACGGCATCCCGGTCAGCCAGGTATGCACCCGGGTCGGTCGCCAGGTGGCGCCCGTAGGGGGAGGGGTACTGTCATGTCCTGATATGTTTCACCTGTCTGTGTTTGTCCCCTCCCCACACCAGATGCACCCTATCTCCATCGTTAATTAGTTTGGGTATTTAGTCCCTTGGGTTCTGTTGGGGTTTTGCCAGATCGTCTTGCCTAGTCAGTCGTTTCCAGCACTCTGCTGTATTACTAACTCTGCCAGTCTGTTTCCCGGTATTTGGACCTCTACCTGCCTGTTGGATTACGTTCCTGTCCAGCCCCTCATGTGCCTTCAACCTTCTGATCTGCTGCCAAACGAACTCTGCCTGCATTACGGATTACGAGCCTGCCTACTCCTCTGTACCGCCATCCTTCTGATTCCCGGTACCGAACGCTGCCTGAACTACGACTACGAACCTGACTCTCCTTATTGGACGACTGCTATTCAGATCCCCTGTTACGAACATTGCCTGTCATTTACTACGAGCCTGTCTTGCCCCATATATCCTATTAAACAGTCAATCATATCTCTGCCTCCGTGTCCGCTTTTGGGTCCCGTATATCTGTCGTCCTGTCAGTCATACAAGTTCCTTGGAGTCCATATGGACAACAGGCTGGAATCGGCTGTTAACACCGGGGCTCTGTACAAAAAGGGCCAGAGCCGACTCTACTTTCTGAGGAGGCTCAGGTCCTTCAACGTACCTTCTACTTGTCTGTGGTGGCCAGTGCCATCGTTTTTGCAGTGGTGTGCTGGGGCGCCAACATAAAGTCCGGTGATGCTTCTCTATACCAACTTGCAATATTTGTATCATTTTATTTTATTTAGTTTTTTTCACCTAACACTCTGTAACAATGTATAGTGTACATATTTAGCCATCCACCCGTACTATGCTATGTCTTTTTATAGCTTTTTGCACTCCAGACTTCTTGTATTTTTATACTTTTTCATACTGCCGCTCTATGTATCATGTATCGTGTATCGTGTATCTGTCTTTTGTGTATTTTCGTTCTGGCATTTTTCACCTGCCCTGTGTTTTTTCGTAGCTGTTTAACAAAGAAATTTCCCCTCAGGGATCAATAAAGTATCTATCTATCTATCTATCTATGCTAACAATTTAGATAGATAGATAGATAGATAGATAGGTACTTTATTGATCCCCCGGGGGGGAAATTTCATTATCAAGCAGCTACAACAAAAACACAGGGCAGGTGCAAAATGCCACAACGAAAGTACACAAAAGACAGATACACGGTACATGATACATAGAGCGGCAGTATGAAAAAGTATAGAAATACAGGATATCTGGAGTGCAAAAAAAAGCTATAAACGGACATTGCGTAGTATGAGTGGTTGGCTGAATATGTACACTATACATTGGTGGATGTTGGATGGTTAACTATACTATACAGGTTGATGGCAGAGAAATACTTCAGTAGCTAATGCGTATGATATGAGCGAGGGTAATAATAGTTTACTTAATAGACAGACTGGGTAAATTAACAGGTAAGTGAAAATTTTGCATGGTTAAATTAAATTAGCTGTACAGTTAGGTATACCGTTATATTTACAGATAAGTGAATACTTGCATGTTTACACAAACTGTACAGGTAAATGACAGGAAGAGATACTTTAATAGCTAAATGTGTGTATGATATCATTGGGGTAATAATAGTAATTCCCTTAAAATACAGTCCTTAGTGCGCAGGGTTTAATTACAGACAACTGCACTTATTGCACATTTGATATACTAAAAGCAATGAGAAAAGGTGCAACTGGCAGGATACTAATATGCATTCCTGAGTGAATGCCTAGGTCCAATAATTACTTACAATATTGCATGTGATATAATATAACAACTGTACATGGGTATGTATATACAGACCTGTATGAATAAGTAGGTCCTGAGTGGATGAGTGCTGACGGAACAGAGTTACTCACGGATGGATGCATAATTGTTAAACTAGGTCCTAGCACCCCAACAGTTCCAGATCTATGTTGCCGACGGCACGGCACCCCGGTGAGGCATTATATAGTCTCATAGCCGCCGGCAGGAAGGACCTCCTGTGGCGCTCTCTGGCACACCGTGGTGGGATCAGTCTGTGACTGAAAGAGCTCCTCTGCGTCATAACCATAGCGTGCAGAGGGTGGGTGACGTTGTCCATGATGGCCAGCAGTTTGGCCAGGATCCGTCTCTCTGCCACCTCCTCTAGAGTGTCAAGGCTCATCCCCAGGACAGAGCTAGCCTTCCTGATCAGCTTATTTACCCGAGAAGCATCACCGGCTTTGATGTTTGCTCCCCAGCACACCACTGCAAAAAAGATGGCACTGGCCACCACAGACTGGTAGAAGGTATGCAGTAGTTTACTGCACACGTTGAAGGACCTGAGCCTCCTCAGAAAGTAGAGTCGGCTCTGGCCCTTTTTGTACAGGGCCCCGGTGTTACCAGCCCATTCCAGTCTGTTGTCCATATGGACCCCCAAGAACTTGTATGACTCAACCATTTCCACATCCATCCCCTTTATAGGGACTGCAGTCAGTTGTGCCTTGGTTCTCCTGAAGTCCACCACCATCTCCTTAGTTTTGCTGATGTTGAGCTGAAGGTGGTTCTGCTCACACCACAACACAAAGTCACTGATTGTGCTCCTGTACTCCTCCTCCTGCCCACCCCTGATGCACCCTACAATAGCAGAGTCATCCGAGAACTTCTGTAGGTGGCATGTTTCAGAGTTATATCTGAAGTCTGAGGTGTAGAGGGTGAACAGGAAGGGGGACAGGACCGTACCCTGGGGGGCCCCTGTGTTGCTAACTGCCCGTTCTGACACACAGCTCTGTAGTCGCACAAATTGTGGCCTACCGGTCAGGTAGTCCGTGACCCAGGAGACTAAGGGTGCTTCCACTTCCATCCTCCTCATCTTCTCACCCAGTAGCAGGGGCTGAATGGTATTGAAGGCACTGGAGAAGTCAAAAAACATGACCCTCACAGTGCAACCTGCGTTGTCCAGGTGAGAGTAGGCCCTCTGCAGAAGGTAGATGATTGCATCATCCACCCCGATGTTGCGCTGGTATGCAAACTGCAGGGGGTCCATTGATGGACACACCAGGGGTCTGAGGTGAGCGAGGACTAACCTTTCCAGGGTCTTCATGATGTGGGATGTTAGCGCTACAGGTCTGAAGTCATTCAGGACAGTGGGGTGTGCCTTCTTGGGCACTGGGACGAGGCAGGATGTTTTCCACAGCACAGGGACCCTTTCTAGGCTCAGGCTAAGGTTGAAAAGACGCTGGAGTATTCCACACAGTTGGTCAGCACAGACCCTCAGCACCCTTGGGCTGATGCCATCGGGGCCCGCCGCTTTCCACTGGTGTAGTCTCTCCAGCTCTCTCTTCACTTGGTTGGTGGTGAAAGCCAGCCCAGGTAGGGAGGTGGGGGGAAGGGGGGTGTTGAGGATCAGTCCAGGGGGGGCAGGGGCGGAGGTGGGGTCACTGGTTGTCTCAGCAGAGGTGCTGTGAGCAAAGTGGGGGTGGGATAGCCGTGAGGGTGTGTGGTCTGGGGAGCTGGAGGGGAGGTGGACAGGGCCAGTATCGAACCTGTTAAAAAATTGGTTCAGCTCATTGGCTCTGTCCTGGGTCCCCTCCGTCTGCCCACTGTTTGACTTTTTGAAGCCAGTGATATTTCTCATACCCTTCCACACCTCTCTCACCTGGCTCTGCCTCAGCTTGTCCTCCATCTTCTCCTTATACACTCTCTTCCCCTCAGCAATCCGCAACTTCAGCTCCCTCTGGACGCATTTCAATTTGTCCTTGTCCTTCTCCTTGAAGGCCCTCTTCTTCTCATTCAGCAGGGCCTTCAGGTCGCTGGTGACCCAGGGTTTATTGTTTGGGAAACAGCGTACCTTCCTGGTGGGTACAGTGTTGTCTACACAAAAATTAATATAGTCTGTTATGCAGTCAGTGAGTCCATCGATGTCCTCCCCATGAGCCTCACAGAACACATCCCAGTCTGTTGTTTCAAAGCAGTCCTGTAGGGCCTCATTCGCCTCCGGGGACCATCTCCTAATAGTCCTGGTGGTTGCAGGCTGCTGTTGGACCATAGGCCTGTAGAGTGGGGTGAGGTGGACAAGGTTGTGATCCGATCTACCGAGGGGAGGGAGTGCAGTGGAGTTGTATGCATCCTTCACATTAGCATATAACAAGTCCAGAGTTTTATTATTCCTGGTTGGGCACTTCACGAACTGTTTGAACGTGGGCAGCGTGGAAGAGAGAGATGCATGGTTAAAATCCCCCGAAATTGCAAAGAAAGCACTGGGATGCGCTGTCTGTAACCTCGCGATAACAGAGTGGATGACGTCACACGCTGCGTTTGCGTCAGCAGAGGGCGGGATGTAAACAATAACAGCAATGGCCGCCGTGAATTCCCTCGGTAGATAGTAGGGTCTCAGGCTAACGGCTAACAGCTCAATATCCGGGCTACAAAACTTTTCCTTAAGAGTAATATGGTTCGGATGACACCATCTGTTGTTAACTAATAAAGCCAGCCCACCACCCTTACTCTTACCGGAAGAGACGCGATCCCTGTCCGCTGTGATGGTCTGGAAACCGTCGATAGTGACGTTCTGTATGGGGATGTTATCGTTCAGCCAAGTCTCAGTAAAACACATTAGGCTAGCTTCCCGATAAATCCTTTGTCCACGAACAAGTCCCGCCAACTCATCCATCTTGTTATGTAGACACCTCACATTGCCCATAATAATAGATGGTATAGCCGGCTTGTACTTGAACCTCCTCCGCTTTGCCTTACATTTCAATCCCGCCCTGCATCCACGGCGTCGTCTTTTCAATTCGTCCGGAATATCAAACTTTTCCCTGGGGAGCAGCAGCGCTGCGTGGGCTAAATCCAGGAGCTGGGCTCTGTTGTAAACAATAACAGTTGACGACTCCTGTCGACGTTCAGCTGCGATAAAATCCATAAAATCCATAATCCTGAACTGTTATAGTTCGACTGTAGCAAAATAAAAAATAAAACTAAAGAAATTAGACGAAAGAAAACGAACTAAAACAACAATTAATGCACGAACAACGGGACAACGGGAGCTGCTTAAAAGGCGACCACTCAGGGCGGCGCCAAGTACTATGTTTACTTAAAACCCATAAGTCATAACCATGTCATAATATACGTTGTCATGACCAATATATTTACACCTGTTATTTACACCTGTAGTGACATATATATGTAGTTATTTTATGGCTGGTTGTGACACCTACATAAGGGTGTCAAAACCCAGATTTATTCAAATTATTATTTTAAGTTTCCTTTTGTTTTAAAGTTTGTTTCCTAAATACTTTGTTATTGTTTTAATGAATTTCTTTGCATTCATGTTTTTTTTCATCATATTTTAAATATCTTGTAGAAAATACACTTTAAGTCACTGTCATGAAGCATAATGACCATCATAGTCATATAAGCCTGTTAGGCCTATCATGTACATGCCCTTATATCAGTCATTAGTCAAAAATAAGGTGTCTTGTCCTGCTCCTGAAAACTGCTCCTGCATTTATCTCAGTCATCAACAACAGAGCATTGGGGTAGGTGCATGTCTGACATCAATGTGTAAACAATTACAATTAAATATTGACAATAAAAAAAAAAAATGTAATAACATAAACATACGGTTGACAAGTAGGCTATGGTGTAATGGAATGTTTTGCCTTGTGTGGTAGGTTTTGACACTCTTATGTAGGTGTCATAACCAGCCACAAAATAACATAATATATATCACAACAGGTCAAAATATGTGGCATGACAGTGTTATGACCATATTATAACAGGTTATGACAAGTTATATCAGCTGTAATGACATATTATGACATCATTATGACCATGTCATAACATAATATGATGCTGGTTGTCAAGTAAAGTGTTACCGAAAATATGTGTTGGGAATAGAATCGTGTACCCTAGTCTTATTCTAAGAGAATGAACAAATGTAAGGTATACAAATATGTAAAATGGTAATGATATAGAACAAGTATTTAAGGTAAAGCCTAATGACAGCTGCATATTTTATTTTAAAACAATCTTGCCTGCTGTGAAAAAAAGTGTGGGCTTCAAGCATTTGAGGCAAACATTTGGTAAATGTGGCCCTTAACCAATCCATAAAGATCTATCTGGTTTCTACACATCCTTGGTATGATCTTGATGTCGTTTTTTTCCTAAACTTCACCACAGCAACGATGGTGCACAGGAGGAAGAGTACTGCATTACCAGCTTTCACCAGGTAGGAGAACGTGCGTTCCAATCTGTAGAAGAATACAATTATTTTGTCATGACATTATGAAAATTGTAACCAGACAAACCGTTTTTGGAGAGAGAAGTGTCCAGGTGACACTTCTGATATTTAAAAAGACAGATAACAAGCTATCATACTTTAATTTCCTTTACTTGCATATCTAGCTATTTATTTCCTAACCACTTAATGTCTTACTTTCATATTTCAATGTGGAAGTGTCAAACGTAATTCACAGACCTCCTGCACACTATCATGTTTGTTGTTGAAACAATGGATTTCATCAATTACATTTTTAGTCATCTACATTCAAATTGAGCTTATTATGGTGCCCTTTCAAGGCATTTGTGTACACCTACGTATCGGGTCCATGCAGTAGCAGCTCTAGCTTGTATGGCGCCCTGGGCAAACCCCCCTTTCAGCACCTGCACCCGCACCCCGCCCCCGGCAAGATGTCGCCAATACCTAAATCCGCTACTGGGTCCATGGTGTGTGTTGTTGACAGAGGCATGAGAGGTAAAGGTGACTGCAGGTTCTCCAGTCATAACAGCAGAGAAGTCTTGGGGTGCTGGCATTGGCACGTCTGTCATGGTTAAAGAAAATAACAATACAAATAATCTGTATTTTTCAGACAAATTTCTAAGTGGGGAAGTAAAGCATAGATTAAAGTCTGGTTGTAGAGTGATGTAACAGGGTGGATTCTCTACCAGTGGCAGGGAATATCCACCCTGTTACAGTGACATACCAATGCTTTACAATAAGCAAAGTGCATAAACTATATTAGATGCAACTGTAGATATCAAGCTGTTTACAGGACCTTAAAGGTTCTGTTTCAAAAGTGTTACCCACGACTTATTAAAAGTGGTTGAGATGATACTTTGTGTTGTGGTTGATTGCCAGTAATATGAACAGGCATCTCTAGGTCTCCCTTTTCACACCAGTACCAGCCAGTGTTCTCCATCCTCAGTCCAGTCATATTCACCATTAAGACATAACCTAACTTCACAAATGTTCCGTCCAAAGTCCCAAAACATCCCACAGTTACATAAGAGCCAGAGCCCCCCATCCTGCACCACCTCCTGCTGTCTCCAAGTTTACTATAGTAACAGCGCACGGTGACACTTCCTCCTACAACTCGTCACCTCTTGTTTGTCCACATAGAGTTCTGGATTACCCGAACACAATGTGATTGGATGAGTCTGATAAAGAATACAACAATATACTGTATACTGGCGACTACTTTGTCATCATTAATATACATATAACACTGAGAAAGTGTATGTTGAAACACTGGTTCAGTCACTGATAGTATGAACTATAGATATAGACTACACTCTTAGAAGTAAAGGTGATATCTATAACCTAAAAGGGTTCTTCGGCTGTCCCCATTGGAGAACCCTTTGAAGAACCCTTTTTGGTTCCATATCTCTGATCATAGAGACATGGGATGGTGATGGAGTCTCCTTGAGTTACAGACACATGACTCACTGTGGACACACTCTGTGTATCTGTAGACACAACAACATAAAACATTCATTTTAAATACTTTAATTTAACCCAGCTGCTCATAGTTCCATCAGATGATCAACCAAACAACTTGACATAATGCTTGAATTTGTGACGTCATTTTCTTAATGATCTTTTACATGACTTACAGGATGATCTCAAGAGAATGCGTGGTAAAGAAATGTCCACTTTGTTTCAGAAAAGGCCTTTCAATGTTCCTTAATCTCTAACAACACTGGATAAACAAAAAGGGAATCATACTTAGTTATATGGGATTGATCTCTACTTACTCATGGTGGTACTCTGTGTTGTAGTCTGTTGATTGACAGTGATATGAACAGGCATCTGTAGGTCTCCCTTTTCACACCAGTACCAGCCAGTGTTCTCCATCCTCAGTTCAGTCATAGTCACCATTAAGACATAACTGTTTTTTCTCTGCTTCTGCTCTAACTTCACAAATGTTCCATCTAAAGCCCTCGAAAGGCCCACATCCACACAAAACCCAGAGCCACCCATCCTGCACCACCTCCCGCTGACTCCACGTTTACTATAGTAACAGCTCACGGTGACTCTCCCTCCTACAACTCCAGTCAGCTCTTGTTGGTCCACATAGAGTTCTGGAGTACCTGAACACAATGATAGAGGTTGTGATTGGATGAGTCTGATAAAGAATACACACATATATATTGAGACAACCTAGTCATCATTGATATTTATATAACACTGAGAAAGTGTATATTGAAACACTGGTTCAGTCACTGATAGTATGAACTATAGATGTAGACTAGAGCATACAGAACAGACAGTGTGTTTGATAATGATACAGCAACATGTATTTTTATACAACACAGGCTTTTCTGACCCAGGAGGTGTACAGAGATGTTTGTAATCTACCACTATAATATCCTCTAGAGATTTAATTTGGTGAAATTATGTATGACTGCTTCGTAGAGGGAAAAGTAACACCCTCATCAACAGGACTATTATGGGACATTACTTTATGAGACATTAATGAGCCCTACTGTTAATTCTGCTTAAATGGACACAGCAGTGTTCAGATCATACCTGGAGTAACAGATAGCTGCAGTCCAACCCCATCATCTGTCTGTTCCTTCTCCACAATACACCAGTAATAATCAGAATCACTAGGACTAAGCCTCGTTATGGTCACAGTGAAGATTTGCTGGTTGATGTCATCAGAGATTGAGGTCTTACCACTGGTCTTAGGATGGTCAGTTCGTACTACAGTAGAGCAACCTGACCAAGAATATCCCCTACACCAGTATTTCACATTGTTTCTATATCTCTGATCATAGAGACATGGGATGGTGATGGAGTCTCCTTGCTTTACAGACACATGACTCACTGTGGACACACTCTGTGTATCTGTAGACACAACAACATAAAACATTCATTTTAAATACTTTAATTTTACCCTGCTGCTCATAGTTCCATCAGATGATCAGCCAAACAACTTGACATAATGCTTGCATTTGTGACTTTTGTAGAGGAAGGATGCAAACTGTGGTTGTTACACCATGTGTTGCTGACACCTGACAATAATGTAAGAGTTGATGTTGTCACACCCAAGTCCAGCCATGAGTACAAGAGGCAACACTTTAACAATTCAATTCATATTTAGATTTGACATGAAAATTACTACACCCCTAAACTATGGAGACAACCTCTAGTTTCAATCAATTAAACATTAAAGTTTAAGAATGTTTAGTATAGTAAAACATTTGACTGCATTGTTCTTGATATCTAAAGTAATACATTGAATCCCACAAAAATGTTTGTCCAAAAGAAGTTAATAGCAGCTTTGTTCAAATGTACATTGATTGACACAGGCACTTTTTCTTTTCTGTTTCTTAATAATATGTTAGTTCTCTTTTACTTGAAGTCTTACGCAATAACTAGAAATGTCAAACTGTTGAAAGTACAACTGATTCACAAGCTAAATCTATAAAACAGCATTTATCGATCACCTGACCACAAACACTGAAATCCATAATATAACCGCAATGTCTATGTACAAAGTAAACAGAACATTACAAGTGTTATGACTTTCAGCATGTACTCAGTCTCAGTGTTTGACTTGGAGGAAGTGAGTCTAATAATATCAAACAATAAAATGTCTTCCCTCACTTACCTGAGAGTCCAGTGAGGAAGAAAAGGGTTTGAAGGACAAGGAGGAGATGTGGAGCCATGAGAGAGAAAGTCTCTGGTAGTATTTATGTTGGTATGGAAGCACTGTCTGTCAGGGACCAAGGCACCCAGGCTACTGATAACTTCCTGTTTTAAAGACATAATGCAACCAGTGCCCTGTGCAATACCTTGTGAATTCACTGATGTTGAACAGTTTAAACCTGACCAAAGCTGATATGGTCATAATGTTGTAAAATGTATGCTAATACATATGCTTGTATATATGATGATTATTTGTAGGTTATTCCCCATCTTCAATACACTGATAACCTTGTGTATTAACTCCTGAGTCCTGTGTTGATCTGGTCCTGTCTCATAGTAATGAGGTATGGATGCAGCATTCACAGGTGTTGCTGCTTAGAAGAACCTTTCAGTGTTGCTGATCCATATTCTGACACAGATTCGTCCTTATAAATACGTCATACTGCTTGATTCAACCCTTTACACTCTTGCTGTAGTCATTGAAGGAGTTACAATGGCATTAATATTTAAGATATTGTTGTGTTTTTTTGCTGGTTATTCAATTCAGATGTAACATTATGAGGCAAATTATATTGAGAAGAGTAGAGTTTCTTCAACAATGTATATTTAGTTTATTAGCATTTATTTTTTAAATGTATAAAGCTGGAGGAATTATTATTGGAACAGTCCACTACGGCTGTGACTTGTTACATTAAACCATAAGAAATAACCATCAGGAAAAGGACTAGAGACACTGCCAATAAGCAGCACTATATTGGTAAAGAGTTTCATTTCACAACACATGAACATTTCAGTAGAACAATTATATAAACCAAACAATTATATAAGTCATAATTGATTGTGTACATACAGTACACATATCAAGTACAGGGGCCCCCCAGGGAACGGTCCTGTCCCCCTTCCTGTTCACCCTCTACACCTCCGACTTCAGATATAACTCTGAAACATGCCACCTACAGAAGTTCTCGGATGACTCCGCAATTGTAGGGTGCATCAGGGGTGGGCAGGAGGAGGAGTACAGGAGCACAATCAATTACTTTGTGTTGTGGTGTGAGCAGAACCACCTTCAGCTCAATATCAGCAAAACATAGGAGATGGTGGTGGACATCAGGAGAACCAAGGCCCAACTGACCGCAGTCCCTATACAGGGGATGAATGTTTAAATGGTTGGGTCATACAAGTTCCTTGGAGTCCATATGGACAACAGGCTGGAATCGGCTGTTAACACCGGGGCTCTGTACAAAAAGGGCCAGAGCCGACTCTACTTTCTGAGGAGGCTCAGGTCCTTCAACGTACCTTCTACTTGTCTGTGGTGCCATCGTTTTTGCAGTGGTGTGCTGGGGCGCCAACATAAAGTCCGGTGATGCTTCTCTATACCAACTTGCAATATTTTTATCATTTTATTTTATTTTGTTTTTTTCACCTAACACTCTGTAACAATGTATAGTGTACATATTTAGCCATCCACCCATACTATGCTATGTCTTTTTTATAGCTTTTTGCACTCCAGACTTCTTGTATTTTTATACTTTTTCATACTGCCGCTCTATGTAACATGTATCGTGTATCGTGTATCTGTCTTTTGTGTATTTTCGTTCTGGCATTTTTCACCTGCCCTGTGTTTTTTCGTAGCTGTTTAACAAAGAAATTTCCCCTCAGGGATCAATAAAGTATCTATCTATCTATCTATCTATCTATGCTAACAATTTACTTAAAACCCATAAGTCATAACCATGTCATAATATACGTTGTCATGACCAATATATTTACACCTGTTATTTACACCTGTAGTGACATATATATGTAGTTATTTTATGGCTGGTTGTGACACCTACATAAGGGTGTCAAAACCCAGATTTATTCAAATTATTATTTTAAGTTTCCTTTTGTTTTAAAGTTTGTTTCCTAAATACTTTGTTATTGTTTTAATGAATTTCTTTACATTCATGTTTTTTTTCATCATATTTTAAATATCTTGTAGAAAATACACTTTAAGTCACTGTCATGAAGCATAATGACCATCATAGTCATATAAGCCTGTTAGGCCTATCATGTACATGCCCTTATATCAGTCATTAGTCAAAAATAAGGTGTCTTGTCCTGCTCCTGAAAACTGTTCCTGCATTCATCTCAGTCATCAGCAACAGAGCATTGGGGTAGGTGCATGTCTGACATCAATGTGTAAACAATTACAATTAAATATGGACAATAAAAAAAAAAACATTTAATAACATAAACATACGGTTGACAAGTAGGCTATGGTGTAATGGAATGTTTTGCCTTGTGTGGTAGGTTTTGACACTCTTATGTAGGTGTCATAACCAGCCACAAAATAACATAATATATATCACAACAGGTCAAAATATGTGGCATGACAGTGTTATGACCATATTATAACAGGTTATGACAAGTTATATCAGCTGTAATGACATATTATGACATCATTATGACCATGTCATAACATAATATGATGCTGGTTGTCAAGTAAAGTGTTACCGAAAATATGTGTTGGGAATAGAATCGTGTACCCTAGTCTTATTCTAAGAGAATGAACAAATGTAAGGTATACAAATATGTAAAATGGTTATGATATAGAACAAGTAATTAAGGTAAAGCCTAATGACAGCTGCATATTTTATTTTAAAACAATCTTGCCTGCTGTGAAAAAAAGTGTGGGCTTCAAGCATTTGAGGCAAACATTTGGTAAATGTGGCCCTTAACCAATCCATAAAGATCTATCTGGTTTCTACACATCCTTGGTATGATCTTGATGTTGTTTTTTTCCTAAACTTCACCACAGCAACGATGGTGCACAGGAGGAAGAGTACTGCATTACCAGCTTTCACCAGGTAGGAGAACGTGCGTTCCAATCTGTAGAAGAATACAATTATTTTGTCATGACATTATGAAAATTGTAACCAGACAAACCGTTTTTGGAGAGAGAAGTGTCCAGGTGACACTTCTGATATTTAAAAAGACAGATAACAAGCTATCATACTTTAATTTCCTTTACTTGCATATCTAGCTATTTATTTCCTAACCACTTAATGTCTTACTTTCATATTTCAATGTGGAAGTGTCAAACTTAGCTGTAAAGTAATTCACAGACCTCCTGCACACTATAGATAGATAGATAGATAGATAGATAGATAGATAGGTACTTTATTGATCCCCCGGGGGGGAAATTTCATTATCAAGCAGCTACAACAAAAACACAGGGCAGGTGCAAAATGCCACAACGAAAGTACACAAAAGACAGATACACGGTACATGATACATAGAGCGGCAGTATGAAAAAGTATAGAAATACAGGATATCTGGAGTGCAAAAAAAAAAAAGCTATAAAAGGACATTGCGTAGTATGAGTGGTTGGCTGAATATGTACACTATACATTGGTGGATGTTGGATGGTTAACTATACTATACAGGTTGATGGCAGAGAAATACTTCAGTAGCTAATGCGTATGATATGAGCGAGGGTAATAATAGTTTACTTAATAGACAGAATGGGTAAATGAACAGGTAAGTGAAAATTTTGCATGGTTAAATTAGCTGTACAGTTAGGTATACCGTTATATTTACAGATAAGTGAATACTTGCATGTTTACACAAACTGTACAGGTAAATGACAGGAAGAGATACTTTAATAGCTAAATGTGTGTATGATATCATTGGGGTAATAATAGTAATTCCCTTAAAATACAGTCCTTAGTGCGCAGGGTTTAATTACAGACAACTGCACTTATTGCACATTTGATATACTAAAAGCAATGAGAAAAGGTGCAACTGGCAGGATACTAATATGCATTCCTGAGTGAATGCCTAGGTCCAATAATTACTTACAATATTGCATGTGATATAATATAACAACTGTACATGGGTATGTATATACAGACCTGTATCATGTTTGTTGTTGAAACAATGGATTTCATCAATTACATTTTTAGTCATCTACATTCAAATTGAGCTTATTATGGTGCCCTTTCAAGGCATTTGTGTACACCTACGTATCGGGTCCATGCAGTAGCAGCTCTAGCTTGTATGGCGCCCTGGGCAAACCCCCCTTTCAGCACCTGCACCCGCACCCCGCCCCCGGCAAGATGTCGCCAATACCTAAATCCGCTACTGGGTCCATGGTGTGTGTTGTTGACAGAGGCATGAGAGGTAAAGGTGACTGCAGGTTCTCCAGTCATAACAGCAGAGAAGTCTTGGGGTGCTGGCATTGGCACGTCTGTCATGGTTAAAGAAAATAACAATACAAATAATCTGTCTTTTTCAGACAAATTTCTAAGTGGGGAAGTAAAGCATAGATTAAAGTCTGGTTGTAGAGTGATGTAACAGGGTGGATTCTCTACCAGTGGCAGGGAATATCCACCCTGTTACAGTGACATACCAATGCTTTACAATAAGCAAAGTGCATAAACTATATTAGATGCAACTGTAGATATCAAGCTGTTTACAGGACCTTAAAGGTTCTGTTTCAAAAGTGTTACCCACGACTTATTAAAAGTGGTTGAGATGATACTTTGTGTTGTGTTTGATTGACAGTGATATGAACAGGCATCTGTAGGTCTCCCTTTTCACAGCAGTACCAGCCAGTGTTCTCCATCCTCAGTCCAGTCATATTCACCATTAAGACATAACCTAACTTCACAAATGTTCCGTCCAAAGTCCCAGAACATCCTACAGTTACACAAGAGCCAGAGCCCCCCATCCTGCACCACCTCCTGCTGTCTCCAAGTTTACTATAGTAACAGCGCACGGTGACACTTCCTCCTATAACTCGTCACCTCTTGTTTGTCCACATAGAGCTCTGGATTACCCGAACACAATGTGATTGGATGAGTCTGATAAAGAATACAACAATATACTGTATATTGGCGACTACTTAGTCATCATTAATATTCATATAACACTGAGAAAGTGTATGTTGAAACACTGGTTCAGTCACTGATAGTATGAACTATAGATATAGACTACACTCTTAGAAGTAAAGGTGATATCTATAACCTAAAAGGGTTCTTCGGCTGTCCCCATAGGAGAACCCTTTGAAGAACCCTTTTTGGTTCCATATCTCTGATCATAGAGACATGGGATGGTGATGGAGTCTCCTTGAGTTACAGACACATGACTCACTGTGGACACACTCTGTGTATCTGTAGACACAACAACATAAAACATTCATTTTAAATACTTTAATTTAACCCAGCTGCTCATAGTTCCATCAGATGATCAACCAAACAACTTGACATAATGCTTGAATTTGTGACGTCATTTTCTTAATGATCTTTTACATGACTTACAGGATGATCTCAAGAGAATGCGTGGTAAAGAAATGTCCACTTTGTTTCAGAAAAGGCCTTTCAATGTTCCTTAATCTCTAACAACACTGGATAAATAAAAAGGGAATCATACTTAGTTATATGGGATTGATCTCTACTTACTCATGGTGGTACTCTGTGTTGTGGTCTGTTGATTGACAGTGATATGAACAGGCATCTGCAGGTCTCCCTTTTCACACCAGTACCAGCCAGTGTTCTCCATCCTCAGTTCAGTCATAGTCAACATTAAGACATAACTGTTTTTTCTCTGCTTCTGCTCTAACTTCACAAATGTTCCATCTAAAGCACTCGAAAGGCCCACATCCACACAAAACCCAGAGCCACCCATCCTGCACCACCTCCCGCTGACTCCAAGTTTACTAGAGTAACAGCTCACGGTGAGTCTCCCTCCTACAACTCCAGTCAGCTCTTGTTGGTCCACATAGAGTTCTGGAGTACCTGAACACAATGATAGAGGTTGTGATTGGATGAGTCTGATAAAGAATACACACATACATATTGAGACTACCTAGTCATCATTGATATTTATATAACACTGAGAAAGTGTATATTGAAACACTGGTTCAGTCACTGATAGTATGAACTATAGATGTAGACTAGAGCATACAGAACAGACAGTGTGTTTGATAATGATACAGCAACATGTATTTTTATACAACACAGGCTTTTCTGACCCAGGAGGTGTACAGAGATGTTTGTAATCTACCACTATAATATCCTCTAGAGATTTAATTTGGTGAAATTATGTATGACTGCTTCGTAGAGGGAAAAGTAACACCCTCATCAACAGGACTATTATGGGACATTACTTTATGAGACATTAATGAGCCCTACTGTTAATTCTGCTTAAATGGACACAGCAGTGTTCAGATCTTACCTGGAGTAACAGATAGCTGCAGTCCAACCCCATCATCTGTCCATTCCTTCTCCACAATACACCAGTAATAATCAGAATCACTAGGACTAAGCCTCGTTATGGTCACAGTGAAGATTTGCTGGTTGATGTCATCAGAGATT
This sequence comes from Thymallus thymallus, assembly GCA_023634145.1. NCBI lineage: Eukaryota > Metazoa > Chordata > Actinopteri > Salmoniformes > Salmonidae > Thymallus > Thymallus thymallus. Next base: position 18,020,560 of record CM042389.1, on the reverse strand, counting down.
GAGGTCTTACCACTGGTCTTAGGATGGTCAGTTCGTACTACAGTAGAGCAACCTGACCAAGAATATCCCCTACACCAGTATTTCACATTGTTTCTATATCTCTGATCATAGAGACATGGGATGGTGATGGAGTCTCCTTGCTTTACAGACACATGACTCAATGTGGACACACTCTGTGTATCTGTAGACACAACAACATAAAACATTCATTTTAAATACTTTAATTTTACCCTGCTGCTCATAGTTCCATCAGATGATCAGCCAAACAACTTGACATAATGCTTGCATTTGTGACTTTTGTAGAGGAAGGATGCAAACTGTGGTTGTTACACCATGTGTTGCTGACACCTGACAATAATGTAAGAGTTGATGTTGTCACACCCAAGTCCAGCCATGAGTACAAGAGGCAACACTTTAACAATTCAATTCATATTTAGATTTGACATGAAAATTACTACACCCCTAAACTATGGAGACAATCTCTAGTTTCAATCAATTAAACATTAAAGTTTAAGAATGTTTAGTATAGTAAAACATTTGACTGCATTGTTCTTGATATCTAAAGTAATACATTGAATCCCACAAAAATGTTTGTCCAAAAGAAGTTAATAGCAGCTTTGTTCAAATGTACATTGATTGACACAGGCACTTTTTCTTTTCTGTTTCTTAATAATATGTTAGTTCTCTTTTACTTGAAGTCTTACGCAATAACTAGAAATGTCAAACTGTTGAAAGTACAACTGATTCACAAGCTAAATCTATAAAACAGCATTTATCGATCACCTGACCACAAACACTGAAATCCATAATATAACCGCAATGTCTATGTACAAAGTAAACAGAACATTACAAGTGTTGTGACTTTCAGCATGTACTCAGTCTCAGTGTTTGACTTGGAGGAAGTGAGTCTAATAATATCAAACAATAAAATGTCTTCCCTCACTTACCTGAGAGTCCAGTGAGGAAGAAAAGGGTTTGAAGGACAAGGAGGAGATGTGGAGCCATGAGAGAGAAAGTCTCTGGTAGTATTTATGTTGGTATGGAAGCACTGTTGTCTGTCAGGGACCAAGGCACCCAGGCTACTGATAACTTCCTGTTTTAAAGACATAATGCAACCAGTGCCCTGTGCAATACCTTGTGAATTCACTGATGTTGAACAGTTTAAACCTGACCAAAGCTGATATGGTCATAATGTTGTAAAATGTATGCTAATACATATGCTTGTATATATGATGATTATTTGTAGGTTATTCCCCATCTTCAATACACTGATAACCTTGTGTATTAACTCCTGAGTCCTGTGTTGATCTGGTCCTGTCTCATAGTAATGAGGTATGGATGCAGCATTCACAGGTGTTGCTGCTTAGAAGAACCTTTCAGTGTTGCTGATCCATATTCTGACACAGATTCGTCCTTATAAATACGTCATACTGCTTGATTCAACCCTTTACACTCTTGCTGTAGTCATTGAAGGAGTTACAATGGCATTAATATTTAAGATATTGTTGTGTTTTTTTGCTGGTTATTCAATTCAGATGTAACATTATGAGGCAAATTATATTGAGAAGAGTAGAGTTTCTTCAACAATGTATATTTAGTTTATTAGCATTTATTTTTTAAATGTATAAAGCTGGAGGAATTATTATTGGAACAGTCCACTACGGCTGTGACTTGTTACATTAAACCATAAGAAATAACCATCAGGAAAAGGACTAGAGACACTGCCAATAAGCAGCACTATATTGGTAAAGAGTTTCATTTCACAACACATGAACATTTCAGTAGAACAATTATATAAACCAAACAATTATATAAGTCATAATTGATTGTGTACATACAGTACACATATCAAGTACAGGGGCCCTCCAGGGAACGGTCCTGTCCCCCTTCCTGTTCACCCTCTACACCTCCGACTTCAGATATAACTCTGAAACATGCCACCTACAGAAGTTCTCGGATGACTCTGCAATTGTAGGGTGCATCAGGGGTGGGCAGGAGGAGGAGTACAGGAGCACAATCAATTACTTTGTGTTGTGGTGTGAGCAGAACCACCTTCAGCTCAATATCAGCAAAACATAGGAGATGGTGGTGGACATCAGGAGAACCAAGGCCCAACTGACCGCAGTCCCTATACAGGGGATGAATGTTTAAATGGTTGGGTCATACAAGTTCCTTGGAGTCCATATGGACAACAGCCTGGAATCGGCTGTTAACACCGGGGCTCTGTACAAAAAGGGCCAGAGCCGACTCTACTTTCTGAGGAGGCTCAGGTCCTTCAACGTACCTTCTACTTGTCTGTGGTGCCATCGTTTTTGCAGTGGTGTGCTGGGGCGCCAACATAAAGTCCGGTGATGCTTCTCTATACCAACTTGCAATATTTTTATCATTTTATTTTATTTTGTTTTTTTCACCTAACACTCTGTAACAATGTATAGTGTACATATTTAGCCATCCACCCATACTATGCTATGTCTTTTTTATAGCTTTTTGCACTCCAGACTTCTTGTATTTTTATACTTTTTCATACTGCCGCTCTATGTAACATGTATCGTGTATCGTGTATCTGTCTTTTGTGTATTTTCGTTCTGGCATTTTTCACCTGCCCTGTGTTTTTTCGTAGCTGTTTAACAAAGAAATTTCCCCTCAGGGATCAATAAAGTATCTATCTATCTATCTATCTATCTATGCTAACAATTTACTTAAAACCCATAAGTCATAACCATGTCATAATATACGTTGTCATGACCAATATATTTACACCTGTTATTTACACCTGTAGTGACATATATATGTAGTTATTTTATGGCTGGTTGTGACACCTACATAAGGGTGTCAAAACCCAGATTTATTCAAATTATTATTTTAAGTTTCCTTTTGTTTTAAAGTTTGTTTCCTAAATACTTTGTTATTGTTTTAATGAATTTCTTTACATTCATGTTTTTTTTCATCATATTTTAAATATCTTGTAGAAAATACACTTTAAGTCACTGTCATGAAGCATAATGACCATCATAGTCATATAAGCCTGTTAGGCCTATCATGTACATGCCCTTATATCAGTCATTAGTCAAAAATAAGGTGTCTTGTCCTGCTCCTGAAAACTGTTCCTGCATTCATCTCAGTCATCAGCAACAGAGCATTGGGGTAGGTGCATGTCTGACATCAATGTGTAAACAATTACAATTAAATATGGACAATAAAAAAAAAAACATTTAATAACATAAACATACGGTTGACAAGTAGGCTATGGTGTAATGGAATGTTTTGCCTTGTGTGGTAGGTTTTGACACTCTTATGTAGGTGTCATAACCAGCCACAAAATAACATAATATATATCACAACAGGTCAAAATATGTGGCATGACAGTGTTATGACCATATTATAACAGGTTATGACAAGTTATATCAGCTGTAATGACATATTATGACATCATTATGACCATGTCATAACATAATATGATGCTGGTTGTCAAGTAAAGTGTTACCGAAAATATGTGTTGGGAATAGAATCGTGTACCCTAGTCTTATTCTAAGAGAATGAACAAATGTAAGGTATACAAATATGTAAAATGGTTATGATATAGAACAAGTAATTAAGGTAAAGCCTAATGACAGCTGCATATTTTATTTTAAAACAATCTTGCCTGCTGTGAAAAAAAGTGTGGGCTTCAAGCATTTGAGGCAAACATTTGGTAAATGTGGCCCTTAACCAATCCATAAAGATCTATCTGGTTTCTACACATCCTTGGTATGATCTTGATGTCGTTTTTTTCCTAAACTTCACCACAGCAACGATGGTGCACAGGAGGAAGAGTACTGCATTACCAGCTTTCACCAGGTAGGAGAACGTGCGTTCCAATCTGTAGAAGAATACAATTATTTTGTCATGACATTATGAAAATTGTAACCAGACAAACCGTTTTTGGAGAGAGAAGTGTCCAGGTGACACTTCTGATATTTAAAAAGACAGATAACAAGCTATCATACTTTAATTTCCTTTACTTGCATATCTAGCTATTTATTTCCTAACCACTTAATGTCTTACTTTCATATTTCAATGTGGAAGTGTCAAACGTAATTCACAGACCTCCTGCACACTATCATGTTTGTTGTTGAAACAATGGATTTCATCAATTACATTTTTAGTCATCTACATTCAAATTGAGCTTATTATGGTGCCCTTTCAAGGCATTTGTGTACACCTACGTATCGGGTCCATGCAGTAGCAGCTCTAGCTTGTATGGCGCCCTGGGCAAACCCCCCTTTCAGCACCTGCACCCGCACCCCGCCCCCGGCAAGATGTCGCCAATACCTAAATCCGCTACTGGGTCCATGGTGTGTGTTGTTGACAGAGGCATGAGAGGTAAAGGTGACTGCAGGTTCTCCAGTCATAACAGCAGAGAAGTCTTGGGGTGCTGGCATTGGCACGTCTGTCATGGTTAAAGAAAATAACAATACAAATAATCTGTCTTTTTCAGACTAATTTCTAAGTGGGGAAGTAAAGCATAGATTAAAGTCTGGTTGTAGAGTGATGTAACAGGGTGGATTCTCTACCAGTGGCAGGGAATATCCACCCTGTTACAGTGACATACCAATGCTTTACAATAAGCAAAGTGCATAAACTATATTAGATGCAACTGTAGATATCAAGCTGTTTAAAGGACCTTAAAGGTTCTGTTTCAAAAGTGTTACCCACGACTTATTAAAAGTGGTTGAGATGATACTTTGTGTTGTGGTTGATTGCCAGTAATATGAACAGGCATCTCTAGGTCTCCCTTTTCACACCAGTACCAGCCAGTGTTCTCCATCCTCAGTCCAGTCATATTCACCATTAAGACATAACCTAACTTCACAAATGTTCCGTCCAAAGTCCCAAAACATCCCACAGTTACATAAGAGCCAGAGCCCCCCATCCTGCACCACCTCCTGCTGTCTCCAAGTTTACTATAGTAACAGCGCACGGTGACACTTCCTCCTACAACTCGTCACCTCTTGTTTGTCCACATAGAGTTCTGGATTACCCGAACACAATGTGATTGGATGAGTCTGATAAAGAATACAACAATATACTGTATACTGGCGACTACTTTGTCATCATTAATATACATATAACACTGAGAAAGTGTATGTTGAAACACTGGTTCAGTCACTGATAGTATGAACTATAGATATAGACTACACTCTTAGAAGTAAAGGTGATATCTATAACCTAAAAGGGTTCTTCGGCTGTCCCCATTGGAGAACCCTTTGAAGAACCCTTTTTGGTTCCATATCTCTGATCATAGAGACATGGGATGGTGATGGAGTCTACTTGAGTTACAGACACATGACTCACTGTGGACACACTGTGTATCTGTAGACACAACAACATAAAACATTCATTTGAAATACTTTAATTTTACCCTGCTGCTCATAGAACCCATCAGATGATCAACCAAACAACTTGACATAATGCTTGAAATTCTGACTTCATTTTCTTAATGATCTTTTACATGACTGACAGGATAATCTCAAGAGAATGCGTGGTAAAGAAATGTCCACTTTGTTTCAGAAAAGGCCTTTCATTGTTCCTTAATCTCTAACAACACTGGATAAATAAAAAAGGAATCATACTTAGTTATATGGGATTGATCTCTACTTACTCATGGTGGTACTCTGTGTTGTAGTCTGTTGATTGACAGTGATATGAACAGGCATCTGCAGGTCTCCCTTTTCACACCAGTACCAGCCAGTGTTCTCCATCCTCAGTTCAGTCATAGTCACCATTAAGACATAACTGTTATTTCTCTGCTCCTGCTCTAACTTCACAAATGTTCCATCTAAAGCCCTCGAAAGGCCCACATCCACACAAGAGCCAGAGCCACCCATCCTGCACCACCTCCCGCTGACTCCAAGTTTACTATAGTAACAGCTCACGGTGAGTCTCCCTCCTACAACTCCAGTCATCTCTTGTTGGTCCACATAGAGTTCTGGAGTTCCTGAACACAGTGATAGAGGTTGTGATTGGATGAGTCTGGTAAAGAATACACACATATATATTGAGACTACCTAGTCATCATTGATATTCATAAAACACTGAGAAAGTGTATGTTGAAACACTGGTTCAGTCACTGATATTATGAACTTTAGATGTAGACTAGAGCATACAGAACAGACAGTGTGTTTGATAATGATACAGCAACATGTATTTTTATACAACACAGGCTTTTCTGACCCAGGAGGTGTACAGAGATGTTTGTAATCTACCACTATAATATCCTCTAGAGATTTAATTTGGTGAAATTATGTATGACTGCTTCGTAGAGGGAAAAGTAACACCCTCATCAACAGGACTAATATGGGACATTACTTTATGGGACATTAATGAGCCCTACTATTAATTCTGCTTTAATGGACACAGCAGTGTTCGGATCTTACCTGGAGTAACAGATAGCTGAAGTCCAACCCCATCATCTGTCTGTTCCTTCTCCACAATACACCAGTAATAACCCGAATCACTAGGACTAAGCCTCGTTATGGTCACAGTGAAGGTTTGCTGGTTGATGTCATCAGATATTGAGGTCTTACCACTGGTCTTAGGATGGTCAGTTCGTACTACAGTAGAGCAACCTGACCGATAATATCCCCTACACCAGTATTTCACATTGTTTCTATATCTCTGATCATAGAGACATGGGATGGTGATGGAGCCTCCTTGAGTTACAGACACATGACTCACTGTGGACACATTCTGTGTATCTGTAGACACAACAACATAAAACAGATTGAAATACTTTCATTTTACCCTGCTGCTCATAGTTCCATCAGATGATCAACCAAACAACTTGACATAATGCTTGCATTTGTGTCTTTTGTAGAGGAAGGAGGCAAACTGTGGTTGTTACACCATGTGTTGGTGACACCTGACAATAATTGAGACATAATGTAAGAGCTGTCACACCTAAGTCCAGCCATGAGGCAACACTTTAACAATTAAAATCATGGACATTACTACACCCATAAACTATGGAGACAATCTCTAGTTTCAATCAATTAAACATTAACGTTTTGGAATGTTTAGTATATAGTAAAACATTTGACTGTATTGTTCTTGATATCTGTTATAGTACATTGAAGCCCACAAAAATGTTCGTGCAAAATATGTTACTATCACATTCTAGCTATTTACGTTCTATCACACGTTCAAATGTATATTGATAGACACAGGTACTTTTTCTTTTCTATTTCTTAATAATATGTTAGTTCTCTTTTACTTGAAGTCTTATGCAATAACTAGAAATGTAAAACTGTTGAAAAGTACAACTGATTCACAAGCTAAATCTATAAAACAGCATTTATCGATCACCTGACCACAAACACTGAAATCCATAATATGACTACAATGTATATGTACAAAGTAAACAGAACATTACAAGTGTTATGACTTTCAGCATGTACTCAGTCTCAGTGTTTGACTTGTAGGAATATAATCTAATAATATCAAACAACAAAATGTCTTCCTTCACTTACCTGAGAGTCTAGTGAGGAAGAAAAGGATGTCCAGGACAAGGAGGAGATGTGGAGCCATGAGTGGATGAGAGAGAAAGTCTCTGGTAGTATTTATGTTGGTATGGGAGCACTGGTGTGTGTCAGGGACTAACTTCCTGATCCACTTAGACATAACTTTTTAAACTCTTCCTGTTTTAAAGACATAATGCAACCCGTGCAAGACCTTGTGAATTCACTGATGTTGAACTGTTGAAAACCTGACCAATGCTGATAAGAAAAGTATGCTAATACATTTTCATGTTTATAAGATGATTATTCGTGGTTTATTCCCCATCATCATTACACTGATAACCTAATGTATTAACTCCTGAGTCCTGTGTTGGTCTGGTCCTGTCTCATAGTAATGAGGAGGGTTGGGGAGCAACGGATTACATGTATAGATTACAAAAAATGGTAACTGTAATATGTTATGTTACCAGCTAAAATATTGTAATCATATTACATATACTTTTGAAAAACTAGATGATTACTTCAAGGATTACTTTTAAATTCAGAAAGGTATATGTTTGAGAAAAAAAATGTATGACAATTCTCTGTTTTCTCAATGACATTTAAATCATCATTGAAAAAAGGTGCACGTTTAAATTTATTCCACCTGAGCGAGTCTGACCACAGAAAATGTGTTTGATGGATCGCGGAAAAGAACAGGAATAGGCTTTTGTGGGCTACAGACCAAACTATGTCTTCCAATGGTGCGACTGCTGTCGGCATCCAAAGACTATCCAACTTGAATAAACGCTTGGAGGTAAGGATGACAGCAGTGGTGTAGTCTACGGCGATATGGATATCACTTATTGGTGATATCTACATAGCGCATTGATGTGAATCACACTGCTGCTCTCTCATTTAGTTATTTGCGCCGTACAGATTGTGGTTGTTGTGGATGGCTGTTCACAAATCTAAATGTGTATTTGAACCCAATACGGGTTCAATTCAACAAGTTTGAGCTGCCTATCAATCATTGTTTGGACAGCCAGTGAAAAATGTGCTCTTGTAACAGCTTCATATGCGGATCCCAGCCTATGGAATAAAAGTGGGGCTGTTATTGCTCAATCTAATTCATACTGATAAAAACATTTGATCCAAAGGTGTAATGGACACATTCTCAAACTCGCACACTTTCAATAGACTTAAAGGGGCAATCTGTATTTGCTAAATCCATTTTTGGATTTATATTCTTATAACTTATAAATGCCTCATGAGCTTAGTTCAACTGTCACACTCCATGAGAACCCAAAATATAAGCTTGTTTTTCTCCAATATTTGTAAACATTGTAAATGTAAACAAACACTGTATAGCCTCATAACATGGTTAAAACAACAATGTTGATATCATGGATGGTCAGTCCTTGCAGCCATAGCTCTGTCTATTATTAACGTGAAACCAACCATGGAGGTTATTAATTTAAAGATCTTTGGAAGACTATTCCAAAGTGTGACAACTGAGTACAAAAGGGTTTCTTTTCCCATACCACTCTTAAATCTGAAAGGAACAATGTCAGTTTCACTCGCTCTAGAATAGTTATGGTTATCCCTGGACCCTGACCAAGTTAAAGTAGTTACATAGGTACTTGGGGACCATATCGCGGACCATTTTATGAAAAAGACAATTTAATCTGAGAGACTCTCTCCTCCACTTCGAGCCATCTGAGACTTTCAAAATGGTAGTGGTCAAAATGAGTATGTGCTGGAAATCGGAGAATAATCCTGACTAATTTGTTCTGAGATGTCTGCAATTAGTTTTTAATTATCTAGGGGGCACTGTTGTACCAGGAACATCTGGTAGATCCACAGCCAATATAACCATCACCTTCCTGTCTACTCATGGTCAATACCACAACTTGTCTTCCATTGGCATCAAAAATGTTCTTTAATTATACTGATTCTCCATCTAAATTCCCAACACTGCACCAGAATAATAGCACCTCATAGAATCACCTCATAGCTCCAGAATTACCATAGTAACAGTGAGACTACCTCCTACAATTCGAGTCACGGGTTGTTGGTCAACGTAAAGGCTTGTAATACCTGAACTCAGAGAGACAGAAAGACAAATGTAATGTATCAGATAAAGCATATCATAAAGACACTATTACTCTTCAATCATAAAACAACTTCTTCAAATTGAAATAAAAAGCATTTCTCTGAATTATGGACAGGGTGGGGTAATTTTTGAAGGGACAGGATAATATTATTAACTTATGATTGTTTTAGACAGATACAGGGGGAAAAGTAACATAATGAACATATAGGACTTATAAGACAGTTTATGGGACATTACTGAATCCCATTCATTCTGCTTTACTGAACACAGATGCTAGCAGTATAAGGATCATACCTTGAGTGGCAGATAAGGACACTCTTACTCCATTATCCACTACTCCTTTGATACAAACAAGAAAATGCTCATCCAGAAGCGGCGCTCCTTGTGGCCGGTGACTATAATGCAGGCAAACTTAAATCCGTTTGACCTCATTTCTACCAGCATTTCTACCAGCATGCAACCAGAGGGAAAAAACTCAAGACCACCTTTACTCCACACACAGAGATGCATTGAAAGCTCTCCCTCGCCATCCATTTGGCAAATCCGACCAGAATTCTATCCTCCTGATTCCTGTTTATAAGAAAAAACTAAAGCAGGCAGTACCAGTGTCTCGCGCAATACGGAAGTTGTGAAATGATGCAGATGCTACGCTACAGGACTGTTTTTCTATAAAAATATCTGGAATATTTTCCGGTATCCATCCAATGGCATTGAGGGGTATACCACCTTAGTCACGGGCTTCATCAAAAAGTGCATCAACGACGTAATGCCCACAGTGACCGTACGTACATATCCCAAACAGAAGCCATGGATTACACGCAACATCCGCACTGAGCTAAAGGCTAGAACTGCCACTTTCAAGGAGTGGGACACTAATCCGAACGCTTATAAGAAATCCTGATGTGCCCTCAGACGAACCATCAAACAGGCAAAGCGTCAATACAGGACTAAGATTGAATCCTACTACACCGGCTCTGACACTCGTTGGATATGGAAGGGCTTGCAAACTATTAAGGATTACAATAGAAAACCCAGGCGAGCTGCCGAACCCAGGCGAGCTCCAATTCGCATACTGCCCCAACAGATCCACAGATGACACAATCTCAATCGCACTCCACACTGCCCATTCCCAACTGGACAAAAGGAACACCTATGTGAGAATGTTGTTCATTGACTACAGCTCAGCGTTCAACACCATAGTGACCATAAAGCTCATCACTAAACTAAGGACCCTAGGACTAAACACCTCCCTCTGCAACTGGATCCTGGACTTCCTCACGGGCCGCCCCCAGGTGGTAAGGGTAGGTAACAACACATCTGACACGCTGATCTTCAACACTGGAGCCCCTCAGGGGTGCATGCTCTGTTCCCTCCTGTACTCCCTGTTTACCCACGAATGCGTGGCCAAGCAAGACTCCAACACCATCATTACGTTTGCTGACGACACAACAGTGATAGGCCTGATCACTGACAATGATGAGACACCCTATAGGGAGGAGGTCAGAAACCTGGCAGTGTGGTGCCAGGTCAACAACCTCTTCCTCAACATGAGCAAGACAAAGGAGCTGATCGTGGACTACAGGAAAAGTAGGGCAGAACACACCCCCATTCACATCGACGGGGCTGTAGTGGAGCGGGTCGAGAGTTTGAAGTTCCTTGATGTCCACATCAACAACCAACTATCGTTGTCCAAACAAACCAAGACACTTGTGAAGAGGGCACGACAACGCCTTTTCCCCTCAGGAGACTGCCCAGTACATCACTGAAGCCAAGCATTCTTTCATCCAGGACCTATATACTAGGTGATGTCAGAGGAAGGACCAAAAAATTGTTCTGCCCACAAATATTCTATAGGATTGAGGTCAGAGCTTTGTGATGGCCACTCCAATACCTTGACTTTGTTGTCCTTAAGCCATTTTGCCACAACTTTGGAAGTTTGGAAGACCCATTTGCGACCAAACTTTAACTTCCTGACTGATGTTTTGAGATGTTGCTTCAATATATCCACATCATTTTCCTTCCTCATGATGCCATCTATTTGTGAAGTGCACCAGTCTCTTCTGCAGCATAGCACCCCCACAACATGATGCTGCCACCCCCGTGCTTCATGGTTGGGATGGTATTCTTCGGCTTGCAAGCCTCTCCCTTTCCCTCCAAACATAATGATGGTCATTATGGCCAAACAGTTCTATTTTTGTTTCATCAGACCAGAGGGTATTTCTCCAAAACGTACAATCTTTGTCCCCATGTGCAGTTGCAAACTGTAGTCTGGCTTTTTTATGGTGGTTATGGATCAGTGGCTTCTTCCTTGCTGAGCGGCCTTTCAGGTTATGTCGATATAGGACTCGTTTTACTGTGGATATTGATACTTTTGTACCTGTTTCCTCCAGCATCTTCACAAGGTCCTTTGCAGTTGTTCTGTGATTGATTTGCACTTTTTGCAAGTACATTCATCTCTAGGAGACAGAACACGTCTCCTTCCTCAGTGGTATGACGGCTGCGTGGTCCCATGGTGTTTATACTTGCATACTATTGTTTGTACAGATGAACGTGGTACCTTCAAGCATTTGTAAATTGCTCCCAAGGATGAACCAGACTTGTGGAGGTCAAAACATTTTTGGGGGAGTTCTTGGCTGATTTCTTTTGATTTTCCCATGATGTCGATCAAAGATGCACTGTTTGAAGGTAGGCCTTGAAATACATCCACAGGTACACCTCCAATTGACTCAAATGATGTCAATTAGCCTATCAGAAGCTTCTAAAGCCATGACATCGTTTTCTGGAATTTTCCAAGCTGTTTAAAGGCACAGTCAACTTAGTGTATATAAACTTCTGACCCACTGGAATTGTGATATAGTGAATTATAAGTGAAATAATCTGTCTGCAAACAATTGTTGGAAGAATTACTTGTGTCAGCACTCTGTGGAGTGGTTGAAAAATGAGTTTTAATGACACCTAAGTGTATATAAACTTCTGACTTCAACTGTATATATTTCTTTGTATTCTCTCAGAAAAATGACGTTTGACTTTCAGAAAAACATATTGGTCAAGCTCAGGCACTTTTAGGTGCATTTTCCAACCTGTTACGTAAATAATCCTAATAGGGTGGAACCTAACAGGGTGGAAATTTGGAGCATTTAAACAGGATTTTAACTTCTCTATCAAATACATGAAACATTGAAAAACAGATAAAACAGAGTGTTTATATTTACTCAGCTTTGCACCGTTTTTTTCCCATCAAAGAAATCATGACACTTCCTGAATGTGGGGTCATTGTAGGAAGGTCGCTGTTAAAAGGAGAAGTACAAAATACTAACAGGGTGGAAATTGATATCAGGGACACACAGACAATCTTAAATAAGAATAAATACAATAACTATGAAAACAACATTACTGATGAGTGAATTTAACTAAGACTATGAAATAATGAAGAAAGACTTCAAATACATAAAATTCCCTTTCAAGATCCATGTTTTTGTGTTTTTAAGGTAAAGGACACCAGCCTTTTGGAATCTACATTTTACACTATTTTACACTGATTAAGAAGTGATATTTCCTGAGGACAGAAAAGACACCGCAAAGTAATAATGACTTTCCTTCAAGACTTTCCTTGTATTTAGAGCCATCCATCATTCCTTCAATTCTGACCAGTTTCCCAGTCCCTGCTTCACTGTGGGGATGGTGTTCTCGGGGTGATGAGAGGTGTTGGGTTTGCGCCAGACGTAGCGTTTTCCTTAATGGCTAAAAAGCTCAATTTTAGTCACATCTGACCAGAGTACCTTCTTCCATATTTATTTAACCTTTATTTTACTAGGCAAGTCAGTTAAGAACAAATTCTTATTTATAATGCAGCCTAGGAACAGTGGGTTAACTGCCTTGTTCAGGGGCAGAACGACAGATTTTTACCTTGTCAGCTCAGGGATTCGATCTGGCAACCTTTCAGCTACAGGCCCAACACAAGGAAATAGGATAAACGCCAAGGGAGATGAATACGTTTGCAAGGCACTGTATCATGTATCAGTACCATTGTAACTCATTCAATGACTATAGCAAGAGTGTAAAGGCTAGTCTCCCAACATGCCCACAGCATGACGCTGCCACCTCCATGCTTCACCATAGGGATGGTGCCAGGTTTCCTCCTTCCTGGTTATTGCTCTGACCTGCACTGTCAACTGCGGGACCTTATATAGACAGGTGTGTTCCTTTTCAAATCATGTCCAATCAACATAATTTACCACAGGTGGACTCCAATCAAGTTGTAGAAACATCAAGGATGATCAATGGAAACAGGATGCACCTGAGCTCAATTTCGTGTCTCATAGCAAAGGGTCTGAATACTTATTTAAATAAGGTATCTGTTTTTTTATTTGTATTAAATATGCAATTTAGATTTTTCAGTATGGTGTTACTGTGTGTAGATTGCTGAGGATACATTTTTTTTGTATATGTATATGTAAAAAGTCAAGGGGTCTGAATACTTTCCAAAGGCACTGTATCCCTTAAACAATGTCAACTGCGCTTTGGTCCTATTAATGCTCACAAAATGTATATTTGGCACAATAAAAAATAAAAAAAGTCAATCAATCAATCAAATGTATTTATAAAGCCCTTTTTACAACAGCCGATGTCACAAAGTGCTATACAGAAACCCAGCCTAAAACCCCAAACATCAAGCAATGCACATGTAGAAGCACGGTGGCTAGGAAAAACTCCCTAGAAAGGCGAAAACCTAGGAAGAAACCCAGAGAGGAACTAGGCTCTGAGGGGTGGAGATTATACCAATTCATGGCCATTAAGGCCAGTTTTTTTCCAAGATATTCAAAAGTTCATAGATGACCAGCAGGGTCAAATAATAATCATAGTGGTTGTAGAGGTTGCAACAGGTAAATACATCAGGGTGAATGTCACTTGGCGGTAGAGAGAGAGCGAGATGAAAACCGCAGGTCTGGGACAATGTGGCACGTCCAATGAACAGGTCAGGGTTCCATAACCGCAGGCAGAAGAGTTGAAACCGGTGCAGCAGCACAACCAGGTGGACTGGGGACAGCTAGGAGTCATCAGGGCATGTTATCCTGAAGCATGGTCCTAAGGCTCGGGTCCTCTGGGAGGGGAGGTAGAGTGGGAGGGAGAGAGAATTAGAGGAAGCATACTTAAATTAACACAAGACACCGGATAATAACATCAGATTTAACAAACTGACCCTAGCCCCCCGACACATAAACTATTGCAGCATAGATACTGGAGGCTGAGATTGGGAGGTCAGGAGACCCTGTGGCCCCCTCCGACAATACCCGAGGACAGGGCCAACCAGGCAGGATATAACCCCACCAACACTGCCAAAGCACATCCTCCACACCAATAGAGGGATAAACAACCACCAACTTACTACCCTGAGACAAGGCTGAGTATAGCCCACGAAAAAACCCCTCCACTGCGCACAAGCCCGAGGGGGGCGACAAACCGGACAGGAAGTGACGCACCCCTACTAGGGATGGCATGGAAAGCACCAGTAAGTCAGTGACTCAGCCCCCGTAATAGGGTCAGAGGTAGAGAATCTTAATGGAGAGACAGGAACCGGCCAGGCAGAGACAGCAAGGGTGGTTCGTCGCTCCAGTGCCTTGCCGTTCACCCTTGCACCTCTGGGCCAGACTATATTCAATCATAGGATCTACTGAAGAGATGAGTGTTCAGTAAAGACTAACTGGGAATCAAAATGGCATGTCCATACTACAACATTTTAAAAATGACGCCTTGCGATATGGAGGGCAGCCTTTTGCATCCCCCAAATGGTCCAAAAGTGAAATCCGTACCCTTATCAATATCATGGACAGTAATGATTTGAGAACATCCGAAGATTTGAAAAGACACATACATTACCAGGCAAATCCTTTTAACTACTGTATATTTATAATTTAGGTCAGCCATGGAGTCCCTTGGGAAACCCAACTACCAAACCATCCAATGATGGGATATATAAATAAATTATCTTGGCTTCCGAAAGGACTGATCTCTATAATATATAAACAACTTTTGGAAAACTCATATTCTGAGCTAGTATTGTGAACGTATTGTCCACAGATCTATTCTGAACAACCCTTTAACTGGAACAGAATATGGATTAATAAGACCTTGGCATCCCGTAATGCGAGCATCAATTTATACATTTAAGTTAGTTCATAGACTGTATTTAACACCAAGGAGCATTTTACGATCAAATTTGCCGCAACTCTTAACTGTGTCTCCTAAATCAGGTAGGCACATTCCTACATATGTGTGAGTGCCCTGCAGTTTTTTGGGACAAGTACATCAAAGATTTTACTGAGGTACAGTTCATATAAGGAAATCAGTCAATTTAAATAAATTCATTAGGCCCTAATCTATGGATTTCACATGACTGGGAATACAGATATGCATCTGTTGGCCACAGATACCTGAAATAAAAGAGGTAGGGGCGTGGATCAGAAAACCAGTCAGTATCTGGTGTGACCACCATTTGCCTCATGCAGCGCAACACATCTCCTTCACATAGGTTTGATCAGGTTGTTGATTGTGGCCTGTGGAATGTTGTCCCACTCCTCTTTAATCGCTGTGTGAAGTTACTGGGTATTTGGTGGGAACTGGAACACGCTGTCGTACATGTCGATCCAGAGTATCCCAAACATGCTCAATGGGTGACATGTCTGGTGAGTATGCAAGCCATGGAAGAACTGGGACATTTATATATATACAGTGGGGAGAACAAGTATTTGATACACTGCCGATTTTGCAGGTTTTCCCACTTACAAAGCATGTAGAAGTCTGTAATTTTTATCATAGGTACTCTTCAACTGTGAGTGACGGAATCTAAAACAAAAATCCAGAAAATCACATTGTATGATTTTTAAGTAATTAATTTGCATTTTATTGCATGACATAAGTATTTGATACATCAGAAAAGCAGAACTTAATATTTGGTACAGAAACCTTTGTTTGCAATTACAGAGATCATACGTTTCCTGTAGTTCTTGACCAGGTTTGCACACACTGCAGCAGGGATTTTGGCCCACTCCTCCATACAGACCTTCTCCAGATCCTTCAGGTTTCGGGGCTGTCGCTGGGCAATACGGACTTTCAGCTCCCTCCAAAGATTTTCTATTGGGTTCAGGTCTGGAGACTGGCTAGGCCACTCCAGGACCTTGAGATGCTTCTTACGGAGCCACTCCTTAGTTGCCCTGGCTGTGTGTTTCGGGTCGTTGTCATGCTGGAAAACCCAGCCACGACCCATCTTCAATGCTCTTACTGAGGGAAGGAGGTTGTTGGCCAAGATCTCGCGATACATGGCCCCATCCATCCTCCCCTCAATACGGTGCAGTCGTCCTGTCCCCTTTGCAGAAAAGCATCCCCAAAGAATGATGTTTCCACCTCCATGCTTCACGGTTGGGATGGTGTTCTTGGGGTTGTACTCATCCTTCTTCTTCCTCCAAACACGGCGAGTGGAGTTTAGACCAAAAAGCTCTATTTTTGGCGTAGTGTGTTACTAATGGTTTTCTTTGAGACTGTGGTCCCAGCTCTCTTCAGGTCATTGACCAAGTCCTGCCGTGTAGTTCTGGGCTGATCCCTCACCTTCCTCATGATCATTGATGCCCCACAAGGTGAGATCTTGCATGTTGCCCCAGACCGAGGGAGATTGACCGTCATCTTGAACTTCTTCCATTTTCTAATAATTGCGCCAACAGTTGTTGCCTTCTCACCAAGCTGCTTGCCTATTGTCCTGTAGCCCATCCCAGCCTTGTGCAGGTCTACAATTTTATCCCTGATGTCCTTACACAGCTCTCTGGTCTTGGCCATTGTGGAGAGGTTGGAGTCTGTTTGATTGAGTGTGTGGACAGGTGTCTTTTATACAGGTAACGAGTTCAAACAGGTGCAGTTAATACAGGTAATGAGTGGAGAACAGGAGGGCTTCTTAAAGAAAAACTAACAGATCTGTGAGAGCCGGAATTCTTACTGGTTGTTAGGTGATCAAATACTTATGTCATGCAATAAAATGCAAATTAATTATTTAAAAATCATACAATGTGAATTACAGACTTCTACATGCTTTGTAAGTAGGAAAACCTGCAAAATCGGCAGTGTATCAAATACTTGTTCTCCCCACTGTATATATATTGGGGGTGTTGGATGGAGACATGTTGGGACTGGGTGGAATTGGGAGAATGGGATGGGAGGTTGGGGCTGGAGGCCCACTTTGTTTTTGTTTTCTGTTCTGGTTTATATTTAATTTATTATCACTTCAACTCTGTATTTATTTCTTACTGTTTGTTGGAGTCTTTTGAGTGGCAGCCTACGTGTAGGTTATATAAACTTATCATTTGAAATGGATACTATACCTGTAACCCCCCCAACATAAAACGACTGTCTTGTAGACCTGGGGCCGTATGTATAAAACACCTCAGAGTAAGAGTGCTGATTTAAAATAAGTTTACCCTTTTAGATCACAATGAATAAGATTACATGGCCAGGGGGTGATCTAATCCTATATCAGCACTGCTACTCTGAGACGCTCGATACATACGGTTGCAGATAGTTATGTGTGTTAGCATTAGAATTTATCCTACCCTCTTGTTGTGAGATGAAATTGTGCTCTGCATTCTGAAAATACTCTTAAGTATTTTAATCCCCTGTTAATGATGTTGTACATGCATTCATTTCAGGTAAGTTTCTTGTTATAGTAGTTTATTTGAGATATGTAGCATTGAAATACACATGATCAGTGGAATACATTAAATATTGCTATACAATGGGTGAAATAAGTATTGAACACGTCACCATTTTTCTCAAAAACAAATATATTTCCAAAGGTGCTATTGACATGACATTTTCACCAGATGTTGGTAACAACCCAAGTAATCCATACATACAAAGAAACCAAGACAAATAAGTTCAGAAATTAAGTTATGTGTAATAATGTGAAATGACACAGGGAAAAAGTATTGAACACATGAAGAAAGGGAGGTGCAAAAAGGCATGGAAAGACAACAGCTGAAAACTATCAGTAATTAAAAAGCAATCCAGCCCCCTGTCAGTGCAAATTAATATCAGCTGGTTCAGTCCCAACTGATGGCCTACAAAAAGGTCTCATTGCCAAGGTGTCACACAAGACACATCTCATGATGGGTAAAAGCAAAGAGCTGTCTCAAGATCTTCACATCCTAATTGTTGCAAAACATAATGATGGCATTGGTTATAGGCGCATTTCTAAGCTTCTGAATGTTCCAGTGAGCACTGTTGGGGCCATAATACGGAAGTGGAAAGACAATCATTTCACCATAAATTTGCCTCGACCAGGTGCTCCTCGCAAGATTTCTGACAGAGGAGTGAAAATAATAATCAGAAGAGTTGTCCAAGAGCCAAGGACCACTTGTGGAGAGCTTAAAAAAGACCTGCAATTAGCAGGTACTGTTGTCTCAAAGAAAACAGTAAGTAATGCACTCCACCGCCATGGCCTGTATGCACGCTCACCATGCAAGACTCCATTGCTGAAAAAAAAGCATGTTGAAGCTTGTTTAAAGTTTGCTGCACAACATTTGGAAAAGCCAGTGAAATACTGGGAATGTGGTCAGATGAGAGCAAAATTGAACTGTTTGGATGTCATAATACACACCATGTTTGGAGGAGAAATGGCACTGCACATCACCCTAAAAACACCATACCAACAGTGAGGTTTGGAGGTGGGAACATCATGGTGTGGGGCTGCTTTTCAGCAAATGGTACTGGCAAACTTCACATAATTGAAGGAAGGATGAATGGGCAAATTTACCGAGACATTCTTGACAAAACTCTGCTGCCATCTACCAGGATGATGAAGATGAAACATTTCAGCAAGACAATGATCCCAAACACACAGCCAAGGAAACTCTCAATTGGTTTCAAAGAAAGACAATAAAGCTGCTAGAATGGCCCAGCCAATCACCTGACTTAAATCCCATTGAAAATCTATGGAAAGAACTGAAGATCAAGATTCATAGAAGAGGCCCATGGAACCTTCAAGATTTGAAGACTGTTTGTTTGGAAGAATGGGCCAAAATCACACCAGAGCAATGCATGTGACTAGTTTCTCCATACAGGAGGCGTCTTGAAGCTGTCATTACCAAAAAATGCTTGTACATAGTATTAAATAAATATCAGTAAGTGTGTTCAATACTTTTTCCCTGTGTCATTTCACATTATTACACATAACTTAATTTCTAAACTTATTTGTATGGATATGTATGGATTACTTGGGTTGTTACCAACATCTGGTGAAAATGTCATGTCAATAGCACCTTTGGAAATATATTTACTGAGAAAAATGGTGACGTGTTCAATACTTTTTTCACCCGCTGTATATATATATATATATATATATATATATATATATATATATATATATAGAGGAACACTGACCTACAGCAGAGTGTCTTACTTTGTTAGTTTTTCAGAAAATATAAAATGACACTAAATTAATTTGCTTCTCTGGCACAATTAAGCCAGCAGATTCTGCACAATGAAAAAGAATGAGACTGTGGTAGACTGGCATTAGTCTTATTCAGTCCTTCCAGATCAGTAACCCCGAAAGAGGTAATGGAACTACGCCTAGGTTTGACATCTGGAGGGACTTCATTCAGTCTGTTGTGCTGTTGCCTCCTGCTGGAGAGAAAGTATCAGTTATTTTTTATTTATTTATTTATTTAACTTTTATTTAGCTAGGTCAACATACCAGTCTTATAGGTTACTAATAGACGATCAGTGTGTCAGAAAGTGCAGATGATAAAATGTAAAGTGCAGCAATAGAAAGGAAATAGCAAACATTAAGGTTTACACTGATCACATTGACCTATCTCTGGTGTGGGGCCACTGTGCTGTAGACCACATCATCTGGTTCTGCTGCCTGTACGAGAGGAGGAACACACAGTTATAATGGTGATATACAGAGCCTTCTGTATTGATACAGTACACTGTAGACACAGTAAATCAGCTTTTTATGCAGGCCTACATTTGGTTGGGTCTTGTTCTTGGTGACCACGGTGCTGTATGTCACTGCATCATCAGGAAATGGGTGCTGCTGGTAGACAGTTAAACAGGGAGTCATTCAGAAAACATTTACATCCATTTTGAATCCATTGTACATTCTACAACAAATCCAAGCTGTCAATTCAAGATCTGCTTTTCAAGACAGAAAACATTTTCTATAAGACTAGCCGTGCTTATGTGTTTATTTAGTTTAAAGTTGACCTTTTGTGCGGTCCTGAGCTGCTTAGGAATCACAGTGCTGTACAAGTCACCATGTCTCTCGGGGTTGTGGTCCTGTGATGGAGGAGAGAGAGCAACATGATCACATCAACTCAGAGAGACTCAGTGTGGACTTTGAGTTGGATTTGGTTGAAGGGGGGTTGGGTCAAAAGGGTTTGGTTTAACCTGTTGTGCTGTTCCTCTGGTGTGACTCACAGTGCTGTAGGTAATGTCCTGTTCAGGGTCAGCATACTGCTGATGGAATGAAACACCGACCTTGTTAACATCAAACTGTTTTACCAAATGCCATAGAATGAGGATGTAGCTCTCATGCATACTGACAGTTTTTGCAGCTACATTTTTCTCCAATGATAACACAAAATGTGTTATCTTTCGAGTTTCAGTAGTTATGGTGTGTGATTTGACAAAGTCTGTTCTGGTCAAAGTGCATGACTAAATTAAACTGTTTATTTTAATATTATTTTGTTTAGTACACATGGTCTAAGAGATCAGGTTTTAAAGAGTTATGATTAACTATTAACCAAAGAGAACCCTGGAATATCAAGAAGAGAAAGGAACAGATGAGTGAGAAGATAACATGATCATATCTTACTACTGAGGTGTTTGGTGGTTGGCCCTTTGCCTTCTTGTCCTCTGAAATAAAGAAAAGAGCATGTCAGTACTAAGGATCTTTGATTTCAGACATTTCATTTGTAGAAGCAACAACTCATTAACATTACAAAAAGTTTCACATAATTAAAACAAATACTTACTATGTTTCATCAACATCTTCCATGTGACCAAGATAGCAGCTATCACCACCACCAACAGGCTCAGAAATATGAGCAGGACTACCAGCAAACTGGAATATAATATACAATAAAATAGAATATATAGATTATCACAGGCATGGGGAAGTGGTAAATGATAAAGAAAGAACCTTTAAGGAAGATGTTTTTTACACATTTTTTTATTTACAATGACAGCCTACGAACAATGGGTTAACTGCCTTGTTCAGGGGCAGAATGACAGATTTGATACTTTGTCAGCTCAGGGATTTGATCCTGCAACATTTTGGTTAAAGGCCTAACGCTCTAACCACTCGGCTACCTGCCAACACAAATTCAGTTAGTTTAAGGTTGCTAAAAACATTCCTATTTAGTTTTTATATTATTTCGTTTCAGATGTAGTTTTAGTGTTAGGCACAGAAAGTAGCCAATGCATGGGAGGTTATGAACCATTTATGTGTTGTATAGTTGTTTGTGTTGTATAGTAGTTGGTTTTTAGGGATGTCACTTCTAGCAACTGAGGGCCAGTAATGCACACGGTGATGGGTCAGGTCATAGGTTAGGTTGGGTTTAAAGGTAGACTCAGGGAGATGACGTAGATGCACAAAGTAACCAGTAGTAGTGTGTCAACAACCAGGAACGTTGAAGCAAGAGGCTAAACTTCTCTGTGGTTTTGGTCCAGTAGCTACAACGTTGTAGCAGCTTGAAACGCACCCCGTGCACATGTGCAGATACTATGTGTGACTGTGTGAGAGCATTGCTATACAATATGATGTGGTCAACTGATATGTAAAATACCCTTCCAGGTGTTGTTAGATCTTGCAGGCGTCAGCAACGTCTGAGCAGAGGAATATGACCGACATGTTATATCAATCTGGTGCCTGACTGCACAGTCGATTGGTTAATGCACGCCAAGTCAGAGCATGGGAACACCTCCAATATCTGCAGTGCTGCTGGTGGCAACAACATCTTGCTGAGTATACCTTTAAATGAAAGTCAGTCTCAATGTGACCCGTCAGATTCAGCTTTAAAACAACATTGAAAACTCCATTTAATTTTTGCCCTAAAACTGAACATAATCATAATGGTTTCTATTATATTTTAGTTAGATTTGGAGTCAAAGCTAAATAGTTTCAATATAGTTCTAGTTTTTCAAACAGGTGTGTTAATTATTTTATTTCAGTAGTTAATTTTATTTCAGCAGATTCGTTTTTATTTAAGTTTCAGTTGTAGTTTACTATAAACACTTTGGGCCCCAAAACTGTTTGGATGACTGTAAAAGTGAGGGAAATACAGAAGAATCAATACTAACCTCCAGTTATCTTTGTTCCCATCAGTTACCCCATTGTCACGGTTTGTAACAGAAGGGGTGTCTGTGGGATGAGAAGTGTTCGACTCAGCACTGGTTAGTGATGTTTAGTGAGTTGTTGTCGCTGTGAGAGGCAGACATTATAAAGTATCTCCAATAAACTGACTGATGTATCACTGACATTCAAATGAATAAAACCAGGGAATTGGGATGTTGATTGAAACTAATCACTATTATGCTTTCTTAGGTAATGTGTGACATGCATTAGAATACAATTCTTAAAATGTTCAGAATTCATTTGAAATCTAGGTGGTAGATATGATGAAAAAGATGTATAAAGACAGTTCATTTTCTTAATCTTTTACATGACTGACAGGATAATCTCAAGAGAATGCATGGTAAAGAAATGTCAACTTTGTTTCAGAAAAGGCCTTTCAATGTTCCTTAATCTCTAACAACACTGGATAAATAAAAAGGGAATCATACTTAGTTATATGGGATTGTTCTCTACTTACTCATGGTGGTACTCTGTGTTGTGGTCTGTTGATTGACAGTGATATGAACAGGCATCTGTAGGTCTCCCTTTTCACACCAGTACCAGCCAGTGTTCTCCATCCTCAGTTCAGTCATAGTCACCATTAAGACATAACTGTTATTTCTCTGCTCCTGCTCTAACTTCACAAATGTTCCATCTAAAGCCCTCGAAAGGCCCACATCCACACAAAACCCAGAGCCACCCATCCTGCACCACCTCCCGCTGACTCCAAGTTTACTATAGTAACAGCTCACGGTGAGTCTCCCTCCTACAACTCCAGTCAGCTCTTGTTGGTCCACATAGAGTTCTGGAGTTCCTGAACACAATGATAGAGGTTGTGATTGGATGAGTCTGATAAAGAATACACACATATATATTGAGACTACCTAGTCATCATTAATATTCATATAACACTGAGAAAGTGTATGTTGAAACACTGGTTCAGTCACTGATAGTATGAACTATAGATGTAGACTAGAGCATACAGAACAGACAGTGTGTTTGATAATGATACAGCAACATGTATTTTTATACAACACAGGCTTTTCTGACCCAGGAGGTGTACAGAGATGTTTGTAATCTACCACTATAATATCCTCTAGAGATTTAATTTGGTGAAATTATGTATGACTGCTTCGTAGAGGGAAAAGTAACACCCTCATCAACAGGACTATTATGGGACATTACTTTATGAGACATTAATGAGCCCTACTGTTAATTCTGCTTAAATGGACACAGCAGTGTTCAGATCTTACCTGGAGTAACAGATAGCTGCAGTCCAACCCCATCATCTGTCCATTCCTTCTCCACAATACACCAGTAATAATCAGAATCACTAGGACTAAGCCTCGTTATGGTCACAGTGAAGATTTGCTGGTTGATGTCATCAGAGATTGAGGTCTTACCACTGGTCTTAGGATGGTCAGTTCGTACTACAGTAGAGCAACCTGACCAAGAATATCCCCTACACCAGTATTTCACATTGTTTCTATATCTCTGATCATAGAGACATGGGATGGTGATGGAGTCTCCTTGCTTTACAGACACATGACTCACTGTGGACACACTCTGTGTATCTGTAGACACAACAACATAAAACATTCATTTTAAATACTTTAATTTTACCCTGCTGCTCATAGTTCCATCAGATGATCAGCCAAACAACTTGACATAATGCTTGCATTTGTGACTTTTGTAGAGGAAGGATGCAAACTGTGGTTGTTACACCATGTGTTGCTGACACCTGACAATAATGTAAGAGTTGATGTTGTCACACCCAAGTCCAGCCATGAGTACAAGAGGCAACACTTTAACAATTCAATTCATATTTAGATTTGACATGAAAATTACTACACCCCTAAACTATGGAGACAATCTCTAGTTTCAATCAATTAAACATTAAAGTTTAAGAATGTTTAGTATAGTAAAACATTTGACTGCATTGTTCTTGATATCTAAAGTAATACATTGAATCCCACAAAAATGTTTGTCCAAAAGAAGTTAATAGCAGCTTTGTTCAAATGTACATTGATTGACACAGGCACTTTTTCTTTTCTGTTTCTTAATAATATGTTAGTTCTCTTTTACTTGAAGTCTTACGCAATAACTAGAAATGTCAAACTGTTGAAAGTACAACTGATTCACAAGCTAAATCTATAAAACAGCATTTATCGATCACCTGACCACAAACACTGAAATCCATAATATAACCGCAATGTCTATGTACAAAGTAAACAGAACATTACAAGTGTTATGACTTTCAGCATGTACTCAGTCTCAGTGTTTGACTTGGAGGAAGTGAGTCTAATAATATCAAACAATAAAATGTCTTCCCTCACTTACCTGAGAGTCCAGTGAGGAAGAAAAGGGTTTGAAGGACAAGGAGGAGATGTGGAGCCATGAGAGAGAAAGTCTCTGGTAGTATTTATGTTGGTATGGAAGCACTGTTGTCTGTCAGGGACCAAGGCACCCAGGCTACTGATAACTTCCTGTTTTAAAGACATAATGCAACCAGTGCCCTGTGCAATACCTTGTGAATTCACTGATGTTGAACAGTTTAAACCTGACCAAAGCTGATATGGTCATAATGTTGTAAAATGTATGCTAATACATATGCTTGTATATATGATGATTATTTGTAGGTTATTCCCCATCTTCAATACACTGATAACCTTGTGTATTAACTCCTGAGTCCTGTGTTGATCTGGTCCTGTCTCATAGTAATGAGGTATGGATGCAGCCTTCACAGGTGTTGCTGCTTAGAAGAACCTTTCAGTGTTGCTGATCCATATTCTGACACAGATACGTCCTTATAAATACGTCATACTGCTTGATTCAACCCTTTACACTCTTGCTGTAGTCATTGAAGGAGTTACAATGGCATTAATATTTAAGATATTGTTGTGTTTTTTTGCTGGTTATTCAATTCAGATGTAACATTATGAGGCAAATTATATTGAGAAGAGTAGAGTTTCTTCAACAATGTATATTTAGTTTATTAGCATTTATTTTTTAAATGTATAAAGCTGGAGGAATTATTATTGGAACAGTCCACTACGGCTGTGACTTGTTACATTAAACCATAAGAAATAACCATCAGGAAAAGGACTAGAGACACTGCCAATAAGCAGCACTACATTGGTCAAGAGTTTCATTTCACAACACATGAACATTTCAGTAGAACAATTATATAAACCAAACAATTATATAAGTCATAATTGATTGTGTACATACAGTACACATATCAAGTACAGGGGCCCCCCAGGGAACGGTCCTGTCCCCCTTCCTGTTCACCCTCTACACCTCCGACTTCAGATATAACTCTGAAACATGCCACCTACAGAAGTTCTCGGATGACTCCGCAAATGTAGGGTGCATCAGGGGTGGGCAGGAGGAGGAGTACAGGAGCACAATCAATGACTTTGTGTTGTGGTGTGAGCAGAACCACCTTCAGCTCAATATCAGCAAAACATAGGAGATGGTGGTGGACATCAGGAGAACCAAGGCCCAACTGACCGCAGTCCCTATACAGGGGATGAATGTTTAAATGGTTGGGTCATACAAGTTCCTTGGAGTCCATATGGACAACAGGCTGGAATCGGCTGTTAACACCGGGGCTCTGTACAAAAAGGGCCAGAGCCGACTCTACTTTCTGAGGAGGCTCAGGTCCTTCAACGTACCTTCTACTTGTCTGTGGTGGCCAGTGCCATCGTTTTTGCAGTGGTGTGCTGGGGCGCCAACATAAAGTCCGGTGATGCTTCTCTATACCAACTTGCAATATTTTTATCATTTTATTTTATTTAGTTTTTTTCACCTAACACTCTGTAACAATGTATAGTGTACATATTTAGCCATCCACCCATACTATGCTATGTCTTTTTATAGCTTTTTGCACTCCAGACTTCTTGTATTTTTATACTTTTTCATACTGCCGCTCTATGTATCATGTATCGTGTATCGTGTATCTGTCTTTTGTGTATTTTCGTTCTGGCATTTTTCACCTGCCCTGTGTTTTTTCGTAGCTGTTTAACAAAGAAATTTCCCCTCAGGGATCAATAAAGTATCTATCTATCTATCTATCTATGCTAACAATTTACTTAAAACCCATAAGTCATAACCATGTCATAATATACGTTGTCATGACCAATATATTTACACCTGTTATTTACACCTGTAGTGACATATATATGTAGTTATTTTATGGCTGGTTGTGACACCTACATAAGGGTGTCAAAACCCAGATTTATTCAAATTATTATTTTAAGTTTCCTTTTGTTTTAAAGTTTGTTTCCTAAATACTTTGTTATTGTTTTAATGAACTTCTTTACATTCATGTTTTTTTTCATCATATTTTAAATATCTTGTAGAAAATACACTTTAAGTCACTGTCATGAAGCATAATGACCATCATAGTCATATAAGCCTGTTAGGCCTATCATGTACATGCCCTTATATCAGTCATTAGTCAAAAATAAGGTGTCTTGTCCTGCTCCTGAAAACTGTTCCTGCATTCATCTCAGTCATCAGCAACAGAGCATTGGGGTAGGTGCATGTCTGACATCAATGTGTAAACAATTACAATTAAATATGGACAATAAAAAAAAAAACATTTAATAACATAAACATACGGTTGACAAGTAGGCTATGGTGTAATGGAATGTTTTGCCTTGTGTGGTAGGTTTTGACACTCTTATGTAGGTGTCATAACCAGCCACAAAATAACATAATATATATCACAACAGGTCAAAATATGTGGCATGACAGTGTTATGACCATATTATAACAGGTTATGACAAGTTATATCAGCTGTAATGACATATTATGACATCATTATGACCATGTCATAACATAATATGATGCTGGTTGTCAAGTAAAGTGTTACCGAAACTATGTGTTGGGAATAGAATCGTGTACCCTAGTCTTATTCTAAGAGAATGAACAAATGTAAGGTATACAAATATGTAAAATGGTTATGATATAGAACAAGTAATTAAGGTAAAGCCTAATGACAGCTGCATATTTTATTTTACAACAATCTTGCCTGCTGTGAAAAAAAGTGTGGGCTTCAAGCATTTGAGGCAAACATTTGGTAAATGTGGCCCTTAACCAATCCATAAAGATCTATCTGGTTTCTACACATCCTTGGTATGATCTTGATGTTGTTTTTTTCCTAAACTTCACCACAGCAACGATGGTGCACAGGAGGAAGAGTACTGCATTACCAGCTTTCACCAGGTAGGAGAACGTGCGTTCCAATCTGTAGAAGAATACAATTATTTTGTCATGACATTATGAAAATTGTAACCAGACAAACCGTTTTTGGAGAGAGAAGTGTCCAGGTGACACTTCTGATATTTAAAAAGACAGATAACAAGCTATCATACTTTAATTTCCTTTACTTGCATATCTAGCTATTTATTTCCTAACCACTTAATGTCTTACTTTCATATTTCAATGTGGAAGTGTCAAACTTAGCTGTAAAGTAATTCACAGACCTCCTGCACACTATAGATAGATAGATAGATAGATAGATAGATAGATAGATAGATAGGTACTTTATTGATCCCCCGGGGGGGAAATTTCATTATCAAGCAGCTACAACAAAAACACAGGGCAGGTGCAAAATGCCACAACGAAAGTACACAAAAGACAGATACACGGTACATGATACATAGAGCGGCAGTATGAAAAAGTATAGAAATACAGGATATCTGGAGTGCAAAAAAAAAAAAGCTATAAAAGGACATTGCGTAGTATGAGTGGTTGGCTGAATATGTACACTATACATTGGTGGATGTTGGATGGTTAACTATACTATACAGGTTGATGGCAGAGAAATACTTCAGTAGCTAATGCGTATGATATGAGCGAGGGTAATAATAGTTTACTTAATAGACAGAATGGGTAAATGAACAGGTAAGTGAAAATTTTGCATGGTTAAATTAGCTGTACAGTTAGGTATACCGTTATATTTACAGATAAGTGAATACTTGCATGTTTACACAAACTGTACAGGTAAATGACAGGAAGAGATACTTTAATAGCTAAATGTGTGTATGATATCATTGGGGTAATAATAGTAATTCCCTTAAAATACAGTCCTTAGTGCGCAGGGTTTAATTACAGACAACTGCACTTATTGCACATTTGATATACTAAAAGCAATGAGAAAAGGTGCAACTGGCAGGATACTAATATGCATTCCTGAGTGAATGCCTAGGTCCAATAATTACTTACAATATTGCATGTGATATAATATAACAACTGTACATGGGTATGTATATACAGACCTGTATCATGTTTGTTGTTGAAACAATGGATTTCATCAATTACATTTTTAGTCATCTACATTCAAATTGAGCTTATTATGGTGCCCTTTCAAGGCATTTGTGTACACCTACGTATCGGGTCCATGCAGTAGCAGCTCTAGCTTGTATGGCGCCCTGGGCAAACCCCCCTTTCAGCACCTGCACCCGCACCCCGCCCCCGGCAAGATGTCGCCAATACCTAAATCCGCTACTGGGTCCATGGTGTGTGTTGTTGACAGAGGCATGAGAGGTAAAGGTGACTGCAGGTTCTCCAGTCATAACAGCAGAGAAGTCTTGGGGTGCTGGCATTGGCACGTCTGTCATGGTTAAAGAAAATAACAATACAAATAATCTGTCTTTTTCAGACAAATTTCTAAGTGGGGAAGTAAAGCATAGATTAAAGTCTGGTTGTAGAGTGATGTAACAGGGTGGATTCTCTACCAGTGGCAGGGAATATCCACCCTGTTACAGTGACATACCAATGCTTTACAATAAGCAAAGTGCATAAACTATATTAGATGCAACTGTAGATATCAAGCTGTTTACAGGACCTTAAAGGTTCTGTTTCAAAAGTGTTACCCACGACTTATTAAAAGTGGTTGAGATGATACTTTGTGTTGTGTTTGATTGACAGTGATATGAACAGGCATCTGTAGGTCTCCCTTTTCACAGCAGTACCAGCCAGTGTTCTCCATCCTCAGTCCAGTCATATTCACCATTAAGACATAACCTAACTTCACAAATGTTCCGTCCAAAGTCCCAAAACATCCCACAGTTACATAAGAGCCAGAGCCCCCCATCCTGCACCACCTCCTGCTGTCTCCAAGTTTACTATAGTAACAGCTCACGGTGACACTTCCTCCTATAACTCGTCACCTCTTGTTTGTCCACATAGAGCTCTGGATTACCCGAACACAATGTGATTGGATGAGTCTGATAAAGAATACAACAATATACTGTATATTGGCGACTACTTAGTCATCATTAATATTCATATAACACTGAGAAAGTGTATGTTGAAACACTGGTTCAGTCACTGATAGTATGAACTATAGATATAGACTACACTCTTAGAAGTAAAGGTGATATCTATAACCTAAAAGGGTTCTTCGGCTGTCCCCATTGGAGAACCCTTTGAAGAACCCTTTTTGGTTCCATATCTCTGATCATAGAGACATGGGATGGTGATGGAGTCTCCTTGAGTTACAGACACATGACTCACTGTGGACACACTCTGTGTATCTGTAGACACAACAACATAAAACATTCATTTTAAATACTTTAATTTAACCCAGCTGCTCATAGTTCCATCAGATGATCAACCAAACAACTTGACATAATGCTTGAATTTGTGACGTCATTTTCTTAATGATCTTTTACATGACTTACAGGATGATCTCAAGAGAATGCGTGGTAAAGAAATGTCCACTTTGTTTCAGAAAAGGCCTTTCAATGTTCCTTAATCTCTAACAACACTGGATAAATAAAAAGGGAATCATACTTAGTTATATGGGATTGATCTCTACTTACTCATGGTGGTACTCTGTGTTGTGGTCTGTTGATTGACAGTGATATGAACAGGCATCTGCAGGTCTCCCTTTTCACACCAGTACCAGCCAGTGTTCTCCATCCTCAGTTCAGTCATAGTCAACATTAAGACATAACTGTTTTTTCTCTGCTTCTGCTCTAACTTCACAAATGTTCCATCTAAAGCACTCGAAAGGCCCACATCCACACAAAACCCAGAGCCACCCATCCTGCACCACCTCCCGCTGACTCCAAGTTTACTATAGTAACAGCTCACGGTGAGTCTCCCTCCTACAACTCCAGTCAGCTCTTGTTGGTCCACATAGAGTTCTGGAGTACCTGAACACAATGATAGAGGTTGTGATTGGATGAGTCTGATAAAGAATACACACATATATATTGAGACAGACAACCTAGTCATCATTGATATTTATATAACACTGAGAAAGTGTATATTGAAACACTGGTTCAGTCACTGATAGTATGAACTATAGATGTAGACTAGAGCATACAGAACAGACAGTGTGTTTGATAATGATACAGCAACATGTATTTTTATACAACACAGGCTTTTCTGACCCAGGAGGTGTACAGAGATGTTTGTAATCTACCACTATAATATCCTCTAGAGATTTAATTTGGTGAAATTATGTATGACTGCTTCGTAGAGGGAAAAGTAACACCCTCATCAACAGGACTATTATGGGACATTACTTTATGAGACATTAATGAGCCCTACTGTTAATTCTGCTTAAATGGACACAGCAGTGTTCAGATCTTACCTGGAGTAACAGATAGCTGCAGTCCAACCCCATCATCTGTCTGTTCCTTCTCCACAATACACCAGTAATAATCAGAATCACTAGGACTAAGCCTCGTTATGGTCACAGTGAAGATTTGCTGGTTGATGTCATCAGAGATTGAGGTCTTACCACTGGTCTTAGGATGGTCAGTTCGTACTACAGTAGAGCAACCTGACCAAGAATATCCCCTACACCAGTATTTCACATTGTTTCTATATCTCTGATCATAGAGACATGGGATGGTGATGGAGTCTCCTTGCTTTACAGACACATGACTCACTGTGGACACACTCTGTGTATCTGTAGACACAACAACATAAAACATTCATTTTAAATACTTTAATTTTACCCTGCTGCTCATAGTTCCATCAGATGATCAGCCAAACAACTTGACATAATGCTTGCATTTGTGACTTTTGTAGAGGAAGAATGCAAACTGTGGTTGTTACACCATGTGTTGCTGACACCTGACAATAATGTAAGAGTTGATGTTGTCACACCCAAGTCCAGCCATGAGTACAAGAGGCAACACTTTAACAATTCAATTCATATTTAGATTTGACATGAAAATTACTACACCCCTAAACTATGGAGACAATCTCTAGTTTCAATCAATTAAACATTAAAGTTTAAGAATGTTTAGTATAGTAAAACATTTGACTGCATTGTTCTTGATATCTAAAGTAATACATTGAATCCCACAAAAATGTTTGTCCAAAAGAAGTTAATAGCAGCTTTGTTCAAATGTACATTGATTGACACAGGCACTTTTTCTTTTCTGTTTCTTAATAATATGTTAGTTCTCTTTTACTTGAAGTCTTACGCAATAACTAGAAATGTCAAACTGTTGAAAGTACAACTGATTCACAAGCTAAATCTATAAAACAGCATTTATCGATCACCTGACCACAAACACTGAAATCCATAATATAACCGCAATGTCTATGTACAAAGTAAACAGAACATTACAAGTGTTATGACTTTCAGCATGTACTCAGTCTCAGTGTTTGACTTGGAGGAAGTGAGTCTAATAATATCAAACAATAAAATGTCTTCCCTCACTTACCTGAGAGTCCAGTGAGGAAGAAAAGGGTTTGAAGGACAAGGAGGAGATGTGGAGCCATGAGAGAGAAAGTCTCTGGTAGTATTTATGTTGGTATGGAAGCACTGTCTGTCAGGGACCAAGGCACCCAGGCTACTGATAACTTCCTGTTTTAAAGACATAATGCAACCAGTGCCCTGTGCAATACCTTGTGAATTCACTGATGTTGAACAGTTTAAACCTGACCAAAGCTGATATGGTCATAATGTTGTAAAATGTATGCTAATACATATGCTTGTATATATGATGATTATTTGTAGGTTATTCCCCATCTTCAATACACTGATAACCTTGTGTATTAACTCCTGAGTCCTGTGTTGATCTGGTCCTGTCTCATAGTAATGAGGTATGGATGCAGCCTTCACAGGTGTTGCTGCTTAGAAGAACCTTTCAGTGTTGCTGATCCATATTCTGACACAGATTCGTCCTTATAAATACGTCATACTGCTTGATTCAACCCTTTACACTCTTGCTGTAGTCATTGAAGGAGTTACAATGGCATTAATATTTAAGATATTGTTGTGTTTTTTTGCTGGTTATTCAATTCAGATGTAACATTATGAGGCAAATTATATTGAGAAGAGTAGAGTTTCTTCAACAATGTATATTTAGTTTATTAGCATTTATTTTTTAAATGTATAAAGCTGGAGGAATTATTATTGGAACAGTCCACTACGGCTATGACTTGTTACATTAAACCATAAGAAATAACCATCAGGAAAAGGACTAGAGACACTGCCAATAAGCAGCACTACATTGGTCAAGAGTTTCATTTCACAACACATGAACATTTCAGTAGAACAATTATATAAACCAAACAATTATATAAGTCATAATTGATTGTGTACATACAGTACACATATCAAGTACAGGGGCCCCCCAGGGAACGGTCCTGTCCCCCTTCCTGTTCACCCTCTACACCTCCGACTTCAGATATAACTCTGAATCATGCCACCTACAGAAGTTCTCGGATGACTCCGCAAATGTAGGGTGCATCAGGGGTGGGCAGGAGGAGGAGTACAGGAGCACAATCAATGACTTTGTGTTGTGGTGTGAGCAGAACCACCTTCAGCTCAATATCAGCAAAACATAGGAGATGGTGGTGGACATCAGGAGAACCAAGGCCCAACTGACCGCAGTCCCTATACAGGGGATGAATGTTTAAATGGTTGGGTCATACAAGTTCCTTGGAGTCCATATGGACAACAGGCTGGAATCGGCTGTTAACACCGGGGCTCTGTACAAAAAGGGCCAGAGCCGACTCTACTTTCTGAGGAGGCTCAGGTCCTTCAACGTACCTTCTACTTGTCTGTGGTGGCCAGTGCCATCGTTTTTGCAGTGGTGTGCTGGGGCGCCAACATAAAGTCCGGTGATGCTTCTCTATACCAACTTGCAATATTTTTATCATTTTATTTTATTTAGTTTTTTTCACCTAACACTCTGTAACAATGTATAGTGTACATATTTAGCCATCCACCCATACTATGCTATGTCTTTTTATAGCTTTTTGCACTCCAGACTTCTTGTATTTTTATACTTTTTCATACTGTCTATGTAACATGTATCGTGTATCGTGTATCTGTCTTTTGTGTATTTTCGTTCTGGCATTTTTCACCTGCCCTGTGTTTTTTCGTAGCTGTTTAACAAAGAAATTTCCCCTCAGGGATCAATAAAGTATCTATCTATCTATCTATCTATCTATCTATCTATCTATCTATCTATCTATCTATCTATCTATCTATCTATCTATCTATCTATCTATCTATCTATCTATCTATCTATCTATCTATCTATCTATCTATCTATCTATCTATCTATCTATCTATCTATCTATCTATCTATCTATCTATGCTAACAATTTACTTAAAACCCATAAGTCATAACCATGTCATAATATACGTTGTCATGACCAATATATTTACACCTGTTATTTACACCTGTAGTGACATATATATGTAGTTATTTTATGGCTGGTTGTGACACCTACATAAGGGTGTCAAAACCCAGATTTATTCAAATTATTATTTTAAGTTTCCTTTTGTTTTAAAGTTTGTTTCCTAAATACTTTGTTATTGTTTTAATGAATTTCTTTACATTCATGTTTTTTTTCATCATATTTTAAATATCTTGTAGAAAATACACTTTAAGTCACTGTCATGAAGCATAATGACCATCATAGTCATATAAGCCTGTTAGGCCTATCATGTACATGCCCTTATATCAGTCATTAGTCAAAAATAAGGTGTCTTGTCCTGCTCCTGAAAACTGTTCCTGCATTCATCTCAGTCATCAGCAACAGAGCATTGGGGTAGGTGCATGTCTGACATCAATGTGTAAACAATTACAATTAAATATGGACAATAAAAAAAAAAACATTTAATAACATAAACATACGGTTGACAAGTAGGCTATGGTGTAATGGAATGTTTTGCCTTGTGTGGTAGGTTTTGACACTCTTATGTAGGTGTCATAACCAGCCACAAAATAACATAATATATATCACAACAGGTCAAAATATGTGGCATGACAGTGTTATGACCATATTATAACAGGTTATGACAAGTTATATCAGCTGTAATGACATATTATGACATCATTATGACCATGTCATAACATAATATGATGCTGGTTGTCAAGTAAAGTGTTACCGAAAATATGTGTTGGGAATAGAATCGTGTACCCTAGTCTTATTCTAAGAGAATGAACAAATGTAAGGTATACAAATATGTAAAATGGTTATGATATAGAACAAGTAATTAAGGTAAAGCCTAATGACAGCTGCATATTTTATTTTAAAACAATCTTGCCTGCTGTGAAAAAAAGTGTGGGCTTCAAGCATTTGAGGCAAACATTTGGTAA
Organism: Thymallus thymallus; assembly: GCA_023634145.1. Lineage (NCBI taxonomy): Eukaryota > Metazoa > Chordata > Actinopteri > Salmoniformes > Salmonidae > Thymallus > Thymallus thymallus. Next base: position 17,984,992 of record CM042389.1, on the reverse strand, counting down.
ATGTGGCCCTTAACCAATCCATAAAGATCTATCTGGTTTCTACACATCCTTGGTATGATCTTGATGTTGTTTTTTTCCTAAACTTCACCACAGCAACGATGGTGCACAGGAGGAAGAGTACTGCATTACCAGCTTTCACCAGGTAGGAGAACGTGCGTTCCAATCTGTAGAAGAATACAATTATTTTGTCATGACATTATGAAAATTGTAACCAGACAAACCGTTTTTGGAGAGAGAAGTGTCCAGGTGACACTTCTGATATTTAAAAAGACAGATAACAAGCTATCATACTTTAATTTCCTTTACTTGCATATCTAGCTATTTATTTCCTAACCACTTAATGTCTTACTTTCATATTTCAATGTGGAAGTGTCAAACTTAGCTGTAAAGTAATTCACAGACCTCCTGCACACTATAGATAGATAGATAGATAGATAGGTACTTTATTGATCCCCCGGGGGGGAAATTTCATTATCAAGCAGCTACAACAAAAACACAGGGCAGGTGCAAAATGCCACAACGAAAGTACACAAAAGACAGATACACGGTACATGATACATAGAGCGGCAGTATGAAAAAGTATAGAAATACAGGATATCTGGAGTGCAAAAAAAAAAAAGCTATAAAAGGACATTGCGTAGTATGAGTGGTTGGCTGAATATGTACACTATACATTGGTGGATGTTGGATGGTTAACTATACTATACAGGTTGATGGCAGAGAAATACTTCAGTAGCTAATGCGTATGATATGAGCGAGGGTAATAATAGTTTACTTAATAGACAGAATGGGTAAATGAACAGGTAAGTGAAAATTTTGCATGGTTAAATTAGCTGTACAGTTAGGTATACCGTTATATTTACAGATAAGTGAATACTTGCATGTTTACACAAACTGTACAGGTAAATGACAGGAAGAGATACTTTAATAGCTAAATGTGTGTATGATATCATTGGGGTAATAATAGTAATTCCCTTAAAATACAGTCCTTAGTGCGCAGGGTTTAATTACAGACAACTGCACTTATTGCACATTTGATATACTAAAAGCAATGAGAAAAGGTGCAACTGGCAGGATACTAATATGCATTCCTGAGTGAATGCCTAGGTCCAATAATTACTTACAATATTGCATGTGATATAATATAACAACTGTACATGGGTATGTATATACAGACCTGTATCATGTTTGTTGTTGAAACAATGGATTTCATCAATTACATTTTTAGTCATCTACATTCAAATTGAGCTTATTATGGTGCCCTTTCAAGGCATTTGTGTACACCTACGTATCGGGTCCATGCAGTAGCAGCTCTAGCTTGTATGGCGCCCTGGGCAAACCCCCCTTTCAGCACCTGCACCCGCACCCCGCCCCCGGCAAGATGTCGCCAATACCTAAATCCGCTACTGGGTCCATGGTGTGTGTTGTTGACAGAGGCATGAGAGGTAAAGGTGACTGCAGGTTCTCCAGTCATAACAGCAGAGAAGTCTTGGGGTGCTGGCATTGGCACGTCTGTCATGGTTAAAGAAAATAACAATACAAATAATCTGTCTTTTTCAGACAAATTTCTAAGTGGGGAAGTAAAGCATAGATTAAAGTCTGGTTGTAGAGTGATGTAACAGGGTGGATTCTCTACCAGTGGCAGGGAATATCCACCCTGTTACAGTGACATACCAATGCTTTACAATAAGCAAAGTGCATAAACTATATTAGATGCAACTGTAGATATCAAGCTGTTTACAGGACCTTAAAGGTTCTGTTTCAAAAGTGTTACCCACGACTTATTAAAAGTGGTTGAGATGATACTTTGTGTTGTGTTTGATTGACAGTGATATGAACAGGCATCTGTAGGTCTCCCTTTTCACAGCAGTACCAGCCAGTGTTCTCCATCCTCAGTCCAGTCATATTCACCATTAAGACATAACCTAACTTCACAAATGTTCCGTCCAAAGTCCCAAAACATCCCACAGTTACATAAGAGCCAGAGCCCCCCATCCTGCACCACCTCCTGCTGTCTCCAAGTTTACTATAGTAACAGCTCACGGTGACACTTCCTCCTATAACTCGTCACCTCTTGTTTGTCCACATAGAGCTCTGGATTACCCGAACACAATGTGATTGGATGAGTCTGATAAAGAATACAACAATATACTGTATATTGGCGACTACTTAGTCATCATTAATATTCATATAACACTGAGAAAGTGTATGTTGAAACACTGGTTCAGTCACTGATAGTATGAACTATAGATATAGACTACACTCTTAGAAGTAAAGGTGATATCTATAACCTAAAAGGGTTCTTCGGCTGTCCCCATTGGAGAACCCTTTGAAGAACCCTTTTTGGTTCCATATCTCTGATCATAGAGACATGGGATGGTGATGGAGTCTCCTTGAGTTACAGACACATGACTCACTGTGGACACACTCTGTGTATCTGTAGACACAACAACATAAAACATTCATTTTAAATACTTTAATTTAACCCAGCTGCTCATAGTTCCATCAGATGATCAACCAAACAACTTGACATAATGCTTGAATTTGTGACGTCATTTTCTTAATGATCTTTTACATGACTTACAGGATGATCTCAAGAGAATGCGTGGTAAAGAAATGTCCACTTTGTTTCAGAAAAGGCCTTTCAATGTTCCTTAATCTCTAACAACACTGGATAAATAAAAAGGGAATCATACTTAGTTATATGGGATTGATCTCTACTTACTCATGGTGGTACTCTGTGTTGTGGTCTGTTGATTGACAGTGATATGAACAGGCATCTGCAGGTCTCCCTTTTCACACCAGTACCAGCCAGTGTTCTCCATCCTCAGTTCAGTCATAGTCAACATTAAGACATAACTGTTTTTTCTCTGCTTCTGCTCTAACTTCACAAATGTTCCATCTAAAGCACTCGAAAGGCCCACATCCACACAAAACCCAGAGCCACCCATCCTGCACCACCTCCCGCTGACTCCAAGTTTACTATAGTAACAGCTCACGGTGAGTCTCCCTCCTACAACTCCAGTCAGCTCTTGTTGGTCCACATAGAGTTCTGGAGTACCTGAACACAATGATAGAGGTTGTGATTGGATGAGTCTGATAAAGAATACACACATATATATTGAGACAACCTAGTCATCATTGATATTTATATAACACTGAGAAAGTGTATATTGAAACACTGGTTCAGTCACTGATAGTATGAACTATAGATGTAGACTAGAGCATACAGAACAGACAGTGTGTTTGATAATGATACAGCAACATGTATTTTTATACAACACAGGCTTTTCTGACCCAGGAGGTGTACAGAGATGTTTGTAATCTACCACTATAATATCCTCTAGAGATTTAATTTGGTGAAATTATGTATGACTGCTTCGTAGAGGGAAAAGTAACACCCTCATCAACAGGACTATTATGGGACATTACTTTATGAGACATTAATGAGCCCTACTGTTAATTCTGCTTAAATGGACACAGCAGTGTTCAGATCTTACCTGGAGTAACAGATAGCTGCAGTCCAACCCCATCATCTGTCCGTTCCTTCTCCACAATACACCAGTAATAATCAGAATCACTAGGACTAAGCCTCGTTATGGTCACAGTGAAGATTTGCTGGTTGATGTCATCAGAGATTGAGGTCTTACCACTGGTCTTAGGATGGTCAGTTCGTACTACAGTAGAGCAACCTGACCAAGAATATCCCCTACACCAGTATTTCACATTGTTTCTATATCTCTGATCATAGAGACATGGGATGGTGATGGAGTCTCCTTGCTTTACAGACACATGACTCACTGTGGACACACTCTGTGTATCTGTAGACACAACAACATAAAACATTCATTTTAAATACTTTAATTTTACCCTGCTGCTCATAGTTCCATCAGATGATCAGCCAAACAACTTGACATAATGCTTGCATTTGTGACTTTTGTAGAGGAAGGATGCAAACTGTGGTTGTTACACCATGTGTTGCTGACACCTGACAATAATGTAAGAGTTGATGTTGTCACACCCAAGTCCAGCCATGAGTACAAGAGGCAACACTTTAACAATTCAATTCATATTTAGATTTGACATGAAAATTACTACACCCCTAAACTATGGAGACAATCTCTAGTTTCAATCAATTAAACATTAAAGTTTAAGAATGTTTAGTATAGTAAAACATTTGACTGCATTGTTCTTGATATCTAAAGTAATACATTGAATCCCACAAAAATGTTTGTCCAAAAGAAGTTAATAGCAGCTTTGTTCAAATGTACATTGATTGACACAGGCACTTTTTCTTTTCTGTTTCTTAATAATATGTTAGTTCTCTTTTACTTGAAGTCTTACGCAATAACTAGAAATGTCAAACTGTTGAAAGTACAACTGATTCACAAGCTAAATCTATAAAACAGCATTTATCGATCACCTGACCACAAACACTGAAATCCATAATATAACCGCAATGTCTATGTACAAAGTAAACAGAACATTACAAGTGTTATGACTTTCAGCATGTACTCAGTCTCAGTGTTTGACTTGGAGGAAGTGAGTCTAATAATATCAAACAATAAAATGTCTTCCCTCACTTACCTGAGAGTCCAGTGAGGAAGAAAAGGGTTTGAAGGACAAGGAGGAGATGTGGAGCCATGAGAGAGAAAGTCTCTGGTAGTATTTATGTTGGTATGGAAGCACTGTTGTCTGTCAGGGACCAAGGCACCCAGGCTACTGATAACTTCCTGTTTTAAAGACATAATGCAACCAGTGCCCTGTGCAATACCTTGTGAATTCACTGATGTTGAACAGTTTAAACCTGACCAAAGCTGATATGGTCATAATGTTGTAAAATGTATGCTAATACATATGCTTGTATATATGATGATTATTTGTAGGTTATTCCCCATCTTCAATACACTGATAACCTTGTGTATTAACTCCTGAGTCCTGTGTTGATCTGGTCCTGTCTCATAGTAATGAGGTATGGATGCAGCCTTCACAGGTGTTGCTGCTTAGAAGAACCTTTCAGTGTTGCTGATCCATATTCTGACACAGATACGTCCTTATAAATACGTCATACTGCTTGATTCAACCCTTTACACTCTTGCTGTAGTCATTGAAGGAGTTACAATGGCATTAATATTTAAGATATTGTTGTGTTTTTTTGCTGGTTATTCAATTCAGATGTAACATTATGAGGCAAATTATATTGAGAAGAGTAGAGTTTCTTCAACAATGTATATTTAGTTTATTAGCATTTATTTTTTAAATGTATAAAGCTGGAGGAATTATTATTGGAACAGTCCACTACGGCTATGACTTGTTACATTAAACCATAAGAAATAACCATCAGGAAAAGGACTAGAGACACTGCCAATAAGCAGCACTACATTGGTCAAGAGTTTCATTTCACAACACATGAACATTTCAGTAGAACAATTATATAAACCAAACAATTATATAAGTCATAATTGATTGTGTACATACAGTACACATATCAAGTACAGGGGCCCCCCAGGGAACGGTCCTGTCCCCCTTCCTGTTCACCCTCTACACCTCCGACTTCAGATATAACTCTGAATCATGCCACCTACAGAAGTTCTCGGATGACTCCGCAAATGTAGGGTGCATCAGGGGTGTGCAGGAGGAGGAGTACAGGAGCACAATCAATGACTTTGTGTTGTGGTGTGAGCAGAACCACCTTCAGCTCAATATCAGCAAAACATAGGAGATGGTGGTGGACATCAGGAGAACCAAGGACCAACTGACCGCAGTCCCTATACAGGGGATGAATGTTTAAATGGTTGGGTCATTGTCATGTCCTGATATGTTTCACCTGTCTGTGTTTGTCCCCTCCCCACACCAGGTGCACCCTATCTCCATCATTAATTAGTTTGGGTATTTAGTCCCTTGGGTTCTGTTGGGGTTTTGCCAGATCGTCTTGCCTAGTCAGTCGTTTCCAGCACTCTCCTGTATTACTAACTCTGCCAGTCTGTTTCCCGGTATTTGGACCTCTACCTGCCTGTTGGATTACGTTCCTGTCTAGCCCCTCATGTGCCTTCGACCTTCTGATCTGCTGACAAATGAACTCTGCCTGCATTACGGATTACAAGCCTGCCTACTCCTCTGTACCGCCATCCTTCTGATTCCCGGTACCGAACGCTGCCTGAACTACGACTACGAACCTGACTCTCCTTATTGGACGACTGCTATTCAGATCCCCTGTTACGAACATTGCCTGTCATTTACTACGAGCCTGTCTTGCCCCATATATCCTATTAAACAGTCAATCATATCTCTGCCTCCGTGTCCGCTTTTGGGTCCCGTATATCTGTCGTCCTGTCAGAACGATCTGGCCATGACGGACCCAGCGGAGTTGACCCATCTACAGAACGCAATAGCCCACCAAGAAGTTGTTGTGGGTCGACACGAGGAGGTGCTACGTTCAATAGCAGAGGAAATCCGTGAGCAGAGAGATAACCAGCAGCGGGTCACCGAATGCCTGCTCCAACACTTGGAGAGATTAACACTGGCACTACCGGCACAGAGCAATTCCCACCCGTCTCCTGTCCCACCTATACCCAGCAACCCAACACCTTCCCCGGTATTCCTAAGAGAGCCGCACTTACCTGCTCCCGAACGGTTCTCAGGTGATTTGAGTTATTGTGGTCCGTTTTTGTCCCAATGCTCACGTATCTTTGAGCTGCAGCCATCCTCCTTTCCCACAGAGAAGTCACGGGTCGCATATATGATAACCATGATGACGGGGCGAGCCCTGGCCTGGGCTACGCCGATCTGGGACCAGCAACTTCCAGTCTGTTACAGCCTGGCAGCGTTTACTGCGGAGGTAAAAAAAGTTTTCGATGCTCCACTATCCGGCAGAGAAGCGGCACGTCAGCTGTTAAATCTAAGACAGGGGACTAGCAGCGTGTCGGATTACTCCATTAAATTCCGGACCCTGGCAGCGGAGTGCTCATGGAATTCCGAGGCTCTGCTCGATGCATTTTACGATGGATTATGTGATTCCATTAAAGATGAGCTCGCCGCCCGAGAGGTGCCTCCCAGTTTAGATAGTCTCATCTCCATTGCCATGCGTATAGGCAGTAGACTTCAGGAACGAAATCGGGAGAGAGAATATCGTCGTCCTGCTCAGGCACTTCCGCATTTCGGCGGATCGGGTGGTAGAACGTCACAGGGACTGACGGGACTACCCGAATTCTTCCGAGAACCATTGAGGGCGTCCGAGGTCCTTACGACTGAACCCATGCAAATAGGAATACGGGTGAGTCAAACTAAAACCCTGTGGGTATCCCCGGTTCGTTTTCCATTTCCTGCCACTATTATTTGGGGTTCCAAAACCCTGAAAGTAAATGTCCTAATGGATTCAGGGGCTGACGATTGCTTCATTGATAATTCACTTCTGGTTAAGTTAGGCATTCCCTCACGCCCTCTAAGCACGCCCATCGAGGCCACTGCCCTGGACGGTCGTTCTATTGGGCGGATGTCTCAGATATCGGTGCCCGTCACTCTGATCCTGTCTGGTAACCACAGGGAGGAGATCCAGTTCCTGCCCTTACATTCTCCTAACACTCCGATTGTGTTAGGCCATTCTTGGCTTGTCAAACACAACCCTCACATCGACTGGACTACTGGTTCTGTTATTAACTGGAGCCCTTTTTGCCTTGCTCATTGTCTGAAGGCTGCTCCGCATGTTCTGAACAGACAGGTTTCACATTCCACAGAGGACATCGATGTGTCGTCTGTCCCTTCCGAATACTGGGATCTAAGGGAGGTCTTCAATAAGTCTCGGCTACCTCTTTACCACCTCATCGGCCATATGACTGTGCCATAGACCTCCATCCAGGCACATCACCCCCCCGTGGACGTCTGTACTCCCTGTCCGGTCCGGAAACTAAGGCCATGGCGGATTATGTGGAAACCTCCCTCAGGGCTGGGATTATTCTGCCATCATCCTCTTCTGCTGGGGCTGGGTTTTTCTTCGTGGCCAAGAAGGATAAGACCCTACGCCCATGCATTGATTACCGGGGCCTGAATGACATTACGGTGAAAAACCGTTACCCACTTCCACTGCTCGCCTCCGCTTTTGAGCTGCTCCAAGGAGCCACGATCTTCTCGAAACTGGATCTCCGAAATGCCTACCACCTGGTACGGATACGAGAAGGGGATGAATGGAAGACGGCGTTTAACACTGCTAGTGGACACTATGAATACCTGGTGATGCCATTCGGGTTGACTAACGCTCCCGCTGTCTTCCAGGCTCTGGTAAACGACGTACTCCGGGACATGATTAATCGTTTTGTTTTTGTATATCTGGACGATATCCTGATTTTTTCCAATTCAGCCCAGGAACACACGGCACACGTAAGACAGGTCCTTCAGCGATTATTAGAGAACCAACTGTTTGTGAAAGCAGAGAAGTGTGAATTCCATCGCTCTGTCATTCCTTTCCTGGGTTACATAGTGGCTGCGGGTAGCATCCGAATGGATCCAGGCAAGGTCCAAGCCGTCACTGATTGGCCACAACCCTCTTCACGCCTGGATCTGCAACGTTTCCTGGGGTTCGCCAATTTTTATCGCCGATTCATACGTAATTACAGTATTTTGGCAGCCCCACTCACTGCCTTAACCTCGACTAAGGTGAGCTTTGTATGGTCCTCCCAAGCCGCCCAGGCTTTCGCTGCCCTCAAACAGCGCTTCACCTCAGCCCCCATTTTGATTCACCCAGATCCGGCCCGGCAGTTTGTGGTGGAGGTGGACGCCTCCAATGTCGGTGTGGGGGCTGTCTTGTCACAAAGGTCGGACAGCGACCAGAAGCTGCACCCCTGCGCATTCCTCTCTCGTCGTCTGACACCTGCTGAGGTTAACTACGACGTCGGCAACAGGGAATTGCTGGCGGTCAAGACCGCATTGGAGAAGTGGAGACATTGGCTGGAGGGGGCGGAACAGCCATTTCTTGTGTGGACAGACCACAAAAACCTGGAGTATCTACGCTCAGCCAGGAGGCTCAATGCCCGACAAGCCAGGTGGGCTCTGTTTTTTACCCGCTTTGATTTCACCCTATCTTATCGACCTGGTTCTAAGAACACTAAACCGGACGCCCTCTCCCGTGTGTTCAGTCCTGCTGCTGCCCAAGGTAATGAGCACATTCTCCCTGTCTCTTGTCTGGCTACGTCCTTGGTCTGGGGTATTGAAGAGGATGTGCGTAACGCACAACAGTTGAGTCCTGACCCCGGAGGGGGTCCGCCAGGCTGCCTGTTCGTGCCTGACCCCGTCCGATCCCGAGTCCTGGAATGGGGTCATTCATCGAGACTGACCTGCCACCCCGGCTCACGGCGGACCCTGGCATTTATACGTCGACGGTTTTGGTGGCCCACCATGGGGGTGGATGTCCCCTCTTTTGTCTCAGCTTGCACGGTGTGCAACCAAAACAAGACGCCCCGCCAGGCCCCGGCTGGTCTTCTGCAGCCTCTTCCGGTCCCTCGTCGTCCATGGTCGCACCTCTCCCTGGATTTTGTCACAGGCCTGCCACAATCCGACGGCAATACCGCTATCCTCACCATAGTGGACCGATTCTCGAAGGCGGCACACTTCATCGCCCTGCCTAAGCTGCCATCGGCCAAGGAGACGGCCCAACTGATGGTGCAGCACGTTTTCAGGATCCACGGACTACCCATTAACATTGTCTCTGATCGGGGTCCTCAGTTCACCTCCCAGTTCTGGAGGGCCTTCTGCACCCTTATTGGATCCTCCATCAGTCTGTCTTCAGGATTTCATCCAGAATCAAACGGTCAATCGGAGCGGGCCAATCAGGACCTAGAGACTGTGCTTCGGTGCCTGGTTTCTGACAATCCCACCACCTGGAGCCGGCAACTTGTTTGGGTGGAATATGCCCGCAACACCCTGCCTTCCTCCGCTACGGGGCTTTCCCCCTTCGAGTGCTCCTTGGGCTACCAGCCTCCGTTGTTTCCGGAGCAAGAAGAGGAGGTTGGCGTCCCGTCGGCCCAGTTGTTCGTCAGGCGCTGTCGTCGGACATGGAGAAAGGCCCGGGCGTTTTTGCTACGCACCAATGCCAGGTATCGGCGGCAGGCCGACCGTCGCAGGACCCAGGCTCCCCACTATCGTGTGGGCCAGAGGGTGTGGCTGTCCACCCGAGATCTGCCCCTTCGGGTGGAGAGTCGCAAGCTTTCATCCCGTTACATCGGCCCTTATCAGATCTCCCGGGTGGTCAACCGCTCAGCTATATGCCTCATGTTGCCCCGGTCCCGCCGCATTAATCCTACCTTTCATGTGTCCCGTGTAAAACCTGTCTCTCATTGTCCTTTGTCCCCTGTTCCTAGGCCTGCCCCTCCTCCTCGGGTTATTGACAACCAACCTGCCTGGACGGTGCGTCGCCTCCTGAGAGTCCGTCCACGGGGCCGGGGTTTCCAGTATCTGGTTGACTGGGAGGGCTACGGGCCAGAGGAGCGGTCTTGGGTCTCTACCAGGGACATCCTTGACCCGGAGCTCATTGCCGACTTTCATCGACGGCATCCCGGTCAGCCAGGTATGCACCCGGGTCGGTCGCCAGGTGGCGCCCGTAGGGGGAGGGGTACTGTCATGTCCTGATATGTTTCACCTGTCTGTGTTTGTCCCCTCCCCACACCAGATGCACCCTATCTCCATCGTTAATTAGTTTGGGTATTTAGTCCCTTGGGTTCTGTTGGGGTTTTGCCAGATCGTCTTGCCTAGTCAGTCGTTTCCAGCACTCTCCTGTATTACTAACTCTGCCAGTCTGTTTCCCGGTATTTGGACCTCTACCTGCCTGTTGGATTACGTTCCTGTCCAGCCCCTCATGTGCCTTCAACCTTCTGATCTGCTGCCAAACGAACTCTGCCTGCATTACGGATTACGAGCCTGCCTACTCCTCTGTACCGCCATCCTTCTGATTCCCGGTACCGAACGCTGCCTGAACTACGACTACGAACCTGACTCTCCTTATTGGACGACTGCTATTCAGATCCCCTGTTACGAACATTGCCTGTCATTTACTACGAGCCTGTCTTGCCCCATATATCCTATTAAACAGTCAATCATATCTCTGCCTCCGTGTCCGCTTTTGGGTCCCGTATATCTGTCGTCCTGTCAGTCATACAAGTTCCTTGGAGTCCATATAGACAACAGGCTGGAATCGGCTGTTAACACCGGGGCTCTGTACAAAAAGGGCCAGAGCCGACTCTACTTTCTGAGGAGGCTCAGGTCCTTCAACGTACCTTCTACTTGTCTGTGGTGGCCAGTGCCATCGTTTTTGCAGTGGTGTGCTGGGGCGCCAACATAAAGTCCGGTGATGCTTCTCTATACCAACTTGCAATATTTTTATCATTTTATTTTATTTAGTTTTTTTCACCTAACACTCTGTAACAATGTATAGTGTACATATTTAGCCATCCACCCATACTATGCTATGTCTTTTTATAGCTTTTTGCACTCCAGACTTCTTGTATTTTTATACTTTTTCATACTGCCGCTCTATGTATCATGTATCGTGTATCGTGTATCTGTCTTTTGTGTATTTTCGTTCTGGCATTTTTCACCTGCCCTGTGTTTTTTCGTAGCTGTTTAACAAAGAAATTTCCCCTCAGGGATCAATAAAGTATCTATCTATCTATCTATCTATGCTAACAATTTACTTAAAACCCATAAGTCATAACCATGTCATAATATACGTTGTCATGACCAATATATTTACACCTGTTATTTACACCTGTAGTGACATATATATGTAGTTATTTTATGGCTGGTTGTGACACCTACATAAGAGTGTCAAAACCCAGATTTATTCAAATTATTATTTTAAGTTTCCTTTTGTTTTAAAGTTTGTTTCCTAAATACTTTGTTATTGTTTTAATGAATTTCTTTGCATTCATGTTTTTTTTCATCATATTTTAAATATCTTGTAGAAAATACACTTTAAGTCACTGTCATGAAGCATAATGACCATCATAGTCATATAAGCCTGTTAGGCCTATCATGTACATGCCCTTATATCAGTCATTAGTCAAAAATAAGGTGTCTTGTCCTGCTCCTGAAAACTGCTCCTGCATTTATCTCAGTCATCAACAACAGAGCATTGGGGTAGGTGCATGTCTGACATCAATGTGTAAACAATTACAATTAAATATGGACAATAAAAAAAAAAAAATTTAATAACATAAACATACGGTTGACAAGTAGGCTATGGTGTAATGGAATGTTTTGCCTTGTGTGGTAGGTTTTGACACTCTTATGTAGGTGTCATAACCAGCCACAAAATAACATAATATATATCACAACAGGTCAAAATATGTGGCATGACAGTGTTATGACCATATTATAACAGGTTATGACAAGTTATATCAGCTGTAATGACATATTATGACATCATTATGACCATGTCATAACATAATATGATGCTGGTTGTCAAGTAAAGTGTTACCGAAAATATGTGTTGGGAATAGAATCGTGTACCCTAGTCTTATTCTAAGAGAATGAACAAATGTAAGGTATACAAATATGTAAAATGGTTATGATATAGAACAAGTATTTAAGGTAAAGCCTAATGACAGCTGCATATTTTATTTTAAAACAATCTTGCCTGCTGTGAAAAAAAGTGTGGGCTTCAAGCATTTGAGGCAAACATTTGGTAAATGTGGCCCTTAACCAATCCATAAAGATCTATCTGGTTTCTACACATCCTTGGTATGATCTTGATGTCGTTTTTTTCCTAAACTTCACCACAGCAACGATGGTGCACAGGAGGAAGAGTACTGCATTACCAGCTTTCACCAGGTAGGAGAACGTGCGTTCCAATCTGTAGAAGAATACAATTATTTTGTCATGACATTATGAAAATTGTAACCAGACAAACCGTTTTTGGAGAGAGAAGTGTCCAGGTGACACTTCTGATATTTAAAAAGACAGATAACAAGCTATCATACTTTAATTTCCTTTACTTGCATATCTAGCTATTTATTTCCTAACCACTTAATGTCTTACTTTCATATTTCAATGTGGAAGTGTCAAACTTAGCTGTAAAGTAATTCACAGACCTCCTGCACACTATCATGTTTGTTGTTGAAACAATGGATTTCATCAATTACATTTTTAGTCATCTACATTCAAATTGAGCTTATTATGGTGCCCTTTCAAGGCATTTGTGTACACCTACGTATCGGGTCCATGCAGTAGCAGCTCTAGCTTGTATGGCGCCCTGGGCAAACCCCCCTTTCAGCACCTGCACCCGCACCCCGCCCCCGGCAAGATGTCGCCAATACCTAAATCCGCTACTGGGTCCATGGTGTGTGTTGTTGACAGAGGCATGAGAGGTAAAGGTGACTGCAGGTTCTCCAGTCATAACAGCAGAGAAGTCTTGGGGTGCTGGCATTGGCACGTCTGTCATGGTTAAAGAAAATAACAATACAAATAATCTGTCTTTTTCAGACTAATTTCTAAGTGGGGAAGTAAAGCATAGATTAAAGTCTGGTTGTAGAGTGATGTAACAGGGTGGATTCTCTACCAGTGGCAGGGAATATCCACCCTGTTACAGTGACATACCAATGCTTTACAATAAGCAAAGTGCATAAACTATATTAGATGCAACTGTAGATATCAAGCTGTTTACAGGACCTTAAAGGTTCTGTTTCAAAAGTGTTACCCACGACTTATTAAAAGTGGTTGAGATGATACTTTGTGTTGTGGTTGATTGCCAGTAATATGAACAGGCATCTCTAGGTCTCCCTTTACACACCAGTACCAGCCAGTGTTCTCCATCCTCAGTCCAGTCATATTCACCATTAAGACATAACCTAACTTCACAAATGTTCCGTCCAAAGTCCCAAAACATCCCACAGTTACATAAGAGCCAGAGCCCCCCATCCTGCACCACCTCCTGCTGTCTCCAAGTTTACTATAGTAACAGCGCACGGTGACACTTCCTCCTATAACTCGTCACCTCTTGTTTGTCCACATAGAGCTCTGGATTACCCGAACACAATGTGATTGGATGAGTCTGATAAAGAATACAACAATATACTGTATACTGGCGACTACTTTGTCATCATTAATATACATATAACACTGAGAAAGTGTATGTTGAAACACTGGTTCAGTCACTGATAGTATGAACTATAGATATAGACTACACTCTTAGAAGTAAAGGTGATATCTATAACCTAAAAGGGTTCTTCGGCTGTCCCCATTGGAGAACCCTTTGAAGAACCCTTTTTGGTTCCATATCTCTGATCATAGAGACATGGGATGGTGATGGAGTCTCCTTGAGTTACAGACACATGACTCACTGTGGACACACTCTGTGTATCTGTAGACACAACAACATAAAACATTCATTTGAAATACTTTAATTTTACCCTGCTGCTCATAGAACCCATCAGATGATCAACCAAACAACTTGACATAATGCTTGAAATTCTGACTTCATTTTCTTAATGATCTTTTACATGACTGACAGGATAATCTCAAGAGAATGCGTGGTAAAGAAATGTCCACTTTGTTTCAGAAAAGGCCTTTCATTGTTCCTTAATCTCTAACAACACTGGATAAATAAAAAAGGAATCATACTTAGTTATATGGGATTGATCTCTACTTACTCATGGTGGTACTCTGTGTTGTAGTCTGTTGATTGACAGTGATATGAACAGGCATCTGCAGGTCTCCCTTTTCACACCAGTACCAGCCAGTGTTCTCCATCCTCAGTTCAGTCATAGTCACCATTAAGACATAACTGTTATTTCTCTGCTCCTGCTCTAACTTCACAAATGTTCCATCTAAAGCCCTCGAAAGGCCCACATCCACACAAGAGCCAGAGCCACCCATCCTGCACCACCTCCCGCTGACTCCAAGTTTACTATAGTAACAGCTCACGGTGAGTCTCCCTCCTACAACTCCAGTCATCTCTTGTTGGTCCACATAGAGTTCTGGAGTTCCTGAACACAGTGATAGAGGTTGTGATTGGATGAGTCTGGTAAAGAATACACACATATATATTGAGACTACCTAGTCATCATTGATATTCATAAAACACTGAGAAAGTGTATGTTGAAACACTGGTTCAGTCACTGATATTATGAACTTTAGATGTAGACTAGAGCATACAGAACAGACAGTGTGTTTGATAATGATACAGCAACATGTATTTTTATACAACACAGGCTTTTCTGACCCAGGAGGTGTACAGAGATGTTTGTAATCTACCACTATAATATCCTCTAGAGATTTAATTTGGTGAAATTATGTATGACTGCTTCGTAGAGGGAAAAGTAACACCCTCATCAACAGGACTAATATGGGACATTACTTTATGGGACATTAATGAGCCCTACTATTAATTCTGCTTTAATGGACACAGCAGTGTTCGGATCTTACCTGGAGTAACAGATAGCTGAAGTCCAACCCCATCATCTGTCTGTTCCTTCTCCACAATACACCAGTAATAACCCGAATCACTAGGACTAAGCCTCGTTATGGTCACAGTGAAGGTTTGCTGGTTGATGTCATCAGATATTGAGGTCTTACCACTGGTCTTAGGATGGTCAGTTCGTACTACAGTAGAGCAACCTGACCGATAATATCCCCTACACCAGTATTTCACATTGTTTCTATATCTCTGATCATAGAGACATGGGATGGTGATGGAGCCTCCTTGAGTTACAGACACATGACTCACTGTGGACACATTCTGTGTATCTGTAGACACAACAACATAAAACAGATTGAAATACTTTCATTTTACCCTGCTGCTCATAGTTCCATCAGATGATCAACCAAACAACTTGACATAATGCTTGCATTTGTGTCTTTTGTAGAGGAAGGAGGCAAACTGTGGTTGTTACACCATGTGTTGGTGATACCTGACAATAATTGAGACATAATGTAAGAGCTGTCACACCTAAGTCCAGCCATGAGGCAACACTTTAACAATTAAAATCATGGACATTACTACACCCATAAACTATGGAGACAATCTCTAGTTTCAATCAATTAAACATTAACGTTTTGGAATGTTTAGTATATAGTAAAACATTTGACTGTATTGTTCTTGATATCTGTTATAGTACATTGAAGCCCACAAAAATGTTCGTGCAAAATATGTTACTATCACATTCTAGCTATTTACGTTCTATCACACGTTCAAATGTATATTGATAGACACAGGTACTTTTTCTTTTCTATTTCTTAATAATATGTTAGTTCTCTTTTACTTGAAGTCTTATGCAATAACTAGAAATGTAAAACTGTTGAAAAGTACAACTGATTCACAAGCTAAATCTATAAAACAGCATTTATCGATCACCTGACCACAAACACTGAAATCCATAATATGACTACAATGTATATGTACAAAGTAAACAGAACATTACAAGTGTTATGACTTTCAGCATGTACTCAGTCTCAGTGTTTGACTTGTAGGAATATAATCTAATAATATCAAACAACAAAATGTCTTCCTTCACTTACCTGAGAGTCTAGTGAGGAAGAAAAGGATGTCCAGGACAAGGAGGAGATGTGGAGCCATGAGTGGATGAGAGAGAAAGTCTCTGGTAGTATTTATGTTGGTATGGGAGCACTGGTGTGTGTCAGGGACTAACTTCCTGATCCACTTAGACATAACTTTTTAAACTCTTCCTGTTTTAAAGACATAATGCAACCCATGCAAGACCTTGTGAATTCACTGATGTTGAACTGTTGAAAACCTGACCAATGCTGATAAGAAAAGTATGCTAATACATTTTCATGTTTATAAGATGATTATTCGTGGTTTATTCCCCATCATCATTACACTGATAACCTAATGTATTAACTCCTGAGTCCTGTGTTGGTCTGGTCCTGTCTCATAGTAATGAGGAGGGTTGGGGAGCAACGGATTACATGTATAGATTACAAAAAATGGTAACTGTAATATGTTATGTTACCAGCTAAAATATTGTAATCATATTACATATACTTTTGAAAAACTAGATGATTACTTCAAGGATTACTTTTAAATTCAGAAAGGTATATGTTTGAGAAAAAAAATGTATGACAATTCTCTGTTTTCTCAATGACATTTAAATCATCATTGAAAAAAGGTGCACGTTTAAATTTATTCCACCTGAGCGAGTCTGACCACAGAAAATGTGTTTGATGGATCGCGGAAAAGAACAGGAATAGGCTTTTGTGGGCTACAGACCAAACTATGTCTTCCAATGGTGCGACTGCTGTCGGCATCCAAAGACTATCCAACTTGAATAAACGCTTGGAGGTAAGGATGACAGCAGTGGTGTAGTCTACGGCGATATGGATATCACTTATTGGTGATATCTACATAGCGCATTGATGTGAATCACACTGCTGCTCTCTCATTTAGTTATTTGCGCCGTACAGATTGTGGTTGTTGTGGATGGCTGTTCACAAATCTAAATGTGTATTTGAACCCAATACGGGTTCAATTCAACAAGTTTGAGCTGCCTATCAATCATTGTTTGGACAGCCAGTGAAAAATGTGCTCTTGTAACAGCTTCATATGCGGATCCCAGCCTATGGAATAAAAGTGGGGCTGTTATTGCTCAATCTAATTCATACTGATAAAAACATTTGATCCAAAGGTGTAATGGACACATTCTCAAACTCGCACACTTTCAATAGACTTAAAGGGGCAATCTGTATTTGCTAAATCCATTTTTGGATTTATATTCTTATAACTTATAAATGCCTCATGAGCTTAGTTCAACTGTCACACTCCATGAGAACCCAAAATATAAGCTTGTTTTTCTCCAATATTTGTAAACATTGTAAATGTAAACAAACACTGTATAGCCTCATAACATGGTTAAAACAACAATGTTGATATCATGGATGGTCAGTCCTTGCAGCCTTAGCTCTGTCTATTATTAACGTGAAACCAACCATGGAGGTTATTAATTTAAAGATCTTTGGAAGACTATTCCAAAGTGTGACAACTGAGTACAAAAGGGTTTCTTTTCCCATACCACTCTTAAATCTGAAAGGAACAATGTCAGTTTCACTCGCTCTAGAATAGTTATGGTTATCCCTGGACCCTGACCAAGTTAAAGTAGTTACATAGGTACTTGGGGACCATATCGCGGACCATTTTATGAAAAAGACAATTTAATCTGAGAGACTCTCTCCTCCACTTCGAGCCATCTGAGACTTTCAAAATGGTAGTGGTCAAAATGAGTATGTGCTGGAAATCGGAGAATAATCCTGACTAATTTGTTCTGAGATGTCTGCAATTAGTTTTTAATTATCTAGGGGGCACTGTTGTACCAGGAACATCTGGTAGATCCACAGCCAATATAACCATCACCTTCCTGTCTACTCATGGTCAATACCACAACTTGTCTTCCATTGGCATCAAAAATGTTCTTTAATTCTACTGATTCTCCATCTAAATTCCCAACAATGCACCAGAATAATAGCACCTCTAGTTAAATAAAGGTTAAATAAATAAAACATTTAGTGAATATTTTCTTGACTCTAATTTCTTAAAACTGCATTGTTGGTTAAGGGCTTGTAAGTAAGCATTTCACAATAAGGTCTACACCTGTTCTATTCGGCGCATGTGAAAAATAACATTTCATTTGATTTGATTTCTATACATTTAATGTTTAATTCCCTTAGAATAAGACTAGGGTATGAGATTATATTCCCAACAACAGGTTGTATTTTTCCATATCCAAAATCTGTTCAAACTCCACACAATACCAATAACAATATATACACTTAATGTGTGTATTGTAGCTTTAACTGTATATGATGTATGATTCATTCTATTCTAATGATTCTATTATTATGTGTTGTGAAATGAAAGTCTTGTCCAATGTGTCTCTAACCCTTTTTCTGATGGTTATTTCTTATGGTTTAATGTAAAAAAAATCTGTTCTATCAATAATTCCTCTAGCTTTATAAACATGAAACTCTACTGATCTAATTTGCCTCCTTATGTTACATCTACATTTAATAACCAGGTCATTCCTACAATCCGGTGACGTTTGGACATCATCACCTTAAAACCATTTTTTATATACGTATATTTACAGTTGAATTTGGAAGTTTACATACACCTTAGCAAATTACATTTAAACTCAGTTTTTCACAATTCCTGACATTTAATCCTAGTAAAAATTCCCTGTCTTAGGTCAGTTATGATCACCACTTTATATTAAGAATGTGAAATGTCAGAATAATAGTAGAGAGTGCCACGTCCAGGCCAACTACATCAACGGTGCTCCTCCCGCCCCGGGGCTCAGGCTCGCCGGTGTACTAACCACCGGCATGAGGATGATGGCAGCCTGATCCAATCACCCATCACCTGTTTCTCAATCCCCTAATGCCTCCCGCCCACAAACACACACAGGTTTCCATTCAGCCCCATTACACAACCTATTTATGTCTCTCTTTCCTGTGTGTGGGTGTGGATTATTGTGTGTTGTTCGTCGCATGTCATCGTTATTCAAGTATTCATATTCTATATTCCTTTGTTTCACCTCCTCCTTTTTACATCTCACGGTTCGGGACAGAGAGAATGATTCATTTCAGCTTTTATTTCTTTCATCACATTCCCAGTGAGTCAGAAGTTTACATACACTCAATTAGTATTTGGTAGCATTGCCTTTAAATTGTTTAACTTGGGTCAAACGTTTTGGGTAACCTTCCACAAGCTTCACACAATGCGTTGGGTGAATTTTGCCCCATTACTCATGACAAAACTGGTGTAACTGAGTCAGGTATGTAGGCCTCCTTGCTCGCACACACTTTTTCAGTTCTGCCCACAAATATTCTATAGGATTGAGGTCAGAGCTTTGTGATGGCCACTCCAATACCTTGACTTTGTTGTCCTTAAGCCATTTTGTCACAACTTTGGAAGACCCATTTGCGACCAAGCTGTAACTTCCTGACTGATGTTTTGAGATGTTGCTTCAATATATCCACATATTTTCCTTCCTCATCATGCCATCTATTTGTGAAGTGCACCAGTCTCTCCTGCAGCAAAGCACCCCCACAACATGATGCTGCCACCTCCGTGCTTCACGGTTGGGATGGTGTTCTTCGGCTTGCAAGGCTCCCCTTTTTCCTCCAAACATAACGATGGTCAGTATGGCCAAAAAGTTATATTTTTGTTTCATCAGACCAGAGAGCATTTCTCCAAAACGTACAATCTTTGTCCCCATGTGCAGTTGCAAACTGTAGTCTGGCTTTTTTATGGTGGTTTTTGAGCAGTGGCTTCTTCCTTGCTGAGCGGCCTTTCAGGTTATATCGATATAGGACTCGTTTTACTGTGAATATAGATACTTTTGTACCTGTTTCCTCCAGCATCTTCACAAGGTCCTTTGCAGTTGTTCTGTGATTGATTTGCACTTTTCGCACCAAAGTACGTTCATCTCTAGGCTGCGTGGACCAATGGTGTTTATACTTGCGTACTATTGTTTGTACAGATTAACGTGGTACCTTCAAACGTTTGTAAATTGATCCCAAGGATGAACCAGACTTGTGTAGGTATTTTTTTTTTCTGAGTTCTTGTCTGATTTCTTTTGATTTTCCCATGATGTCGAGCAAAGAGGCACTGTTTGAAGGTAGGCCTTGAAATATATCCACAGGTACACCTCCAATTGACTCAAATGATGTCAATTAGCCTATCAGAAGCTTCTAAAGCCATGACATTGTTTTCTGGAATGTTCCAAGCTGTTTAAAGGCACAGTCAACTTAGTGTATGTAAACCTCTGACCCACTGGAATTGTGATATAGTGATTTATAAGTGAAATAATCTGTCTGCAAACAATTGTTGGAAGAATTACTTGTGTCACCACTCTGTGGAGTGGTTGAAAAATGAGTTTTAATGACTTCAACCTAAGTGTATTCTCTCAGAAAAATGACATAATTGACTTACAGAAAAACATATTGGTCAAGCTCAGGCACTTTTAGGTGCATTTTCCAACCTGTTACGTAAATAATCCTAATAGGGTGGAAATTTGCAGCACTTAAACAGGATTTTAACTTCTCTATCAAATACATGAAACATTGAAAAACAGATAAAACAGAGTGTTTATATTTACTCAGCTTTGCACCGTTGTTTTCCCATCAAAGAAATCATGACACTTCCTGAATGTGGGGTCAGGAGAAGTACAACATACTAACAGGGTGGAAATTGATATCAGGGACACACAGACAATCTTAAATAAGAATAAATACAATAATTATGAAAACAACATTACTGATGAGTGAATTTAACTAAGACTATGAAATAATGAAGAAAGACTTCAAATACATAAAATTCCCTTTCAAGATCCATGTTTTTGTGTTTTTACGGTAAAGGACACCAGCCTTTTGGAATCTACATTTTACACTATTTTACACTGATTAAGAAGTGATATTTCCTGAGGACAGAAAAGACACAAGTAATAATGACTTTGGCATTTTTTCTATATTGTTGCCTTACAACCTGTAATTAAAATAGATTTTTGGGGGCTTCGTATGATTTGATTTACACAACATGCCTACCACTTTGAAGATGCAAAATATTTCTTTATGTGAAACAAACAAGAAATAAGACAGAGAACTTGAGCGTGCATAACTACCTGTTGCAGCAATTACAGCTGCAAATCTCTTGGGGTATGTCTCTATACGCTTGGCACACCTAGCCACTGGGATTTTTGCCCATTGTTCAAGGCAAAACTGCTCCAGTATCCTTCAAGTTGTATGGGTTCCGCTGGTGTACAGCAATCTTTAATTCATACCACAGATTCTCAATAGGATTGAGGTCTGGGCTTTGACTAGGCTATTCCAAGACATTTAAATGTTTCCCCTTAAACAACTCAAGTGTTGCTTTAGCAGTATGCTTAGGGTCTTTGTCCTGCTGGAAGGTGAACCTCCGTCCCAGTCTCAAATATCTGGAAGCCTTAAACAGGTTTCCCTCAAGACTTTCCTTGTATTTAGCGCCATCCATCATTCCTTCAATTCTGACCAGTTTCCCAGTCCCTGCCGATGAAAAACATCCCCACAGCATGATGCTGCCACCACCATGCTTCACTGTGGGGATGGTGTTCTCGGGGTGATGAGAGGTGTTGGGTTTGCGCCAGACATAGCGTTTTCCTTAATGGCTAAAAAGCTCAATTTTAGTCTCATCTGACCAGAGTTCCTTCTTCCATATGTTTGGGGAGTCTCCCACATGCATTTTGGCGAACATCAAACGTGCTTGCTGATTTTTTTCTTTAAGCAATGGCTTTTTTCGGGCCACTTTTCCGATTAAAAAACCCACAGGTTGACTTTATTTAACTAATTATGTGACTTCTGAAGGTAATTGGTTACACCAGATCTTATTTAGGGGCTTCATAGCAAAGGAGGTGAATACATATGCATTTTTTTTTAAACAAACTATTTTTTTCATTTCACTTCACCAATTTGGACTATTTTGTGTATGTCCGTTACATGAAATCCAAATAGAAATCCATTTAAATTACAGGTTGTAATGCAACAAAATAGGATAAACGCAAAGGGAGATGAATACGTTTGCAAGGCACTGTATGCTGTGTCAGTACCATTTTAACTCATTCAATGACTATATCAAGAGTGTAAAGGGTTGAATCAAGCAGTATGACCTTCCTGGTTATTGCTCTGACCTGCACTGTCAACTGCGGGACCTTATACAGCGGGTGAAATAAGTATTGAACACGTCACCATTTTTCTCAGTAAATATATTTCCAAAGGTGCTATTGACATAAAAGTTTCACCAGATGTTGGTAACAACCCAAGTAATCCATACATAAAAAAGAAATCAGAACAAATAAGTTCAGAAATTAAGTTATGTGTAATAATGTGAAATGACACAGGGAAAAAGTATTGAACACATGAAGAAAGGGAGGTTCAAAAAGGCATGGAAAGCCAAGACAACAGCTGAAAACTATCAGTAATTAAAAAGCAATCCAGCCCCCTGTCAGTGCAAATTAATATCAGCTGGTTCAGTCCCAACTGATGGCCTACAAAAAGGTATCATTGCCAAGGTGTCACACAAGACACATCTCATGATGGGTAAAAGCAAAGAGCTGTCTCAAGACATTCGCAACCTAATTGTTGCAAAACATAATGATGGCATTGGTTATAGGCGCATTTCTAAGCTTCTGAATGTTCCAGTGAGCACTGTTGGGGCCATAATACGGAAGTGGAAAGACAATCATTTCACCATAAATTTGACTCAACCTGTCACGTGCGGGTGCAGAGACAGACCAAGACGCAGCGCAGGGATAGTAGTTCGACATTCTTTTATTTTACTATGTAATCCTTTCTTGTATGAATTACTATGTATAATCAAACTACAAATGCGAACCACTTACTACATAACAAACACTCTAGACAAACGTTGCGTTAAACAAAACCAACACGAATGAACGGACATAAAGAATAGCACACTTACTTTCACCGTGACTGCGAAATACATCGACAACGACCCACACCAGAGTGAAGGACAGACTCAACATATATAGGATCCCTAATTAGAGACAATGCGGTGCAGCTGCCTCTAATTAGGGATCCAACTTAAACCCCACACAGAAACAGAAAAGAACGACACTGTCAGACTCTGACCATAGCTACATAGAGAAGCAAATAGGCTTCTCTATGGCCAGAGCCTGACAGTACCCCCCCCCCCCCCCCCACAAGGCGCGGACTCCCGGACGCCAAAAAAAACACACAAAACAAGGGGGGGGTTAATGGGAGGGAAGACTAGTCCATCGGGGGCGGCTCTGGCTCCGGCGAAGTGGACAGTTTTGTCCCATGCCCTTTCCTTATAACCGGGCCCGGGCTGGGTACCGGTGGTGCAAACGGCTCCGGCCATGGAGCTGGGCAATTAACCGGGCCCGGACTGGGCACCGGTGGGGTAAACGGCTCCGGCCATGGAGCTGGGCAATTAACCGGGCCCGGACTGGGCACCGATGGGGTAAACGGCTCCGGCCTTGGAGCGGGGAAAACAACCGGGCCAGGACTGGGCACCGATGGGGCAAACGGCTCCGGCCATGGAGCGGGGCAAACAACCGGGCCTGGACTGGGCACCGGTGGGGCAACCGGCTCTGGCCATGGAGCTGGGAAAACAACCGGGCCTGGACTAGGCACCGGTGGAGCGGACTGCTCTGACTCTGGAGCGGAGCAGACGGCTGAACCCAGAATGGGTACCGGTTTAGCGGACTGCTTTGGCACTGGAGTGGAGCAGACGGCTGGACCCGGAATGGGTACCGGTGGAGCGGACTGCTCTGGCACTGGGGCGGAGCAGACGGCTGAACCCGGAATGGGCACCGGTGGAGCGGACTGCTCTGGCACTGAGGCGGAGCAGACGGCTGGACCAGGAATGGGCACCGGTGGAGCGGAATGCTCAGGCACTGGGGCGGAGCAGACGGCTGAACCCGGAATGGGCACCGGTGGAGTGGACTGCTCTGACTTTGGAGCGGAGCAGACGGCTGAACCCAGAATGGGTACCGGCGGAGCAGACGGCTGGACCCTTCGCTGGAGGTTCCGGGCGGCGGACCTTCGCTGGAGGTTCAGGGCTGCGGACCTTCGCTGGAGGTTCAGGGCGGCTGACCTTCGCTGGAGGTTCAGGGCGGCTGACCTTCCCTGGAGGTTCAGGGCGGCTGACCTTCGCTGGAGGTTCAGGGCGGCTGACCTTCGCTGGAGGTTCAGGGCGGCTGACCTTCGCTGGAGGTTCCGGGCTGGGGAGGCGCACCGGATGTCGGGTGCGTGGAGCTGGCACAGGAAGCACCTGGCTAGGCGCACGTACTGGAGGTCGGGTGCGGGGAGCCGGCACGGGTCGTACCGGACTTGGGAGGCGCACCGGAGGTCGGATGCGTGGAGCCGGCACTGGAAGCACCTGGCTGGGCGCACGCACCGGAGGTCGGGTGCGGGGAGTAGAGGAGAGGTCCGGACCCGGACTGGACATCGGTGAAGCGGACTGCTCTGGCATGGGAGGTACCAGACTGGGAAGGCGGATCGGAGGTCGGAGGCGTGGAGCCGGCACTGGAAGCACCTGGCTGGGCACACTCATGGGAGGTCGGATGCGGGGAGTAGAGTAGAGGTCCGGACCCAGACAGGACACCGGTGGAGCGGACTGCTCTGGCATGGGGGTGGAGTAGTAGAAGCAAATAAGCTTCTCTATGGCCAGAGCCTGACACAACCAGGTGCTCCTCACAAGATTTCTGACAGAGGAGTGAAAAGAATAATCAGAAGAGTTGTCCAAGAGCCAAGGACCACTTGTGGAGAGCTTCAGGTACTGTTGTCTCGAAGAAAACATTAAGTACATCACGCTCATCACGCAAGACTCCATTGCTGAAAAAAAAGCATGTTGAAGCTCGTTTAAAGTTTGCTGCACAACATTTGGAAAAGCCAGTGAAATACTGGGAGAATATAGTGTGGTCAGATGAGAGCAAAATTGAACTGTTTGGATGTCATAATACACACCATGTTTGGAGGAGAAATGGCACTGCACATCACCCTAAAAACACCATACCAACAGTGAAGTTTGGAGGTGGGTACATCATGGTGTGGGGCTGCTTTTCAGCAAATGGTACTGGCAAACTTCACATAATTGAAGGAAGGATGAATGGGCATATTTACGAGGAGCACCTGGTCGAGGCAAATTTATGGTGAAATGATTGTCTTTCCACTTCCGTATTATGGCCCCAACAGTGCTCACTGGAACATTCAGAAGCTTAGAAATGCACCTATAACCAATGCCATCATTATGTTTTGCAACAATTAGGTTGCGAATGTCTTGAGACAGCTCTTTGCTTTTACCCATCATGAGATGTGTCTTGTGTGACACCTTGGCAATGAGACCTTTTTGTAGGCCATCAGTTGGGACTGAACCAGCTGATATTAATTTGCACTGACAGGGGGCTGGATTGCTTTTTAATTACTGATAGTTTTCAGCTGTTGTCTTGGCTTTCCATGCCTTTTTGAACCTCCCTTTCTTCATGTGTTCAATACTTTTTCCCTGTGTCATTTCACATTATTACACATAACTTAATTTCTGAACTTATTTGTTTTGGTTTCTTTGTATGTATGGATTATTTGGGTTGTTACCAACATCTGGTGAAAATGTAATGTCAATAGCACCTTTGGAAATATATTTACTGAGAAAAATTGTGACTTGTTCAATACTTATTTCACCCGCTGTATAGACAGGTGTGTTCCTTTTCAAATCATGTCCAATCAACATAATTTACCACAGGTGGACTCCAATCAAGTTGTAGAAACATCAAGGATGATCAATGGAAACAGGATGCACCTGAGCTCAATTTCGAGTCTCATAGCAAAGGGTCTGAATACTTATTTAAATAAGGTATCTGTTTTTTTATTTGTATTAAATATGCGATTTAGATTTTTCAGTATGGGGTATTGTGTGTAGATTGCTGAGGATAATTCTTTTTTGTATATGTATATGTAAAAAGTCAAGGGGTCTGAATACTTTCCAAATGCACTGTATCCCTTAAACAATGTCAACTGCGCTTTGGTCCTATTAATGCTCACAAAATGTATATTAGGCGCAACATTTTAAAAAAATGTCAATCAATCAATCAAATGTATTTACATCAGCCGATGTCACAAAGTGCTATACAGAAACCCAGCCTAAAACCCCAAACAGCAAGCAATGCAGATGTAGAAGCACGGTGGCTAGGAAAAACTCCCTAGAAAGGAAAAACCTAGGAAGAAACCTAGAGAGGAACCAGGCTCTGAGGGGTGGCCAGTCCTCTTCTGGCTGTGCCGGGTGGAGATTATAACAATTCATGGCCATTAAGGCCAGTTCTTTTTCCAAGATGTTCAAATGTTCATAGATGACCAGCAGGGTCAAAACATTATCATAGTGGTTGTAGAGGTTGCAACAGGTAAATACATCAGGAGTGAATGTCACTTGGCGGTAGAGAGAGAGCGAGATGAAAACAGCAGGTCTGGGACAATGTGGCACGTCCAATGAACAGGTCAGGGTTCCATAACCGCAGGCAGAAGAGTTGAATCCGGTGCAGCAGCATGACCAGTTGGACTGGGGACAGCTAGGAGTCATCAGGGCAGGTTGTCCTGAAGCATGGTCCTAAGGCTCGGGTCCTCCGGGAGGGGAGGTAGAGTGGGAGAGAGAGAGAATTAGGTTTTATAAACTTATCATTTGAAATGGATAATATACCTGTAACCCCCCCACCCCAACATAAAATAACAAAACAAATCAAATGTGGTCCCCCCCCAAAAAATAATACATATCTCATAGTAACGACTGTCTTGTAGACCTGGGGCCGTATGTATAAAACACCTCAGAGTAAGAGTGCTGATTTAAAATAAGTTTAGCCTTTTAGATCACAATGAATAAGATTACATGGCCAGGGGGTGATCTAATCCTATATCAGCACTGCTACTCTGAGACTCTCGATACATACGGTTGCAGATAGTTATGTGTGCTAGCATTAGAATTTATCCTACCCTCTGATGTGATCTGCATTCTGAAAATACTCTTTAAGTATTTTAATCCCCTGTTAATGATGTTGTACATGCATTCATTTCAGGTAAGTTTCTTGTTATAGTAGTTTATTTGAGATATGTAGCATTGAAATACACATGATCAGTGGAATACATTAAATATTGGTGTATATATATATATATATATATATATATATATATATATATATATATATATATATATATATATATATATATATATATATATATAGAGGAACACTGACCTACAGCAGAGTGTCTTACTTTGTTAATTTTTCAGAAAATATAAAATGACACTAAATTAATTTGCTTCTCTGGCACAATTAAGCCAGCAGATTCTGCACAATGAAAAAGAATGAGACTGTGGTAGACTGGCATTAGTCTTATTCAGTCCTTCCAGATCAGTAACCCCGAAAGAGGTAATGGAACTACGCCTAGGTTTGACATCTGGAGGGACTTCATTCAGTCTGTTGTGCTGTTGCCTCCTGCTGGAGAGAAAGTATCAGTTATTTTTTATTTATTTATTTATTTAACCTTTATTTAGCTAGGCCAACATACCAGTCTTATAGGTTACTAATAGACGATCAGTGTGTCAGAAAGTGCAGATGATAAAATGTAAAGTGCAGCAATAGAAAGGAAATAGCAAACATTAAGGTTTACACTGATCACATTGACCTATCTCTGGTGTGGGGCCACTGTGCTGTAGACCACATCATCTGGTTCTGCTGCCTGTACGAGAGGAGGAACACACAGTTATAATGGTGATATACAGAGCCTTCTGTATTGATACAGTACACTGTAGACACAGTAAATCAGCTTTTTATGCAGGCCTACATTTGGTTGGGTCTTGTTCTTGGTGACCACGGTGCTGTATGTCACTGCATCATCAGGAAATGGGTGCTGCTGGTAGACAGTTAAACAGGGAGTCATTCAGAAAACATTTACATCCATTTTGAATCCATTGTACATTCTACAACAAATCCAAGCTGTCAATTCAAGTTCTGCTTTTCAAGACAGAAAACATTTTCTATAAGACTAGCCGTGCTTATGTGTTTATTTAGTTTAAAGTTGACCTTTTGTGCTGTCCTGAGCTGCTTAGGAATCACAGTGCTGTACAAGTCACCATGTCTCTCAGGGTTGAGGTCCTGTGTGATGGAGGAGAGAGAGCAACATGATCACATCAACTCAGAGAGAGACTCAGTGTGGACTTTGAGTTGGATTTGGTTGAAGGGGGGTTGGGTCAAAGGAGTTAGGTTTAACCTGTTGTGCTGTTCCTCTGGTGTGACTCATAGTGCTGTAGGTAATGTCCTGTTCAGGGTCAGCATACTGCTGACGGAATAAAACACAGACCTTGTTAACATCAAACTGTTTTACCATATGCCATAGAATGATGTTGTAGCTCTCATGCATTCTGTCATTTTTTGCAGCTACATTTTTCTCCAATGATAACACAAAATGTGTTATCTTTCGAGTTTCAGTAGATATGGTGTGTGATTTGACGAAGTCTGTTCTGGTCAAAGTGCATGACTAAATTAAACTGTTTATTTTAATATTCTTTTGTCCAGTAAACATGCTCTAAGAGATCAGGTTTTAAAGAGTTATGACTAACTATTAACCAAAGAGAACCCTGGAATATCAAGAAGAGAAAGGAACAGATGAGTGAGAAGATAACATGATCATATCTTACTACTGAGGTGTTTGGTGGTTGGCCCTTTGCCTTCTTGTCCTCTAAAATAAAGAAAAGAGGATGTCAGTACTAAGGATCTTTGATTTCAGACCTTTCATTTGTAGAAGCAACAACTCTCCTGTAGAAGCAACAACTCATTAACATTACAAAAAGTTTCACATAATTAAAACAAATACTTACTATGTTTCCTCAACATCTTCCATGTGACCAAGATAGCAGCTATCACCACCACCAACAGGCTCAGAGATATGAGCAGTACTACCAGCAAACTGGAATATAATATACAATAAAATAGAATATATATATTATCACAGGCATGGGGAAGTGGTAAATGCTAAAGAAAGAACCTTTAAGGAAGATGTTTCGTTTTGTACACATATTCTTTACCTGAAAATGAACCGGAAAGATTTTAATGTAATTTGGGGAAACAAAGTTATTTTAGTTAACCCAGACACCGGTGTCTGGTCTGATCAGCCTTGCTAGTCACATCTGTCTCCAACAACACATTTATTATTTGAAATTTAGTTTAGTTTCAGTTCGTTTTCACATCTGATTTACTAGTTTTTAATTTAATTAAATTTTTTTCCTTTATTTTACTAGGCAAGTCAGTTATGAACAACATATTCATATTTACAATGACAGCCTAGGAACAATGGGTTAACTGCCTTGTTCAGGGGCAGAATGACAGATTTTTTACTTTGTCAGCTCAGGGATTTGATCCTGCAACATTTTGGTTAAAGGCCTAACGATCTAACCACTCGGCTACCTGCCAACCCAAATTCAGTTAGTTTAAGGTTACTAAAAACATTCCTATTAAGTTTTTATATTATTTAGTTTCAGATGTAGATTTAGTGTTAGGCAAGGAAAGTAGCCAATGCATGGGAGGTTATGAACCATTTATGTGTTGTATAGTTGTTTGTGTTGTATAGTAGTTGGTTTTTAGGGATGTCACTTCTAGCAACTGAGGGCCAGTAATGCACACGGTGATGGGTCAGGTCATGGGTTAGGTTGGGTTTAAAGGTAGACTCAGGGAGATGACGTAGATGCACAAAGTAACCAGTAGTAGTGTGTCAACAACCAGGAACGTTGAAGCAAGAGGCTAAACTTCTCTGTGGTTTTGGTCCAGTAGCTACAACGTTGTAGCAGCTTGAAACGCACCCCGTGCACATGTGCAGATACTATGTGTGACTGTGTGAGAGCATTGCTATACAATATGATGTGGTCAACTGATACGTAAAATACCCATCCAGGTGTTGTTAGGTCTTGCAGGCGTCAGCAACGTCTGAGCAGAGGAATATGACCGACATGTTATATCAATCTGGTGCCTGACTGCACAGTCGATTGGTTAAAGCACGCCAAGTCTGAGCAGGGGAACGCGTCCAATATCTGCAGTGCTGCTGGGGGCAACAACATCTTGCTGAGTATACCTTTAAATGAAAGTCAGTCTCAATGTGACCCGTCAGATTCAGCTTTAAAACAACATTGAAAACTCCATTTAATTTTTGCCCTAAAACTGAACTTAATCATAATGGTTTCTATTATATTTTAGTTAGATTTGGAGTCAAAGATAAATAGTTTCAATATAGTTCTAGTTTTTCAAACAGGTGTGTTAATTATTTTATTTCAGTAGTTTATTTTATTTCAGCAGATTCGTTTTTATTTAATTTTCAGTTGTAGTTTACTATAAACACTTTGGGCCCCAAAACTGTTTGGATGACTGTAAAAGTGAGGGAAATACAGAAGAATCAATACTAACCTCCAGTTCATCTCATCTTTGTTCCCATCAGTTACCCCATTGTCACGGTTTGTAACAGAAGGGGTGTCTGTGGGATGAGAAGTGTTCGACTCAGCACTGGTTAGTGATGTTTGGTGAGTGGTTGGAGCTGTTGTCACTGTGAGAGGCAGACATTATAAAGTATCTCCAATAAACTGACTGATGTATCATTGACATTCAAATGAATAAAACCAGGGAATTGGGATGTTGATTGAAACTAATCACTATTATGCTTTCTTAGGTAATGTGTGACATGCATTAGAATACAATTCTTAAAATGTTCAGAATTCATTTGAAATCTAGGTGGTAGATATGATGAAAAAGATGTATAAAGACAGTTCATTTTCTTAATCTTTTACATGACTGACAGGATAATCTCAAGCGAATGCGTGGTAAAGAAATGTCCACTTTGTTTCAGAAAAGGCCTTTCAATGTTCCTTAATCTCTAACAACACTGGATAAATAAAAAGGGAATCATACTTAGTTATATGGGATTGTTCTCTACTTACTCATGGTGGTACTCTGTGTTGTGGTCTGTTGATTGACAGTGATATGAACAGGCATCTGTAGGTCTCCCTTTTCACACCAGTACCAGCCAGTGTTCTCCATCCTCAGTTCAGTCATAGTCACCATTAAGACATAACTGTTATTTCTCTGCTCCTGCTCTAACTTCACAAATGTTCCATCTAAAGCCCTCGAAAGGCCCACATCCACACAAAACCCAGAGCCACCCATCCTGCACCACCTCCCGCTGACTCCAAGTTTACTATAGTAACAGCTCACGGTGAGTCTCCCTCCTACAACTCCAGTCAGCTCTTGTTGGTCCACATAGAGTTCTGGAGTTCCTGAACACAATGATAGAGGTTGTGATTGGATGAGTCTGATAAAGAATACACACATACATATTGAGACAACCTAGTCATCATTAATATTCATATAACACTGAGAAAGTGTATGTTGAAACACTGGTTCAGTCACTGATAGTATGAACTATAGATGTAGACTAGAGCATACAGAACAGACAGTGTGTTTGATAATGATACAGCAACATGTATTTTTATACAACACAGGCTTTTCTGACCCAGGAGGTGTACAGAGATGTTTGTAATCTACCACTATAATATCCTCTAGAGATTTAATTTGGTGAAATTATGTATGACTGCTTCGTAGAGGGAACAGTAACACCCTCATCAACAGGACTATTATGGGACATTACTTTATGAGACATTAATGAGCCCTACTATTAATTCTGCTTTAATGGACACAGCAGTGTTCAGATCTTACCTGGAGTAACAGATAGCTGCAGTCCAACCCCATCATCTGTCCATTCCTTCTCCACAATATACCAGTAATAATCAGAATCACTAGGACTAAGCCTCGTTATGGTCACAGTGAAGGTTTGCTGGTTGATGTCATCAGAGATTGAGGTCTTACCACTGGTCTTAGGATGGTCAGTTCGTACTACAGTAGAGCAACCTGACCAAGAATATCCCCTACACCAGTATTTCACATTGTTTCTATATCTCTGATCATAGAGACATGGGATGGTGATGGAGTCTCCTTGAGTTACAGACACATGACTCACTGTGGACACACTCTGTGTATCTGTAGACACAACAACATAAAACATTCATTTGAAATACTTTAATTTTACCCTGCTGCTCATAGTTCCATCAGATGATCAACCAAACAACTTGACATAATGCTTTCATTTGTGACTTTTGTAGAGGAAGGATGCAAACTGTGGTTGTTACACCATGTGTTGGTGACACCTGATAATAATTCAGACATAATGTAAGAGTTGATGTTGTCAGACCCAAGTCCAGCCATCAGTACAGAGGCAACACTTTAACAATTCATATCATATTTAGATTTGACGTGAAAATTACTACACCCCTAAACTATGGACACAATCTCTAGTTTCAATCAATTAAACATTAAAGTTTAAGAATGTTTAGTATATAGTAAAACATTTAATTGGATTGTTCTTGATATCTAAAGTAATACATTGAATCCCACAAAAATGTTTGTGCAAAAGAAGTTAATAGCAGCTTTGTTCAAATGTACATTGATTGACACAGGCACTTTTTCTTTTCTGTTTCTTAATAATATGTTAGTTCTCTTTTACTTGAAGTCTTACGCAATAACTAGAAATGTCAAACTGTTGAAAGTACAACTGATTCACAAGCTAAATCTATAAAACAGCATTTATCGATCACCTAACCACAAACACTGAAATCCATAATATAACCGCAATGTCTATGTACAAAGTAAACAGAACATTACAAGTGTTATGACTTTCAGCATGTACTCAGTCTCAGTGTTTGACTTGGAGGAAGTGAGTCTAATAATATCAAACAATAAAATGTCTTCCCTCACTTACCTGAGAGTCCAGTGAGGAAGAAAAGGGTTTGAAGGACAAGGAGGAGATGTGGAGCCATGAGAGAGAAAGTCTCTGGTAGTATTTATGTTGGTATGGAAGCACTGTTGTCTGTCAGGGACCAAGGCACCCAGGCTACTGATAACTTCCTGTTTTAAAGACATAATGCAACCAGTGCCCTGTGCAATACCTTGTGAATTCACTGATGTTGAACAGTTTAAACCTGACCAAAGCTGATATGGTCATAATGTTGTAAAATGTATGCTAATACATATGCTTGTATATATGATGATTATTTGTAGGTTATTCCCCATCTTCAATACACTGATAACCTTGTGTATTAACTCCTGAGTCCTGTGTTGATCTGGTCCTGTCTCATAGTAATGAGGTATGGATGCAGCCTTCACAGGTGTTGCTGCTTAGAAGAACCTTTCAGTGTTGCTGATCCATATTCTGACACAGATACGTCCTTATAAATACGTCATACTGCTTGATTCAACCCTTTACACTCTTGCTGTAGTCATTGAAGGAGTTACAATGGCATTAATATTTAAGATATTGTTGTGTTTTTTTGCTGGTTATTCAATTCAGATGTAACATTATGAGGCAAATTATATTGAGAAGAGTAGAGTTTCTTCAACAATGTATATTTAGTTTATTAGCATTTATTTTTTAAATGTATAAAGATGGAGGAATTATTATTGGAACAGTCCACTACGGCTGTGACTTGTTACATTAAACCATAAGAAATAACCATCAGGAAAAGGACTAGAGACACTGCCAATAAGCAGCACTACATTGGTCAAGAGTTTCATTTCACAACACATGAACATTTCAGTAGAACAATTATATAAACCAAACAATTATATAAGTCATAATTGATTGTGTACATACAGTACACATATCAAGTACAGGGGCCCCCCAGGGAACGGTCCTGTCCCCCTTCCTGTTCACCCTCTACACCTCCGACTTCAGATATAACTCTGAAACATGCCACCTACAGAAGTTCTCGGATGACTCCGCAAATGTAGGGTGCATCAGGGGTGGGCAGGAGGAGGAGTACAGGAGCACAATCAATTACTTTGTGTTGTGGTGTGAGCAGAATCACCTTCAGCTCAATATCAGCAAAACATAGGAGATGGTGGTGGACATCAGGAGAACCAAGGACCAACTGACCGCAGTCCCTATACAGGGGATGAATGTTTAAATGGTTGGGTCATTGTCATGTCCTGATATGTTTCACCTGTCTGTGTTTGTCCCCTCCCCACACCAGGTGCACCCTATCTCCATCATTAATTAGTTTGGGTATTTAGTCCCTTGGGTTCTGTTGGGGTTTTGCCAGATCGTCTTGCCTAGTCAGTCGTTTCCAGCACTCTCCTGTATTACTAACTCTGCCAGTCTGTTTCCCGGTATTTGGACCTCTACCTGCCTGTTGGATTACGTTCCTGTCTAGCCCCTCATGTGCCTTCGACCTTCTGATCTGCTGACAAATGAACTCTGCCTGCATTACGGATTACAAGCCTGCCTACTCCTCTGTACCGCCATCCTTCTGATTCCCGGTACCGAACGCTGCCTGAACTACGACTACGAACCTGACTCTCCTTATTGGACGACTGCTATTCAGATCCCCTGTTACGAACATTGCCTGTCATTTACTACGAGCCTGTCTTGCCCCATATATCCTATTAAACAGTCAATCATATCTCTGCCTCCGTGTCCGCTTTTGGGTCCCGTATATCTGTCGTCCTGTCAGAACGATCTGGCCATGACGGACCCAGCGGAGTTGACCCATCTACAGAACGCAATAGCCCACCAAGAAGTTGTTGTGGGTCGACACGAGGAGGTGCTACGTTCAATAGCAGAGGAAATCCGTGAGCAGAGAGATAACCAGCAGCGGGTCACCGAATGCCTGCTCCAACACTTGGAGAGATTAACACTGGCACTACCGGCACAGAGCAATTCCCACCCGTCTCCTGTCCCACCTATACCCAGCAACCCAACACCTTCCCCGGTTTGCCTAAGAGAGCCGCACTTACCTGCTCCCGAACGGTTCTCAGGTGATTTGAGTTATTGTGGTCCGTTTTTGTCCCAATGCTCACGTATCTTTGAGCTGCAGCCATCCTCCTTTCCCACAGAGAAGTCACGGGTCGCATATATGATAACCATGATGACGGGGCGAGCCCTGGCCTGGGCTACGCCGATCTGGGACCAGCAACTTCCAGTCTGTTACAGCCTGGCAGCGTTTACTGCGGAGGTAAAAAAAGTTTTCGATGCTCCACTATCCGGCAGAGAAGCGGCACGTCAGCTGTTAAATCTAAGACAGGGGACTAGCAGCGTGTCGGATTACTCCATTAAATTCCGGACCCTGGCAGCGGAGTGCTCATGGAATTCCGAGGCTCTGCTCGATGCATTTTACGATGGATTATGTGATTCCATTAAAGATGAGCTCGCCGCCCGAGAGGTGCCTCCCAGTTTAGATAGTCTCATCTCCATTGCCATGCGTATAGGCAGTAGACTTCAGGAACGAAATCGGGAGAGAGAATATCGTCGTCCTGCTCAGGCACTTCCGCATTTCGGCGGATCGGGTGGTAGAACGTCACAGGGACTGACGGGACTACCCGAATTCTTCCGAGAACCATTGAGGGCGTCCGAGGTCCTTACGACTGAACCCATGCAAATAGGAATACGGGTGAGTCAAACTAAAACCCTGTGGGTATCCCCGGTTCGTTTTCCATTTCCTGCCACTATTATTTGGGGTTCCAAAACCCTGAAAGTAAATGTCCTAATGGATTCAGGGGCTGACGATTGCTTCATTGATAATTCACTTCTGGTTAAGTTAGGCATTCCCTCACGCCCTCTAAGCACGCCCATCGAGGCCACTGCCCTGGACGGTCGTTCTATTGGGCGGATGTCTCAGATATCGGTGCCCGTCACTCTGATCCTGTCTGGTAACCACAGGGAGGAGATCCAGTTCCTGCCCTTACATTCTCCTAACACTCCGATTGTGTTAGGCCATTCTTGGCTTGTCAAACACAACCCTCACATCGACTGGACTACTGGTTCTGTTATTAACTGGAGCCCTTTTTGCCTTGCTCATTGTCTGAAGGCTGCTCCGCATGTTCTGAACAGACAGGTTTCACATTCCACAGAGGACATCGATGTGTCGTCTGTCCCTTCCGAATACTGGGATCTAAGGGAGGTCTTCAATAAGTCTCGGCTACCTCTTTACCACCTCATCGGCCATATGACTGTGCCATAGACCTCCATCCAGGCACATCACCCCCCCGTGGACGTCTGTACTCCCTGTCCGGTCCGGAAACTAAGGCCATGGCGGATTATGTGGAAACCTCCCTCAGGGCTGGGATTATTCTGCCATCATCCTCTTCTGCTGGGGCTGGGTTTTTCTTCGTGGCCAAGAAGGATAAGACCCTACGCCCATGCATTGATTACCGGGGCCTGAATGACATTACGGTGAAAAACCGTTACCCACTTCCACTGCTCGCCTCCGCTTTTGAGCTGCTCCAAGGAGCCACGATCTTCTCGAAACTGGATCTCCGAAATGCCTACCACCTGGTACGGATACGAGAAGGGGATGAATGGAAGACGGCGTTTAACACTGCTAGTGGACACTATGAATACCTGGTGATGCCATTCGGGTTGACTAACGCTCCCGCTGTCTTCCAGGCTCTGGTAAACGACGTACTCCGGGACATGATTAATCGTTTTGTTTTTGTATATCTGGACGATATCCTGATTTTTTCCAATTCAGCCCAGGAACACACGGCACACGTAAGACAGGTCCTTCAGCGATTATTAGAGAACCAACTGTTTGTGAAAGCAGAGAAGTGTGAATTCCATCGCTCTGTCATTCCTTTCCTGGGTTACATAGTGGCTGCGGGTAGCATCCGAATGGATCCAGGCAAGGTCCAAGCCGTCACTGATTGGCCACAACCCTCTTCACGCCTGGATCTGCAACGTTTCCTGGGGTTCGCCAATTTTTATCGCCGATTCATACGTAATTACAGTATTTTGGCAGCCCCACTCACTGCCTTAACCTCGACTAAGGTGAGCTTTGTATGGTCCTCCCAAGCCGCCCAGGCTTTCGCTGCCCTCAAACAGCGCTTCACCTCAGCCCCCATTTTGATTCACCCAGATCCGGCCCGGCAGTTTGTGGTGGAGGTGGACGCCTCCAATGTCGGTGTGGGGGCCGTCTTGTCACAAAGGTCGGACAGCGACCAGAAGCTGCACCCCTGCGCATTCCTCTCTCGTCGTCTGACACCTGCTGAGGTTAACTACGACGTCGGCAACAGGGAATTGCTGGCGGTCAAGACCGCATTGGAGAAGTGGAGACATTGGCTGGAGGGGGCGGAACAGCCATTTCTTGTGTGGACAGACCACAAAAACCTGGAGTATCTACGCTCAGCCAGGAGGCTCAATGCCCGACAAGCCAGGTGGGCTC
Organism: Thymallus thymallus; assembly: GCA_023634145.1. Taxonomy (NCBI): domain Eukaryota; kingdom Metazoa; phylum Chordata; class Actinopteri; order Salmoniformes; family Salmonidae; genus Thymallus; species Thymallus thymallus. The sequence continues at coordinate 17,947,188 of CM042389.1, read as the reverse complement.
TGTTTTTTACCCGCTTTGATTTCACCCTATCTTATCGACCTGGTTCTAAGAACACTAAACCGGACGCCCTCTCCCGTGTGTTCAGTCCTGCTGCTGCCCAAGGTAATGAGCACATTCTCCCTGTCTCTTGTCTGGCTACGTCCTTGGTCTGGGGTATTGAAGAGGATGTGCGTAACGCACAACAGTTGAGTCCTGACCCCGGAGGGGGTCCGCCAGGCTGCCTGTTCGTGCCTGACCCCGTCCGATCCCGAGTCCTGGAATGGGGTCATTCATCGAGACTGACCTGCCACCCCGGCTCACGGCGGACCCTGGCATTTATACGTCGACGGTTTTGGTGGCCCACCATGGGGGTGGATGTCCCCTCTTTTGTCTCAGCTTGCACGGTGTGCAACCAAAACAAGACGCCCCGCCAGGCCCCGGCTGGTCTTCTGCAGCCTCTTCCGGTCCCTCGTCGTCCATGGTCGCACCTCTCCCTGGATTTTGTCACAGGCCTGCCACAATCCGACGGCAATACCGCTATCCTCACCATAGTGGACCGATTCTCGAAGGCGGCACACTTCATCGCCCTGCCTAAGCTGCCATCGGCCAAGGAGACGGCCCAACTGATGGTGCAGCACGTTTTCAGGATCCACGGACTACCCATTAACATTGTCTCTGATCGGGGTCCTCAGTTCACCTCCCAGTTCTGGAGGGCCTTCTGCACCCTTATTGGATCCTCCATCAGTCTGTCTTCAGGATTTCATCCAGAATCAAACGGTCAATCGGAGCGGGCCAATCAGGACCTAGAGACTGTGCTTCGGTGCCTGGTTTCTGACAATCCCACCACCTGGAGCCGGCAACTTGTTTGGGTGGAATATGCCCGCAACACCCTGCCTTCCTCCGCTACGGGGCTTTCCCCCTTCGAGTGCTCCTTGGGCTACCAGCCTCCGTTGTTTCCGGAGCAAGAAGAGGAGGTTGGCGTCCCGTCGGCCCAGTTGTTCGTCAGGCGCTGTCGTCGGACATGGAGAAAGGCCCGGGCGTTTTTGCTACGCACCAATGCCAGGTATCGGCGGCAGGCCGACCGTCGCAGGACCCAGGCTCCCCACTATCGTGTGGGCCAGAGGGTGTGGCTGTCCACCCGAGATCTGCCCCTTCGGGTGGAGAGTCGCAAGCTTTCATCCCGTTACATCGGCCCTTATCAGATCTCCCGGGTGGTCAACCGCTCAGCTATATGCCTCATGTTGCCCCGGTCCCTCCGCATTAATCCTACCTTTCATGTGTCCCGTGTAAAACCTGTCTCTCATTGTCCTTTGTCCCCTGTTCCTAGGCCTGCCCCTCCTCCTCGGGTTATTGACAACCAACCTGCCTGGACGGTGCGTCGCCTCCTGAGAGTCCGTCCACGGGGCCGGGGTTTCCAGTATCTGGTTGACTGGGAGGGCTACGGGCCAGAGGAGCGGTCTTGGGTCTCTACCAGGGACATCCTTGACCCGGAGCTCATTGCCGACTTTCATCGACGGCATCCCGGTCAGCCAGGTATGCACCCGGGTCGGTCGCCAGGTGGCGCCCGTAGGGGGAGGGGTACTGTCATGTCCTGATATGTTTCACCTGTCTGTGTTTGTCCCCTCCCCACACCAGATGCACCCTATCTCCATCGTTAATTAGTTTGGGTATTTAGTCCCTTGGGTTCTGTTGGGGTTTTGCCAGATCGTCTTGCCTAGTCAGTCGTTTCCAGCACTCTCCTGTATTACTAACTCTGCCAGTCTGTTTCCCGGTATTTGGACCTCTACCTGCCTGTTGGATTACGTTCCTGTCCAGCCCCTCATGTGCCTTCAACCTTCTGATCTGCTGCCAAACGAACTCTGCCTGCATTACGGATTACGAGCCTGCCTACTCCTCTGTACCGCCATCCTTCTGATTCCCGGTACCGAACGCTGCCTGAACTACGACTACGAACCTGACTCTCCTTATTGGACGACTGCTATTCAGATCCCCTGTTACGAACATTGCCTGTCATTTACTACGAGCCTGTCTTGCCCCATATATCCTATTAAACAGTCAATCATATCTCTGCCTCCGTGTCCGCTTTTGGGTCCCGTATATCTGTCGTCCTGTCAGTCATACAAGTTCCTTGGAGTCCATATAGACAACAGGCTGGAATCGGCTGTTAACACCGGGGCTCTGTACAAAAAGGGCCAGAGCCGACTCTACTTTCTGAGGAGGCTCAGGTCCTTCAACGTACCTTCTACTTGTCTGTGGTGGCCAGTGCCATCGTTTTTGCAGTGGTGTGCTGGGGCGCCAACATAAAGTCCGGTGATGCTTCTCTATACCAACTTGCAATATTTTTATCATTTTATTTTATTTAGTTTTTTTCACCTAACACTCTGTAACAATGTATAGTGTACATATTTAGCCATCCACCCATACTATGCTATGTCTTTTTATAGCTTTTTGCACTCCAGACTTCTTGTATTTTTATACTTTTTCATACTGCCGCTCTATGTATCATGTATCGTGTATCGTGTATCTGTCTTTTGTGTATTTTCGTTCTGGCATTTTTCACCTGCCCTGTGTTTTTTCGTAGCTGTTTAACAAAGAAATTTCCCCTCAGGGATCAATAAAGTATCTATCTATCTATCTATCTATGCTAACAATTTACTTAAAACCCATAAGTCATAACCATGTCATAATATACGTTGTCATGACCAATATATTTACACCTGTTATTTACACCTGTAGTGACATATATATGTAGTTATTTTATGGCTGGTTGTGACACCTACATAAGGGTGTCAAAACCCAGATTTATTCAAATTATTATTTTAAGTTTCCTTTTGTTTTAAAGTTTGTTTCCTAAATACTTTGTTATTGTTTTAATGAATTTCTTTGCATTCATGTTTTTTTTCATCATATTTTAAATATCTTGTAGAAAATACACTTTAAGTCACTGTCATGAAGCATAATGACCATCATAGTCATATAAGCCTGTTAGGCCTATCATGTACATGCCCTTATATCAGTCATTAGTCAAAAATAAGGTGTCTTGTCCTGCTCCTGAAAACTGCTCCTGCATTTATCTCAGTCATCAACAACAGAGCATTGGGGTAGGTGCATGTCTGACATCAATGTGTAAACAATTACAATTAAATATGGACAATAAAAAAAAAAATTTAATAACATAAACATACGGTTGACAAGTAGGCTATGGTGTAATGGAATGTTTTGCCTTGTGTGGTAGGTTTTGACACTCTTATGTAGGTGTCATAACCAGCCACAAAATAACATAATATATATCACAACAGGTCAAAATATGTGGCATGACAGTGTTATGACCATATTATAACAGGTTATGACAAGTTATATCAGCTGTAATGACATATTATGACATCATTATGACCATGTCATAACATAATATGATGCTGGTTGTCAAGTAAAGTGTTACCGAAAATATGTGTTGGGAATAGAATCGTGTACCCTAGTCTTATTCTAAGAGAATGAACAAATGTAAGGTATACAAATATGTAAAATGGTTATGATATAGAACAAGTAATTAAGGTAAAGCCTAATGACAGCTGCATATTTTATTTTAAAACAATCTTGCCTGCTGTGAAAAAAAGTGTGGGCTTCAAGCATTTGAGGCAAACATTTGGTAAATGTGGCCCTTAACCAATCCATAAAGATCTATCTGGTTTCTACACATCCTTGGTATGATCTTGATGTCGTTTTTTTCCTAAACTTCACCACAGCAACGATGGTGCACAGGAGGAAGAGTACTGCATTACCAGCTTTCACCAGGTAGGAGAACGTGCGTTCCAATCTGTAGAAGAATACAATTATTTTGTCATGACATTATGAAAATTGTAACCAGACAAACCGTTTTTGGAGAGAGAAGTGTCCAGGTGACACTTCTGATATTTAAAAAGACAGATAACAAGCTATCATACTTTAATTTCCTTTACTTGCATATCTAGCTATTTATTTCCTAACCACTTAATGTCTTACTTTCATATTTCAATGTGGAAGTGTCAAACTTAGCTGTAAAGTAATTCACAGACCTCCTGCACACTATCATGTTTGTTGTTGAAACAATGGATTTCATCAATTACATTTTTAGTAATCTACATTCAAATTGAGCTTATTATGGTGCCCTTTCAAGGCATTTGTGTACACCTACGTATCGGGTCCATGCAGTAGCAGCTCTAGCTTGTATGGCGCCCTGGGCAAACCCCCCTTTCAGCACCTGCACCCGCACCCCGCCCCCGGCAAGATGTCGCCAATACCTAAATCCGCTACTGGGTCCATGGTGTGTGTTGTTGACAGAGGCATGAGAGGTAAAGGTGACTGCAGGTTCTCCAGTCATAACAGCAGAGAAGTCTTGGGGTGCTGGCATTGGCACGTCTGTCATGGTTAAAGAAAATAACAATACAAATAATCTGTCTTTTTCAGACTAATTTCTAAGTGGGGAAGTAAAGCATAGATTAAAGTCTGGTTGTAGAGTGATGTAACAGGGTGGATTCTCTACCAGTGGCAGGGAATATCCACCCTGTTACAGTGACATACCAATGCTTTACAATAAGCAAAGTGCATAAACTATATTAGATGCAACTGTAGATATCAAGCTGTTTACAGGACCTTAAAGGTTCTGTTTCAAAAGTGTTACCCACGACTTATTAAAAGTGGTTGAGATGATACTTTGTGTTGTGGTTGATTGCCAGTAATATGAACAGGCATCTCTAGGTCTCCCTTTTCACACCAGTACCAGCCAGTGTTCTCCATCCTCAGTCCAGTCATATTCACCATTAAGACATAACCTAACTTCACAAATGTTCCGTCCAAAGTCCCAAAACATCCCACAGTTACATAAGAGCCAGAGCCCCCCATCCTGCACCACCTCCTGCTGTCTCCAAGTTTACTATAGTAACAGCGCACGGTGACACTTCCTCCTACAACTCGTCACCTCTTGTTTGTCCACATAGAGTTCTGGATTACCCGAACACAATGTGATTGGATGAGTCTGATAAAGAATACAACAATATACTGTATACTGGCGACTACTTTGTCATCATTAATATACATATAACACTGAGAAAGTGTATGTTGAAACACTGGTTCAGTCACTGATAGTATGAACTATAGATATAGACTACACTCTTAGAAGTAAAGGTGATATCTATAACCTAAAAGGGTTCTTCGGCTGTCCCCATTGGAGAACCCTTTGAAGAACCCTTTTTGGTTCCATATCTCTGATCATAGAGACATGGGATGGTGATGGAGTCTCCTTGAGTTACAGACACATGACTCACTGTGGACACACTCTGTGTATCTGTAGACACAACAACATAAAACATTCATTTGAAATACTTTAATTTTACCCTGCTGCTCATAGAACCCATCAGATGATCAACCAAACAACTTGACATAATGCTTGAAATTCTGACTTCATTTTCTTAATGATCTTTTACATGACTGACAGGATAATCTCAAGAGAATGCGTGGTAAAGAAATGTCCACTTTGTTTCAGAAAAGGCCTTTCATTGTTCCTTAATCTCTAACAACACTGGATAAATAAAAAAGGAATCATACTTAGTTATATGGGATTGATCTCTACTTACTCATGGTGGTACTCTGTGTTGTAGTCTGTTGATTGACAGTGATATGAACAGGCATCTGCAGGTCTCCCTTTTCACACCAGTACCAGCCAGTGTTCTCCATCCTCAGTTCAGTCATAGTCACCATTAAGACATAACTGTTATTTCTCTGCTCCTGCTCTAACTTCACAAATGTTCCATCTAAAGCCCTCGAAAGGCCCACATCCACACAAGAGCCAGAGCCACCCATCCTGCACCACCTCCCGCTGACTCCAAGTTTACTATAGTAACAGCTCACGGTGAGTCTCCCTCCTACAACTCCAGTCATCTCTTGTTGGTCCACATAGAGTTCTGGTGTTCCTGAACACAGTGATAGAGGTTGTGATTGGATGAGTCTGGTAAAGAATACACACATATATATTGAGACTACCTAGTCATCATTGATATTCATAAAACACTGAGAAAGTGTATGTTGAAACACTGGTTCAGTCACTGATATTATGAACTTTAGATGTAGACTAGAGCATACAGAACAGACAGTGTGTTTGATAATGATACAGCAACATGTATTTTTATACAACACAGGCTTTTCTGACCCAGGAGGTGTACAGAGATGTTTGTAATCTACCACTATAATATCCTCTAGAGATTTAATTTGGTGAAATTATGTATGACTGCTTCGTAGAGGGAAAAGTAACACCCTCATCAACAGGACTAATATGGGACATTACTTTATGGGACATTAATGAGCCCTACTATTAATTCTGCTTTAATGGACACAGCAGTGTTCGGATCTTACCTGGAGTAACAGATAGCTGAAGTCCAACCCCATCATCTGTCTGTTCCTTCTCCACAATACACCAGTAATAACCCGAATCACTAGGACTAAGCCTCGTTATGGTCACAGTGAAGGTTTGCTGGTTGATGTCATCAGATATTGAGGTCTTACCACTGGTCTTAGGATGGTCAGTTCGTACTACAGTAGAGCAACCTGACCGATAATATCCCCTACACCAGTATTTCACATTGTTTCTATATCTCTGATCATAGAGACATGGGATGGTGATGGAGCCTCCTTGAGTTACAGACACATGACTCACTGTGGACACATTCTGTGTATCTGTAGACACAACAACATAAAACAGATTGAAATACTTTCATTTTACCCTGCTGCTCATAGTTCCATCAGATGATCAACCAAACAACTTGACATAATGCTTGCATTTGTGTCTTTTGTAGAGGAAGGAGGCAAACTGTGGTTGTTACACCATGTGTTGGTGACACCTGACAATAATTGAGACATAATGTAAGAGCTGTCACACCTAAGTCCAGCCATGAGGCAACACTTTAACAATTAAAATCATGGACATTACTACACCCATAAACTATGGAGACAATCTCTAGTTTCAATCAATTAAACATTAACGTTTTGGAATGTTTAGTATATAGTAAAACATTTGACTGTATTGTTCTTGATATCTGTTATAGTACATTGAAGCCCACAAAAATGTTCGTGCAAAATATGTTACTATCACATTCTAGCTATTTACGTTCTATCACACGTTCAAATGTATATTGATAGACACAGGTACTTTTTCTTTTCTATTTCTTAATAATATGTTAGTTCTCTTTTACTTGAAGTCTTATGCAATAACTAGAAATGTAAAACTGTTGAAAAGTACAACTGATTCACAAGCTAAATCTATAAAACAGCATTTATCGATCACCTGACCACAAACACTGAAATCCATAATATGACTACAATGTATATGTACAAAGTAAACAGAACATTACAAGTGTTATGACTTTCAGCATGTACTCAGTCTCAGTGTTTGACTTGTAGGAATATAATCTAATAATATCAAACAACAAAATGTCTTCCTTCACTTACCTGAGAGTCTAGTGAGGAAGAAAAGGATGTCCAGGACAAGGAGGAGATGTGGAGCCATGAGTGGATGAGAGAGAAAGTCTCTGGTAGTATTTATGTTGGTATGGGAGCACTGGTGTGTGTCAGGGACTAACTTCCTGATCCACTTAGACATAACTTTTTAAACTCTTCCTGTTTTAAAGACATAATGCAACCCGTGCAAGACCTTGTGAATTCACTGATGTTGAACTGTTGAAAACCTGACCAATGCTGATAAGAAAAGTATGCTAATACATTTTCATGTTTATAAGATGATTATTCGTGGTTTATTCCCCATCATCATTACACTGATAACCTAATGTATTAACTCCTGAGTCCTGTGTTGGTCTGGTCCTGTCTCATAGTAATGAGGAGGGTTGGGGAGCAACGGATTACATGTATAGATTACAAAAAATGGTAACTGTAATATGTTATGTTACCAGCTAAAATATTGTAATCATATTACATATACTTTTGAAAAACTAGATGATTACTTCAAGGATTACTTTTAAATTCAGAAAGGTATATGTTTGAGAAAAAAAATCTATGACAATTCTCTGTTTTCTCAATGACATTTAAATCATCATTGAAAAAAGGTGCACGTTTAAATTTATTCCACCTGAGCGAGTCTGACCACAGAAAATGTGTTTGATGGATCGCGGAAAAGAACAGGAATAGGCTTTTGTGGGCTACAGACCAAACTATGTCTTCCAATGGTGCGACTGCTGTCGGCATCCAAAGACTATCCAACTTGAATAAACGCTTGGAGGTAAGGATGACAGCAGTGGTGTAGTCTACGGCGATATGGATATCACTTATTGGTGATATCTACATAGCGCATTGATGTGAATCACACTGCTGCTCTCTCATTTAGTTATTTGCGCCGTACAGATTGTGGTTGTTGTGGATGGCTGTTCACAAATCTAAATGTGTATTTGAACCCAATACGGGTTCAATTCAACAAGTTTGAGCTGCCTATCAATCATTGTTTGGACAGCCAGTGAAAAATGTGCTCTTGTAACAGCTTCATATGCGGATCCCAGCCTATGGAATAAAAGTGGGGCTGTTATTGCTCAATCTAATTCATACTGATAAAAACATTTGATCCAAAGGTGTAATGGACACATTCTCAAACTCGCACACTTTCAATAGACTTAAAGGGGCAATCTGTATTTGCTAAATCCATTTTTGGATTTATATTCTTATAACTTATAAATGCCTCATGAGCTTAGTTCAACTGTCACACTCCATGAGAACCCAAAATATAAGCTTGTTTTTCTCCAATATTTGTAAACATTGTAAATGTAAACAAACACTGTATAGCCTCATAACATGGTTAAAACAACAATGTTGATATCATGGATGGTCAGTCCTTGCAGCCATAGCTCTGTCTATTATTAACGTGAAACCAACCATGGAGGTTATTAATTTAAAGATCTTTGGAAGACTATTCCAAAGTGTGACAACTGAGTACAAAAGGGTTTCTTTTCCCATACCACTCTTAAATCTGAAAGGAACAATGTCAGTTTCACTCGCTCTAGAATAGTTATGGTTATCCCTGGACCCTGACCAAGTTAAAGTAGTTACATAGGTACTTGGGGACCATATCGCGGACCATTTTATGAAAAAGACAATTTAATCTGAGAGACTCTCTCCTCCACTTCGAGCCATCTGAGACTTTCAAAATGGTAGTGGTCAAAATGAGTATGTGCTGGAAATCGGAGAATAATCCTGACTAATTTGTTCTGAGATGTCTGCAATTAGTTTTTAATTATCTAGGGGGCACTGTTGTACCAGGAACATCTGGTAGATCCACAGCCAATATAACCATCACCTTCCTGTCTACTCATGGTCAATACCACAACTTGTCTTCCATTGGCATCAAAAATGTTCTTTAATTATACTGATTCTCCATCTAAATTCCCAACACTGCACCAGAATAATAGCACCTCATAGAATCACCTCATAGCTCCAGAATTACCATAGTAACAGTGAGACTACCTCCTACAATTCGAGTCACGGGTTGTTGGTCAACGTAAAGGCTTGTAATACCTGAACTCAGAGAGACAGAAAGACAAATGTAATGTATCAGATAAAGCATATCATAAAGACACTATTACTCTTCAATCATAAAACAACTTCTTCAAATTGAAATAAAAAGCATTTCTCTGAATTATGGACAGGGTGGGGTAATTTTTGAAGGGACAGGATAATATTATTAACTTATGATTGTTTTAGACAGATACAGGGGGAAAAGTAACATAATGAACATATAGGACTTATAAGACAGTTTATGGGACATTACTGAATCCCATTCATTCTGCTTTACTGAACACAGATGCTAGCAGTATAAGGATCATACCTTGAGTGGCAGATAAGGACACTCTTACTCCATTATCCACTACTCCTTTGATACAAACAAGAAAATGCTCATCCAGAAGCGGCGCTCCTTGTGGCCGGTGACTATAATGCAGGCAAACTTAAATCCGTTTGACCTCATTTCTACCAGCATTTCTACCAGCATGCAACCAGAGGGAAAAAACTCAAGACCACCTTTACTCCACACACAGAGATGCATTGAAAGCTCTCCCTCGCCATCCATTTGGCAAATCCGACCAGAATTCTATCCTCCTGATTCCTGTTTATAAGAAAAAACTAAAGCAGGCAGTACCAGTGTCTCGCGCAATACGGAAGTTGTGAAATGATGCAGATGCTACGCTACAGGACTGTTTTTCTATAAAAATATCTGGAATATTTTCCGGTATCCATCCAATGGCATTGAGGGGTATACCACCTTAGTCACGGGCTTCATCAAAAAGTGCATCAACGACGTAATGCCCACAGTGACCGTACGTACATATCCCAAACAGAAGCCATGGATTACACGCAACATCCGCACTGAGCTAAAGGCTAGAACTGCCACTTTCAAGGAGTGGGACACTAATCCGAACGCTTATAAGAAATCCTGATGTGCCCTCAGACGAACCATCAAACAGGCAAAGCGTCAATACAGGACTAAGATTGAATCCTACTACACCGGCTCTGACACTCGTTGGATATGGAAGGGCTTGCAAACTATTAAGGATTACAATAGAAAACCCAGGCGAGCTGCCGAACCCAGGCGAGCTCCAATTCGCATACTGCCCCAACAGATCCACAGATGACACAATCTCAATCGCACTCCACACTGCCCATTCCCAACTGGACAAAAGGAACACCTATGTGAGAATGTTGTTCATTGACTACAGCTCAGCGTTCAACACCATAGTGACCATAAAGCTCATCACTAAACTAAGGACCCTAGGACTAAACACCTCCCTCTGCAACTGGATCCTGGACTTCCTCACGGGCCGCCCCCAGGTGGTAAGGGTAGGTAACAACACATCTGACACGCTGATCTTCAACACTGGAGCCCCTCAGGGGTGCATGCTCTGTTCCCTCCTGTACTCCCTGTTTACCCACGAATGCGTGGCCAAGCAAGACTCCAACACCATCATTACGTTTGCTGACGACACAACAGTGATAGGCCTGATCACTGACAATGATGAGACACCCTATAGGGAGGAGGTCAGAAACCTGGCAGTGTGGTGCCAGGTCAACAACCTCTTCCTCAACATGAGCAAGACAAAGGAGCTGATCGTGGACTACAGGAAAAGTAGGGCAGAACACACCCCCATTCACATCGACGGGGCTGTAGTGGAGCGGGTCGAGAGTTTGAAGTTCCTTGATGTCCACATCAACAACCAACTATCGTTGTCCAAACAAACCAAGACACTTGTGAAGAGGGCACGACAACGCCTTTTCCCCTCAGGAGACTGCCCAGTACATCACTGAAGCCAAGCATTCTTTCATCCAGGACCTATATACTAGGTGATGTCAGAGGAAGGACCAAAAAATTGTTCTGCCCACAAATATTCTATAGGATTGAGGTCAGAGCTTTGTGATGGCCACTCCAATACCTTGACTTTGTTGTCCTTAAGCCATTTTGCCACAACTTTGGAAGTTTGGAAGACCCATTTGCGACCAAACTTTAACTTCCTGACTGATGTTTTGAGATGTTGCTTCAATATATCCACATCATTTTCCTTCCTCATGATGCCATCTATTTGTGAAGTGCACCAGTCTCTTCTGCAGCATAGCACCCCCACAACATGATGCTGCCACCCCCGTGCTTCATGGTTGGGATGGTATTCTTCGGCTTGCAAGCCTCTCCCTTTCCCTCCAAACATAATGATGGTCATTATGGCCAAACAGTTCTATTTTTGTTTCATCAGACCAGAGGGTATTTCTCCAAAACGTTCAATCTTTGTCCCCATGTGCAGTTGCAAACTGTAGTCTGGCTTTTTTATGGTGGTTATGGATCAGTGGCTTCTTCCTTGCTGAGCGGCCTTTCAGGTTATGTCGATATAGGACTCGTTTTACTGTGGATATTGATACTTTTGTACCTGTTTCCTCCAGCATCTTCACAAGGTCCTTTGCAGTTGTTCTGTGATTGATTTGCACTTTTTGCAAGTACATTCATCTCTAGGAGACAGAACACGTCTCCTTCCTCAGTGGTATGACGGCTGCGTGGTCCCATGGTGTTTATACTTGCATACTATTGTTTGTACAGATGAACGTGGTACCTTCAAGCATTTGTAAATTGCTCCCAAGGATGAACCAGACTTGTGGAGGTCAAAACATTTTTGGGGGAGTTCTTGGCTGATTTCTTTTGATTTTCCCATGATGTCGATCAAAGATGCACTGTTTGAAGGTAGGCCTTGAAATACATCCACAGGTACACCTCCAATTGACTCAAATGATGTCAATTAGCCTATCAGAAGCTTCTAAAGCCATGACATCGTTTTCTGGAATTTTCCAAGCTGTTTAAAGGCACAGTCAACTTAGTGTATGTAAACTTCTGACCCACTGGAATTGTGATATAGTGAATTATAAGTGAAATAATCTGTCTGCAAACAATTGTTGGAAGAATTACTTGTGTCAGCACTCTGTGGAGTGGTTGAAAAATGAGTTTTAATGACTTCAACCTAAGTGTATATAAACTTCTGACTTCAACTGTATATATTTCTTTGTATTCTCTCAGAAAAATGACGTTTGACTTTCAGAAAAACATATTGGTCAAGCTCAGGCACTTTTAGGTGCATTTTCCAACCTGTTACGTAAATAATCCTAATAGGGTGGAACCTAACAGGGTGGAAATTTGGAGCACTTAAACAGGATTTTAACTTCTCTATCAAATACATGAAACATTGAAAAACAGATAAAACAGAGTGTTTATATTTACTCAGCTTTGCACCGTTTTTTTCCCATCAAAGAAATCATGACACTTCCTGAATGTGGGGTCATTGTAGGAAGGTCGCTGTTAAAAGGAGAAGTACAAAATACTAACAGGGTGGAAATTGATATCAGGGACACACAGACAATCTTAAATAAGAATAAATACAATAACTATGAAAACAACATTACTGATGAGTGAATTTAACTAAGACTATGAAATAATGAAGAAAGACTTCAAATACATAAAATTCCCTTTCAAGATCCATGTTTTTGTGTTAAGGTAAAGGACACCAGCCTTTTGGAATCTACATTTTACACTATTTTACACTGATTAAGAAGTGATATTTCCTGAGGACAGAAAAGACACCGCAAAGTAATAATGACTTTCCTTCAAGACTTTCCTTGTATTTAGAGCCATCCATCATTCCTTCAATTCTGACCAGTTTCCCAGTCCCTGCTTCACTGTGGGGATGGTGTTCTCGGGGTGATGAGAGGTGTTGGGTTTGCGCCAGATGTAGCGTTTTCCTTAATGGCTAAAAAGCTCAATTTTAGTCACATCTGACCAGAGTACCTTCTTCCATATTTATTTAACCTTTATTTTACTAGGCAAGTCAGTTAAGAACAAATTCTTATTTATAATGACAGCCTAGGAACAGTGGGTTAACTGCCTTGTTCAGGGGCAGAACGACAGATTTTTACCTTGTCAGCTCAGGGATTCGATCTGGCAACCTTTCAGCTACAGGCCCAACACAAGGAAATAGGATAAACGCCAAGGGAGATGAATACGTTTGCAAGGCACTGTATCATGTATCAGTACCATTGTAACTCATTCAATGACTATAGCAAGAGTGTAAAGGCTAGTCTCCCAACATGCCCACAGCATGACGCTGCCACCTCCATGCTTCACCATAGGGATGGTGCCAGGTTTCCTCCTTCCTGGTTATTGCTCAGACCTGCACTGTCAACTGCGGGACCTTATATAGACAGGTGTGTTCCTTTTCAAATCATGTCCAATCAACATAATTTACCACAGGTGGACTCCAATCAAGTTGTAGAAACATCAAGGATGATCAATGGAAACAGGATGCACCTGAGCTCAATTTCGTGTCTCATAGCAAAGGGTCTGAATACTTATTTAAATAAGGTATCTGTTTTTTTATTTGTATTAAATATGCAATTTAGATTTTTCAGTATGGTGTTACTGTGTGTAGATTGCTGAGGATACATTTTTTTTGTATATGTATATGTAAAAAGTCAAGGGGTCTGAATACTTTCCAAAGGCACTGTATCCCTTAAACAATGTCAACTGCGCTTTGGTCCTATTAATGCTCACAAAATGTATATTTGGCACAATAAAAAAAAAAAAAAGTCAATCAATCAATCAAATGTATTTATAAAGCCCTTTTTACAACAGCCGATGTCACAAAGTGCTATACAGAAACCCAGCCTAAAACCCCAAACATCAAGCAATGCACATGTAGAAGCACGGTGGCTAGGAAAAACTCCCTAGAAAGGCGAAAACCTAGGAAGAAACCCAGAGAGGAACTAGGCTCTGAGGGGTGGAGATTATACCAATTCATGGCCATTAAGGCCAGTTTTTTTCCAAGATATTCAAAAGTTCATAGATGACCAGCAGGGTCAAATAATAATCATAGTGGTTGTAGAGGTTGCAACAGGTAAATACATCAGGGTGAATGTCACTTGGCGGTAGAGAGAGAGCGAGATGAAAACCGCAGGTCTGGGACAATGTGGCACGTCCAATGAACAGGTCAGGGTTCCATAACCGCAGACAGAAGAGTTGAAACCGGTGCAGCAGCACAACCAGGTGGACTGGGGACAGCTAGGAGTCATCAGGGCATGTTATCCTGATGCATGGTCCTAAGGCTCGGGTCCTCTGGGAGGGGAGGTAGAGTGGGAGGGAGAGAGAATTAGAGGAAGCATACTTAAATTAACACAAGACACCGGATAATAACATCAGATTTAACAAACTGACCCTAGCCCCCCGACACATAAACTACTTCAGCATAGATACTGGAGGCTGAGATTGGGAGGTCAGGAGACCCTGTGGCCCCCTCCGACAATACCCGAGGACAGGGCCAACCAGGCAGGATATAACCCCACCAACACTGCCAAAGCACATCCTCCACACCAATAGAGGGATAAACAACCACCAACTTACTACCCTGAGACAAGGCTGAGTATAGCCCACGAAAAAACCCCTCCACTGCGCACAAGCCCGAGGGGGCGACAAACCGGACAGGAAGTGACGCACCCCTACTAGGGATGGCATGGAAAGCACCAGTAAGTCAGTGACTCAGCCCCCGTAATAGGGTCAGAGGCAGAGAATCTTAATGGAGAGACTGGAACCGGCCAGGCAGAGACAGCAAGGGTGGTTCGTCGCTCCAGTGCCTTGCCGTTCACCCTTGCACCTCTGGGCCAGACTATATTCAATCATAGGATCTACTGAAGAGATGAGTGTTCAGTAAAGACTAACTGGGAATCAAAATGGCATGTCCATACTACAACATTTTAAAAATGACGCCTTGCGATATGGAGGGCAGCCTTTTGCATCCCCCAAATGGTCCAAAAGTGAAATCCGTACCCTTATCAATATCATGGACAGTAATGATTTGAGAACATCCGAAGATTTGAAAAGACACATACATTACCAGGCAAATCCTTTTAACTACTGTATATTTATAATTTAGGTCAGCCATGGAGTCCCTTGGGAAACCCAACTACCAAACCATCCAATGATGGGATATATAAATAAATTATCTTGGCTTCCGAAAGGACTGATCTCTATAATATATAAACAACTTTTGGAAAACTCATATTCTGAGCTAGTATTGTGAACGTATTGTCCACAGATCTATTCTGAACAACCCTTTAACTGGAACAGAATATGGATTAATAAGACCTTGGCATCCCGTAATGCGAGCATCAATTTATACATTTAAGTTAGTTCATAGACTGTATTTAACACCAAGGAGCATTTTACGATCAAATTTGCCGCAACTCTTAACTGTGTCTCCTAAATCAGGTTGGCACATTCCTACATATGTGTGAGTGCCCTGCAGTTTTTTGGGACAAGTACATCAAAGATTTTACTGAGGTACAGTTCATATAAGGAAATCAGTCAATTTAAATAAATTCATTAGGCCCTAATCTATGGATTTCACATGACTGGGAATACAGATATGCATCTGTTGGCCACAGATACCTGAAATAAAAGAGGTAGGGGCGTGGATCAGAAAACCAGTCAGTATCTGGTGTGACCACCATTTGCCTCATGCAGCGCAACACATCTCCTTCACATAGGTTTGATCAGGTTGTTGATTGTGGCCTGTGGAATGTTGTCCCACTCCTCTTTAATCGCTGTGTGAAGTTACTGGGTATTTGGTGGGAACTGGAACACGCTGTCGTACATGTCGATCCAGAGTATCCCAAACATGCTCAATGGGTGACATGTCTGGTGAGTATGCAAGCCATGGAAGAACTGGGACATTTATATATATACAGTGGGGAGAACAAGTATTTGATACACTGCCGATTTTGCAGGTTTTCCCACTTACAAAGCATGTAGAAGTCTGTAATTTTTATCATAGGTACTCTTCAACTGTGAGTGACGGAATCTAAAACAAAAATCCAGAAAATCACATTGTATGATTTTTAAGTAATTAATTTGCATTTTATTGCATGACATAAGTATTTGATACATCAGAAAAGCAGAACTTAATATTTGGTACAGAAACCTTTGTTTGCAATTACAGAGATCATACGTTTCCTGTAGTTCTTGACCAGGTTTGCACACACTGCAGCAGGGATTTTGGCCCACTCCTCCATACAGACCTTCTCCAGATCCTTCAGGTTTCGGGGCTGTCGCTGGGCAATACGGACTTTCAGCTCCCTCCAAAGATGTTCTATTGGGTTCAGGTCTGGAGACTGGCTAGGCCACTCCAGGACCTTGAGATGCTTCTTACGGAGCCACTCCTTAGTTGCCCTGGCTGTGTGTTTCGGGTCGTTGTCATGCTGGAAAACCCAGCCACGACCCATTTTCAATGCTCTTACTGAGGGAAGGAGGTTGTTGGCCAAGATCTCGCGATACATGGCCCCATCCATCCTCCCCTCAATACGGTGCAGTCGTCCTGTCCCCTTTGCAGAAAAGCATCCCCAAAGAATGATGTTTCCACCTCCATGCTTCACGGTTGGGATGGTGTTCTTGGGGTTGTACTCATCCTTCTTCTTCCTCCAAACACGGCGAGTGGAGTTTAGACCAAAAAGCTCTATTTTTGTCTCATCAGACCACATGACCTTTTCCCATTCCTCCTCTGGATCATCCAGATGGTCATTGGCAAACTTCAGACGGGCCTGGACATGCGCTGGCTTGAGCAGGGGGACCTTGCGTGCGCTGCAGGATTTTAATCCATGACGGCGTAGTGTGTTACTAATGGTTTTCTTTGAGACTGTGGTCCCAGCTCTCTTCAGGTCATTGACCAAGTCCTGCCGTGTAGTTCTGGGCTGATCCCTCACCTTCCTCATGATCATTGATGCCCCACAAGGTGAGATCTTGCATGTTGCCCCAGACCGAGGGAGATTGACCGTCATCTTGAACTTCTTCCATTTTCTAATAATTGCGCCAACAGTTGTTGCCTTCTCACCAAGCTGCTTGCCTATTGTCCTGTAGCCCATCCCAGCCTTGTGCAGGTCTACAATTTTATCCCTGATGTCCTTACACAGCTCTCTGGTCTTGGCCATTGTGGAGAGGTTGGAGTCTGTTTGATTGAGTGTGTGGACAGGTGTCTTTTATACAGGTAACGAGTTCAAACAGGTGCAGTTAATACAGGTAATGAGTGGAGAACAGGAGGGCTTCTTAAAGAAAAACTAACAGATCTGTGAGAGCCGGAATTCTTACTGGTTGTTAGGTGATCAAATACTTATGTCATGCAATAAAATGCAAATTAATTATTTAAAAATCATACAATGTGAATTACAGACTTCTACATGCTTTGTAAGTAGGAAAACCTGCAAAATCGGCAGTGTATCAAATACTTGTTCTCCCCACTGTATATATATTGGGGGTGTTGGATGGAGACATGTTGGGACTGGGTGGAATTGGGAGAATGGGATGGGAGGTTGGGGCTGGAGGCCCACTTTGTTTTTGTTTTCTGTTCTGGTTTATATTTAATTTATTATCACTTCAACTCTGTATTTATTTCTTACTGTTTGTTGGAGTCTTTTGAGTGGCAGCCTACGTGTAGGTTATATAAACTTATCATTTGAAATGGATACTATACCTGTAACCCCCCCAACATAAAACGACTGTCTTGTAGACCTGGGGCCGTATGTATAAAACACCTCAGAGTAAGAGTGCTGATTTAAAATAAGTTTACCCTTTTAGATCACAATGAATAAGATTACATGGCCAGGGGGTGATCTAATCCTATATCAGCACTGCTACTCTGAGACGCTCGATACATACGGTTGCAGATAGTTATGTGTGTTAGCATTAGAATTTATCCTACCCTCTTGTTGTGAGATGAAATTGTGCTCTGCATTCTGAAAATACTCTTAAGTATTTTAATCCCCTGTTAATGATGTTGTACATGCATTTATTTCAGGTAAGTTTCTTGTTATAGTAGTTTATTTGAGATATGTAGCATTGAAATACACATGATCAGTGGAATACATTAAATATTGCTATACAATGGGTGAAATAAGTATTGAACACGTCACCATTTTTCTCAAAAACAAATATATTTCCAAAGGTGCTATTGACATGACATTTTCACCAGATGTTGGTAACAACCCAAGTAATCCATACATACAAAGAAACCAAGACAAATAAGTTCAGAAATTAAGTTATGTGTAATAATGTGAAATGACACAGGGAAAAAGTATTGAACACATGAAGAAAGGGAGGTGCAAAAAGGCATGGAAAGACAACAGCTGAAAACTATCAGTAATTAAAAAGCAATCCAGCCCCCTGTCAGTGCAAATTAATATCAGCTGGTTCAGTCCCAACTGATGGCCTACAAAAAGGTCTCATTGCCAAGCTGTCACACAAGACACATCTCATGATGGGTAAAAGCAAAGAGCTGTCTCAAGATCTTCACATCCTAATTGTTGCAAAACATAATGATGGCATTGGTTATAGGCGCATTTCTAAGCTTCTGAATGTTCCAGTGAGCACTGTTGGGGCCATAATACGGAAGTGGAAAGACAATCATTTCACCATAAATTTGCCTCGACCAGGTGCTCCTCGCAAGATTTCTGACAGAGGAGTGAAAATAATAATCAGAAGAGTTGTCCAAGAGCCAAGGACCACTTGTGGAGAGCTTAAAAAAGACCTGCAATTAGCAGGTACTGTTGTCTCAAAGAAAACAGTAAGTAATGCACTCCACCGCCATGGCCTGTATGCACGCTCACCATGCAAGACTCCATTGCTGAAAAAAAAGCATGTTGAAGCTTGTTTAAAGTTTGCTGCACAACATTTGGAAAAGCCAGTGAAATACTGGGAATGTGGTCAGATGAGAGCAAAATTGAACTGTTTGGATGTCATAATACACACCATGTTTGGAGGAGAAATGGCACTGCACATCACCCTAAAAACACCATACCAACAGTGAGGTTTGGAGGTGGGAACATCATGGTGTGGGGCTGCTTTTCAGCAAATGGTACTGGCAAACTTCACATAATTGAAGGAAGGATGAATGGGCAAATTTACCGAGACATTCTTGACAAAACTCTGCTGCCATCTACCAGGATGATGAAGATGAAACATTTCAGCAAGACAATGATCCCAAACACACAGCCAAGGAAACTCTCAATTGGTTTCAAAGAAAGACAATAAAGCTGCTAGAATGGCCCAGCCAATCACCTGACTTAAATCCCATTGAAAATCTATGGAAAGAACTGAAGATCAAGATTCATAGAAGAGGCCCATGGAACCTTCAAGATTTGAAGACTGTTTGTTTGGAAGAATGGGCCAAAATCACACCAGAGCAATGCATGCGACTAGTTTCTCCATACAGGAGGCGTCTTGAAGCTGTCATTACCAACAAATGCTTGTACATAGTATTAAATAAATATCAGTAAGTGTGTTCAATACTTTTTCCCTGTGTCATTTCACATTATTACACATAACTTAATTTCTAAACTTATTTGTATGGATATGTATGGATTACTTGGGTTGTTACCAACATCTGGTGAAAATGTCATGTCAATAGCACCTTTGGAAATATATTTACTGAGAAAAATGGTGACGTGTTCAATACTTTTTTCACCCGCTGTATATATATATATATATATATATATATATATATAGAGGAACACTGACCTACAGCAGAGTGTCTTACTTTGTTAGTTTTTCAGAAAATATAAAATGACACTAAATTAATTTGCTTCTCTGGCACAATTAAGCCAGCAGATTCTGCACAATGAAAAAGAATGAGACTGTGGTAGACTGGCATTAGTCTTATTCAGTCCTTCCAGATCAGTAACCCCGAAAGAGGTAATGGAACTACGCCTAGGTTTGACATCTGGAGGGACTTCATTCAGTCTGTTGTGCTGTTGCCTCCTGCTGGAGAGAAAGTATCAGTTATTTTTTATTTATTTATTTATTTAACCTTTATTTAGCTAGGTCAACATACCAGTCTTATAGGTTACTAATAGACGATCAGTGTGTCAGAAAGTGCAGATGATAAAATGTAAAGTGCAGCAATAGAAAGGAAATAGCAAACATTAAGGTTTACACTGATCACATTGACCTATCTCTGGTGTGGGGCCACTGTGCTGTAGACCACATCATCTGGTTCTGCTGCCTGTACGAGAGGAGGAACACACAGTTATAATGGTGATATACAGAGCCTTCTGTATTGATACAGTACACTGTAGACACAGTAAATCAGCTTTTTATGCAGGCCTACATTTGGTTGGGTCTTGTTCTTGGTGACCACGGTGCTGTATGTCACTGCATCATCAGGAAATGGGTCCTGCTGGTAGACAGTTAAACAGGGAGTCATTCAGAAAACATTTACATCCATTTTGAATCCATTGTACATTCTACAACAAATCCAAGCTGTCAATTCAAGTTCTGCTTTTCAAGACAGAAAACATTTTCTATAAGACTAGCCGTGCTTATGTGTTTATTTAGTTTAAAGTTGACCTTTTGTGCGGTCCTGAGCTGCTTAGGAATCACAGTGCTGTACAAGTCACCATGTCTCTCAGGGTTGAGGTCCTGTGTGATGGAGGAGAGAGAGCAACATGATCACATCAACTCAGAGAGAGACTCAGTGTGGACTTTGAGTTGGATTTGGTTGAAGGGGGGTTGGGTTAAAGGAGTTAGGTTTAACCTGTTGTGCTGTTCCTCTGGTGTGACTCACAGTGCTGTAGGTAATGTCCTGTTCAGGGTCAGCATACTGCTGATGGAATGAAACACCGACCTTGTTAACATCAAACTGTTTTACCAAATGCCATAGAATGAGGATGTAGCTCTCATGCATACTGACAGTTTTTGCAGCTACATTTTTCTCCAATGATAACACAAAATGTGTTATCTTTCGAGTTTCAGTAGTTATGGTGTGTGATTTGACAAAGTCTGTTCTGGTCAAAGTGCATGACTAAATTAAACTGTTTATTTTAATATTCTTTTGTCCAGTAAACATGCTCTAAGAGATCAGGTTTTAAAGAATTATGACTAACTATTAACCAAAGAGAACCCTGGAATATCAAGAAGAGAAAGGAACAGATGAGTGAGAAGATAACATGATCATATCTTACAACTGAGGTGTTTGGTGGTTGGCCCTTTGCCTTCTTGTCCTCTGAAATAAAGAAAAGAGCATGTCAGTACTAAGGATCTTTGATTTCAGACATTTCATTTGTAGAAGCAACAACTCTCCTGTAGAAGCAACAACTCATTAACATTACAAAAAGTTTCACATAATTAAAACAAATACTTACTATGTTTCATCAACATCTTCCATGTGACCAAGATAGCAGCTATCACCACCACCAACAGGCTCAGAAATATGAGCAGGACTACCAGCAAACTGGAATATAATATACAATAAAATAGAATATATAGATTATCACAGGCATGGGGAAGTGGTAAATGATAAAGAAAGAACCTTTAAGGAAGATGTTTTGTACACATTTTTTTATTTACAATGACAGCCTACGAACAATGGGTTAACTGCCTTGTTCAGGGGCAGAATGACAGATTTGATACTTTGTCAGCTCAGGGATTTGATCCTGCAACATTTTGGTTAAAGGCCTAACGCTCTAACCACTCGGCTACCTGCCAACACAAATTCAGTTAGTTTAAGGTTGCTAAAAACATTCCTATTTAGTTTTTATATTATTTAGTTTCAGATGTAGATTTAGTGTTAGGCAAGGAAAGTAGCCAATGCATGAGAGGTTATGAACGATTTATGTGTTGTATAGTTGTTTGTGTTGTATAGTAGTTGGTTTTTAGGGATGTCACTTCTAGCAACTGAGGGCCAGTAATGCACACGGTGATGGGTCAGGTCATAGGTTAGGTTGGGTTTAAAGGTAGACTCAGGGAGATGACGTAGATGCACAAAGTAACCAGTAGTAGTGTGTCAACAACCAGGAACGTTGAAGCAAGAGGCTAAACTTCTCTGTGGTTTTGGTCCAGTAGCTACAACGTTGTAGCAGCTTGAAACGCACCCCGTGCACATGTGCAGATACTATGTGTGACTGTGTGAGAGCATTGCTATACAATATGATGTGGTCAACTGATATGTAAAATACCCTTCCAGGTGTTGTTAGATCTTGCAGGCGTCAGCAACGTCTGAGCAGAGGAATATGACCGACATGTTATATCAATCTGGTGCCTGACTGCACAGTCGATTGGTTAAAGCACGCAAAGTCAGAGCAGGGGAACACCTCCAATATCTGCAGTGCTGCTGGGGGCAACAACATCTTGCTGAGTATACCTTTAAATGAAAGTCAGTCTCAATGTGACCCGTCAGATTCAGCTTTAAAACAACATTGAAAACTCCATTTAATTTTTGCCCTAAAACTGAACTTAATCATAATGGTTTCTATTATATTTTAGTTAGATTTGGAGTCAAAGCTAAATAGTTTCAATATAGTTCTAGTTTTTCAAACAGGTGTGTTAATTATTTTATTTCAGTAGTTAATTTTATTTCAGCAGATTGGTTTTATTTTAGTTTCAGTTGTAGTTTACTATAAACACTTTGGGCCCCAAAACTGTTTGGATGACTGTAAAAGTGAGGGAAATACAGAAGAATCAATACTAACCTCCAGTTATCTTTGTTCCCATCAGTTACCCCATTGTCACGGTTTGTAACAGAAGGGGTGTCTGTGGGATGAGAAGTGTTCGACTCAGCACTGGTTAGTGATGTTTGGTGAGTTGTTGTCGCTGTGAGAGGCAGACATTATAAAGTATCTCCAATAAACTGACTGATGTATCACTGACATTCAAATGAATAAAACCAGGGAATTGGGATGTTGATTGAAACTAATCACTATTATGCTTTCTTAGGTAATGTGTGACATGCATTATAATACAATTCTTAAAATGTTCAGAATTCATTTGAAATCTAGGTGGTAGATATGATGAAAAAGATGTATAAAGACAGTTCATTTTCTTAATCTTTTACATGACTGACAGGATGATCTCAAGCGAATGCGTGGTAAAGAAATGTCAACTTTGTTTCAGAAAAGGCCTTTCAATGTTCCTTAATCTCTAACAACACTGGATAAATAAAAAGGGAATCATACTTAGTTATATGGGATTATTCTCTACTTACTCATGGTGGTATTCTGTGTTGTGGTCTGTTGATTGACAGTGATATGAACAGGCATCTGTAGGTCTCCCTTTTCACACCAGTACCAGCCAGTGTTCTCCATCCTCAGTTCAGTCATAGTCACCATTAAGACATAACTGTTTTTTCTCTGCTCCTGCTCTAACTTCACAAATGTTCCATCTAAAGCCCTCGAAAGGCCCACATCCACACAAAACCCAGAGCCACCCATCCTGCACCACCTCCCGCTGACTCCAAGTTTACTAGAGTAACAGCTCACGGTGAGTCTCCCTCCTACAACTCCAGTCAGCTCTTGTTGGTCCACATAGAGTTCTGGAGTTCCTGAACACAATGATAGAGGTTGTGATTGGATGAGTCTGATAAAGAATACACACATATATATTGAGACTACCTAGTCATCATTGATATTCATATAACACTGAGAAAGTGTATGTTGAAACACTGGTTCAGTCACTGATAGTATGAACTATAGATGTAGACTAGAGCATACAGAACAGACAGTGTGTTTGATAATGATACAGCAACATGTATTTTTATACAACACAGGCTTTTCTGACCCAGGAGGTGTACAGAGATGTTTGTAATCTACCACTATAATATCCTCTATAGATTTAATTTGGTGAAATGATGTATGACTGCTTCGTAGAGGGAAAAGTAACACCCTCATCAACAGGACTATTATGGGACATTACTTTATGGGACATTAATGAGCCCTACTATTAATTCTGCTTAAATGGACACAGCAGTGTTTGGATCTTACCTGGAGTAACAGATAGCTGCAGTCCAACCCCATCATCTGTCTGTTCCTTCTCCACAATACACCAGTAATAACCAGAATCACTAGGACTAAGCCTCGTTATGGTCACAGTGAAGGTTTTCTGGTTGATGTCATCAGAGATTGAGGTCTTACCCCTGGTCTTAGGATGGTCAGTTCGTACTACAGTAGAGCAACCTAACCAATAATATCCCCTACACCAGTATTTCACATTGTTTCTATATCTCTGATCATAGAGACATGGGATGATGATGGAGTCTCCTTGAGTTACAGACACATGACTCACTGTGGACACACTCTGTGTATCTGTAGGCACATCAACATAAAACATTAATTTTAAATACTTTAATTTTACCCTGCTGCTCATAGTTCCATCAGATGATCAGCCAAACAACTTGACATAATGCTTGAATTTGTGACTTTTGTAGAGGATGGAGGCAAAGTGTGGTTGTTACACCATGTGTTGGTGACACCAGACAGTAACTGAGACATAATGTAAGAGCTGCCATGAGTACAGAGGCAACACTTTAACAATTCAAATCATATTTAGATTTTACGTGAAAATTACTACACCCCTAAACTATGGAGACAATCTCTAGTTTCAATCAATTAAACATTAAAGTTTAAGAATGTTTAGTATATAGTAAAACATTTGACTGGATTGTTCTTGATATCTAAAGAAATACATTGAATCCCACAAAAATGTTTGTGCAAAATAAGTGAATAGCAGCTTTGTTCAAAAATATATTGATAGACACAGGCACTTTTTCTTTTCTATTTCATAATATGTTAGTTCTCTTTTACTTGAAGTCTTACGCAATAACTAGAAATGTCAAACTGTTGAAAGTACAACTGATTCACAAGCTAAATCTATAAAACAGCATTTATCGATCACCTGACCACAAACACTGAAATCCATAATATGACTACATTGTATATGTACACAGTAAACAGAAGGAATTATTATTGGAACAGTCCACTACGGCTGTGACTTGTTACATTAAACCATAAGAAATAACCATCAGGAAAAGGACTAGAGACACTGCCAAAAAGCAGCACTACATTGGTCAAGAGTTTCATTTCACAACACATGAACATTTCAGTAGAACAATTATATAAACCAAACAATTATATGTCATAATTCATTGTGTACAGATACAGTACACATATCAAGTACAGGGGCCCCCCAGGGAACGGTCCTGTCCACCTTCCTGTTCACCCTCTACACCTCGGACTTCAGATATAACTCTGAAACATGCCACCTACAGAAGTTCTCGGATGACTCTGCAATTGTAGGGTGCATCAGGGGTGGGCAGGATGAGGAGTACAGGAGCACAATCAATGACTTTGTGTTGTGGTGTGAGCAGAACCACCTTCAGCTCAATATCAGCAAAACAAAGGAGATGGTGGTGGACATCAGGAGAACCAAGGCCCAACTGACTGCAGTCCCTATACAGGGGATGAATGTTTAAATGGTTGGGTCATACAAGATCCTGGGAGTCCATATGGACAACAGGCTGGAATCGGCTGTTAACACCGGGGCTCTGTACAGAACGGGCCAGAGCTAACTCTACTTTCTGAGGAGGCTCAGGTCCTTCAACGTGTGCAGTAAACTACTGCATAACTTCTACCAGTCTTTTTTGCAGTGGTGTGCTGGGGCACCAACATAAAGTCTGGTGATGCTTCTCGGGTAAATAAGATGATCAAGAAGGCTAGCTTTGTTCTGGGGATTATTCTTGACACTCTAGAGGAGGTGGCGGAGATCCTGGCCAAACTGCTGGCCATCATGGACAACGTCACCCACCCTCTGCATGCCATGGTTATGACGCGGAGGAGCACCTTCAGTCACAGACTGATCCCACCATGTTGTGCCAGAGAGCTCTACAGGAGGTCCTTCCTGCCGGCAGCTTTTAGACTATTTAATGCCTCACTGGGGTGCCGTTCCGGTGGTCAACAAAGACCTGGAACTGTTGGGGTGTTAGGACCTAGTTTAACAATTTTGCATCCATCCGTGAGTAACTCTGGTCTAATCACTCACTCACTCAGGACTTATTTATTCATTCAGGTCTGTATATACATACTCATATTGTCAGGCTCTGGCCATAGAGTAGCAATAGGCTTCTCTATGTAGCTATGGTCAGAGTCTGACAGTGTCGTTCTTTTCTGTTTCTTTGTGGGTTTTGGGTGGATCTCTAATTAGAGGCAGCTGCTACCCGTTGTCTCTAATTAGGGATCCAATATATGTTGAGTCTGTCCTTCACTTGGGGTGGGTTGTTATCGATGTATGTCGCAGTCACGGTTGAAGTAAGTGTGTTTTTTTTACGTCCGTTCATTAGTGTGTTTTTTTAACGTGACGTTAGTCTATTCGTGTTTTCTGTAGTTCGTATTTCGTTGTACTGTATACATAGTATTTACATTTCTTACATAGTATAATAAAGAGACAATGTCGAACTACTATCCCTGCGCTGCGCCTTGGTCATTCCTACACCCACAGCGTGACAGAACCACCCACCAGAGCCCGACCAAGCAGCGTAACTGGGGAGAGAGGGAGAGAGAGGAGGTGCCACCGCCGCGTTATGCGCGACGCGCAAGACGAGGCAACGCCCGCAAACAACAAAAACAGGTAATCTTGGGGGTGGGCTATGGGGCTGGTCAGGTGTGGAAGAGGAGGCACCAGTCCCACTTTCCAGATGGCATTCCCCAGAAACGGAGTACGTGGGGGAATACCGACAGAGGGAGGAGTATGAAATGATAATGGAGCTATGTTGGCTTAATATGGAGGAGTGTGAGAGCGAGAGGAGGGAGCTGGCTCTAAAGGTGCCCAAGAGGAGCATCCCTGTCCAGGTCCGGTCGTCTACTCCACCCCCATGCCAGAGCAGTCCGCTCCACCGGTACCCAGTCCGGGTCCGGTAATCTACTCCTCCTCCCTACCAGAGCAATCCGCTCCTCCGGTGCCCAGTCTGGGTCTGATCGTCTACTCCACCTCCATGCCAGAGCAATCCGCTTCTCCGATGTCCAGTCCGGGTCCGGACCTCTGCTCTACTCCCCGCACCCGACCTCCTGTGCGTGCGCCCAGCCAGGTGCTTCCAGTGCCGGCTCCACGCATCCGACCTCTGGTGCGCCTCCCCAGTCCGGTACGACCCGTGCCGGCTCCCCGCACCGGACCTCCAGTACGTGCGCCTAACCAGGTGCTTCCTGTGCCAGCTCCACGCACCCGACATCCGGTGCGCCTCCCCAGCCCGAAACCTCCAGCGAAGGTCAGCGCCCCTAAGCCTCCAGCGAAGGTCAGCGCCCCTAAACCTCCTGCGAAGGTCAGCGCCCCTAAACCTCCTGTGAAGGTCAGCGCCCCTAAACCTCCTGCGAAGGTCAGCGCCCCTGAACCTCCAGCGAATGTCAGCGCCCCTGAACCTCCTGCGAAGGTCAGCGCCCCTAAACCTCCAGCGAAGGTCAGCGCCCCTGAACCTCCAGCGAAGGTCAGCGCCCCTAAACCTCCAGCGAAGGTCAGCGCCTCTAAACCTCCAGCGAAGGTCAGCGCCCCTGAACCTCCAGCGAAGGTCAGCGCCCCTGAACCTCCAGCGAAGGTCAGCGCCCCTGAACCTCCTGCGAAGGTCAGCGCCCCTGAACCTCCAGCGAAGGTCAGCGCCCCTGAACCTCCAGCGAAGGTCAGAGCCCCTGAACCTCCAGCGAAGGTCAGCGCCCCTGAACCTCCAGCGAAGGTCAGCGCCCCTGAACCTCCAGCGAAGGTCAGCGCCCCTGAACCTCCAGCGAAGGTCAGCGCCCCTGAACCTCCAGCGAAGGTCAGCGCCCCTGAACCTCGAGCGAAGGTCAGCAGCCCGGAGCCTCCAGCCACAGCTCAAGGCCTGGAGCCTCCTCCACCGGTACCCAGTCCAGGTCCAGCCGTCTGCTCCGCCTCAGTGCCAGAGCAGTCCGCTCCACCGGTGCCCATTCCGGGTTCAGCCGTCTGCTCCGCCTCAGTGCCAGAGCAGTCCGCTCCACCGGTACCCATTCCGGGTTCAGCCGTCTGCTCCGCCCCAGTGCCAGAGCAGTCCGCTCCACCGGTACCCAATCCGGGTCCAGCCGTCTGCTCCGCCTCAGTGCCAGAGCAGTCCGCTCCACCGGTGCCCATTCCGGGTCCAGCCGTCTGCTCCGCCCCAGTGCCAGAGCAGTCCGCTCCACCGGTGCCCATTCCGGGCCCAGCCGTCTGCTCCGCCTCAGTGCCAGAGCAGTCCGCTCCACCGGTGCCCATTCCGGGTTCAGCCGTCTGCTCCGCCCCAGTGCCAGAGCAGTCCGCTCCACCGGTACCCAATCCGGGTCCAGCCGTCTGCTCCGCCCCAGTGCCAGAGCAGTCCGCTCCACCGGTACCCAATCCGGGTCCAGCCGTCTGCTCCGCCTCAGTGCCAGAGCAGTCCGCTCCACCTGTACCCATTCCGGGTTTAGCCGTCTGCTCCGCCTCAGAGCCTGAGCAGTCCGCCCCACCGGTGCCCAGTCCGGGCCCGGTGGTTTTCCCCGCTCCATGGCCGGAGCCGTTTACCCCACCGGTGCCCAATCCGGGCCCGGGTGTTTTCCCCGCTCCATGGCCGGAGCCGTTTGCCCCACCGGTGCCCAGTCCGGGCCGGTTGTTTTCCCCGCTCCATGGCCGGAGCCGTTGGCCCCACCGGTGCCCAGTCCGGGCCCAGCGATAAGGAGGGGCCATGGAAAAAAACTGTCCACGTCGCCGGAGCCAGAGCCGCCCCCAAAGGACTAGTTTTTCCCTCCCAAATTAACCCCCCCATGTTATTGTGTGCCTTTTTTTTTGGCGTCCGGGAGTCCGCGCCTTGGGGGGGGGGTACTGTCAGGCTCTGGCCATAGAGAAGCAATAGGCTTCTCTATGTAGCTATGGTCAGAGTCTGACAGTGTCGTTCTTTTCTGTTTCTTTGTGGGTTTTGGGTGGATCTCTAATTAGAGGCAGCTGCTACCCGTTGTCTCTAATTAGGGATCCAATATATGTTGAGTCTGTCCTTCACTTGGGGTGGGTTGTTATCGATGTATGTCGCAGTCACGGTTGAAGTAAGTGTGTTTTTTTTACGTCCGTTCATTTGTGTGTTTTTTGAACGTGACGTTAGTCTATTCGTGTTTTCTGTAGTTCGTATTTCGTTGTACTGTATACATAGTATTTACATTTCTTACATAGTATAATAAAGAGACAATGTCGAACTACTATCCCTGCGCTGCGCCTTGGTCATTCCTACACCCACAGCGTGACACATATACAGTTGTTATATCATATCACGTGCAATATCGTAAGTAATTCTTGGACTGAACTTACTTAGTCATTCACTCAGGAATGCATATTAGTAACCTGTCAGTTGTATCTTTTTTCATTGCTTTTAGTATATTGAATGTGCAATACGTGGATTTATCTGTAAACCCTGCACTAAGGACTGTATTTTAAGGGAATTACTATTATTACCCTAAATTATATCATACACACATTTAGCTATTTAAGTATCTCTTCCTGTCATTTATCTGTACAGTTAATGTACCCATGCAAATATTCACTTACCTTTAAAATTAACTGTATATTTACCTGTACAGTTAATTTAACCATGCAAATATTCACTTACCTGTTCATTTAACCAGACAGTATATAAAGTAAACAATTATTACCCTCACTTAAATCATACGCACATTTAGCTATTTAAGTATTTCTCTGACATTGACCTGTATAGTATAGTAAACCATCCAAATCCTCCTTATTTATCTATATCAACGTGCTATATCAACTTGCTTTTTTACCTAACACTAACAATGTATAGTGTACATATTTAGCCACTCATTCATACTATGCAATGTCTTTTTATAGCTTTTTGCACTCCAGACTTCTTGAATTTTTATACTTTTTCATACTGCCGCTCTATGTATCATGTATCATGTGTCTGTCTGTCTGTCTGTCTGTCTGTCTGTCTGTCTGTCTGTCTGTGCTAACAATTTACTTAAAACCCAGTGTCTGAATACTAGTTATGATATGGTCATAACCATGTCATAATATGTCATAACAGCTGACATAA
The DNA here is from genome assembly GCA_023634145.1 of Thymallus thymallus. Taxonomy (NCBI): domain Eukaryota; kingdom Metazoa; phylum Chordata; class Actinopteri; order Salmoniformes; family Salmonidae; genus Thymallus; species Thymallus thymallus. Next base: position 17,916,805 of record CM042389.1, on the reverse strand, counting down.
CTTGCCATGACCTGTCATAATATGGTCATAACACTGTCATGACCAATATATTTACACCTGTTGTGACATATATTTAGTTATTTTATGGCTGGTGTGACATCTACATAATGGTGTCAAACCCCACATTTATTCAAATTATTATTTTAAGTTTCCTTTCGTTTTAATGTTTGTTTCCTAAATACTTTGTTATTGTTTTAATGAATTTCTTTACATCCATGTTTTTTTTCATCATATTTTAAATAGCTTGGGGAAAATACACTCTAAGTCACTGTCATGAAGCATTATGACCATCATAGTCATATAAGCCTGTTAGGCCTATCATGTACATGCCCTTATATCAGTCATTAGTCAAAAAGAGGGTGTCTTGTCCTGCTCCTGAAATCTGCTCCTGCATTCATCTCAGTCATCAGCAACAGAGCATTGGGGTAGGTGCATATCTGACATCAATGTTCGCACAATTATAATTAAATATGGACAATAAAAATAAAAATAAACATAACATCAACATACTGTTGACAAGTAGGCTATGGTGTAATGGAATGTTTTGCCTTGTGTGGTAGGTTTGGTGGGTTTTGACACTCTTATGTAGGTGTCATAACCAGCCATAAAATAACTACAGTGGTAGGTTTTGTGGGATTTTACACTCTTATGTAGGTGTCATAACCAGCCACAAAATAACATAATATATATCACAACAGGTCAAAATATGTGGCATGACAGTGTTATGACCATATTATAACAGGTTATGACAAGTTATATCAGCTGTAATGACATATTATGACATCATTATGACCGTGTCATAACATAATATGATGCTGGTTGTCAAGTAAAGTGTTACCAAAAATATGTGTTGGGAATAGAATCGGGTACCCTAGTCTTATTCTAAGAGAATGAACAAATGTAAGGTATACAAATATGTAAAATGGTTATGATATAGAACAAGTAATTAAGGTAAAGCCTAATGACAGCTGCATATTTTATTTTAAAACAATCTTGTCTGCTGTGAAAAAAAAGTGCGGGCTTCAAGTATTTGAGGCAAACATTTGGTAAATGTGGCCCTTAACCAATCCATAAAGATCTATCTGGTTTCTACACATCCTTGGTATGATCTTGATTTCGTTTTTTTCCTTAACTTCACCACAGCAACGATGGTGCACAGGAGGAAGAGTACTGCATTACCAGCTTTCACCAGGTAGGAGAACGTGCGTTCTACTCTGTAGAAGAATACAATTATTTTGTCATGACATTATGAAAATTGTAACCAGACAAACCGTTTTTGGAGAGAGAAGTGTCCAGGTGACACTTCTGATATTTAAAAAGACAGATAACAAGCTATCATACTTTAATTTCCTTTACTTGCATATCTAGCTATTTATTTAATGTCTTAACCACTTAATGTCTTACTTTCATATTTCAATGTGGAAGTGTCAAACTTCACAGACCTCCTGCACACTATCATGTTTGTTGTTGAAACAATGGATTTCATCAATAACATTTTAGTCATCTACATTCAAATTGAGCTTAATATGGTGCCCTTTCAAGGCATTTGTGTACACCTACGTATCGGGTCCATGCAGTAGCAGCTCTAGCTTGTATGGCGCCCTGGGCAAACCCCCCTTTCAGCACCTGTACCCGCACCCCGCCCCGCCCCCGGCAAGATGTCGCCCGTACCTAAATCCGCTACTGGGTCCATGGTGTGTGTTGTTGACAGAGGCATGAGAGGTAAAGGTGACTGCAGGTTCTCCAGTCATAACAGCAGAGAAGTCTTGGGGTGCTGGCATTGGCACGTCTGTCATGGTTAAAGAAAATAACAATACAAATAATCTGTCTTTTTCAGACTAATTTCTAAGTGGGGAAGTAAAGCATAGATTAAAGTCTGGTTGTAGAGTGATGTAACAGGGTGGATTCTCTACCAGTGGCAGGGAATATCCACCCTGTTACAGTGACATACCAATGCTTTACAATAAGCAAAGTGCATAAACTATATTAGATGCAACTGTAGATATCAAGCTGTTTCCAGGACCTTAAAGGTACTGTTTCAAAAGTGTTACCCACGACTTAATTATAGTGGTTGAGATGATACTTTGTGTTGTGGTTGATTGACAGTGATATGAACAGGCATCTGTAGGTCTCCCTTTTCACACCAGTAATACCAATACACACATATATATTGAGACTACTTAGTCATCATTAATATTCATAAAACACTGAGAAAGTGTATGTTGAAACACTGGTTCAGTCACTGATAGTATGAACTATAGATATAGACTACACTCTTAGAAGTAAAGGTGGTATCTATAACCTAAAAGGGTTCTTTGGCTGTCCCCATAGGAGAACCCTTTGAAGAACCCTTTTTGGTTCCATATCTCTGATCATAGAGACATGGGATGGTGATGGAGTCTCCTTGCATCAACATAAAACTTTCATTTTAAATACTTTCATTTTACCCTGCTGCTCATAGTTCCATCAGATGATCGGCCAAACAACTTGACATAATGCTTGAATTTGTGACTTCATTTTCTTAATGATCTTTTACATGATTGACAGGATAATCTCAAGAGAATGTGTGGTAAAGAAACGTTCACTTTGTTTCAGAAAAGGCCTTTCAACAACACTGGATAAATAAAAAGGGAATCATACTTAGTTATATGGGATTGTTCTCTACTTACTCGTGGTGTTACTCTGTGTTGTGGTCTGTTGATTGACAGTGATATGAACAGGCATCTGTAGGTCTCCCTTTTCACACAAGTACCAGCCAGTGTTCTCCATCCTCAGTTCAGTCATAGTCACAATTAAGACATAACTGTTTTTTCTCTGCTCCTGCTCTAACTTCACAAATGTTCCATCTAAAGCCCTCGAATGGCCCACATTCACACAAGAGCCAGAGCCACCCATCCTGCACCACCTCCCGCTGACTCCAAGTTTACTAGAGTAACAGCTCACGGTGAGTCTCCCTCCTACAACTCCAGTCAGCTCTTGTTGGTCCACATAGAGTTCTGGAGTTCCTGAACACAATGATAGAGGTTGTGATTGGATGAGTCTGATAAAGAATACACACATATATATTGAGACTACCTAATCATCATTGATATTCATATTACACTGAGAAAGTGTATGTTGAAACACTGGTTCAGTCACTGATAGTATGAACTATAGATGTAGACTAGAGCATACAGAACAGACAGTGTGTTTGATAATGATACAGCAACATGTATTTTTATACAACACAGGCTTTTCTGACCCAGGAGGTGTACAGAGATGTTTGTAATCTACCACTATAATATCCTCTATAGATTTAATTTGGTGAAATGATGTATGACTGCTTCGTAGAGGGAAAAGTAACACCCTCATCAACAGGACTATTATGGGACATTACTTTATGGGACATTAATGAGCCCTACTATTAATTCTGCTTAAATGGACACAGCAGTGTTTGGATCTTACCTGGAGTAACAGATAGCTGCAGTCCAACCCCATCATCTGTCTGTTCCTTCTCCACAACACACCAGTAATAATCAGAATCACTAGGACTAAGCCTCGTTATGGTCACAATGAAGGTTTGCTGGTTGATGTCATCAGAGATTGAGGTCTTAGCCCTGGTCTTAGGATGGTCAGTTTGTACTACAGTAGAGCAACCTAACCAAGAATTTCCCCTACACCAGTATTTCACATTGTTTCTATATCTCTGATCATAGAGACATGGGATGGTGATGGAGTCTCCTTGAGTTACAGACACATGACTCACTGTGGACACACTCTGTGTATCTGTAGACACAACAACATAAAACATTCTTTTTAAATACTTTAATTTTACCCTGCTGCTCATAGTTCAATCAGATGATCAGCCAAACAACTTGACATAATGCTTTAATTTGTGACTTTTGTAGAGGAAGGATGCAAACTGTGGTTGTTACACCATGTGTTGGTGACACCTGACAATAATTGAGACATAATGTAAGAGCTGATGTTGTCACACCCAAGTCCAGCCATGAGTACAGAGGCAACACTTTAACAATTCAAATCATATTTAGATTTGACGTGAAAATTACTACACCCCTAAACTATGGAGACAACCTCTAGTTTCAATCAATTAAACATTAAAGTTTAAGAATGTTTAGTATATAGTAAAACATTTGACTGGATTGTTCTTGATATCTAAAGTAATACATTGAATCCCACAAAAATGTTTGTGCAAAAGAAGTTAATAGCAGCTTTGTTCAAATGTATATTGATAGACACAGGCACTTTTTCTTTTCTATTTCTTAATAATATGTTAGTTCTCTTTTACTTGAAGTCTTATGCAATAACTAGAAATGTAAAACTGTTGAAAGTACAACTGATTCACAAGCTAAATCTATAAAACAGCATTTATCAATCACCTGACCACAAACACTGAAATCCATAATATGACTACAATGTATATGTACAAAGTAAACAGAACATTACAAGTGTTATGACTTTCATCATGTTTGACTTGTAGGAAGTGAGTCTAATAATATCAAACAATAAAATGTCTTCCTTCACTTACCAGAGAGTCCAGTGAGGAAGAAAGGGGTTTGAAGAACAAGGAGGAGATGTGGAGCCATGAGTGGATGAGAGAGAAAGTCTCCGGTAGTATTTATGTTGGTATGGAAGCACTGTTGTCTGTCAGGGACCAAGGCACTCAGGCAACTGATAACTTCCTGTTTTAAAGACATAATGCAACCAGTGCCCTGTGCAAGACCTTGTGAATTCACTGATGTTGAACAGTTGAAAACCTGACCAAAGCTGATATGGTCATAATGTTGTAAAATGTATGCTAATACATATGCTTGTTTATATGATGATTATTTGTAGTTTATTCCCCATCTTCAATACACTGATAACCTTGTGTATTAACTCCTGAGTCCTGTGTTGATCTAGTCCTGTCTCATAGTAATGAGGTATGGATGCAGCCTTCACAGGTGTTGCTGCTTAGAAGAACCTTTCAGTGTTGCTGATCCATATTCTGACACAGATACATCCTTATAAATACATCATACTGCTTGATTCAACCCTTTACACCCTTTATATAGTCATTGAATGAGTTACAATGGCATTAATATTTAAGATATTGTGTTTAGTGTTTTTTTGCTGGTTATTCAATTCAGATGTAACATTATGAGGCAAATTATATTGAGAAGAGTAGAGTTTCTTCAACAATGTATATTTAGTTTATTAGCATTTATTTTTTAAATGTATAAAGCTGGAGGAATTATTATTGGAACAGTCCACTACGGCTGTGACTTGTTACATTAAACCATAAGAAATAACCATCAGGAAAAGGACTAGAGACACTGCCAATAAGCAGCACTACATTGGTCAAGAGTTTCATTTCACAACACATGAACATTTCAGTAGAATAATTATATAAAACCATGAATCATTCATTGTGTACAGATAAAGATACAGTACACATATCAAGTACAGGGCCCCCCCAGGGAACGGTCCTGTCCCCCTTCCTGTTCACCCTCTACACTTCGGACTTCAGATATAACTCTGAAACATGCCACCTACAGACGTTCTCGGGTGCATCAGGGGTGGGCAGGAGGAGGAGTACAGGAGCACAATCAATGACTTTGTGTTGTGGTATGAGCAGAACCACCTTCAGCTCAACATCAGCAAAACAAAGGAGATGGTTGTGGACATCAGGAGAACCAAGGCCCAACTGACTGCAGTCCCTATACAGGGGATGAATGTTTAAATGGTTGGGTCATACAAGTTCCTGTGAGTCCATATGGTAACACCGGGGCTCTGTACAGAAAGGGCCAGAGCCGACTCTACTTTCTGAGGAGGCTCAGGTCCTTCAACGTGTGCAGTAAACTACTGCATACCTTCTTCCAGTCTGTGGTGGCCAGTGCCATATTTTTTGCAGTGGTGTGCTGGGGCACCAAAATAAAGTCCGGTGATGCTTCTCGGTTAAATAAGCTGATCAAGAAGGCTAGCTTTGTTCTGGGGATTAGTCTTGACACTCTAGAGGAGATCCTGGCCAAACTGCTGGCCATCATGGATAACGTCACCCACCCTCTGCATCCCATGGTTATGACGCAGAGGAGCACCTTCAGTCACAGACTGATCCCACCATGGTGTGCCAGAGAGCGCTACAGGAGGTCCTTCCTGCCGGCGGCTATTAGACTATTTAATGCCTCACTGGTTTGCCGTGCCGTCGGCAACATAGACCTGGAACTGTTGGGGTGTTAGGACCTAGTTTAACAATTATGCATCCATCGTGAGTAACTCTGGTCTGTAATCACTCACTCACTCAGGACTTATTTATTCATTCAAGTCTGTATATACAGTGGGGAGAACAAGTATTTGATACACTGCCGATTTTGCAGGTTTTCCTACTTACAAAGCATGTAGAAGTCTGTATTTATCATAGGTACACTTCAACTGTGAGAGACGGAATCTAAAACAAAAATCCAGAAAATCACATTGTATGATTTTTAAATAATTAATTTGCATTTTATTGCATGACATAAGTATTTGATCACCTACCAACCATTAAGAATTCCGGCTCTCACAGACCTGTTAGTTTTTCTTTAAGAAGCCCTCCTGTTCTCCACTCATTACCTGTATTAACTGCACCTGTTTGAACTCGTTACCTGTATAAAAGACACCTGTCCACACACTCAATCAAACAGACTCCAACCTCTCCACAATGGCCAAGACCAGAGAGCTGTGTAAGGACATCAGGGATAAAATTGTAGACCTGCACAAGGCTGGGATGGGCTACAGGACAATAGGCAAGCAGCTTGGTGAGAAGGCAACAACTGTGGAAGATGGAAGAAGTTCAAGATGACGGTCAATCTCCCTCGGTCTGGGGCACCATGCAAGATCTCACCTCGTGGGGCATCAATGATCATGAGGAAGGTGAGGGATCAGCCCAGAACTACGCGGCAGGACCTGGTCAATGACCTGAAGAGAGCTGGGACCACAGTCTTAAAGAAAACCATTAGTAACACACTACGCCATCATGGATTAAAATCATGCAGCGCACGCAAGGTCCCCCTGCTCAAGCCAGCGCATGTCCAGGCCCGTCTGAAGTTTGCCAATGACCATCTGGATGATCCAGAGGAGGAATGGGAGAAGGTCATGTGGTCTGATGAGACAAAAATAGAGCTTTTTGGTCTAAACTCCACTCGCCGTGTTTGGAGGAAGAAGAAGGATGAGTACAACCCCAAGAACACCATCCCAACCGTGAGGCATGGAGGTGGAACCATCATTCTTTGGGGATGCTTTTCTGCAAAGGGGACAGGACGACTGCACTGTATTGAGGGGAGGATGGATGGGGCCATGTATCGCGAGATCTTGGCCAACAACCTCCTTCCCTCAGTAAGAGCATTGAAGATGGGTCGTGGCTGGGTCTTCACGCATGACAACGACCCGAAACACACAGTCAGGGCAACTAAGGAGTGGCTCCGTAAGAAGCATCTCAAGGTCCTGGAGTGGCCTAGCCAGTCTCCAGACCTGAACCCAATAGAAAATCTTTGGAGGGAGCTGAAAGTCCATATTGCCCAGCGACAGCCCCGAAACCTGAAGGATTTGGAGAAGGTCTGTATGGAGGAGTGGGCCAAAATCCCTGCTGCAGTGTGTGCAAACTGGTCAAGAACTACAGGAAACGTATGATCTCTGTAATTGCAAACAAAGGTTTCTGTACCAAATATTAAGTTCTGCTTTTCTGATGTAGCAAATACTTATGTCATGCAATAAAATGCAAATTAATTACTTAAAAATCATACATTGTGATTTTCTGGATTTTTGTTTTAGATTCCATCACTCACAGTTGAAGAGTATATATGATAAAAATTACAGACTTCTACATGCTTTGTAAGTGGGAAAACCTGCAAAACCGGCAGTGTATCAAATACTTGTTCTCCCCACTGTACATACTCATGTACAGTTGTTATATCATATCACATGCAATATTGTAAGTCATTCTTGGACTGAACTTACGTAGTCATTCACTCAGGAGTGCATATTAGTAACCTGTCAGTTGTATCTTTTTTCATTGCTTTTAGTATATTGAATGTGCAATACGTGCATTTATCTGTAAAACCTGCATTAAGGACTGTATTTTTCTAAATTATACCATACACACATTTAGCTATTTAAGTATCTCTTCCTGTCATTTATCTGTAAAGTTAATGTACCCATGCAAATATTCACTTACCTGTACATTTAACTGTATATTTACCTGTACAGTTTATTTAACCATGCAAAATATTCACTTACCTGTTAATTTAACCAGACTGTATATAAAGTAAACTATTATTACCCTCACTTATATCATATGCACTTTTAGCTATTTATGTATGTCTCTGCCATCGACCTGTATAGTATAGTTAACCATGCAAATACTCCTTATTTATCTATATCAACTTGCAATATTTTTATCCTTTAAACATTTTTTTTTTAACTAACACTGTAACAATGTATAGTGTACATATTCAGCCACTCATTCATACTATGCAATGTCTTTTTATAGCTTTTTGCACTCCAGACGTCTTGTATTTTTATACTTTTTCATACTGCCGCTCTATGTATCATGTATAGTGTATCTGTCTTTTGTGTGTTTTCGTTCTGGCATTTTGCACCTGCCCTGTGTTTTATCGTAGCTGCTTAACGAAGAAATGTCCCCTCGGGGATCAATAAAATATCTATCTATCTATCTATCTATCTATCTATCTATCTATCTATCTATCTATCTATCTATCTATCTATCTATCTATCTATCTATCTATCTGTCTGTCTGTCTGTCTGTCTGTCTGTCTGTCTGTCTGTCTGTCTGTCTGTCTGTCTGTCTGTCTGTCTGTCTGTCTGTCTGTCTGTCTGTCTGTCTGTCTGTCTGTCTGTCTGTCTGTCTGTCTGTCTGTCTGTCTGTCTGTCTGTCTGTCTGTCTGTCTGTCTGTCTGTCTGTCTGTCTGTCTGTCTGTCTGTCTGTCTGTGCTAACAATTTACTTAAAACCCAGTGTCTGAATACTAGTTATGATATGGTCACAACCATGTCATAATATGTCATAACAGCTGACATAACTTGCCATGACCTGTCATAATATGGTCATATCACTGTCATGACCAATATATTTACACCTGTTAAGACATATATTTAGTTATTTTATGGCTTGTTGTGACACCTACATAAGAGTGTCAAAACCCACATTTATTCAAATCATTATTTTAAGTTTCCTTTCGTTTTAAAGTTTGTTTCCTTTCGTTTTAAAGTGGTCTGATGAGACAAAAATAGAGCTTTTTGGTCTAAACTCCACTCGCCGTGTTTGGAGGAAGAAGAAGGATGAGTACAACCCCAAGAACACCATCCCAACCGTGAGGCATGGAGGTGGAACCATCATTCTTTGGGGATGCTTTTCTGCAAAGGGGACAGGACGACTGCACTGTATTGAGGGGAGGATGGATGGGGCCATGTATCGCAAGATCTTGGCCAACAACCTCCTTCCCTCAGTAAGAGCATTGAAGATGGGTCGTGGCTGGGTCTTCACGCATGACAACGACCCGAAACACACAGTCAGGGCAACTAAGGAGTGGCTCCGTAAGAAGCATCTCAAGGTCCTGGAGTGGCCTAGCCAGTCTCCAGACCTGAACCCAATAGAAAATCTTTGGAGGGAGCTGAAAGTCACAACCATGTCATAATATGTCATAACAGCTGACATAACTTGCCATGACCTGTCATAATATGGTCATATCACTGTCATGACCAATATATTTACACCTGTTAAGACATATATTTAGTTATTTTATGGCTTGTTGTGACACCTACATAAGAGTGTCAAAACCCACATTTATTCAAATCATTATTTTAAGTTTCCTTTCGTTTTAAAGTTAATGAATTTCTTTACATTCATGTTTTTTTTCATCATATTTTAAATAGCTTGGGGAAAATACACTTTAAGTCACTGTCATGAAGCATTATGACCATCATAGTCATATAAGCCTGTTAGGCCTATCATGTACATGCCCTTATATCAGTCATTAGTCAAAAAGAGGGTGTCTTGTCCTGCTCCTAAAACCTGCTCCTGCATTCATCCCAGTCATCAGCAACAGAGCATTTGGGTAGGTACATGTCTGACATCAATGTGTGCACAATTACAATTATAATTAAATATGGACAATAATAAAAAAAAAATAACATAACATCAACATACTGTTGACAAGTAGGCTATGGTGTAATGGAATGAGTCAAAGACTGAGAAGGAGCTGGCCAACATGAAGGAGAACTATGAGAAGATTGACGTTCGACTTCCGGTCTTGCGGACGTGAGAGAACGCTGGCGCTGTTTATTCGCCGCTTCTCTGTCTGCTATTGCTTCTTGTGTTCCTGTTTTGTTTGTGTTCACTGTACCCCTACCTCTGGACAGCCTCTCTACTTCTGGACAGCCTCTCAGCTGGTTCCCGAAGCCGCTTGGGCACCTCGACCGGATTGTCGCCTCGTCGGTTAGCCGCTAGCTGGCTGCCCGCGTTCACCTAATGTGTGGCGGCTAATTCTAGCTGCAATAGCGGCTAACCCGATTGCCTACCTCTTTCTCACAGGCAACCTCCACCAGATGCGAGCCGTGACCGAGACTTTCATCTCCTCCTGTCATGCCGTGGATTATTTTGGCACTCACATCAGTCATCCATCTCTGTGTCTCTAGTCCACCGCTTACTGCTATCACGGAGCTCTCGGTCCCTCCGCTCGGCATCATGTTCAAATATTCAACTCTGCAACTGGTCGAACTAATCAACTACTCCATTCCATCCTGCATCCCAGTCATCAAACAGCTCGGACTTCTACGTCGACCCCGCTACATCCACAGAAGCTTTCGCCGCAAGTTTGTTTACTTCCACCACGGGCAATCCATTCCATCCATCTGGTCACCTGCACGCTCTGTCGCACCTCTCCCACGTCATCGGAACGCTTCCCCCGCTGGATCACATAGAGCTGAGCGCACTGTCTGTAAGGGCCGGGTTGTGGTGAAGCCGCTGACTCCCACCAGGGGGTGCGGATGAGCCACAACCCAGTCCTCACTTCAGGTAGGGGAGGTTGATGATCCCCAATCAGAGACAGCTGTCTAGTGTTGTCTCTGATTGGGGAGAGTATTTAACCATCCTCTACATCCAGCTGTGTGTGGATCATTGTTTGTTTGTCTGCAGGTAACAGAACTCACTAGTAAGTCACTGTGTATTTGTTTATAGTCCGTTTTGCTTTCACTCTCCTGTTTTATTATCGTGCTTCGTGAGTACATCTCCTCGGACATCTACCAAAGTTTGTCCCCGCCGCGTCCCAGGTTGGTGGATCATTCTGTCACGATGCATATACATGGGACGGTAGACGGAGCGTTCATGTAGTGTCATCCTTTTTATTACGGTAATTCTACCATTACCGTGCGGTGGAGGAAGGCTGGGGTCCGAAGCAACGGAGCCGTCGTCGGGGAAAGAGTCGGCGGTCCAAAAAGGCAAAGGACCAGCCTGGAGCCCAGAAAAAAACCCAGTTTGGGGGGGGCTATGGGGGTGGTCGGGGATCGAGACAGAAGAGCCCCGACCACTGCACTCGTGGGGGTTCCAGGAGGAGCCCCTACAGCCGTGGGAGCAGGAGTACAGAGAGGAGTCGGAGGAAGACGACGACGATGTGCTCCTGTTCCCTCACTCGTGGGGGTTCCCAGAGGAACCCTCACAGGATGGGGATTGGCGGTGGAGTAGGGACGACAGGTACAGTCGTGCTCCAGCGCCAGTTCCCAGTCCGGTGCCTCCAGCGCCGGTCCAGAGTCGGAGACGGAGGAGACCGACTCAGCGCACCACACCATCGGTGTGCAACAACAGCCCGGTACGGCCCGTGCCTGCTCTGCGCACCAGCCCAATGGTGCGTGTCCCCAGCCCGGTGCGACCCGTGCCAGCTCAACGCACCAACCCAACGGTGCGTTTCCCCAGCCAGGTACAGCCCGTTTCAGCTACTCGCACCAGACCAGTGGTGCGTTCCCCCAGCCCGGTACGGCCCGTGCCTGCTACTCGCACCAGACCAGTGGTGCGTTCCCCCAGCCCGGTACGGCCCGTGCCTGCTACTCGCACCAGACCAATGGTGCGTTCCCCCAGCCCGGTACGGCCCGTGCCTGCGCCTCGCACCAGACCAGTGGTGCGTTCCCCCAGTCCAGTGCGCCCCGTGCATGCTCCTCGCACGGAGCCTCCAGAGACGGTCAACAGCGCAGAGCCTCCAGAGACGGTCGACAGCGCAGAGCCTCCAGCAACGGTCAACAGCGCAGAGCCTCCAGTGACGATCGACAGCGCATAGCCTCCAGCGACGATCGACAGCGCAGAGCCTCCAGGCGACGATCGACAGCGCAGAGCCTCCAGCGACGATCGACAGCACAGAGACTCCAGCGACGGCCGACAGCCCAGAGTCTCCAGAGGCCAGCACAGCTCTGTGTTGGTAACCATCTCTGAGTCGGTGCCCAGGGTGGGCACGACGTTCAGCCCCGCTGTGGAGCAGGAGCTCCATAGCGTGTTGGTGCCCAGTCTGGGACCGACAGCCAGCCAAACCACGAGGCTAGAATTCTCCTCTGCGTCGGTGCCCAGGGTGGGCACGACATTCAGCCCCGCTGTGGAGCAGGAGCTCTTTAGGCGGAGCCCAGTCTGGGGCCGGTAGCCAGCCCAGTCACATGGCGGGAGAAATTAGCTGCGCTGGTGCCCAGTCTGGGCACAGCATTCTATAACGCTGGGGAGGCGAAGCTCTTTAGAGTGCCAGTGCCCAGACCGGGGCCGGGAACCAGCATCGCCATGTGGCTGGGAGCATCAGCAGGGTCAGGTCCCAGGCCAGGAAGGGAGGTCAGAACCACTCCAGTGCTGGAGCAGTCTGCTCCACCGGTGCCCAGTCCGGATCCGGTCGTCGACTTCGTCCCCATGCCGGAGCAATCCGCTCCACCGGTGCCCAGTCTGGGGCCGACAGCCAGCCCAACCACAGGGCTGGAAACCATCTCTGCGTCGGTGCCCAGGGTGGGCACGACGTTCAGCCCCGCTGGGGAGCAGGAGCTCCATAGCGTGTCGGTGCCCAGTCTGGGGCCGACAGCCAGCCCAACCACAGGGCTGGAAACCACCTCTGCGTCGGTGCCCAGGCTGGGCACGGCGTTCAGTCTTGCTCCAGGCACGGGGCTGGAATCCTCCTCTGCGTCGGTGCCCAGGCTGGGCACGGCGTTCAGTCCGGCTCCAGAGATGGGGAGGGATACGGGTCCGGAAGTCTGCTCCGCTCCAGTGAGGGAGCAGTCCGCTCCACTTGACGTCAGCCCCTCTCCAGGGTCGAGGGCTCCCACACCAGGGTCCAGAAAGGACTTGGTGCATCGGGGGAGTACTGAGGGGGGAATCATCGCGCCGGGGTCCGGACCGGATCGGCGTGCAACGGGAAGGCAGGAAGAGAGCAGCTTTCACTGCCTGCGTCGCGCCCGAAGCCGGAACCGGAGCCCCCACCAGCAACCACCACAGTACCCCGCCATTTCCCCCCTGGGGGTTTTTTGAGAGAGGGGAATCATGTGCGGTCGGGAGCCCGCACCTTGGAGGGGGGGGTACTGTAAGGGCCGGGTTGTGGTGAAGCCGCTGACTCCCACCAGGGGGTGCGGATGAGCCACAACCCAGTCCTCACTTCAGGTAGGGGAGGTTGATGATCCCCAATCAGAGACAGCTGTCTAGTGTTGTCTCTGATTGGGGAGAGTATTTAACCATCCTCTACATCCACCTATGTGTGGATCATTGTTTGTTTGTCTGCAGGTAAGCAGAACTCACTAGTAAGTCACCGTGTATTTGTTTATAGTCCGTTTTGCTTTCACTCTCCTGTTTGTGCTTCGTGAGTACATCTCTGTAATAAAAAGGATGACACTACATGAACGCTCCGTCTACCGTCCCATGTATACGCATCGTGACACCGTCAGGCTGCACAGAAAACCCGGACTGGACTACAGTGCTATTCGCACTTCACATATACCTATTCTCCAATCATTTGCAAATCCACTCACTGTCCCTCCTCAACTGCATTACCCCCCCACACGCACTGCTAACCGGGACAACCTCAGATCTTTCCAGCCTGCCCCCATCTCACCACCCTCTCACCATGCCAACTTTGCCCTCCTCAACACCCGATCGCTTAACAATAAAGCCCCTGCCCTCCATGAACTAATCCTCGACAATACGCTGGATTTCCTTCTGCTCACCGAAACCTGGCAACAACCCAATGACTTCTTCTCCCTCAACCAAGCATCCCCACTGGCTACAATTACATCTGCAAACCCCGCCCCTCCCGCCGTGGAGGTGGCCTCGCCGTTATTTTCAATCAGAACATCCGGATCACTGAACTCACCCTCCCCTCAGTATCATCATTTGAATATCTCGCCTTCAAAGCTCTTTCCTCCATGACAGTTATCCTCATTTACCGGCCACCTAAACCAAATCCCTCCTTCCTCTCTGATTTTACTGAAATCCTCACACTAGCCTCTCTCTCCACGTCTGCTGCTACTCGGTGACTTAAACATCCACATAGACTCCCCCACCTGCAAGCTGTCATCAGAATTCACCATTTTACTGGACAACTTTACTCTCACCCAACATGTCACATTCCCCACCCATGAAAAAGGACACATCCTCGACCTGGTCTCCTCCACTAACCAACCAGTGCTCGACCTCCATCCATGCCTCTTTCCCCTCTCTGATCACAAACTGATACGGTTCACCATTCCTTCTCCAACTCCACGCCCCCGCCTCCTCAGAGAAATCACCTTCCGCAACCTTAAATCTATTGATCCCCACCATCTCACTGACCTGCTCTCAACCACTCTCCACCTGGACTCAACCCTCACCTCACCTGATGATCTCATAAACCACCTCAACTCCGCTTTGTGTACCTCCCTTAACTCTCTGGCCCCCCTCAAAACAAAAACCGTCACTTTTAACACCTCGTCACCCTGGTACACACCTGCACTCCGGAAAATGAAACAAACTGGCCGCCAACTTGAACGTCTGACAAAAAAATGATCTCTCACAGTCCACCTTGAAGCCTATAAACTCCACCTCATTGCCTACAAAGATGCCCTCATTGCTGCCAAATCTGCCTACCTCTCCACCATCCTCACCAACCCCTGTCTAAACCCCAGAACCCTCTTCTCCACAATAAACAACCTTATCAAGCCTCGGACCAACACCCTCCCTACCTCTACTCCGGATCTCTGCAACTCGTTCCTTCATTTTTTTGATTTATCAATCTCTATCCCCTGCATCCGACCTCCCAGTATCTACTCCAGCACCTATCACGGCCCCTCTTCCCCCATCCCTCCTGACCTCCCTCCCCCACCTCCACACTGCCTCCTCTCCCAGTTTGACTCGGTCACCACTCCTGAAATCTCTAAACTCATCAGCTCTTCCAAACCCACTACCTGCTCACTTGACTCCCTCCCTACTCCACTCCTGAAGTCCTGCCTCCCCGTCCTTTGCCCCTACCCCACTAACCTCTTCAACTCCTCTCTGTCCCTTGGAACTGTCCCCTCTGCTTTCAAAACTGCTGCTGTCACACCAATCCTTAAAAAACCTGGTCTGGATCCCTCTTCCCTCAACAACTACCGCCCAATTTCCAACCTTCCCTTTCTGTCTAAAACCCTGGAACGTATAGTCGCCTCACAATTACAAACCCATCTTCATGCCAATAACCAATTTGAATCTCTCCAATCTGGTTTTCACCCCCTCCACAGCACAGAAACCACTCTCCTCAACGTCCTCAACGACCTCCTCACCTCCGCTGACACCGGTTCCCTTAACATCCTTATTCTTCTCGACCTGAGTGCAGCCTTCGATACCGTGAGCCATAACATCCTGCTCACCAGACTCAAAGACCTTGGTATCGAAGGTACTGCACTCAGTTGGCTCCGTTCCTACCTTTCCAACAAATCCCACTTCATCTCTCTTCATAACCACACCTCTGCCACAGCCACAGTCACCCAAGGCGTTCCCCAAGGCTCCGTACTCGGCCCCCTCCTCTTCATCATCTACATCCTCCCCCTTGGTCAGATACTCCGCCACTTCAACCTGGACTTCTATTGTTATGCCGATGACACCCAGATCTACCTCAGCACCAAATCCCCCCACAATCCTCCCCTCTCCCACATCAACTCCTGTCTGTCAGCTATTAAAACCTGGATGCAACACAACTTCCTCAAACTCAACAGCAATAAAACAGAATTCCTCCTCATAGGCTCCAATTCCACACTCAGCAAAACCAATAACCCCACTCTCACCATCGACAGCACCATTGTCTCTCCATCTCCCCAGGCCCGCAACCTCTGCGTGATTTTTGATTCAACCCTCTCCCTTGAGCCCCACATCCGTCATGTCATTAAAACCTCCTTCTTTCACCTCCGCAACGTCGCCAAAATCAGACCCTCACTCACACCTTCATCTCCTCACGACTGGACTACTGCAACTCACTACTCCTTGGTATCAGCTCGACCTACATAAAAAGACTCCAACTGGTCCAGAACACAGCCGCCCGACTCATCACCCGCTCCAAATCCTGGCACCACATCACTCCTGTCCTAAAACAACGACACTGGCTTCCCATTTCCCACCGGATCACATACAAAATCCTGGTCCTTACCTACAAAGCCATCCACCACCTGGCCCCCTCATACCTCACTGACCTCCTCTCCCCCTACCAACCCTCACGGTCCCTCAGATCCACCTCAGCCGGTCTCCTCTGCATCCACAAGTCCAAGCTCCGCAGTTTTGGGGACAGAGCCTTTTCCAGGGCAGCTCCCAGGCTATGGAACTCCCTCCCCCATGAGATCCGCACCTCTGAGTCCCTCACCATCTTCCAGTCCCGCCTCAAGACCCATCTCTTCACCTCTGCCTATCCGTAGCCCCACGCCACTCCCATTTCTATCTGTGCCTGAATCTTTATTATTATTATTATTTTTTATTATTTGTCTTGTCTTGTTTGTCTTGTCTTGTTTATTTACCGGCCCTGTAAAGCGACTTTGAGTTTGTGAAAAGCGCTATACAAATTAAATGTATTATTATTATTATTATTGTTTTTCCTTGTGTGGTAGGTTTGGTAGCTTTTGACACTCTTATGTAGGTGTCATAACCAGCCATAAAATAATTACAGTGGTAGGTTTTGTGGGATTTTACACTCTTATGTAGGTGTCATAACCAGCCATAAAATAACATAATATATATCACAACAGGTCAAAATATGTGGCATGACAGTGTTATGACCATATTATAAAGTTATATCAGATGTAATGACATATTATGACATCATTATGACCGTGTCATAACATAATATGATGCTGGTTGTCAAGTAAAGTGTTACCAAAAATATGTGTTGGGAATAGAATCGGGTACCCTAGTCTTATTCTAAGAGAATGAACAAATGTAAGGTATACAAATATGTAAAATGGTTAAGATATAGAACAAGTAATTAAGGTAAACCTAATGACAGCTGCATATTTTATTTTAAAACAATCTTGCCTGCTGTAAAAAAAAAATGCGGGCTTCAAGCATTTGAGGCAAACATTTGGTAAATGTATCCCTTAACCACTCCATAAAGATCTATCTGGTTTCTACACATCCTTGGTATGATCTTGATGTCGTTTTTTTCCTAAACTTCACCACAGCAACGATGGTGCACAGGAGGAAGAGTACTGCATTACCAGCTTTCACCAGGTAGGAGAACGTGCGTTCCAATCTGTAGAAGAATACAATTATTTTGTCATGACATTATGAAAATTGTAACCAGACAAACCGTCCAGGTGACACTTCTGATATTTAAAAAGACAGATAACAAGCTATCATACTTTAATTTCCTTTACTTGCATATTTAGCTATTTATTTCCTAACCACTTAATGTCTTACTTTCATATTTCAATGTGGAAGTGTCAAACTTAGCTGTAAAGTAATTCACAGACCTCCTGCACGCTATCATGTTTGTTGTTGAAACAATGGATTTCATCAATTACATTTTTAGTCATCTACATTCAAATTGAGCTTAATATGGTGCCCTTTCAAGGCATTTGTGTACACCTACGTATCGGGTCCATGCAGTAGCAGCTCTAGCTTGTATGGCGACCTGGGCAAACCCCCCTTTCAGCACCTGCACCCGCACCCCGCCCCCGGCAAGATGTCGCCAATACCTAAATCCGCTACTGGGTCCATGGTGTGTGTTGTTGACAGAGGCATGAGAGGTAAAGGTGACTGCAGGTTCTCCAGTCATAACAGCAGAGAAGTCGTTGTTTTCTGGCATTGGCACGTCTGTCATGGTTAAAGAAAATAACAATACAAATAATCTGTCTTTTTCAGACTAATTTCTAAGTGGGAAAGTAAAGCATAGATTAAAGTCTGGTTGTAGAGTGATGTAACAGGATGGATTCTCTACCAGTGGCAGGGAGTATCCACCCTGTTACAGTGACATACCAATGCTTTACAATAAGCAAAGTGCATAAACTATATTAGACGCAACTGTAGATATCAAGCTGTTTCCAGGACCTTAAAGGTACTGTTTCAAAAGTGTTACCCACGACTTATTAAAAGTGGTTGAGATGATACTGGTTGATTGACAGTGATATGAACAGGCATCTGTAGGTCTCCCTTTTCACACCAGTACCAGCCAGTGTTCTCCATCCTTAGTCCAGTCATATTCACCATTAAGACATAACCTAACTTCACAAATGTTCCGTCCAAAGTCCCAGAACATCCCACAGTTACATAAGAGCCAGAGCCACCCATCCTGCACCACCTCCTGCTGTCTCCAAGTTTACTATAGTAACAGCGCACGGTGACACTTCCTCCTATAACTCGTCACCTCTTGTTTGTCCACAGAGTTCTGGAGTACCCGAACACAATATGATTGGATGAGTCTGATAAAGAATACAACAATATACTGTATATTGGCGACTACTTAGTCATCATTAATATTCATATAACACTGAGAAAGTGTATGTTGAAACAATGGTTCAGTCACTTATAGTATGAACAATAGATATAGACTACACTCTTAGAAGAAAAGGTGATATCTATAACCTAAAAGGTTCTTCGGCTGTCCCCATAGGAGAACCCTTTGAAGAACCCTTTTTTGTTCCAGGCAGAACCTTTTTCAGTCCCATGCAGAACCCTCTGTGTAGAACCCAAAATAGTTTTGCCTGGAACCAAAAAGGGTTCTTCAAAGGGTTCTCCTATGGGGATAGAACTTTTTTTCTAAGAGTGTAGAGCATACAGAACAGACAGTGTGTTTGATAATGATACAGCAACGTGATTATATCAAACACACCAAGGAGGTGCACAGAGATGTTTGTAATCTACCACTATAATATCCTCTATAGATTTAATTAGGTGAAATTATGTATGACTGCTTCGTAGAGGGAAAAGTAACACCCTCATCAACAGGACTATTATGGGACATTACTTTATGAGACATTAATGAGCCCTACTATTAATTCTGCTTAAATGGACACAGCAGTATTTGGATCTTACCTGGAGTAACAGATAGCTGCAGTCTAACCCCATCATCTGTCTGTTTCTTCTCCACAACACACCAGTAATAATTAGAATCACTAGGACTAAGCCTCGTTATGGTCACAGTGAAGATTTGCTGGTTGATGTCATCAGAGATTGAGGTCTTACCCCTGGTTTCAGGATGGTCCGTTCGTACTACAGTATAGCAACCTGACCAATAATATCCCCTACACCAGTATTTCACATTGTGTCTATATCTCTGATCATAGAGACATGGGATGGTGATGGAGTCTCCTTGAGTTACAGACACACGACTCACTGTGGACACACTCTGTGTATCTGTAGACACAACAACATAAAACATTCATTTTAAATACTTTAATTTTACCCTGCTGCTCATAGTTCCATCAGATGATCAGCCAAACAACTTGACATAATGCTTTCATTTGTGACTTTTGTAGAGGAAGGATGCAAACTGGGGTTGTTACCTCATCCCCATATTTATTTTTGTTATTTTTCACAAATCTTGCACTCCAGTATCTCTATTTGCACATCATAATTTGCACATCCTTCATTCCTGTGTTAATGATGATAATCTGTAATTTGTCTCACCACTATGGTCTATTTATTGTCCTACCTCTTAACCTTACTGCATTTTGCACTACATTTTGCACTCTGTATATAGACTTTCCATTGTGTTTTTGACCATGTTTGTTTACTGTGTAACTCTGTGTTGTTTTTGTCGCACTGCTTTGCTTTGTCTTGGCCAGGTCGCAGTTGCAAATGAGAACTTGTTCTCAACTGACCTACCTGGTTAAATAAAGGTGAAATAAAATAAAAAAAAATAAATAAATAAACACCATGTGTTAGTGACACCTGACAATAATTGAGACATAATGTAAGAGTTGATGTTGTCACACCCAAGTCCAGCCATGAGTACAGAGGCAACACTTTAACAATTCAAATCATATTTAGATTTGACATGAAAATTACTACACCCCTAAACTATGGAGACAATCTCTAGTTTCAATCAATTAAACATTAAAGTTTAAGAATGTTTAGTATATAGTAAAACATTTGACTGGATTGTTCTTGATATCTAAAGTAATACATTGAATCCCACAAAAATATTTGTGCAAAATAAGTTAATTGCAGCTTTGTTCAAATGTACATTGATAGACACAAACTTTTTCTTATCTGTTTCTTAATAATATGTTAGTTCTCTTTTACTTGAAGTCTAATGCAATAACTAGAAATGTCAAACTGTTGAAAAGTACAACTGATTCACAAGCTAAATCTATAAAACAGCATTTATCGATCACCTGACCACGAAATACTGAAATCCATAATATGACTACAATGTATATGTACAAAGTAAACAGAACATTACAAGTGTTATGACTTTCAGCATGTACACAGTCTCAGTGTTTGACTTTTAGGAAGTGAGTCTAATAATATCAAAAGATAAAATGTATTCCCTCACTTACCAGAGAGTCCAGTGAGGAAGAGAAGGGTTTGAAGAACAAGGAGGAGATGTGGAGCCATGAGTGGATGAGAGAGAAAGTCTCTGGTAGTATTTATGTTGGTATGGGAGCACTGGTGTGTGTCAGGGACCAAGCTACCCAGGCAACTGACAACTTCCTGATCCACTTAGACATCACTTCTTTAACTATTCCTGTTTTAAAGACATAATGCAACCCGTGCAAGACCTTGTGAATTCACAGATGTTTATTTTTATTTTTATTTCACCTTTATTTAACCAGGTAGGTCAGTTGAGAACAAGTTCTCATTTGCAACTGCGACCTGGCCAAGACAAAGCAAAGCAGTGCGACAAAAACAACACAGAGTTACACAGTAAACAAACATAGTCAAAAACACAATAGAAAATCTATATACAGAGTGCAAAATGTAGTGCAAAATGCAGTAAGGTTAGGAGGTAGGACAATAAATAGACTGTAGTGGTGAAATAAATTACAGATTATCATCATTAACACAGGAATGAAGGATGTGCAAATTAGGATGTGCAAATAGATATACTGGAGTGCAAGATTTGTGAAAATAATAAAAATAAATATGGGGATGAGGTAGTAGTGTGGGCTATTTACAGAAGGGCTATGTACATGTGCAGTGATCGATAAGCAGCTTTGACAACTGATGCTTAAAGTTATTGAGGGAGATAGGAACCACTAGCTTCAATGATTTTTGCAATTCGTTCCAGTCATTGGCAGCAGCAAACTGGAAGGAATGGCGGCCAAAGGAGGTGTTGGCTTTGGGGGTGACCAGTGAGATATACCTGCTGGAGCGCATGCTACGGGTGGGTGTTGCTATAGTGACCAGTGAGCTGAGATAGGGCGGGGATTTACCTAATAAAGACTTATAGATGACCTGGAGCCAGTGGGTTTGGCGACGAAAATATAATGAAGGCCAGCCAGCGAGAGCATACAGGTCGCAGTGATGGGTAGTGTATGGGGCTTTGGTGACAAAACGGATGGCACTGTGATAGACTACATCCAATTTGCTAAGTAGAGTGTTGGAGGCTAGTTTGTAAATGACATCGCCGAAATCAAGGATCGGTAGGATAGTCAGTTTTACAAGGGCATGTTTGGCAGCATGAGTGAAGGAGGCTTTGTTGCGAAATAGGAAGCCAACTCTGGATTTAATTTTGGATTGGAGATGGTTGATGTGAGTCTGGAAGTTGAGTTTACAGTCTAACCAGATGCCTAGGTATTTGTAGGTGTCCACGTATTCTGATTCGGACCCGTCGAGAGTAGTGATGATAGTCCGGTGGGCGGGTGCTGGCAGCGTTCGATAGAAAAGCATGCACTTAGTTTTACTAGCGTTTAAGAGCAGTTGGAGGCCACGGAAGGAGTGTTGTATGGCATTGAAGCTTGTTTGAAGGTTAGTAAACACAGTGTCCAAAGAGGGGCCAGATGTATACAGAATGGTGTCATCTGCGTAGAGATGGATCAGAGAGTCACCAGCAGCGAGAGCAACATCGTTGATGTATATAGAGAAAAGGGTTGGCCCAAGAATTGAACCCTGTGGCACCCCCATAGAGACTGCCAGAGGATCGGACAATAGGCCCTCCGATTTGACACACTGAACTCTGTCTGCAAAATAGTTAGCGTACCAGGCAAGGCAGTCACTTGAGAAACCAAGGCTGTTGAGTCTGCCAATAAGAATGCGGTGATTGACAGAGTCGAAAGCCTTGGCCAGGTCGATGAAGACGGCTGCACAGTACTGTCTTTTATCGATGGCGGTTATGATATCGTTCAGTACCTTGAGCGTAGCTGAGGTGCACCCATGACCAGCTCGGAAACCAGATTGCATAGCAGAGAAGGTGCGGTGGGATTCGAAGTGGTCAGTTATCTGTTTGTTAACTTGGCTTTCGAAAACTTTAGAAAGGCAGGGCAGGATGGATATTGGTCTATAACAGTTTGGGTCTAGAGTGTCTCCTCCTTTGAAGAGGGGGATGACCGCGGCAGCTTTCCAATCTCTAGGGATCTCAGACGATACGAAAGAGAGGTTGAACAGGCTAGTGATAGGTGTTGCAACAATTTTGGCTGATAATTTCAGAAAGAGAGGGTCCAGATTATCTAGCCCAGCAGATTTGTAGGGGTCCGGACTTAGCAGCTCTTTCAGAACATCAGCCATCTGGATTTGGGTGATGAACAGTTGAAACCTGACCAAAGCTGATATAGATAGATAGATAGATAGATAGATAGATAGATAGATAGATAGATAGATAGATAGATAGATAGATAGATAGATGTTTTGTTGTAGCTGCTTGACAATGAAATTTCCCCCCCGGGGGATCAATAAAGTACCTAATCTATCTATCTATCTATCTATCTATCTATCTATCTATCTATCTATCTATCTATCTATCTATCTATCTATCTATCTATCTATCTATCTATCTATCTATCTATCTAGTTTTGTAGATAGATAGATAGATAGATAGATAGATAGATAGATAGATAGATAGATAGATAGATAGATAGATAGATAGATAGATAGATAGATAGATAGATAGATAGATAGATAGATAGATAGATAGATAGATAGATAGATAGATAGATAGATAGATAGATAGATAGATAGATAGATAGATAGATAGATAGATAGATAGATAGATAGATAGATAGATAGATAGATAGATAGGTACTTTATTGATCCCCCGGGGGGGAAATTTCATTGTCAAGCAGCTACAACAAAACACAGGGCAGGTGCAAGATGCCACAACGAAAGTACACAAAAGACAGATACACGGTACATGATACATAGAGCGGCAGTATGAAAAAGTATAGAAATACAAGATATCTGGAGTGCAATAGAAAGCTATAAAAAGACATTGCATAGTATGGGTGGTTGGCTGAATATGTACACTATACATTGGTGGATGTTGGATGGTTAACTATACTATACAGGTCGATGGCAGAGAAATACTTCAATAGCTAAAAATGCATATGATATGAGAGAGGGTAATAATAGTTTACTTAATAGACAGACTGGGTAAATGAACAGGTAAGTGAACATTTTGCATGGTTAAATTAGTTGTACAGGTAAGTATACAGTTATATTTATAGATAAGTGAAAACTTGCATGGTTACACAAACTGTACAGGTAAATGACAGGAAGAGATACTTTAATAGCTAAATGTGTGTATGATATAATTTGGGGTAATAATAGTAATCCCTTAAAATACAGTCCTTGGCGCGCAGTGTTTAATTACAGACAACTGCACGTATTGCACATTCGATATACTAAAAGCAATGAGAAAAGGTGCAACTGGCAGGATACTAATATGCATTCCTGAGTGAATACCTACGTAAGTTAGGTCCAAGAATTACTAGCAATATTGCATGTGATATGATTTAACAACTGTACATGAGTATGTACAGTGGGGAGAACAAGTATTTGATACACTGCTGATTTTGCAGGTTTTCCTACTTACAAAGCATGTAGAGGTCTGTAATGCAAATTAATTACTTAAAAATCATACAATGTGATTTTCTGGATTTTTGTTTTATATTCCGTCACTCACAGTTGAAGAGTACCTATGATAAAAATTACAGACTTCTACATGCTTTGTAAGTGGGAAAACCTGCAAAATCGGCAGTGTATCAAATACTTGTTCTCCCCACTGTATATACAGACCTGCATGAATAAATAAATAGGTCCTGAGTGAATGAGTGGTGACGGACCAGAGTTACTCACGGATGGATGCATAATTGTTAAGCTAGGTCCTAGCACCCCAACAGTTCCAGATCTATATTGCCGACGGCACGGCACCCCGGTGAGGCATTATATAGTCTAATAGCCGCCAGCAGGAAGGACCTCCTGTAGCGCTCTCTGGCACACCGTGGTGGGATCAGTCTGTGACTGAAAGTGCTCCTCTGCGTCATAACCATAGCGTGCAGAGGGTGGGTGACGTTGTCCATGATGGCCAGCAGTTTGGCCAGGATCCGTCTCTCCACTACCTCCTCTAGAGTGTCAAGGCTCATCCCCAGGACAGAGCTAGCCTTAATGATCAGCTTATTTACCCGAGAAGCATCACCGGCTTTGATGTTTGCTCCCCAGCACACCACTGCAAAAAAACTGGTAGAAGGTATGCAGTAGTTAGGCCCCGGTGTTACCAGCCATTTCAGCCTGTTGTCCATATGGACTCCCAGGAACTTGTATGACCCAACCATTTCCACATCCATCCCCTGTATAGGGACAGCAGTCAGTTGTGCCTTGGTTCTCCTGAAGTCCACCACCATCTCCTTTGTTTTGCTGATGTTGAGCTGAAGGTGGTTCTGCTCACACCACAACACAAAGTCACTGATTGTGCTCCTGTACTCCTCCTCCTGCCCATCCCTGATGCACCCTACAATAGCAGAGTCATCCGAGAACTTCTGTAGGTGGCATGTTTCAGAGTTATATCTGAAGTCTGAGGTGTAGAGCGTGAACAGGAAGGGGGACAGGACCGTTCCCTGGGGGGCCCCTGTGTTGCTAACTGCCCGTTCTGACATACAGCTCTGTAGTCGCACAAATTGTGGCCTACCGGTCAGGTAGTCCGTGACCCAGGAGACTAAGGGTGCTTCCACTTTCATCCTCATCTTCTCACCCAGTAGCAGGGGCTGAATGGTATTGAAGGCACTGGAGAAGTCAAAAAACATAACCCTCACAGTGCAACCTGCGTTGTCCAGGTGAGAGTAGGCCCTCTGCAGAAGGTAGATGATTGCATCATCCACCCCGATGTTGCGCTGGTATGCGAACTGCAGGGGTCCAGTGATGTACACACCAGGGGTCTGAGGTGAGCGAGGACTAACCTTTCCAGGGTCTTCATGATGTGGGATGTTAGCACTACAGGTCTGAAGTCATTCAGGACAGTGGGGTGTGCCTTCTTGGGCACTGGGACGAGGCAGGATGTTTTCCACAGCACAGGGACCCTTTCTAGGCTCAGGCTAAGGTTGAAGGGACGCTGGAGTATTCCACACAGTTGGTCAGCACAGACCCTAAACATCCTTTGGCTGATGCCATCAGGGCCCGCCGCTTTCCACTGATGTAGTCTCTCCAGCTCTCTCTTCACTTGGTTGGTGGTGAAAGCCAGCCCATGTGGAGGGGTGGGGGGAAGGGGGGTGTTGAGGGTCAGTCCAGGGGGAGCAGGGGGGGTGTTGAGGGTCAGTCCAGGGGGAGCAGGGGCGGAGGTGGGGTCACTGATTGTCTCAGCAGAGGTGTTGTGAGCAAAGTGGGGGTGGGACAGCCGTGAGGGTGTGTGGTCTGGGGAGCTGGAAGGGAGGTGGACAGGGCCAGTTTCAAACCTGTTAAAAAATTGGTTCAGCTCATTGGCTCTGTCCTGGGTCCCCTCCGTCTGCCCATTGTTTGACTTTTTGAAGCCAGTGATATTTCTCATACCCTTCCACACCTCTCTCACCTGGCTCTGCCTCAGCTTGTCCTCCATCTTCTCCTTATACACTCTCTTCCCCTCAGCAATCCGCAACTTCAGCTCCCTCTGGACGCATTTCAATTTGTCCTTGTCCTTGTCCCTCTCCTTGAAGGCCCTCTTCTTCTCATTCAGCAGGGCCTTCAGGTCGCTGGTGACCCAGGGTTTATTGTTTGGGAAACAGCGTGCCTTCCTGGTGGGTACAGTGTTGTCTACACAAAAATTAATATAGTCTGTTATGCAGTCAGTAAGTCCATCGATGTCCTCCCCATGAGCCTCACAGTGCACATCCCAGTCTGTTGTTTCAAAGCAGTCCTGTAGGGCCTCATTCGCCTCCGGGGACCATCTCCTAATGGTCCTGGTGGTCGCAGGCTGCTGTTGGACCATAGGCCTGTAGAGTGGAGTGAGGTGGACAAGGTTGTGATCCGATCTACCGAGGGGAGGGAGTGTAGTGGAGTTGTATGCGTCCTTCACATTAGCATATAACAAGTCCAGAGTTTTATTATTCCTGGTTGGGCACTTCACGAACTGTTTGAACGTGGGCAGCGTTGAAGAGAGAGATGCATGGTTAAAATCCCCCGAAATGGCAAAGAAAGCACTGGGATGCGCTGTCTGTAACCTCGCGATAACAGAGTGGATGACGTCACACGCTGTGTTAGCGTCAGCGGAGGTCGGGATGTAAACAATAACAGCAATGGCCGCCGTGAATTCCCTCGGCAAATAGTAGGGTCTCAGGCTAACGGCTAACAGTTCAATGTCCGGGCTACAAAACTTTTCCTTAAGAGTAATATGGTTCGGATGACACCATCTGTTGTTAACTAATAAAGCCAGCCCACCACCCTTACTCTTACCGGAAGAGACGCGATCCCTGTCCGCTCTGACGGTCTGGAAACCGTCGATAGTGACGTTCTCTGTCAGGCTCTGGCCATAGGGAGCTCTTTGGCTCCTCTAGATAGCCAGGGTCAGAGCCTGACAGATCTAGTAGATCTAGATCTATGTTTTCTTTTTGTGCTGAATCCCCAATTAGAGACAGCTGCGAGACGTTGTCTCTGATTGGGGATTCTATTTAAGTTGCCTTTCCCCACACCTGTTGGGTGGGTCATTGTTAGATGTTTGTACGTCAAGTCACAGCTAAGTAAGTGTGTTCTGTTTCATTGTTTGGTTTTGTATAGTTCGTGACATTTCAAGTTTATAGTTAAAATAAACATGTCGAACTATCGCTGCGCTGCTCCTTGGTCTCTCTCTACACCCACTCGTGACAGAATGACCCACCCAACAACGAGACCAAGAGAGGCAGTGGAAAAAACAAGACACGGGCAAGGAAACAGCCTGGAGCCCAGAAGAACCCCCAAACTGTTTTTTGGGGGGGGCTATGGGGGTGGTCGGGGATCGATGGTGAAGAGCCCCGGCCACTGCACTCGTGGGGGATCCAGGAGGAGCCCCTACAGCCATGGGAGCAGAGGTACGGAGAGGAGTCGGAGGAAGACGACGACTATGTGCCTTTGTTCCCTCACTCGTGGGGGCTCCCGATGGAGTCCTCACAGGAAGGGGATTGGCGATGGAGAGAGAAAGATCGGGGCAGTCGCAGCCCTCCAACGCCAGTTCCCAACCCGAAACCTCCAGCGTCGGCCCAGAGTCAGGTACGGTCCGTGCCGACTTCGCGCACCACACCATCGGTGCGCAGCCAAGGCACGGAGAGGCTGGAGGAAGAGGATCGCCCACCACTTTGTCTGCCAACGATCCATGATCGAGAGAAACCCGAGGGGTTTTATGAATACCCGAAGGAGGAACAGACGAAGTGGTGGAGAGCCTGGGTTGCGCTTCCTTTTGAAAAGCAGACGGATCCGCTCATTATAGAGATAGAGGAGGAGGAGGACTTTGGGCGCCGATACGCTCTAGTGAACAGGCTGATAGATATGCGGGAGCGGGCTTCTGAGCCAGTGAGGGTCAGCAGCCCACAACCTCCAGTGAAGGTCAGCAGCCCAGAACCTCCAGTGAAGGTCAGCAGCCCAGAACCTCCAGTGAAGGTCAGCAACCCTGAGCCTCCAGTGAAGGTCAGCAACCCTGAGCCTCCAGCGAAGGTCAGCAACCCTGAGCCTCCAGCGAAGGTCAGCCGCCCTGAGCCTCCAGCGAAGGTCAGCCGCCCTGAACCTCCAGCGAAGGTCAGCCGCCCTGAACCTCCAGCGAAGGTCAGCCGCCCTGAACCTCCAGCGAAGGTCAGCCGCCCTGAACCTCCAGCGAAGGTCAGCCGCCCTGAACCTCCAGCGAAGGTCAGCCGCCCTGAACCCCCAGCGAAGGTCAGCCGCCCTGAACCCCCAGCGAAGGTCAGCCGCCCTGAACCCCCAGCGAAGGTCAGCCGCCCTGAACCCCCAGCGAAGGTCAGCCGCCCTGAACCCCCAGCGAAGGTCAGCCGCCCTGAACCCCCAGCGAAGGTCAGCCGCCCTGAACCTCCACCGGAGCCCAATCCGGGTCCAGCAGTCTGCTCCGCTACAGCGCCAGAGCAGTCCGCTTCACCGGTAACCAGTCCGGGGCCGGTCGCCTGCCTAGCTCCAGCGCCGGAGCAGTCCGCTCCACCGGTGCCCAGTCCGGGGCCGGTCGTCTGCCCAGCTCCAGCGCCGGAGCAGTCCGCTCCACCGGTGCCCAGTCCGGGGCCGGTCGTCTGCCCAGCTACAGCGCCGGAGCAGTCCGCTCCACCGGTGCCCAGTCCGGGGCCGGTCGTCTGCCCAGCTCCAGCGCCGGAGCAGTCCGCTCCACCGGTGCCCAGTCCGGGGCCGGTCGTCTGCCCAGCTCCAGCGCCGGAGCAGTCCGCTCCACCGGTGCCCAGTCCGGGGCCGGTCGTCTGCCCAGCTCCAGCGCCGGAGCAGTCCGCTCCACCGGTGCCCAGTCCGGGGCCGGTCGTCTGCCCAGCTCCAGTGCCAGAGCCGGAACCACCTCTCACACCGTTGCCCAGTCCGGGTTTGGTCGTCTGCTCCACTCCCATGCCGGAGCAGTCCACTCCACCGGTGCCCAGTTGGGACCTGGGCGTCTGCCCCGCTCCATTGCCGGAGCCGTTAGCCAGACCAGGTCCCATTCCAGGACAGGTCATCAGACTGGCGTCAGGGAGGAAAGTGTCCACTTCACCGGGGCCAGAACCGCCACCGAGGTGAAGTGTCCCTCCCCAACCCTCCCATGTCAGTTTGTTTTCATGATTCATTTTTTAAAATGTATTTTATTGCGGACGGGAGTCCGCGCCTTAGAGGGGGGGGTACTGTCAGGCTCTGGCCATAGGGAGCTCTTTGGCTCCTCTAGATAGCCAGGGTCAGAGCCTGACAGATCTAGTAGATCTAGATCTATGTTTTCTTTTTGTGCTGAATCCCCAATTAGAGACAGCTGCGAGACCTTGTCTCTGATTGGGGATTCTATTTAAGTTGCCTTTCCCCACACCTGTTGGGTGGGTCATTGTTAGATGTTTGTACGTCAAGTCACAGCCAAGTAAGTGTGTTCTGTTTCATTGTTTGGTTTTGTATAGTTCATGACATTTCAAGTTTATAGTTAAAATAAACATGTCGAACTATCGCTGCGCTGCTCCTTGGTCTCTCTCTACACCCACTCGTGACAGTTCTCTACGGGGATGTTATCGTTCAGCCAAGTCTCCGTGAAAAGCATTAGGCTCGTTTCCCGATAGTCCCTTTGTCCACGGACAAGTCCCACCAGCTCGTCCATCTTGTTATGTAGTGACCTCACGTAGCCCATAATAACAGACGGTATAGCCGGCTAATGGTCATAATGTTGTAAAATGTATGCTAATACATATGCTTGTTTACATGATGATTATTTGTAGGTTATTCCCCATCTTCAATACACTGATAACGTTGTGTATTAACTCCTGAGTCCTGTGTTGATCTAGTCCTGTCTCATAGTAATGAGGTATGGATGCAGCCTTCACAGGTGTTGCTGCTTAGAAGAACCTTTCAGTGTTGCTGATCCATATTCTGACACAGATACATCCTTATAAATACATCATACTGCTTGATTCAACCCTTTACACCCTTGCTATAGTCATTGAATGAGTTACAATGGCATTAATATTTAAGATAGTGTTGTGTTTTTTTGCTGGTTATTCAATTCAGATGTAACATTATGAGGCAAATTATATTGAGAAGAGTAGAGTTTCTTCAACAATGTATATTTAGTTTATTAGCATTTATTTTTTAAATGTATAAAGCTGGAGGAATTATTATTGGAACAGTCCACTACGGCTGTGACTTGTTACATTAAACCATAAGAAATAACCATCAGGAAATGGACTAGAGACACTGCCAATAAGCAGCACTATATTGGTCAAGAATTTCATTTCACAACACATTAACATTTCAGTAGAATAATTATGTAAACCCATGAATCATTCATTGTGTACAGATACAGTACACATATCAAGTACAGGGCCCCCCCAGGGCCCTGTAATATCTCACACAAATTATCATGGAACCCACCAGGTACAACCCTAAATCCGTAAACATGGGTACCATTATTGATATCATCCTGACTAACTTGCCCTCCAAATACACCTCCTCTGTTTTCAACCAGGATCTCAGCGATCACTGCCTCATCGCCTGTGTTCGCAATGGGCCAGCGGTCAAACGACCACCCCTTATCGCTGTCAAACGCTCCCTAAAACACTTTTGCGAGCAGGCCTTTCTATTCGATCTGGCCCAGGTATCCTGGAAGGATATTGACCTCATCCCGTCAGTAGAGGACGCCTGGTTGTTCTTTAAAAGCGCTTTCCTCACCATCCTAAATAAGCATGCCCCTTTCAAAAAACGTAGAACTAAGAATAGATATAGCCCTTGGTTCACCCCAGACTTGACTGCACTAGACCAACACAAAAACATCCTGTGGCGCACTGCATTAGCATCGAATAGCCCCCGCGATATGCAGCTATTCAGGGAAGTCAGGAACAAGTACACACAGTCAGTTAGAAAAGCAAAGGCCAGCTTTTTCAAACAGAAATTTGCTTCCTGTAGTACTAACTCCAAAAAGTTCTGGGACACTGTAAAGTCCATGGAGAATAAGAGCACCTCCTCCCAGTTGCCCACTGCATTGAGGCTCGGACACACTGTTACTACCGATAAATCCACGATTATCGAAAATTTTAATAAGCATTTTGCTACAGCTGGCCATGCTTTCCACCTGGCTACCCCTACCCCGGCCAACAGCTCTGCACCCCCGGCAGCTACTTGCCCAAGCCCCCCCCGCTTCTCCTTCACCCAAATCCAGACGGCTGATGTTCTGAAAGAGCTGCTAAGTCTGGACCCCTACAAATCTGCTGGGCTAGATAATCTGGACCCTCTCTTTCTGAAATTATCAGCCAAAATTGTTGCAACACCTATCACTAGCCTGTTCAACCTCTCTTTCGTATCGTCTGAGATCCCTAGAGATTTGAAAGCTGCCGCGGTCATCCCCCTCTTCAAAGGAGGAGACACTCTAGACCCAAACTGTTATAGACCAATATCCATCCTGCCCTGCCTTTCTAAAGTTTTCGAAAGCCAAGTTAACAAACAGATAACTGACCACTTCGAATCCCACCGTACCTTCTCTGCTATGCAATCTGGTTTCCGAGCTGGTCATGGGTGCACCTCAGCTACGCTCAAGGTACTGAACGATATCATAACCGCCATCGATAAAAGACAGTACTGTGCAGCCGTTTTCATCGACCTGGCCAAGGCTTTCGACTCTGTCAATCACCGCATTCTTATTGGCAGACTCAACAGCCTTGGTTTCTCAAGTGACTGCCTTGCCTGGTTCGCTAACTACTTTGCAGACAGAGTTCAGTGTGTCAAATCGGAGGGCCTATTGTCCGATCCTCTGGCAGTCTCTATGGGGGTGCCACAGGGTTCAATTCTTGGGCCAACCCTTTTCTCTATATACATCAACGATGTCGCTCTCGCTGCTGGTGACTCTCTGATCCATCTCTACGCAGATGACACCATTCTGTATACATCTGGCCCCTCTTTGGATACTGTGTTTACTAACCTTCAATCAAGCTTCAATGCCATACAACACTCCTTCCGTGGCCTCCAACTGCTCTTAAACGCTAGTAAAACTAAGTGCATGCTTTTCTATCGAACGCTGCCAGCACCCGCCCACCGGACTATCATCACTACTCTCGACGGATCCGAATTAGAATACGTGGACACCTACAAATACCTAGGCATCTGGTTAGACTATAAACTCAACTTCCAGACTCACATCAACCATCTCCAATCCAAAATTAAATCCAGAATTGGCTTCCTATTTCGCAACAAAGCCTCCTTCACTCATGCTGCCAAACATGCCCTTGTAAAACTGACTATCCTACCGATCCTTGATTTCGGCGATGTCATTTACAAACTAGCATCCAATACTCTACTTAGCAAATTGGATGTAGTCTATCACAGTGCCATCCGTTTTGTCACCAAAGCCCCATACACTACCCACCACTGCGACCTGTATGCTCTCGTTGGCTGGCCTTCATTATATAATCGTCGCCAAACCCACTGGCTCCAGGTCATCTATAAGTCTTTATTAGGTAAATCCCTGCCCTATCTCAGCTCACTGGTCACTATAGCAACACCCACCCGTAGCATGCGCTCCAGCAGGTATATCTCACTGGTCACCCCCAAAGCCAACACCTCCTTTGGTCGCCATTCCTTCCAGTTCGCTGCTGCCAATGACTGGAACGAATTGCAAAAATCATTGAAACTAGAGGTTCCTATCTCCCTCAATAACTTTAAGCATCAGTTGTCAAAGCTGCTTATCGATCACTGCACCTGTATATAGCCCTTCTGTAAATAGCCCACACTACTACCTCATCCCCATATTTATTTTTGTTTATTTTCACTAATCTTGCACTCCAGTATCTCTATTTGCACATCATAATTTGCACATCCTTCATTCCTGTGTTAATGATGATAATTCTGTAATTTATTTCACCACTACAGTCTATTTATTGTCCTACCTCCTAACCTTACTGCATTTTTGCACTACATTTTGCACTCTGTATATAGATTTTTCTATTTGTGTTTTTGACTGTTTGTTTAATGTGTAACTCTGTGTTGTTATTTGTCGCACTGCTTTGCTTTGTCTTGTCCAGGTCGCAGTTGCAAATGAGAACTTATTCTCAACTGACCTACCTGTCCCCCTTCCTGTTCACCCTCTACACCTCAGACTTCAGATATAACTCTGAAACATGCCACCTACAGAAGTTTTCGGATGACTCCGCAATTGTAGGGTGCATCAGGGGTGGGCAGGAGGAGGAGTACAGGAGCACAATCAATGACTTTGTGTTGTGGTATGAGCAGAACCACCTTCAGCTCAATATCAGCAAAACAAAGGAGATGGTGGTGGACATCAGGAGAACCAAGGCCCAACTGTTTGCAGTCCCTATACAGGGGATGAATGTTTAAATGGTTGGGTCATACAAGTTCCTGGGAGTCCATATGGACAACAGGCTGGAATCGGCTGTTAACACCGGGGCTCTGTACAGAACGGGCCAGAGCTAACTCTACTTTCTGAGGAGGCTCAGGTCCTTCAACGTGTGCAGTAAACTAATGCATACCTTCTACCAGTCTTTTTT
Organism: Thymallus thymallus; assembly: GCA_023634145.1. Classification (NCBI taxonomy): domain Eukaryota; kingdom Metazoa; phylum Chordata; class Actinopteri; order Salmoniformes; family Salmonidae; genus Thymallus; species Thymallus thymallus. The sequence goes on along the minus strand of CM042389.1, from coordinate 17,882,790 downwards.
GCAGTGGTGTGCTGGGGCACCAACATAAAGTCCGGTGATGCTTCTCAGGTAAATAAGCTGATCAAGAAGGCTAGCATTGTTCTGGGGATTATTCTTGACACTCTAGAGGAGGTGGCGGAGATCCTGGCCAAACTGCTGGCCATCATGGACAACGTCAACCACCCTCTGCATGCCATGGTTATGACGCAGAGAAGCACCTTCAGTCACAGACTGATCCCACCATGTTGTGCCAGAGAGCGCTACAGGAGGTCCTTCCTGCCGGCGGCTTTTAGACTATTTAATGCCTCACTGGGGTGCCGTTCCGGTGGTCAAAGAAGACCTGGAACTGTTGGGGTGTTAGGACCTAGTTTAACAATTATGCATCCATCCGTGAGTAACTCTGGTCTAATCACTCACTCACTCAGGACTTATTTATCCATTCAGGTCTGTATATACATATTCATGTACAGTTGTTATATCATATCACGTGCAATATTGTAAGTAATTATTGGACTGAACTTACGTAGTCATTCACTCAGGAATGCATATTAGTAACCTGTCAGTTGTATCTTTTTTTATTGCTTTTAGTATATTGAATGTGCAATACATGGATTTATCTGTAAACCCTGCACTAAGGACTGTATTTTAAGGGAATTACTATTATTACCCTAAATTATATCATACACACATTTAGCTATTTAAGTATCTCTTCCTGTCATTTACCTGTATAGTTTATTTAACCATGCAAAATATTCACTTACCTGTTCATTTAACCAGACTGTATATAAAGTAAACTATTATTACCCTCACTTATATCATACGCACATTTAGCTATTTAAGTATTTCTCTGACATTGACCTGTATAGTATAGTAAACCATCCAAATACTCCTTATTTATCTTTATCAACTTTTTTTACCTAACACTAACAATGTATAGTGTACATATTTAGCCATCCACCCATACTATGCAAAGTCTTTTTATAGCTTTTTGCACTCCAGACTTCTTGTATTTTTCCGCTACTAGGTCCATGGTGTGTGTTGTTGACAAGGCATGAGAGGTAAAGGTGACTGCAGGTTCTCCAGTCATAACAGCAGAGAAGTCTTGGGGTGCTGGCATTGGCACGTCTGTCATGGTTAAAGAAAATAACAATACAAATAATCTGTCTTTTTCAGACTAATTTCTAAGTGGGGAAGTAAAGCATAGATTAAAGTCTGGTTGTAGAGTGATGTAACAGGGTAGATTCTCTACCAGCGGCAGGGAATATCCACCCTGTTACAGTGACATACCAAGGCTTTACAATAAGCAAAGTGCATAAACTATATTAGACGCAACTGTAGATATCAAGATGTTTCCAGGACCTTAAAGGTACTGTTTCAAAAGTGTTACCCACGACTTATTAATAGTGGTTGAGATGATACTTTGTGTTGTGGTTGATTGACAGTGATATGAACAGGCATCTGTAGGTCTCCCTTTTCACACCAGTAATACCAATACACACATATATATTGAGACTACTTAGTTATCATTAATATTCATAAAACACTGAGAAAGTGTATGTTGAAACACTGGTTCAGTCACTGATAGTATGAACTATAGATATAGACTACACTCTTAGAAGTAAAGGTGATATCTATAACCTAAAAGGGTTCTTCGGCTGTCCCCATAGGAGAACCCTTTGAAGAACCCTTTTTGGTTCAATATCTCTGATCATAGAGACATGGGATGGTGATGGAGTCTCCTTGCATCAACATAAAACTTTCATTTGAAATACTTTCATTTTACCCAGCTGCTCATAGTTCCATCAGATGATCGGCCAAACAACTTGACATAATGCTTGAATTTGTGACTTCATTTTCTTAATGATCTTTTACATGACTGACAGGACGATCTCAAGAGAATGCGTGGTAAAGAAATGTCCACTTTGTTTCAGAAAAGGCCTTTCAATGTTCCTTAATCTCTAACAACACTGGATTTGGTTTCTTTGTATGTATGGATTACTTGGGTTGTTACCAACATCTGGTGAAAATTCCATGTCAATAGCACCTTTGGAAATATATTTACTGAGAAAAATTGTGACGTGTTCAATACTGATTTCACCCGCTGTATATTGAGACTACCTAGTCATCATTGATATTCATACAACACTGAGAAAGTGTATGTTGAAACACTGGTTCAGTCACTGATAGTATGAACTATAGATGTAGACTAGAGCATACAGAACAGACAGTGTGTTTGATAATGATACAGCAACATGTATTTTTATACAACAGGCTTTTCTGACCCAGGAGGTGTACAGAGATGTTTGTAAACTACCACTATAATATCCTCTATAGATTTCATTTGGTGAAATTATGTATCACTGCTTGTGATACACAGCAGTGTTTGGATCTTACCTGGAGTAACAGATAGCTGCAGTCCAGCCCCATCATCTAGCCTTTTCCTCCTCACAGCACACCAGTAATAACCAGAATCACTAGGACTAAGCCTCGTTATGGTCACAGTGAAGGTTTGCTGGTTGATGTCATCAGAGATTGAGGTCTTACCACTGGTCTTAGGATGGTCAGTTCGTACTACAGTAGAGCAACCTGACCAATAATATCCCCTACACCAGTATTTCACATTGTTTCTATATCTCTGATCATAGAGACATGGGATGGTGATGGAGTCTCCTTGAGTTACAGACACATGACTCACTGTGGACACACTCTGTGTATCTGTAGACACAACAACATAAAACAGATTGAAATACTTTAATTTTACCCTGCTGCTCATAGTTCCTTCAGATGATCAGCCAAACAACTTGACATACTGCTTGCATTTGTGACTTTTGTAGAGGAAAGAGGCAAACTGGTTGTCACACCATGTGTTAGTGACACCAGACAATAATTGAGACATGCAAGAGCTGATGTTGTCACACCCAAGTCCAGCCATGAGTACAGAGGCAACACTTTAACAATTCAAATCATATTTAGATTTGACGTGAAAATTACTACACCCCTAAACTATGGAGACAATCTCTAGTTTCAATCAATTAAACATTAAAGTTTAAGAATGTTTAGTATATAGTAAAACATTTGACTGGATTGTTCTTGATATCTAAAGTAATATATTGAATCCCACAAAAATGTTTGTGCAAAATAAGTTAATAGCAGCTTTGTTCAAATGTATATTGATAGACACAGGCACTTTTTCTTTTTTCTTTTCTATTTCATAATGTGTTAGTTCTTTTTTACTTTAAGTCTTACGCAATAACTAGAAATGTCAAACTGTTGAAAGTACAACTGATTCACAAGCTAAATCTATAAAACAGCATTTATCAATCAGCTGACCACAAAACACTGAAATCCATAATATGACTACAATGTATATGTACAAAGTAAACAGAACATTACAAGTGTTATGACTTTCATCATGTACTCAGTCTCAGTGTTTGACTTGTACGAAGTGAGTCTAATAATATCATACAATAAAATGTCTTCACTCACTTACCTGAGAGTCCAGTGAGGAAGAAAAGGGTTTGAAGGACAAGGAGGAGATGTGGCGCCATGAGTGGATGGGAGAGAACGTCTCTGGTAGTATTTATATTTGTTAGGGGAAAACTGGTGTGTCAGTGATCAAGGCACCCAGGCAACTGACAACTTCCTGATCCACATAGACATAACTTTTTAAACGCTTCCTGTTTTAAAGACATAATGCAACCCGTGCAAGACCTTGTGAATTCACTGATGTTGAACTGTTGAAAACCTGACCAATGCTGATAAAAAAAGTATGCTAATACATTTTCATGTTTATAAGATGATTATTTGTGGTTTATTCCCCATCATCATTACACTGATAACCTAATGTATTAACTCCTGATTCCTGTGTTGGTCTGGTCCTGTCTCATAGTAATGAGGAGATTTGGGGAGTAACGGATGACATGTAATCCGCTACATTTAAGGGATTACAAAAAAACAGTAACTGTAATCTGTTATGTTACCAGCAAAAATATTGAAATCAGATTACATACACTATTGAAAAACCAGATGATTACTTCAAGGATTACTTTTAAAATCAGAAAGGTATATGTTCGCGAAAAAAAATCTTCGACACGTTTTCTCAATGACATTTAAATCATCATTGAAAAAAGATTTTTAACCAAAACAGAGGCGGGCGACCGTTTTGTTATTGTTTCATCTGGGATTTGCCCTTTTAACAGCTGCATATTATCAAGGTGTCAAAGTGTCACCAACAAAAATGTAAACAATAGGCCTATAGCAAATGCAGCATATGGCATTAATTTTTCACATGTAAATAGCACTTTTCAGTATTGCTCAATGCATGCCATACCATGAGCGCAGCATTTATTTTTCAACTCGAATCAATGACAGAGTAGGGCTGGCTAATAAATCCTTAGTTTTGGGGTCATGCTCAGGTAAAACAATTTGACTAATCTATACTTTCATATTTCCAAGTCCTATTCTTGAAGATCAAGGGGTATAACATTGATTGGAATGACTGGAAATCTGATAGACTTTGGTTTTTTTAATGTAAAGATATAATTGAATCGTATTATTATATGTATGTCACGGTTGGGTGCATACATCGACCAAGACTCAGCGCAGGGATTATAGTTCGACATTCTTTATTATTTTATACTATGTAATAAACATGTACAAATGAACGAACTATAAATATCAAAACAAACACGAAAGACAAAACGTCACGTTACCCAAAAGATACACGAATACACGGACGTAAAAAAGGCACACTTACTTTCACCGTGACTGCGCGATAATACGACAACGACCCACACACGAGTGAAGGACAGACTCAACATATATGGGATCCCTAATTAGAGACAATGCGGTGCAGCTGCCTCTAATTAGGGATCCAACCCAAACCCCACACAGAAACATAAAGAACGACACTGTCAGACTCTGACCATAGCTACATAGAGAAGCAAATAGGTTCTCTATGGCCAGAGCCTGACAATGTAGTAGAAAGTGATGGTTTAGAAGAAGCCTACATAACCAACCCCTAATGTAAAATGTAACATCCATATATGGCCAGCTATGTAAACTTTAACATTGATTTATCCTGCAATAGATGTTGTTCAATTGGTAACAAACATTTTTGTCGTCTTCTAATGGCTCTTAAGGGGAAAGTAATCTGTAACTGAATGTAATCAGATTACATTACTGAGTTTGGGTAATCCAAAAGTTACGTTACTGGACAGGTAACTAGTAACTGTAACGGATTACATTTAGAAAGTAACCTACCCAACCCTGTTAATGAGGCATGGATGCAGCCTTCACAGGTGTTGTTGCTTAGAAGAACCTTTTAGTGTTGCTGATCCATATTCTGAAAGATATATCTTTATACTGATATGTCATAATGCTTGATTCAACCCTTTACACCCTTGCCTTTTAGGTCCTCAGTAAATATCACTTTTTATTCAGTGTAAAATAGTGTCAAATGTGGATTCCAATGTTACATTTTACCTTACAAACACAAAAATATGGATATTGAAAGGAAATGTTATGCATTTAAAAAATATATATCAGTGGATGTAGGCGTTTTTGACATGTCCCCCGGTGTTATTCATCAATTCCCAAATTAAAAAAAGCCATAAAATATTTAAAATCTTTCTTAATTATTTCACAGTCCTAATTAAATTCTCTCAATAATATCATTTTTTTCATGATTATTTTATTCCTGTTATCTAAGATATCACTTTCCACACTGCCAGTTTATTGTAATTCTCCTTTAAGAAAACAACCCCTACCTACAATGACCCCACATTCAGGAAGTGTCATAATTTATTTGGTGGGAAAACAAAGGTGCATAGCTGAGTAAGTATAAATACTCAGTTGTATCTATTTTTCAATGTTTCATGTTGTTAGTCTGTAGGGGAAAGTGGGGTGAGTTGTGCCAGTTTTTACTCAAAGTGACTTTAAAGTGAGGCCATGACAGTAATGCCTTCAACTTAAGGATATACATATATTTCAGGATGTGGTGCATCCCTAAGAACAATAACTTTGGATCTGAAATAAATAGTTTCAGAAATATAGCTTTTGGGAAAAAAGTGGTCTCGTGGCACAACTTGCCCCTGGTGCGGGGTAAGTTGTGCCTTTGGGGGAATACGTTGGGGTAAATTGTGCCAGTGACTTCTGACGTAAAACAGAACATTTTAATGTTATGAACCGTAATGCTATATGAAAGCAAGACAAATTCAATACAAAATTACTCATTTAAGGTTTATTTAGATTTTGTCACCCTATTACACTGTTGGAATAAGTCATATTTTGAAGTTTTCAGTGACAAGCTCTCCTCTTTCAGCTGGTGTAACTGAACCCACTTGTTTCTTCCCTTTCTCTGTGACAATCTGCCTGGGTGTCTGCACTGTAGTCACACCAGTTTCGTCCATGTTGTACATCATGTGTGGAAGGAAGTTATACCTGAAATGAGATTATGTGTGTAAATGTAAATTCTGCTACTCAGGGCAGAAGACCCTATAGAGATGTGCCCTCTTTCCTATGTAGCTGTGGTCAGAGTCTGACAGTGTCGTCCTTTTCTGTTTCTGTGTGGGGTTTAGGTTGGATCCCTAATTAGAGGCAGCTGCACGGCATTGTCTCTAATTAGGGATCCAATATATGTTGAGTCTGTACTTTAGAGAGGTTATCAAAGAACTCCCCCATGTTGTGTCTATTAAAGGCAGTAGCTCTTCCAAGAGAGGTTGCTTCAGGAGTGCGGCATGACAAGTGGTGGCGTGCTTTAAAGGCTGTGAACCAATCATGTCCTAGAAAAGGTTAATAGTTTATTAGCATAAAGGGTATCTCTTTATTTATCCCTTACTGAACCATTTCAGATTACATTCAGATTTTATTCAGCTCTAAATAAGTACCCAATTTTGCTTCTCTGTAGGATGTGCATGGTGATAACTGATAATGAGCATGTCCTGGGAAAATAATGATCAATGTTCCCTATAACCTTTCCTTAATAAATGCACACTTAACCTAACCTGCTTTTTTCTGTCTGATCCAGCTGGCAGGGATATCAATGCCATTTCTTTGTGCATACTCAAAAGCCAGCTCACAGCATTTCATGGCACTTATGCCGTGAAACATTGCTGCTAGTGCCTTTATATGGTCTGCCAGCTCTGTCTCCATGTATTCTTTGAAGACTTGGTTGGCAAGTACTGTTCTCTTATACCCTGTCTTTGTTACTTCTCCTATCTTTTTCTTCTCCATGAATCTTTTCAAGGTCATCCTGCAGATCTTCATCTCCCTTGCCACCTGACGTATGGTCTTTCCCTGTTGCACCTCTTTCACTGCTCTGTCCAACTCCACAAGAGGAGTTGAAGCCCTGTCTGTCTTCCGTTTATAAGTGCGTGGCATGATGGGTTTTGGTCTAAAATTAAGAATGTCACATAGTTTAAGTGCTAAAATGTAAGAGTACAATGTACAATTACAAATTAATAATATGTTGAAAGAAATCATAAGTGGGGGTGAGTTGTGCCACTGGCACAACTTAACCCAGGCCCTTTGGCACAAATCACCACAGACCCACAAGTTTGAAAAACTAGCATGATCCAGAAGTTAAGAGCTAACATCAAGCTAACTCTATAGACTCATTGTGTAGCCTGTTAAAGCACTAAAACATGTGTTCAAACTTGTCTATAATTGTTCAGACACTACAATCAAAAAACATTAATCATAGAAATTTTACTTTGAAAAGAAAAACAGTTTTTTGAGCTAAAATGTGCTTACCTCTCATGCCATGTGTCTCTCTTCTTTGGAGAATGAGTAAAATGGATGGCTTTTCAAAATGATGTGGTCACATGACCAATTTCTTCTATGGTTTTCCAGAAACAAGGGGTGGATCTACTTCCCCCTGGCACAAATCACCCCACTCTCCCCTATGTCCCACTTAAAGTATATTTTATAGAAAAGTTAAAATCCTGTTCAAGTGTTTACCAGTATGTTAGCTTAATCTTGCTCACTCACAGAGTTATGTCTAATCTAGGCTCTAAATGTTCACCTTGTTAAATTCCACCCTGTTAGGATTATACACCTAACATATTGGAAAATGCACCTAAAAAAATTCAATGTCTGAGCTTGACCAATATTTTTTTCTGAAAGTCAAACATCCCTTTTCTGATAGACTAAAACAATATATATAAATATACAATTATTTTATTTCTAACTTCATGTTTATCAGCAAGTTAGTATTTTAGCATGTTTATTTTTCATTTATAAAGCTAGAGGAATTATTAATGGAACAGGAATAACCATCAGGAAAAGGTGTCAGGCTCTGGCCATAGAGAAGCCTAATTGCTTCTCTATGTAGCTGTGGTCAGAGTCTGACAGTGTCGTCCTTTTCTGTTTCTGTGTGGGGTTTAGGTTGGATCCCTAATTAGAGGCAGCTGCACGGCATTGTCTCTAATTAGGGATCCAATATATGTTGAGTCTGTCCTTCACGTTGGTGTGGGTCGTTATCGTTACATGTCGAGGTATATGTCGCAGTCACGGTGAATATAAGTGTGCTTTGTTTTACGTCCGTTCATTTCGATGTTAGGTGAACGTGACGTTTTGTCTATCGTGGTTGTTTTATGTTTTGTTATAGTTCGTTCATTTTGAATATATAGTACATAGTAAATAAAAGAAAAATGTCGAACAACTATCCCTGCGCTGCGTCTTGGTCTCTCCAAACCCCATTCCGTGACAGAACGACCCACCCGTATGAGACCAAGCAGCGTGACTGGGGAGAGAGGGAGAGAGAGATTTTCCCGCGTCGGTATACGGACACGGAACTCCTCGGAGGGTTCAAGTCGGACTCGTCGGAGGAGGAACGACGACGAGGACGTGCTTCAGTTCCTTTACCCGTGGGGGCTCCTGGAGGAACCAACACCACTTCGTATGCCCACAGATCTGGATCGGGAGCGGCCAGTGGGGTTCTATGAGTACCCGGAGGAGGAGCAGACGAGGTGGTGGAGAGCCTGGAATGCTCTTCCTCTGGAGACTCAGATGGATCCGCTGGTCGTACAGGCGTTGGAGGATTTCAAGCGCCAGATGAATCTCGTGGCGAGGCGTGTAATTGGACCGGCACCTCCAGCGAAGGTCATCAACCCTGCACCTCCAGCGAAGGTCAGCAGCCCTGCACCTCCAGCGAAGGTCAGCAGCCCTGCACCTCCAGCGAAGGTCAGCAGCCCTGCACCTCCAGCGAAGGTCAGCAGCCCTGCACCCCCAGCGAAGGTAAGCAGCCCTGCACCCCCAGCGAAGGTCAGCAGCCCTGCACCCCCAGCGAAGGTCAGCAGCCCTGCACCCCCAGCGAAGGTCAGCAGCCCTGCACCCCCAGCGAAGGTCAGCAGCCCTGCACCCCCAGCGAAGGTCAGCAGCCCTGCACACCCAGCGAAGGTCAGCAGCCCTGCACACCCAGCGAAGGTCAGCAGCCCTGCACACCCAACACCTCCAGCGAGGGTCAGCGTCCCCGAACCTCCAGCGAAGGTCAGCGTCCCCGAACCTCCAGCGAAGGTCAGCGTCCCCGAACCTCCAGCGAAGGTCAGCGTCCCCGAACCTCCAGCGAAGGTCAGCGTCCCCGAACCTCCAGCGAAGGTCAGCGTCCCCGAACCTCCAGCGAAGGTCAGCGCCCCCGAACCTCCAGCGAAGGTCAGCAGCCCTGCACACCCAGCGAAGGTCAGCAGCCCTGCACACCCAGCGAAGGTCAGCAGCCCTGCACCTCCAACACCTCCAGCGAGGGTCAGCGTCCCCGAACCTCCAGCGAAGGTCAGCGTCCCCGAACCTCCAGCGAAGGTCAGCGTCCCCGAACCTCCAGCGAAGGTCAGCGCCCCCGAACCTCCAGCAAAGGTCAGCGCCCCCGAACCTCCAGGTAAGGTCAGTCCACCGGTGCCCAATCCGGGTCCAGCCGTCTGCTCTGCCTCAGTGCCTGAGTGGTCCGCTCCACCGGTGCCCAATCCGGGTACAGCCGTCTGCTCCGCCTCAGTGCCAGAGCGGTCCGCTCCACCGGTGCCCATTCCGGGTCCAGCAGTCTGCTCCGCCTCAGTGCCTGAGCGGTCCGCTCCACTGGTGCCCATTCCGGGTCCAGCCGTCTGCTCCGCCGCAGTGCCAGAGCAGTCCGCTCCACCTGTGCCCATTCCGGGTCCAGCCGTCTGCTCCGCCTCAGTGCCTGAGCAGTCCGCTCCACCGGTGCCCATTCCGGGTCCAGCCGTCTGCTCCGCCTCAGTGCCAGAGCAGTCCGCTCCACCGGTGCCCAATCCGGGTCCAGCCGTCTGCTCCGCCTCAGTGCCAGAGCAGTCCGCCCCACCGGTGCCCATTCCGGGTCCAGCCGTCTGCTCCGCCTCAGTGCCTGAGCAGTCCGCTCCACCGGTACCCAGTCCGGGTTCAGCCGTCTGCTCCGCTCCAGAGCCAGAGCAGTCCGCTCCACCGGTGCCCATTCCGGGTCCAGCCGTCTGCTCCGCCTCAGTGCCTGAGCAGTCCGCTCCACCGGTGCCGATTCCGCGTCCAGCCGTCTGCTCCGCCGCAGTGCCAGAGCAGTCCGCTCCACCGGTACCCAGTCCGGGTTCAGCCGTCTGCTCCGCTCCAGAGCCAGAGCAGTCCGCTCCACCGGTGCCCATTCCGGGTCCAGCCGTCTGCTCCGCCTCTGTGCCTGAGCAGTCCGCTCCACTGGTGCCCAATCCGGGTCCAGCCGTCTGCTCCGCCTCAGTGCCAGAGCAGTCCGCTCCACCGGTGCCCATTCCGGGTCCAGCCGTCTGCTCCGCCTCAGTGCCTGAGCAGTCCGCTCCACCGGTGCCCATTCCGGGTCCAGCCATCTGCTCCGCCTCAGTGCCAGAGCAGTCCGCTCCACCGGTGCCCATTCCGGGTCCAGCCGTCTGCTCCGCCTCAGTGCCTGAGCAGTCCGCTCCACCGGTGCCCATTCCGGGTTCAGCCGTCTGCTCCGCCTCAGAGCCTGAGCAGTCCGCTCCACCGGTACCTAGTCCGGGTTCAGCCGTCTGCTCCGCTCCAGAGCCTGAGCAGTCCCCCCCACCGGTGCCCAGTCCGGGCCCGGTTGTTTTCCCCGCTCCATGGCCGGAGCCGCTTGCCCCACCGGTGCCCAGTCCGGGCCCGGGCGTTTTTCCCGCTCCATGGCCGGAGCCGTTGACCCCACCGGTGCCCAGTCCGGGCCCGGTTGTTTTCCCCGCTCCATGGCCGGAGCCGTTTGCCCTACCGGTGCCCAGTCCGGGCCCGGTTGTTTTCCCCGTTCCATGGCCGGAGCCGTTTTCCCCACCGGTGCCCAGTCCGGGCCCGGTTGTTTTCCCTGCTCCATGGCCGGAGCCGTTTACCCCACCGGTGCCCAGTCCGGGCCCGGTTGTTTTCCCCGCTCCATGGCCGGAGCCTTTTGCCCCACCGGTACACAGCCCGGGACCGGTGATAAGGAAGGGGCACGGGACAAAACTGTCCACGTCGCCGGAGCCGCCCCCGATGGACTAGTTTTCCCTCCCATTTACCCCCCCCCGTGTTTTGTGTTTTTTGTGTCTAGGCGTCCCGGAGTCCGCGCCTTTGGGGGGGGGGTACTGTCAGGCTCTGGCCATAGAGAAGCCTAACTTGCTTCTCTATGTAGCTGTGGTCAGAGTCTGACAGTGTCGTCCTTTTCTGTTTCTGTGTGGGGTTTAGGTTGGATCCCTAATTAGAGGCAGCTGCACGGCATTGTCTCTAATTAGGGATCCAATATATGTTGAGTCTGTCCTTCACGTTGGTGTGGGTCGTTATCGTTACATGTCGAGGTATATGTCGCAGTCACGGTGAATATAAGTGTGCTTTGTTTTACGTCCGTTCATTTAGTTGTTAGGTGAACGTGACGTTTTGTCTATCGTGGTTGTTTTATGTTTTGTTATAGTTCGTTCATTTTGAATATATAGTACATAGTAAATAAAAGAAAAATGTCGAACAACTATCCCTGCGCTGCGTCTTGGTCTCTGCAAACCCCATTCCATGACAAAAGGTTTCGAGACACTGCCAGTAGGCAGCACTACATTGGTCAGGAGTTTCATTTCACAACACATGCACATTTCAGTAGAATAATTATATAAAACCATGAATCATACATCATGTACAGATAAAGCTACAGTACACATATCAAGTATAGATATTGTTATTGGTAATGTGGGGTGTTTGGACAGAGTTTGGATAAATACAGTGTAATGTTGGGAATATAATCTGATATCCTAGACCCAGAGGGAGTTAAACAATGAAGATATACAAAAATGAAAAATGAAGGTCAGCAAATATATTAAGGTAAAACCTAATTATTGACTGATTTTAAATTATTTGTCAATTTTAAGAGCGCTCCAGCCGGAAGATGCCTCCACATACAATAACATAATTCATCAAGGAAAACACAACGAAGCTTGAAAACATATATTTTAATTGTGGTCTTTTTAAGGGGGCGATGCACATCACCCTTGTCTCATTTAACCCTAACACAACACATTTGACACAATATAAAACAAAATAGGCACCAAAAGCTGACCCATATGCTATCCCGGGCATTACCTTCTCAACCACATATTGGGCACCGGTCATCTGCCCCGCTACTTGGCCGGAGTCATTTACCCCACCGGTGCCCATTCCAGGACTCCGGCCATGGAGCGGGGTAGACAACCGGTCCCGGAATGGGCACCGGTGGTGCGGACTGCTCCGGCACTGGAGCGGAGCAGACGACCGGACCCGGACTTGGCACCGGTGGAGCGGACTGCTCCGGCACTGGAGTGGAGCAGACGACCGGACCCGGACTGGGCACCGGTGGAGCGGACTGCTTTGGCACTGGAGCGGAGCAGACGACCAGTCCCGGACTAGGCACCGGTGGAGCGGACTGCACTGGAGTGGAGCAGACGACCGGACCCGGACTGGCACCGGTGGAGCGGACTGCTCTGGCACGGGAGTGAAGCAGATGTTAATTTGCATTTTATTGCATGACAGAAGTATTTGATACATCAGAAAAGCAGAACTTAACATTTGGTACAGAAACCTTTGTTTGCAATTACAGAGATCATACGTTTCCTGTAGTTCTTGACCAGGTTTGCACACACTGCATACAGACCTTCTCCAGATCCTTCAGGTTTCGGGGATGTCGCTGGGCAATACGGACTTTCACCTCCAAAGATTTTCTATTGGATTCAGGTCTGGAGACTGGCTAGGCCACTCCAGGACCTTGAGACGCTTCTTACGGAGCCACTCCTTAGTTGCACTGGCTGTGTGTTTCGGGTCGTTGTCATGCTGGAAGACCCAGCCACGACCCATCTTCAATGCTCTTGCTGAGGGAAGGAGGTTGTTGGCCAAGATCTCGCGATACATGGCCCCATCCATCCTCCCCTCAATACGGTGCAGTCGTCCTGTCCCCTTTGCAAAAAAGCATCCCCAAAGAATGATGTTTCCACCTCCATGCTTCACGGTTGGGATGGTGTTCTTGGGGTTGTACTCATCCTTCTTCTTCCTCCAAACACGGCGAGTGGAGTTTAGACCAAAAAGCTCTATTTTTGTCTCATCAGACCACATGACCTTCTCCCATTCCTCCTCTGGATCATCCAGATGGTCATTGGCAAACTTCAGACAGGCCTGGACATGCGCTGGCTTGAGCAGGGGGACCTTGCGTGCGCTGCAGGATTTTAATCCATGACGGCGTAGTGTGTTACTAATGGTTTTCTTTGAGACTGTGGTCCCAGCTCTCTTCAGGTCATTGACCAGGTCCTTCCGTGTAGTTCTGGGCTGATCCCTCACCTTCCTCATGATCATTGATGCCCCACGAGGTGAGATCTTGCATGGTGCCCCAAACCGAGGGAGATTGACCTTCATCTTGAACTTCTTCCATTTTCTAATAATTGCACCAACAGTTGTTGCCTTCTATCCAAGCTGCTTGCCTATTGTCCTGTAGCCCATCCCAGCCTTGTGCAGGTCTACAATTTTATCCCTGATGTCCTTACACAGCTCTCTGGTCTTGGCCATTTTGGAGAGGTTGGAGTCTGTTTGATTGAGTGTGTGGAGAGGTGTCTTTTATACAGGTAACGAGTTCAAACAGGTGCAGTTAATACAGGTAATGAGTGGAGAACAGGAGGGCTTCTTAAAGAAAAACTAACAGGTCTGTGAGAGCCGGAATTCTTACTGGTTGGTAGGTGATCAAATACTTATGTCATGCAATAAAATGCAAATTAATTATTAAAAAATCATACAATGTGATTTTCTGGATTTTTGTTTTAGATTCCGTCTCTCACAATTGAAGTGTACCTATGATAAAATTTACAGACCTCTACATGCTTTGTAAGTAGGAAAACCTGCAAAATCGGCAGTGTATCAAATACTTGTTCTCCCCACTGTATATATATATATATATTGGGGGTGTTGGATGGAGACATGTTGGGACTGGGTGGAATTGGGAGAATGGGCTGGGAGGTTGGGTTGAGGTCACTTCAACTCTGTATGTATTTCTTACTGTTTTTTTGGAGTCTTTTGAGTGGCAGCCCACGTGTAGGTTTTAATATACCTTTTAATATACCTGTAACCCCCCCCCCAACATAAAATAACAAAACAAATCAAATGTGGTCCCCCCCAAAAAAATAATACATATCTCATAGTAACGACTGTCTTGTAGACCTGGGGCCGTATGTATAAAACACCTCAGAGTAAGAGTGCCGATTTAAAATAAGTTTAGCCTTTTAGATCACAATGAATAAGATTACTTGGCCAGGGGGTGATCTAATCCTATATCAGCACTGCTACTCTGAGACGCTCGATACATACGGTTGCAGATAGTTATGTGTGCTAGCATTAGAATTTATCCTACCCTCTTGTTGTGAGATGAAATTGTGATCTGCATTCTGAAAATACTCTTAAGTATTTTAATCCCCTGTTAATGATGTTGTACATGCATTCATTTCAGGTAAGTTTCTTGTTATAGTAGTTTATTTGAGATATGTAGCATTGAAATACACATGATCAGTGGAATACATTAAATATTGGTGTATATATATATAAATATATATATAGAGGAACACTGACCTACAGCAGAGTGTCTTACATTGTTAATTTTTCAGAAAATATAAAATGACACTAAATTAATTTGCTTCTCTGGCACAATTAAGCCAGCAGATTCTGCACAATGAAAAAGAATGAGACTGTGGTAGACTGGCATTAGTCTTATTCAGTCCTTCCAGATCAGTAACCCCTAAAGAGGTAATGGAACTAAGCCTAGGTTTGACATCTGGAGGGACTTCATTCAGTCTGTTGTGCTGTTGCCTCCTGCTGGAGAGAAAGTATCAGTTATTTTTTATTTATTTATTTAACCTTTATTTAGCTAGGCCAACATACCAGTCTTATAGGTTACTAATAGACGATCAGTGTGTCAGAAAGTGCAGATGATAAAATGTAAAGTGCAGCAATAGAAAGGAAATAGCAAACATTAAGGTTTACACTGATCACATTGACCTATCTCTGGTGTGGGGCCACTGTGCTGTAGACCACATCATCTGGTTCTGCTGCCTGTACGAGAGGAGGAACACACACACAGTTATAATGGTGATATACAGAGCCTTCTGTATTGATACAGTACACTGTAGACACAGTAAATCATCTTTTTATGTAGGCCTACATTTGGTTGGGTCTTGTTCTTGGTGACAACGGTGCTGTATGTCACTGCATCATCAGGAAATGGTTGCTGCTGGTAGACAGTTAAACAGGGAGTCATTCAGAAAACATTTACATCCATTTTGAATCCATTGTACATTCTACAACAAATCCAAGCTGTCAATTCAAGTTCTGCTTTTCAAGACAGAAAACATTTTCTATAAGACTAGCCGTGCTTATGTGTTTCTTTAGTTTAAAGTTGACCTTTTGTGCTGTCCTGAGCTGCTTAGGAATCACAGTGCTGTACAAGTCACCATGTCTCTCAGGGTTGAGGTCCTGTGTGATGGAGGAGAGAGAGCAACATGATCACATCAACTCAGAGAGAGACTCACAGTGTGGACTTTGAGTTGGATTTGGTTGAAGGGGGGTTGGGTCAAAGGAGTTAGGTTTAACCTGTTGTGCTGTTCCTCTGGTGTGACTCACAGTGCTGTAGGTAATGTCCTGTTCAGGGTCAGCATACTGCTGACGGAATGAAACACAGACCTTGTTAACATCAAACTGTTTTACCATATACCATAGAATGATGTTGTACCTCTCATGCATTCTGTCATTTTTTGCAGCTACATTTTTCTCCAATGATAACACAAAATGTGTTATCTTTTGAGTTTCAGTAGATATGGTGTGTGGTTTGACGAAGTCTGTTCTGGTCAAAGTGCATGACTAAATTAAACTGTTTATTTTATTATTCTTTTGTCCAGTACACATGCTCTAAGAGATCAGGTTTTAAAGAGTTATGATTAACTATTAACCAAAGAGAACCCTGGAATATCAAGAAGAGAAAGCAACAGATGAGTGAGAAGATAACATGATCATATCTTACTACTGAGGTGTTTGGTGGTTGGCCCTTTGCCTTCTTGTCCTCTAAAATAAAGAAAAGAGGATGTCAGTACTAAGGATCTTTGATTTCAGACCTTTCATTTGTAGAAGCAACAACTCTCCTGTAGAAGCAACAACTCATTAACATTACAAAAAGTTTCACATAATTAAAACAAATACTTACTATGTTTCCTCAACATCTTCCATGTGACCAAGATAGCAGCTATCACCACCACCAACAGGCTCAGAAATATGAGCAGGACTACCAGCAAACTGGAATATAATATACAATAAAATAGAATATATAGATTATCACAGGCATGGGGAAGTGGTAAATGCTAAAGAAAGAACCTTTAAGGAAGATGTTTTGTTTTGTACACACTTTCTTTACCTGAAAATAAACCGGATAGATTTGAATGTAATTTTATTTTAGTTAACCCTGACACCGGTGTCTGGTCTGATCAGCCTTGCTAGTCACATCTGTCCCCAACAAGGTTATTATAGTTCTGTGTTTTTATATTCGTCTTTATTTTTATTTGAAATTCAGTTTAGTTTCAGTTAGTTTTCAGATCTGATTTACTAGTTTTTAATAAAAGAAAATTTTCCTTTTATTTTACTAGGCAAGTCAGTTATGAACAAATTATTATTTACAATGGGTTAACTGCCTTGTTCAGGGGCAGAATGACAGATTTTTTACTTTGTCAGACTCAGGGATTTGATCCTGCAACATTTTGGTTAAAGGCCTAACGATCTAACCAATCTGCTACCTGCCAACCCAAATTCAGTTAGTTTAAGGTTACTAAAAACATTCCTATTTAGTTTTTATATGATTTAGTTTCAGATGTAGATTTAGTGTTAGGCACAGAAAGTAGCCAATGCATGAGAGGTTATGAACCATTTATGTGTTGTATAGTTGTTTGTGTTGTATAGTAGTTGGTTTTTAGGGATGTCACTTCTAGCAACTGAGGGCCAGTAATGCACACAGTGATGGGTCAGGTCATAGGTTAGGTTGGGTTTAAAGGTAGACTCAGGGAGATGATGTAGATGCATAAAGTAACCAGTAGTAGTGTGTCAACAACCAGGAACGTTGAAGCGAGAGGCTAAACTCTCACAGCAGATACTATGTGTGACTGTGTGAGAGCATTGCTATACCATATGATGTGGTCAACTGATACGTAAAATACCTATCCAGGTGTTGTTAGGTCTTGCAGGCGTCAGCAACGTCTAAGCAGAGGAATATGACCGACATGTTATATCAATCTGGCGCCTGACTGCACAGTCGATGACGTTGCACACAACCATTGGTTGATGCACGCCACGTCTGAGCAGGGGAACGCGTCCAATATCTGCAGTGTTGCTGGTGGCAACAACATCTTGCTGAGCATACCTTTAAATGAATGTCAGTCTCAATGTGACCCGTCAGATTCAGCTTTAAAACAACATTGAAATCTAAAACTGAACATAACCATAATGGTTTCTATTATATTTTAGTTAGATTTGGAAAAATAGTTTCAATATAGTTCCAGTTTTTCAAACAGGTGTGTTAATTAGTTTATTTCAGTAGTTTATTTTATTGTAGTTTCAGTTGTAGTTTACTATAAAAACTTTGGGCACCACACCCTTACACTACCACCAACTGTTTGGATGACTGTAAAAGTGAGGGAAATACAGAAGAATCAATACTAACCTCCAGTTCTTCTCATCTGTGTTCCCATCAGTTACCCCATTGTCACGGTTTGTAACAGAAAGGGTGTCTGTGGGATGAGAAGTGTTCGACTCAGCACTGGTTAGTGATGTTTGGTGAGTTGTTGTCGCTGTGAGAGTCAGACATTATAAAGTATCTCCAATAAACTGACTGATGTATCACTGACATTCAAATGAATAAAACCAGGGAATTGGGATGTTGATTGAAACTAATCACTATTATGCTTTCTTAGGTAATGTGTGACATGCATTAGAATACAATTCTTAAAATGTTCAGTATTCATTTGAAATCTAGGTGGTAGATATGATGAAAAAGATGTATAAAGACGGTTCATTTTCTTAATGATCTTTTACATGACTGACAGGATAATCTCAAGAGAATGCGTGTTAAAGAAATGTACACTTTGTTTCAGAAAAGGCCTTACAATGTTCCTTAATCTCTAAAAACACTGGATAAATAAAAAGGGAATCATACTTAGTTATATGGGATTGCTCTCTACTTACTCGTGGTGGTACTCTGTGATGTGGTCTGTTGATTGACAGTGATGTGAACAGGCATCTGTAGGTCTCCCTTTTCACACAAGTACCAGCCAGTGTTCTCCATCCTCAGTTCAGTCATAGTCACCATTAAGACATAACTGTTTTTTCTCTGCTCCTGCTCTAACTTCACAAATGTTCCATCTAAAGCCCTCGAAAGGCCCACATCCACACAAGAGCCAGAGCCACCCATCCTGCACCACCTCCCACTGACTCCACGTTTACTAGAGTAACAGCTCACGGTGAGACTCCCTCCTACAACTCCAGTCAGCTCTTGTTGGTCCACATAGAGTTCTGGAGTTCCTGAACACAATAATAGATGTTGTGATTGGATGAGTCTGATAAAGAATACACACATATACAGTGGGGAGAACAAGTATTTGATACACTGCCGATTTTGCAGGTTTTCCCACTTACAAAGCATGTAGAAGTCTGTAATTTTTATCATAGGTACTCTTCAACTGTGAGTGACGGAATCTAAAACAAAAATCCAGAAAATCACATTGTATGATTTTTAAGTAATTAATTTGCATTTTATTGCATGACATAAGTATTTGATACATCAGAAAATCAGAACTTAATATTTGGTACAGAAACCTTTGTTTGCAATTACAGAGATCATACGTTTCCTGTAGTTCTTGACCAGGTTTTCACACACTGCAGCAGGGATTTTGGCCCACTCCTCCATACAGATCCTTCAGGTTTCGGGGCTGTCACTGGGCAATACGGACTTTCAGCTCCCTCCAAAGATTTTCTATTGGGTTCAGGTCTGGAGACTGGCTAGGCCACTCCAGGACCTTGAGATGCTTCTTACGGAGCCACTCCTTAGTTGCCCTGGCTTTGTGTTTTGGGTCGTTGTCATGCTGGAAGACCCAGCCACGACCCATCTTCAATGCTCTTACTGAGGGAAGGAGGTTGTTGGCCAAGATCTCTCGATACATGGCCCCATTCATTCTCCCCTCAATACGGTGCAGTTGTCCTGTCCCCTTTGCAGAAAAGCATCCGCAAAGAATGATGTTTCCACCTCCATGCTTCACGGTTGGGATGGTGTTCTTGGGGTTGTACTCATCCTTCTTCTTCCTCCAAACACAGCGAGTGGAGTTTAGACCAAAAAGCTCTATTTTTGTCTCATCAGACCACATTACCTTCTCCCATTCCTCCTCTGGATCATCCAGATGGTCATTGGCAAACTTCAGACGGGCCTGGACATGCGCTGGCTTGAGCAGGGGGACCTTGCGTGCGCTGCAGGATTTTAATCCATGATGGCGTAGTGTGTTACTAATGGTTTTCTTTGAGACTGTGGTCCCAGCTCTCTTCAGGTCATTGACCAGGTCCTGCCGTGTAGTTCTGGGCTGATCCCTCACCTTCCTCATGATCATTGATGCCCCAGACCGAGGGAGATTGACCGTCATCTTGAACTTCTTCCATTTTCTAATAATTGCGCCAACAGTTGTTGCCTTCTCACCAAGCTGCTTGCCTATTGTCCTGTAGCCCATCCCAGCCTTGTGCAGGTCTACAATTTTATCCCTGATGTCCTTACACAGCTCTCTGGTCTTGGCCATTGTGGAGAGGTTGGAGTCTGTTTGATTGAGTGTGTGGAGAGGTGTCTTTTATACAGGTAACGAGTTCAAACAGGTGCAGTTAATACAGGTAATGACTGGAGAACAGGAGGGCTTCTTAAAGAAAAACTAACAGGTCTGTAAGAGCTAGAATTATTACTGGTTGGTAGGTGATCAAATACTTATGTCATGCAATAAAATGCAAATTAATTATTTAAAAATCATACAATGTGATTTTATGGATTTTTGTTTTAGAGTCCGTCTCTCACAGTTGAAGTGTACCTATGATAAAAATTACAGACCTCTACATGCTTTGTAAGTAGGAAAACCTGCAAAATCGTCAGTGTATCAAATACTTGTTCTCCCCACTGTATATTGAGACTACCTAATCATCATTGATATTCATATTACACTGAGAAAGTGTATGTTGAAACACTGGTTCAGTCACTGATAGTATGAACTATAGATGTAGACTAGAGCATACAGAACAGACAGTGTGTTTGATAATGATACAGCAACATGTATTTTTATACAACACAGGCTTTTCTGACCCAGGAGGTGTACAGAGATGTTTGTAATCTACCACTATAATATCCTCTATAGATTTAATTTGGTGAAATTATGTATGACTGCTTCGTAGAGGGAAAAGTAACACCCTCATCAACAGGACTATTATGGGACATTACTTTATGAGACATTAATGAGCCCTACTATTAATTCTGCTTAAAAGGACACAGCAGTGTTTGGATCTTACCTGGAGTAACAGATAGCTGCAGTCCAGCCCCATCATCTATCTGTTCCTTCTCCACAATACACCAGTAATAATCAGAATCACTAGGACTAAGCCTCGTTATGGTCACAGTGAAGGTTTGCTGGTTGATGTCATCAGAGATTGAGGTCTTACCCCTGGTCTTAGGATGGTCAGTTCGTACTACAGTAGAGCAACCTAACCAAGAATATCCCCTACACCAGTATTTCACATTGTTTCTATATCTCTGATCATAGAGACATGGGATGGTGATGGAGTCTCCTTGAGTTACAGACACATGACTCACTGTGGACACACTCTGTGTATCTGTAGACACAACAACATAAAACATTCATTTTAAATACTTAAATTTTACCCTGCTGCTCATAGTTCCATCAGATGATCAGCCAAACAACTTGACATAATGCTTGCATTTGTGACTTTTGTAGAGGAAGGATGCAAACTGTGTTTGTTACACCATGTGTTGGTGACACCTGACAATAATTGAGACATAATGTAAGAGCTGATGTTGTCACACCCAAGTCCAGCCATGAGTACAGAGGCAACACTTTAACAATTCAAATCATATTTAGATTTGACGTGAAAATTACTACACCCCTAAACTATGGAGACAATCTCTAGTTTCAATCAATTAAACATTAAAGTTTAAGAATGTTTAGTATATAGTAAAACATTTGACTGGATTGTTCTTGATATCTAAAGTAATACATTGAATCTCACAAAATAAGTTAATAGCAGCTTTGTTCAAATGTATATTAATAGACACAGGCACTTTTTCTTTTCTATTTCATAATGTTGGTTCTTTTTTACTTTAAGTCTTACGCAATAACTAGAAATGTCAAACTGTTGAAAGTACAACTGATTCACAAGCTAAATCTATAAAACAGCATTTATCGATCACCTGACCACAAACACTTAAATCCATAATATGACTACAATGTATATGTACAAAGTAAACAGAACATTACAAGTGTTATGACTTTCATCATGTACTCAGTCTCAGTGTTTGACTTGTAGGAAGTGAGTCTAATAATATCATACAATAAAATGTCTTCACTCACTTACCTGAGAGTCCAGTGAGGAAGAAAAGGGTTTGAAGGACAAGGAGGAGATGTGGAGCCATGAGTGGATGAGAGAGAAAGTCTCTGGTAGTATTTATGTTGGTATGGGAGCACTGGTGTGTGTCAGGGACCAAGACACTCTGGCAACTGATAACTTCCTGATCCACTTAGACATAACTTTTTAAACGCTTCCTGTTTTAAAGACATAATGCAACCCGTGCAAGACCTTGTGAATTCACTGATGTTGAACTGTTGAAAACCTGACCAATGCTGATAAGAAAAGTATGCTAATACATTTTCATGTTTATAAGATGATTATTCGTGGTTTATTCCCCATCATCATTACACTGATAACCTAATGTATTAACTCCTGATTCCTGTGTTGGTCTGGTCCTGTCTCATAGTAATGAGGAGATTTGGGGAGTAACGGATTACATGTAATCCGCTACATTTAAGGGATTACAAAAAAACGGTAACTGTAATCTGTTATGTTACCAGCTAAAATATTGAAATCAGATTACATACACTATTGAAAAACTAGATGATTACTTCAAGGATTACTTTTAAATTCAGAAAGGTATATGTTCGAGAAAAACAATCTATGACACTTCTCCGTTTTCTCAATGACATTTAAATCATCATTGAAAAAAGGTGCACGTTTAAATTTATTCCACCTGAGCGAGTCTGACCACAGAAAATGTGTTTGATGGATCGCGGAAAAGAGCAGGAATAGCCTTTTGTGGGCTACAGTCCAAACTATGTCTTCCAATGGTGCGACTGCTGTCGGCATCCAAAGACTATCCAACTTGAATAAACGCTTGGAGGTAAGGATGACAGCAGTGGTGTAGTCTACGGCGATATGGATATCACTTATTAGTGATATCTACATAGCGCATTGATGTGAATCACACTGCTGCTCTCTCATTTAGTTATTTGCGCCGTACATATTGTGGTTGTTGTGGATGGCTGTTCACAAATCTAAATGTGTATTTGAACCCAATACGGGTTCAATTCAACAAGTTTGAGCTGCCTATCAATCATTGTTTGGACAGCCAGTGAAAAATGCGCTCTTGCAACAGCTGCATAGTGCGGATCCCAGCCTATGGAATAAAAGTGGGGCTGTTATTGTTCAATCTAATTTATACTGATAAAAACATTTGATCCAAAGGTGTAATGGACACATTCTCAAACTCGCACACTTTCGATAGACTTAAAGGGACAATCTGTATTTTCTAAATCCATTTTTGGATTTATATTCTTATAACTTATAAATGCCTCATGAGCTTAGTTCAACTGTCACACTCCATGAGAACCCAAAATATAAGCTTGTTTTTCTCCAATATTTGTAAACATTGTAAATGTAAACAAACGCTGTATAGCCTCATAACATGGTTAAAACAACAATGTTGATATCATGGATGGTCAGTCCATGCAGCCATAGCTCTGTCTATTAATCTGAGAGCTCTGTTTATTCTCCAGGCCCACCCCTCATCTTTTAACCAAAACAGAGGCGGGGCGAACGTTTTGTTATTGTTTCATCTGGGATTTGCCCTTTGAACAGCTGCATATTATCAAGGTATCAAAGTGTCACCAAAAAAAAGGTAAACAATAGGCCTATAGCAAATGCGTATAGCATATGGCATTAACTTTTCACATGTAAATAGCACATTTCAGTAGTGCTCAAAGCATGCCATACCATGAGCGCAGCATTTATTTTTCCACTCGAATCAATGACAGAGTAGGGCTGGCTAATAAGTCCTTTGTTTTGGGGTCATGCTCAGGCAAAACAATTTGGCAAATCTATATTTCCAAGTCCTATTCTTGAAGATCACGGGTTTATAACATTTATTGGAATGACTGGAAATCTGATAGACTTTGGTTTTTAATGTAAATATAATTTATTGTAATTCTCCTTTAAGAAAACAACCCCTACCTACAATGACCCCACATTCAGGAAGTGTCATAATTTATTTGGTGGCAAATCATCGGTGCATAGCTGAGTAAATATAAATACTCAGTTGTATCTATTTTTCAATGTTTCATGTTGTTTGTCTGTATGTCATGTTGTTAGTCTGTATGTCCCACTTAAAATATATTTGATAGAAAAGTTAAAATCCTGTTCAAGTGTTTACCAGTATTTTAGCTTAATCTTGCTCACTCACAGATCTATGGCTAATCTAGGCTCTAAATGTTCACCTTGTTAAATTCCACCCTGTTCGGATTATGCACCTAACATATTGTAAAATGCACCTAAAAAAATGTAATGTCTGAGCTTGACCAATATTGTTTTCTGAAAGTCAAACATCCCTTTTCTGATAGACTACAACAATATATATAAATATACAATTATTTTATTTCTAACTTCATGTTTATCAGCAAGTTAGTATTCAGCATTTATTTTATTTATTTTTCATTTATAAAGCTAGAGGAATTATTCATGGAACAGGAATAACCATCAGGAAAAGGGTTAGAGACACTGCCAATAAGCAGCACTACATTGGTCAAGAGTTTCATTTCACAACACATGAACATTTCAGTAGAATAATTATATAAAACCATGAATCATACATCATGTACAGATAAAGCTACAGTACACATATCAAGTATAGATATTGTTATTGGTAATGTTTGGTGTTTGGATAAATACAGTGTAACGTTGGGAATATAATCTGATACCCTAGTCTTATTCCTAGACCCAGAGGGACTTAAACATTGAAGTTATACAAAAATGAAAAATGAAGGTTATGATCAAGAAAATACATTAAGGTAAAACATAATTATTGACTGATTTGAAATTATTTGACAATTTTAAGAGCGCTCCAGCCGGAAGTTACCTCCACATACAAAAACATAATTCATCAAGGATAACACAATGAAGCTTGAAAACATATATTTTAATTGTGGTCTTTTTAAGGGGGAGATGCATATCACCCTTGTCTCATTTACCCCTAACACAATACATTTGACACAATATAAAACAAAATAGGCACCAAAACTGACCCATATGCTATCCCGGGCATTACCTTCTCGACCACGTACTGGAGGCCTGCCGCTCACGTTTGAGACATACTGCTGTTTAGCAAATGTTTTCAGTAAGAACGTGAAACCAACCATGGAGGTCTATTCCAAAGAGTGACAACTGAGTACAAAAGGGTTTCTTTTCCCATACCACTCTTAAATCTGAAAGGAACAATGTCAGTTTCACTCGCTCTAGAATAGTTATGGTTATCCCTGGACCCTGACCAAGTTAAAGTAGTTACATAGGTACTTGGGGACCATATCGCGGACAATTTATGAAAAAGACAATTTAGTCTGAGAGACTCTCTCCTTCACTTCGAGCCATCTGAGACTTTCAAAATGGTAGTGGTCAAAATGAGTGGAAATCTGAGAATAATCCTGACATCTCAGAACTAATTTGTTCTGAGATGTCTGCAATTTGTTTTTAATTATCTAGGGGGCACTGTTGTACCAGGAACATCTGGTAGATCCACAGCCAATATAACCATCACCTTCCTATCTACTCATAGTCAATACCACAACTTGTCTTCCATTGGCATCAAAAATTGTCTTTAATTCTACTGATTCTCCATCTAAATTCCCAACACTGCACCAGAACCATAGCACCTCTAGTTAAATAAAGGTTAAATAAATAAAACATTTAGTGAATATTTTCTTGAAACTGCATTGTTGGATAAGGGCTTGTAAGTAAGCATTTCACAATAAGGTCTACACCTGTTCTATTCGGCGCATGTGACAAATAACGTTTCATTTGATTTGTATACATTTCATGTTTAATTCCCTTAGAATAAGACTAGGGTATGAGATTATATTCCCCTACAACAGATTGTATTGTACTATATCCAAAATCTGTTCAAACTCCACACAATACCAATAACAATATATACACTTAATGTGTGTATTGTAGCTTTAACTGTATATGATGTATGATTAATTCTATTCTAATGGTTCTATTATTATGTGCATGTGTTGTGAAATGAAAGTCTTGCCCAATGTGTCTCTAACCCTTTTTCTGATGGTTATTTCTTATGGTTTAATGTAAAGAAACCTGTTCTATCAATAATTCTTCTAGCTTTATAAACATGAAACTCTTCTGATCTAATTTGCCTCCTTATGTTACATCTAAATTTAATAACCAGGTCATTCCTACAATCCGGTGACGTTTGGACATCATCACCTTAAAACCATTTTTTATATACGTATATTTACAGTTGAAGTTGGAAGTTTACATACACCTTAGCCAAATACATTTAAACTCAGTTTTTCATAGATTCCTGACATTTAATCCTAGTAAAAATTCCAGCTAGTGATTCATTTCAGCTTTTATTTCTTTCATCACATTCCCAGTGGGTCAGAAGTTGACATACACTCAATTAGTATTTGGTAGCATTGCCTTTAAATTGTTTAACTTGGGTCAAACGTTTTGGGTAGCCTTCCACAAGCTTCACACAATGCGTTGGGTGAATTTTGCCCCATTACTCATGACAGAACTGGTGTAACTGAGTCAGGTTTGTAAGCCTCCTTGCTCGCAAACACTTTTTCAGTTCTGCCCACAAATATTCTATAGGATTGAGGTCAGAGCTTTGTGATGGCCACTCCAATTCCTTGACTTTGTTGTCCTTAAGCCATTTTGCCACAACTTTGGAAGTTTGGAAGACCCATTTGCGACCAAGCTTTAACTTCCTGACTGATGTCTTGAGATGTTGCTTCAATATATCCACATAATTTTCCTTCCTCATGATGCCATCTATTTGTGAAGTGCACCAGTCTCTCCTGCAGCTAAGCACCCCCACAACATGATGCTGCCAGCCCCGGCCTTTCAGGTTATATCGATATAGGACTCGTTTTATTGTATAGATACTTTTGTACCTGTTTCCTCCAGCATCTTCACAAGGTCCTTTGCAGTTGTTCTGTGATTGATTTGCACTTTTCACACCAAAGTACGTTCATCTCTAGGAGACAGAACACTTCTGACCCACTGGAATTGTGATATAGTGAATTATAAGTGAAATAATCTGTCTGCAAACAATTGTTGGAAGAATTACTTGTGTCACCACTCTGTGGAGTGGTTGAAAAATGAGTTTTAATGACTTCAACCTAAGTGTATATAAACTTCTGACTTCAACTGTATATATTTGTTTGTATTCTCTCAGAAAAATGACATGATTTTCAGAAAAACATATTGGTCAAGCTCAGGCACTTTTAGGCGCATTTTCCAACCTGTTACGTAAATAATCCTAATAGGGTGGAACCTAACAGGGTGGAAATTTGGAGCACATAAACAGGATTTTAACTTCTCTATCAAATACATGAAACATTGAAAAACAGATAAAACAGAGTGTTTATATTTACTCAGCTTTGCATCATTGTTTTCCCATCCAAGAAATCATGACACTTCCTGAATGTGGGGTCATTGTAGGAAGGTCGTTGTTAAAAGGAGAAGTACAAAATACTAACAGGGTGGAAATTGATATCAGGAACACACAGACAATCTTAAATAAGAATAAATACAATAATTATGAAAACAACATTACTGATGAGTGAATTTAACTAAGACTATGAAATAATGAAGAAAGACTTCAAATACATAAAATTCCCTTTCAAGATCCATGTTTTTGTGTTTTTACGGTAAAGGACACCAGCCTTTTGGAATTGTCAGGCTCTGGCCATAGAGAAGCTTAACTTGCTTCTCTATGTAGCTGTGGTCAGAGTCTGACAGTGTCGTCCTTTTCTGTTTCTGTGTGGGGTTTAGGTTGGATCCCTAATTAGAGGCAGCTGCACGGCATTGTCTCTAATTAGGGATCCAATATATGTTGAGTCTGTCCATCACGTTGGTGTGGGTTGTTATCGTACATGTCGAGGTATATGTCGCAGTCACGGTGTATGTAAGTGTGCTTTGTTTTACGTCCGTTCATTTTCGTGTATATAGTTGTGAACGTGTCGTTAGTCATTTTCGTGTGTCTTTAGTTCGTCTTTTGGTTTCGATTTTACACAGTATAGTGTTGTGTTATACGTAGTAAAATAAAAATCATGTCGAACTATCCCATGTCGAACTATCCCATGCGCTGCGTCTTGGTCTCTCCAACCACCATTTCGTGACAGAACAACCCACCACTGCGAGACCAAGCAGCGCGACTGGGGAGAGAGGGAGAGAGATGGGGTCACGCCAGTACCTATTCCCACATGGCCTAGGGTGAAGCCTGAGGACAGGGGTAGGTTCTTGAAGCAATGGAGGAGAATGGAGAAGCAAAGGTCCGTTGTGGCTGCGAGCACCACACCATCGGTGCGCAGCCAGAGCCCGGAGGGGCTGAAGACGGGGAATCGCCCACCACTTCGTCTGCCCACAGATCAGGATCGGGAGAAGCCTGAGGGGTTTCATAAATACCCAGAGGAGGAGCAGACGAGGTGGTGGAGAGCCTGGGTTGCGCTTCCGATGGAGGCTCAGAAAGACCCACTCCTCCGGGAGATAGAGGAGGAGAGGGACTTTGAGCGCCTAACGGGTACTAGTGCTGAGGCTCATGGACAGACGAGCACCTCCAGCGAAGGTCAGCGTCCCTCCACCTTCAGCGAAGGTCAGCGTCCCGCCACCTCCAGCGAAGGTCAGCGTCCCGCCACCTCCAGCGAAGGTCAGCGTCCCTCCAGCGAAGGTCAGCGTCCCGCCACCTCCAGCGAAGGTCAGCGTCCCGCCACCTCCAGCGAAGGTCAGCGTCCAGCCACCTCCAGCGAAGGTCAGCGTCCCGCCACCTCCAGCGAAGGTCAGCGTCCCGCCACCTCCAGCGGTCTGCTCCGCCTCAGCGCCAGAGCAGTCCGCTCCACCGGTGCCCAGTCCGGGTCCAGCCGCCTGCTCCGCCGCAGCGCCCGAGCAGTCTGCTCCACCGGTGCCCAGTTTGGGTCCAGCCGCCTGCTCCGCCTCAGCGCCAGAGCAGTCCGCTCCACCGGTACCCAGTCCGGGTCCAGCCGCCTGCTCCGCCTCAGCGCCAGAGCAGTCCGCTCCACCGGTACCCAGTCCGGGTCCAGCCGCCTGCTCCGCCTCAGCGCCAGAGCAGTCCGCTCCACCGGTACCCAGTCCGGGTCCAGCCGCCTGCTCCGCCTCAGCGCCAGAGCAGTCCGCTCCACCGGTACCCAGTCCGGGTCCAGCCGTCTGCTCCGCCTCAGCGCCAGAGCAGTCCGCTCCACCGGTACCCAGTCCGGGTCCAGCCGTCTGCTCCGCCTCAGCGCCAGAGCAGTCCGCTCCACCGGTACCCATTCCGGGTTCAGCCGTCTGTTCCGCTCCTGAGCCAGAGCAGTCCGCTCCACCGGTAACCAATCCGGGTCCAGCCGTCTGCTCCGCTTCAGAGCCTGAGCAGTCCGCCCCGCCGGTGCCCAGTCCGGGCCCGGTTGTTTTCCCAGCTCCATGGCCGGAGCCGTTTGTCCCACCTGTGCCCAGTCCGGGCCCGGTTGTTTTCCCCGCTCCATGGCCGGAGCCGTTTGCCCCACCGGTGCCCAGTCCGGGCCCGGTTGTTTTCCCCGCTCCATGGCCGGAGCCGTTGACCCCACCGGTGCCCAGTCCGGGCCCGGTTGTTTTTCCCGCTCCATGGCCGGAGCTGTTGACCCCACCGGTGCCCAGTCCGGGCCCGGTTGTTTTCCCCGCTCCATGGTCAGAGCCGTTTACCCCACCGGTGCCCAGTCCGGGCCCGGTTGTTTTCCCCGCTCCATGTCCGGAGACTTTTGCCCCACCGGTACACAGCCCGGGACCGGTGATAAGGAAGGGGCATGGGACAAGACTGTCCACCTCGCCGGAGCCGGAGCCGCCCCCGATGGACTAGTTTTCCCTCCCATTTACCCCCCCCGTGTTTTGTGTTTTTTGTGTCTAGGCGTCCGGGAGTCCGCGCCTTTGGGGGGGGTACTGTCAGGCTCTGGCCATAGAGAAGCCTAACTTGCTTCTCTATGTAGCTGTGGTCAGAGTCTGACAGTGTCAATCCTTTTCTGTTTCTGTGTGGGGTTTAGGTTGGATCCCTAATTAGAGGCAGCTGCACGGCATTGTCTCTAATTAGGGATCCAATATATGTTGAGTCTGTCCATCACGTTGGTGTGGGTTGTTATCGTACATGTCGAGGTATATGTCGCAGTCACGGTGTATGTAAGTGTGCTTTGTTTTACGTCCGTTCATTTTCGTGTATATAGTTGTGAACGTGTCGTTAGTCATTTTCGTGTGTCTTTAGTTCGTCTTTTGGTTTCGATTTTACACAGTATAGTGTTGTGTTATACGTAGTAAAATAAAAATCATGTCGAACTATCCCTGCGCTGCGTCTTGGTCTCTCCAACCACCATTTCATGACAGGAATCCACATTTTACACTATTTTACGCTGATTAAGAAGTGATATTTCCTGAGGACAGAAAAGACACCGCAAAGTAATAATGACTTTGGCATTTTTTCTATATTGTTGCCTTACAACCTGTAATTAAAATAGATTTTGGGGGGCTTCGTATGATTTGATTTACACAACATGCCTACCACTTTGAAGATGCAAAATATTTTTTATGTGAAACAAACAAGAATTAAGACAGAATACTTGAGCGTGCATAACTACCTGTTGCAGCAATTACAGCTGCAAATCTCTTGGGGTATGTCTCTATACACACCTAGCCACTGGGATTTTTGCCCATTGTTCAAGGCAAAACTGCTCCAGTATCCTTCAAGTTGGATGGGTTCCGCTGGTGTACAGCAATCTTTAATTCATACCACAGATTCTCAATTGGATTGAGGTCTGGGCTTTGACTAGGCTATTCCAAGACATTTAAATGTTTCCCCTTAAACCACTCAAGTGTTGCTTTAGCAGTATGCTTAGGGTCATTGTCCTGCTGGAAGGTGAACCTCCGTCCCATTCTCAAATATCTGGAAGACTTAAATAGGTTTCCCTCAAGACTTTCCTTGTATTTAGCACCATCCATCATTCCTTAAATTCTGACCAGTTTCCCAGTCCCTGCCGATGAAAAACATCCCCACAGCATGATGTTGCCACCACCATGCTTCACTGTGGGGATGGTGTTCTCGGGGTGATGAGAGGTGTTGGGTTTGCGCCAGACATAGCGTTTTCCTTAATCTCTAAAAAGCTCAATTTTAGTCTCATCTGACCAGAGTACCTTCTTCCATATGTTTGGGGAGTCTCCCACATGCATTTTGGCGAACATCAAACGTGCTTGCTGATTTCTTTCTTTAAGCAATGGCTTTTTTCTGGCCACTTTTCCGATTAAAAAACCCACAGATTGACTTTATTTAACTAATTATGTTCTGAAGGTAATTGGTTACACCAGATCTTATTTAGGGGCTTCATAGCAAAGGAGGTGAATACATATGCATTTTTTTTTAAACAAACAATTTTTTTCATTTCACTTCACCAATTTGGACTATTTTGTGTATGTCCATTACATGAAATCCAAATAGAAATCCATTTAAATTACAGGTTGTAATGCAACAAAATAGGATAAACGCAAAGGGAGATGAATACGTTTGCAATGCACTGTATGCTGTGTCAGTACCATTTTAACTCATTCAATGACTATAGCAAGAGTGTAAAGGGTTGAATCAAGCAGTATGACTTATTTACAGTATAAGGATGTATCTGTCAGAATACGGATCAGCAACACTGAAAGGTTATTCTAAAAAGCAACACCGGTGAAGGCTGAATCCATACCTCAATAGATGAATACCAGTATTCAGACCCCTTGTTACATTACAACCTTATTCTAAAATGTAAAAAATTGTTTTTTTTCCCCCTCATCAATCTACACACAATACCCCATAATGACAAAGCAAAATGCGTTGTCTTTGCGTTGTCTTGGCTTTATGCTTAGGGTTGTTGTCCTGTTGGAAGGTGAACCTTCTCCCCAGTCTGAGGTCCTGAGCGCTCTGGTGCAGGTTTTCATCAAGGATCTCTCTGTACTTTGCTCGGTTTATCTTTACCTCAATCCTGACTAGTCTCCCAACATGCACACAGCATGACGCTGCCACCTCCATGCTTCACCGTAGGGATGGTGCCAGGTTTCCTCCTTCCTGGTTAATGCTCTGACCTGCACTGTCAACTGCGGGACCTTATATAGACAGGTGTGTTCCTTTTCAAATCATGTTCAATCAACATAATTTACCACAGGTGGACTCCAATCAAATTCTAGAAACATCAAGGATGATCAATGGAAACAGGATGCACCTGAGCTCAATTTCGAGTCTCATAGCAAAGGGTCTGAATACTTATTTAAATAAGGTATCTGTTTTTTTATTTGTATTAAATATGTGATTTAAATTTTTCAGTATGGGGTATTGTGTGTAGATTGCTGAGGATACATTTTTTTTGTATATGTATATGTAAAAAGTCAAGGGGTCTGAATACTTTCCAAAGGCACTGTATCCCTTAAACAATGTCAACTGCGCTTTGGTCCTATTAATGCTCACAAAATGTATATTTGGTGCAACATTTATAAAAAAATTCAATCAATCAATCAAATGTATTTATAAAGCCCTTTTTACACCAGCCGATGTCACAAAGTGCTATACAGAAACCCAGCCTAAAACCCCAAACAGCAAGCAATGCAGATGTAGAAGCACGGTGGCTAGGAAAAACTCCCTAGAAAGGCAAAACCTAGGAAGAAACCTAGAGAGGAACCAGGCTCTGAGGGGTGGCCAGTCCTCTTCTGGCTGTGCCGGGTGGAGATTATAACAATTCATGGCCATTAAGGCCAGTTCTTTTTCCAAGATGTTCAAATGTTCATAGATGACCAGCAGGGTCAAAAAATAATCATAGTGGTTGTAGAGGTTGCAACAGGTAAATACATCAGGAGTGAATGTCACTTGGCGGTAGAGAGAGAGCGAGATGAAAACAGCAGGTCTGGGACAATGTGGCACGTCCAATGAACAGGTCAGGGTTCCATAACCGCAGGCAGAAGAGTTGAAACCGGTGCAGCAGCATGACCAGTTGGACTGGGATCAGCTAGGAGTCATCAGGGCAGGTTGTCCTGAAGCATGGTCCTAAGGCTCCGGTCCTCCGGGAGGGGAGGTAGAGTGGGAGAGAGAGAGAATTAGGTTTTATAAACATATAATTTGAAATGGATAATATACCCAACATAAAATAACAAAACAAATCAAAATGTGGTTCCCCAAAAAATAATACATATCTCATACTAACGACTGTCTTGTAGACCTGGGGCCGTATGTATAAAACACCTCAGAGTAAGAGTGCTGATTTAAAATAAGTTTAGCCTTTTAGATCACAATGAATAAGATTACATGGCCAGGGGGTGATCTAGTCCTATATCAGCACTGCTACTCTGAGACGCTCGATACATACGGTTGCAGATAGTTATGTGTGCTAGCATTAGAATTTATCCTACCCTCTTGTTGTGAGATGAAATTGTGCTCTGCATTCTGAAAATACTCTTAAGTATTTTAATCCCTTGTTAATGATGTTGTACATGCATTCATTTCAGGTAAGTTTCTTGTTATAGTAGTTTATTTGAGATATGTAGCATTGAAATACACATGATCAGTGGAATACATTAAATATTGGTGTATATATATATATAGAGGAACACTGACCTACAGCAGAGTGTCTTACTTTGTTAATTTTTCAGAAAAT
Source organism: Thymallus thymallus (assembly GCA_023634145.1). Taxonomy (NCBI): domain Eukaryota; kingdom Metazoa; phylum Chordata; class Actinopteri; order Salmoniformes; family Salmonidae; genus Thymallus; species Thymallus thymallus. The sequence continues at coordinate 17,849,083 of CM042389.1, read as the reverse complement.
ATAAAATGACACTAAATTAATTTGCTTCTTTGGCACAATTAAGCCAGCAGATTCTGCACAATGAAAAAGAATGAGACTGTGGTAGACTGGCATTAGTCTTATTCAGTCCTTCCAGATCAGTAACCCCTAAAGAGGTAATGGAACTACGCCTAGGTTTGACATCTGGAGGGACTTCATTCAGTCTGTTGTGCTGTTGCCTCCTGCTGGAGAGAAAGTATCAGTTATTTTTTATTTATTTATTTAACCTTTATTTAGCTAGGCCAACATACCAGTCTTATAGGTTACTAATAGACGATCAGTGTGTCAGAAAGTGCAGATGATAATATGTAAAGTGCAGCAATAGAAAGGAAATAGCAAACATTAAGGTTTACACTGATCACATTGACCTATCTCTGGTGTGGGGCCACTGTGCTGTAGACCACATCATCTGGTTCTGCTGCCTGTAAGAGAGGAGGAACACACAGTTATAATGGTGATATACAGAGCCTTCTGTATTGATACAGTACACTGTAGACACAGTAAATCAGCTTTTTATGTAGGCCTACATTTGGTTGGGTCTTGTTCTTGGTGACCACGGTGCTGTATGTCACTGCATCATCAGGAAATGGTTGCTGCTGGTAGACAGTTAAACAGGGAGTCATTCAGAAAACATTTACATCCATTTTGAATCCATTGTACATTCTACAACAAATCCAAGCTGTCAATTCAAGTTCTGCTTTTCAAGACAGAAAACATTTTCTATAAGACTAGCCGTGCTTATGTGTTTATTTAGTTTAAAGTTGACCTTTTGTGCTGTCCTGAGCTGCTTAGGAATCACAGTGCTGTACAAGTCACCATGTCTCTCAGGGTTGAGGTCCTGTGTGATGGAGGAGAGAGAGCAACATGATCACATCAACTCAGAGAGAGACTCACAGTGTGGACTTTGAGTTGGATTTGGTTGAAGGGGGGTTGGGTCAAAGGAGTTAGGTTTAACCTGTTGTGCTGTTCCTCTGGTGTGACTCACAGTGCTGTAGGTAATGTCCTGTTCAGGGTCAGCATACTGCTGACGGAATGAAACACAGACCTTGTTAACATCAAACTGTTTTACCATATACCATAGAATGATGTTGTAGCTCTCATGCATTCTGACATTTTTTGCAGCTACATTTTTCTCCAATGATAACACAAAATGTGTTATCTTTCGAGTTTCAGTAGATATGGTGTGTGATTTGACGAAGTCTGTTCTGGTCAAAGTTCATGACTAAATTAAACTGTTTATTTTAATATTCTTTTGTCCAGTACACATGCTCTAAGAGATCAGGTTTTAAAGAGTTATGATTAACTATTAACCAAAGAGAACCCTGGAATATCAAGAAGAGAAAGGAACAGATGAGTGAGAAGATAACATGATCATATCTTACTACTGAGGTGTTTGGTGGTTGGCCCTTTGCCTTCTTGTCCTCTAAAATAAAGAAAAGAGGATGTCAGTACTAAGGATCTTTGATTTCAGACCTTTCATTTGTAGAAGCAACAACTCTCCTGTAGAAGCAACAACTCATTAACATTACAAAAAGTTTCACATAATTAAAACAAATACTTACTATGTTTCCTCAACATCTTCCATGTGACCAAGATAGCAGCTATCACCACCACCAACAGGCTCAGAGATATGAGCAGGACTACCAGCAAACTGGAATATAATATACAATAAAATAGAATATATAGATTATCACAGGCAAGGGGAAGTGGTAAATGCTAAAGAAAGAACCTTTAAGGAAGATGTTTTGTTTTGTACACATTTTCTTTACCTGAAAATAAACCGGACAGGTTTTAATGTAATTTGGGGAACTAAAGTTATTTTAGTTAACCCAGACACCGGTGTCTGGTCTGATCAGCCTTGCTAGTCACATCTGTCCCCAACAACAATTTTTTTATTTGAAATTCAGTTTAGTTTCAGTTAGTTTTCACATCTGATTTACTAGCTTTTAATTTTATTTTATTTTTTTCCTTTATTTTACTAGGCAAGTCAGTTATGAACATATTCATATTTACAATGACAGCCTAGGAACAATGGGTTAACTGCCTTGTTCAGGGGCAGAATTACAGATTTTTTACTTTGTCAGACTCAGGGATTTGATCCTGCAACATTTTGGTTAAAGGCCTAACGATCTAACCAATCTGCTACCTGCCAACCCAAATTCAGTTAGTTTAAGGTTACTAAAAACAATCTTATTTAGTTTTTATATTATTTAGTTTCAGATGTAGATTTAGTGTTAGGCACAGAAAGTAGCCAATGCATGAGAGGTTATGAACCATTTATGTGTTGTATAGTTGTTTGTGTTGTATAGTAGTTGGTTTTTAGGGATGTCACTTCTAGCAACTGAGGGCCAGTAATGCACACAGTGATGGGTCAGGTCATAGGTTAGGTTGGGTTTAAAGGTAGACTCAGGGAGATGATGTAGATGCACAAAGTAACCAGTAGTAGTGTGTCAACAACCAGGAACGTTGAATCGAGAGGCTAAACTTCTCTGTGGTTTTGGTCCAGTAGCTACAACGTTGTAGCAGCTTGAAACGCACCCCGTGCACATGTGCAGATACTATGTGTGACTGTGTGAGAGCATTGCTATACCATATGATGTGGTCAACTGATACGTAAAATACCCATCCAGGTGTTGTTAGGTCTTGCAGGCGTCAGCAACGTCTGAGCAGAGGAATATGACCGACATGTTATATCAATCTGGTGCCTGACTGCACAGTCGATTGGTTAAAGCACGCAAAGTCTGAGCAGGGGAACACGTCCAATATCTGCAGTGCTGCTGGTGGCAACAACATCTTGTTGAGTATACCTTTAAATGAAAGTCAGTCTCAATGTGACCCGTCAGATTCAGCTTTAAAACAACATTGAAAACTCCATTTAATTTTTGCCCTAAAACTGAACATAATCATAATGTTTCTATTATATTTTAGTTAGATTTGGAGTGAAAGAAAAATAGTTTCAATATAGTTCTATTTTTTCAAACAGGTGTGTTAATTATTTTATTTCAGTAGTTTTTTTTATTTCAGCAGATTCGTTTTTATTTTAGTTTCAGTTGTAGTTTACTATAAAAACTTTGGGCCCCAAAAATGTTTGGATGAATGTAAAAGTGAGGGAAATACAGAAGAATCAATACTAACCTCCAGTTCATCTCATCTGTGTTCCCATCAGTTACCCCATTGTCATGGTTTGTAACAGAAGGGGTGTCTGTGGGATGAGAAGTGTTCGACTCAGCACTGGTTAGTGATGTTTGGTGAGTTGTTGTCGCTGTGAGAGTCAGACATTATAAAGTATCTCCAATAAACTGACTGGTGTATCATTGACATTCAAATGAATAAAACCAGGGAATTGGGATGTTGATTGAAACTAATCACTATTATGCTTTCTTAGGTAATGTGTGACATGCATTATAATACAATTCTTAAAATGTTCAGTATTTATTTGAAATCTAGGTGGTAGATATGATGAAAAAGATGTATAAAGACTGTTCATTTTCTTAATGATCTTTTACATGACTGACAGGATAATCTCAAGAGAATGCGTGGTAAAGAAATGTCCACTTTGTTTCAGAAAAGGCCTTTCAATGTTTGTTAATCTCTAACAACACTGGATAAATAAAAAGGGAATCATACTTAGTTATATGGGATTGCTCTCTACTTACTCATGGTGGTACTCTGTGTTGTGGTCTGTTGATTGACAGTGATATGAACAGGCATCTGTAGGCCTCCCTTTTCACACCAGTACCAGCCAGTGTTCTCCATCCTCAGTTCAGTCATAGTCACCATCAAGACATTAATGTTATTTCTCTGCTTTTGCTCTAACTTCACAAATGTTCCATCTAAAGCCCTCGAAAGGCCCACATACACACAAGAGCCAGAGCCACCCATCCTGCATCACCTCCCGCTGACTTACAAGTTTACTATAGTAACAGCTCACGGTGACTCTCCCTCCTACAACTCCAGTCAGCTCTTGTTGGTCCACATAGAGTTCTGGAGTTCCTGAACACAATGATAGAGGTTGTGATTGGATGAGTCTGATAAAGAATACACACATATATATTGAGACTACCTAGTCATCATTGATATTCATATAACACTGAGAAAGTGTATGTTGAAACTGGTTCAGTCACTGATAGTATGAACTATAGATGTAGACTAGAGCATACAGAGCAGACAGTGTGTTTGATAATGATACAGCAACATGTATTTTTATACAACACAGGCTTTTCTGACCCAGGAGGTGTACAGAGATGTTTGTAATCTAACACTATAATATCCTCTATAGATTTAATTTGGTGAAATTATGTATGACTGCTTCGTAGAGGGAAAAGTAACACCCTCATCAACAGGACTATTATGGGACATTACTTTATGGGACATTAATAAACCCTACTATTAATTCTGCTTAAATGGACACAGCAGTGTTTGGATCTTACCTGGAGTAACAGATAGCTGCAGTCCAACCCCATCATCTGTCCGTTCCTTCTCCACAATACACCAGTAATAATCAGAATCACTAGGACTAAGCCTCGTTATGGTCACAGTGAAGGTTTGCTGGTTGATGTCATCAGAGATTGAGGTCTTACCACTGGTCTTAGGATGGTCAGTTCGTACTACAGTAGAGCAACCTGACCATAAATATCCCCTACACCAGTATTTCACATTGTTTCTATATCTCTGATCATAGAGACATGGGATGGTGATGGAGTCTCCTTGAGTTACAGACACATGACTCACTGTGGACACACTCTGTGTATCTGTCGACACAACAACATAAAACAGATTGAAATACTTTAATTTTACCCTGCTGCTCATAGTTCCATCAGATGATCAACCAAACAACTTGACATAATTCTTGCATTTGTGACTTTTGTAGAGGAAGGAGGCAAACTGTGGTTGTTACACCATGTGTTGGTGACACCAGACAGTAACTGAGACATAATGTAAGAGCTGATGTTGTCACACCCAAGTCCAGCAATGAGTACAGAGGCAACACTTTAACAATTCAAATCATATTTAGATTTTACGTGAAAATTACTACACCCCTAAACTATGGAGACAATCTCTAGTTTCAATCAATTAAACATTACATTTTAAGAATGTTTAGTATATAGTAAAACATTTGACTGGATTGTTCTTGATATCTAAAGTAATACATTGAATCCCACAAAAATGTTTGTGCTCAATATACAATTGTGAATATTGATAGACACAGGCACTTTTTATTTTCTGTTTCTTAATAATATGTTAGTTCTCTTTTACTTGAAGTCTTACGCAATAACTAGAAATGTAAAACTGTTGAAAAGTACAACTGATTCACAAGCTAAATCTATAAAACAGCATTTATCGATCACCTGACCACAAACATTGAAATCCATAATATGACTACAATGAATATGTACAAAGTAAACAGAACACTACAAGTGTTATGACTTTCAGCATGTACTCAGTCTCAGTGTTTGACTTGGAGGAAGTGAGTCTAATAATATCAAACAATAAAATGTCTTCCCTCACTTACCAGAGAGTCCAGTGAGGAAGAAATGGGTTTGAAGAACAAGGAGGAGATGTGGAGCCATGAGTGGATGAGAGAGAAAGTCTCTGGTAGTATTTATGTTGGTATGGGAGCACTGTTGTGTGTCAGGGACCAAGACACTCTGGCAACTGATAACTTCCTGTTTTAAAGACATAATGCAACCAGTGCCCTGTGCAAGACCTTGTGAATTCACTGATGTTGAACAGTTGAAAACCTGACCAAAGCTGATATGGTCATAATGTTGTAAAATGTATGCTAATACATATGCTTGTTTATATGATGATTATTTGTAGTTTATTTCCCATCTTCAATACACTGATAACGTTGTGTATTAACTCCTGAGTCCTGTGTTGATCTAGTCCTGTCTCATAGTAATGAGGTATGGATGCAGCCTTCACAGGTGTTGCTGCTTAGAAGAACCTTTCAGTGTTGCTGATCCATATTCTGACACAGATACATCCTTATAAAAACGTCATACTGCTTGATTCAACCCTTTACACCCTTGCTATAGTCATTGAATGAGTTACAATGGCATTAATATTTAAGATATTGTGTTGAGTGTTTTTTTGCTGGTTATTTAATTCAGATGTAACATTATGAGGAAATTATATTGAGAAGAGTAGAGTTTCTTCAACAATGTATATTTAGTTTATTAGCATTTATTTTTTAAATGTATAAAGCTGGAGGAATTATTATTGGAACAGTCCACTACGGCTGTGACTTGTTACATTAAACCATAAGAAATAACCATCAGGAAATGGACTAGAGACACTGCCAATAAGCAGCACTATATTGGTCAAGAGTTTCATTTCACAACACATGAACATTTCAGTAGAATAATTATATAAACCCATTAATCATTTATTGTGTACAGATACGGTACACATATCAAGTATAGGGGCCCCCCAGGGAACGGTCCTGTCCCCCTTCCTGTTCACCCTCTACACCTCGGACTCAGATATAACTCTGAAACATGCCACCTACAGAAGTTCTCGGATGACTCTGCAATTGTAGGGTGCATCAGGGGTGGGCAGGAGGAGGAGTACAGGAGCACAATCAATGATTTTGTGTTGTGGTATGAGCAGAACCACCTTTAGCTCAATATCAGCAAAACAAAGGAGATGGTGGTGGACATCAGGAGAACCAAGGCCAAACTGACTGCCGTCCCTATACAGGGGATGAATGTTTAAATGGTTGGGTCATACAAGTTCCTGGGAATCCATATGGACAACAGGCTGGAATCGGCTGGTAACACCGGGGCTCTGTACAAAAAGGGCCAGAGCCGACTACTTTCTGAGGAGGCTCAGGTCCTTCAACGTGTGCAGTAAACTACTGCATACCTTCTACCAGTCTGTGGTGGCCAGTGCCATCTTTTTGCAGTGGTGTGCTTGGGCGCCAACATAAAGTCTGGTGATGCTTCTCTATATCAACTTGCAATATTTGTATTATATTATTTTATTTTTTGTTTTTTTCACCTAACACTCTGTAACAATGTATAGTGTACATATTTAGCCATCCACCCATACTATGCAATGTCTTTTTATAGCTTTTTGCACTCCAGACTTGTATTTTTATACTTTTTCATACTGCCGCTCTATGTATCATGTATCGTGTATCAGTCTTTTTTGTATTTTCGTTCTGGCATTTTTCACCTGCCCTGTGTTTTTTCGTAGCTGCTTAACGAAGAAATTTCCCCTCGGGGATCAATAAAGTATCTATCTATCTATCTATGCTAACAATTTACTTAAAACCCATAAGTCATAAACATGTCATAATATATTTACAACTGTTGTGACATATATTTAGTTATTTTATGGCTGGTTGTGACACCTACATAAGGGTGTCAAAACCCATATTTATTCAAATTATTATTTTAAGTTTCCTTTTGTTTTAAAGTTTGTTTCCTAAATACTTTGTTATTGTTTTAATGAATTTCTTTACATTCATGTTTTTTTTTTTTCATCAAATTTTAAATAGCTTGTAGAAAATACACTTTAAGTCACTGTCATGAAGCATAATGACCATCCTGTGTCACTTTACTTGGACTAAGAAAATACACTTAATGACACTGTCAATAAGCATTATAACCATCATAGTCATATAAGCCTGTTAGGCCTATCATGTACATGCCTTTATATCAGTCATGAGTCAAAAATAAGGTGTCTTGTCCTGCTCCTAAAACCTGCTCCTGCATTCATCCCAGTCATCAGCAACAGAGCATTGGGGTAGGTGTATGTCTGACATCAACGTGTGCACAATTACAATTATAATTAAATATGGACAGTAATAAAAAAAAAATACATAACATAAACATACTGTTGACAAGTAGGCTATGGTGTAATGGAATGTTTTGCCTTGTTTGGTAGGTTTGGTGGGTTTTGACACTAATATGTAGGTGTCATAACCAGCTACAAAATAACATAATATATATCACAACAGGTCAAAATATGTGGCATGACAGTGTTATGACCATATTATAACAGGTTATGACAAGTTATATCAGCTGTAATGACATATTATGACATCATTATGACCGTGTCATAACATAATATGATGCTGGTTGTCAAGTAAAGTGTTACCAAAAATATGTGTTGGGCATAGAATCGGGTACCCTAGTCTTATTCTAAGAGAATGAACAAATGTAAGGTATACAAATATGTAAAATGGTTATGATATAGAACAAGTCATTAAGGTAAAGCCTAATGACAGCTGCATATTTTATTTTAAAACAATCTTGTCTGCTGTGAAAAAAAGTGCGGGCTTCAAGCATTTGAGGCAAACATTTGGTAAATGTGGCCCTTAACCAATCCATAAAGATCTATCTGGTTTCTACACATCCTTGGTATGAACTTGATGTCTTTTTTTTCCTGATCTTCACCACAGCAACGATGGTGCACAGGAGTAAGAGTACTGCATTACCAGCTTTCACCAGGTAGGAGAACGTGCGTTCCAATCTGTAGAAGAATACAATTATTTTGTCATGACATTATGAAAATTGTAACCAGACAAACCGTTTATGGAGAGAGAAGAGTCCAGGTGACACTTCTGATATTTAAACATTTCCTTTACTTGCATATCTAGCTATTTATTTCCTAACCACTTAATGTCTTACTTTCATATTTCAATGTGGAAGTGTCAAACTTAGCTGTAAAGTAATTCACAGACCTCCTGCACGCAGTCGTGTTTGTTGTTGAAACAATGGATTTCATCAGTCACATTTTTAGTCATCTACATTCAAATTGAGCTTAATATGGTGACCTTTCAAGGCATTTGTGTACACCTACGTATCAGGTCCATGCAGTAGCAGCTCTAGCTTGTATGGCGCCCTGGGCAAACCCCCCTTTCTGCACCTGTACCCGCACCCCGCCCCCGGCAAGATGTCGCCCGTACCTAAATCCGCTACTGGGTCCATGGTGTGTGTTGTTGACAGAGGCATGAGAGGTAAAGGTGACTGCAGGTTCTCCAGTCATAACAGCAGAGAAGTCTTGGGGTGCTGGCATTGGCACGTCTGTCATGGTTAAAGAAAATAACAATACAAATAATCTGTCTTTTTCAGACTAATTTCTAAGTGGGAAAGTAAAGCATAGATTAAAGTCTGGTTGTAGAGTGATGTAACAGGGTGGATTCTCTACCAGTGGCAGGGAATATCCACCCTGTTACAGTGACATACCAATGCTTTACAATAAGCAAAGTGCATAAACTATATTAGATGCAACTGTAGATATCAAGCTGTTTCCAGGACCTTAAAGGTACTGTTTCAAAAGTGTTACACACGACTTATTAATAGTGGTTGAGATGATACTTTGTGTTGTGGTTGATTGACAGTGATATGAACAGGCATCTGTAGGTCTCCCTTTTCACACCAGTACCAGCCAGTGTTCTCCATCCTCAGTCCAGTCATATTCACCATTAAGACATAACCTAACTTCACAAATGTTCCGTCCAAAGTCCCAGAACATCCCACAGTTACATAAGAGCCAGAGCCACCCATCCTGCACCACCTCCTGCTGTCTCCAAGTTTACTATAGTAACAGCGCACGGTGACACTTCCTCCTACAACTCGTCACCTCTTGTTTGTCCACATAGAGTTCTGGAGTACCCGAACACAATATGATTGGATGAGTCTAATAAAGAACACAACAATATACTGTATATTGGCGACTTCTTAGTCATCATTAAAAATCATAAAACACTGAGAAAGTGTATGTTGAAACACTGGTTCAGTCACTGATAGTATGAACTATAGATATAGACTACACTCTTAGAAGTAAAGGTGATATCTATAACCTAAAAGGGTTCTTCGGCTGTCCACATAGGAGAACCCTTTGAAGAACCCTTTTTGGTTCCATATCTCTGATCATAGAGACATGGGATGGTGATGGAGGCTCCTTGCTTTACAGACACATGACTCACTGTGGACACACTGTGTATCTGTAGACACATAAACATAAAACTTTCATTTGAAATACTTTCATTTTACCCTGCTGCTCATAGGCCCCATCAGATGATCAACCAAACAACTTGACATAATGCTTGAATTTGTGACTTCATTTTCTTAATGATCTTTTACATGACTGACAGGATAATCTCAAGAGAATGCTTGGTAAAGAAATGTCCACTTTGTTCCAGAAAATGCCTTTCAATGTTCCTTAATCTCTAACAACACTGGATAAATAAAAAGGGAATCATACTTAGTTATATGGGATTGCTCTCTACTTACTCGTGGTGGTACTCTGTGTTATGGTCTGTTGATTGACAGTGATATGAACAGGCATCTGAAGGTCTCCCTTTTCACACCAGTACCAGCCAGTGTTCTCCATCCTCAGTTCAGTCATAGTCACCATTAAGACATAACTGTTTTTTCTCTGCTCCTGCTCTAACTTCACAAAAGTTCCATCTAAAGCCCTCGAAAGGCCCACATCCACACAAGAGCCAGAGCCACCCATCCTGCACCACCTCCCGCTGACTCCAAGTTTACCATAGTAACAGCTCACGATGAGTCTCCCTCCTACAACTCCAGTCAGCTCTTGTTGGTCCACATAGAGTTCTGGAGTTCCTGAACACAATGATAGAGGTTGTGATTGGATGAGTCTGATAAAGAATACACACATATATATTGAGACTACTTCGTCATCATTAATATTCATATAACACCACTGAGAAAGTGTATGTTGAAACATTGGTTCAGTCACTGATAGTATGAACTATAGATATAAACTACACTCTTAGATATCTATAACCTAAAAGGGTTCTTCGGCTGTCCCCATGTCAGAACCCTTTGAAGAACCCTTTTTGGTTCCAGTCAGAACCTTTTTCAGTCCCATGTAGAACCCTCTGTGTAGATCCCAAAATAGTTTTGCCTGGAAACAAAAAGGGTTCTTCAAAGGGTTCTCCTATGGGGATAGCCGAATAACCCTTTTTTTCTAAGAGTGTAGAGCATACAGAACAGACAGTGTGTTTGATAATGATACAGCAACATGTATTTTTATACAACACAGGCTTTTCTGACCCAGGAGGTGCACAGAGATGTTTGTAATCTAACACTATAATATCCTCTATAGATTTAATTTGATGAAATTATGTATGACTGCTTCGTAGAGGGAAAAGTAACACCCTCATCAACAGGACTATTATGGGACATTACTTTATGGGACATTGTCACAATCGTGTAGGTGGAGAGACCAATTCGCAGCCCATTCATGGAAGTTCGACATGTTTTTAATTATAATCGATAAATTCAAACTGACGAGCTATACAAATCAAAACACAATACCACAAAACGGCACACACTTACTTTTGTTGACATGAAGTTAATGACCCACACCTAGGGTGTGGGACCTACAAACATATGTATTATCCATAATTAGAGACAATGCACTGCAGCTGCCTCTAATTAGGGATCCAACACAAACCACCACATAGAAACAGAAATCATAGACCTGTCAGACTCTGACCATGGCTACATAGAGAAGCAATAGGCTTCTCTATGGCCAGAGCCTGACAGACATTAATGAGCCCTACTATTAATTCTGCTTTAATGGACACAACAGTGTTTGGATCTTACCTGGAGTAACAGATAGCTGCAGTCCAACCCCATCATCTGTCTGTTCCTTCTCCACAATACACCAGTAATAATCAGAATCACTAGGACTAAGCCTCGTTATGGTCACAGTGAAGGTTTGCTGGTTGATGTCATCAGAGATTGAGGACTTACCCCTGGTCTTAGGATGGTCAGTTCGTACTACAGTAGAGCAACCTAACCAAGAATATCCCCTACACCAGTATTTCACATTGTTTCTATATCTCTGATCATAGAGACATGGGATGGTGATGGAGTCTCCTTGAGTTACAGACACATGACTCACTGTGGACACACTCTGTGTATCTGTAGACACAACAACATAAAACATTCATTTGAAATACTTTAATTTTACCCTGCTGCTCATAGTTCCATCAGATGATCAACCAAACAACTTGACATAATGCTTGAATTTGTGACTTAATTTTCTTAATGATCTTTTACATGACTGACAGGATAATCTCAAGAGAATGCGTGGTAAAGAAATGTCCACTTTGTTCCAGAAAATGCCTTTCAATGTTCCTTAATCTCTAACAACACTGGATAAATAAAAAGGGAATCATACTTAGTTATATGGGATTGCTCTCTACTTACTCATGGTGGTACTCTGTGTTGTGGTCTGTTGATTGACAGTGATATGAACAGGCATCTGTAGGTCTCCCTTTTCACACCAGTACCAGCCAGTGTTCTCCATCCTCAGTTCAGTCATATTCACCATTAAGACATAACTGTTTTTTCTCTGCTTCTGCTCTAACTTCACAAATGTTCCATCTAAAGCCCTCGAAAGGCCCACATCCACACAAGAGCCAGAGCCACCCATCCTGCACCACCTCCCGCTGACTCCAAGTTTACTAGAGTAACAGCTCACGGTGAGTCTCCCTCCTACAACTCCAGTCAGCTCTTGTTGGTCCACATAGAGTTCTGGAGTACCTGAACACAATGATAGAGGTTGTGATTGGATGAGTCTGATAAAGAATACACACATATATATTGAGACTACCTAGTCATCATTGATATTCAGATAACACTGAGAAAGTGTATGTTGAAACACTGGTTCAGTCACTGATAGTATGAACTATAGATGTAGACTAGAGCATACAGAACAGACAGTGTGTTTGATAATGATACAGCAACATGTATTTTTATACAACACAGGCTTTTCTGAACCAGGAGGTGTACAGAGATGTTTGTAATCTACCACTATAATATCCTCTATATATTTAATTTGGTGAAATTATGTATGACTGCTTCGTAGAGGGAAAAGTAACACCCTCATTAACAGGACTATTATGGGACATTACTTTATGGGACATTAATGAGCCCTACTATTAATTCTGCTTTAATGGACACAGCAGTATTTGGATCTTACCTGGAGTAACAGATAGCTGCAGTCCAACCCCATCATCTGTCTGTTCCTTCTCCACAACACACCAGTAAAAATCAGAATCACTAGGACTAAGCCTCGTTATGGTCACAGTGAAGGTTTGCTGGTTGATGTCATCAGAGATTGAGGTCTTACCACTGGTCTTAGGATGGTCAGTTCGTACTACAGTAGAGCAACCTGACCAATAATATCCCCTACACCAGTATTTCACATTGTTTCTATATCTCTGATCATAGAGACATGGGATGGTGATGGAGTCTCCTTGAGTTACAGACACATGACTCACTGTGGACACACTCTGTGTATCTGTAGACACAACAACATAAAACAGATTGAAATACTTTACTTTTACCCTGCTGCTCATAGTTCCATCAGATGATCAGCCAAACAACTTGACATAATTCTTGCATTTGTGACTTTTGTAGAGGAAGGAGGGAAACTGTGGTTGTTACACCATGTGTTGGTGACACCTGACAATAATTGAGACATAATGTAAGAGCTGATGTTGTCACACCCAAGTCCAGCAATGAGTACTGAGGCAACACTTTAACAATTCATATCATATTTAGATTTAACGTGAAAATTACTACACCCCTAAACTATGGAGACAATCTCTAGTTTCAATCAATTAAACATTACATTTTAAGAATGTTTAGTATATAGTAAAACATTTGACTGGATTGTTCTTGATATCTAAAGTAATACATTGAATCCCACAAAAATGTTTGTGCAAAAGAAGTTAATAGCAGCTTTGTTCTAAAATATATTGATAGACACAGGCACTTTTTCTTTTCTATTTCATAATATGTTAGTTCTCTTTTACTTGAAGTCTTACGCAATAACTAGAAATGTAAAACTGTTGAAAGTACAACTGATTCACAAGCTAAATCTATAAAACAGCATTTATCAATCAGCTGACCATGAAATACATCCATAATATGGCTACAAAGAATATGTACAAAGTAAACAGAACATTACAAGTGTTATGACTTTCATCATGTACTCAGTCTCAGTGTTTGACTTGTAGGAAGTGAGTCTAATAATATCAAACAATAAAATGTCTTCCCTCACTTACCAGAGAGTCCAGTGAGGAAGAAAAGGGTTTGAAGAACAAGGAGGAGATGTGGAGCCATGAGTGGATGAGACAGAACGTCTCTGGTAGTATGTATGTTGGTATGGGAGCACTGGTGTGTGTCAGGGACCAAGGCACTCTGGCAACTGATAACTTCCTGATCCACTTAGACATAACTTTTTAAACTCTTCCTGTTTTAAAGACATAATGCAACCCGTGCAAGACCTTGTGAATTCACTGATGTTGAACTGTTGAAAACCTGACCAATGCTGATAAAAAAAGTATGCTAATACATTTTCATGTTTATAAGATGATTATTCGTGGTTTATTCCCCATCATCATTACACTGATAACCTAATGTATTAACTCCTGAGTCCTGTGTTGGTCTGGTCCTGTCTCATAGTAATGAGGAGAGTTTGGGGAGCAACGGATTACATGTAATCCGCTACATTTAAGGGATTACAAAAAAACGTTCTGTAATCTGTAATCTGTTATGTTACCAGCTAAAATATTGTAATCAGATTACATATACTTTTGAAAAACTAGATGATTACTTCAAGGATTACTTTTAAATTCAGAAAGGTATATGTTCGAGAAAAAAAATCTTTGACACTTCTCCGTTTTCTCAATGACATTTAAATCATCATTGAAAAAAGGTGCACGTTTAAATGTATTCCACCTGAGTGAGTCTGACCACAGCAAATGTGTTTGATGGATCGCGGAAAAGAGCAGGAATAGCCTTTTGTGGGCTACAGTCCAAACTATGTCTTCCAATGGTGCGACTGCTGTCGGCATCCAAAGACTATCCAACTTGAATAAACGCTTGGAGGTAAGGATGACAGCAGTGGTGTAGTCTACGGCGATATGGATTTCACTTATTAGTGATATCTACATAGCGCATTGATGTGAATCACACTGCTGCTCTCCCATTTAGTTATTTGCGCCGTACAGATTGTGGTTGTTGTGGATGGCTGTTCACAAATCTAAATGTGTATTTGAACCCAATACGGGTTCAATTCAACAAGTTTGAGCTGCCTATCAATCATTGTTTGGACAGCCAGTGAAAAATGTGCTCTTGTAACAGCTTCATATGCGGATCCCAGCCTATGGAATAAAAGTAGGGCTGTTATTGCTCAATCTAATTCATGCTGATAAAAACATTTGATCCAAAGGCGTAATGGACACATTCTCAAACTGGCACACTTTCGATAGACTTAAAGGGACAATCTGTATTTGCTAAATCCATTTTTGGATTTATATTCTTATAAATGCCTCATGAGCTTAGTTCAACTGTCACACTCCATGAGAACCCAAAATATAAGCTTGTTTTTCTCCAATATTTGTAAACATTGTAAATGTAAACAAACACTGCATAGCCTCATAACATGGTTAAAACAACAATGTTGATATCATGGATGGTCAGTCCTTGCAGCCATAGCTCTGTCTATTATTAACGTGAAACCAACCATGGAGGTTATTCATTTAAAGATCTTTGGAAGACTATTCCAAAGTGTGACAACTGAGTACAAAAGGGTTTCTTTTCCCATACCACTATTAAATCTGAAAGAAACAATGTCAGTTTCACTCGCTCTAGAATAGTTATGGTTATCCCTGGACCCTGACCAAGTTAAAGTAGTTACATAGGTACTTGGGGACCATATCGCAGACAATTTTATGAAAAAGACAATTTAATCTGAGAGACTCTCTCCTCCACTTCGAGCCATCTGAGACTTTCAAAGTGGTAGTGGTCAAAATGAGTATGTGCTGGAAATCGGAGAATAATCCTGACTAATTTATTCTGAGATGTCTGCAATTTGTTTTTAATTATCTAGGGGGCACTGTTGTACCAGGAACATCTGGTAGATCCACAGCCAATATAACCATCACCTTCCTGTCTACTCATGGTCAATACCACAACTTGTCTTCCATTGGCATCAAAAATGTTCTTTAATTATACTGATTCTCCATCTAAATTCCCAACACTGCACCAGAATAATAGCACCTCATAGCATCACCTCATAGCTCCAGAATTACCATAGTAACAGTGAGACTACCTCCTACAATTCGAGTCACGGGTTGTTGGTCAACGTAAAGGCTTGTAATACCTGAACTCAGAGAGACAGAAAGACAAATGTAATGTATCAGATAAAGCATATCATAAAGACACTATTACTCTTCAATCATAAAACAACTTCTTCAAATTGAAATAAAAAGCATTTCTCTGAATTATGGACAGGGTGGGGTAATTTTTGAAGGGACAGGATAATATTATTAACTTATGATTGTTTTAGACAGATACAGGGGGAAAAGTAACATAATGAACATATAGGACTTATAAGACAGTTTATGGGACATTACTGAACCCCATTCATTCTGCTTTACTGAACACAGATGCCAGCAGTATAAGGATCATACCTTGAGTGGCAGATAAGGACACTCTTACTCCATTATCCACTACTCCTTTGATACAAACAAGAAAATGCTCATCCAGAAGCGGCGCTCCTTGTGGCCGGTGACTATAATGCAGGCAAACTTAAATCCGTTTGACCTCATTTCTACCAGCATTTCTACCAGCATGCAACCAGAGGGAAAAAACTCAAGACCACCTTTACTCCACACACAGAGATGCATAGAAAGCTCTCCCTCGCCTTCCATTTGGCAAATCCGACCAGAATTCTATCCTCCTGATTCCTGCTTATAAGAAAAAACTAAAGCAGGAAGTACCAGTGTCTCGCTCAATACGGAAGTGGTGAGATGATGCGGATGCTACGCTACAGGACTGTTTTTCTATAAAAATATCTGGAATATTTTCCGGTATCCATCCAATGGCATTGAGGGGTATACCACCTTAGTCACGGGCTTCATCAAAAAGTGCATCAACGACGTCATGCCCACAGTGACCGTACGTACATATCCCAAACAGAAGCCATGGATTACACGCAACATCCGCACTGAGCTAAAGGCTAGAACTGCCACTTTCAAGGAGCGGGACGCTAATCCGAACGCTTATAAGAAATCCTGATGTGCCCTCAGACGAACCATCAAACAGGCAAAGCGTCAATACAGGACTAAGATTGAATCCTACTACACCGGCTCTGACGCTCGTTGGATATGGAAGGGCTTGCAAACTATTAAGGATTACAATAGGAAACCCAGGGGAGCTGCCGAACCCAGGCGAGCTCCAATTCGCATACTGCCCCAACAGATCCACAGATGACACAATCTCAATCGCACTCCACACTGCCCATTCCCAACTGGACAAAAGGAACACCTATGTGAGAATGTTGTTCATTGACTACAGCTCAGCTTTCAACACCATAGTGACCATAAAGCTCATCACTAAACTAAGGACCCTAGGACTAAACACCTCAATGATGAGACACCCTATAGGGAGGAGGTCAGAAACCTGGCAGTGTGGTGCCAGGTCAACAACCTCTTCCTCAACATGAGCAAGACAAAGGAGCTGATCGTGGACTACAGGAAAAGTAGGGCAGAACACACCCCCATTCACATCGACGGGGCTGTAGTGGAGCGGGTCGAGAGTTTGAAGTTCCTTGATGTCCACATCAACAACCAACTATCGTTGTCCAAACAAACCAAGACACTTGTGAAGAGGGCACCACAACGCCTTTTCCCCTCAGGAGACTGCCCAGTACATCAGTGAAGCCAAGCTTTCTTTCATCCAGGACCTATATACTAAGTGATGTCAGAGGAAGGACCAAAAAATTGTCACTCCAGTCACCCAAGTCATAGACTGTTCTCTCCGTTACCGAATGGCAAGCAGTACCGGAGCGCCAAGTCTAGGTCCAAAAGGCTCCTTAACAGCTTCTACCCCCAAGCCATAAGACTGCTGAACAATTAATCAAATGGCCACCCGGACTTTGTTTTTACACTGCTGCTTCTCGCTGTTTATTATCTATGCATAGTCACTTTACCCCTACCTACATGTACATATTGCCTTGACTAACCTGTACCCCCGCACATTGACTCCTCCTGTATAGAAAATTGTTATTGTTATTTTATTGTGTACGTTTTTTATTTAATTTTTAACTTAATGGCCAAGTGGTGCAGTGGTCTAAGGCACTGAATCTCAGTGCAAGAGGTGTCACTACAGTCCCTGGTTTGAATCCAGGCTGTGTCTTATCTGGCCATGATTGGGAGTCCCATAGGGCGGTGCACAATTGGCCCAGCATTGCCAGGGTAGGCCTTCATTGTACTTAAGAATATGTTCTTAACTGACTTGCCTAGTTAAATAAAGGTTAAATAAATAAAAAAAAATTGTGAATATTTTCTTAAAACTGCATTGTTGGTTAAGGGCTTGTAAGTAAGCATTTCACAATAAGGTCTACACCTGTTCTATTCGGCGCATGTGACAAATAACGTTTCATTTGATTTGTGTACATTTAATGTTTAATTCCCTTAGAATAAGACTAGGGTATGAGATTATATTCCCAACAACAGGTTTTATTTTTCTATATCTGTTCAAACTCCACACATTACCAATAACAATATATGAACATAATGTGTGTATTGTAGCTTTAACTGTATATGATGTATGATTAATTATATTCTAATGGTTCTATTATTATGTGCATGTGTTGTGAAATGAAAGTCTTGTCCAATGTGTCTCTAACCCTTTTTCTGATGGTTATTTCTTATGGTTTAATGTAAAAAAAATCTGTTCTATCAATAATTCCTCTAGCTTTAAAAACATGAAACTCTACTGATCTAATTTGCCTCCTTATGTTACATCTAAATTTAATGACCAGGTCATTCCTACAATCCGGTGACGTTTGGACATCATCACCTTAAAAACATTTTTTATATACGTATATTTACAGTTGAAGTTGGAAGTTTACATACACCTTAGCCAAATACATTTAAACTAAGTTTTTAACAATTCCTGACATTTAATCCTAGTAAAAATTCCCTGTCTTAGGTCAGTTATGATCACCACTTTATATTAAGAATGTGAAATGTCAGAATAATAGTAGAGAGTGCCACATCCAGGCCAACTACATCAACGGTGCTTCTCCCGCCCCGGCGCTCCGGCTCGCCGGTGTACTAACCACCGGCATGAGGATGATGGCAGCCTGATCCAATCACCCATCACCTGTTTCTCAATCCCCTAATGCCTCACTTCCACACACACACACCGGTTTCCATTCAGCCCCATTACACTCCCTATTTATGTCTCTCTTTCCTGTGTGTGGGTGTGGATTATTGTTTGTTGTTTGTCGCATGTCATCGTTATTCAAGTATTCATATTCTATATTCCTTTGTTTCACCTCCTCCTTTTTACAACTCACGGTTCGGGACAGAGAGAATGATTCATTTCAGCTTTTATTTCTTTCATCACATTCCCAGTGGGTCAGAAGTTGACATACACTCAATTAGTATTTGGTAGCATTGCCTTAAAATTGTTTAACTTGGGTCAAACGTTTTGGGTAGCCTTCCACAAGCTTCACACAATGCGTTGGGTGAATTTTTCCAGAACTGGTGTAACTGAGTCAGGTTTGTAGGCGTCCTTACTCGCAAACACTTTTTCAGTTCTGCCCACAAATATTCTATAGGATTGAGGTCAGAGCTTTGTGATGGCCACTCCAATACCTTGACTTTGTTGTCCTTAAGCCATTTTGCCACAACTTTGGAAGTTTGGAAGACCCATTTGCGACCAAACTTTAACTTTCTGACTGATGTCTTGAGATGTTGCTTCAATATATCCACATAATTTTCCTTCCTCATGATGCCATCTATTTGTGAAGTGCACCAGTCTCTCCTGCAGCAAAGCACCCCCACAACATGATGCTGCCAACCCCGTGCTTCATGGTTGGGATGGTATTCTTCGGCTTGCAAGCATCTCCCTTTCCCTCCAAACATAATGATGGTCATTATGGCCAAACAGTTCAATTTTTGTTTATTCAGACCAGAGGGTATTTCTCCAAAATGTACAATCTTTGTCCCCATGTGCAGTTGCAAACTGTAGTCTGGCTTTTTTATGGTGGTTTTGGAGCAGTGGCTTCTTCCTTGCTGAGCGGCCTTTCAGGTTATGTCGATATAGGACTCGTTTTACTGTGGATATAGATACTTTTGTTCACGTCTCCTTCCTGAGTGGTATGACGGCTGCGTGGTCCCATGGTGTTTATACTTGCGTACTATTGTTTGTACAGATGAACGTGGTACCTTCAAGCATTTGTAAATTGCTCCCAAGGATGAACCAGACTTGTGGAGGTCAAAACATTTTTGGGGGAGTTCTTGGCTGATTTCTTTTGATTTTCCCATGATGTCGAGCAAAGAGGCACTGTTTGAAGGTAGGCCTTGAAATACATCCACAGGTACACCTCCAATTGACTCAAATGATGTCAATTAGCCTATCTCTTCCTGTCATTTACCTGTACAGTTTGTGTAAACATGCAAGTATTAACTTATCTGTAAATATAACTGTATACCTAACTGTACAGCTAATTTAACCATGCAAAATGTTCACTTACCTGTTCATTTACCCAGTCTGTCTATTAAGTAAACTATTATTACCCTCGCTCATATCATACCCATTTTTAGCTACTGAAGTATTTCTCTGCCATCGACCTGTATAGTATAGTTAACCATCCACCAATGTATAGTGTACATATTCGGCCAACCACTCATACTATGCAATGTCTTTTTATAGCTTTTTTTTGCACTCCAGATATCTTGTATTTCTATACTTTTTCATACTGCCGCTCTATGTATCATGTACCGTGTATCTGTCTTTTGTGTTCTTTCGTTGTGGCATTTTGCACCTGCCCTGTGTTTTGTTGTAGCTGCTTGACAATTAAATTTCCCCCCCGGGGGATCAAATAAAGTACCTATCTATCTATCTATCTATCTATCTATCTATCTATCTATCTATCTATCTATCTATCTATCTATCTATCTATCTATCTATCTATCTATCTATCTATCTATCTATCTATCTATCTATCTATCTATCTATCTATCTATCTATCTATCTATCTATCTATCTATCAGAAGCTTCTAAAGCCATGACATCGTTTTCTGGAATTTTCCAAGCTGTTTAAAGGCACAGTCAACTTACTGTATGTAAACTTCTGACCCACTGGAATTGTGATATAGTGAATTATAAGTGAAATAATCTGTCTGCAAACAATTACTTGTGTCACCACTCTGTGGAGTGGTTGAAAAATGAGTTTTAATGACTTCAACCTAAGTGTATATAAACTTCTGACTTCAACTGTATATATTTCTTTGTATTCTCTCAGAAAAATGACATGTTTGACTTTCAGAAAAACATATTGGTCAAGCTCAGGCGCTTTTAGGTGCATTTTCCAACCTGTTACGTAAATAATCCTAATAGGGTGGAACCTAACAGGGTGGAAATTTGCAGCACTTAAACAGGATTTTAACTTCTCTATCAAATACATGAAACATTGAAAAACAGATAAAACAGAGTGTTTATATTTACTCAGCTTTGCACCGTTGTTTTCCCATTAATGAAATCATGACACTTCCTGAATGTGGGGTCATTGTAGGAAGGTCTTTGTTAAAAGGAGAAGTACAAAATACTAACAGGGTGGAAATTGATATCATGGACACACAGACAATCTTAAATAAGAATAAATATAATAACTATGAAAACAACATTACTGATGAGTGAATTTAACTAAGACTATGAAATAATGAAGAAAGACTTCAAATACATAAAATTCCCTTTCAAGATCCATGTTTTTGTGTTTTTAAGGTAAAGGACACCAGCCTTTTGGAATCTACATTTTACACTATTTTACACTGATTAAGAAGTGATATTTCCTGAGGACAGAAAAGACACCGCAAAGTAATAATGACTTTCCTTCAAGACTTTCCTTGTATTTAGAGCCATAACCGCAGGCAGAAGAGTTGAAACCGGTGCAGCTAGGACTGGGGACAGCTAGGAGTCATCAGGGCAGGTTGTCCTGAAGCATGGTCCTAAGGCTCGGGTCCTCCGGGAGGGGAGGTAGAGTGGGAGAGAGAGAGAATTAGGTTTTATAAAGTTATAATTTGAAATGGATACTATACCTGTAACCCCCCCCCCAACATAAAATAACAAAACAAATCAAAATGTGGTTCCCCAAAAAATAATACATATCTCATACTAACGACTGTCTTGTAGACCTGGGGCTGTATGTATAAAACACCTCAGAGTAAGAGTGCTGATTTAAAATAAGTTTACCCTTTTAGATCACAATGAATAAGATTACATGGCCAGGGGGTGATCTAATCTTATGTCAACACTGCTACTCTGAGACGCTCGATACATACGGTTGCAGATAGTTATGTGTGCTAGCATTAGAATTTATCCTACCCTCTTGTTGTGAGATGAAATTGTGCTCTGCATTCTGAAATTACTCTTAAGTATTTTAATCCCCTGTTAATGATGTTGTACATGCATTCATTTCAGGTAAGTTTCTTGTTATAGTAGTTTATTTGAGATATGTAGCATTGAAATACACATGATCAGTGGAATACAATAAATATTGCTATACAGTGGGTGAAATAAGTATTGAACACGTCACCATTTTTCTCAAAAAAATATATATTTCCAAAGCTGCTATTGACATGACATTTTCACCAGATGTTGGTAACAACCCAAGTAATCCATACATACAAAGAAACCAAAACAAATAAGTTCAGAAATTAAGTTATGTGTAATAATGTGAAATGACACAGGGAAAAAGTATTGAACACATGAAGAAAGGGATGTGCAAAAAGGCTTGGAAAGCCAAGACAACAGCTGAAAACTATCAGTAATTAAAAAGCAATCCAGCCCCCTGTCAGTGCAAATTAATATCAGCTGGTTCAGTCCCAACTGATGGCCTACAAAAAGGTCTCATTGCCAAGGTGTCACACAAGACACATCTCATGATGGGTAAAAGCAAAGAGCTGTCTCAAGATCTTCGCAACCTAATTGTTGCAAAACATAATGATGGCATTGGTTATAGGCACATTTCTAAGCTTCTGAATGTTCCAGTGAGCACTGTTGGGGCCATAATACGGAAAGTGGAAAGACAATCATTTCACCATAAATTTGCCTCGACCAGGTGCTCCTCGCAAGATTTCTGACAGAGGAGTGAAAAGAATAATCAGAAGAGTTGTCCAAGAGCCAAGGACCACTTGTGGAGAGCTTCAAAAAGACCTGCAATTAGCAGGTACTGTTGTCTCAAAGAAAACAGTAAGTAATGCACTCCACCGCCATGGCCTGTATGCACGCTCACCACGCAAGGCTCCATTGCTGAAAAAAAAGCATGTTGAAGCTCGTTTAAAGTTTGCTGCACAACATTTGGAAAAGCCAGTGAAATACTGGGAGTGTGGTCAGATGAGAGCAAAATTGAACTGTTTGGATGTCATAATACACACCATGTTTGGAGGAGAAATGGAACTGCACATCACCCTAAAAACACCATACCAACAGTGAGGTTTGGAGGCAATAGAAAGGAAATAGCAAACATTATGGTTTACACTGATCACATTGAACTATTTCTGGTGTGGGGCCACTGTGCTGTAGACCACATCATCTGGTTCTTCTGCCTGTAAGAGAGGAGGAACACACACACAGTTATAATGGTGATATACAGAGCCTTCTGTATTGATACAGTACACTGTAGACACAGTAAATCAGCTTTTTATGTAGGCCTACATTTGGTTGGGTCTTGTTCTTGGTGACCTGGTAGACAGTTAAACAGGGAGTCATTCAGAAAACATTTACATCCATTTTACATCCATCCATTGTACATTCTACAACAAATCCAAGCTGTCAATTCAAGTTATGC
Organism: Thymallus thymallus; assembly: GCA_023634145.1. Classification (NCBI taxonomy): domain Eukaryota; kingdom Metazoa; phylum Chordata; class Actinopteri; order Salmoniformes; family Salmonidae; genus Thymallus; species Thymallus thymallus. The sequence continues at coordinate 17,825,197 of CM042389.1, read as the reverse complement.
TTTTCAAGACAGAAAACATTTTCTATAAGACTAGCCATGCTTATGTGTTTATTTAGTTTAAAGTTGACCTTTTGTGCGGTCCTGAGCTGCTTACGAATCACAGTGCTGTACAAGTCACCATGTCTCTCAGGGTTGAGGTCCTGTGTGATGGAGGAGAGAGAGCAACATGATCACATCAACTCAGAGAGAGACACACAGTGTGGACTTTGAGTTGGATTTGGTTGAAGGGGGGTTGGGTCAAAGGAGTTAGGTTTAACCTGTTGTGCTGTTCCTCTGGTGTGACTCACAGTGCTGTAGGTAATGTCCTGTTCAGGGTCAGCATACTGCTGACGGAATGAAACACAGACCTTGTTAACATCAAACTGTTTTACCATATGCCATAGAATGATGTTGTAGCTCTCATGCATACTGACATTTTTTGCAGCTACATTTTTCTCCAATGATAACACAAAATGTGTTATCTTTCGAGTGTCAGTAGATATGATGTGTGATTTGACGAAGTCTGTTCTGGTCAAAGTGCATGACTAAATTAAACTGTTTATTTTAATATTATTTTGTTCAGTACACATGCTCTAAGAGATCAGGTTTTAAAGAGTTATGACTAACTATTAACAAAAGAGAATCCTGGAATATCAAGAAGAGGAAGCAACAGATGAGTGAGAAGATAACATGATCATATCTTACTACTGAGGTGTTTGGTGGTTGGCCCTTTGCCTTCTTGTCCTCTAAAATAAAGAAAAGAGGATGTCAGTACTAAGGATCTTTGATTTCAGACCTTTCATTTGTAGAAGCAACAACTCTCCTGTAGAAGCAACAACTCATTAACATTACAAAAAGTTTCACATAATTAAAACAAATACTTACTATGTTTCCTCAACATCTTCCATGTGACCAATATAGCAGCTATCACCACCACCAACAGGCTCAGAGATATGAGCAGGACTACCAGCAAACTGGAATATAATATACAATAAAATAGAATATATAGATTATCACAGGCATGGGGAAGTGGTAAATGCTAAAGAAAGATCCTTTAAGGAAGATGTTTTGTTTTGTACACATTTTCTTTACCTCAAAATAAACCGGACAGATTTCAATGTAATTTGTGGAAACAAAGTTATTTTAGTTAACCCTGACACCGGTGTCTGGTCTGATCAGCCTTGCTAGTCACATCTGTCCCCAACAAGGTTATTATAGTTCTGTGTTTTTATATTCGTCTTTATTTTTATTTGAAATTCAGTTTAGTTTCAGTTAGTTTTCAGATCTGATTTACTAGTTTTTAATACATTTATTTTTTTTATGTGTTGTATAGTTGTTTGTGTTGTATAGTAGTTGGTTTTTAAGGATGTCACTTCTAGCAACTGAGGGCCAGTAATGCACACAGTGATGGTTTAGATCATAGGTTAGGTTGGGTTTAAAGGTAGACTCAGGGAGATGACGTAGATGCACAAAGTAACCAGTAGTAGTGTGTCAACAACCAGGAACGTTGAAGCGAGAGGCTAAACTTCTCTGTGGTTTTGGTCCAGTAGCTACAACGTTGTAGCAGCTTGAAACGCACCCCGTGCACATGTGCAGATACTATGTGTGACTGTGTGAGAGCATTGCTATACCATATGATGTGTTCAACTGATACGTAAAATACCCATCCAGGTGTTGTTAGGTCTTGCAGGCGTCAGCAACGTCTGAGCAGAGGAATATGACCGACATGTTATATCAATCTGGTGCCTGACTGCACAGTCGATTGTTTAAAGCACGCAAAGTCTGAGCAGGGGAACACATCCAATATCTGCAGTGCTGCTGGGGGCAACAACATCTTGCTGAGTATACCTTTAAATGAAAGTCAGTCTCAATGTGACCCGTCAGATTCAGCTTTAAAACAACATTGAAAACTCCATTTAATTTTTGCCCTAAAACTGAACATAATCATAATGGTTTCTATTATATTTTAGTTAGACTTGGAGTCAAAGAAAAATAGTTTCAATATAGTTCTAGTTTTTCAAACAGGTGTGTTAATTATTTTATTTCAGTAGTTAATTTTATTTCAGCAGATTCGTTTTTATTTTAGTTTCCGTTGTAGTTTACTATAAAAACTTTGGTCCCCACACCCTTACACTACCAGCAACTGTTTGGATGACTGTAAAAGTGAGGGAAATACAGAAGAATCAATACTAACCTCCAGTTTTTCTCATCTTTGTTCCCATCAGTTACCCCATTGTCACGGTTTGTAACAGAAGGGGTGTCTGTGGGATGAGAAGTGTTCGACTCAGCACTGGTTAGTGATGTTTGGTGAGTGGTTGGAGCTGTTGTCGCTGTGAGAGGCAGACATTATAAAGTATCTCCAATAAACTGACTGGTGTATCATTGACATTCAAATGAATAAAACCAGGGAATTGGGATGTTGATTGAAACTATTCACTATTATGCTTTCTTAGGTAATGTGTGACATGCATTATAATACAATTCTTAAAATGTTCAGTATTCATTTGAAATCTAGGTGGTAGATATGATGAAAAAGATGTATAAAGACGGTTCATTTTCTTAAAGATCTTTTACATGACTGACAGGATAATCTCAAGAGAATGCATGGTAAAGAAATGTAAACTTTGTTTCAGAAAAGGCCTTTCAATGTTCCTTAATCTCTAACAACACTGGATAAATAAAAAGGGAATCATACTTAGTTATATGGGATTGCTCTCTACTTACTCGTGGGGGTACTCTGTGTTGTGGTCTGTTGATTGACAGTGATATGAACAGGCATCTGTAGGTGTCCCTTTTCACACCAGTACCAGCCTGTGTTCTCCATCCTCAGTTCAGTCATATTCACCATTAAGACATAACTGTTTTTTCTCTGCTTCTGCTCTAACTTCACAAATGTTCCATCTAAAGCCCTCGAAAGGCCCACATCCACACAAGAGCCAGAGCCACCCATCCTGCACCACCTCCCGCTGACTCCAACTTTACTATAGTAACAGCTCACGGTGAGTCTCCGTCCTACAACTCCAGTCAGCTCTTGTTGGTCCACATAGAGTTCTGGAGTTCCTGAACACAATGATAGAGGTTGTGATTGGATGAGTCTGATAAAGAATACACACATACATATTGAGACAACCTAGTCATCATTGATATTCATATAACACTGAGAAAGTGTATGTTGAAACACTGGTTCAGTCACTGATAGTATGAACTATAGATGTAGACTAGAGCATACAGAACAGACAGTGTGTTTGATAATGATACAGCAACATGTATTTTTATACAACACAGGCTTTTCTGAACAGAGATGTTTGTAATCTACCACTATAATATCCTCTTCAGATTTAATTTGGTGAAATTATGTATGACTGCTTCGTAGAGGGAAAAGTAACACCCTCATCAACAGGACTATTATGGGACATTACTTTATGGGACATTAATGAGCCCTACTATTAATTCTGCTTTAATGGACACAGCAGTGTTTGGATCTTACCTGGAGTAACAGATAGCTGCAGTCTAACCCCATCATCTGTCTGTTCCTTCTCCACAATACACCAGTAATAATCATAATCACTAGGACTAAGCCCCGTTATGGTCACAGTGAAGATTTGCTGGTTGATGTCATCAGAGATTGAGGTCTTACCACTGGTCTTAGGATGGTCAGTTCGTACTACAGTAGAGCAACCTAACCAATAATATCCCCTACACCAGTATTTCACATTGTTTCTATATCTCTGATCATAGAGACATGGGATGGTGATGGAGTCTCCTTGAGTTACAGACACATGACTCACTGTGGACACACTCTGTGTATCTGTAGACACATCAACATAAAACATTCATTTTAAATACTTAAATTTTACCCTGCTGCTCATAGTTCCATCAGATGATCAGCCAAACAACTTCACATAATGCTTGAATTTGTGACTTTTGTAGAGGAAGGAGGCAAACTGTGGTTGTTACACCATGTGTTGGTGACACCAGACAGTAACTGAGACATAATGTAAGAGCTGATGTTTTCACACCCAAGTCCAGCCATGAGTACAGATGCAACACTTTAACAATTCAAATCATATTTAGATTTGACGTGAAAACTATTACACCCCTAAACTATGGAGACAACCTCTAGTTTCAATCAATTAAACATTAAAGTTTAAGACTGTTTAGTATATAGTAAAACATTTTGTTCTTGATATCTAAAGTAATACATTGAATCCCACAAAAATGTTTGTGCAAAATAAGTTAATAGCAGCTTTGTTCAAATGTATATTGATAGACACAGGCACTTTTTCTTTTCTATTTCTTAATAATATGTTAGTTCTCTTTTACTTGAAGTCTTATGCAATAACTAGACATGTAAAACTGTTGAAAGTACAACTGATTCACAAGCTAAATCTATAAATCTATAAAACAGCATTTATCAATCACCTGACCACGAAATACATTCATAATATGGCTACAATGAATATGTACAAAGTAAACAGAACATTACAAGTGTTATGACTTTCAGCATGTACTCAGTCTCAGTGTTTGACTTGTAGGAAGTGAGTCTAATAATATCAAACAATAAAATGTCTTCCCTCACTTACCAGAGAGTCCAGTGAGGAAGAAAAGGGTTTGAAGAACAATGAGGAGATGTGGAGCCATGAGTGGATGAGAGAGAAAGTCTCTGGTAGTATTTATGTTGGTATGGAAGCACTGTTGTGTGTCAGGGACCAAGGCACCCAGGCAGCTGACAACTTCCTGTTTTAAAGACATAATGCAACCAGTGCCCTGTGCAAGACCTTGTGAATTCACTGATGTTGAACAGCTGACCAAAAAAAACCTGACCAAAGCTGATATGGTCATAATGTTGTAAAATGTATGCTAATACATATGCTTGTTTATATGATGATTATTTGTAGGTTATTCCCCATCTTCAATACACTGATAACGTTGTGTTTTAACTCCTGAGTCCTGTGTTGATCTAGTCCTGTCTCATAGTAATGAGGTATGGATGCAGCCTTCACAGGTGTTGCTGCTTAGAAGAACCTTTCAGTGTTGCTGATCCATATTCTGACACAGATACATCCTTATAAATACATCATACTGCTTGATTCAACCCTTTACACACTTGCTATAGTCATTGAAGGAGTTACAATGGCATTAATATTTAAGATAGTGTTGTGTTTTTTTGCTGGTTATTCAATTCAGATGTAACATTATGAGGCAAATTATATTGAGAAGAGTAGAGTTTCTTCAACAATGTATATTTAGTTTATTAGCATTTATTTTTTAAATGTATAAAGCTGGAGGAATTATTATTGGAACAGTCCACTACGGCTGTGACTTGTTACATTAAACCATAAGAAATAACCATCAGGAAAAGGACTAGAGACACTGCCAATAAGCAGCACTATATTGGTCAAGAGTTTCATTGCACAGCACATGAACATTTCAGTAGAATAATTATATAAAACCATGAATCATTCATTGTGTACAGATAAAGATACAGTACACATATCAAGTACAGGGGCCCCCCAGGGAACGGTCCTGTCCCCCTTCCTGTTCACCCTCTACACTTCGGACAGATATAACTCTGAAACATGCCACCTACAGAAGTTCTCGGATGACTCCGCAATTGTAGGGTGCATCAGGGGTGGGCAGGAGGAGGAGTACAGGAGCACAATCAATGACTTTGTGTTGTGGTGTGAGCAGAACCACCTTCAGCTCAACATCAGCAAAACAAAGGAGATGGTGGTGGACATCAGGAGAACCAAGTCCCAACTGACTGCAGTCCCTATACAGGGGATGAATGTTTAAATGGTTGGGTCATACAAGTTCCTGGGAGTCCATATGGTAACACCAGGGCTCTGTACAGAAAGGGCCAGAGCCGACTCTACTTTCTGAGGAGGCTCAGGTCCTTCAACGTGTGCAGTAAACTACTGCATACCTTCTTCCAGTCTGTGGTGGCCAGTGCCATTTTTTTGCAGTGGTGTGCTGGGGCACCAACATAAAGTCCGGTGATGCTTCTCGGTTAAATAAGCTGATCAAGAAGGCTAGCTTTGTTCTGGGGATTAGTCTTGACACTCTAGAGGAGATCCTGGCCAAACTGCTGGCCATCATGGATAACGTCACCCACCCTCTGCATGCCATGGTTATGACGCAGAGGAGCACCTTCAGTCACAGACTGATCCCACCATGGTGTGCCAGAGAGCGCTACAGGAGGTCCTTCCTGCCGGCGGCTATTAGACTATTTAATGCCTCACTGGTTTGCTGTGCCGTCGGCAACATAGACCTGGAACTGTTGGGGTGTTAGGTCTGTAATCACTCACTCACTAAGGACTTATTTATTCATTCTGTATATTTACCTGTACAGTTAATTTAACCATGCAAAATATTCACTTACCTGTTCATTTAACCAGACTGTATATAAAGTAAACTATTATTACCCTCACTTATATCATATGCACATTTAGCTATTTAAGTATGTCTCTGCCATCGACCTGTATAGTATAGTTAACCATGCAAATACTCCTTATTTATCTATATCAACTTGCAATATTTTTATCCTTTACATTTTTTTTTTTAACTAACACTGTAACAATGTATAGTGTCAATATTCAGCCACTCATTCATATTATGCAATGTCTTTTTATAGCTTATTGCACTCCAGACTTCTTGTATTTTTATACTTTTTCATACTGCCGCTCTATGTATCATGTATAGTGTATCTGTCTTTTGTGTGTTTTCATTCTGGCATTTTGCACCTGCCCTGTGTTTTATCGTAGCTGTTTAACGAAGAAATGTCCCCTCTGGGATCAATAAAATATCTATCTGTCTGTCTGTCTGTCTGTCTGTCTGTCTGTCTGTGCTAACAATTTACTTAAAACCCAGTGTCTGAATACTAGTTATGATATGGTCACAACCATGTCATAATATGTCATAACAGCTGACATAACTTGCCATGACCTGTCATAATATGGTCATAACACTGTCATGACCAATATATTTACACCTGTTAAGACATATATTTAGTTATTTTATGGCTGGTTGTGACACCTACATAAGAGTGTCAAAACCCACATTTATTCAAATCATTATTTTAAGTTTCCTTTCGTTTTAAAGTTTGTTTCCTTTCGTTTTAAAGTTAATGAATTTCTTTACATTCATGTTTTTTTTCATCATATTTTAAATAGCTTGGGGAAAATACACTTTAAGTCACTGTCATGAAGCATAATGACCATCCTGTGTCACTTTACTTGGACTAAGAAAATACACTTAATGACACTGTCAATAAGCATTATGACCATCATAGTCATATAAGCCTGTTAGGCCTATCATGTACATGCCCTTATATCAGTCATTAGTCAAAAAGAGGGTGTCTTGTCCTGCTCCTAAAATCTGCTCCTGCATTCATCCCAGTCATCAGCAACAGAGCATTGGGGTAGGTGTATGTCTGACATCAATGTGTGCACAATTACAATTATAATTAAATATGGACAATAATAAAAAAAACTTAACATAAAATCAACATACTGTTGACAAGTAGGCTATGGTGTAATGGAATGAGTCAAAGACTGAGAAGGAGCTGGCCAACATGAAGGAGAACTATGAGAAGATTGACGTTCGACTTCCGGTCTTGCGGACGTGAGAGAACGCTGGCGCTGTTTATTCGCCGCTTCTCTGTCTGCTATTGCTTCTTGTGTTCTTGTTTTGTTTGTGTTCACTGTACCCCTACCTCTGGACAGCCTCTCTACTTCTGGACAGCCTCTCAGCTGGTTCCCGAAGCCGCTTGGACACCTCGACTGGATTGTCGCCTCGTCGGTTAGCCGCTAGCTGGCTGCCCGCGTTCACCTATTGTGTGGCGGCTAATTCTAGCTGCAATAGCGGCTAACCCAATTGCCTACCTCTTTCTCACAGGCAACCTCCACCAGATCCGAGCCGTGACCGAGACTTTCATCTCCTCCTGTCATGCCGTGGATTATTTTGGCACTCACATCAGTCATCCATCTCTGTGTCTCTAGTCCACCGCTTACTGCTATCACGGAGCTCTCGGTCCCTGCACTCCGCTACATCCACAGAAGCTTTCGCCGCAAGTTTGTTTACTTCCACCACGGACAATCCATTCCATCCATCTGGTCACCTGCACGCTCTGTCGCACCTCTCCCACGTCATCGGAACGCTTCCCCCGCTGGATCACATAGAGCTGAGCGCACCGTCTGTAAGGGCCGGGTTGTGGTGAAGCCGCTGACTCCCACCAGGGGGTGCGGATGAGCCACAACCCAGTCCTCACTTCAGGTAGGGGAGGTTGATGATCCCCAATCAGAGACAGCTGTCTAGTGTTGTCTCTGATTGGGGAGAGTATTTAACCATTCTCTACATCCACCTGTGTGTGGATCATTGTTTGTTTGTCTGCAGGTAACAGAACTCACTAGTAAGTCACTGTGTATTTGTTTATAGTCCGTTTTGCTTTCACTCTCCTGTTTTATTGTATGTATACACATCGTGACAGAATGATCCACCAACTTGGGACGCGGCGGGGACAAACTTTGGTAGATGTCCTCCTCGGTATGGGGAAATTAACCAAGGAGGAATTCTACCATTACCGTGCGGTGGAGGAAGGCTGGGGTCCGAAGCAACGGAGCCGTCGTCGGGGAAAGAGTCGGCGGTCCAAAAAGGCAAAGGACCAGCCTGGAGCCCAGAAAAACCCCCAAACTGATTTTTTGGGGGGGCTATGGGGGTGGCCGGGCATCGAGACAGAAGAGCCCCGACCACTGCACTCGTGGGGGTTCCAGGTGGAGCCCCTACAGCCGTGGGAGCAGGAGTACAGAGAGGAGTCGGAGGAAGACGACGACAATGTGCTCCTGTTCCCTCACTCGTGGGGGTTCCCGGAGGAACCCTCACAGGATGGGGATTGGCGGTGGAGTAGGGACGACAGGTACAGTCGTGCTCCAGCGCCAGTTCCCAGTCCGGTGCCTCCAGCGCCGGTCCAGAGTCGGAGAAGGAGGAGACCGACTCAGCGCACCACACCATCGGTGTGCAACAACAGCCCGGTACGGCCCGTGCCTGCTCTGCACACCAGCCCAATGGTGCGTGTCCCCAGCCCGGTGCGACCCGTGCCTGCTCAACGCACCAACCCAACGGTGCGTTTCCCCAGCCAGGTACAGCCCGTTCCAGCTACTCGCACCAGACCAGTGGTGCGTTCCCCCAGCCCGGTACGGCCCGTGCCTGCTACTCGCACCAGACCAGTGGTGCGTTCCCCCAGCCCGGTACGGCCCGTGCCTGCTACTCGCACCAGACCAGTGGTGCGTTCCCCCAGCCCGGTACGGCCCGTGCCTGCTACTCGCACCAGACCAATGGTGCGTTCCCCCAGCCCGGTACGGCCCGTGCCTGCGCCTCGCACCAGACCAGTGGTGCGTTCCCCCAGTCCAGTGCGCCCCGTGCCTGCTCCTCGCACGGAGCCTCCAGAGACGGTCGACAGCGCAGAGCCTCCAGAGACGGTTGACAGCGCAGAGCCTCCAGAGACGGTCGACAGCGCAGAGCCTCCAGCAACGGTCGACAGCGCAGAGCCTCCAGCGACGATCGACAGCGCAGAGCCTCCAGCGACGGCCAACAGCCCAGAGTCTCCAGAGGCCAGCACAGCTCTGTGGTTGGTAACCATCTCAGAGTCGGTGCCCAGGGTAGGCACGACGTTCAGCCCCGCTGTGGAGCAGGAGCTCCATAGCGTGTTGGTGCCCAGTCTGGGGCCGACAGCCAGCCCAACCACAAGGCTGGAATTCTCCTCTGCGTCGGTGCCCAGGGTGGGCACGACGTTCAGCCCCGCTGTGGAGCAGGAGCTCCATAGCGTGTTGGTGCCCAGTCTGGGACCGACAGCCAGCCCAACCACGAGGCTGGAATTCTCCTCTGCGTCGGTGCCCAGGGTGGGCACGACGTTCAGCCCCGCTGTGGAGCAGGAGCTCTTTAGCGTGCCGGAGCCCAGTCTGGGACCGGTAGCCAGCCCAGTCACATGGCGGGAGAAATTAGCTGCGCTGGTGCCCAGTCTGGGCACAGCATTCTATAACGCTGGTTAGGCGAAGCTCTTTAGAGTGCCAGTGCCCAGACCGGGGCCGGGAACCAGCATCGCCATGTGGCTGGGAGCATCAGCAGGGTCGGGTCCCAGGCCAGGAAGGGCGGTCAGAACCACTCCAGTGCTGGAGCAGTCTGCTCCACCGGTGCCCAGTCCGGATCCGGTCGTCGACTTCCTCCCCATGCCGGAGCAGTCCGCTCCACGGGTGCCCAGTCTGGGGCCGACAGCCAGCCCAACCACAGGGCTGGAAACCACCTCTGCGTCGGTGCCCAGGCTGGGCACGGCGTTCAGTCTTGCTCCAGGCACGGGGCTGGAATCCTCCTCTGCGTCTGTGCCCAGGCTGGGCACGGCGTTCAGTCCGGCTCCAGAGATGGGGAGGGATACGGGTCCGGAAGTCTGCTCCGCTCCAGTGAGGGAGCAGTCCGCTCCACTTGACGTCAGCCCCTCTCCAGGGTGGAGGGCTCCCACACCAGGGTCCAGAAAGGACTTGGTGCATCGGGGGAGTACTGAGGGGGGATCATCGCGCCGGGGTCCGGACCGGATCAGGCGTGCAACGGGAAGGCAGGAAGAGAGCAGCTTTCACTGCCTGCGTCGCGCCCCGAAGCCGGAACCGGAGCCCCCACCAGCAACCACCTCAGTACCCCGCCATTTCCCCCCTGGTTTTGTGTATTTTGTTTTGAGAGAGGGGGATCATGTGCGGTCGGGAGCCAGCACCTTGGAGGGGGGTTACTGTAAGGGCAGGGTTGTGGTGAAGCCGCTGACTCCCACCAGGGGGTGCGGATGAGCCACAACCCAGTCCTCACTTCAGGTAGGGGAGGTTGATGATCCCCAATCAGAGACAGCTGTCTACTGTTGTCTCTGATTGGGGAGAGTATTTAACCATCCTCTACATCCACCTATGTGTGGATCATTGTTTGTTTGTCTGCAGGTAAGCAGAACTCACTAGTAAGTCACCGTGTATTTGTTTATAGTCCGTTTTGCTTCCACTCTCCTGTTTTATTATCGTGCTTCGTGAGTACATCTCCTTAATAAAAAGGATGACACTACATGAACGCTCCGTCTACCGTCCCATGTATACGCATCGTGACACCGTCAGGCTGCACAGAAAATCCGGACTGGACTACAGTGCTATTCGCACTTCACATATACCTATTCTCCAATCATTTGCAAATCCACTCACTGTCCCTCCTCAACTGCATTACCCCCCCACACGCACTGCTAACCGGGACAACCTCAGATCTTTCCAGCCTGCCCCCATCTCACCACCCTCTCACCATGCCAACTTTGCCCTCCTCAACACCCGATCGCTTAACAATAAAGCCCCTGCCCTCCATGAACTAATCCTCGACAATACGCTGGATTTCCTTCTGCTCACCGAAACCTGGCAACAACCCAATGACTTCTTCTCCCTCAACCAAGCATCCCCCACTGGCTACAATTACATATGCAAACCCCGCCCCTCCCGCCGTGGAGGTGGCCTCGCCGTTATTTTCAATCAGATCATCCGGATCACTGAACTCACCCTCCCCTCAGTATCATCATTTGAATATCTCGCCTTCAAAGCTCTTTCCTCCATGACAGTTATCCTCATTTACCGGCCACCTAAACCAAATCCCTCCTTCCTCTCTGATTTTACTGAACTCCTCACACTAGCCTCATCTCTCTCTCCACGTCTGCTGCTACTCGGTGACTTAAACATCCACATAGACTCCCCCACCTGCAAGCTGTCTTCAGAATTCACCATTTTATTGGACAACTTTACTCTCACCCAACATGTCACATTCCCCACCCATGAAAAAGGACACATCCTCGACCTGGTCTCCTCCACTAACCAACCAGTGCTCGACCTCCATCCATGCCTCTTTCCCCTCTCTGATCACAAACTGATACGGTTCACCATTCCTTCTCCAACTCCACGCCCCCGCCTCCTCAGAGAAATCACCTTCCGCAACCTTAAATCTATTGATCCCCACCATCTCTCTGACCTGCTCTCAAACACTCTCCACCTGGACTCAACCCTCACCTCACCTGATGATCTCATAAACCACCTCAACTCCGCTTTGTGTACCTCCCTTAACACTCTGGCCCCCCTCAAAACAAAAAACGTCACTTTAAACACCCTGGTACACACCTGCACTCCGGAAAATGAAACAAACTGGCCGCCAACTTGAACGTCTGACAAAAAAATAATCTCTCACAGTCCGTCTTGAAGCCTATAAACTCCACCTCATTGCCTACAAAGATGCCCTCATTGCTGCCAAATCTGCCTACCTCTCCACCATCCTCACCAACACCTGTCTAAACCCCAGAACCCTCTTCTCCACAATGAACAACCTTATCAAGCCTCGGACCAACACCCTCCCTACCTCTACTCCGAATCTCTGCAACTCGTTCCTTCATTTTTTCGCTAATAAAATCAACATCATTTATCAATCTCTATCCCCTGCATCCGACCTCCCAGTATCTACTCCAGCACCTATCACGGCCCCTCTTCCCCCCATCCCTCCTGACCTCCCTCCCCCACCTCCACACTGCCTCCTCTCCCAGTTTGACTCGGTCACCACTCCTGAAATCTCTAAACTCATCAGCTCTTCCAAACCCACTAGCTGCTCACTTGACTCCCTCCCTACTCCACTCCTGAAGTCCTGCCTCCCTGTCCTTTGCCCCTACCTCACTAACCTCTTCAACTCCTCTCTGTCCCTTGGAACTGTCCCCTCTGCTTTCAAAACTGCCGCTGTCACACCAATCCTTAAAAAACCTGGTCTGGATCCCTCTTCCCTCAACAACTACCGCCCAATTACAAACCCATCTTCATGCCAATAACCAATTTGAATCTCTCCAATCTGGTTTTCACCCCCTCCACAGCACAGAAACCGCTCTCCTCAAAGTCCTCAATGACCTCCTCACCTCCGCTGACACCGGTTCCCTTAACATCCTTATTCTTCTCGACCTGAGTGCAGCCTTCGATACCGTGAGCCATAACATCCTGCTCACCAGACTCAAAAACCTTGGTATCGAAGGTACTGCACTCAGTTGGCTCCGTTCCTACCTTTCCAACAGATCCCACTTCATCTCTCTTCATAACCACACCTCTGCCACAGCCACAGTCACCCAAGGCGTTCCCCAAGGCTCCGTACTCGGCCCCCTCCTCTTCATCATCTACATCCTCCCCCTTGGTCAGATACTCCGCCACTTCAACCTGAACTTCCATTGTTATGCCGATGACACCCAGATCTACCTCAGCACCAAAACCCCCCACAATCCTCCCCTCTCCCACATCAACTCCTGTCTGTCAGCTATTAAAACCTGGATGCAACACAACTTCCTCAAACTCAACAGCAATAAAACAGAATTCCTCCTCATAGGCTCCAATTCCACACTCAGCTAAACCAATAACCCCACTCTCACCATCGACAGCACCATTGTCTCTCCATCTCCCCAGGCCCGCAACCTCTGCGTGATTTTTGATTCAACCCTCTCCCTTGAGCCCCACATCCGTCATGTCATTAAAACCTCCTTCTTTCACCTCCGCAACGTCGCCAAAATCAGACCCTCACTCACACCCCCTGCTGACCCTCATTCACGCCTTCATCTCCTCACGACTGGACTACTGCAACTCACTACTCCTTGGTATCAGCTCGACCTACATAAAAAGACTCCAACTGGTCCAGAACGCAGCCGCCCGACTCATCACCCGCTCCAAATCCTGGCACCACATCACTCCTGTCCTAAAACAACTACACTGGCTTCCCATTTTCCACCGGATGACATACAAAATCCTGGTCCTTACCTACAAAGCCATCCCCCACCTGGCCCCCTCATACCTCACTGACCTCCTCTCCCCCTACCAACCCTCACGGTCCCTCAGATCCACCTCAGCCGGTCTCCTCTGCATCCACAAGTCCAAGCTCCGCAGTTTTGGGGACAGAGCCTTTTCCAGGGCAGCTCCCAGGCTATGGAACTCCCTCCCCCATGAGATCCGCACCTCTGAGTCCCTCACCATCTTCCAGTCCCGCCTCAAGACCCATCTCTTCACCTCTGCCTATCCGTAGCCCCACGCCACTCCCATTTCTATCTGTGCCTGAATCTTTTTTTTTTTTTTTTTTTTTTGTCTTGTCTTGTCTTGTTTATTTACCTGCCCTGTGAAGCGACTTTGAGTTTGTGAAAAGCACTATTCAAATTAAATGTATTATTATTATTATTGTTTTTCCTTGTGTGGTAGGTTTGGTAGGTTTTGACACTGATGTAGGTGTCATAACCAGCCATAAAATAATTACAGTGGTAGGTTTTGTGGGATTTTACACTCTTATGTAGGTGTCATAACCAGCCATAAAATAACATAATATATATCACAACAGGTCAAAATATGTGGCATGACAGTGTTATGACCATATTATAAAGTTATATCAGATGTAATGACATATTATGACATCATTATGACCGTGTCATAACATAATATGATGCTGGTTGTCAAGTAAAGTGTTACCAAAAATATGTGTTGGGAATAGAATCGGGTACCCTAGTCTTATTCTAAGAGAATGAACAAATGTAAGGTATACAAATATGTAAAATGGTTAAGATATAGAACAAGTAATTAAGGTAAAGCCTAATGACAGCTGCATATTTTATTTTAAAACAATCTTGCCTGCTGTGAAAAAAAGTGGGGGCTTCAAGCATTTGAGGCAAACATTTGGTAAATGTGGCCCTTAACCAATCCATAAAGACCTATCTGGTTTCTACACATCCTTGGTATGATCTTGATGTCGTTTTTTTCCTAAACTTCACCACAGCAACGATGGTGCACAGGAGGAAGAGTACTGCATTACCAGCTTTCACCAGGTAGGAGAACGTGCGTTCCAATCTGTAGAAGAATACAATTATTTTGTCATGACATTATGAAAATTGTAACCAGACAAACCGTCCAGGTGACACTTCTGATATTTAAAAAGACAGATAACAAGCTATCATACTTTAATTTCCTTTACTTGCATATCTAGCTATTTATTTCCTAACCAATTAATGTCTTACTTTCATATTTCAATGTGGAAGTGTCAAACTTAGCTGTAAAGTAATTCACAGACCTCCTGCACGCTATCATGTTTGTTGTTGAAACAATGGATTTCATCAATTACATTTTTACTCAATCAAATTGAGCTTAATATGGTGCCCTTTCAAGGCATTTGTGTACACCTACGTATTGGGTCCATGCAGTAGCAGCTCTAGCTTGTATGGCGCCCTGGGCAAACCCCCCTTTCAGCACCTGCACCCGCACCCCGCCCCCGGCAAGATGTCGCCAATACCTAAATCCGCTACTGGGTCCATGGTGTGTGTTGTTGACAGAGGCATGAGAGGTAAAGGTGACTGCAGGTTCTCCAGTCATAACAGCAGAGAAGTCGGGGGTTGCTGGCATTGGCACGTCTGTCATGGTTAAAGAAAATAACAATACAAATAATCTGTCTTTTTCAGACAAATTTCTAAGTGGGGAAGTAAAGCATAGATTTACGTCTGGTTGTAGAGTGATGTAACACGGTGGATTCTCTACCAGTGGCAGGGAATATCCACCCTGTTACAGTGACATACCAATAATTTACAATAAGCAAAGTGCATAAACTATATTAGGTGCAACTGTAGATATCAAGCTGTTTCCAGGACCTTAAAGGTACTGTTTCAAAAGTGTTACCCTCGACTTATTAATAGTGGTTGAGATGATACTTTGTGTTGTGGTTGATTGACAGTGATATGAACAGGCATCTGTAGGTCTCCCTTTTCACAGCAGTACCAGCCAGTGTTCTCCATCCTCAGTCCAGTCATATTCACCATTGAATATATAACCTAACTTCACAAATGTTCCGTCCAAAGTCCCAGTTTACTATAGTAACAGCGCATGGTGACACTTCCTCCTACAACTCGTCACCTCTTGTTTGTCCACATAGAGTTCTGGATTACCCGAACACAATGTGATTGGATGAGTCTGATAAAGAATACAACAATATACTGTATATTGGCGACTACTTAGACATCATTAATATTCATATAACACTGAGAAAGTGTATGTTGAAACAATGGTTCAGTCACTTATAGTATGAACTATAGATATAGACTACACTCTTAGAAGTAAAGGTGATATCTATAACCTAAAAGGTTCTTCGGCTGTCCCCATAGGAGAACCCTTTGAAGAACCCTTTTTGGTTCCAGGCAGAACCTTTTTCATTCCCATGCAGAACCCTCTGTGTAGAACCCAAAATAGTTTTGCATGGAACCAAAAAGGGTTCTTCAAAGGGTTCTCCTATGGGGATAGAACTCTTTTTCTAAGAGCGTAGAGCATACAGAACAGACAGTGTGTTTGATAATGATATAGCAACGTGATTATATCAAACACACCAAGGAGGTGCACAGAGATGTTTGTAATCTACCACTATAGATTTAATTTGGTGAAATTATGTATGACTGCTTCGTAGAGGGAAAAGTAACACCCTCATCAACAGGACTATTATGGGACATTACTTTATGAGACATTAATGAGCCCTACTATTAATTCTGCTTAAATGGACACAGGAGTGTTTGGATCTTACCTGGAGTAACAGATAGCTGCAGTCTAACCCCATCATCTGTCCGTTCCTTCTCCACAACACACCAGTAATACTTAGAATCACTAGGACTAAGCCTCGTTATGGTCACAGTGAAGATTTGCTGGTTGATGTCATCAGAGATTGAGGTCTTACCACTGGTCTTAGGATGGTCAGTTCGTACTACAGTAGAGCAACCTGACCAATAATATCCCCTACACCAGTATTTCACATTGTTTCTATATCTCTGATCATAGAGACATGGGATGGTGATGGAGTCTCCTTGAGTTACAGACACATGACTCACTGTGGACACACTCTGTGTATCTGTAGACACAACAACATAAAACATTCATTTTAAATACTTTAATTTTACCCTGCTGCTCATAGTTCCATCAGATGATCAACCAAACAACTTGACATAATGCTTTCATTTGTGACTTTTGTAGAGGAAGGATGCAAACTGTGGTTGTTACACCATGTGTTGGTGACACCTGACAATAATTGAGACATAATGTAAGAGTTGATGTTGTCACACCCAAGTCCAGCCATGAGTACAAGAGGCAACACTTTAACAATTCAATTCATATTTAGATTTGACGTGAAAATTACTACACCACTAAACTATGGACACAATCTCTAGTTTCAATCCCACAAAAATGTTTGTGCAAAAGAAGTTAATAGCAGCTTTGTTCAAATGTACACTGATAGACACAGGCACTTTTTCTTTTCTGTTTCTTAATAATATGTTAGTTCTCTTTTACTTGAAGTCTTATGCAATAACTAGAAATGTAAAACTGTTGAAAGTACATCTGATTCACAAGCTAAATCTATAAAACAGCATTTATCAATCAGCTGACCACAAACACTGAAATCCATAATATGACTACAATGTCTATGTACAAAGTAAACAGAACATTACAAGTGTTATGACTTTCAGCATGTACTCAGTCTCAGTGTTTGACTTGTACGAAGTGAGTCTAATAATATCAAACAATAAAATGTCTTCCCTCACTTACCTGAGAGTCCAGTGAGGAAGAAAAGGGTTTGAAGGACAATGAGGAGATGTGGAGCCATGAGAGAGAAAGTCTCTGGTAGTATTTATGTTGGTATGGAAGGACTGTTGTCTGTCAGGGACCAAGGCACCCAGGCAACTGATAACTTCCTGTTTTAAATACATAATGCAACCAGTGCCCTGTGCAAGACCTTGTGAATTCACTGATGTTGAACAGTTTAAAACCTGACCAAAGCTGATATGGTCATAATGTTGTAAAATGTATGCTAATACATATGCTTGTTTATATGATGATTATTTTTAGGTTATTCCCCATCTTCAATACACTGATAACCTTGTGTATTAACTCCTGAGTCCTGTGTTGATCTAGTCCTGTCTCATAGTAATGAGGTACGTATTGGGTCCATGCAGTAGCAGCTCTAGCTTGTATGGCGCCCTGGGCAAACCCCCCTTTCAGCACCTGCACCCGCACCCCGCCCCCGGCAAGATGTCGCCAATACCTAAATCCGCTACTGGGTCCATGGTGTGTGTTGTTGACAGAGGCATGAGAGGTAAAGGTGACTGCAGGTTCTCCAGTCATAACAGCAGAAAAGTCGGGGGTTGCTGGCATTGGCACGTCTGTCATGGTTAAAGAAAATAACAATACAAATAATCTGTCTTTTTCAGACAAATTTCTAAGTGGGGAAGTAAAGCATAGATTTACGTCTGGTTGTAGAGTGATGTAACACGGTGGATTCTCTACCAGTGGCAGGGAATATCCACCCTGTTACAGTGACATACCAATAATTTACAATAAGCAAAGTGCATAAACTATATTAGGTGCAACTGTAGATATGCTTGTTTATATGATGATTATTTTTAGGTTATTCCCCATCTTCAATACACTGATAACCTTGTGTATTAACTCCTGAGTCCTGTGTTGATCTAGTCCTGTCTCATAGTAATGAGGTATGGATGCAGCCTTCACAGGTGTTGCTGCTTAGAAGAACCTTTCAGTGTTGCTGATCCATATTCTGACACAGATACGTCCTTATAAATATGTCTACTGCTTGATTCAACCCTTTACACCCTTGCTATAGTCATTGAATGAGTTACAATGGCATTAATATTTAAGATAGTGTTGTGTTTTTTTGCTGGTTATTCAATTCAGATGTAACATTATGAGGCAAATTATATTGAGAAGAGTAGAGTTTCTTCAACAATGTATATTTAGTTAATTAGCATTTATTTTTTAAATGTATAAAGCTGGAGGAATTATTATTGGAACAGTCCACTACGGCTGTGACTTGTTACATTAAACCATAAGAAATAACCATCAGGAAAAGGACTAGAGACACTGCCAATAAGCAGCACTATATTTGTCAAGATTTTCATTTCACAACACATGAACATTTCAGTAGAACAATTATATAAACCAAACAATTATATAAGTCATCATTGATTGTGTACATACAGTACACATATCAAGTACAGGGGCCCTCCAGGGAACGGTCCTGTCCCCCTTCCTGTTCACCCTCTACACCTCCGACTTCAGATATAACTCTGAAACATGCCACCTACAGAAGTTCTCGGATGACTCCGCAAATGTAGGGTGCATCAGGGGTGGGCAGGAGGAGGAGTACAGGAGCACAATCAATTACTTTGTGTTGTGGTGTGAGCAGAACCACCTTCAGCTCAATATCAGCAAAACATAGGAGATGGTGGTGGACATCAGGAGAACCAAGGCCCAACTGACCGCAGTCCCTATACAGGGGATGAATGTTTAAATGGTTGGGTCATACAAGTTCCTTGGAGTCCATATGGACAACAGGCTGGAATCGGCTGTTAACATCGGGGCTCTGTACAAAAAGGGCCAGAGCCGACTCTACTTTCTGAGAAGGCTCAGGTCCTTCAACGTACTTTCTACTTGTCTGTGGTGGCCAGTGCCATCGTTTTTGCAGTGGTGTGCTGGGGCACCAACATAAAGTCCGGTGATGCTTCTCTATATCAACTTGCAATATTTTTATCATTTTATTTTATTTTGTTTTTTTCAACACTCTGTAACAATGTATAGTGTACATATTTAGCCATCCACCCATACTATGCTATGTCTTTTTATAGCTTTTTGCACTCCAGACTTCTTGTATTTTTATACTTTTTCATACTGCCGCTCTATGTATCATGTATCGTGTATCGTGTATCTGTCTTTTGTGTATTTTCGTTCTGGCATTTTTCACCTGCCCTGTGTTTTTTCGTAGCTGTTTAACAAAGAAATTTCCCCTCAGGGATCAATAAAGTATCTATCTATCTATCTATGCTAACAATTTACTTAAAACCCATAAGTCATAACCATGTCATAATATACGTTGTCATGACCAATATATTTACACCTGTTATTTACACCTGTAGTGACATATATATGTAGTTATTTTATGGCTGGTTGTGACACCTACGTAAGGGTGTCAAAACCCAGATTTATTCAAATTATTATTTTAAGTTTCCTTTTGTTTTAAAGTTTGTTTCCTAAATACTTTGTTATTGTTTTAATGAATTTCTTTACATTCATGTTTTTTTTCATCATATTTTAAATATCTTGTAGAAAATACACTTTAAGTCACTGTCATGAAGCATAATGACCATCATAGTCATATAAGCCTGTTAGGCCTATCATGTACATGCCCTTGTATCAGTCATTAGTCAAAAATAAGGTGTCTTGTCCTGCTACTGAAAACTGCTCCTGCATTCATCTCAGTCATCAACAACAGAGCATTGGGGTAGGTGCATGTCTGACATCAATGTGTAAACAATTACAATTAAATATGGACAATAAAAAAAAAACATTTAATAACATAAACATACGGTTGACAAGTAGGCTATGGTGTAATGGAATGTTTTGCCTTGTGTGGTAGGTTTTGACACTCTTATGTAGGTGTCATAACCAGCCACAAAATAACATAATATGTATCACAACAGGTCAAAATATGTGGCATGACAGTGTTATGACCATATTATAACAGGTTATGACAAGTTATATCAGCTGTAATGACATATTATGACATCATTATGACCATGTCATAACATAATATGATGCTGGTTGTCAAGTAAAGTGTTACCGAAAATATGTGTTGGGAATAGAATTGTGTACCCTAGTCTTATTCTAAGAGAATGAACAAATGTAAGGTATACAAATATGTAAAATGGTTATGATATAGAACAAGTAATTAAGGTAAAGCCTAATGACAGCTGCATATTTTATTTTAAAACAATCTTGCCTGCTGTGAAAAAAAGTGTGGGCTTCAAGCATTTGAGGCAAACATTTGGTAAATGTGGCCCTTAACCAATCCATAAAGATCTATCTGGTTGTAATATGGTGCCCTTTCAAGGCATTTGTGTACACCTACGTATCGGGTCCATGCAGTATCAGCTCTAGCTTGTATGGCGCCCTGGGCAAACCCCCCTTTCAGCACCTGCACCCGCACCCCGCCCCCGGCAAGATGTCGCCCATACCTAAATCCGCTACTGGGTCCATGGTGTGTGTTGTTGACAGAGGCATGAGAGGTAAAGGTGACTGCAGGTTCTCCAGTCAAAACAGCAGAGAAGTCGGGAGTTGCTGGCATTGGCACGTCTGTCATGGTTAAAGAAAATAACAATACAAATAATCTGTCTTTTTCAGACAAATTTCTAAGTGGGGAAGTAAAGCATAGATTAAAGTCTGGTTGTAGAGTGATGTAACAGGGTGGATTCTCTACCAGTGGCAGGGAATTTCCACCCTGTTACAGTGACATACCAATGCTTTACAATAAGCAAAGTGCATAAACTATATTAGATGCAACTGTAGATATCAAGCTGTTTCCAGGACCTTAAAGGTACTGTTTCAAAAGTGTTACCCACGACTTATTAATAGTGGTTGAGATGATACTTTGTGTTGTGGTTGATTGACAGTGATATGAACAGGCATCTGTAGGTCTCCCTTTTCACACCAGTAATACCAATACATATCACAACTCAGACAGAGACCCAAATGCAGACGCAGGAGGCAGGTAGAATGTCAAGTATGTTTTACTTTACAAAATCGTAAGGCTATATCTCGTTGTCGTAGGCAGGCAAGGATTTGGTACACAGGCGTTCAGAGGTACAGAGACGGCAGGCAGGAATCAGGTTGTATAAACAGGCAGGGGTACGGTAACAGGAGAGCTAAACAGACAGCAGGTATTTCTAAGTATGCGGGCACGACCTGGTGAAACACACAAGACGAACTGGCAACCAGACCAATGAACAGATACAGATTAAATACACAAGGAATAAGGGAACATAGGAAACACCTGGTAGAGGAGGAGCCAGGGAGAACAGGTGAACGGAATTAGGGTATGACAGTCCCCCCCCCCCCCCCCCCCTAGGGGCGCCACCTGGCAGCCTACCTGGTGCCGTACCTGGTTGACCGGGGTGGCGACGGCGAAAGTCTGCAATAAGGGATGGGTCCAAGATGTCCCTGGCAGGAACCCAGCAGCGCTCCTCCGGACCGTAGCCCTCCCAGTCAACCAGGTACTGGAAACCCCTGCCACGAGGCCGGACCCTCAGGAGGCGCCGAACTGTAAAGACAGGAACACCATTAACAAGACGAGGCAATGGAGCAGGTCTCTGAACAGGGGCAAGAGGACAATGGGAAACAGGCTTAATACGGGAGACATGGAAGGTGGGGTGTACTCTAAGAGTGCGTGGGAGGATCAGACGGACAGCAGAACGGCTGAGTACCCTGGAGATTGAAAAGGGCCCAATGAATCGGGAGGACAGCTTCCGGGACTCTACTCGAAGAGGCAGATCCCGAGTGGACAGCCACACTCTTTGCCCGATGCGGTAACGTGGAGCAGGGGTCCGGTGACGATCCGCCTGTCGTTGATATCTGGACGCTGTCCGGAGTAGAGCAACCCGAGCCTTCTTCCAAGTCTGCCGACAGCGGCGGACAAACAGCTGTGCGGCAGGCACCCCCACGTCTGCCTCCTGGTTCGGAAAAAGGGGAGGCTGGTAGCCGAGGGAGCACTCAAAGGGAGAGAGGCCCGTAGCAGACGAAGGAAGGGTGTTGCAGGCATACTCCACCCAGATTAACTGCCGACTCCAAGTGGTGGGGTTAGAGGACACGAGGCAACGCAGGGTAGTCTCCAGGTCCTGGTTGGCCCTCTCCGACTGACCGTTAGACTCAGGGTGGAATCCGGAGGATAGGCTGGCCGATGACCCGATGAGGGTGCAGAAAGCCTTCCAGAACTGGGACGCAAACTGGGGTCCTCGATCTGACACCATGTCAGTGGGAAGACCATGGATCCGGAAGACGTGCTGCATGACGAGTTGAGCCGTCTCCTTGGCCGAGGGTAGCTTGGCTAAGGGGATGAAGTGAGCCGCCTTGGAGAACCGGTCCACTACCGTGAGAATGGCGGTGTGGCCGTCGGAAGGAGGGAGGCCGGTCACAAAGTCCAACGAAATGTGCGACCAAGGGCGGCGCGGAACAGGCAGAGGTTGAAGGAGGCCAGACGGAGCTTGCCGCAGAGTCTTGTTTTGGGCACACACCGTGCACGCAGAGACAAAGGAGGGCACGTCCTGCCCCATGGTGGGCCACCAGAACCGTCTGCGGATTAATGCAAGGGTCCGACTTGGACCCTTGCAAGGTTAGAGGAATGGCCCCACTTCAGAACTTGGGACCGGACAGAATCTGGAACAAACAGGCAGCCTGTTGGAACATTCCCAGGTCCCTGTTGAGACCGCTGTGCGTTGCGGACCACAGTTTCTATTCCCCAGATGATAGATGTAGTAAGGTAGGAGGCGGGAAGGATGGGCTCTGGGTCCAGGGAGGCAGTAACGGGGCTGAAAACACGAGACAGGGCATCGGGCTTAGCGTTCTTAGAGCCGGGACGGTATGATAGGGTGAAATCAAACCTTGTGAACAGTAGAGCCCACCTGGCCTGTCTGGAGTTGAGCCGCTTGGCGGTGCGAAGGTACTCCAAGTTCTTATGGTCGGTCCAGACCAAAAACGGGAGCTCTGAGCCCTCCAGCCAGTGCCTCCATTCCTCCAATGCAATCTTGACAGCCAACAACTCCCGGTTGCCGACATCATAGTTCCTCTCTGCTGGACTGAGCCGGTGGGAGAGGAAAGCACAGGGATGCAGCTTCTGATCTATGGTCGAGCGCTGGGACAGAACTGCTCCCACCCCTACCTCTGAGGCGTCCACTTCCACTACAAACTGGCAAGAGGGGTCAGGCTGGATTAGGACCGGGGCCGAGGTGAAACGCCGTTTAAGGTCCGTGAACTCACGGGCAGCCTCAGGAGACCAGACAAAGCGGATCTTGGTGGAGGTAAGAGCGGTGAGGGGAGATGCCAGAGTGCTATAACCCCGGATGAAGTGGCAGTAAAAATTTGCAAAACCCAGGAATCTCTGGAGCTGACTCCGGGAAGTTGGTTGCAGCCACTCCTCTACAGCCCTCACTTTGTTGGGATCCATCTGGATGCTTCCAGCAGCAATAATGTATCCCAGGAACGAGATAGTGGATTGGTGGAATTCACACTTTTCTGCCTTGACAAAAAGCTGGTTCTCCAGGAGGCGCTGGAGCACCTGGCGGACGTGGGTTATATGCTCCTGGGCAGACCGGGAAAACACCAGGATGTCGTCCAGGTGGACAAAGATGCACCGGTTCAGCATGTCACGCAGCACGTCGTTGACCAGAGCCTGGAACACTGCAGGGGCGTTGGTCAGGCCGAAGGGCATCACCAGATATTCATAATGGCCACTTGTGGTGTTGAAAGCCGTCTTCCACTCATCCCCCTTCCGGATCCGAACCAGATGATAGGCATTCCGCAGGTCCAGTTTCATGAAAACGGTTGCCCCCTGAAGAACCTCGAAGGCGGAGGAGATGAGTGGAAGCGGGTAACGGTTCTTTATGGTGATGTCGTTCAGACCTCTGTAATCAAGGCAGGGACGCAGGGATCTATCCTTCTTGTCCACAAAGAAGAAACCCGCTCCAGCGGAGGATGAAGATGGGCGAATAATCCCTGCAGCAAGAGAGCTCTCCACATAGGCCTCCATGGCCTTGGTCTCCGGACCAGACAGTGAGTAGAGACGCCCTCTGGGGGGAGAGGTTCCCGGGAAAAGGTCAATTGCGCAATCATATGGGCGGTGAGGGGAATGTGATGTCGCCCGGGACTTGCTGAAGACCTCCCGTAGGTCCTGGTATTCAGCCGGAACAGAGGATAGGTCAAGGGCGGGCTCAGAAACTGGGATGGGGGTAACCAAGGGGTGTTGTGCAGCCTTCAAGCACTGGGCATGGCAAAAGGGGCTCCATCCCCTGATGGAACCCGTAGTCCAATCGATGAGGGGGTTATGCCGTTGAAGCCAGGAATGGCCCAGAACCACTGGCACGTGAGGGGAACTGATGAGTAAAAACCTGATGGATTCACTATGGTTGCCAGAGATGCGTAGAACCACTGGAACAGTACAAAGTGTCACCTTGCCAATGGACCGGCCGTCCAAGGCTCTGGCCTCTATAGCAGTGGAGAGGTTTTGGGTGGAAATGCCCAGCTGCTGGACTAGGGCGGAGTCAATGAAGCTCTCGTCAGCCCCAGAATCAATAAGAACTCTGATGGTCTCGGATAGGGTTCCCCACAGGAGGATAGCATGAATTGGTGCACGGGTAGAAGGAGACCAGGGGGTCTCTGTTTGGCCCACCAGCACACCCGCTTTTACTGATGAGCCTGCTCTTTTAGTGGGCAGGTAGAGATGTAATGGCCTGAAGTGCCACAATACAAACAGCTACGGCTGTTGATTCTCCTCTCCCTTTCCGCCGGGCTTATTCTGGCCCTTCCTAGTTCCATAGGCTCCGATGTATCCACCTCGGGCACTTTCGGATAATTCCGGAACTGTTCGTCCCCGCCCCTAACTTCTCGGAGGCCGGAAGACCGGTAACTTCCGGGTTGCGAAGGATGTGAGGGGGCTGATCTTCTCTCTCGGTTCCTGTCCCGTATACGGCTATCTATCCGCATAGAAAGGTTTACGAGAGAGTCGAGATCGGGGGGCAGTTCCCGGGCTGCTAGCTCATCTTTAATAATGTCAGACAACCCATTAAGAAAAGCGTCAAAAAGAGCGTCAGAATTCCATGAGCTATCGGCGGCCAGAGTGCGGAAGTCCACTGCGTAATCCGAAACGCTACGAGAGCCCTGCCGCAGTCTCAGGAGTTTACGGGCTGCCTCTCTCCCAGAAATCGGTGAATCAAAAACTTTTTTAACTTCGGCCACGAAGGAGTCCAGGCTGGAACAGATGGGTGTTTGCCGTTCCCACACCACCGTAGCCCAGGCTCCTGCCCTCCCGGACATAAGAGCGACGATGTATGCTACCTTAGCACGATCCGAGTGGAACGAGGAGGGTTGCAGCTCGAAGATCAACGAACACTGCGATAGAAACGAACGACAGGTTCCCGGATCTCCGGAGTACCGCTCAGGAGGAGGTAAGCTGGGTTCCCGAGAGGCTGAGTGGGTTATAGGTGAAACAGTGTTAGTCGCGAGAGTACTGGTATCAGGGGCAGGCGCCGCTGTAGTAGGCTGTCCCACTGACAATCCACGAAGCTGCTCCATCAGCGCGTTGTGGTTCTGATCATGGTGGTCAGAAATAGTTTGAAGTCCCTCCATGACACGTTGTAGGAGGTCTTCGTGTCTCCCAATAGCAGCTCCCTGAAGGGAGAGAGCGCTCTGGAGGTTGTCAGAATCTGCTGGGTCTGTCATGGCCAGTTCGTACTATCACAACTCAGACAGAGACCCAAATGCAGACGCAGGAGGCAGGTAGAATGTCAAGTATGTTTTACTTTACAAAATCGTAAGGCTATATCTCGTTGTCGTAGGCAGGCAAGGATTTGGTACACAGGCGTTCAGAGGTACAGAGACGGCAGGCAGGAATCAGGTTGTATAAACAGGCAGGGGTACGGTAACAGGAGAGCTAAACAGACAGCAGGTATTTCTAAGTATGCGGGCACGACCTGGTGAAACACACAAGACGAACTGGCAACCAGACCAATGAACAGATACAGATTAAATACACAAGGAATAAGGGAACATAGGAAACACCTGGTAGAGGAGGAGCCAGGGAGAACAGGTGAACGGAATTAGGGTATGACAATACACACATATATATTGACACTACTTAGTCATCATTCATATTCATATAACACTGAGAAAGTGTATGCTGAAACACTGGTTCAGTCACTGATAGTATGAACTATAGATATAGACTACACTCTTAGAAGTAAAGGTGATATCTATGACCTAAAAGGGTTCTTCGGCTGTCCACATAAGAGAACCCTTTTTGGATCCATATCTCTGATCATAGAGACATGGGATGGTGATGGAGTCTCCTTGCATAAACATAAAACTTTCATTTGAAATACTTTCATTTTACCCAGCTGCTCATAGGCCCCATCAGATGATCAGCCAGACAACTTGACATAATGCTTGAATTTGTGACTTCATTTTCTTAATGATCTTTTACATGACTGACAGGACAATCTCAAGAGAATGCTTGGTAAAGAAATGTCCACTTTGTTTCAGAAAAGGCCTTACAATGTTCCTTAATCTCTAACAACACTGGATAAATAAAAAAGGAATCATACTTAGTTATATGGGATTGCTCTCTACTTACTCATGGTGGTACTCTGTGTTGTGGTCTGTTGATTGACAGTGATATGAACAGGCATCTGTAGGTCTCCCTTTTCACACCAGTACCAGCCAGTGTTCTCCATCCTCAGTTCAGTCATAGTCACCATTAAGACATAACTGTTTTTTCTCCTGCTCTAACTTCACAAATGTTCCATCTAAGGCCCTCGAATGGCCCACATTCACACAAGAGCCAGAGCCACCCATCCTGCACCACCTCCCGCTGACTCCAAGTTTACTAGAGTAACAGCTCACGGTGAGTCTCCCTCCTACAACTCCAGTCAGCTCTTGTTGTTGCACATAGAGTTCTGGAGTTCCTGAACACAATGATAGAGGTTGTGATTGGATGAGTCTGATAAAGAATACACACATATATATTGAGGCTACCTAGTCATCATTGATATTCATATAACACTGAGAAAGTGTATGTTGAAACACTGGTTCAGTCACTGATAGTATGAACTATAGATGTAGACTAGAGCATACAGAACAGACTGTGTTTGATAATGATACAGCAACATGTATTTTTATACAACACAGGCTTTTCTGACCCAGGAGGTGTACAGAGATGTTTGTAATCTACCACTATAATATCCTCTATAGATTTATTTTGGTGAAATTATGTATGACTGCTTTGTAGAGGGAAAAGTAACACCCTCATCAACAGGACTATTATGGGACTGTCAGGCTCTGGCCATAGAGAAGCCTATTTGCTTCTCTATGTAGCTATGGTCCGAGTCTGACAGTGTCTTTCTTTTCTGTTTCTGTGTGGGGTTTAGGTTGGATCCCTAATTAGAGGCAGCTGCACGGCATTGTCTCTAATTAGGGATCCAATATATGTGGAGTCTGTCCATCACGTTGGTGTGGGTCGTTATCATATCGATATCGATGTATGTCGCAGTCACGGTGAAGTAAGTGTGCCTTTTGTTTTACGTCCGTTCATTCCGTGTGTTTTTGGTGAACGTGACGTTTAGTCGATTGTGTATATTTACCTTGGTTTTGTGTCTGGTAGTTCGTCAGTGTCGTTTTTTGTATATTTACATAGTAATAAATAAACGATGTCGAACTACTATCCCTGCGCTGCGTCTTGGTCTCTCCAAACCCCATTCCGTGACAGAACGACCCACCAATACGAGACCAAGCAGCGCAAATGGGGAGAGAAGGAGAGCGAGATAGCCCCGCGTCGGTTTACCAACACCGAACTCCTCGGAGGGTTCGAGTCGGACTCGTCAGAGGAGGACGAGGAGGAGGACATGCTTCGGTTCCCTCACCCGTGGGGGCTCCTGGAGGAGCCAACTCCACTCCCCATGTGGACCATGGGGAGACCCAGGTACCAATGGGGGGCTCAGAGCAAGGAGCAGGAGGAAGAGCTGGAGGAGCATTTTGGGGAGGTTCTGAGGGAATTGGTGGAGATAGAGGAGGAGGTCGAGAGGGAGATGGCGGAGTGGACCAGTCCAGGTCCGGTCAGATACTCCCCTTCCAGGCCAGAGCAATCCGCTTCACCGATGTCCAGTCCGGGTCCGGACCTCTGCCCGACTCCCCGCACCCAACCTCCAGTGCGTGCGTCTAGCCAGGTGCGTCCCGTGCCAGCTCCACGCATTCGACCTCCGGTGCGCCTTCCCAGTCCGGTACGACCCGTGCCGGCTCCCCACCCTGAGCCTCCAGCGAGGGTCAGCCACACTGAGCCTCCAGCGAGGGTCAGCCACCCTGAGCCTCCAGCGAGGGTCAGCCACCCTGAGCCTCCAGCGAGGGTCAGCCACCCTGAGCCTCCAGCGAGGGTCAGCCACCCTAAACCTCCTGCGAGGGTCAGCGCCTCTCAACCTCCTGCGAAGGTCAGCGCCTCTCAACCTCCAGCGAAGGTCAGCGCCTCTCAACCTCCAGCGAAGGTCAGCGCCTCTCAACCTCCAGCGAAGGTCAGCGCCTCTCAACCTCCAGCGAAGGTCAGCGCCTCTCAACCTCCAGCGAAGGTCAGCGCCTCTCAACCTCCAGCGAAGGTCAGCGCCTCTCAACCTCCAGCGAAGGTCAGCGCCTCTCAACCTCCAGCGAAGGTCAGCGCCTCTCAACCTCCAGCGAAGGTCAGCGCCTCGCAACCTCCTGCGAAGGTCAGCGCCCCTGAACCTCCAGCGAGGGTCAGCGCCTCTCAACCTCCAGCGAAGGTCAGCGCCTCTCAACCTCCAGCGAGGGTCAGCGCCTCTCAACCTCCAGCGAAGGTTAGCGCCTCTCAACCTCCAGCGAAGGTCAGCGCCTCTCAACCTCCAGCGAAGGTCAGCGCCTCTCAACCTCCAGCGAAGGTCAGCGCCTCTCAACCTCCTGCGAAGGTCAGCGCCTCTCAACCTCCTGCGAAGGTCAGCGCCTCTCAACCTCCTGCGAAGGTCAGCGCCTCTCAACCTCCTGCGAAGGTCAGCGCCTCTCAACCTCCTGCGAAGGTCAGCGCCTCTCAACCTCCAGCGAAGGTCAGCGCCTCGCAACCTCCTGCGAAGGTCAGCGCCCCTGAACCTCCTGCGAAGGTCAGTTCACTGGTGCCCATTCCGGGTCCAGCCGCCTGCTCCGCCTCAGTGCCAGAGCAGTCCGCTCCACCGGTACCCATTCCGGGACCAGCCGTCTGCTCCGCCCCAGGGCCAGAGCAGTCCGCTCCACCGGTGCCCAATCCGGGTCCAGCCGCCTGCTCCGCCTCAGTGCCAGAGCAGTCCGCTCCACCGGTGCCCAATCCGGGTCCAGCCGCCTGCTCCGCCTCAGTGCCAGAGCAGTCCGCTCCACCGGTACCCAGTCCGGGTCCAGCCGCCTGCTCCGCCTCAGTGCCAGAGCAGTCCGCTCCACCGGTACCCATACTGGGACCAGCCGTCTGCTCCGCCCCAGAGCCAGAGCAGTCCGCTCCACCGGTACCCAGTCCGGGTCCAGCCGCCTGCTCCGCCTCAGTGCCAGAGCAGTCCGCTCCACCGGTACCCTGTCCGGGTCCAGCCGTCTGCTCCGCCTCAGTGCCAGAGCAGTCCGCTCCACCGGTACCCAGTCCGGGTCCAGCCGCCTGCTCCGCCTCAGTGCCGGAGCAGTCCGCTCCACCGGTGCCCAGTCCGGGCCCAGCCGCCTGCTCCGCCTCAGTGCCGGAGCAGTCCGCTCCACCGGTGCCCAGTCCGGGCCCAGCCGCCTGCTCCGCCTCAGTGCCGGAGCAGTCCGCTCCACCGGTGCCCAGTCCGGGCCCGGCTGTTTTCCCAGCTCCATGGCCGGAGCCGTTTGCCCCACCGGTGCCCAGTCCGGGCCCGGTTTCTTGCCCAGCTCCATGGCCGGAGCCGTTTGTCCCACCGGGGCCCAGTCCGGGCCCGGTTGTTTTCCCCGCTCCATGGCCGGAGCCGTTTACCCCACCGGTGCCCAGTCCGGGCCCGGTTGTTTTCCCCGCTCCATGGCCGGAGCCGTTTGCCCCACCGGTGCCCAGTCCGGGTCCGGTTGTTTACCCCGCTCCATGGCCGGAGCCGTTTGCCCCACCGGTGCCCAGTCCGGGCCCGGTGATAAGAAAAGGGCATGGGGCAAAACTGTCAAACTCACCGGAGCCAGAACCGCCCCCGAGGGACTAGTCTTCCCTCCCATTAACCCCCCCTGTTTGGTGTTTTTGTTTGGTTTTGCCGTCCGGGAGTCCGCGCCTTGGGGGGGGGGTACTGTCAGGCTCTGGCCATAGAGAAGCCTATTTGCTTCTCTATGTAGCTATGGTCCGAGTCTGACAGTGTCTTTCTTTTCTGTTTCTGTGTGGGGTTTAGGTTGGATCCCTAATTAGAGGCAGCTGCACGGCATTGTCTCTAATTAGGGATCCAATATATGTGGAGTCTGTCCATCACGTTGGTGTGGGTCGTTATCATATCGATATCGATGTATGTCGCAGTCACGGTGAAGTAAGTGTGCCTTTTGTTTTACGTCCGTTCATTCCGTGTGTTTTTGGTGAACGTGACGTTTAGTCGATTGTGTATATTTACCTTGGTTTTGTGTCTGGTAGTTCGTCAGTGTCGTTTTTTGTATATTTACATAGTAATAAATAAACGATGTCGAACTACTATCCCTGCGCTGCGTCTTGGTCTCTCCAAACCCCATTCCGTGACAGGGACATTACTTTATGGGACATTAATGAGCCCTACTATTAATTCTGCTTTAATGGACACAACAGTATTTGGATCTTACCTGGAGTAACAGAGAGCTGCAGTCTAACCACATCATCTGTCTGTTCCTTCTCCACAATACACCAGTAATAATCAGAATCACTAGGACTAAGCCTCGTTATGGTCACAGTGAAGGTTTGCTGGTTGATGTCATCAGAGATTGAGGTCTTACCACTGGTCTTAGGATGGTCAGTTCGTACTACAGTAGAGCAACCTGACCAATAATATCCCCTACACCAGTATTTCACATTGTTTCTATATCTCTGATCATAGAGACATGGGATGGTGATGGAGTCTCCTTGAGTTACAGACACATGAGTCACTGTGGACACACTCTGTGTATCTGTAGACACAACAACATAAAACATTCATTTTAAATACTTTAATTTTACCCAGCTGCTCATAGTTCCATCAGATGATCAACCAAACAACTTGACATAATGCTTGCATTTGTGACTTTTGTAGAGGAAGGATGCAAACTGTGGTTGTTACACCATGTGTTGCTGACACCAGACAGTAACTCTAACTTTTAACTGCTGATTTAGATACACTCAGGTCCAGCCATTAGAAGAGAGGCAACACTTTAACAATTAAAATCATATTTAGATTTGACGTGAAAATTATTACACCCCTAAACTATGAAGACAATCTCTAGTATCAATCAATTAAACATTACATTTTAAGAATGTTTAGTATATAGTAAAACATTTGACTGGATTGTTCTTGATATCTAAAGTAATACATTGAATCCCACAAATGTTTGTGCAAAATAAGTTAATAGCAGCTTTGTTCAAATGTATATTGATAGACACAGGCACTTTTTCATTTCTATTTCATAATATGTTAGTTCTCTTTTACTTGAAGTCTTATGCAATAACTAGAAATGTAAAACTGTTGAAAAGTACAACTGATTCACAAGCTAAATCTATAAAACAGCATTTATCGATCACCTGACCACAAAACACTGAAATCCATAATATGACTACAATGTATATGTACAAAGTAAATAGAACATTACAAGTGTTATGACTTTCAGCATGTACTCAGTCTCAGTGTTTGACTTGTACGAAGTGAGTCTAATAATATCAATAAATAAAATGTCTTCCCTCACTTAACAGAGAGTCCAGTGAGGAAGAAAAGGGTTTGAAGAACAAGGAGGAGATGTGGAGCCATGAGTGGATGAGAGAGAAAGTCTCTGGTAGTATTTATGTTGGTATGGGAGCACTGGTGTGTGTCAGGGACCAAGGCACTCAGGCAACTGATAACTTCCTGATCCACTTAGACATCACTTCTTTAACTATTCCTGTTTTAAAGACATAATGCAACCAGTGCAAGACCTTGTGAATTCACTGATGTTGAACAGTTGAAACCTGACCAAAGCTGATATGGTCATAATGTTGTAAAATGTATGCTACATATGCTTGTTTATATGATGATTATTTGTAGTTTATTCCCCATCTTCAATACACTGATAACCTTGTGTATTAACTTCTGAGTCCTGTGTTGATCTAGTCCTGTCTCATAGTAATGAGGTATGGATGCAGCCTTCACAGGTGTTGCTGCTTAGAATAACCTTTCAGTGTTGCTGATCCATATTCTGACAGATACATCCTTATACTGTAAATACGTCATACTGCTTGATTCAACCCTTTACACTCTTGCTATAGTCATTGAATGAGTTAAAATGGTACTGACACAGCATACAGTGCCTTGCAAACGTATTCATCTCCCTTGGCGTTTATCCTATTTTGTTGCATTACAACCTGTAATTTCAACCTGGATTTCTATTTGGATTTCATGTAATGGACAAACACAAAATAGTCCAAATTGGTGAAATGAAAAAAATAGTTTGTTAAAAAAAATAAAAAACAATAATGAAAAGTGGTGTGTGCATATGTATTCACCCCCTTTGCTATGAAGCCCCTAAATAAGATCTGGTGTAACCAATTACCTTCAGAAGACACATAATTAGTTAAATAAAGTCAACCTGTGGGTTTTTAAATCTGAAAAGTGGCCAGAAAAAAGTAGTAATAGTGCTCAATAAAGTACCTATCCATCTATCTATCTGTTGATGAGGGTGTTACTTTTCCCTCTACGAAATAGTCATACATAATTTCACCAAATTAAATCTATAGAGGATATTATAGTGGTAGATTACAAACATCTCTGTACACCTCCTGGGTCAGAAAAGCCTGTGTTGTATAAACATACATGTTGCTGTATCATTATTAAACACACTGTCTGTTCTGTATGCTCTAGTCTACATCTATAGTTCATACTATCAGTGACTGAACCAGTGTTTCAACATACACTTTCTCAGTGTTATATGAATATCAATGATGACTAGGTAGTCTCAATATACAGCGGGTGAAATCAGTATTGAACACGTCACCATTTTTCTCAGTAAATATATTTCCAAAGGTGCTATTGACATGGAATTTTCACCAGATGTTAGTAACAACCAAAGTAATCCATACATACAAAGAAAACAAAACAAATACGTTCAGAAATTAAGTTGTGTAATAATGTGAAATGACAAAGGGAAAAAGTATTGAACACATGAAGAAAGGGAGGTGCAAAAAGGCATGGAAAGCCAAGACAACAGCTGAAATTTATCAGTAATTAAAAAGCAATCCAGCCCCCTGTCAGTGCAAATTAATATCAGCTGGTTCAGTCCCAACTGATGGCCTACAAAAAGGTCACATTGCCAAGGTTTCACACAAGACACATCTCATGATGGGTAAAAGCAAAGAGCTGTCTCAAGACCTTCGCAACCTAATTGTTGCAAAACATAATGATGGCATTGGTTATAGGCGCATTTCTAAGCTTCTGAATGTTCCAGTGAGCACTGTTGGGGCCATAATATGGAAGTGGAAAGACAATCATTTCACCATAAATTTGCCTCGACCAGGTGCTCCTCGCAACATTTCTGACAGAGGAGTGAAAAGAATAATCAGAAGAGTTGTCCAAGAGCCA
This sequence comes from Thymallus thymallus, assembly GCA_023634145.1. Classification (NCBI taxonomy): domain Eukaryota; kingdom Metazoa; phylum Chordata; class Actinopteri; order Salmoniformes; family Salmonidae; genus Thymallus; species Thymallus thymallus. The sequence continues at coordinate 17,790,819 of CM042389.1, read as the reverse complement.
AGGACCACTTGTGGAGAGCTTCAAAAAGACCTGCAATTAGCAGGTACTGTTGTCTCAAAGAAAACAGTAAGTAATGCACTCCACCACCATGGCCTGTATGCATGCTCACCACGCAAGACTCCATTGCTGAAAAAAAAGCATGTTGAAGCTCGTTTAAAGTTTGCTGCACAACATTTGGAAAAGCCAGTGAAATACTGGGACAATATAGTGTTCTCAGATGAGAGCAAAATTGAACTGTTTGGATGTCATAATACACACCATGTTTGGAGGACAAATTGCACTGCACATCACCCTAAAAACACCATACCAACAGTGAAGTTTGGAGGTGGGAACATCATGGTGTGGGGCTGCTTTTCAGCAAATGGTACTGGCAAACTTCACATAATTGAAGGAAGAATGAATGGGCAAATTTACAGAGACATTCTTGACAAAAATCTGCTACCATCTACCAGGATGATGAAGATGAAACGAGGGTGGACATTTCAGCAAGACAATGATCCCAAACACACAGCCAAGGAAACTCTCAATTGGTTTCAAAGAAAGAAAATAAAGCTGCTAGAATGGCCCAGCCAATCACCTGACTTAAATCCCATTGAAAATCTATGGAAAGAACTAAAGATCAAGATTCCTAGAAGAGGCCCACGGAACCTTCAAGATTTGAAGACTGTTTGTGTGGAAGAATGGGCCAAAATCACACCAGAGCAATGCATGTGACTAGTTTCTCCATACAGGAGGCGTCTTGAAGCTGTCATTACCAACAAAGGCTTTTGTACAAAGTATTACATAAATATCAGTGTGTGTTCAATACTTTTTCCCTGTGTCATTTCACATTATTACACAACTTAATTTCTGAACTTATTTGTTTTGGTTTCTTTGTATGTATGTATTACTTGGGTTGTTACCAACATCTGGTGAACATTTCATGTCAATAGCACCTTTGGAAATATATTTACTGAGAAAAATGGTGACGTGTTCAATACTTATTTAACCCGCTGTATATGTGTGTATTCTTTATCAGACTCATCCAATCACAACCTCTATCATTGTGTTCAGGAACTCCAGAACTCTATGTGGACCAACAAGAGCTGACTGGAGTTGTAGGAGGGAGACTCACCGTGAGCTGTTACTCTAGTAAACTTGGAGTCAGCGGGAGGTGGTGCAGGATGGGTGGCTCTGGCTCTTGTGTGGATGTGGGCCTTTCGAGGGCCTTAGATGGAACATTTGTGAAGTTAGAGCAGGAGCAGAGAAAAAACAGTTATGTCTTAATGGTGACTATGACTGAACTGAGGATGGAGAACACTGGCTGGTACTGGTGTGAAAAGGGAGACCTACAGATGCCTGTTCATATCACTGTCAATCAACAGACCACAACACAGAATACCACCATGAGTAAGTAGAGATCAATCCCATATAACTAAGTATGATTCCCTTTTTATTTATCCAGTGTTGTTAGAGATTAAGGAACATTAAAAGGCATTTTCTTAAACAAAGTGTACATTTCTTTACCACGCATTCTCTTGAGATCATCCTGTCAGTCATGTAAAAGATCATTAAGAAAATGAACCGTCTTTATACAACTTTTACATCATATCTACCACCTAGATTTCAAATGAATACTGAACATTTTAAGAATTGTATTCTAATGTATGTCACACATTAGCTAAGAAATCTTGATAGTGAATAGTTTCAATCAACATCACAATTACCTGGTTTAATGATCAATGATACACCAGTCAGTTTATTGGAGATACTTTATAATGTCTGCCTCTCACAGCGACAACAGCTCCAACCACTCACCAAACATCACTAACCAGTGCTGAGTCGAACACTTCTCATCCCACAGACACCCCTTCTGTTACAAACCGTGACAATGGGGTAACTGATGGGAACACAGATGAGAAGAACCAGAGGTCAGTATTAATTCTTCTGTATTTCCCTCACTTTTACAGTCATCCAAACAGTTGGTGATAGTGTAAGGGTGTGGGGGCTAAGCAGTGCCGGCCCTAGCTATTTGGGGGCTCTAAGCGCGATTTGTTGTTCGGGCCCCCCACCTCGCGGGTAAAACTTTTGGTGGTCCCCCTCTTGATGGAAGAAACATTTTTTTTGTACATTCCCTGTAATTCTCTAAATTTTTCCATGAGGCATAGAGAAAATGTTGTGGTTTTAAAGCAAATTGGGGGGGTTGGGGGTTGGGGGCCTGCTAGCGGCTGGGGGCCCTAAGCGACCCCTTATATCGCTTATGCCCAGAGCCGGCCCTGGGGCCCCTAAGCGACCCCTTATATCGCTTATGCCCAGAGCCGGCCCTGGGGCCAAGGTTATTATACTGAAACTAAAATTAAAACAAATCTACTGAAATAAAATAAACTACTGAGATAAAATAATTAACACCTGTTTGAAAAACTAAACTATACTGAAATTATTTGATTTGACTCCAAAGCTAAGCTTTTACGTATCAGCTGACCACATCATATGGTCTGGAGCCCGACTGCACAGTCAATGATGTGTCATGCAACCATAGGTTGATACATGCAATGTCTGAGCAGAGGAAAGCAATCATGATGTGGTTAGCTGATATGTAAAAAGCTGATATGATAAATAATATCAAGGTGTTGTAAGATCACAGAGAGTATCTGCCAATGTGCACGGGTGTGCTTCACGCTGCTACAACGTTGTAGCTACTGGACCAAAACCACAGAGAAGTTTAGCCTCTCGATTCAACGTTCCTGGTTGTTGACACACTACTACTATTTACTTTGTGCATCTACGTCATCTCCCTGAGTCTACCTTTAAACCCAACCTAACCTATGACCTGACCCATCACCTGATCAGACCAGACACCGGTGGTTTAACAATAAGAACTTTAGTTCCTCAAATTACAAAAAATGTGTCTTTCATTTTGAGGTAAAGAAAATGTGTACAAAACGAAACATCTTCCTTAAAGGTTCTTTCTTTAGCATTTACCACTTCCCCATGCCTGTGATAATATATATATTCTATTTTATTGTATATTATATTCCAGTTTGCTGGTAGTCCTGCTCATATCTCTGAGCCTGTTGGTGGTGGTGATAGCTGCTATATTGGTCACATGGAAGATGTTGAGGAAACATAGTAAGTATTTGTTTTAATTATGTGAAACTTTTTGTAATGTTAATGAGTTGTTGCTTCTACAGGAGAGTTGTTGCTTCTACAAATGAAAGGTCTGATATCAAAGATCCTTAGTACTGACATCCTCTTTTCTTTATTTTAGAGGACAAGAAGGCAAAGGGCCAACCACCAAACACCTCAGTAGTAAGATATGATCATGTTATCTTCTCACTCATCTGTTCCTTTCTCTTCTTGATATTCCAGGGTTCTCTTTGGTTAATAGTTAATCATAACTCTTTAAAACCTGATCTCTTAGAGCATGTTTACTGGACAAAAGAATATTAAAATAAACAGTTTAAAGATGACTTTTATTTTTTATTTAGTCATGCACTAAATGTGTGAAATCACACCACAACTACTGACACATTAACATTTTGTCTCATTCATGTCAGTATGCATGAGGTACAACATACTTCTATGGCATATGGTAAAACTGTTTGATGTAAAGAAGGTTTGTCTTTCATTCCTTCAGAAATCTGCTGTCCCTGAACATGACATTACCTACAGCACTGTTACTCGCACCAGAGGAACAGCACAACAGGTTAAAAACCCCTTTCACCCAACCCAATTTCAACATTACCTAAACCCTCTGCAAACCACTCAAATTCAACCCACAAAGTGAAAGTCCACACTGTGTGTCTCTCTCTGAGTTGATGTGATCATGTTGCTCTCTCTCCTCCATCACACAGGACCTCAACCCTGAGAGACATGGTGACTTGTACAGCACTGTGATTCCTAAGCAGCTCAGGACCGCACAAAAGGTCAACTTTAAACTAAATAAACACATAAGCACGGCTAGTCTTATAGAAAATGTTTTCTGTCTTGAAAAGCAGAACTTGAATTGACAGCTTGGATTTGTTGTAGAATGTACAATGGATTCAAAATGGATGTAAATGTTTTCTGAATGACTCCCTGTTTAACTGTCTACCAGCAGCAACCATTTCCTGATGATGCAGTGACATACAGCACCGTGGTCACCAAGAACAAGACCCAACCAAATGTAGGCCTGCATAAAAAGCTGATTTACTGTGTCTACAGTGTACTGTATCAATACAGAAGGCTCTGTATATCACCATTATAACTGTGTGTGTTCCTCCTCTCTTACAGGCAGAAGAACCAGATGGTGTGGTCTACAGCACAGTGGCCCCACACCAGAGATAGGTCTGTATAAAGCATGAACATAAAATAACTCTCAGCATGTTTGCCTTTTCATTTGCTGTCATCCTTGAACTGCGTCTGACTACATATTGCTATGATTGTGAATCCAGTAGGATACCATACTGCACACACATTATAGATTTAAGTGAGTGACTGAAGGTTCACTTTCTCTCCAGCAGGGGGTAGCAGCAGAAGAACCAGACGAGATGTTGTGGAAAATACTGGAGGATCTCAGTGTACTAGGACATCAGAACAAAGGTGTACAGATTGAGTAACATATAAAGTTATTTTAGTTGTCACCCCCTGCCCTAACCCTAAAACCTAATTTTTTTTTTCTATTTATTTTGTTAATCTGCGTGCATTCGGAAATGATTAATAATATATAATTAATAATATGATTTCAGTTTTTCCCAAACATTTTTACGTTACTGTAATAACGCTTCAGGAGAGTGAGGATCCATTTGCAGTTTTATTATAATCTTAGTTGTATAATCAGAGTCAATCACCAGCAAGCACCACAGTAGGGATAAAGCAACTCGTAATCCAGAAACAGGCATAAAGTCAGGGCAGGCAGCAAATTTACATGAATCAGTCCGGTATAGAATATAGTCCAGGGCAGGCAGCAAAGAATCAAGACGAGGATAGACAGTCCAAAGGTAATCCACGGTAAAATCAAACACGGAAAGGAACGCTCAGAAATTATCACCAGGGTAAATACAAAACTTCGCAATGAGAGAGAGTCTGAGAGCACCTAAAATAGTCCACTGATGAAAGTCAGGTGCAAGGGTAATCAGTGCTAGGTATGTGGGAATTGTAGTTAAAATGGTTTAATATTCAGGCGAGGGTTCCCTCTGGTGGTGAGTAGGAGGAACCGCGGGGGTCTCGTTTGTGACAGTTACAGCCTTAATGTAAAATGGTTTAAATTGTTTTTTTTTACTCATCAATCTACACACAATACCCCATAATGACAAAGCAAAAACAGGTTTTTAGAATTGTTTTGCAAAGTGAAATATCACATTTACAGAATTATTCAGACCCTTTACTCAGTATTTTGTTGAAGCACCTTTGGCAGTGATTACAGCGCTGAATATTCTTGGGTATGACGCTACAAGCTTGGCACACCTGTATTTGGGGAGTTTTTCCCATTGATCTCTGTAGATCCTCTCAAGCTCGGTCAGGTTGGTTGGGGAGCGTCGCTGCACAGCTATTTTCCGGTTCCTCAGAGAGGTTCGATCGGGTTCAAGTCCGGGCTCTGGCTGGGCCACTCAAGGACATTCAGAGACTTGGCCCGAAGCCACTCCTGCATTGTCTTGGCTGTGTGCTTAGGGACGCTGTCCTGTTGGAAGGTGAACCTTCTCCCCAGTCTGAGCACTCTGGAGTGGGTTTTTCATCAATAATCTCTTTGTACTTTTCTCTGTTCATCTTTCCCTCGATCCTGACTAGTCTCCCAGTCCCTGCCGCTGAAAAACATCCCCACAGCATGATGCTGCCACCACCATGCTTCACCATAGAGATGGTGCCAGGTTTCCTCCAGACGTGACACTTGGCATTCAGGCCAAAGAGTTCAATCTTGGTTTCATCAGACCAGAGAATCTTGCTATTCATGGTCTGAGAGTCTTTTAGGTGCCTTTTGGCAAACACTAAGCGGTCTGTCGTGTGCCTTTTACTGAGGAGTGGCTTCCGTCTGGCCACTCTACCATAAAGGCTTGAATGGTGGAGTGCTGCAATACAGGCCACTGTATTTTTGGGGAGCTTCAATGCTGCAGAAATATTTTGGTACCCTTCCCCAGATCTGTGCCTCGACACAATCCTGTCTCGGAGCTCTACGGACAATTCCTTCGACCTCATGGCTTGGTTTTAGCTCTGACATGTATTGTCAACTGTGGGACCTTATATAGACAGGTATGTGCCTTTCCAAATCATGTCCAATCAATTGAATTTACCACAGGTGGACTCCAATCAAGTTGTAGAAACATCTCAAGGCTGATCAATGGAAACAGGATGAATACTTACGTAAAAAAGGTATTTCTGTTTTTTAATTCTTAATACATTTTCAAAAATGTCTAAAAACCTGTTTTCACGTTGTCATTATTGTGTGCAGATTTGTAAAGGAAAAAATGTATTCAATCCATTTTAGAATAATGTTGTATTGTAACAAAATGTGGAAGAAGTGAAGGGGTCTGGATACTTTCAAATGCACTTTATTTTATAGACTGAACTTAACTGTACATGTTTGTTTATTCAATAAAGAATAGGAACTAAATAAATAGAATAAACCTGAATATTTTCCTTTTTGAAACGTGAATATTAAGTAAGTGTGTCAAAACTAGCCTATTTAATGCAATTGTTGCTATCTGCCACCGAGGGCGGCATTGGCACCCAAACAAAAGCATGAAGGGAATTACAGATAATCAGTGACCAGTCATTTTATTTCGTGCCTCATACCTTGACACTTGAGAGTGCATAAGTACCAGAAGACATTCAGACTGGTCACAGTATATCCCGCTCTCTCCTACTTATCATCTTCTCCAGACTCTCAGGTAAGGTTCAACTGTTTATATCAATAAGTAGCAGTAGTGTTTTGCTTCTCTCTTCTTTATTAAATACTTTTATACGTTTTTAGATCTGAACACTGTCCCAGTTATGGGTAGGAAATTAACACTGGAGAAAACACAATGTTTCTGTACTGAAAAAATACTGAAATATTTTATTGAAATCAGAAATGATTTTATTTAGTTTCTTAAATCAATAAATTGTTTAAACTTCAACAAAAAATTAAATGGTTGTTTTTTTATTTTGTAGGTGACATTTCTCTACATTGTTGAGTTGTTTTAAATAAAACCTAAAGGGGTGTTGTGTTGCATTGTCTGCAGGAAGTCCTGATGTGAGTGTGGTGCCTGTGAAGACAGGGGGATCCATCACCATCCCATGTCTCTATGGTCAGAGCTATAGAAACAATGTGAAATACTGGTGTGAAGGATATCATTGGAACAGACAATCTTCTCTAGTCCTCACTAACCACCCTAAGAGCTGTGGTAAGACCAGAATCATTGATGACATCATCCAGAGAATCTTCACTGTGACCATGACTAACCTAGAGCCAGGGGACTATGGGTATTACTGGTGTGCTGTGGAGGATAAAAGGACAGTTCACAGGATACAAATGTTCTTATCAGTCCCTCTGGGTAAGATGCACACACTGCTTGCATCTGTTCTCACTCATCTTCCATGGACTATCCTGTTGTTGAGAATCCAGCCTAATGTTGCCCCATTGTACTCCATTTCTTGACAATTATACTTTCATAGTGGATATTTCCAAACCATGTTGATCTGTTTGATGAATAAACTAGACCATACATGTTCCAGGTCTCTCTGTGTTGGTTACATTGTGTGTAGATAACTAGAACTTTACGTGGACCAACAACAGTTGACTGGAGTTGAAGTAGGGAGTGTCACTGTCCATTGCTACTGTAGCACCAATGGGCCTAACATGAAGTGGTGCAGGTTTGGTGCCTCGTGTTTGGGGTATCCTGGGACTTTGGATGGCACATCAATGACATTACAACCGATCAGTGGTCAAACCAGCAGTTATGTTTTGATGGTGACTATGAGTGGACTGAAGATGAAAAACACTGGCTGGTACTGTTGTGCAGTGGGAAGCCTACAGATACCTATTCATATTACTTAAACAATAAGGCACGAGGGGGTGTGGTATATGGCCAACATACTACTGCTAAGGGCTATTCTTATGTATGTGTGCCCTTAGCCATGCTATATTGGGCATGGCTAACCCCTCCCCGACATACCTTATTGCTATTATAAACTGGTTACCAACGTAATTAGATGATATACCACAGCTTTCAGCCAATCAGCATTCAGAACTCTAACTACCCAGTTTATAAAGTCAATCACTACACAGAGTACCACTACCATCACAAGTAAGCATGTAACAGTCTTATGTAATCAAGTATCATCTGTTTTGGGTTTCATGTGTCCCAATCGGATATTTGAAATTAGTCTTGCTATATAGCTTGATTTGTTGCTTTCTTTGCTGAGCAAATGTTATTGTAATTGAAACATGCTGCTGATGAAGATTATCTCATCTATGATGGCTTGTTTTTCATGCACTACAGTTTAGGCTGTCTTTCTGGTATAGCAGCTATTTAATGCTGCTCCAAAAACTCAGCAACCCTCTGCTGCTCCAACTTCTCAGCCTGCATTCAAGAATGACACTTCTCAGACTGCAGACAACCCTTCTGTTCTTGTACACAACACAACCCTGAAACCCTGAAACATAGACGACCGATCCATTTCTCTTAATTATTAACCCAAGCAAATTGTATTGAATAGAATAAAAATATATTTTGATTTCATTTTCAGATACAATATTTAGAAAGACATCATTTGAAAATGCTATACTTTGTGACAGCAACATATCACAGATGATCCAGCCTGGTCTAATAGACTATATGTAACATAGTAAATGTAAATCCAGGACAGTCAAATTAGTATGTTACGTTTGGTATGGTTACATAAGACAGATGGTTACTTAAGGCAAAAGCATAGGGTGGATGGTCGGGGGTGGATACTCAGACGTATAATGAAAATGTCTAGCAACCCAAAGGATGTGAATTTAAATGTCATCACGGACAACTTTAGCATTTTAGCTAATTAGCAATTTTTACTACTTTTTAGCGACTTTGCAACTCCTTAGCATGTTAGCTAACCCTTCCCCTAACGCTAACCTTAATCCTTTTAGCTAACCCTTCTCCTAACCTTAACCCTTTAACCGAACTCCTAAACTTAACCCTAACTCCTAACGCTAACCCTAACCAACATCAGACAGCTAGCTAATGTTAGCCACCTAGCTAGAATTCGTAACATATTAGACGTTTTGCAAATTCTTCAAATATAATACAAATTGTAATTCATAGCATAGCGTGAGGAATGGGTGATAGACATCCACATGCATACCATACCAAACGTAACATATCATACAAAATGGAGTGTCTCGGATGTCTGTCTTACATAGGAAAAACCTGTAGAAGCCTTGAGCCCCGGAGCTATAGAAACAACGTGAAATACTGTTGTTGGGGATCTAGTTGGCTAGGCTGCTCTAATGTAGGACGCACTGTGACATTAACGAGTATAAGTCCTCATGGAGATGATTATTTCTGGTGTGCAGTGGACAAGACAAGGTCCACTGCTCTCTGTTCCTCCAGGTAAGATGCACTGCTTGCTTATCCAGTAATGCAGAATGAACAGTGCTCAGTAATGTTGCATGAACAACCTGTGGATGAGTGTGTTCATTTTACCTTTGTAGCTGTAGGAGACAATCACAAGTACTTTAACCAACTAAATCCGTAGAGGAATATTGCTATATTATAAAATTGAACATATCAATGAACTGCTGGTTTTTCCAATGATACAGCAAAATGTGCTTTACCAAACATACAGTCTGTTCTGACCCAGGAGGCGTTCAAAAATAATTAATTTAACTAGGAAATAGTTTCCAACACAAAGCCCTCTTGTTAGCAAAGTCTAATTAAAATGAAGACGGTTTAAATTAATTATGCCTACTCGAATTTGCCAACTTTCAGCGCCATGAGCTGTCCATTTTCGAATTGTTTGTGCCGCGGCTGCTGCGTCAAGTTTCAGTACCCCAATATAAATTACTCCAATCTGGCTTATTGTGAGATCAATGACTGTAGATCATGGGCAAGAAACATTTTGTTTTTAATCAAATCAATTATAGTAGTAGCAAGCTATCAAAGTTGACCTCCGGTCCTCCTCATCTTAGCTCTCCTTCTCAAAAAGAAAGGCCTAATCAAAACAACATTTCTGAAGAAGCCTTTGACTGTCCTCCTGAACTACACAGCACAGCCATTGGTTAGGCTGCACAATAAACAGCATTTGATCAGCAAGAGCAGTGCATGTTGGGGCTCAGGGTTGAATATCCATTGCAATGTGGAATGCAGCCAAATTATATTTACACCATCCCAGCAGCTACGGTATCTTAGAAACATAACTTTGCTCTGTGTATCTCCGAGCATGCACATTGTAGTCTATAGCCTACAGGCTATGGATCATTTGATTGAGACCACACTAAATAACCTATAAGAGCACCAGATATTGTACACCCAGCAGAGAATCAGAGATGAGGGGTGGCATCGGGCACACGTTGATATATAGCCTAATAAGTAGCTAATTCTAAAACACTGAGAAATATTGAAATTTCATCAATTACAAATGACTAGAAAAAAGATGATACTACGAAACCCTCCCCTTGACTGACATTTAAAAAGCATAACCCCCACCCATTTCCCTCCAACAATTCTGTAAATTTTGATTAATTCTTTCACAAGTAAAAGAGAATACAATGATAAACACAAAGGGTCGGGCAGGGAGTAACAAATAACATAACTTGATATGTTTTACTGTCAGTCTGGACACTTTTGTTCTGATGCCCTAGTACACTGAGATCCTCCAGTATTTTCCCCCAAAAGCTCATCTGGTTCTTTGGAACCAAGGACTTTATTCAGTCACTGCTCTGCTGCTGCCCCCTGCTGGAGAGGAAATTAACCTTCAGTCACTCACTTAAAAGCAGGATTTGTCTAAAGTATAGTATCCTACTGGATTCACAGTGATAGCAACATGTTGTCAGACGCAGTTAAAGAGTGATAGCAAACGAAAAGGCAAACAGGCTACATGACTGAAGAGTTATTTTATGTTCATGCTTCATAAAGACCTATCTCTGGTGTGGGGCCACTGTGCTGTAGACCACATCATCTGGTTCTGCTGCCTGTAAGAGAGGAGGAACACACGCACAGTTATAATGGTGATATACAGAGCCTTCTGTGTTGATACAGTACACTGTAGACACAGTAAATCAGCTTTTTATGTAGGCCTACATTTGGTTGGCTCTTGTTCTTGGTGACCACGGTGCTGTATGTCACTGCATCATCAGGAAATGGGTCCTGCTCATAGACAGACACACAGGGAGTTATTCAGAAAACACAAAACAAATAATAATTGTTAATTCCCGATCTTTGCATTTTCTAAATATTTAGCAGGATATACAGTATTGATTTGCTTAATCCTTAAGAGTATATTGAGGCACGTGTCAATCTAAGTAACATAATAAAAAAATCCCCATCAAAATCTGTCAGTTTAAGCTGGATATAACAATTTTTTCATCTCAAGCTATCGCATCCACCTATGTTGCCCTTCCGCATCTGCGGTGGAAGGTGGCTGAGCTACAGTGGTGTTTGTCAGACCATCATGAAAACAACTGTAGTGTCTGAACGGTTGGGCCTATTATGCCCACTCTATGGAAAGGCGAGACTCTCACAAACACAATGGCCCTACAACCCCCACAAGTGTCACAGGATTCCTCTGAAGGAATCCATTCAAATGAATGGCAGTATGGAGGTAATGTTGTGCTAACAAAAGTAAGGGGTTAAATATGTGTCAAAAAAATCACAAATATTTTCTGATATAGTCTAAGCCATTTCTACCCCCAACCCCAATGGCTTAGACAATTTAGAGGTTTTAAAATGTCACAGTATACAACTTAGTTCATGATAACTATTAGCCTAGCTGTGGCTAGAACACTGCTAAACAAGGAAAATAACATCAGTAAAGCAGTCTTAGCTTTGTCTGTACATAAGGAAATAGGTCCTGCCGGTAGACAGTTACACAAAGAGTGATTTCAGAAAACATTTACGTACATTTTACATTCTAAAACACATCACAGCTGTCAAATCAAGTTCTGCTTTTAAATACAGAAATGTTAAGGGCTGGATTCAATCCGTAGCGCCGAAGATCAGCACTGTAGAGCGGTTGAAATTTGAAGGTAATTTTCTATTGAGCTGACATATGCAGCGTTTATCGTAAATGCAGTCTCCACGAACGTGGAAACATTGCTTTAACTGTCAATCAGTGCTGTAAAAGTCACCATGTCTCTCAGGGTTGAGGTCCTGTGTGATGGAGGAGAGAGAGCAACATGATCACATCAACTCAGAGAGAGACTCACAGTGTGGACTTTCACTTTGAGTGGGTTGGGTTGAGTTTGATGGGGTTGTTAAGTTGGTTTACAGAGGGTTTAGGTTGTGTTGAAGGGGGTTTGGGTCAAAGAGGTTTGGTTTTTACCCTTTGTGCTGTTCCTCTGCTGCACCTCACAGTGCTGTAGGTAATGTCCTGCTCAGGGTCAGCAGGCTGCTGAAGGAATGAAACACAAATCTTGTTAACATCGAACTGTTTGACCATAGGGCTTAGAAGGATGTTGAGCCTCACATTTTTAGCAAAATAATGTTTTGCATATTATTTTGGCATTAATATGAGTCACATATCAGCTTGCAAACATTGTTGAGTTAATAAAGCTGCATACAAACATGGTCTCTTTTTTGCTTTTTATTGAGTAAAGCAGCTCCATAATGCAGGTGTTTCAGCCTAGCTCAGTGCTTTCTGTGGTGATGGGGCAACCAGCTGAAAATACGGAGCGTAGGGGTTGGTAATGTTCTCTAGTTGTGCCGTGATTGGCTCAGTGTTCTGTCACTCATGGGGACACTACGTCACTGCCAAATCTAAGGGTATAGCTCAGAGATGCCATAGAGTTACATTAGAAGTGCCCATCCAAGAAGGCTCAAGGTCATTGGCCACAAATAAAATTACGTTATATCTACAGCAGCTTTGATTGGACTGATCATGTCAAAATCATACATTCAAAATCTTAGCTAGCAGTCATCATCATGAATCAAGTCGACAATCTACTGGCAAATCCTTTTTAATCCTTTTCATATGAAGAGAAATAATAAAGAGAAATTATAGATAAAACGTATCGGTGCTCATCGGCCATTGGACATAAACATTACACAACAAGTTGGAAATCGCAAATTCGACAATGAGTGTTCGGCTGTTGCCAGTTCATTTTGTTTGTTCAAGCCTACCAGCGTTTTCCCCCTTAACCTCTCTATTTCTAAAGTGCCTGTCTTCTTGGTTTCCCGGTTTTTACCTTTCCTTGCCTGTCCTGACCCTGAGCCTGCCTGCCGTCTTGTACCTTTGCCCCACTACTCTGGATTACCGAACTCTGCCTGCCCTGTCCCCGAGCCTGCCTGCCGTCTTGTACCTTTGCCCCACAACTCTGGATTACCGAACTCTGCTTGCCTCTGACCCGACTTTTGCCTGCCCCCTGTTGGGATAATAAACATTTGTTATTCCAACCGTTGTCTGTGCCTGGGTCTCACCTGTACGCTGATGCAGCATGATTTCTGCCGCGCTCAAAACAACTGTTAAGTCGGAACTAGGAAATCTGACTTCAGTTCAAGACAACTGGGAACTCAGGAAAAAACAAGCTCCAACTGGGAAAATACGTTTTGAACAGTCATCCAACTCGGAATTGTAAGTCTGGAACTTGGGCCTCTTTCTAGAATTTGCCCACAAAGGGCCGCCACGCCACAGCAAGGTGAATCCAAAAATGTCTTGTACATCTCAATTGTCATTAAAAACATTTGTTTAAGCAAGTCAGCCATATCAGCTATGTTTTTTTAAAAGGGAATAAATGAGGCTGAATTAATGTTTTGCTGCCATACCAGGATAGCCAGGTGTAGCAGTGGTAAGGTGTTGGGGCTGCTGTTGGGACAGCTTTATGTAGGCCCTAACAGTTTGTGGGCACCGTTTGTCACCGTTATAGTGTAATTAATGTATTGTTTAGTGTTGTGTTGTGTTGTGGCTTTGCTGGCATGCGTCCCCAAATGTTTTTGTTTTGTTTGCCCCATCAAGATTTACATATTAAAACCGCCACTGATATTGACATGTGAATATACACCTTTTTTAGCAGTTTCAAATTATTTCCATTGATAGCACAAAATGTGTTATTGTTTAAGTGTCAGTAGTTGTTGAGGTGTGTGATTTGAGGATGTCTGTTCTGGTCAAAGATGCATACTCAGTGCATGACTATTAAGAAACCCAGTTCTCTTTGCACTGTTTATTTTAATAGTCTTGAGTTATGTAAACATAAGAGATCTGATTTATTTAGTGTTAGTTATGACTAACTATCAACCAAAGAGAACAATAGAATATCAAGAATAGAAAGGAACAGATGAGTGAGAAGATAACATGATCATATCTTACTACTGAGGTGTTTGGTGGTTGGCCCTTTGCCTTCTGGTCCTCTGAAATAAAGAAAAGAGGATGTCAGTACTAAGGATCTTTGATTTCAGACCTTTCATTTGTAGTAGTAACATTACTACAAATGAATTACATTAGTCGTAACCATACATTAAAAAAAGACTTACTATGTTTTCTCAACAACGTCCATGTGACCAAGATAGCAGCTATCACCACCACCAACAGGCTCAGAGATATGAGCAGTACTACCAGCAAACTGGAATATAATATACAATAAAATAGAATATATACACTGGGGTCCAAAAGTTTGGAATATTACTCATTCAAGGGTTTTTCTTTATTTGCACTATTTTATACATTGTAGAATAAAAGTGAAGACATCAGAATTATGACATAACACGTATGGAATCATATAGTAACCAAAAAAGTGTTAAACAAATCAAAATATATTTTATATTTGAGATTCTTCAAAGTAGCCAACCTTTGCCTTGATGACAGCTTTGCACGCTCATGGCATTCTCTCAAACAGTATTGAATGCTAGGTCACTGTATTAGACTAAGCTGAGGTGATTTGATGATGTTGAAATGTTGCTGTAATAGTGGAGGCAGCCCGTTTTCAAAAGTGAGGTTGAATTTATTCTGCCACTGTGTCTTCTTATTGTCTCGGCCTTAGGCCTATATATCACGGTGGCAAGGCATATGAACTAACAGGTTATAGAGCAAACAACGCAATTATCACAACACATACTGCTTCCCCAGCGATTTTACTCACGCACAGCTACTGAACAGGCATTGTTCTACGTGTCATAGGAATCATTTTGTTTCCACTGTTGCGACAGAGTGGAAAGACTTTATGGCCTATCACATTAACCGCGTCATAATAAGGAACTTGACCAAAAGAAAGAAAAGAAGAGAAGAACGTTACAAATGCTTATATATGTCACATGACACACACAAAGATATCTAACCATGGGGAAGTGCTAAATGTTTAAACAAGAAGAGATATAAACACAGATTTCTTTGTACTTTGAGGAATTAAAAGTATTATTGTTAACCCAGACACCTGTCTCTGCTCTGATCAGCCTTTCTAGCCAGGTGCCCCACACCCTCAGAGTATCACCAACCGTTTGGATTCATATTAAAGTGCGGGATATGCAGCAGACTGAATACGAACCTCTGGATCCTTTCTTGTTGCTTCTCGTCAGTTCCCCCAATGTTCTGGTCTGTAACAGAAGGGGTAACTGTGGGCTAAGAAGTGTTAGGCTCAGCACTTGTTAGTGAAGTTTAATGTGTGGTTGGAGCTTTTATCACTGTGAGAGGCATAAATTATACAGTAGATCCAATAAACTGACGGGTGTATAATTTGGATTTATATGATTAAAATCAGGTAATTGTGATGCTGATTAAAACTAATCCATATGGTACGAGTGTGATACAGATTGTAGATGTGACATGGATTGGACATTGGATAAGTGTTTAATCTGTACTTACTCGTGGTGGTGATGGTGGTTGGTTGATTGACAGTGATATGAACAGGCATCTGTAGGTCTCCCTTTTCACACCAGTACCAGCCAGTGTTCTCCATTCTCAGTTCACTCGTGTTCACCATAAAGACAAAGCTGCTGGAGTTCATTATTTCCTGCTTTGCCATAACAAATGTTTCATTTAAAGTCCCAGAAATTCCCACAGCCACACAAGAGCCAGAGCCACCCATCCTGCACCACCTCCCGCTGACTCCAAGTTTACTAGAGTAACAGCTCACGGTGACTCTCCCTCCTACAACTCCAGTCACTTCTTGTTGGTCCACATAGAGTCCTGGAGTACCTGAACACAATGAAGATAAAGATTGTGGTTGAGTCAGATAAAGCATATGAACATATGGTTTGGAGTCATTCTACCAATAGAGTGTCTTTCAGGCAGTTTCAAACTATTTATTTCACCTAATTTTTACATGATGTCATGAAGAGTCTGGATAACAGGATTGACGTGTTCAATCAATCAATCAATCAACCAATCAATCAATCGTATTTATAAAAAACTAGTTTATGCTTTATCATTTTGGAGTATTGTTTGTAGATTGATAAGGAAAAATGAAAATGTGTTCAATTTTTGAAAAAGGCTGTAACATAACAAAATTTGGAAAAATTCAAGGGGTCTGAATACTTTCCGAAGGCACTGTACATCTTTTGGCTGTATTTTTTTTTGACATAAACCTATTGTAAATGTGTAATATTGTGTCACCATCTTCATAGAAAACAATCTATTCAAGTACAATCTACAATCTATTATTTTGACAGAGGTAATGAACTGTCCATTGATCAGCACAGATAAATAATGAATCAAATGCTGTACTTATCTTTTTTCCTTTATGCATTGTAGCAATTTTCAATAATCAATTTGAACATTACAATTAAAATAAATATACATTTGCACCTCCTGGGTCAGAACAGACTGTTCTGACCCAGGAGGTGCAAGGAGGAGAGGTAGTACACATTAATGAGCCCTACTATTAATTCTGCTTTAATGGACACAGCAGTGTTTGGATCTTACCTGGAGTAACAGATAGCTGCAGTCTAACCCCATCATCTGCCCAATACTTCTCCACAATACACCAGTAATAATCAGAATCACTAGGACTAAGCCTCGTTATGGTCACAGTGAAGGTTTGCTGGTTGATGTCATCAGAGATTGAGGTATTACCACTGGTCTTAGGATGGTCAGTTCGTACTACAGTAGAGCAACCTGACCAATGATATCCCCTACACCAGTATTTCACATTGTTTCTATATCTCTGATCATAGAGACATGGGATGGTGATGGAGTCTCCTTGAGTTACAGACACATGACTCACTGTGGACACACTCTGTGTACCTGTAGACACAACAAAACACATTTAGATACTTTAGTTTTATTTTCTTAATATTTTAGTACTGTTTTACTGGAAGTTGACTGGAAATTTAAATGTGTTATGCAAAAACTATTAAAAAAAAGAACTGCTGAAAAATACAACTGTTTCACAAGATAAATCACAGACCAAGACCAGCGCTGAAGTCACGCGACATGATTATTTATTAAATCAATATCACAAAATAACAAAGAGAGACACGAACGTAACACAAGGTAGACTACACAGCACTAAACCAAAAGCAACAATGATCCACACAGAACAGGTGAAACACTTAAACATGGCCCCCAATTAGAGACAATGTAAAGCAGCTGCCTCTAACTGGGGACCAACACAAAAATCCACATAGAACTGTAACTCTAGATCTGTCAGGCTCTTACCATAGCTAAATAGAGGAGCCAAAGGCTTCCCTATGACCAGAGCCTAACAGTACCCCCCCCCCCACCCAAAGGAGCGGAATCCCGCCCGCAAGACACTAAAACAAACACAAAATGGGGGGAGGGTTAGGGAAGGAAAATGGAGTCGGTGGCGGTTCTGGCCCCGGCGCAGTGGGCAGCTCCTTCAGTGGAGCTGGTCTGACGACCGGTCCCGGACTGGGCACCGGTGTGGTGAACGGCTCCGGCCAAGGAGCGGAGAAGACGACCGGGCCCGGACTGGGCACCGGTGTGGCAGGTGGCTCCGGCTCTGGAGCGGGGCTGACGACCTCACCGGAGGCTCCGGGCTGTGGACCGTCACCGGAGGCTCCGGGCTGTGAACCGTCACCGGAGGCTCCGGGCTGTGGACCGTCACCGGAGGCTCCGGCCTGTGGACCGTCACCGGAGGCTCCGGCCTGTGGACCGTCACCGGAGGCTCCGGGCTATGGACCGTCACTGGAGGCTCCGGGCTGAGGAGGCGCACCGGAGGACTGGTGCGTGGGGCCGGCACCTGAGGCACCGGGCTGGGCGCACGCACTAGAGGTCGGTTGCAGGAGGTGGACACTTGCCGTACGGGATTGATGGTGTGGACTGGAGATCCGGCCAGAAGGTTGGTACTGTACGACCCGGATTGGGGATGCACTCTCTGGGCACCTTTAACTCCCTGTCCGCCCTGTCTTCGACCTCCTTCTAATGCTGCCTGAAATCCTTCCATATGCCACTATACACTCCATCCAAATACTGCTCCTCCTCCTCACACTTCGCCCCTCACATATACTCCAGTTCTTCCCACATGGAGAGTGGTCTAGGCGCCTCATCATCTCGGCCCGACCACCCCCATAGCCCCCCCAAAAAACCTTTGGGTTGTTTCGGGGCTGGTGTCTGGCGTGGACCCCGTCTCCGTTGCCCCTGCTTCTGCAGTATATCCATCACCCCAGGTAAGCGCTGCTTAATCCTTGTTTGGTGGATCATTCTGTCAAGAACGTGATGAGTGTCAGACCAAGACGCAGCGCTGAAGTCATGCGACATTATTATTTATTTAATAAATGTGCAAAATAACAAAGAGAGACACGAACGTAACACAAGGTAGACTACACAGCACTAAACCAAAAGCAACAATGATCCACACAGAACAGGTGGAACACTAGAACTTAAATATGGCCCCCAATTAGAGACAATGTAAAGCAGCTGCCTCTAACTGGGGACCAACACAAAATCCACATAGAACTGTAACTCTAGATCTGTCAGGCTCTTACCATAGCTAAATAGAGGAGCCAAAGGCTTCCCTATGACCAGAGCCTGACACTAGAATGTATATGGGCAAAGTAAACAGAACATTACAAGTGTTTTGACTTCCATCATGTACTCAGTCTCAGTGTCTGACTTAGAGGAAGTGAGCCTAATAATATCAAACAACAAAATGTCTTCCCTCACTTACCTGAGAGTCCAGTGAAGAACAAAATTATGTGCAGGACAAGCAGGAGATGTGGAGCCATGAGTGGATGAGAGAGAAAATCTCTGGTTGTATTTATGTTGGTATGGGAGCACTGGTATGTGTCAGGGACCAAGGCAACCAGGCAACTGACTCTACTTCCTGTTCTCAAATCGACATCACTGTCTTTAACTCTCTTCCTGCTTTAATTACATAGTGCAATTGTACCCAGTGCAAGACTGTGTCACTGGTTATAACAGTTTAATAGCTGTGGAACCTGACAAAGGCTGATATGGTCAAAAAGCTCAATGTGGGAGCATCATTTTTTTTTACTGTATGCTGCTTTGTACACTGCTTTGTATGATATCATGGCATCTAAAGTTTTCCTCTGGCTACATTATCTGTGGTTTATTCCCCAACCCCAAGACACTGATAACCTGTAATGTACTGTGTTAATGTGTTAGTAAGATATTCCTGGTTGATAGTAATGAGGTAGGGATGCAGCCTTCACAGGTGTTGCTTCTTATTCTTATAAGGTTCTTACCTTTCAGTACTGATAATCAATTCAAGTCAATTTTCAGACACAGAGATAAATCCTTCTATTTCTGCTTCTAATCCTAATATTCTGTATGTTTCAACCATATGTTAAAATTTTCCATCCATCGTAGTTCAAATGCATCATATGCATATAATCAGGTGTTTCTTCCCTGATTATTAATTAATATTCTATGTAGCATTGAGTAACAAATAATAGAACAGTAGTTTCACATCTTCATGTCTTTCAGTTATAAATCTGGAGGAATTATTGATGGAACAGTATACCCAGGCTGTGTCACAAACATTTAAGTATAATTATTATATTAAAACCATGAATCATAGATCATGTACATATAAAATACATCATCTACACTACATTCATCAATTATAGATATTGTTATTGTTAATGTGTTTTATTGTTAATATTTGGGATATAGAAAAATACAATGCATTGTTTGGAATAGAACCCACATTTATGAGCACACAGCATTTCAATGTTTTCATTTGTTGTCATGCCAACCACCAACCATAGAATTAAAATAATAATTATATTTCTATGGTTATAACAGTTCAGCCAAGTATTTAGATCTATATCGCAAGTCAAATAGCAATATCTGGTTGAAAAATCGCAATTAGGTTTTTGTCTATATCATGCAGCCCTCTTAACAACCTGCCCAGCCAACATGTCCAGGTGGTCCCACCTGGGTTTTATATGGACTTCGTGGGTTTTAACTGGGCAAGGGCTCTAAATTGTTATCTTAGTTGGTACCCAGTTGGTTTAATTATCATTACAGCCTAAATTAGGTTCTTTTCATCATCGCTATGCAAACAAGGCTGATTTCCGCGACAATTTCGCTGTTTAAATACGTTTTGTTTAGCTAATAAAATGAAAACATTACTTCAAACTACTTTTGGGTACCTTGTTAACATGAAATCCATGTCTTAAACATTGCTAAGTTTTGTAAATGACAAAGAAATCGTGTAATCTACTTGACACATTAATGTTACTTACCTTACAGATCACAAAGTCAGCTAATTTCCACTCCAAATCCGTTTGATTCATACACTGGCTTGTCTTGCTGTCATGTTTTTATTTTAACCTGCCCTTCACTTATCTACACTGAAATAATATAATTTCAGTAGTCCTCTATTATGATACTTTTTTTCTATCTCGCATAATAGTACACCGTTTAGGTCTTAGGATACAAAAACAAATAAATACCATCTAAGGATACCTTACAACGTACAATTAACACCTTGAGGAACAGCTGTGAAAATCAACCTAGCAATACTTAATATTTTAATACATAAACTTTTATATTTTTTGGTACTGCTGTGTCATTAATTTATTTTCATAGATTTTTTGTAAAAAACTGAATTCTGGTGTGTGAAATATAGAGGAGGTGGTTGCTGTGTGGGTGGGAGGTTCTGCCTGTCACTTGTTCTCAACAGGCAGCCAGTCTCGGAAGAGGGACTTGAAGAGGGAGACTGCAAAGCCCATGCACTGCTGCTCCCTTTGGCCGCTCCACCAGTGCCCAGTCCGGGACCGGTCGTCAGACCAGCTCCACTGAAGGAGCTGCCCACTGCGCCGGGGCCAGAACCGCCAGCGACGCCAAAGGGAGCAGCAGTGCATGGGCTTTGCAGTCTCCCTCTTCAGTTTTTGCAGTGCTAGTGTTTTTAGTTAATCTGTGTATCAGTATGATAGAGCAAGAAAACGTTCTTACAGATAATGACAATAACAGTAGCAAATTGTAAAAAATAAATAAAACAAACCATTGGTGACAGAATATGACCTATAACATCCATACCTTGTTCCACACACACACAATCTTTAATATTGAACTCTGCTGTGGTCAAATAAAGCAAACATTCAAAAATTTGAATTGGGACACTTACCGATCATGTGCCATGGTGTAACAACTTTGATGGGCTTCAACTCCTGCGCCACAGCCTTCACCCTCTCAAACTTCTGGCAGGCTAGACAGTGTACTGGCATTTAAGCAAACAGTGACACATTTAAACATTGTGTGCTTTCTGATATGACATTCATTGAAATCATAATAATTTCAGATATAATAGAATGTGATTGATAAACAAAAGGTTATTTTACTCGCCCAGCTGTCCACCTCCTTGACAATTTCCCATCAGAAGAAGCGTAGGTTGATTTTGTGAGGTTAGGGAGGAGTTTATCATTACCCCATAGTAGGCACAGTAGGCCGGAGGGAGGAGGAGGTGTCAGTGGATGGAGTAGGCAGGTGGGTGTTTGGAAGGGCAACGTGGGACCAGTTTCAGGAGCTGAGTGAGCAGGTGATGGCTCGGGTGGATTTGAGAGGGGATGTGGAAAGTATGAATAACTGGGTGGGAGAAGCATTAATGGGGGCAGCTACTGAGGCTATACCTAAGAGTTCAGGGAGGAGGAGGAAAGCAGTCCCAAGGTGGACGGAGGAGTGTGGGGCAAGGGTGAGGAGTAGGAACAGAGTATTTAGAGTACTGAAAAGGATGCATAACTTCCAACATCTGATTCAGTATAAGCAGGCCCGGGCCCTGGTGAGGAGAACTATCCGTCAGGCAAAGAGGTCATGTTGGCATTGGTTCTGTGACACCATTGGAAGGGTGACACCTGAGGGAGAAGTGTGGGGGGTGATTAAGAGGATGAGTGGGAATCAAAAGGGAGTGGGATTATTAAGCGTTGATGAGTGGGAAGGATGTGACAGTAGCAGATGAGGAGATGGCAGAGATGATGGCCAAAGCCTTTGTCCAAGTGCATAGCTCTGCAAATTTGTCAGAGGAGGGTTTAGAGGGGGAGAGAGAGAACGAGAGAAGAGCATGCTGGATACGAGGGAGGATGTAAATGATGTGTTGAATGCACCATTTACCATGGCAGAGGTGAAAAGGGCAATAGGTAAGGCTGTGTTAACTTCAACTGGGAAAGAGGAAGTGTGGTATGTTATGTTGGCCCATCTTAGTGATGAGGCACTGGATAAGGTATTGGTGTTGTACAACAGAGTGTGGGAGGAAGGGAAACTACCAGGCATCTGGAAGGAGGCAGTAGTGATACCAATCCGGAAGCCAGGGAAGGACCCAACGAGGCCAATAGCTTTAACATCACATGTATGTAACATTATGGAACGTATGATTACGGAGAGGCTAATGTACCTCCTGGAGAGCATGGTCTAGAGTGGGTTCAGGAAGGGTAGGGGAACTATGGACCCAGTGCTCTGCTTAGAAGCACGGTTGACAGTCTGTGCAGAAATTCATTGGTTGTGCAAAAACCCAGAGTTTCATCAGCTGTCTGGGTGGCTCGTCTCAGACCATCCTGCAGGTGAGGAAGCCGCATGTGGAGGTCCTTGGCTGACGTGGTTACACGTGGTCTGTGTTTGTGAGGCGGTTGGACGTTCTGCCAAATTCTATAAAACGACATTGGAGGCGGTGTATGGTAGAGAAATGAATATTAAATTATCTGGCAACAGCTCTGGTGGACGTTCCTGCAGTCAGCCTGCCAATTGCACACTGTGGCATTGTGTTGTGTGACAAGCCTTTTATTTCTGGGATCTTTTATTTCAGTTAATGAAACATGGGATACACACTTTACATGTTGCATTTATATTTTAGTTCAGTATAATATGGACACTATTACTATTCAATCATAAAACAATTTTGTACACATTTCAATTAAATAACCATTTGTGTGAAGTACAGTGTAGGATAATCGGGGGCAGGGGCTGGGGTACTATGAGTAACTTATTATGGTCTTCCCACTGCTCATAGGATTGTCGGTACCTACCACAAAAAGGCACTCACTCCAATAATATCCACTGCACCAGTATTTTACATGGTTTATGTAATACTGATCATAGAGACATGGGATAGTGATGGAAATTAGTGTTTTTCACAGCCACACCCAGCCATGAGAACAGAGATGGCACTTTAACCACTTAACATGTCAAAACTCTATTACAGGGATAGCTCCCTGTCCTCAAACAGTGTGTCAAATACAATGGTTCTGACTATGATAATCTAATCATTGACATTTACTAGCAAATAATAATACGTCTACAAGACTACAGAATAAATCAGAAATGAAGGAACTGCAGAAAACTGCAACTGGACATTTTCACAGACTACTACCATTTGAAGACAAGTTAATCAATGACATTAGACTACATGTAATTTGGTCTATAATTAATGAATCGTGAAGATAGAAGTCAGTTCTTTCCTTCAGACTTTTATCATGTACCTTTTCTCTGACTTAAAAGAGCACTGCTCTGAACCAGATAGACTTCAGCATTCCATAGAAGCATGTTACCTTACTTGAGAGTCTGGAGAAGATGAGGAGGAGGGAGAGGGATAGATGAGGAGCCATGTGGCTTTCTGTGTGTGTTACACAAGCCTATGTGTCTATAGATATGTTGATGATCAAGGCAATTGAAACTGACTCCTATTTTTGTGATACCTCTGACTTCCCCGCTCTCCAAAAGTATTGGGGCAGTGACATTTTTGGTTGTTTTGGCTTTGTACTCCAGCACCTTTGGTTTGAAATGATACAATGACTATGAGGTTAAAGTGAAGACTGTTTAATTTGATCCATATCCCCCCCAAGTAAAAAAAAAAATGAAAGTATGCTTATGGTCATGTTGCAACAGTGTGTAGGAGGGCGATTCCTAAATGTGAGAAGTGTGCAGGAGGACATGGGACAATGTAATGTGTAGTACCGGTGAAAGAAAGAACAGAAAGTACAGAAAGGGTTGTATGCTGAGGCAGTGAAGAAATTAGAGGAAGATGGGTCAAGGGTGGGGGATCCTAAGAGGATCTTGGTGAGTAGTAGACTTTTGAATTAAATGTGCTGTTCCCCTTTCGCATTTTTGTGTCACATGGTATAATGGATCATACTCCAGTCCAGTTGGTGGCGGTAATGCACTATTCATATTGGATTCCAACCGCCATTAAACCCCACTAAAGAAGAAGAAGAAGACACTTCAGCGCGCGGTATAGTTACATTATGAAGCATTAATGTAATGTATCTAATTTGTTTATATTTTACTTCTTCGCTATTTATGTACAGTACTACCTAACTTTGGGTGTTTCACTAGTGTTTTTACTAGTGAAACACCCAACGTGTTTACTGTAGCTAGCTAAGTTTACATATTATGTCTGTACAGTTAGGTAACTTAGCTATCTAACGTTAGATAACCCTACTAAGTAAGGCTAACTACCGTTAGCTAACGTTAACTGACTTAGGTCTGTGGCTTTATCTAGCTAGCTAACATGCATTCTACCATAACAATTCATTTTGAACATCCAGTGTGTTCTGCATCGTTTCTGGGATGGATTATGGGAAGGAGAGGGTTGTGGCGTTGGTGGATATGGACTGTTTCTACGTGCAGGTGGAACAGAGGCTGAACCCAGCGCTGAAAAACACCCCGTGTGTGGTCGCACAGTACAAGACTTGGAAGGGAGGCGGGTGAGTCACCGACACAGAGATTCTGTTTTGCAACCCCAATGGGATTGAGAGCGGAGTAGCTAGTGTGCACACATCAATCCAGAATAAAACACGTAGATCTAGGGGCAACAGGAAAGTGGGAGTGAGTCGTAACGTTAGGTGTTTCCACTTACCCCATCTTTCTCCGTTGTATGGGTCACACTGGTTAAGGTTTAACTCCAGTGTCCATAATAATGTAATGGAGACTGTCAGTGGCGTTAAACTTTAGCTAGGGCTAGGCCTGACTTGTGATGCATACCTACATCGCCTGGTTTTCAGCTCTGCAAAACGTTTCTCTCCCATACATTACTGTTTTTTTTTTTTGCATGGACTGCTCAGAAGACATGCCTGAACTATGATACTCACACTGTATCTTTACCCAGTATCATAGCTGTGAGTTATGAGGCCAGGGCCCATGGTGTCACCAGGAACATGTGGGCAGACGATGCCAAGAAACTGTGCCCAGATCTCCAGGTTGCAAGGGTCAGAGAGTCACATGGGAAGGCAGACCTCACCCAGTACGTGTCCATTATACAATATTTTAAGTGACTTGTTACCAAAACGTAAATCCCCAAGAACCCCTTCAGAAAGCCTGCAGTGCTAACCAGCTAACTGTCACCCCCTGTGTAGTTACCGGGAGGCGAGTGTGAAGGTGATTGAAGTGATGTCACGCTTCGCTGTGCTCGAGAGGGCCAGTATTGACGAGGCTTACATGGACCTGACTGATGCAGTACAGCAGAGATTGAAAAGCATGACTGACCAGCAGGTAGACCCTCAGCTCCTGAAGACCAGCCACGTCCAGGGATACCCACTGGCTCCTCTTGACCATGAAGGGGCAACACAAGACACCGCCGCTGATAAAGGTGGGTTTAAAACCACGGTCGTCATTGGCTGGGATTGGGCTAGCTTACGCCAAGAACTCTAAATATGAGTGTTGAGTTTTAGGCCTAAATATTTTTCAGAAATGCTATCTCGTTTAGTGCTGTGTTCTCTTTTTATATATGTGGATTCTTGACATTCTGTATCTGACCTCATCCCTGAGTTTCTGATAAAAATTCTAATGACATTTTATTGGTCGCGTACACATATTTAGCAGATGTTATTGTGGGTGTAGCGAAAGGCTTATGTTCCTAGCTCCAACAGTGCAGTAATGCCCGACAATACATATAAATGTCAGAGTTTGGAATATAAATATACACTGAGTGTACAAAACATTAGGAACATGAGAAGCTGACCAGGTGAATCCTGACCAGGTGAATCCTGACCAGGTGAATCCTGACCAGGTGAATCCAGGCGAAAGCGATGCTCCCTTATCAAATAAAATAAAATAAAAATGTATTTGTCACGTGTGCCGAATACAACAGGTGTATGCTTACTTACAAGCCCTAACCGACAGTGCAGTTTTTAAGTAAAGTATTAGGTAAACAATAGATAAGTAAAGAAATAAAAAGCAGTAAAATAACAGTAGCGAGGCTATATACAGGTGGTACCGGTGTATATGTATGATGGTGTATATAGACATGGGCAGTATATGAATAGAAAAGGGGTGTACAGCAGTAGTTATATAGGATAGGCCTTGACTAGAATACAGTATACACATATGAAGTGGGTAAAACAGTATGTTAACATGGTTCTCCTCCATGGGTTTCTCCAGAGGAGCGAAGGTCCAGGGGCCTGCAGCAGTGGCTGTCCTCCCTGTCAAGGGGCTCTGGCTGTGCAGAGCTGCAGCTGGCTCTGGGGGCTGTGATTGTCGAAGAGATGAGGGCTGCAGTGGAGCAGCACACAGGCTACCGCTGCTCAGCAGGGATATCACACAACAAGGTCAGTACTCTCTTCCCCTCTCAACGCAACCAGTGTGTTCTTCCTCTTTCTGTCAATAGTTCTACTAGCTTTCTTTACTTGTGTCCTTTCCCTCATGATCACTGAATCCTTGCAGAACACGACAGGTCTAAGACACATGGTGGAAACTTGGCCAGTCCTTTCAGCTGTCAGTTCTAGTGCAGTGTCTGTTTAGTTATCATGTCTCCCCAGGTGCTGGCTAAACTAGCCTGTGGTCTGAACAAACCCAACCGCCAGACACTGCTGCCTTTAGGCTCTGTTCCAGAGCTCTTCAACTCATTTCCCATTGGCAAAATGTGAGTGTACTCCTAGTTAAAACTAACCGTGTGCTGTAACTGGGAGAAATTGACACAATTACACACATCCTTCACTATACATGCAACATACAATATGATCTTTCCTGGACTTCAGGACCATCAGACTATGCAGATAAATACAGAATCAACTGAACAGACTCAGAGATATGTTGATCCAGTCCTGTTGTTCCTCTCTCCAGCCATAACCTGGGGGGTAAGCTGGGGGCATCCATCACAGAGACCCTGGAGGTAGAGAACATGGGAGAACTGACCCGCTTCTCTCAGACCCAGCTGGGACAGCACTTTGGGGACAAGACTGGGTAAACAACACACACCTCCTTCATGTCATGAAGTGTATATAAACCCCTCTTCCTCAATGAACCACACTTATGTAATACTGTGGATCATTTTAAGTTATTAGCTAATCTGGTGTTGTAAAAGTAACTATCCTCTTAAAGTAGTTATACTATTTGCAGTGGTGGCTAATATAGTTCACATATTGATATTAACAAATATTGCTCTCTTCAGCCAGTGGCTGTACAACCTGTGTCGGGGGATTGACTTTGAGGCAGTGAAGCCCAGACAACTCCCTAAATCCATCGGCTGCAGCAAGAACTTCCCTGGGAAGACATCTCTCACTACCAGAGAGCAGGTTCATTCATGCCCTTTCCCCATCTGTTCTTCTGTCGGCCGCATCTCAGTAGATTATGGCCAGTCTCCCGTGTTGATTCCTGTTGAGCTCTGTTCCTTCTTATGTCTGTTGTTGTCTGAATAAAAACCTTGTTCTTATCTCTGCAGGTGCAGCACTGGCTCTATCAGCTGGCTCTGGAGCTGGAGGAGAGACTGTGCAAGGACAGAGAGTTGGTGAGGGACTCTATCTCATCTCACCATCTTCTGTTTCTCATCTCATCCCTCCCTGTCTGGGTTACGCCCTAATGAGACTGAGGGACGGAAGGAAAATCTACCTCCCCACCTGCATACCTGTCACTCCTCTCCATTCAATTTCTGTCACTCATTCTCTCTCCCTCTGTGTAGAATGGACGTGTGGCTAAGCAGTTGACTGTGGGTGTAAGGCAGTTGGGTGATAAGAGGCCCAGCAGCTTCTCTCGGTGCTGCGCCTTGGCGCGCTACGACGCCACCAAGATCTCCTCGGACAGCTTTGCCATTATCAAGAGTCTCAACACAGCAGGGAACCATCAGGCAGCATGGCAAGTTGAACAGATGAAGTCTACCGTGACATTAGCTATATATGCAAACCACTCTAGACAGCATGGCAAATATAACATCATTATTTGGAACACTACTGCTATAGCGACTCTGAAAACTTAACCTCCCATGGCCAGAGTATTTCTTATATTTTGTATGTTTGTTTGTGTTGTCTGTTTTTGAATGACTATATATGTCTCAGTCTCTCGTTCTGTCTCGTTCTATCCAGGACTCCTCCCCTCACCATGCTCCACCTTTCGGCCAGTAAGTTTAATGACGCACCCTCTGCTGGGGCCGGCGGAATCGCCGGCTTCCTGTCCAGTGATGTCACTTCCACCCAGGCTTCCACTCAGTCTTGCTCTGGCTCAAAGAAGGACTCCACCCCCAAGAGATCTGGCGCCATCCAGTCCTTCTTCCAAAGAGCTTCAGAGAAACAGAGGAAGGAGGAAGAGGAGGGAGATGAAGAAGAAAATGATAAGGGCTATGGAACCTTTCTCCCGCGTTCCTCTTTTCCTGTGTCTTTCTCTGTAGAAGAGAGGAGTGTGTCTGAGAATACAACCCCAACCTCAACTGTCTCTCGTAGATCTTCTCACTCTTCCTCTGTAGTCAGTTCATCAGTCAGCCCCCATACTGGTATTTCCTCCTTCTTTCAGAGGAAGACTCTTGGGAGAAACCAGCAGCCCTCAGCCTCACACAGCGACAGTCTCACAACGGGCAGAACAAGATGTTCCACAGCAGGAAGTGTCCGATTATCAACAGACACAGTTGGGTGTGAAATAGCAGGAAGTTACACCGCTCTGGGAGCTAATACATGTGAAGAGCAGACTGTGAACGTAAATGTGGAACACACTCAACTCACTGGTTCTAACCAAGCAGAGGACCAATCTCTGGGGTCTGGGGAGGGAATGTGTACCCTATCAAAGGAAAAACAGTTTGGGGGGTCAGAGTTGCCCTACCATCCCCCTTCTGACCTGCTGAGCCTGGCCAGAGAGGACCTGCTGACCTGTGAGTGCTGTGGCCAGGATGTGCTGGCCTGGGAGATGCCTGAACATAATGACTACCACTTTGCCTTGGACCTACAGAACTCTTTCTCTACAAACACAACCAACAACTCCTCTATTAATTCCTCCTCTCCCTCTTCCTCCTCTGTTTCGACTGCCTCCCACCCCCCTCTCAGAGCAGGAGCAGGCACCCTGCAGTCGCCCTGGGGGAAGACGCGGGCCCGGGACCAGTCAGGACCCCAACCTAAACGGCCCCGCTCCCAAGGGGGTAGTACTGGTACGCTGGACTCCTTCTTCAAGAGGAGATGAGGCCGAAGTGGAGGACAAAAAAAAGACGGACCATGAAAGGAAATAGAGAACTCACTGTGCTGGCCTGGTTACTTCTGCTGATGCTAGGTAAACTGACCAACAATACTATTTCTGTGATTGTATGGCCAGATGCTGTTTAATTGTAATGGCAATTATTGTACAGAATAAATATTTTAATTATGCAAAATTAGCACATTTTATCATGGTTGTACAGTAATTGGTAAAGCTATGCTTTCCTGTATGTCCTCTTTCAAGGGACATGTTGTCTTGAGAGGCTTGTTCATTTCTGTGATCATGTTTCCATTCCATTGAAAATAGGGCTTCTGTTGTGGGCGTGTTTTTTTATCAAACATGTGAAATGTGTTTTTACCACTAGATGGTAGCATCACACATGACCAGACAAGCGCACTCAAAGTTAGGGCAGCCAGTTTCCTGCTTATTCAGTTTAGATACAGTATTTGCGTTCAAGGAAATGGTTTGCTTACTTTTACCAATGCAAAGCTAAGAGAAGGCAAAAATGCCCCGATGTGCTATTGGGCTTTTGCTGTTATGACATTGTTAAAGGTCAGCCAACAGTCATTTGGCCCACCTTGTGAATAAACTAATATGGGTCAGTGTAATCAGTATAAACAGTAGTCTACAGTATATTGCAGAAACTGGGCTGTAGTGTTAACACCCTTTAATGCTCATACTGAAGTGGTCTTTTTTAAAACTATTCCATATCACAGATTATTTTCCTAATAGGTTTTTTACAAAAGAGGGTAAAGCTTGTGTTGGCAGAAGTAGGCTGGTGTGAGTGCTACAAGGAGGCCCTAAACCTATGACAGACACAGAGTGCCAGTCCCATGACTGATCAGGCCTGGGAACCAACAACATAATTACTTTATTTTTATTATGTGGATTTAACTATTCCCATACAGTGGAATGACAATTTCAATGGGGTCTTAATACTGAGGTTTAATCTTAATGTCTGTTTTATGTCATTATTTCAACTGTTTACATCAGGTTGCACCAGGAGGTCTTTGACCTCAATACAGTCCTGGTTGCCTCTGAGGAGTGGCATTGCACCATTTGAGTGTCACATGATTTTGTGTACATTCTCTCTAGGTGAGGAATCAAGTGATCATCCCTTTTATAACACAGTGAGGTTTCAGTCTGACTCACAGTTTCTAGTGTCTTGCATCAGCTGAGTAATAAAGAGGGAGGAGGCTAACAAAGGGGAGGAGAGAGAACTTCATGGACCCATTTATTATAGCTTCAGGTAAACAGCTTAACTACACCATTGGTCTATAAAATATATAGAAAACACAGACTAAAATGTATGTAATACAACTTTTTATTTATGTGTACCATAATTTACAAACTGGATCTGTAC
Organism: Thymallus thymallus; assembly: GCA_023634145.1. NCBI lineage: Eukaryota > Metazoa > Chordata > Actinopteri > Salmoniformes > Salmonidae > Thymallus > Thymallus thymallus. Next base: position 17,759,597 of record CM042389.1, on the reverse strand, counting down.
ATAAATGTGGTACTTCACCCCCCAAAAAAATTCAAATAGCATTAACAATCTTTTAAAAACGAAAACAACTGTTGCATCCGTGGCAAAGAAGACGTGACACTTGGTAGTGTTGGTGCTGGAATAAAACAGTCTGAACAACAGGTGATAGATAATTTAGTGACATTAAAATCCACTACAAAATCTATAAAAACAAACATGCAAAAATCTATTTACAACTGATCAGCTCTTTTTTCATATTTTGGTTCAAATACATTGTTTTTCCCTCTACGAGGGCACACACAACATATGTGCAACAAAAAGGGCACATTTTAGTTGCCCCTCTTAATAGTTTTAATATCACGTTCATGTGCTAGTTGGAAATAGGAAACTCTGAAATGGCCAACTTGCTAACAGGTTGTAGTAACACGTACCGTGTTCAACCAGTTATCAAGTCAGGAAATTTCAGAGTTCCGATTAGCACTTGAACGTGGCATAAATGAGCGAGTGATTTCTCTGCGTCATTTTTTCTAACATGCAATAACTTGACAGTTTTATAAGGTCAGCAGCATTCTTGAATAAACAAATTCAGCACCAAAACATACCTTTCCCAATTTATCTTCTAGATATCAAAAGTTGTTTCAAGGAGCAGCACCAAATCAAGTTAAAAAGTTGTAAAACCTTGGTGTCATGGAAGGGTACTCCAAAAGTAGTTCCACTAGGCACTGTGTTTTACCCCTTCATAACGATAGAGACAACAGTAACGTAAGGGAGAAGACAGAAAAATGCTGTCTATACTGTACGAACTATACTGTCCTGAGTAATTAAAGCACTTGAACAGTAGGTAGCAACACTATTCATTGGTTAGTTAGGCTATCAAGAGGCATTGCTGCGAGTTACAAACATAATTATCAAACTGCCAGAGGAAGGAGAACATTACTGGGGATGAATGTCAGTGAGATCATTGACCATCTTGGCCAGTTTATCACAAGGTCAAGTTTTACCCATACATCACAAGCTAACAGGAAATGCCTCATCATAAAGTGCCATTGTGAACGACATATTCAAACATGGTATAAGAGGATTTTTGTCACTTTCGGTCAGGCACTGTGCAGGGCATACAAACAAGATGTGGGATTATGAAGTTGACAGGATACATCACAATTCTAACCTCTGACATCCAAGTACTGTAGCTGCAATAGAAGGAAACTCACATCAATCAGTCCTCCATCTGTATTTTTGTTTTGTAAACATGCCAGACGTTAACAGAACTCGGTGCCTTTTCAGGTGATAAATACAGGCGTCTCAGTGTGTGTGGACGGACCTGTGTACTTGTGTTTCAGTGCGCGTATGTATGATTGAGAGAGAGATTAACTTGTGTGTAAGCACTTCACCCAGAGGTGTGAATCAAATGTGTTTAAGGTGACTGCTGCTTTACACTCATATTTCCATAGTTACTATTGGATAGATCTCTGTGCCTTTTGAAACCTGGTCTTCCTTACACCTCAACCTCACCGTGGTGACTGTTGCTAGGTGAACAGGTGACTAAGGAGACAAAAGAAACTTCCCTCATCAGTATCTAGAAAAGCAAAAGGAAACCAATTGGAAAAGCAAACTTGAGAAAAGATTTGGTGACAACAAGGCTTTGGAAAAACAAAGTAAAAGAAAAGTTGAGGGAAAAGTTGGTTCTTTGCTGAGATGACAGGAGAGGGGCTTTGGAAGAAACAGGAAGGCTTTGGAAGAAATAGGAAGGCTTTGGAAAAAGCAGGCGAAAGAGACGGAACCCTCTCCTCCGATGTTCTAGATCCTGCTGGGACGGCTGTGGTTCTCTTGTTCCACTGGGCAGTTCTGGGTTCTAGGCCTCATCCTCCTGACTGAGAGACAGGCTGTAGCTTGGTGACCTGGCCGATGCCTTTGGTGGCTCCCTCTCTGAACAGCAGCTTGGCCCCCACCTTCAGGTACTCCGGGTGCTTAATGAATTTAAAACACACCACTGCCTTCTCGTTTGTCCTCAGCTCCTCCTGTGGTACACAGATAGATGGATTAGTATATTAGTTTTATAGAAGAAGACTAGAATATGACCACTGTATGTTAACACTTCACAACTATTCTTTCTACATTTACATTTTTAGTCATTTAGCAGACACGCTTATCCAAAGCGACTTACAGTTAGTGCATACATGTTCATACTTTTTTCGTACTGCTCCCCCGTGGGAATCGAACCCACAACCCTGGAGTTGAAAGCTTCACGCTCTACCATCTGAGCTACACAGGACTACAAATCCTTCAAACTAGTGTTATCGCGATACCAGAATTATTAAGTGTGATAACTTTTGTGCAGCATGAGTGGGGAGCTAACATGATACAGCCCAGACTCCCAGTGCAGGCTAGCAATGATCCGTGAAGTACTGAAAGTAAAATAAATTATAGTACTTAAGTTTTTCATGTTCTAGTATCGAAAAAGAACAGAAGTTTCGCTATGCCGTGCAACACTACTTCATACAATGTTCTGTCTGTGACTGCAGGGTTTCCCCAGACAGAGAGGATTGTGGTAAGGTGGAGGACTGACCTTGCCATGCACAGCCTCCACCGTAGCCGTCTGTCTGACGTTGCCCACGTGCACAGTGACCTGGAAGCCCTTGTGGAAGGTCTTGGCGTGGAACAGCAGCACGATCTCAGCCTCAAACAGCCAACAGATAGTGGGGTTCATCTCTGGACTCACCATCACCATACCCTGGGAGGGAACACACGGGAAGTACAGTCATTAAAAACAATGAAAATGAACATTGGAAAACATGTTGATATTAGAAATTGAAAGCAAACTACTGCATAAACCAAGATGGACAGAGATGTACAACTCAGTTTCAACAGCTCGGGTGAAATATAAGTACACAGTTTGAGCGTCTCACCTTGCGTAACAGTGAGCGGTCGAAAGTGTCCAGTGCGAGCGTGGCGGCCTGGCCGGCCTTCAGTACCCTGCATGCTGAGCGGTTCCTTTGGATGCTGCACACTGTCAACTTGAGGAACTGACCAGAGTCTGTAGGACCCACCACCAGCTGCTCCCCCTCACGACAGATACCACTGGATGGATGTAGAGTAAAGGGATGAGAGTTATACACACACACACACACAGAGAGAGAGACAGAGAGAAGTGCAGACAGATGCTACTCTACAAGGAAGGGGAACATGACCGATAGCGAGGAGAGGACAAGACACTGAGACGGAGACAAAGGGCTCCTATATCAGTGCACTGACCTGTATAGAGTTCCTCCCACCACTGTCCCCACATCAGGAACTGTGTAGATCTCATCCACCTACAGGGAAAGCGCACACTGTCAAACACACATTTACATGTATGCTATTTATTTAGTGTGTGCGTGTGTGTGTGTGAGTTACCTGAAACTCAGTGAGCTGTTGCATGAGTTCCTCCTGCTCCTTGCTGTTGCTGAGTGGGGGGATGATGTTGAAGAAGACCTTGAGCAGATCCAGACTCTCCCCAGACACACTGGACACGCTGAAGATGGGAGTGATGCTGAACAAGAAACAACACCACCACCGTCACATGACCAGGGCCATAACAACACACACCATGACCAACATCAAATGACCAATACAATGTTATGATCCTGGGTGGTACACAGATCATGACACTGCACGTGTGTGTGTGAAGAGGGTTGACCATGACAATTTAATTGTTCAAACAAGAGGCCGCCTGGATCTTTAATTCCCTTTGGTCTCAACGTAGACTGAAGCCATTCTTGTGTTTTAGCTATCCATTGTAAATGTTTGTTGGCCGATCTATGATCTTTTCGTGTGTGTGTGTACCTGGGTGACTGAGCAAACTGCTGTGCGGCTGTGACGGCATCGTCAGCAGTGGACACCACCAGAGGCACCTTGTTGCAGCCGGGCGTTTTGAGGATGCGCTCCAGCTGCCGGACCGTGCGTTCCACCGTGTCGCGCTTACACAGGTCCACCTTACTGACCACAATGAAGATGGGCACCTTAAGAGCCATGGCCAGACCCAGGTGCTCCCGCGTTGTACCAGCTGGAGGGGGCACAGAGAGAGGGGCACAGGTTAATAAGAGTTTTGTCCATACATTTCATTAATGTGTCAACACAGATCTCTTAACCCTCTAATCATACAGTATGTTTTATCAAGTGTTTATATATGCAGCAGCTATAGTGTTGGAGGGACAGCAGATTAAACTACTTATCTAGAGTTTAAACCCCATGGTAAGAGACTGGGACATGAGGCCAGGTTGAGAACATCAGGTAAACAAGCCATGACGTAGGTTATGACTTATGTCATGGAAAGAAGCGTGCAAAGTTGAGACCAGATAACACAAGAAAACCGAGAGCTGTGACATAATCCCCAGCCATCTGATTTGGATATAGCCTGAAGTTGTACACATATTTCACAATGACTTTGACCCTATCCATATGTTGGCTACTTCAATAAGAAGTTGATGAGGTCACCCAGCATGTTTTTTTGCTGGGTCTGAGAGACTAGAGAATTGCTACTACACAGAGACTCAACTCATCTCGGTCTGATTCCATTAGATAATCACATCACATAGAAACGCATTTAAAAAACAAACACACACACAGCAAATCGAATTAGCTGGCTGGGGCCAGACTGTTTGTCCACAGTTCTACGTTTCTTATCACCATGTTCACTGAACAAAAATATGAAAACGCAACAATTTCAAAGATTTTACTGAGTTTAAGGTCATATAAAGAAAATCAGTCAATTGAAATAAATTCATTAGGTCCTAATCTATGGATTTTACATGACTGGGAATACAGATATGCATCTGCTGGTCACAGATACCATAAAAAAAAGGTAGGAACGTGGATCAGAAAACCAGTCAGTATCTGGTGTGCGGCGCGACATCTCCTTCGCATAGAGTTGATCAGACTGTTGATTGTGGCCTGTGGAATGTTGCCCCACTCCTCGTCAATGGCTGCGCGAAGTTGCTGGATATTGGCGGGAACTGGAACACGCTATTGTACACGTCGAGCCAGAGCATCCCAAACATGCTCAATGGGTGATATCGTCAGGTGAGTATGCAGGCCATTGAAGAACTGGGTAGTTTTCAGTTTCCAGGAAATGTGTACAGATCCTTGCGAAATCGGGTTGTGCATAATTATCCTGAAACATGCGTTGATGGTGGCGGATGAATGGCACGACAATTAACCTCAGGATCTCATCACGGTATCTCTGTGCATTCAGATTGCCATCGATAAAATGCAATTTTGTTCATTGTCCATAGCTTATGCTTGGCCATACCATAACCCCACCGTCACCATTGGGTACTCTTTTTTAAAACTATTCCATATCACAGATTATTTTCCTAATAGGTTTTTTACAAAAGAGGGTAAAGCTTGTGTTGGCAGAAGTAGGCTGGTGTGAGTGCTACAAGGAGGCCCTAAACCTATGACAGACACAGAGTGCCAGTCCCATGACTGATCAGGCCTGGGAACCAACAACATAATTACTTTATTTTTATTATGTGGATTTAACTATTCCCATACAGTGGAATGACAATTTCAATGGGGTCTTAATACTGAGGTTTAATCTTAATGTCTGTTTTATGTCATTATTTCAACTGTTTACATCAGGTTGCACCAGGAGGTCTTTGACCTCAATACAGTCCTGGTTGCCTCTATGAGGAGTGGCATTGCACCATTTGAGTGTCACATGATTTTGTGTACATTCTCTCTAGGTGAGGAATCAAGTGATCATCCCTTTTATAACACAGTGAGGTTTCAGTCTGACTCACAGTTTCTAGTGTCTTGCATCAGCTGAGTAATAAAGAGGGAGGAGGCTAACAAAGGGGAGGAGAGAGAACTTCATGGACCCATTTATTATAGCTTCAGGTAAACAGCTTAACTACACCATTGGTCTATAAAATATATAGAAAACACAGACTAAAATGTATGTAATACAACTTTTTATTTATGTGTACCATAATTTACAAACTGGATCTGTACATAAATGTGGTACTTCACCCCCCAAAAAAATTCAAATAGCATTAACAATCTTTTAAAAATGAAAACAACTGTTGCATCCGTGGCAAAGAAAACGTGACACTTGGTAGTGTTGGTGCTGGAATAAAACAGTCTGAACAACAGGTGATAGATAATTTAGTGACATTAAAATCCACTACAAAATCTATAAAAACAAACAACAGTTTCCAGGAATTGTGTACAGATCCTTGCGAAATCGGGTTGTGCATAATTATCCTGAAACATGCGTTGATGGTGGCGGATGAATGGCACGACAATTAACCTCAGGATCTCATCGCGGTATCTCTGTGCATTCAAATTGCCATCGATAAAATGCAATTTTGTTCATTGTCCGTAGCTTATGCTTGGCCATACCATAACCCCACCGCCACCATTGGGTACTCTGTTCACAACGTTGACATCAGCAAACCACTCACCCACACGACGCCATACACGTGGTCTGCGGTTGTGAGATGTACTGCCAAATCCTCTAAAAAGACGTTGGAGGTGGCTTAAGGTAGAGAAATTTACATTAGAAGAAAGAAGAAACCCGCACACTGCTCTTGATAGTATCACTGCTCTTTGTAGGCCGTCATTGTAAATAAGAATTTGTACTTAACTGACTTGCCTAGTTAAATAAAGGTTAAATAAACGTAATCGGCCTAAAGGTTGTTAACATGCACCTGAAGAAAAGATAGCTCAGATGTGCGAGTGGCTTTTCCTGCAGTCAGCAAGTGAATTGCACACTCCCTCAAAACTCAGAGACATCTGTAGCATTGGGTTGTGTGACAAAACTGCACATTTTAGAGTGGCCTTTTATTGTTCACAGCACAAAAGTGCACCTGTGTAATGATCATGCTGTTTAATCAGCTTCTTGATATGCCACACCTGTCAGGTGGATGGATTAGCTTGGCAAAGAAGAAATGCTCACTAACTGGGATGTAAACTACATTTTAGATACATTTTTGCATGTATGGAACATTTTGGGGATCTTTTATTTCAGTTTATGAAACATGGGACCAAAACTTTACATGTTGCGTTTACAGTTTTGTATAGTAAAAAAAAAAAGAGAACTACAAACAAGATAATGAGAGACTTTAGTAGTTGGCCCTATAGAGAGAAAGCATAAGGACATACAAAAAAGAGAAAGAACGAGAAGAGGAAAGCAAGATCGAGCATGTACGAGAGTAGCTAAAGAACGTGGGTGAGGGTAGAGTGGGTGTAGCCTACTGTGTGACACTAAAACGTCACCTCAAGCTTCCTGTAGTGTGTGTACAAAAACACTGCTGCGGAGTAGTAAACAAACAAGAACTCTGCTTATGCTCATAAAAAGGACCTTAAGGGCATCTTCATCAGTAGTTCTTGCCATTGAAGAAAAACCTGCTATTTCTGTATATCAACAATATGTCTGTTCTAAGCCAGTGTCTCCCTTATATTCATTAAGCAGCAGCGGACCACCACTGCTAAATTCTTGCCACCACTGCAAAAAAATAGGATATCAATATTTATACATTTCTGCAGTGACAAGCTTTAAAATAGATAGTCGTTAGCTCAATGACTGGAAGTCTATGGGAACAGCTAGCATTTCATTGCACTGACACTAGTAGGTCAAGGACACTGACCCACAACAGTCTGGCGGGACCGAAAATAAATCTACAGCTGAGACAGATTGGTTTGCCAGCATGCAAATACAAACATAACTTTCGCTGTGTGTGTGTGTGTGTGTGTGTGTGTTAGGGGGCAAGGCTACCATAATGAGCCAACCTATACCTCTGCTTTTATGGTCCCCATCAAGAAGCATGTCCTGGCTCAACATGACACCACAGAGATCTGTAAACACCCTCTCACTGATGGAGTGGAAAGGGTCTGTGTGTGCATGTACTAGCACGAGAGGCATGCTTTGGATAGCCTGCAGCTTCCCTGATCAGCTGATCCATGTCCAAGTATGTGTGTCAGTGTCAAATCAAACATGCTTCGTAAACAACAGGTGTAGACTAAACAGTGAAATGCTTACTTAAGGGCCCTTCCCGACAATGCAGAATAATATTATATATATATATATATATATATATATATATATATATATATATATATATATATATATATATATATATATATATATATATATATATATATATATATATATATATATATACACACACACACACACACAAATTTTGAATTGTAACACGAGGAATAAATACACAAAGAGCAATGATAGCTTGGCTATATACATGGAGTAGCAGGTAGGCAACAGGAAAGCTAAGACAGTAGCAGCAATGAATGTGATGAGTGTGAAAGTATGTGTGGCGCTAATGTGTGCACATGTTTTGAGTGTGTATGTCAGAGTGTCAGTGTAAGTATGTGTGAGTGTGTGGGTAGAGTTTAGTGTGAGTGCATAGTAAAAAAAAAAGTGGTTTAAAAATGGGTCAATGTAGATAGCCCGGGTAGCTACACTGAACAAAACGTATAAACACAGCATGTAAAGTGTTGGTCCCATGTTTCATGAGTTGAAATAAAAGATCCCAGAAGTGTTCCATACTCTACAAAAAAAGTATTTCTGTAAAATTGTGCACAAATTTGTTTACATCCATATTAGCGAGCATTTATCCTTTGCCAAGATAATCCATCCACCTGACAGGTGTGGCATATCAAGAAGCTGATTAAACAGCATGATCATTACACAGGTGCACCTTGTGCTGAGGACAATAAAATGCCACTCTAAAATGTGCAGTTTTGTTACACAACACAATGCCACAGACGTCTCAAGTTGAGGGAGCATGCAATTGGCATGCTGACTGCAGGAATGTCCACCAGAGCTTTTTCCAGAGAATTGAATGTTCACTTCTCTACCATAAACAGTCTTCAACGTCATTTTAGAAAATGTGGCAGTACGTCTAACTGGCCTCATAACCGCAGACCACGTGTATGGAGTCGTGTGAGCGAGTGGTTTGCTGATGTCAACATTGTGAACAGAGTGCCCCACGTGGCGGTGGGGTTATGGTATGGGCAGGAATAAGCTACGGGCAACGAACATAACTGCATTTTATCGATGGCAATTTGAATGCACAGAGATACCGTGAAGAGATCTGAGGCCCATTGTTGTGCCATTCATTCGCCGCCATCACCTCATGTTTCAGCATGATAATGCACGGCTCAATGTTGCAAGGATCTCTACACAATTCCTAGAAGCTAAAAATGTCCCAGTTCTTCCATGGCCTGCATACAAACCAGACATGTCACCCATTGGGCATGTTTGGTATGCTCTGGATCGACGTGAACAACGTTGTGTTCCAGTAAATTGTTCGGCCTACATTGTTCTACAGGGTCAGCCATAGTAGGTACACTGCCCCTGGAGCAAATTAAGGTTAAGTGCCTTGCTCAAGGGCACAGACAGGCTTTTCACCTTGTCGGCTCCGGTATTCAAACCAGCGACCTTGCGGTTACTTGCCCAACGCTCTAACCACTAGGCTACCTGCCGCCCTGATCTACGCCCCTACGTTTTTTTTTAAGGCATCTGTGACCAACAGATGCATATCTGTATTCCCAGTCATGTGAAATCCATAGATTAGGGCCTAATTTATTTATATAAATTGACTGATTTCCTTATATGAACTATAACTCAGTAAAAATGGTTGAAATTATTGCACGTTGAATTATATATTTGTTCAGTGTATTTAGCAGTCTTATGGCTTGGTGGTAGGAGCTTTTTGGTCCCAGACTTAGCGCACCGGTATACCTTGCTGTGTGGTAGCAAAGAGAACAGTCTATGACTTGGGTGGCTGGAGTCTTTGGAGGGGGATTTTTAGGGCTTTCCTCTGACACCGCCTGGTATAGAGGTCCTGTATTGCAGGTAGTTCGGCCCCATTGATGTACTGGTCCATACGCACTACACTCTGTTGCGGTCTAATGCCTAGCAGTTGCCATACCAAGCGGTGATGCAGCCTGTCAAGATGCTCTCAATGGTGCAGATGTATTACTTTTTGAGGATCTGAGGGCCCATGCCAAATCTTTTCACACTGTGTGTAGAAAAAGGAATTGGTGTGCTAAACTCAAATGTGTGTAGTAGAAAAAAAGTTGTGTACCCATGAGGGTGGAGGTCTGTAGAATAGATCAATGTCCCCTTCTTATCCCACATTAATGATTAGACTGGTGGTGGTTTTCTATATCTGGGCCCGTAGCCGATATGGGCCAACTTCTCCATGGCCTTTTGGCGGGTCACAGAGACAACCCCAGACCCAGATCCATTTCTCTGTATTATAATTAAAGTCTGTGCTCTCACGTTGCAGGGCCGGCATGGCATGTCTGTCTGTGTGTCCTATGGATGGTCCTCATACCTGACCCATATCCCCCATGACATTTAAGGACATTAGTCTGATTTCAGAATCACTACCTGGCTGGGCCAGTGAAACAGGGAGGGAGGTGGTATGGCAGGTTGTGTACCCTGTGCACATCCCATAACAGACAAGTAAACACATTGCTGCAGGTCACTTTCCAAATAAACATGTCTGTGTCTGGTTACTAGCTATAGAAATGTCAAAATAAGAGTATAAAGATGGCCACGTCTATTTATTCCATGGAAAATAATATCAATGTTTTGATCTGTTTGGTGGACTATTTTGGCCAACCAACATAGTGCCTTCGTAAAGTAATCAAACCCCTTGACTTTTTGCACATTTTGTTAAGTTATAGCCTTATTCTAAAACGTATTAAAAATAAAAAACAGAAATACCTAATTTAAATACCAGACCCTTTGCTATGAGAAAATTAAGTTTGGGTACATCCTGTTCCCATTGATCATCCGCGAGATATTTCTACAACTTGAGTGGTAAATTCAATTGATTGGACATGATTGGGAAAGGCACATACCTATATAAAAAGGTCCAACAGTTGACAATGCATGCAAGAGCAAAAAACAAGCAATGAGGTCAAAGGAATTGTCCGTAGAGCTCCGAGACAGGATTGTGTTGAGGCACAGATCTGGGGAAGGGTGCCAAAAAATGTCTGCAGCGTTCTTAAATGGAATTAGTTTGGAACCACCAAGACTCTTCCTAGAGCTGGCATGTGGGGATGCTGTGGGGATGTTTTTCAGCGGCAGGGATTAGGAAACTAGTCAGGATCAAGACAAAGATGAACGGCATGATGAAGTACAAAGACATCCTTGATGAAAACCTGCTCCAGAGCGCTCAGGACCTCAGACTGGGGCGAAGGTTCACCTTCCAACAGGACAACGACGTCAACGCAGGAGTGGCTTCGGGACAAGTCTCTGAATGTCCTTGAGTGGCCCAGCCAGAGCCCGGACTTGAACATCTCTGGAGAGACCTGAAAATAGCTGTGCAGCGACGCTCCCCATCCAACCTGACAGAGCTTGAGAGGATCTGCAGAGAAGAAACTCCCCAAATACAGGTGTGCCAAGCTTGTAGCATCATACCCAAGAACACTCAGGGCTGTAATCGCTGCCAAAGGTGCTTCAGCAAAGTAAAGAGTAAAGGGTCTGAATAATTATGTAAGTTATGAACACGTCTGCAAGTACAGTGAGCAAATTAATACGGTGGTCAAAAAAACACAAAGGAGCAGTAGGTAGCTTTATGGGCGACCTGAACAAATTTGCGTAGAAATTAGTTATAGATACAGTATGTAATTCTCATTGAAAGCAAGGGGGAAAGTTTCGTTTTGCTCTTTTTACACCAGCTTCAAACAGCAGAAAATACGATATTTCGGATTGTTGAATAGATTTCACAGCTATTAGATACAATGATTCTTTGTCACAAATTGAAATAGGCAAACCATTGGAATTTTTTAAACCAGAAAATGGCAGAGCGATTTCTGCCCATTGTACCCTTAAGCAGAGAGGAAGAGGCGAAGCTAGAGGATTTACTCTGCCCAAAATCTGTCCGCATGATATAAGCACTTTTTTGGTCTACGAGAGTGTCGAATTACGTGAGGCTTATTTGATCTAATAGACGTTTCGTAATGTTTAGGCTATTATGATGACATAAATGGATGCACGTAGCATTCTGGCAACTTTGAGAAAAACAACTCAATTGTGCCTGTTGTTCACACGCGTATATCTTCCCTCTCATTGGCTAGAATGGTCCCACCTGATCTCGCCTGCCTTCAATCATTGAGGACATGTATTTCTATTGTTACAGTGGTCACTCGGCTATCTTGTCAATATAATAGATCATCTTTACCTTAAGGTATTAAAATAATCTCAGATCCCAGAAACAGCCATGGCGCCTGACTGTTAGACATAAGTGAATTAGGTGGAAAGATAAACATGTCAGGAAGGCCGAGCGGTCTATGACGCTGCGTTCAGGTCTCAGTCTCCCCTGGAGGCGTGGGTTCAAATCCCACTTCTCACAACATTTTGGTTGTTCCCGGCAACTAAGAGTGCAAAACAATAGCATTATACTCCTACACTTACAAAGATTATTTAGTAACAGCCAAAAACTGTAACAGGGCTGGGAGGCTTTAACTCTGCAGGCTGCCTACGTTCCCCCGGAGGCACTCAAGCTCACTCTGATATCCAGGCAGTAAAATATGGTGTTGTCAGACTAGCAGATAACACTGCTTATCTTTAGAGTTAGAAACACAGAGAGAGGGAGTCTTGGTAGGACGTGACTGTTAGATATGACAGTTGCACATTAAGCTAAATATGTCAGGATGGCCGAGCAGTCTAAGGCGCTGCGTTCAGTTCACAGTCTCCCCTGGAGGCTTGGGTTCAAATCCCACTTCTGACAATTTTTTTTGCTAATCCTGGCAAATGACAGATCAAATGGATAGTGTATTCAGTGACCACTGAAAGTTAATCTGTAAATAAAGAAGGCTAAGCAAGGGTGTGTCACTGTTTCCTTTCCTGCCTTCGCTCAGCTTTCAGCGGTGTCCCGATAAAGCTATTTTAGACTGTCTCTTCCTCAGGTCATGACCACTGATCTGGGGGGACTTGAAAGGTGAAAGCAGTATGAAGACACCTATCCAGTCCCTTCAAATATCAGTAGCAAAGGAACGGACAGGAAACAAGGGCAGAATGCCTTTGAAAGCCTTGGGACAGTGGTGAACTTTAAGAATTGGAATCTTTCCTTTAGCGTCAGCACTGACATCCCAAGTGTCTGCTTACTTCACGGACACCCATTGGTGAGCTACACACCAGCATCTGTTAGGGGGCTCAGAGGAACGCAGGGTAGTCTGGGACTGAAGGAGGGGGCGGCAGGGGTAGTCTGTTACATAAGGCCAGATAACAGTGTGTTTTTTTTGCAGTGTGTTTGTACAGCCCTACTGCCCAGCTTGGAATTTTACTCTCTCTTGTTGCTAGGCAGGATAGCTGAGTTGAACTGGAGTAGATTTGAGTCAGATTGTGTGATACTACTACTTAGGGCTGTCCGAAAAAAAATTCATCTTGGTCAACCGAAAGTAGTCTGTCCTTTCGAACAATCGATTGCTCAACATTTTTAAATCTCTCTCTCTCTCTCTCTCTCTCTCTCAAAATACACGTTTAAAAATATATACACACACAAGTTTGGAATACTACTCATTAGAGGGTTTTTCTTTATTTGCACAATTTTTTACATTGTAGAATAAAAGTGAAGACATCATAACTGACATAACACATATGGAATCATGTAGTAACCAAAAAAGTGTTAAATCAAAATATATTTTATATTTGAGATTCTTCACAGTAGCCACCCTTTGACCTTGATGACAGCTTTGCATTCTCATGGCATATGTGGCATATGTGTTATGTCATAGTTTTGGACGTCTTCACTTTTATTCTAAAATGTAAAAAATAGATCAAATAAAGAAAAACCTTTGAATGAGTAATATTCCAAACTTTTGGCCCCAGTGTGTGTGTGTGCGCAAATATATATATATAATATATTTGCGCACACACACACACACTGGGGGCCAAAAGTTTGGAATATTATAAATATACAGTGGGGAGAACAAGTGTTTGATACACTGCCGATTTTGCAGGTTTTCCTACTTACAAAGCATGTAGAAGTCTGTAATTGTTTCATAGGTACTCTTCAACTGTGAGTGACGGAATCTAAAACAAAAATCCAGAAAATCACATTGTATGATTTTTAAATAATTAATTTGCATTTTATTGCATGACATAAGTATTTGATCACCTACCAACCAGTAAGAATTCCGGGCTCTCACAGACCTGTTAGTTTTTCTTTAAGAAGCCCTCCTGTTCTCCACTCATTACCTGTATTAACTGCACCTGTTTGAACTCGTTACCTGTATAAAAGACACCTGTCCACACACTCAAACAGACTCCAACCTCGCCACAATGGCCAAGACCAGAGAGCTGTGTAAGGACATCAGGGATAAAATTGTAGACCTGCACAAGGCTGGGATGGGCTACAGGACAATAGGCAAGCAGCTTGGTGAGAAGGCAACAACTGTTTGACGCAATTATTAGAAAATGGAAGAAGTTCAAGATGACGGTCAATCTCCCTCGGTCTGGGGCACCATGCAAGATCTCACCTCGTGGGGCATCAATGATCATGAGGAAGGTGAGGGATCAGCCCAGAACTACACGGCAGGACCTGGTCAATGACCTGAAGAGAGCTGGGACCACAGTCTCAAAGAAAACCATTAGTAACACACTACGCCGTCATGGATTAAAATCCTGCAGCGCACGCAAGATCCCCCTGCTCAAGCCAGCGCATGTCCAGGCCCGTCTGAAGTTTGCCAATGACCATCTGGATGATCCAGAGGAGGAATGGGAGAAGATCATGTGGTCTGATGAGACAAAAATAGAGCTTTTTGGTCTAAACTCCACTCGCCGTGTTTGGAGGAAGAAGAAGGATGAGTACAACCCCAAGAACACCATCCCAACCGTGAAGCATGGAGGTGGAAACATCATTCTTTGGGGATGCTTTTCTGCAAAGGGGACAGGACGACTGCACCGTATTGAGGGGAGGATGGATGGGGCCATGTATCGCGAGATCTTGGCCAACAACCTCCTTCCCTCAGTGAGAGCATTGAAGATGGGTCGTGGCTGGGTCTTCCAGCATGACAACGACCCGAAACACACAGCCAAGGCAACTAAGGAGTGGCTCCGTAAGAAGCATCTCAAGGTCTTGGAGTGGCCTAGCCAGTCTCCAGACCTGAACCCAATAGAAAATCTTTGGAGGGAGCTGAAAGTCTGTATTGCCCAGCGACAGCCCCGAAACCTGAAGGATCTGGAGAAGGTCTGTATTGAGGAGTGGGCCAAAATCCCTGCTGCAGTGTGTGCAAACCTGGTCAAGAACTACAGGAAACATATGATCTCTAATTGCAAACAAAGGTTTCTGTACCAAATATTAAGTTCTGCTTTTCTGATGTATCAAATACTTATGTCATGAAATAAAATGCAAATTAATTACTTAAAAATCATACAATGTGATTTTCTGGATTTTTGTTTTATATTCCGCCACTCACAGTTGAAGAGTACCTATGATAAATTACAGACTTCTACATGCTTTGTAAGTGGAAAAACCTGCAAAATCGGCAGTGTATCAAATACTTGTTCTCCCCACTGTATGTATGTATGTATGTATGTATGTATGTATGTATGTATGTATGTATGTATGTATGTATGTATGTATGTATGTATCTGCTCGACTAAAAGAATCTTGGTCGACCAACAGCCTAACGACCAAACAATTGACTAATTGGGGTCAGCCCTACTCCTGCTTCATCAGGGAGTGATCCACTGACTGGCTTATCTGGAAAAAGCTAAGAACCTGTTCAACCACAAGTCTAGACAACAATGCTCAAGTGTTGCCTCCAAGCATTGGAGTACGAACAACTTTCCCCACACTGATCCTAACTGTGACCATTAGGAGGCATAACCTGCCTTGCACAACCACAGAGTTCATGTAAACCAGGTGTAGGCAACTAGAATTAGCCGTGAGTTGACAATTATAAATCACAGACGGCCGGTCTTGTTGCCGACCCCTGATGTAAACCAACAAAAAGCGTTTTTAACTCTAACAACCACAGAGTCTGGGTCAAGTGCAGTCAGACTCACCAATGCCAGTGTTTGCACTGACCACCAGCATGGCAAAGTCTGGGCAGTAGCTGGTCAGGCCAAAGATGGTTGTCTTCAGGTACTTGTGGTGGCCGGCCAGGTCAATGAACGTGATCATCTTAGAGGCACTCTCACATATCTCCTCTGCCGTCCGCGACTCACTGTAGTTCACCACCTGAGTAGGGACACAAGAGGTCAAAGGTTTAAAATAACAAGCAAACCTATCCAGTCCTTTCATCGATTAGTGGCCATGAAAAAGCCATTTGAGAGTTTGGGACATGGCCAGTCCTTTCCCCTCACCTCTCCTTTGCTGTTGAAGCCGAGAATCTCAAAGCTGATGCTGGAGGTGCGGCCGGTCTGGATCTCGTGGAGGTGTCTGAAGAGGTTGAGTCTGGCCCGGCCTCGCCCGTTATCCAGCTCACCCTGTGTCAGCACGCCTAGCAGGGTGGACTTTCCTGAGTCAACGTTACCTAGTACAGCCACCCTCAGGTCCAGGAACTAAATACAAAACACACATGTATCAACGTTGACCTAGTCACACGTAGCCAACTTATCAGCAAATGTAGTAGTAATTGTACTAGTACAAGTAGTGACTCTCGCTGTCAACAGCCAAGGTTAAACACACTTAACGGTATACAAGCTTCTCATGAGGTCACTAACCTGCTGGTCGTCTGGCACCTTCCTTATGAGCACCTCAGCGACCTTACGGGGGAAGTCCGCATCGTGGTCCACCTCTCGCTCTCTGAGAATGGTGATGTCAGCTCCAACCCTTCACATCAAAAGTAAATGAAAAGTCAATTACAAGTATAACATTGGCCCAGAAATACATCTGGTACAATAATTGCACAAGCAATTTGATCACATCTTTAAAAAAGGGAGTACACGAGAAGGCTGCCAGTGTGTTTACAATCTAAACAGTTGGCGTGTGGGTCGTACTTCTCTGCCATCCTGCCTAGGGTCTTTAGCGATGACCTCAGGTCTTCCTCTGATAGGCCCACCAGCATGCCGTTGTCGTCGACACCAATCTGATAGACAGCCTCACCCCGCCCCTCCTGTAGACGCCATTTCATCTGTGTGGCCAGGTGTTCAAAGCGGTATTGCGTGGGGTCGATCAGCTTCAGCTGTAGAGGGGGAGAGTAAGCTGAGACTAAAGAGCTGAAGGAATGGTGTGGCTAATACCTCGGTTCAGGCTAATAAATGGCTAATACCTCTGTTCAGGCAAATTCATGTGTCTAGTTTGCACTTTGCAGGTGGCGAAAATAAGGTTTGAAGGCAGCAGCTGTCCACTGGTCCTAAAAATGGCGGTGTTAATCCACTGTGGTAGGACATGAACATGTTTGGGTTGCAGCCAGACTATTCACTGCTCTCTGGTCATAATACACCTTTACATCGTGAACAGAAGAGTGAAACAAAGCTACATTCAGCGTTTTCTACTAGCGCCGGCTGTCGGCTAAACAGACGATTATAGTGCCTGAGGCTGAAAGATTCATTTTTAGAAGCTCACCTGCATACAAGTTGGTAATTTTGTTCACACACACACTAGGTTGTTATCCAATGTGCAATTGACATGAGCTTTTCACCAGAGCTTTTGCCAGAGAATTTAATTTTCCATTATCTACCATAAGCCACCTCCAACATTGTTTTAGAGAATTTGCCAGTGCATCCAACCGGCCTCACAACCACAGACAATGTGTAACCACGTCAGCCCAGGACCTCCACATCAGGCTTCTTAACCTGCTGGATCTTCGGAGACCAGCCAGCTGATGAAACTGAGTTTGCACAACCCAAGCTGTCAGCGTCCTCATTTGCGTACTCATTGTCCTCACCAGGGTCTTGACCTGACTGTCGTAAACAATTTAAGTGGGCAAATGCTCATCTTTGATGGCCACTGGCACGCTGGAGAAGTGTGCTATTCATGGATGAATCCCGGTTTCAACTGTACCGGGTTTATGGACTTATGGCGTCATGTGGGCAAGTGGTTTTCCCACATTGTGAACAGTGCCCCACGGTGGCAGTTGAGGCCAATTGTCGTGCCATTCATCCACTGCCATCACCTAATGTTTAAGCACGATAATGCACAGCCTCATGTCACAAGGATCTGAACACAATTCCTGGAAGCTGAAAATATCCCAGTTCTTCCATGGCCTGCATACTCACCAAACATGTCACCCATTGAGCATGTTTGGGATGCTCTGGATAGACCAGAACAACAGCGTGTTCCAGTTCCCGCCAATATCCAGCAACTTCACACAGCCATTGAAGAGGAGTGGGACAATATTCCATAGGCCACAATCAGCCTGATCAACTCTATGCGAAGGAGATGTGTCGCACTGCATGAGGCAAATTCTGATCCACGCCCCTACCTTTTAAAAAATATTTTAAGGTATCTGTGACCAACAGATGCATATCTGTATTCCCAGTCATGTGAAATCCATAGTTTAGGGCCTAATTTATTTAAATTGACTGATTTCCTTATATGAACTGTAACTCAGTAAAATCTTAGAAATTGTGGCATGTTGCGTTAACATTTTTGTTCAGTGTTGCTTTAAAAATAGCTACATTTTGTCGGAGACGGCGCCATTGGACACGCCAACTACCACTACTGCTGAATCCTAGGGGAAACACTGATTTCTTATCATAAAATAAGGTTAATAAAAAATGTATGTAAATCATAAAAACAATTCCTCAAATACTTTCATTTGTGTGCTCCTAAATGTGCTCCTTGTAAGAAATGTCTGTGAATTTGCATGTCCTCTGTAATGTAGCCTAAGTGGTAACGATGAGTCAAAATCCACTAAGCCTTATTGTTGTTTTCTGGCACATGAATTTATTATTTTCTTTTGCGAGTTTCATATAGGAGCCACCTTTAATTTATTTTTCAAGATAAATGTGGGCAATGTGCTATTTAAATAATTATTCCATTCTAATAAAATACATAATATGAAGAACATCATTGTGGCAATTAAAACTGGTAATAAGACTTGAGAAGACTGGTTGAATGTTAAAAAAAGGTTTAATGTACTTTACTTAGAAAATAGTTGAGATCATATAGTCATGTCCTTCTACATATAGTATCACAACAAATTGTTCCAATCTGGAAAGTAAAATTGCATGGAATCAAGGCATTAGAATGTACCAGAGGCCACCAAAATATGTCTTTTGGCACATTTTTGGGGGAGGCCTGGCAGGCTACTTTTTCTATTTGGCTCCAGGTACTTGTGGAATACACTGTACATCACTAACCTGGTTACTGTAGTAACTAACTGGTTATTGTAGGTCTCTGAGAAGTTCCCATTTGGCCTTACCCTGAGTAGATCACTCCGATGTGGAGTGATATAAACTAGGGCTAGGCTATTCACTTGTGAAGTAAAGCTGAAATATAGACAACCAATGGTGGAGGCAAGATTAATGGAAACTGGCAGGCCTTCCATCAGCTGACAACTGCTATTCCCCAGTAATGAGTGAGCAAAGGTGTTATGACACGACACATGTATAACAACGTATTTCAGCTTACCTTGTACTCTATATTCCCCTCTTCAGCCTGAAAGAGAGGAGAGGACTGCATTGTTATGTTGGACCAAAGAGAACTGATACAATGGTGCATATTCTTCTCTAAAAAGGAACAAATAACCCCAATCTGACTGAAAGAACAGTATCCAACAGTAAATGAATGGAGTGGGTGGTTGGAAAACTGTTAAAAGTCGCTACATTGTTTCAACTAGCCATAAAAGAGTCTATATAATGCAAGGTGATGCAACTTTGGCTTACATTGCTCTTTGAGTAGATTTCCAGATTATTCTGTGAACTAAACACCACATACAGACAGAGAATGAAAAACAATAGACCCTACATTAGTGGTCACCAGCCGGGCGATCACGATCTACTGGTCGTATCCAAGGCATTACTAGTCGATCGGCAAACATTTCTGTAAAAAAAACAACGATAAAGTGCTTCTCACACTGTTGGCGGTAGGGGCACCCGATTCAGCTGCACTGTGGCCGGGTAGGCGAAGTGTTCCCATTTTGAACCATCTCGTGTCTGAAGGTACAAACTGCCTTCCTGGTGGGCCCGGAGAGCAAATCAAGTGCACTTTAGGCCTACCGCTGACCGCTGGATGGCTCAGATTACAGTGTCGGCAGTAACAAAGCAGGCGTAAAAGAAAGCTACAGCAAAGTTGATACTCTGAGATTTAAAAAAAAAAAAAAACATGAATAGAGAGAGAGACTGTCAACGAATATAGCAAAGAGCTGCTGTTTTTTTTTACGAGTGAGTTCATGTTTGTTCTTACTCAGCACTGTCACTTTTTACTCAACACTTATAAGCCATAAAATGTGTGTTCTTCCAACTTCCACTACAAACAGCACTGCAGCTGTAATGAATGAGTAGGAAAGTGTATTGATAGGTTTACATTGTTATTAGCGGTTTGGGTATTTTTTTATATCGAGGAATATTTCACTTTCTCTGTTCATAGGAGTAACATAAATTTGTGCATGAGGCAGAAATAATCCGGTGCGACTCAAATTTCACAATCAGCTTTTTGGTCAGTGTCAGCAGAGGAAAGGGAGGTGGACCATCAGTCTGCTGCTCTCTCCCGCCACTGACCATCAGTCCAGTAAAATAAAAACAAAAATTGTTTAAATGTATGCTCACTCAGCTGTGCCTCACAAGTTATACAACAACTGTTCCATTATCGGTGCGATAATACAGCCTACCTCAAATTTTGAAAAATTGGTTTGAACAATGCATTGGCAGGGCAATTTAAGCAAAGCCAATATGCAGTGATGATGTATTAGGCCTATAGCCTACTACATGGGTTCCCAAAGTGGGGGTCGCGACCCAGACACAAGATGATTTCCAGAATATGCGAAATACAATTTTAAAAACTATAAATCATTTTAACCATAATAGTTACAAAAGGAAAAAATTGTACTTACAATTTTAAATAATACAATTCAGATTTTAAAAAACATCAGCCTACTGATTTTCTTATTTTTGCAACCCCCGAGGTGATTACGACAGATTAGCGACAGCATCAGTTGAGGTAATTTTCAGAGCCAAACGAAACATAGCGAACACTTAGAGAATTAGCTCAAATCAAAAGGCTTAAGCCTAGCATATTTTCGACAACATGAAACGTTGGTTAATACCGACCAAAGACAAAGCAGAGGCCAGCAGAGAAGCAGTTCCACCGTCAGAAAGGCCATCAACCTCTGGTACGGGAGGAGGCCGCTGTGTGGGTAAGAACATCCATCAGCAGTCAGACCAGCCTTCCTCCTCCAAGTGTCGAAAGTATCGAGAGGAATATATACAGTATGGATTCACATGCGTCGTTGTCAACGAAGTACAACATCCCCAATGTGTCGTGTGCACTGAGGTGCTTGCACGTGAAAGCCTAAAGACCGTAAAAATGCTACGACACTTGAAAACCAAGCACTCCTCTCTTGCTGCGAAAACAGTAAACTTTTTCCGCCGAAAGGAACAAGTTGCTAGGCCAAAAGAACCAAACAAACAACAATCCCCCTACCAAAGCTCAAAAGGCATCATATGAGGTGGCATACTTAATTGCAAAGGCAAAAAAGCCACACACAAATCGGGGAAACCCTAATCAAAACCCACTGCAATATCTATAAGTCAAGCTATGCGTGGAGAAAAACTGGCCCGTGAGCTAGAATCAGTGCCGGCCTAACGGCACCATTGCCTGGCGCATCACAGCCTTAGCCCAGGACATAAAAAGTATCAGCTGATTGACAGAGCGAAGAAAGGGAAATATGCTTTGCAGTTAGATGAATCCATAGATATATCAAACTATGCCCAGCTGCTTGTATTCGTCAGATACAGTTTTGATGGAAAACTTGAGGACATACTTATTTGCACTGAGCTCGATGGAACGTGCACAGGCGAGGACATTTTCACAAAACTTGACAACAAACTAAAAGAAGAAGGACTGTCTTTGGATGAGTGCATTGGTGTTTGTACAGATGGTTCTGGGGCGATGCTGGGGAAAAAGAAAGTCTTACAAGTGGCGCCTCACGTAAATTTCACACACTGTATTATACATAGAGAAGCTCTTGCAAGAAAAACACTCGACCCAGAGGTTAAAAGTGTAATAAAAATTGTCAACTACATAAAATCGCGCCCACTCAACACCAGGCTGTTTGCCACACTCTGCAATGAACTAGGCTCAGAGCATGAGGGCCTGCTGTTCCATACTGAGGAGAGGTGGCTTTCGCAAGGAAATGTTCTCACTCGCCTGTATGAGCTGCGGGATGAGATGCACTTATTTCTGATGGAGAATGACTCGCTGACCACCTGACTGACCCTGACTGGTTAACTAAGCTAGCATATTTGTCTTGCATATTTGATCAACTGAATGGACGTAATATGTCATTACAAGGTGAAAACACAAGCATCCTGTCGCTGAAAGATAAAATCCATGCATTCAAGAGGAAAGTAAAACGTTGGACTGCGCGAGTTGAAATGGGTAGTATTGATACCTTTCCTGAGCTGAATGAATTCATGGAGGAAAAAGAACTGAGTGTTAACACTGTGAAGCAGTCTATCACTACCCACCTTCAAGCCCTCCTGGAACGCTTGAATAAGTATTTCCCAGAGGATACAACTCCGGAACAATACGACTGGATAAGATCACCATTCAGTGTAACGACCGTACAACACCTGTCATCTGACCTGGGGGACACACTGGTTGAACTGTCAAGCGATCGAACCTTAAAGACAGCGTTTCATTCCAAGACGCTGGCTGAGTTCTGGATTTCAGTTGAGAGGGAATACCCACAGCTATCCAAGGCCGCAATGGATGTACTGATGCCGTTTGCATGTACATACTTATGTGAAAAGCCTTTTTCAGCACTGACATGCATAAAAAATAAGTACAGATCGCGATTGAACGTGGAGGATGATCTCAGAGTGGCAGTCTTCAAAATTAAAAAAAATCCTTATGCCCTTGTTTGAATAGCCTAGGCCTATTAGTGCGTGTGTATACTTCAAACACCTCCGGGGTTAATGGGGGTTGAAAAGTTTGGGAACCCACGGTTTACTGTTAAAACAAATCTGAGCGGTAGATCTCAGCTTGCATTTTTACTTAGAAAGTGATATTGACTCAGAAAGGGTTGGAGACCACTGCCCTACATGGGGATTCTAAATCTAAAAACTATACTTGACTGTATCAATTAAGTGTCAATTGTGTTTCAAGGGTCGCCAACATAGTTAGGAGACTCCTTGTATCCCTTTATTGCTTATACTATGTTGCAGTCTCATACATTTATAGAGGCCAAGAGTGAAATACCCCTGCACTCCATAGCATTTCTATCATAAAGCAATGTGCATACGTGTGCTATCTGGTGCCAGAATGTCAAGAGAGACGTGTTCTAGCTAGCTAACAATACAGTGGGGGATATATATACACATTTAGCAGCCCGTTAAAGTCAATGGGAAATAAAGTTAAAATACTAAGTAATACACTCTAGCTAATTATTCTGCGAGGAGGCTCTATTCTATCAACATTTCTAGAGAGAAAGCAGTTAATCAGCTCTGCAGAGGATTTCAGGGTCAAACTGGCGGCTGCGTCTGCCTTCCCTTCAGTCATCTACACTCAGCAGGCGAGGCAAGCCGCCCCCTTGCTATTTACAAACACAGCTGTTCCAGTTTTTGTATCTAGCTTAGATAGCTAGTAACGTTAGCCAACAAACCATTGGACAAAATGAAACAACATTAAAGGGAACTATCTGGCTAACTTGGCTATAGTATCGTTTTGTTGAAACTATTTTGTTCAATAAACAACCAACGATGCTACATAATGTATTTTGTAGAACTAGCTAACGTAGCTAGCCTTTAGCTACGTGTCACTGCCTCTCTAGCCAGGAAGCTAGTTAATAGTGTAAAATGACTGTTTGCAGACACTTGTTTCAAAAAGGCAGTCAGATAAGAACTTCAAACATAAGGTGGTTACAAAGATGTATTTGGATAATATGCATGAATAAAAGTATTGTATGCACAAACTAATTTTATGAGTTTTTAGAAAGAAACTTTAGAAATAAGCTAACGTAAGCCCAACTGCAGGCTACGGAAATTTCAATCAATGGGAGCATAACTGCTTACCTCTGGGGGTAGATTCGCCGGGGGAAGATATGGGGGGTTATTACTTGGTTTTGAGTTTCGGGATGACCGACTCTTCGCTTTTTTGGCATTCTTCGAACACTTTTTAGAACCCATTCCGAAGCCATTTCCCGAACTAACGTTAGACCCAACTCCTTGGCAACCAGAATTCTGCCCGGAACCTGAACCAAAAAGCTCCGATACACGCGAATCCATTACTTCGGAACCGTGTGTACGCTAGCTATGTACGATCTGAAATAGAAACTTCCTAAAACCGAGACATTCAAGCGTAGTTTAGGAAGAGTTTTAAAAAGAGCGAGAAGGCCAACGCAACTACCAGCTGGTTTGAATTCCTGCCCCCCACTACAAAGACGACAATAACAACTCCGCGTCGTTGACTAGTTTCGAGTTGACAGCGGATATACGTCATGTTTCCTATTTAAAGTAGATAGCTACGTCAGTATAGTTCAGCAATACAACATATTTGGGATTGTTCGACATTGCAGCCTTCAGTGTAAGCGACTGCCGACTGACTGATCTACAAATCACCTTGCATCATAAATAACGACACATTATTGGTTTTAGATCAGTCAGTCAATCCCAATTTATCCATGATAGGCTACATCACGGTTTTAAAACGGCCAAAATGTTGCAAGTCTTTTTTATTAGCTACTTAAAGGTGCATTTATATTACCTATATTTGAAGATTAAGTAAACTTTTATATAACTTTATAACTGATTGTGTAGAAATACCATTTGTTATTGAGTTAATACAAGTTAAGATGTTTATTTTAACCTAACAAATAGGCCTAAACTGTATGATGTTAGGTTGTTACTGCAGGAACCAACTTGTATGAAAATGTATAGTGTTCAATACTACCACCATGTGGTCACAAACCAAAAAATATATTGGGCTTTCGGGGAGGTGCATCTGTGATAGCCAAAAGTCGAACACTGTTTTGGTTTTTCAACAGCAAGGCTCAGTGCAACATGACAGTGTTGCCATTGTTTGTAAACGTTTCTCTTTGTAATGTTGAAATAAGTGTCAGGTAGCCTAGCGGTTAGAACGTTGGGCCAGTAACCGAAAGGTCGCTGGTTCGAATACCTGAGCCTACAAGGTGAAAAACCTGTCGATGTGTCCTTGAGCAAGGCACTTAATCCTAATTTGCTCCAGGGGTGCCGTACTACTATGGCTGACCCTGTAGGTAGGCTGACATTGTAAATAAGAATTTTTTCTTAACGGACTTGCCTGGTTAAATAAAATAAAAAAGCATGTCTCCAACCTCCATATCACACACATGCTGTAAACATACACAGTGGGCAGTTTATAAGGTACACCCATCTCAAATAAAATAGAAAATGTTATTTGTCACATAGACCTTTCCGTGAAATGTGTATTTATGAGCCCTTACTGAACAATGCAGAGTTTTACAAAAGTAAGTAAGAAACTTGATAAATAAACTAAAGAAAAAATAGTAACACAATAAAATAACAATAACAAGGCTATATACAAGTAGTACCGGTACCGAGTCAATGTGCCGGGGTATGGGTTAGTAGAGGCAATATGTACATGTAGGTAGGGGTAAAGTGACTATGCATACATAATAAACAGAGAGTAGTAGCAGTGCATGTGAAGAGTGTGAAGGACTACCATCAGCATGAAGCAACAGGAACCAGGATTTCGTCTGACCAGGCAATGTTTTTCCACTCCTCAATTGTCCAGTGTTGGTGATCGCATGCCCACATTACTACCAGCATTAAAACATGCACAATAATACAGGATACCATTACAAAAATGCACGCCCATTAAAATGCTGTAAAACTGCAGTACAATGAAATAATGTTTAATTAATTTTATTTGGTAGCTTGCTGTGTGTGTTGGCTTCTAATGGTAATATTTTATCTGGGTTAGCTAATTACACTGTTTATTGAGCTGCACATTTTATTCTGTTCCGCTGAATGCTGTTGCTAGAGACGCAACCCAGTTGTTTTGTCTTTTTGTTCTGTATCTATGTTCTGTATCTATGGACGCAACCCAGTTGTTCATTCTAAATGTTCCATTGCCATACTGGCTGGCATTGTTCTTATCCCTTGCTTGCTAGCTAGCCAACTACGGCTAACTTACAGTCACGTCAAAAAGTGAAGCCAGAATAACAGCAAAGTAACTGCATTAGCATTTATTTAAGCTGTTTTCTAGTGACATTTATTTGGATAAATCAATAACAATAAGCTAATGAGGCGCGATTTCGCCTGGCATAGAAACACTGTTTTTTTAGAGGACCTAGCCAACAACACAGCTACAGTAACACAATCACCTCAAACTGAAGCTGGAAAGACTGCAAATTAGCTGTGTTTCATTTGACCTTTTTTCAATTAAAATTGTTTGTATATATCCATAAAAATTATGCCAGCTGATTCATGACTGGCTGAGAAACGCTGCCTGCCTGTCTGTTTCGTCCCGACTCCCAACACATTCATTACTATGGGACAGCAGGAGATCAAATTTCAATATTGAAACAATGTTACAAGGTTTATACAAATTTCCGCTGTTAAAAACAAAATGTAAGTCTAAAAGAAATGTGAGATATGTCTAGATGCTTTTTATAGTGGAGATCAAGTTCATAAATTGCCTGGCTGGGCTGATGAGACAGTGGATTGCGCAGTCAGTTGGAACAGAGTAAATAGGCATTTAAACGTCATAGATTTAGCCGGTGGCAATTTGTGGAATAGGCACCGGCTGGAATGCGGTTTTAACCAGCATTCAGGATTAGACTCACCCATTGTATACATTTCTGTGTTGGAATGGTATGGGTGCACCCCAACAACAGAACGTTGTGGGCATATACCAGTCATTAAAAGTAGTCATGCGAGTAGACCGTTGATTGACCAGCTCATCCTCATGACATCATGCTCCATGAGGAATTTATTTTTTTATTATGTTTGAGATACAAGTTAGAGGTAGGGTTTTTGAAGGTGTTTTTCTCCAATTTATGCTTTGGCCACAAATATAAGTATAGGATGAGTCAACAACATTATTTGTGTATTAGTTAACAGAATATGAACTTTTAAAAGTGAGATTTTCACTGGACAGTTATTTTTCAGGAGATGGCTAGAAACAATAACTGGTAATGGTGCATAGTTTTAGAAAGTTCTGGAACTCTCCTTTCTGATAAAAATAATATGAATTGCTGAGGTGTACAATACTCACTTTTTAGGACACAAGCTCAAGTAATATTATGAAAATATGAAAGATCCTATAATATGTTTTCCCTATTCAAAGTGGGGCAATAGGGTTACCTTTGTTATAACTGTAAAATAAACATGATCATTCTTAGTGACAGTACAATATTGGCACCATTTCATATAACTGACGACACAGACTTTTGTACGAAATGATAAATTCTACAAAATAATGTTGTATTTTTTCCTGTTCCGGTCTATAAATACATCTGAGAAAATGACAGCTACATGAAACCAAATATTTGTAAAACGTAACCAAGATAGACCACAGGCCATTGTTTCAAATGGGAACTTGTGGGCAGAACAAGCATGGAGGTGGGTCGAGCCAAGCACGAGCTAGCAAGATCCTATTGGCTCTTTGTAGCATGCATGCACATATTTCCGTTAGAGAACGCCTACTCTGTGAAGTGTGCTTGTGCAATATCTCAATTTGCCTTTGCAATTTGCCTCTGCCCTACATTTTTTTAACTTTGGCAGAGAGTAAAGTCTACAAAACATTGTCCACTCTGTTTGTAACATATTCTAGTTTTGGGAACAGAACATTTTATTGCAATCACATGTTTAATCGATGAGAAAATTAGCAGAATGTCGGCCAAAATCCATCTCGTTCCATCTTCTCCCACTGCCGGCAACTGGGCTTCCTCTCACTACCATATTTGGAAACGCCAAGAGGATGCTTCACATTTATTAATCTGGTGAAATATCTGTCTCATTGTTCTATCTGTGATTAATCTGCTATTATTGCATCCACTAGACTCTCATTTTTCATGTACGCTATTGCAAGCGCAGCTACGAGGTTCACAGTCACAGAAAATCGTTCCTTTGTGTGGATAGGCCAGAAAATGTGCCTGCGAACCTCACAGCTGCGCTTGCAATAGCGCAAATGAATCAGGACAACCAGCGCTTTTAGGGAGTCTAAAGCAAATGATGTTGCCCTGTTCACAGAGCATGCTGTACACAGAAACATCGGTCGGAACCGATCCAGAACCACTACATAGGGTCTTAACATCTATTTGTTAAATACCCACCGCTCCAATCTCATTACAAGACAATTATCAAATAGAAAGGTGTGTTTTATTGATGCAAATAAGTCACATCTGTGACATAACCAAAGATAAAATGTAGGCCTAGATTCAATCCGTATTGTGAAAGATCCACGCTAATTGTTGGTGGAGACTGCATTCACTGTAAATGCTGCATATGTTGGCTCAGTTGGAAATTACCTTTACATTTCAAGTTCAGGTTTTGTGCGTTCACATGGTTTAAAACCTGTTTAGAATTGTGATTGGCTAATGGCAAACAAGCTTCGTCAACCATAAAATAAAAGTACAGCTATCATGCTCATAAACAAATTATAGTGTTAAAAATCTATGTTATTAGATTGTCTTTTATAAATAATGTTTTGTTGTTGCATTTAACTGCAGAAAATGCTGTTATCAAGGTAATTTCCTTAGTACAGTATGTGACGTCAGAGTTCAGAGATGATAGACGAGTTTCCCAGTGTTCAAGTGAATTTTTCCCAGTCGTATGCTGGCCAACGCAGGAGGCCTTTTGCCTTTTGGTAGGCCGTCATTGTAAATAAGAGTTAACTGACTTGCCTAGTAAAATAAAAAAACATTTAAGAATTCAAGATATTTTAGAAAGCATAATCAATCCAGTTTTACTGACACCATTTCCAACCACTATGTAGGTAAAACTTGAAGACAGGGCCCATCTCTTGTAGGCTCCTGCTGGATATCACTAAGGTGTAGTCTGCAAAACAACAAACCCATTAGCCTAAATGGAACTAGTGGAAGTGAAGGGCAGAAAGAATATATTCCCTAAATGCAATGATTTCTTGAACACTCTCTAATTTAGGAACTCTGGAGAAATGAAGTGGGTGTGGTTGAATTATACTTAAATCTCTGGTGAGGCAGCTGCATGTTGCTAAACAAAAAATAACATACAAATATCCATGTCTGTCTTTGATAAGAGCTCACTGCAGGGTTTTTGTTTTTCCCATAAAACTTGCAGCCCACTTTTTTTCTTTTTCTTTTAGGAATGTGGAATGTGGAGCAGGTCAACTCTGATTGGTCAGAATGGCTGTGATGTAGGGGTTCTGCCCATTCAGACATAGGAGAAGAAGTGTGGAGAAGTTTACAGTAGTGAGTTATTTCGCACTCACTCACACACATACCCTAACTTTCTCACACTTCAGGATGAACCATCCACTGCATTTCACTCTCCTGTTCCTCTCCTTGGGATTTCTGTACCAGACCACCACCAGTGCTGTTCTTATGGACAAACTGGCAAACAGCAAAATCTGTGCAGATGAGGAGTGCTCATGTGAGTAAAGTAGATTGTATGCATCTTACTGATCGGAAGGCCATTGTTGGAGAGTATGGATTTTTGTTCTCTATTCAGACATTCTAGATTTTTTGAGGGTTGTGACAATGCAATGCACCCATCCATCAATCCAGTCAATGCTGGCTTTATATGTGATTTGACAAAAAAGAGTGCACAGTCAATGTTATTTTTTTTTATATATATATGCTGTAGGTCATTTGCTTTCATGTTGTTTTTGTTGTTGTTCCCTCTCAGATGCTCTCTCTATGGCTGTGGCTCTGGATGACTTCACTGCTCCTGACTGCAGATTCATTAACATCAAGAAGGGCCAGACGATCTACGTGTACTCCAAACTCACACCAGAGGAGGGCACTGGAGTCTTCTGGTCTGGAAGTGTACGTTCTGTGATGACTGGCTTGTTTCCGGAGTTACAGAAACATTTTCATCACGATTAATAATATGTTTTTAGAAAATGGTCCATCCGAACCATTTTTGTCATATGTAAAGAACCTAGTGAAATTATTCCACATGATCAATGTACCAATCAAATCAGGTGATTCTATGTCACATTTTGTTGGTAGTGAGGTACCTTTTGACGTGCATCTTGCTGTGCCTGTCACATTTCTTTATCGTTTTGAACTGTGTAACGTGTGAGATTCGGGCAGAAACTCACAGATATGTGACTCGATCACACAGATGCATCTATTCTGCTCTTCCTAAACCTGCCCTTAGATCCGTTTTTTTCTGTCATGGTGAATCACCTTAGCACATCTATCTAGCACCATGTTCCTCCCTCTGGCAGGTTTACAGTGAGCGTTATGTGGACCAGATGGGCATCCTCGGCTACTTCCCCAGTAACCTGGTGAAGGAGACTACCAAGTTTAAGAAGGATACCGATACTGTGGAGATCCCTACTGCCGTGAGTATTACCTCAACTTCCACGCATTCAACACTATAGCTACCAACAACATGTTGAATGTCTCCATTTGTCTTCTCACTCAGTAGCTGCATAATCACAGGCGACCAACAGTTCCAGAAGTATTACATATTGTTGTAGTTTTGATCATTGTTGCATTTGTTCTCTCTTGCAGGATGTTGACTTCTACTGTTTTTGAATCTCTGGATGATGTAGACCACAAGGTCTCTTTTTTGATCAGCTGTTTTACTTTATTCTGAGAATTACAAAGGAAATATGCGGAAATAGAGATCCCTATGATCTGCGGAGCAAAGTTTTTATCATTTCAAATACTTTTCTTGTATTTTGATATAGAGAATGTTTCAATAAAACCCCCTTTATCCCATTATTTGTACTGTACGTGTTGTGTCTTCTCAAATCAGGGATCAAATGATCACTAATAAGACTAAAACACATTTTCTAAGCTTACTGTAGGTTATATTACACTTGTTGGAGTTTGAAACATACAACAGCATCACAGTGTTGAGGGTAGGATGGTGTGTGTTGGAAAGCCTCCTGTATGTTTTGGATGTGTTTAGATCCTTGGTAAACAGGATCGCAGAGTAAGCCTGCCCAGATTATGGAGGTTACCTTGTTTCATAGGATTAGGTGTTATGAAAAGCACCACTGAAAACATTTTGATAAAATATTAGTGGAAGGTTATATCAATTTGATATGCTTGGAAACAGGAAGGAAGGAGAAAAGCGTGACATTGATTTTGCAGTTGATGAGGCAACACCTGGGTATGACACACTTAATAGAAGCAACCTAATGAGTTTATATTAGGTTATAGAGTAATAAATACCTCAAGAAAAAATATTATGTGAAGATTTGTTAAGAAGATATTTAACAGATGAGCAGTGGAAATAGAAAGGTGATTTTTGGCCATATGGAGCATTAACACCAGACAAGTTGTGTATTTATCTGTGGTGATGAATTTCTCTGGAGATGCATCCTGGTCTGTGGATGTTGAATGGCTGAAAATGTAAGATAATTATGTTTAAGAGCACATTCTCTTCCTCCTGCTGTAGTAGTATTAATGGATATTACCTAATTAAATTTGCTTTCCTGAATTAAGCTCTTTGTAGCAGTGTCAAACCTTCATTTACGTAACCCAGCAAAGGTCGTCATAACCTGGAAAAAAGTAAGCAAATATTTGTGTGTCACAGTGGAAAAAGGATTAGA
The DNA here is from genome assembly GCA_023634145.1 of Thymallus thymallus. Taxonomy (NCBI): domain Eukaryota; kingdom Metazoa; phylum Chordata; class Actinopteri; order Salmoniformes; family Salmonidae; genus Thymallus; species Thymallus thymallus. Next base: position 17,727,771 of record CM042389.1, on the reverse strand, counting down.
TCACTTTGTTTCCTCTCTCTTTCCTCTTTCATAAACATTTGCATATTTGCATATATTTTATTAACTCTGTGAGAAAGGTAAATACATAAAACTATTTTTTCAGTATACCTTTACATTGAGGCTAATTCAAAATGTGGTTGCATAGTCTTGTCTCTCGCTCTCTGTCACATGCACATACACACACACAAGCATGCACCAACACATGCATGCACCTACACTGCATTCAAAAGTATTCAGACCCCTTGACTTGTTCCACATTTTGTTATGTTAAAGCCTTATTCTAAAATGGATTACATTTTTTAAAATCCAGCCAGAACCCGGACTTGAACCCAAAGCGTGTAGCGTCATACCCCAGAAGACTTGAGGCTGTAATCGCTGCACAAAGTACTGAGTAAAGGGTCTGAATACTAATGTAAATGTAATATTTCAATGTCTTATTTGTAATACATTTTGCAAAAAATTCTGAAAACCTGTTTTTGCTTTTGTCATTATGGGGGTGTGTAGATTGATGAGGAATAAGGCTGTAACATAACAACATGTGGAAAAGGTCAAGAGGTCTAAAAACCTCCAGAATGCACTGTATGTGTATTCACACACCACACACGCACGCACACACACACACACACACACACACACAGATAGAGAGAGAGACACACCTACACTCAGAAACGCATCAACACATGATTGTGTTATTCGGTGTGAATGAACATTCGCTGTGTGTATGAGTGTGAAGGGTATGTGAAAGTGTTGAAGGCAGGTTTAGCCTGAAGCGCAGTGTAAGGTCATCAGGGATTTGTGGTGGAGGTGAGATACTGAGGTATGGTAATGACCCATCTGCTGCCATGGCAATGGAACCCAGGCCTACATGCTCACCTTGAGAGAGAATGCAGATAAGCTTTGGAATTCGAAAGATATTAATAGATAGATAGATAGATAGATAGATAGATAGATAGATAGATAGATAGATAGATAGATAGATAGATAGATAGATAGATAGATAGATAGATAGATAGATAGATAGATAGATAGATAGATAGATAGATAGATAGATAGATAGATAGATAGATAGATAGATAGATAGGTACTTTATTGATCCCCCGGGGGGGAAATTTCATAATTTGAAATGTCATGTTTTTCATTTCCTAATGTTAATGCATTTGCTTATGGGTTGGTAATGACACCCCGAGGAAGGCAGCTGCCAAAACCTTGGTAACTATTAATGAATCATTTGCATCAAAGCAAGAGTGGGTGCCCAAATCCTCTTTTGAATTCTGATTGATAAAGTCCCAATTAATACTAACTGGAAAAAGTGTATGACTTTGCTAAAATTGCATCTAATATTTGAGTATTTAATCTATGTTCCATATATACTACCGGTCAAAAGTTTTAGAACACCTACTCATTCCGGGGTTATACTTTATTTTTACTATTTTCTACATTGTGCAAAGCTGTCATCGACCACCAGCTTGGACATGAATGCTTTCCACACAGGAAATAAACTGCGGACCTCGGTCAGACATGATGTCCTCCGGAAGTCCATACAATCGGAAGACCTGTTGAAATAGCACCTCAGCGAACTGGAGGGCAGAGGGGAGGTCGGGTAGTGGTATGAATCGGACCATCTTGGAAAATCTATTCACTACCACGGCGATGGTGGTTTTCCCCTCTGCTGGCGGTAGGTCGATCAGGAAATCTACCGCTATGTGTGTCCACGGCCGCTGAGGTACTGGTAGGGGCAGGAGTTTTCCTGTAGGAGCCGTTCTCGGCGCCTTTGACTGTGCGCACACGACACATGACAGTACATAGTGTGGCACAGTCCTCCCCATGCCAGGCCACCAATATTTATCCCGGAGCGCCTCCAGGGTCCGACTGATACCTGGGTGTCTGGTGGCTGGTGTTGTGTGCACCCAGGTTACCAGTCTTCCCCGCACTCTCCGTGGGACATATGTCTTTCCCGGAGGGCATGTTGCTGGGGAAGCCGAGGAAGCTTTGTAGCCCTTTTTATGTTTTTGGGAACTGGCCATGACCCTACTGCCTCCACCTTTAGCTCTTCCATCTTCACCCCCTCCGGGGCAATACGATACCCGAGGAAAGAGACAGCCGTCTGGTGGAAGGTGCATTTTTCCTCCTTGACGTACAGTTTTTTCTGCAATAGTCGTTGGAGGACAGCACGAACGTGGGTCACGTGTTCTGAGAATGTCGGGGAATACACTAGTATGTCATCAATATACACGACAACATACCTCCCCGACATCTCTCGAAATACCTCATTCAGAAACGACTGGAATACCGCTGGGGCATTGGCGAGTCCATATGGCATCACTAGGTATTCATAGTGACCTGACGCCGTGCTAAATGCGGTCTTCCACGTGCGCTCCAGCTGATGTTCGGGTTATGCTGCTGGAGCCAAGGAAGTCCCAAGATGACCGGATGTATGGATGATGAGATCACCAACAATTCCAGTCTCTATCGATGGCAGCTGTGAATGGTGAGAGTGACAGGACGGGTCACGTGAGTGATGGAACCGGACCCCACCGGCCGATCATCCTGAGCGTGAACTGGCATAGAGGACCTCAACCGGCGCAACGGCAGTCGGAGAGCGACCAGGGTCCGGTCAATGAAACTCCCCGCAGCCCCGGAGTCAATCAGGGCAGTGGACACATTAATTGGGGAAGTTACCGGAGAGCACAACTGAGCAATAGAAAGGACTGGCGATATTTACAGTATTAGAAACACTTACTGTGCCCACCTGAACCCCCCGGCCATTTACCCCTTTCCTGCGTCCAGACGGAAGAGAGGGGCAAGACCTCCTCACATGCCCCCTCTCTCTGCAGAAAAGGCACAGTCCCTGACGACTCCGCCTCTCTCTCTCCTCTGTGTAGAGCCTCGTGATTCCCACCTCCATTGGCTCATGTTCCGGCTCCAATCGCGGAAGGGGAAGATGTGCGTGGCACGCCAGCTGGTCACGGTCCCGGAGTTGGCCGTCGATTGCAATGTCCCGGGCGATGTAGGCGTCCAGCGTCATGGATTGGCTTACACAAGCCAGCTCCATTCGAACCTCCACCCGCAGCCCTCTACGGAAGGCTGTCCGAAGAGCCGGCTCGTTCCACCCACTGGGCGCCGCCAGCGTCCAGAATGACAGCGCATACTCCGCGGCCGTGCCCCTTCCCTGTTCCAGGCGCATCATCCGCTCGCCCACATCTCTCCCCTCCGCGGGATGGTCAAATACAGCTCGGAACTGATCAACGAAGGCGGAAACTGACCGTAACTCCTCGCTTCCTCTCTCCCACAGTGACGTCTCCCTGTCCGACACTGGCAAGTTGCACTGGCAAGTTGCCCAATACACTGGAGAAGGAACCCACGACAGCCCTCCGGATTGCCATCATACTTCTCCAGGCTGGCTCTCCGGAGTTCTCCTCCCGAGACGTGATGAGACTCGACACGACCAGGTTCTGGGGACGCTGTGGCTCCAGCTGGATCCACCGGGTGTTCCCCACCCGGTCGTGCAGCCATGTGGGACATCAGACCACTGAGGGCAGTGACCAGACTGGAAACCTGTTCCTCCATGGCTCTGAGTCTCTCCTCCAGCTCAGGTGCCCGACCGGGCGGTCCAGCTCCCTCGCCGCGCCCGTCCATGGAGACCTAGGGAAGAGTGTGGGAAAAAAGAAAGAGGGAGTTAGGTAAGTGAGAAAAAAAATAAAAGGTGCCTCTGGTTGGCGGGTTATTCTGTGATATTGCGAGGGGTGAAAGTGAGTGATGAGGCGAAAGATGAAAAAGAGAGGAGTAGTTTTACGATTAACAATGAACATTTAATATACAACAGCAACACACATAGACAATAACCCGCGAGGGTTGAAACAAAACACACAGGGTTAAATAGTGACCCTGATGACCAATGTGGAACAGGTGTGGGTCATCAGGGTGTTGCTACCATCTTCCCCCGACCGCAGGTTTAGAACGCCGGCGAGGATGATCGCTGGAGAGGAGGAGGGCCCGTCGTTCTGCGCGGGGCATTCGTTACAGCATGTATCCATTAACCATATGATCAGCATCAAAATTATTGGCAAATTGCAATGAACACCTTGAACTGCAGTGTATTTGCACTGGTTTTCTTAAAATGATAGTAATGGGAAATTACTTGCACTTGCTTGCTAAAATAATCTTTATTCCAATGAAAAACGCACAAGAATTTACGAGTAGATAAACTGATCTTTCATTGTTATGGTTCTGATACAAGATAACTGCTTCTAGGTTCTGTATCTAGGTTCTCTATTTCCGCTACCAATTAAATAATGAATTTTAGGAACATCGTCAAAGGCTTGTAATGAATTAATGTAAAATACTTTTATGCTTGTAATAATTTAATTAGTCAACATAGAATACAATTTTTGTGCAATTTGAATTAAATGTAGTATACCTATTTAATTGGAATATACATTTTCAATTAATACAATGTGTAGGGTTAATTGCCACAGTAGATTTTTGTGGAAATACTTTATTTTAGTTCTACAGAACGGCTATCAAATAGATACTGTTCTTAGTCTGCTCAATTAGCAGGTTTTAAGTTAACACCGACCTCGGCTTTAGTGGGAATGGTAATATGGTAGTCAACAGGCCTAATGGTTGCAACTGAGATCAGCTCTGTGGGTGGTCTTAGCTCGTGTTGATGGTTTATCAAAATAAAATTGTATTGGTTACATACACGTGTTTAGCAGATGTTAATGTGGGTGTAGTGAAATACTTGTGTTTCTAGCTCCGACGGTGCATTAATATCTAAAAAGTAATATCTAACAATTTCACAACATATACTCAAATACACACACATATAAGTAAAGGAATGGAATTAAGAATATATAAATATATGGACGAGCAATGTCAGAGCAGCATAGACTAAGATACAGTAGAATAGTTTACAATACAGTATATACATATGAGATGAGTAATGCAAGATATGTATACATTATTAAAGTGACTAGTGTTTAATTTATTAAAGTAGCCAGTGATTTCTAGTCTATGTCTATAGGCTATAGGCAGCAGCCTCTAATGTGCTAGTGATGGCTATTTAACAGTCTGATGGCTTTGAGATAGAAGCTGCTTTTCAGTCTCTCGGTCCCAGCTTTGATCCACCTGTACTGACCTCGTCTTCTGGATGATAGCGGGGTGAACAGGCAGTGGCTCTGGTGGTTGTTGTCCTTGATTATCTTTTTGGCCCATATCCTGTAGAGATGAACTTGCTCTAATACATTGGCCCATAATGGTTGCTATTGGCCCGATATTTTGAGACTATACAGTGTTTGTTTACAGTTATTTTTATTTTTTTTATTATTTTTTACAAACAATGGAGTTAAACACGCTTATATTTCGGGTTATAATGGAGTTGCTCATGAGGCATTTATAAGTTATATTCTTCAAGAATCAATGTACAGTAGACATCATTAATTTAAAAGTAAAAAAAGTAAGAAATCACAGATTGCCCCTTAAATTAAATGCAACCCTATGCCTCTGAAAATCTGATGATTCAGTTTGGAGCCAGGCCAACAGGAGGGATTTGTGCAGTTATTTCATCATTAAGAAACAAAATATGCTTTTTATTTTCATCCAGGGGCCTCATTACATTTCAAAGGATGAACTCCCACACCGGAGACTTGTTACATCCACGACGACTCCAATCAAAAATGAGATTAGAAATGGATCAATCATGCAGTTAACTTTAATGTTCAAAAATAAGGAAATTGTGATGCTCGTATTAGTTTGGACAATGAGTCTGTTCATTAAGGAACACATCTTCACCCAGTGGGGAATCATTTACATGTGAAAGTAACGTGACCAGAAATCAAAATGTCTCCTTTATGAGATCCTTTTAAAGTGACAGCTCAGCGTGACTCACTTTGAAACATGCACACATACATGCGCACACACACACACACACACATACATACACAAAGAGAATACATGCTTTGCATACAATGGCCTTCTTCATGATTAAACATGCCCTGATATTTCCTTTCTCAGTTAAGACTACCTCCTCAGGATGTAGGGACATTATTTATCTTTCTTCTCCGTTTGATTGGCTGTGAATCCTCCATATCCCGCACTGCGTCATTTCCACTGCCCTGTTACAGCTGGGAAGGAATTCAATTCATCAACGTGTCCATTTTCTTCAGATTCACTTACACAACAAAATGTGTTTTATGCTGTCCAAGGCTGTTTATTCCGGATTATTCCAAGATCAGTTTAGTCCTTATCCTTTTAGATTCATTAACTTACATTTTTTTATTCATCATTATACTATATTAATTTGACCAGAAGCACATTGGATACTGAAGGATAACCAGTGGAGGAGAGAGGGCTGTCACAAGCAAATATCAATAGTCTCTCCCTCTCTCTATCTGTCCAGATCAATACAAACATGTTTATGTTCCCTTCAACTGCAAAAAGTCACCAAGGGAAAATATTTATAGCTGCACAGCTGTAGCCCATAGCTCTTAAATCTACAGTATTTGCCCAACACCATTAGACATTGGGATAACAAACAGCACTCTCCCATATCCTTTGTTTTTCTTGATAAACATTAATCCTAAAATAAAATCCCTTGCTGAAATAGGTTGCTTTCATTCTGAAACCTCAAACAACCACTTCAGCATAGTAGGGGGGCAAGTGAAGTACATGGTGTTGTGGGGATTTACACTGAGTGTACAAAACATGCTCTTTCCATGACATAGACTGACCAGTTGAATCCAGGTGAAAGCTATGATCCCTTATTGATGTCACCTGTTAAATCCACTTTGATCAGGGTAGATGGGGAGGAGACAGGTTACATAAAGAAGGAACGATTGAGACATGGATTGTGTATGTGTGCCATTCAGACGGTGAATGGGCAAGACAAAAGATGTGCCTTTGAATGGGGTATGGTAGTAGGTGCCAGACGCATCGTTTTTTTGTCAAGAACTGCAATGCTACTGGGGTTTTCACGCTCAACAGTTTCCTGTGTGTATCAAGAATGGTCCACCACCCAAAGGACATCCAGCCAACTTGACAGAAATGTGGGAAGTACATGTAGTACCAGTGGAGTCAACACGAGTGTACATGTAGTACCAGTGGTGTCAACACGAGTGTACATGTAGTACCAGTGGTGTCAACACGAGTGTACATGCAGTACCAGTGGTGTCAACACGAGTGTACATGTAGTACCAGTGGTGTCAACACGAGTGTACATGCAGTACCAGTGGTGTCAACACGAGTGTACATGCAGTACCAGTGGTGTCAACATGAGTGTACATGTAGTACCAGTGGTGTCAACACGAGTGTACATGCAGTACCAGTGGTGTCAACACGAGTGTACATGCAGTACCAGTGGTGTCAACACGAGTGTACATGCAGTACCAGTGGTGTCAACACGAGTGTACATGTAGTACCAGTGGTGTCAACACGAGTGTACATGCAGTACCAGTGGTGTCAACACGAGTGTACATGCAGTACCAGTGGTGTGGTATAGCGTCTGGCTAGAGGCACCTGTGTCTTTGTTCACTTTTCTACTATACTGTTGCTGTATGCCAAAGCCATGAATGAGAAAACACAGGACAGAAGAATCTCCAGCTATGTCCTTAGAAATGGCCTGTCCTATTACGTTGTTTGTGCTATTAGAAACCAGTGGTGTAAAGTACATAAGTAAAAATACTTTAAAATACTACTTAAGTAGTTTTGGGGGGTATTTTTACATTACTATCCTACTTTTACACTACATTCCTAGAGAAAATAATGTACTTTTTACTCCTATACATTTTCCCTGACACCAAAAGTACTTGTTACATTTCGAATGCTCAGGCATATATATAGTATTTACTTTTACAATTGAGTACCACCACTGTACTTAAGTACATTTAAAACCAGATACTTTTAGACTTTTACTCAAATAGTATTTTAATGGGTGAGTTTCACTTTTACTTGAGTCATTTTCTATTAAGGTATCTTTACTTTTACTCAAGTATGAAAACTGAGTACTTTTTCCACCACTGGGTCCATATTTTGGAGGTGAATTTGATTGAAGTGTGTTATTCTAGCTACAAGTTTTAATAGTGTAGCAAATTCAGGGGATAGCCCTGGCCAGGACTCAAACCCAGGTCCAGTCAACCCAACACCTTAGCCATTACTAAGAGATCTTTGTGAGGCCACTAGGTGTTGGGTTAGGGTCGCTACAATATACTTCGCCACATCTTTCTGCAAAATGGATTGAGCTTTTGGAGCCCAGAGCACAATTTCACTACAGAACATTTTAATAGACTTTGTCTGGAATAAATAAACTGTTACAAGTGAATAAACTGTTACAAGTGCAAGTAGTGGCTGTTTTTCTTCAGAAACAGTGTGCTCCTTTAGGGATATGTGAACGTTAGTGTGTCTCTGTGTGTGTCTCTTTCGGTCTACGTGTGTGTGTGTGTGTGTGTGTGTGTGTGTGTGTGTGTGTGTGTGTGTGTGTGTGTGTGTGTGTGTGTGTGTGTGTGTGTGTGTGCGTGTGTGTGTGTATGTGTGTGTATGCATGCTTGTATGTCAAAGCAAATGTCTCCTCCAGCCTTATGTCTCCAGTCAGACGACATTAGCTTTGGGGGGTTGCCATGGTGACAGGCAGGGCTGCTATGACAGAGAGTCATGGGAGAACCTCACTGATTGTGTCTGTGTGTGTGTGTGTGTGTGTGTGTGTGTGTGTGTGTGTGTGTGTGTGTGTGTGTGTGTGTGTGTGTGTGTGTGTGTGTGTGTGTTTATGTGTGTGCGGGCAGCAACCCTGCTCCCACCTGAAACACACACAATGCCATACCCACACCACTACCACCCAATGACTACAGAGTTTTCCAGATAAATCAATGAATGGCCTCTGCTCTGTATAGCATCGGAGTCTCTCACTGTGTGAGAGGACTGAAATTAAACATGACTATGGCTTTTTCACCCCCCCTTATGGCATCTGGAGTCAGGGAAAGTTATTGATCCTGCCATGTGCAGTAGAGATGAAGTAATATCACAAAAAATATCACATCAAATATACAGGTTAATAAAGTGTAAACACCTGGATATTATAACTGTTCCAGATTGTACTAGCAATAATTCAATTTGAGCAACTTTTGTTACACAGCTGTACTATGGTATTATATTATGCGTGTGAAATAAATATATTTTTATGTAAACTCGCGTAGGACCAAAACCCTGAGCTAGGTAAAAGGAGGACTCACCTAAGACATCACTCCAGAGAGTCTCTCAGTACAGTAAAGAGAGGGGAGCAGAACTGACCCACTGGGCACAGACATCAGTTTTGATTTACATTTAGTTGTCAACTAACATGAATTCAATGTGAAATCAACAAAAAAATTGTCGCCATGTCATTTGATTTAGGTTAAACGTTGGGTGAAAAAAAGACGAAATGCCCTTACGTCGATGACCTTTTGCAAATTCGATCAGTTTTCCACATTGATTCAACGTCATCACATACATTTTTGGGGGTTTGAAATTACGTATAACAACGTTGATTCAACCAGTTTATGCCATGTGGTGAGTCACGTCTTCCTCTGATGAAAGCCTAACTTGCTGCAGATTGGATGGAATTGAAGTCGAAATGAGAAAAAGATTAAAGCAGTAGGGCAGAACATTTGAAGTGCAAACACTTTGGTTCCTGGGCCCGAGATGACCGGGGGGTGTTATTGTTGATGAAACTGCTCATTTCTGTGGACGGGCAAACATCCCAGCCTTTGTCCCAGAAGAGTAGATATTTACTCAGGACAATGGCAAGGAGAGGACTCCATTTGTAGGTTCCCATTGGGTACACGGCAGATAAACTGATTTCTAAGTAAGTGTGTGTGTGTGTGTGTGTGTGTGTGTGTGCTTTGTTTCTCATCTCATCTCTCTCTCTCCACCCCCCCGCCCCCCCCTCTCTCGCTCTCTCTGTTTGTTTCCCTCTCTCGCTTTTCCTGTGTGTGTGTGTGTGTGTGTGCTCGCATGTGTGTGTATTGCCAGTCCTAGTCAGCTCTCCCCTGCATGGATGGCCAGGTATGTCAGCACACATCTCCTTCAAATATGTCTTCCTCCTAACACCTGCTCCTCAAATAGCTTACCACATCAATATGGGAGCAACAACACAGAATACAGCGTTGCTAGTATAAAATCAAGTGCTCTGTGAAGATTCAGGTGATTAGATTAAGAAGTCGTTAAGAGGACCCGGCAGCCTATTTAGTTGATGTGGCGCAGTAACAGTTCAGATTGAGTCAGAGGATCAGGTGCAAAAATATGTGCCATTAATTTTAAAAGTCATAAGAACACTGAATCCAGAGATTATTTACAAAATAATGAAGAAAATTAGTTGACAGAAATAATTAATTTGAAAACCAATAAACTTACTTAGACAATAGCAAAATTACTAAGGTAAATGACAAATAGCCTAGCAACCACACCAGGCGCCATGTTGGAAGACCAGTCAGGCTGGTGGAACTTCATTGCCCTGTGTCCTCCAATCACCCACATGGCTGGCTGCATTTTGATACCACCAAAAGCATAGGGAGAATTGCGCAATATTTCGTTTTTCTAAGGACCCAGAAAACGGAGTCAGTGGGAGAACTTTTTCAAGTAAGTAAATACACTACCGTTCAAAAGTTTGGGGTCACATAGAAATGTCCTTGTTTTCCATGAAAACATACATGAAATTAGTTGAAAAATTAATAGGAAATATAGTCAAGACGTTGACAAGGTTATAAATAATGATTTTTTTATTGAAATAATAATTGTGTCTTTCGAATTGGTGCAAATGGAATCCTCCATTTGCACCAATTACAGCCTTGCAGACCTTTGGCATTCTAGTTGTCAATTTGTTGAGGTAATCTGAAGTGATTTCACCCCATGCTTCCTGAAGCACCTCCCACAAGTTGGATTGGCTTGATGGGCACTTCTTACGTACCATACGGTCAAGCTGCTCCCACAACAGCTCAATAGGGTTGAGATCCAGTGACAGTGCTGGCCACTCCATTATAGACAGAATACCAGCTGACTGCTTCTTCCCTAAATAGTTATTGCATAGTTTGGAGCTGTGCTTTGGGTCATTGTCCTGTTGTAGGAGGAAATTGGCTCCAATTAAGCACCGTCCACAGGGTATGGCATGGCGTTGCAAAAATGGAGTGATGTCCTTCCTTCTTCAAGATCCCTTTTATCCTGTACAAATCTCCCACTTTACCACCACCAAAGCACCCCCAGACCATCACATTGCCTCCACCATGCTTGACAGATGGTGTCAAGCACTCCAGCATCTTTTAATTTGGTTTGCGTCTCACGAATGTTCTTCTTTGTGATCCGAACACCTCAAACTTAGATTTGTCTGTCCATAACACTTTTTTCCAATCTTCCTCTGTCCAGTGTCTGTGTTCTTTTGCCCATCTTAATCTTTTCTTTTTATTGGCCAGTGAGATATGGCTTTTTCTTTGCAACTCTGCCTAGAAGGCCAGCAACCCGGAGTTGCCTCTTCACTGTTGACGTTGAGACTGGTGTTTTGAGAGTACTATTTAATGAAGCTGCAAGTTGAGGACTTGTGAGGCGTCTTTCTCAAACTAGACACTCTAATATACTTGTCCTCTTGCCCAGTTGTGCACTGGGGCCTCCCACTCCTCTTTCTATTCTGGTTAGAGACAGTTTGCGCTGTTCTGTGAAGGGAGTAGTACACAGCGTTGTACGCTATCATTTCTAAGTGACCCAAAACTTTTGAACGGTAGTGTATATTTAGATTTAAAAAAAATATATATTTAGATTTATAATTAGCCAGCTAGCTAGTTAACTTTACATACTATATAGATTTTGGAGGATTTTCGCTCCACGGATAAATTATTAGACTGTATTACTGATTTAAATACTTGGATGGCTCACATCTTCCTCCAGCTAAATCAAGACAACACCAAGGTACTTATTGTTGGAGTCAAAGCACCGAGAGAGAATCTAGCATCACATTTTAATTCACGGGCAATAAATATAGAACACAAGGTAAAAAACCTTGGTGTTATTTTAGTTTCTGAACTCAATTTAGAATCACACATTAAGAATGTGACCAATATAGCTTTTTACCGCCTGAGGAAAATTGCCAAGGTGCGACCGTTTCTCTCTCAGGCTGATACAGAGAGACTCATCCTTGCTTTTTACACGCAGGCTTGACTACTCTAATGCTCTCCTGTCTAGTCTACCCAAGAAAACCATTGGTCAACTGCAAAACATACAGAATGCTGCAGCGTGGGTACTGACCAAGACTAGACGGAGAGCACACATTACACCGGATTTAAGGTCTCTGCACTGGTTACCTGTGAGTTTTAGAATTTATTTTAAGATTATTGTATTGTTTTTTAAATCAATATATATGATTGTATATATATATATAATGTATGATTGTATATCAATATACAATACATGTCAGACATGCTTTTAAGTTATTTACCCAGTAGGTCCCTCAGGTCCTCTGGCACTGGCCTTTTAACTATCCCAAAGCCTAGGACCAAGAGGCACGGAGAGGCAGCCTTTATTTATTATTCCCCCTGCCTCTGGAATAGCCTGCCAGAGAACCTGAGGGGGGCCAAAACTGTGAACATATTTAAATTAGATCTGCTTTTTAGTTGTTCAGTTTGTGTCATTCTGTTTTAAATGTTTGTATCTTATATATCTTGTTCAGTAAATATTTCAGCTTTTCTTCGTTTTTTCCTGTAAGCACATTGCTTTGCATTCCATGTCTGAAATGTGCTGTATAAAAAAGCTTGATTTGATTTGATTAGATAGATAACTACGTGAATTAAATTTCACCAGCTAGCTAGCTATTTTCATGTATTTATCATTGTAAATTATAAACACTAACTCAAAATACATTTGTAGCTAGGTAGCTAGCTAGCTAACAGCCATGGCATGGAAGATGGTGAAAGGATTAGCAGCTCCAGCTGTCAGAGAAGGGAGAGAGTAAGCTACTCAAGATAGGATCGGTACCTTTGTGGGAAGACATTATGAAAAGATTCTCCAGTTCCAGTGACAAAAACTATGAGGACTGAAAGATATAGCAACATAATATTCATTGCTGTCTAATTTGAGTATAATGAAGCCTGTTTATTTGTGATGTTTTCTGTCCTCCGATACAGAGAGCTGTGAAACCCTGTCTGCAGATGAAAAGGTCCCAAGGAATGGCCCAAGAGTATAAGGTTTCATCCTTGTATACCATGGGTTATATATGTACCTATGTTAGGGCTCGATTCAATCAGATCAGCTTTAGCCAACATCAGCATAGCAGTTGTTTTGACATGTTGGAGCTGTCAAATCCACAAGTGGCTCCTGGCATTATACCTAAAGCAGACATTGCCATTGGCCGCACAGAGTCAATACCATGCAGCCTTGTTCACAAGTTTGATCACTGGAATGTGAGATGTAATAAAACTATTTAATATAATGATTTTTCAATTTGAGTATGATTATTTCTATATAGCTTACACTTTCGCCTTCTGAACTTCTAGCACAAGTTGGGCGGGTGTGGCTTCTTGACAAATGATCGCAAGAGCAGACGATCACCGATTTAAAGACTCCAACACAGTTCCCCACTAAAATATCCGCTATGCAAGTGTTTTCTATCGCCGGTTAGCTCTTGATCTGATTGAATCTAGGTCTTAGCAAATGTAGTGAACAAAAATACAGTTTAAAAGTCACACATAATGTATAAACCTATTACAACTGGAGCAAGCCAACAATTCTGTTCCAGCCCAGCACTAACACACCTGATTTAATTGATCAAACCTAATTAGTTGATAATCACTTGTGCTGTTAATGGGCTGGAATAGAAGTCTGCTCACCAAGTAGATCAGGGATCAGTGGAGTGAGGTTGGCCACCTCTGGTAATGACTTTATTTTGTTCACCTGAAACTATGCTTTAGTAATAATAGCCAAGCTACTTGTTCCTTACACTTTGAAATGATATGAAATAAAGTGTTGATTCTTTGAAGTAAAGTGTTTAAACTTGGACAAAGTAGTTGAAGTAGAAACTGATGCTGCTGCAGCATCGCTCATCTTCACAGAGGGAATGAAACAAATGAAAAGCACACGTGATGTTAGAATATCCCTTCTTCAGGTCACCTATACATTCAGGCTCTTGATTGCTTGGTTGTGTTTTAGTGTTTTAGTGTACAGATTGACTATATTGTTTGGCTGGAACACAGCAGGTTGTCCTATCCCATTGAGGCCTTTGTCCTATGCTGTAATGTCCATACATTTTCCCTCCTCTTATGAATTAAGTTAGCAACAAATGATCATTGGGTCAGTGCCACTGGAGAGTTTTTCTGGGGGGCAATAATGTCCTCCTCCAGCCTAGATGGACGTCATATTGTAAAATGTCCTATGCCTATATTAGATGATTGCATTCAAGACAAGGTCGTTTTTATTAATCTGTTTGTCAGTGTCAACCGAGTAGGCCTAGGCTACCATGTGATTTGTCGTATAAAAATATATTATGGTAATGTCTCCAGCCATATAAAGTGTAGTAGAATTGCATGTATTTATCAAAGGCCACATTTTTCCTGTGCAAAGGAAAGAGAAGAAACATATCTGATATAGCATATAGGCCTATGCCACTATGCGCTCAGTCATGCACAGTGATTAGATTATGACTATCCAATCTACTCATCACATGAGGTATAGTAGGCTTACATCCGTATGCAAATGTGATGATGGATGCATGCAATGCTTTGTTATAAAGGTGCATTTAAATGGTGAATAAATAGCTTCCCCAAAACTTGAAACTCACTCGCAGCGTGAGTTTTGGACTTTTAAATGAATATATAATTAATTTGAAAGTCTCAAAAAAGTATGTAGCAATCACAGATTACCACTTTAAACAAGTACATTATTAAACAGTGCAAGGTTTTGGCAATTACCTACCCAATTTCTTACCCAGAGTCAGATGTACTCATGGGTTCCATGTTTATGTCTCTGCGTCCAGTATGAAGGAAGTTCCTTAGAGGTAGTTTTGCGAGCCATTGCTAACTAGTGTTAGAGCAATTAATGAAAGTTTACCCGCACTGATAGCATGCTAGTATAAAGGGCTTAATTGCCAAATCTCTCATTATCCTTTTAATGAACATTGATAATACACTATTTCACCCCATGCTATGTTTACCCGGGGTTATGAGTACAGGTCAGTTTGAGAATATAGGATGCTGAAGTGTGTGTGTGTGTGTGTGTGTGTGTGTGTGTGTGTGTGTGTGTGTGTGTGTGTGTGTGTGTGTGTGTGTGTGTGTGTGTGTGTGTGTGTGTGTGTGTGTGTGTGTGTGTGTGTGTGTGTGTGTTAAACTGTGCTGGCTAATGTTTCTTTGGCCTTTTCACACTCATTTTGGACATTGTTGATGCTGTCATGTTATTACCATGGTTTCAACTTCAACTGCAGGTTGTATATGGCTACTCTTGCTTGGAATAAGATTAAATCGACTGTGCTCAACGTTAGATACATTTACTGTACAAATGGACATTATAGTTTGCAATCCTATGCACCATTTGCTGTCGGGAGTGAAGACCTAGTGTTTCCCTTCTCGATGTAAAATGGCATCTAGATATCTGAGAATCACATCTCCTGTGACATCAACACACAACACTTCTTTCCTTTTCCTGGGTTAGGAAACGTCATAGCTGTCACCATGACGGTAATGATTTCTTACCTAGAGTGCATCTATGAGGTGAGTGTGTGTGTTAGTGTAAGGGTTTCAATTGTGTAGTGGCCTTTTCTCATACTAGTCCATCAAACTGGTTTCCATGATGAACAGTGAACTATGTCACACCTGAATAAACTGCATTCAGACAAGGGCCTTTGCTCCCAACCATGTCTTTCTGTTATGAATCATCCCTATGGTTACCATAATGATTCAGGGAATTGGCATCAGGGGGTGTGGTTTAAAGGTGAGTCGGTCAGAGTCAGTCAGAGACCAATAATGGAAGGCTCTCCTGCTTTCCATTCACAGCCAGTAACAATCCTCGTGGCAAGCAGTAATGAGGTCACCAAGGGTCAAAGTTAAAAATTAATGTGCTGAAAATATAAGACAGTAAGAACAATTGAATGACAGCCAAGGGTTATTTGGCTATATAGGCTCTCCATTTGCCTGGAGCAATGGAACAGTGCATTCAATGGTAAACAATATAGAATAAATCAATATTATAGAGATAAGATAGGCATTTCATAAAATCGTTATGTAAATTTCAGCCGTATTAATAGTACATCAATCAGAAAAGCTATGAAGTGGTATATAAAACTGGCCTCGGTCTCGGTGCTTTGGCTGTTTGAGGCAATCATGCTCTGTTGTAATATGTCCTTTCTCTCTCCTGAAGGACAATGTGGGAGAATTGCACCTGTCTGTCAATAACAAGTGTGGTCCAGGAGCGGTGGCGTCCTTTCAAGGTAACACACACATCACACACCGGTTACTGCAAAGCAGGTATCTCACAACCCTGACACACAGTCCGCTCAGAATATGGATCACTTGATTTTTTGTCGGACTCCTGCCTCCCCAAAGCCCATTCGTTTGCTCTGTAGTGACGCGTGTGAAAGCGAAAAAAGGAAAGTACTTTGTGAGATCAACATCTCCACCCACGGCAGCCATTGTTTTATTTTGTTTTATTTATTTAACCTTTAACTGTATTTAGCCATGATGTTGTTCTGGTAGCTTCTGGTCATTTGCAGTGCAGCTCCCTCTACAGATCACCATCACAAGTAGGACCAAAGCACCTATGTCATTACTGCATCCACACAAAACAAAATATAAGACTTGCAGTGACTTTACTCTATTTTAATTTAACCTTTAGTTAACTAGGCAAGTCAGTTAAGAACAAATTCTAATTTACAATGACGGCCTACACCGGCCAAACCCGGACGAGGCTGGGCCAATTGTGCGCCGCCCTATGGGACTCCCAATTACGGCCTGTTGTGATACAGCCTGGATTCGAACCAGGGTGTCTGTAGTGACACCTCTAGCACTGAGATGCAGTGCCATAGACACTCACTGATTCTGAACATTTGTTTTTTATGTATATGGATTCATATGTTTTTGTTTGATCCTACTAGTTTGGGGATGTCAACAGCCCATGTTCAGCAGTGGAAGGGTTGTATTGCGTAAAAGCCACAATTTAATCATGACAGGCTCCAGACAGATCTTGCGTTTCCAGTGTATATGACCTCGAGCTGAAGCAGGTTGTGTAACAAGCATCAGGTGGATGGGCTTTATGGAAAAATGTATTAAATGGTAGATTGAAAATCATCTGACGTTTTCCTCTTTCAGAGATTTGATACACAAATTCATGTAATGCTGTTGTTATAAGGCACACATATTGTGATTATATAGATACCACAGTTATCTCTGACAAAAACTACAACAGAACAATATATTCAGAGCCATAGATAAAGCCACCTACAACAATAAGATAAACACCAATAAATTGTCTGTCTCTGCACTCTGTCATATATGCAGTGTATCTGATCCTTAGAAAGCCTCACAAAAGATCTCGCCTAAGCGAGGCCAGATGTCTGTGACCCTGAGAAGCTAAAGAAAGCAGGAGAAAAATTGCCATGAAAATACCTATTATATCTATAGTTAACAGTCTATTTACATAAAGAGAACATACATCATATACATTCCTGGCAGTCTGAAGTACTGCTCATCCCAGTAGTTGACCTTTACCATACAGTACTATTATTACCATGGTTACATAACTTGAGAAAACTATTGCCTCCATGAAAGCTAGTATGTCAGCAACTGAACTCATATTTTCAGGACCACACCAACATATGTTTACACCTGTGTTTAAATTAAATTAATGTGTTTGGCAATATCTGATAGTATATTTGTATTAACAACTAATATTTCTGCACTGATATGTTACAGTAACAATGGTTTTATGTAGATATTGTTGGCAGCTGGGTAGCCAGGCAGATTTCATGTGAGTTGACCTCAGGCTCTTGGTACAGTTCCCCATGACGTGTCAGTCCAGATCTGTACTCCAGTGATCACCTGAGCCAGACGTTTCACACCCCCACAATCTCACCTCGTGTCACAACGGACCTACCATGACCCCAAGCTAATTTGGTCTGAGCTATACAAATAGATAGCCATGGCTGTGTGGTTAGGGAATATTCAGTCTATTCCAATTTATTAAACAAGGCCACTGTTTTTTCGGTTATTAAGGACACAATCACACAACAATACATTTTTGAGCAATGTTAACTTTAGTAGGAATCAGACCAGTATACCACTTCATCTTGGGCAATGCAAGCCAATCTCTTCCCAATCAGACCTATGGAGAGAGGGTTTCTTTAGAATCAGACCAGTCTATCCTCTAGTGTTAACAAGTGCTTCAGCAATCAGAACAGAGGTAGCTAGACTAGAGGTACCTACTGCAGAGCTGAGAGTACAGGCAATGAGCTGACAGAGACATGCTGAGCAAGGTCAAAGAGTAGTTTTCTCTGGGCTATTAATGGTTAGAGAGTATTGTGTGTGTGTGTGTGTGTGTGTGTGTGTGTTTGTGTATATGTTTGTGTGTGTATGTACACATGTTTTCCTACATTATCAAGTCCCCAATGTTCTAACATTTCCCTTTAATGTCCTGAAAAGAAAACAATAACTTTTTTGAAAAGTCAAGTCCTTAATTTGTTCAAATGCAATTTTAAGCTTAAGGGTTAGGTTTAAGGTTTTGGGATTAGGTTTAGGGTTAAGTTTAGGGTTAGGTTTAGGGTTAGGTTTAGGGTTTTGGGGTTTAGGATTAGGTTAATGGTTAGGGTTAGGTTTAGGCAAAATAGGACGTGTAATGGTAAAAAGAAATGTACACTCTGTCACGAGAGGGTGCATACATAGACCAATGCGCAGCGCAGGGATAGTTGTTCGACATATTTATTATACTATGTAATATTTAGATAGTATGTATAACAAAACACCAATGTCGAACTACTGAACAAACAAACAAGAATGGACAAAACGTAAATTAGCACAATTTTTCTTATCACCGTGACTGCGAAATATACGATAACGACCCACATCCCCGGTGTGGAACATACAAACCTATGTAGGATCCCTAATTAGAGACGATGCACTACAGCTGCCTCTAATTAGGGATCCAACACAAACCACCACCAGAAACAGAAAGAAAAGAACTGTCAGACTCTGACCATGGCTAAATAGAGAAGCAAATAGGTTTATCTATGGCCAGAGCCTGACACACTCAAAAAGTCCTGAAATTTCATGAAACCCCCGCTGTGTGTGTGTGAGAGAGAGAGAGTGAGTGAGAGAGCTAAATAGAGTTGATGTACATTATCTAAGCAAACTGATGTGTCACAACAGAGTCAATCTAAATAGCACAGCATTTTAAATTAGTTTGCCATGTGATGCTCATCGCCCGGTTTTTCTGTTGGTTCGAGATGCTGTTCAAGTCAAGATGCAGTGCACTGAGAAGCTAAACATTCTGAATATTTCAAAGACTCTACCAGGCAGTCCTTCTCACATGAAGCACCAATACCTTGACATCTCACTGAGTTTTTTCTAAAGAGGGATAATTACTCATGAATATGCATGATAGCATTAACACTTTCCCCAAACATCAGGTGGCAGTTTCCCTAGTGTGAGGACTCTCCCCTCCCGCTGAATCTAAACCGTCCCCTCATACGTGACATGAGTCTGAATGTCAAGAGATAGGGCTGTTAGACATGGCTGTCTCATTGCGGGTGGAGCGGGGAAGGCTACGGTAGTGCTTCGGTTTTACCCTTTATCCTCCCCATACCTCCCCCTCAAATCGATTTACAGATTACTGGGGAAACGGGAGAGCAGAAAGAAATAGTTCATAATTTCCAACCACTTAGCTCTGGGGATGTGGCATGTTTCCATCAGAAATCGGCCCTGTCACTCCAGTGGTATTTTGACTCCTTTTAGGCAATGCTGTTTTTACAGCACTCTGTACATGTATAGGCTCAGTGTAGGCCTAGTGTTTGTCATGACAACCAATTATCCACTGAAAGAGCCGCAAGGCTAAGTAAGGCAATTAAGTGGTGAAACAAAAGTGTATGTGAGAGGAAAGTAGCCTAGCAGTTAAGAGCATTGTGCCAGTAACTGAAAGTGGTTCAAAACCCTGAGCTGACTAGGTGAAAAATCTGTCTATGTGCCCTTGAGCAAGGCACTTAACCCTAATTACTCCTGTAAGTCGCTCTGGATATGAGTGTCTGCTAAATGTCTAAAATGTAAATATATAGTGTGTGTGTGTAGCTGTGACTGACTGATTTCCCAGCCTACTTGTAGAGGCAGTGATACAGAGCGAATGATCCAGTGGAATGGTTGAGAGAGCCAAGCCAGTGTACTGTAACCCCTACTGGGAGACAGAACAGGGTGTCAGTGTGTCATAATGAAGCCTGTATGGTCAGTATTGTGCACACTAACTTCCCTGCATATTATATA
Source organism: Thymallus thymallus (assembly GCA_023634145.1). Taxonomy (NCBI): domain Eukaryota; kingdom Metazoa; phylum Chordata; class Actinopteri; order Salmoniformes; family Salmonidae; genus Thymallus; species Thymallus thymallus. Next base: position 17,707,318 of record CM042389.1, on the reverse strand, counting down.
ATGCACTTTAACATTCATTACCACTGCTGTGCTTTGTTGCAATTGATATTTCAATTGTAAAAACGTATATGAAAATTAATTCATTGTTATTTAAACATTGTTGCATCCTTCATGTTTTTTTCTATAGAATCCATAATTAGATTAGCTGGGACATGATTACTACTCCTCCGAACCGTGGAAAATGATGTATAGGCGTTCAAAAACCATTAACATACAGCGGGTGAAATAAGTATTGAACACGTCACCATTCTTCTCAGTAAATATATTTCCAAATATTTCCAACATCACCAGATGTTGGTAACAACCCAAGTAATCCATACATACAAAGAACAAAACAAATACATTCAGAAATTAAGTTATGTGTAATAATGTGAAATGACACAGGGTAAAAGTATTGAACACACTTACTGATATTTATTTAATACTTTGTACAAAAGCCTTTGTTGGTAATGACAGCTACAAGACGCCTCCTCTCCTGTATGGAGAAACTAGTCGCATGCATTGCTCTGGTGTGATTTTTGCCAGTACCATTTGCTGAAAAGCAGCCCCACACCATGATGTTCCCACCTCCAAACTTCACTGTTGGTATGGTGTTTTTAGGGTGATGTGCAGTGCCATTTCTCCTCCAAAATGGTGTGTATTATGACATCCAAACAGTTCAATTTTGCTCTCATCTGACCACACTATATTCTCCCAGTATTTCACTGGCTTTTCCAAATGTTGTGCAGCAAACTTTAAACGAGCTTCAACATGCTTTTTTTTCAGCAATGGAGTCTTGCGTGATGAGCGTGCATACAGGCCATGGCGGTGGAGTACATTACTTACTGTTTTCTTTGAGACAACAGTACCTGCTAATTGCAGGTCTTTTTGAAGCTCTCCACAAGTGGTCCTTATAATCTTCTGATTATTATTTCACTCCTCTGTCAGAAATCTTGTAAGTTGCTCTGGATAAGAGTGTCTGCCAAATGACTAAAACGTAAAAAGTGCTTAGGACCTTAGACTAGGGTGGACTTTCACCTTCCAACAGTCCTTGAGTGGCCCAGACTTGAACCCAATTGAACATCTCTGGAGAGACCTGAAAATAGCTGTGCAGTGATGCTGCCCATCCAACCTGACAGAGCTTGAGAGGATCTTCAGAGAAAAATGGGAGAAACTCCCCAAATACAGGTGTGCCAAGCTTGTAGTGTCATACCCAAGAAGTCTTAAGACTGAAATCACTGCCGAAGGTGCATCAACAAAGTCCTGAGTAAAGGGTCTGAATACTTACAGTGGGGAGAACAAGTATTTGATACACTGCCGATTTTGCAGGTTTTCCTACTTACAAAGCATGTAGAGGTCTGTAATTTTTATCATAGGTACACTTCAACTGTGAGAGACGGAATCTAAAACAAAAATCCAGAAAATCACATTGTATGATTTTTAAATAATTAATTTGCATTTTATTGCATGACATAAGTATTTGATCACCTACCAACCAGTAAGAATTCCGTCTCTCACAGACCTGTTAGTTTTTCTTTAAGAAGCCCTCCTGTTCTCCACTCATTACCTGTATTAACTGCACCTGTTTGAACTCGTTACCTGTATAAAAGACACCTGTCCACACACTCAATCAAACGGACTCCACACACTCAATCAAACAGCTGTGTAAGGACATCAGGGATAAAATTGTAGACCTGCACAAGGCTGGGATGGGCTACAGGACAATAGGCAAGCAGCTTGGTGAGAAGGCAACAACTGTTGGCGTAATTATTAGAAAATGGAAGAAGTTCAAGATGATGGTCAATCTCCCTCGGCCTGGGGCACCATGCAAGATCTCACCTCGTGGGGCATCAATGATCATGAGGAAGGTGAGGGATCAGCCCAGAACTACACGGCAGGACCTGGTCAATGACCTGAAGAGAGCTGGGACCACAGTCTCAAAGAAAACCATTAGTAACACACTATGCCGTCATGGATTAAAATCCTGCAGCGCACGCAAGGTCCCCCTGCTCAAGCCAGCGCATGTCCAGGCCCGTCTGAAGTTTGCCAATGACCATCTGGATGATCCAGAGGAGGAATGGGAGAAGGTCATGTGGTCTGATGAGACAAAAATAGAGCTTTTTGGTCTAAACTCCACTCGCCGTGTTTGGAGGAAGAAGAAGGATGAGTACAACCCCAAGAACACCATCCCAACCTTGAAGCATGGAGGTGGAAACATCATTCTTTGGGGATGCTTTTCTGCAAAGGGGACAGGACGACTGCACCGTTTTGAGGGGAGGATGGATGGGGCCATGTATCGCGAGATCTTGGCCAACAACCTCCTTCCCTCAGTAAGAGCATTGAAGATGGGTCGTGGCTGGGTCTTCCAGCATGACAACGACCCGAAACACACAGCCAGGGCAACTAAGGAGTGGCTTCGTAAGAAGCATCTTAAGGTCCTGGAGTGGCCTAGCCAGTCTCCAGACCTGAACCCAATAGAAAATCTTTGGAGGGAACTGAAAGTCCGTATTGCCCAGCGACAGCCCCGAAACCTGAAGGATCTGTATGGAGGAGTGGGCCAAAATCTCTGCTGCTGTGTGTGCAAACCTGGTCAAGAACTACAGGAAACGTATGATCTCTGTAATTGCAAACAAAGGTTTCTGTACCAAATATTAAGTTCTGCTTTTCTGATGTATCAAATACTTATGTCATGCAATAAAATGCAAATTAATTACTTAAAAATCATACAATGGGATTTTCTGGATTTTTGTTTTAGATTCCGTCACTCACAGTTGAAGAGTACCTATGATAAAAAGTACAGACTTCTACATGCTTTGTAAGTAGGAAAACCTGCAAAATCGGCTGTGTATCAAATACTTGTTCTCCCCACTGTATGTAAATGTTTTATTTCAGTTTTACATTTTTATTAAATCTGCAAAAATGTCTAAAAACCTGTTTTTGCTTTGTCATTAGGGGGTATTATGTGTAGAAAAAAACTATGTAATCCATTTTAGAATAAGGCTGTAACGTAACAAATAAAAAAAAACAAGAACTTGATTACGTTAAAGTTGATTAAAAACCAAACTTATTCGAATAATTCACTATCCATGGCCTCATGATGAGAATGCATGGCTTGCATGCAATGCGATTTAGAAGCCATCTGCTATCTTTGGAGAAGTTTGAATATGATCTGTCAGATGTTCCATGATGTTTATAAAACATTACATTGGGAGCAATATAACAGTAAGTGGACATTCCCCATTTCCTTTAATAGTGGATATTTTTCCAGCTCTTGTGAAACGTTTGGATGTGCATCAAACCCTCAATAGACTAATTTGTCTTAATATTATATGCCCAGGAGGAGTGCCTTGAACTCACAGGAGGTTGGTGGCACCTTCATTGGGGAGGACGGGCTTGTGGTAATGTCTGAAACAGTATTGTGGAATGGTATCAAATATATCAAACACATGGTTTCCAGGTGTTTGATGCCATTCCATTTGCTCCGTTCTTGTCACGAAATGGGGTTTGGAGAGACCAAGATGCAGCGCAGGGATAGTAGTTCGACATATTTTCTTATTTATTTTATATATTTCTCGAAACAAATGGCGAACTACAGGATACAAACTGAAACTATACACTTACGTCACATTCACAAAAACACACGGAATGAACGGACGTAACAAAAAGAACACTTACTTCACCCGTGACTGCGACATATACCTCGACATGTACGATAACGACCCACACCAACGTGATGGACAGACTCAACATATATTGGATCCCTAATTAGAGACAATGCCGTGCAGCTGCCTCTAATTAGGGATCCAACCTAAACCCCACACAGAAACAGAAAAGGACGACACTGTCAGACTCTGACCACAGCTACATAGAGAAGCAAGTTAGGCTTCTCTATGGCCAGAGCCTGACAGTACCCCCCCCCAAAGGCGCGGACTCCCGGACGCCTAGACACAAAAACACAAAACACGGGGGGGTAAATGGGAGGAAAACTAGTCCATCGGGGGCAGCTCCGGCTCCGGCGACGTGGACAGTCTTGTCCCATGCCCCTTCTTTATCACCGGTCCCGGGCTGTGTACCGGTGGGCCAAAAGGCTCCGGCCATGGAGCGGGGAAAACAACCGGGCCCGGACTGGGCACCGGTGGGGCAAACGGCTCCGGCCATGGAGCGGGGAAAACAACCGGGCCCGGACTGGGCACTGGTGGGGCAAACGGCTCCGGCCATGGAGCGGGGAAAACAACCGGGCCCGGACTGGGCACCGGTGGGGTCAACGGCTCCGGCCATGGAGCGGGAAAAACGCCTGGGCCCGGACTGGGCACCGGTGGGGCAAACGGCTCCGGCCATGGACGGGGAAAACAACCGGGCCCGGACTGGGCACCGGTGGGGTCAACGGCTCCGGCCATGGAGCGGGAAAAACGCCTGGGCCCGGACTGGGCACCGGTGGGGCAAACGGCTCCGGCCATGGAGCGGGGAAAACAACCGGGCTCGGACTGGGCACCGGTAGGGCAAACGGCTCCGGCCATGGAGCGGGGAAAACAACCGGGCCCGGACTGGGCCCCGGTGGGACAAACGGCTCCGGCCATGGAGCTGGGAAAAAAACCGGGCCCGGACTGGGCACCGGTGGGGCGGACTGCTCAGGCACTGGAGCGGAGCAGACGGCTGAACCCGGACTGGGTACTGGTGGAGCGGACTGTTTTGGCACTGAGGCGGAGCAGACAGCTGGACCCGGAATGGGCACCGGTGGACTGACCTTCGCTGGAGGTTCCGGGCTACTGACCTTCGCTGGAGGTTCCGGGCTACTGACCTTCGCTGGAGGTGCAGGGCTGCTGACCTTCGTTGGAGGTGCAGGGCTGCTGACCTTCGCTGGAGGTGCAGGGGCGCTGACCTTCGCTGGAGGTTCCGGGTCGCTCACCATCGCTGGAGGTTCCGGTCCAATCACACGCCTAGCCACGAGATTCATCTGGCGCTTGAAGTCCTCCAACGCCAGGACGACCAGCGGATCCATCTGAGTCTCCAAAGGAAGAGCATTCCAGGCTCTCCACCACCTCGTCTGCTCCTCCTCCGGGTACTCATAGAACCCCTCTGGCCGCTCCCGATCTAGATCTGTGGGCATACGAAGTGGAGTTGGTTCCTCCAGGAGCCCCCACGGGTAAAGGAACTGAAGCACGTCCTCGTCGTCGTCCTCCTCCGACGAGTCCGACTCGAACCCTCCGAGGAGTTCCGTGTCCGTATACCGACGCGGGAAACTCTCTCTCTCCCTCTCTCCCCAGTCACGCTGCTTGGTCTCATACGGGTGGGTCGTTCTGTCACGAAATGGGGTTTGGAGAGACCAAGACGCAGCGCAGGGATAGTAGTTCGACATATTTTCTTATTTATTTTATATATTTCTCGAAACAAATGGCGAACTACAGGATACAAACTGAAACTATACACTAACGTCACATTCACAAAAACACACGGAATGAACGGACGTAACAAAAAGAACACTTACTTCACCCGTGACTGCGACATATACCTGTACGATGTACGATAACGACCCACACCAACGTGATGGACAGACTCAACATATATTGGATCCCTAATTAGAGACAATGCCGTGCAGCTGCCTCTAATTAGGGATCCAACCTAAACCCCACACAGAAACAGAAAAGGACGACACTGTCAGACTCTGACCACAGCTACATAGAGAAGCAAGTTAGGCTTCTCTATGGCCAGAGCCTGACAGTTCTGGACATTATTATGAGCCGTCCTCCCCTCAGCAACCTCCTGTGCTGTATCTGCGTTTAGACAAGTTTTTGTTTTTTTTATTTAATTTGATTCAAATGATTCACCATCTTTTTAGGTCTTACTTATTGACAACGTTTGGCATAGCTCAGACATAATGCAATTTGCAGTAGGCCTATAGGCCTATAGGCATATCAGTGCTAATGCTATGTTTATATGTTTAACATATTTAGCAAATATGGGATAAGCCTACATTTTGTTATTTTGTTTCTGTAGGCTATTGGCATTGATAACAAAAAAACGTAAATACACAACTTGAACAACCACATATTTAGCCATTGAGCATGTTCTGATTGGCCAGTGAAGGGCCAAGCCTCGACACACCTACAACTCATTTATTCATCAAAACCAAGTCCTTTTGCGCCACTGCCACCTATTTCTATTGCGCCCATAATGTGAAAATAGCAAAAACATTTCTGACACCCCCCAAGCCTATAGCACTACCGCCAGAACTAAGATTTACCATTGCTTTAGGTTTGTTAAAATAGAGCCCCAAATGTTAAAGTGCCCTATAGAATACTATACATCACAATACCATCACCAACCCCCTCCTGTTCCAACTGTATGAGTAAACCAGGATCCCATCTGTGTGTGCCTGGGTATTATGTTGTTCATTTACAGAGTCTTCTACATGGCAGTTTATGGATGAGCTGGGTTTGTTAAGCCTAATGGTCCTTGTATTGATTGGCCTGTGTATCCTTCCCCATCGCAGCGAGGGAGTGAGCAATGGGATTCTTATTCAACATATCCAGACACAATCCAGCCCCTAGTTTTATTGGCCTCCTCGTAATGGATAATGTAGGGTTTGTTTGGAGTGCCATTATATCCCTCTGTGTTTGTGTGTCCTTTTAACAAGGGGATGATGAATCTTAAATGGGCTATTGGATAGATTATCGCTCGGTTCAAAAAATATTGGACAGAATATACCAAATAGAGTTCATTGTTGGTTTATTTTCTCTGTTGCTTGTTTTTCTGAACATTGCAGGGTCTATTATATTAAATCAAGGAGCCATTACAAATGGCCTATACATTGTAGCCTGGCAGATTGGTAAACATTCTCTATACAGACTGAAATGTAAGACTATAGGACATTTGAAAACCATGACCAAAATACCTATGTTCGATAGGTAAAACATTTACAGTGGTATCGGTTCATTAGCACTAAATACAGTGCATTCAAAGTATTCAGACTCCTTGACTTTATTTTTTTATGGAACTATCACATTTACATAAGTATTCAAACCCTTTACTCAGTAATTTGTTAAAGCACCTTTGTCCTGTGTAGCTCAGATGGTAGAGTATGGTGCTTGAAATGCCAGGGTTGTGGGTTAGATTCCCACGGGGGACCAGGATGAAAAAAGTATGAACATGTATGCACTAACTAACTGTAAGTCGCTCTGGATAAGAGCATCTGCTCAATGACTAAAATGTAAATCTAAATGCAGTGATAACAGCCTTGAGTCTTCTTGGGTATATCGCCACAAGCTTGGCACACCTGTATTTGGGGAGTATCTCCCATTCTTCTCTGCAGGTCCTCTCAAGGTTAGATGGGGAGCGTTAGATGGGGAGCGTTGCTGCACAGCTATTTTCAGGTCTCTCCAGAGATGTTAGATCAGGTTCAAGTTCGGGCTCTGGCTGGTCTAACAGCCTGCACTGTCTTGGCTGTGTGCTTAGGGTCATTGTCCTGTTGGAAGGTGACGCTGAGACGCTCTGGAGCAGGTTTTCATCAAGGATCGCTCTGTACTTTGCTCCGTTCGTCTTTCCCTCGATCCTGACTCCTCTCCCAGTCCCTGCCACTGAAAAACATCCCCACAGCATGATGCTGCCACCACCATGCTTCACCGTTGGGATGGTACCAGGTCTCCTCTAGACGTGACACTTGGCATTCAGGCCAAAGAGTTCAATCTTGGTTACATAAGAGCAGGGAACCTTGTTTCTGGTCTCATGGTCTGAGAGTCTTTAGGTGCCTTTTACTGAGACATGGCTTCCCTCTGGCCACGCCATAAAGTCCTGTTTGGTGCTACAGAGATGGTTGTCCTTCTTGTAGGTTCTCCCATCTACACAGAGGAACTCTAGAGCTCTGTCAGAGTGACCATTGGGTTCTTGGTCACCTCCCTGACCAAGGCCCTTCTCCTCCGATTGCTCAGTTTTGTCGGGCAGACAGCTTTAGGAATAGTCTTGGTGGTTCCAAACTTCTTCCATTTAAGAGTAATGTGGGACCTTATATAGACAGGTGTGTGCCTTTCCAAATCATGTCCAATCAATTGAATTTACCACAGGTGGAACTCCAATCAAGTTGTAGAAACATCTCAAGGATGATCAATGGAAATAGCATGCACCTGAGCTCAATTTCGAGTCTCACAGCAGAAGGTCTGAATACTTATGTAAATAAGGTATTTCCATTTTTTATATATAAATTTGCTAACATTTCTAAAAACTTGTTTTCGTTTTGTCTTTATAGGGTATTGTGTGTAGATTGATGAGGAAAAAAATAGAATAAGACTGTAATGTAACAAAATATGGAAAAAGTCAAGGGGTCTGAATATTTTCCGAAGACACAGTATATGACTGAAATGAAGATAAAAGGTAATATATAAAGCCACTATATAAATTGGAGAGCTTATTGTGTTTGCTACCATTCAGTGCAGGCAGGTCCTGAGTTACAGAGAGACAGTGACCAGCAGTAATCCAGAGGGGATCAGTGTGTATGTTCTCACCTCTCTGCTAAGAGCCTCTCCTGTTAGTGCACCTTCTGTCCCTCGTTTCCATAAGACTCGTGGACAGATGGCCAGAGGGCGGTGACTGGAGGCTAAACCCACAATGGGACCATGAGGAATCAGAGAAAGCCAGGGGAGACCATGCCATGGAAAAACTCCACAGGTGCACACACACACACACACACACACACACACACACACACACACACACACACACACACACACCTACAGTAACGCAGGATCTTTCAAGGCGTGTATGAAAACAAATGTTTGACTGGTGGCACATACATTATGACATTGTATTAGAATGTATCTCACAGCTGAAATGCAAATGGGATGTTATTTACCTTCCTCATGTCTTTCTTGCCTCTATCCACTTTCTAACTTTCCATCAATTCAACTTTCTATTCCCACCCGCCACATGTTTATCAGTGGTGCTAAAAGCCTGTCTTATCGTCATACTTACAGCACCTTCACAGACTGTATCCCAGGAGCCTGCTTTAGCCATGTTGACCCTCGATTCTTACCTATGAAAAATACCTGCTGTTTACTTTCCTAATGGACTGTGCTCTGTGGCTGCCTGGCTACTGTATATGTGGCGGAACTGGAGAGAAGATGGAAAGCTTGGAGACCACATTACCATTAGGTCTAATGTCCTTTTAAAATGGAAACACCATCAGGGCCCCCACACACACGCTGCTCTGCTTGCTGCTTTGTGGCGATTGCGTGATGCGGTACCATCGTCGTCTCCTTTTGTACAAGGTCAGCTGCCCTCCACGTTCCTACCTTCGTCAGAGCTCTCTTACATTAGCAATTTGCCACTTGGCAGAATGTACACTGGGTACTGTATATAAGCTTATGATGAAGCGGGTAATGTAAATAGAACATTCCAGACCCAGTGTGTATTTGCCTTTGTTTAGCTGTGTAATCATTCTATTAGCCCACGGACCAATATGACTTTGTGGACTAACATGTTACCCAAACCGGACACGTCGCGTGCGCGAGCATTGCAAAATAAATGTACACATACATGTTATTCAATCATTGCACCCACACTGCTCACGCACGCCAATGAGCGTCTGTCCTGCCTCTCCCATCTCCTCATTGGTGTTTAGAAGCATATACCCATTGAAAGATGAACTGAGGTCGGTTGTGGTAACGCACCTTATTAAAGTTAGTTGCCAATTTGCCATATGAAGTCCAAAGAAGAAAAATAAGCCTGAAGGAAAGAGGAGCGATGACTAGAAATGATTTGGTTGACCGTTTTATCTGTGGATTAATTGTCAGAGTAGAGGACCTTGTGCATTTCAGGTAAAATGTTTTTATCTCAGGACAAATTAGCTAGCAACAAGGTCCTCTAGTAACAAGGTCCCCAAATTAATTTAATTGGTTAAGAGTTTGTTTTGATATTTCAACCTGTGTGTCATGATCACGTTTGGTGTGGGGGGACAAAATAAATTTGTGCACGATGGCGCACATTGAATATCTCTTTAAGCATGGTTAAGTTAATAATTATGCAGTGGATGATGTATTAAACCACCCAGACACATCAAAGATACAGTCGTCCTTCTGAACTGAGCTGCAGGACAGGAAGGAAACTGCTCAGGGATGTCACCATTAGGCCATTAGTGATTTTCAAAAAGCTACAGAGCTGTGATGGGAGAGACCTGAGAATGGATCAACAACATTGTAGTGACTCCACAAAAGTTACATAAAAATATACAGAACAAGGCAATAAAGTAATACTGAAAAAAAAAACACTGCAAAGGAACACACTTTTTGGTCTAAATGCAAAATGTTATGTTTGGGGCCAATCAAAAACAACCCAACTGTCTCCTTATTTTCAAGCATGGTGGTGGCTGCATCATGGTATAAGTATGCTTGACATCGGCAAAGACTGGGGAGTTTATCAGGATAAAAAGACATGAGATGGAGCTAAGCACAGCAAATTCCTAGAGGAAACCTGCTTCAGTCTTCTATACACCAGACACTGGGAGAGGAATTCACCTTTCAGTAGGACAATAACCAACAACACAAGGCCAAATCTACACTGGAGTTGCTTACCAAGAAGCCAGTGGATGTTTCTGATTGGCCAAGTTCATCCCCAACATTTTGAGAGCTTGAAGAATTTCGAAAAGAATAATGGACAAATGTTGCACAATCCAGGTGTGCAAAGCTCTTAAGACTTGTTCACATTGGCAGTTTGAAGTGACTCAAATCCTATTTGTTTGCATATCTGATTCAAATATTTTTCCTGCAGTCTGAACAGCCAAAAAACACATATAATCAGATACTTCAAGCCTTATTTCATACAAATCCGATTCCTGGCCATGCAACTTGTGTCGAAACGGCCAAATCTGATTTATTTGTCCTCAAGTGGTTTTTAGATTGTTATTTGGCATATCTTGTTGCTTCCAATTTACTGTGTTGACAGTTTAACAGTAACATGTGGTAGCTAACTATCTTGTTAATTGTTTACAAACTAATGAATGAATGTGCTAGAAAGCTAAACAGCGACCTAGCTACTGTAGCTAGTTGACTGCTGTGGCTAGTTGACTGCTGTGGCTAGTTGACTGCTGTAGCTAGTTGACTGCTGTAGCTAGTTGACTGCTGTGGCTAGCCAAAAAGGACTTGTTGTGAAAGTTGGGTCATCTTCCCCTTTAAGGCTTTAAAAGTGTCTCCAATTTACACTATGATTTTGAACATTCAAAGCAACTAGGAACCATCCATAGCAGGCACTGTTGTCACCTTAGCTTGCTACATAACATCTGAGTGCTTGGAAACTGATTTAAAACAACAAAACTGATTTGAGCATTAAGGCCTGGAGTATGAATAAGGATTTAGAGACTTACCCAAGAAGACTGTAATCGCTGTCAAAGGTGTTTCTAACATGAATTAACTCAGGGGGTGAGTAGAGTTATCTAATCAAGGTATATTAGTGTTTTATTTTTCATGAATCTTTTTACAATTATAATTTTTCTTCCACTTTGACATTACAGAGTATTCAGTGTAGATCGATGGCAAAGAAATGACAATTAAATCCATTTGAATCCCACTTTGTAACAATACATTGTGAATACTTATGATACGCGCTGTAGAATAAAATGTAACAGTAATTGCTGTTTTATTTAAAAAAATATATTCTCATTCAATTTACCTGAATGGTAAATTAAAGTAATATCTACATTTGCTGTCATCATCATGATTCTACATTTTGTGCATGTCAAGCAAGTCAGTGGAAAATGCCAGAGCAAGGCTCACACCAGAGACCCTGCAGTCATAGGTCAAGTACACTCTTTCCTGTGCCTGTCAAGACATCCCTTGTGCGCCATATAGGTCGAGTCCTCTTCTCGGAAGACACATACATACAGCAAGGCTACACATTATGACACCTTTTAGCTCGTCTGGTAATTGGCCTAGGGTTGGTGTGGTTGACCTATGCGTTAACTAGGCAGGAATGGGTGCGTTGGCATGAGAGTGCCTATTTCAGTATCAGAGGAACATATCCAGCTCATAGAGTTAATTAGGAGAAAAATGCTTGTCTAATTAGAGCTGGGTCAGGTATACAGACTCTGAGATGCTTGAGCTTGGCAAGCAGGTGCCCTTGGTATTATCCACTGGTAATGGCAATTAAAACAGACCACTAATGACCCCAAAGAACTCCCTGTCTGATGACAATGGGTAGTAACACCTTCCACAGGTATTTTACAATGCTTTTATAGTGATTGAATAATATGATCGACATTGATTATATATGAATGCCAAGGATATAGAGCATTACTGACCTACCTGGTTAAATAAATACAAATTAATAAAATAAAAATTACTGCCCAAACAAGGTGGGTGACAAGCAACATTATCCTATTGCATGTTAAGGATCCCCTATCAAACACTGTAGGCTATTCAGAGGGGTTGGGTTAAATGCGGCAGACACATTTCAGTTGAATGCATTCAGTTGTACAACTGACTAGGTATCCCCCTTTCATTTCATTTCATATATGGAAGCCTCTCCTCACAGGTTCAGTTCATCATCTGGATGTCTTTATGAGGTTACAGGAGGCATCCTCTTGAAGGTACACTCCAAAGTCACAGTGAATCAAAGTTAATCAATTCCGATTAATTGTCTTTAATTGCCTAGCTATAGTAATTTTATTTTATCTCAACTGTTATTCTCTGCCTACTCTCTCTCTCTCTCTCTCTCTCTCTCTCTCTCTCTCTCTCTCTCTCTCTCTCTCTCTCTCTCTCTCTCTCTCTCTCTCTCTCTCTCTCCAGATCCCACTGGGCACAGACGTCAATTCAACGTCTATTCCACGTCATTTCATTGACATGGAAACAACATTGATTCAACCAGTGTGTGCCCAGTGGGATGACTGATTAATTCCTTCCTTTGAGTTGCATCTCAAGTTTTTTTTTCGGAGGCAGTTAATTCATTAAGGGACACAACGTACTCACCTCTCCCGCTTGTTTTTCCCTTTCCAATTATCCTACATTGGCACTGAGAGTGTGTGTGGAATAACAATGGCAGGATTATATCTCTGTGTCTGTCTTTTTCTTGCCCCCACCTGTCTTCTACCTAACTTCCTCTATTTATATTTTCTCTCCCTCCTCCACACTCTCTCCTGTGTCTCTCCTGTCTTCCCCCTAGCTCCACCTTTCTCGCTATATTTCCTTTCTTCCTACTCCAACCTGTCTGTTTCTCCCTCTCTCTCTCTCTCTCTCTCTCTCTCTCTCTCTCTCTCTCTCTCTCTCTCTCTCTCTCTATCTATCTCTATTTCTCTCTTTGTCCCCCTCTCTCTTTCTCTCTCTCTCTCTCTCTCTGATTCTCCCCCTCCCTCCCCCTCTCTCTCCCTCCCTCTCTCTCTTTCTCTCTCTCTCCATCCCCCCCCCCTCTCTCTGCCATTCTCTGTCTTAATCTTTCTCTCTTATTCTTTGCCTCTCTCTCTCTCTGTCGGGGGAGAGAGGTTGGGTGAGAACAGCACTGCTGCTGGGATGCGTTGGCGGTTGTTTGCCGGAGATCATTAATAATGGAAATTGTATGTGAGACAGAGGAGGTTTTTATTCCCGACGCAGGGCTGTATTGATGCTAAGCCTTGGCATGGGCAGAGCCAGTTTACGTTTCATTTACACTGATTTATAGGAAGGCAGGATAGAATGAAGAAACCAATGCCAAAACAGAAGTCAGAGTTGATCTTGCTACCCGCTGGGGAAAATAAGGCAACAGTTACAGGCATGTCAGGTCCCTCAAATACACTGAGTGTACAAAACATTAGGAACACCTCCCTCATAGTAATCTAATTTTGTCAGGGCATGGACTCTACAAGGTGTTGAAAGCGTTCCACAGGGATACTGGCCCATGTACAATGCTTCCCACAGTTGTGTAAAGTTGGCTGGATGTCCTGTGGGTGGTGGACCATTCTTGATAAACACAGGAAACTGTTCAGCGTGAAAAACACAGCAGCGTTGCAGTTCTTTACACACTCAAACCGGTGCGCCTTGCACGTTCTACCATACCCCGTTCAAAGGCACTTAAATATTTTGTCTCACACATACACAATCCATGTCTCAATTGTCTCAAGGCTTAAAAATCATTTAACAGGTGACGTCAATAAGGGATCACAGCTTCCACCTGGATTCACCTGGTTAGTCTATGTCATGGAAAGAGCAATTGTTCCTAATGTTTACTACACTCAGTGTATAGAAAGCCCATTTACACAGTATTTTGTTGCAGTTTGAAGTTTGCCGGAAATAGTACATGATATATTGAACAAATAATTCACATAAACAGATTTGGTGACAAAGGGTTTTAGACCGACATTGACTAGATTAATGCTTTATATGGTAAGAGTCAGAGGTCTTCAGCAGAATGATCATCATTGTGAATACAGTAACATGATATGTCTGTTTAATCCTCACACTAAGGCAAATGAAAACATCCCAGCAGAGGTGAACATCACAAATTAGGTCCCAGCAGGCTATGACAACAAACTAGCGAATCACCCGCTGGACAAAGGAATCTCCCGGCCCTCAGTCTGTCTCTGACCTGAAGTGAGGAATATAAATAGCACTTACATGATAGCACAACAATTTAGTTTCCAAATAAGGGACAGAGAGGAGAATAAGAAGAAAGAAGATAAAGAGAGAGAGAGAGAGAGAGAGAGAGAGAGAGAGAGAGAGAGAGAGAGAGAGAGCGAGAGAGAGAGAGAGAGAGAAAAGGGAGAGGAAGAACGAAGAGATAGACAGACAGAGAGAGAGTGATGGGTTACATTTAATCTAGTTCACTGCCTCGCTGTGTTCCATTTCAACTATTTAAAAGCACAGAAAAGTTCTAATGGGAGTACAATGTCATATATGTGTTTTCACTGCACTTCATCTAATAGCAGAGACAAATTACCTGGATTGCAGTTGAGATAACAAAAAAAGTACACTGAACAGAAATATAAACGCAACATGTAAAATGTTGGTCCCGTGTTTCATGAGCTGAAATAACAAATCCCAGAAATGTTCCATACACACAAAAAGCGTATTTCTCACAAATTCTGTGCACACATTTGTTGACATCCCTGTTAGTGATCATTTCTCCATTGCCAAGATAATCCATCCACCTGACAGGTGTGGCATATCAAGAAGCTGATTAAACAGCATGATCATTACATAGGTGCACCTTGTGCTGGGGATAAAAGGCCACTCTAAAATGTTTTGACACACAACACAATGCTACAGATGTCTCAAGTTTTGAGGGAGCATACAATTGGCATGCTGACTGCAGGACTGTCCACCAGAGCTGTTGCCAGTTAACTGAATGTTAATTTCTCTACCATAAGCTGCCTCCAACATTGTTTTTTAAATAATTTGGCAGTAGGTCCAACCGGCCTCACATCCGCAGACCACATGTAACCACGCCAGCCCAGGACCTCCACATCCAGCTTCTTTACCTGTGGGATCTTCTGAGGGGGGGTCGGGTGGTGTTGTGGAGTAATTCTGTCTGTAATAAAAAATGGCTTATTAATGCTGTCATGGAAATAAATGAATGTCCTATTACCAAGTCATTTACGGTTTCTATTCCTTTAGTTTCCATGTGGACACATTTATCAGTGAGTTCTGAAAAGCTACCCAAGGAGTGTTCCATAGGGTTGTGCTAGGGAGTGATATTGGTACTTGTACAATACGTTTAATTTTCTTCCATGTGTTCTTAACTATGAAGTTGTTAATGTTCTTAGCTTTAACCTTTGAAAATAGACACATGAAAACTAATAAGTACCCATTGTTCCTCTTTAGTGTATTTCACTTTATTTTGCAAGTAAAAGCCTTGGGCGGGCGAGTAGATACAATTCCAAGTCTGGAAGGTTAAAAAAAAGTACGGTCACATTTCATTTGCTCTGTTACCTACCCTTTCGAATGAGCAAATCTATTTAGTTTTAAGGTGGCGATCTCTCAACAACAATTCTCACCCTAGCAAATTGATAATAGTCAGTCACAACCCATCTGGCACACACTGGTTGAATCAACGTGGTTTCCACATAATATCAATTAAATTACATTAAACTAATGTGGAATAGACGTTGAATATGTTGAAACAACGTTGATTCAAGTTTGTGCCCAGTGGGCTGTGATAAGCCAACACACTGTGTTTAGAGGCAGCTAACCCGGACAACAACACAGGTATTCTTGGAATATCAAAAGTGAAGAAAAAAAAGATGTGTTTAAAAAAAAAAAATGTTGTTGTGATGCTATCAAACAGTGATGTGTGCTGACACATACCACTAAACAGAGGATAATGTGAACTTTACCACTGTTAGTGTTAATTTTTTATCATATTAATAAAATAACAGTCTTTTTCCCTTTGTTCAGATTTCCCTTTCGGTTATTTGAAAATGAAATCATCTCCAAAACAAGTAATACAACACTGGTTGCAATTTCAGTTTAATTCAACAGAAATATATATATATATATTAGAACAAATATTATGGTTAAACTCAAATATACTAATTGCTAAAAATGTTTTTTAAAAAGTATCATCTTTCTAAATGATATAATACATAGGACTGGTGGAGTTTTGTCACACATGCAGTTAACAAAAATACTGTGGGTAGCAAGTGTTTTTCTTGGAACGCTGTGTTCTTTTGCCGCCATGCATAACGCCCCTTGTTATGACTAAATAACCAGTCCACAGCACCTTATTCCAAAATGAAGCTGGCTTGTCCAAATGTGCGTTTGTGGCGTGTGTGCAGAAAAGGCTTCTTCCGCATCACTCTCCCGTACAGCTTCTCCTTGTGCAAAGTGCGCTGAATTGTTGAACGATGCACAGTGACACCATCTGCAGCAAGATGATGTTGTAGGTCTTTGGAGGTGGTCTGTGGGCTGTTTTTGACCGTTCTCACCATCCTTCGCCTTTGCCTCTCCGATATTTTACTTGGCCTGCCACTTCTGGCCTTAACAAGAACTGTGCCTGTGGTCTTCCATTTCCTCACTATGTTCCTCACAGTGGACACTGACAGCTTACATCTCTGCGATAGCTTTTTGTAGCCTTCCCCTAAACCATAATGTTGAACAATCTTTGTTTTCAGGTCATTTGAGAGCTGTTTTGAGGCCCCCATGTTGCCACTCTTCAGAGGAGAGTCAAAGAGAACAACAACTTACAATTGGCCACCTTAAATACCTTTTCTCATGATTGGATGCACTTGTCTATGAAGTTCAAGGCTTAATGAGCTCACCAAACCAATTGTGTGTTCCAATTAATCAGTGCTAAGTAGTTACAGGTATTCAAATCAACAGAATGACAAGGGTGCCCAAATTTTTGCATAGCCTATTTTTCACATCTGATTTAATTTCATACAACTTAATATTGCTACACTAAAAATCTTTGTCTGGACAATACCCCAGTACTCAGCTTTTATTAGAAAATGAATGGCATGCCACTGTGATCATTTTCTGTGATGACAGAGTAAATTATTATGCAGCCTCAGAGGGCTGCCCAAACTTTTTCATACGACTGTATAATAATACTCTTAGCAAAGGTGTTAATTGTTAATCACAGCACAGTGGAAAAATATATGGCAATTAGAAATATATGGTCTTCAGAGATAGATGGGAGGGGTTGAGAGTAGCTGAAGGCTGGGACTAAAAACAAACAAAAGATAACTAATGTAGAATACACTGTCCGTGAAATGTATGTAGTATCCAGTATAAGCTGGAAGTGGAAGCCTAAGTATTGATGTCCATTAGTTTACTCCAATGAGGGGAAGGGTGGTAGGGTTAGGGGAAAATATATTACAAAATATATGTTTGAAATAATATATTGACAAAAAATATATATATGGGGGATTGGAAATTATGTAGACAATTACATTGATAGAAGCCACAATCTATCTGCAATATTAAAGCAATCAGTTAATCAAGGTCTTTTTGATTTAGTTGAATGAGGTGACCACTGATCTAACGGCTCCTGTTCTGTTGATGCTCCAGGATACTGTAGTAGTTAATGACTATGTCATTGTCTGATGCAATCTGAGGGGCTTATCTTACCACCCTGAAGACGTGCTTTGAAATCTCTGACTTTTCCCTACTTCCACAAACCACCGCAGACATCAGACATCCAATCTCACAGAGTCTGAGGCAGTGGTTTACGAGAGAGAGAGAGAGAGAAAGAGAGAGAGACAGAGCGAGAGAGAGTGAAAGAGAGCAAGACACCATCGGAAGTGCACTTCCTGTGGCACTTGTGGCCCAGTAATCAATGCAGATGTGATACCCATGATCCTCCCTTCTACCCTAACAGGGAAAGCTTAGCAACTAGGAGCAACTGAACTCCAATTGTTTTTTGTTTATCCCTTCTCTCTAGCTGACAGTCATAATGCACTTTCATCAGGGTACTTTTATTTTCAGAGGGTTACTCATGGTTTCTCCGTCAACAGAAATTAAATTGTTTGATTATTTTGACTTCTCTTTGGTGTGTTGGGTTCTTTTCATTAGGAGTTCAAACAGCAGTCTGTTGTGTCTGTATGAAAAGCAGAGAAGCAGAAAACTCATAATATGTGGTGCAGAAGCTATTGGTAAACTCCCATTTAAAAATATATATCCTTTTGGGGAGTCTTAGTGAGATCTGGTAGATAGACAGGTAACATTTGGGAGTTATTTGTTATATTGAAACATTATTTTAAGTGTTTGAGGGAGTAATGTCTGCTTTCGTCATAGTTGAATCATTTTAAATCACCCATTCAAACTTAAAGTGGCAGTCTGCAGTTCAAACAATAACAAAGCGGTCAACCAACCAGTATTTTGGTAAAACACTGAGGGATGGGGCTGGAGAAATTTAACAACTGTCAAATTCGTAGACAAAGCTAAATATGTGAGGACTGACCATCCATGATATCAAAATTATAGTTTTAACCATGTTTCAAGGCTATACATGGTTAGTTTACAATTACATTGTTTACAAACAATGGAGTAAAGCTCATATTTGGGGTTCTGATGGGTTACGGCAGTTGAACTGACTTCTTCACGAGTCAATGGGTTTATATTGTTATGGTTTCACTAGTTATGTAGGCTACAGCTAGCATCCCAGTTAGATGACAACTAATACTCACAGGGGGCACCATATCACACAACAACGTAGTATACTTACACGAATCTGCAGTTTATTATATATCCTTACTTGTACAGGTAGGCGCCCTAGCTCTAGCACAATGGGACATTATCCACCAACATGCACTGCCATGCAAGCATCATTTTACCTTCATTCAGCAGGATAACAACTCTCCCAGACAGGATACAGTACACAGATAGCACACATGAACATGTGTGACCTATGACATAACAATTTCATGAATGTGTGTACCATTTGCAAATTGCCACTTTAAAAACAATCTAGTCTGTCTGTCTGTCTGTCTGTCTGTCTGTCTGTCTGTCTGTCTGTCTGTCTGTCTGTCTGTCTGTCTGTCTGTCTGTCTGTCTGTCTGTCTGTCTGTCTGTCTGTCTGTCTGTCTGTCTGTCTGAAAGGTCAACCCTGTAGGGTTCTAGTCTTGAAAACAACAGCAGGGGTTTTGGTGTGTGTGTGTAGTGTGTTGTGTGTGTGTGTTGTTTGTGTGTGTGTGGTGCAGGTCACGGGCTCTGTTCTTCCATACGATCGATAGCCAGGATTGCCAGGGTGTGATCACCCCCCGCCCCACACACACACACACACACACACACACACACACACACACACACACACACACACACACACACACACACACACACACACCACAGACACATGTTCAAACACACACACACACATATACACACAGCCCCACCCAATACAGCCATGATCCAGAGCTAGCATCTGAAGGGTTGTTGTGAGGGAAGCCATGCATTTCAATGACCTCATACAAGTTGTATGATCTTTTTGGAATTACTTGGGCAGTGCTGAGGCTACACCCAGTTAATAGGGTTATAACCTTTCAATGTTCAGACAATGCTCTCTAAAGAAACAGTAAAAAGGTGATGACTAAGCATTATATGTTATTCATTATCTTCTCTATGGCGACATCGTTGGCATGTTTTATGCATGTTTCAGCATGCATAAAACATCTCTTTGAGGTGGTGAGTTTATTCACAGGACTGAGTTCTCTGGGGAAGGCTGCATTAGCCCCCCAGCTCAGCTGGTCTCTGAGAAACTACAGCCTTTTGATACGTAGGGCACGATTCAATCCGTAGAGCTGAAGTTCAGCATTATAGTGCGACTGAAATGTAAAGGTTGAGCCGACATATGCAGCGTTTACCGTGAACGCATTCTCCGCTAATGCGGGAAGCCGGGAACATTGCCTTTACATTGCTATGGATTGAATCAAGCCCTTATAGTATATGAAACCATCACACACAGTAATACAAAATACATTTTGGTCTACCAGGAGAAGAGGTCATGGCATACTCAAGTCATCCTCAGAAACAAATGTATTTACAGGGGTGGCATGAGAAAGGATTTGAGAAAGATGAGAGAACTAGGCTGTCATATGTTATGTGACTGAGGCTTTGCATCCATGGGGATGACGGTTTATCTTCACCTGGATTAGACATGAATGAACACCCCCACACAATGTTAATTGAACTCTGTATTGTTGTGTCATTACTATCAAATAGCTTTTTTAATGAATGGATTAAGGGATTTCATTAATCGATTCAGTCTCTTAATGAGAAACAGACTAACATTTTGTGAGACAAAAGAGTCAAAGGGTTGCTATTTCAGACCTCCAAAACAGAATGTACTGGGCTCTCCCTGGCAGGTTTGTCAACACTGGTTTGCAGCTGCCTGGTGTATGACCAACAGTACCAGAGGATGTGCCAATCAAAATGGGAGTGAGCATCAATCACTGAGGAAACCAAGCAGGGGTTGCTTTGCCGCAGGAAGAAGTAAGGAGGCTTATCTTGCCTGGCTAAGTAAATCATTGTCTCATCAATGTAAAAAGGCAGCTGTGTGGGAGGGAGTCTGCAGGGATGATGGAAACTGATTACTGGATAAGATCTATAGATGTATATATATATATATTTTAAAGTCATTAGTAGGATCTACGTCTTTCTCTTTGATGATACCAGGCCAGTCTCTGTGTAGGACAATAATGCATAGCTATTCCCTTGCATGATCCATCATGCCAAACCTTTATATGGTATGTTGTTTTTTAATATTATCTACTGTAATTGCCACAGCTTTACTTTAAGTAATCGATAGAACACCTATGTGATGATGTAACAGAAAAGTCAAAGAACTAAGGAAATTATAGCAGTCCAAGATGAGTCATGTCTGGTTTCCTCTGAATTGATTCTCGGATAACATACACCTTTGTGATGAGGTCACTGTACCTGAGAGAAATACTGCTACAGATATCATGGAATCATTAAATTGAGAATCATGACACACATTCCGGCTTGTTTAAGATTGTGTCTGCGAATTGTAATGAGAGAAGTAATCATCGAATAAGCTTGCAGAGCATGAAAACCAATCGCCATTCGGCTTGCGCTCAACTCCAAATATGCTCAGCAGATAATACTCTTTTGAGAAAATCGACTTTTCCAGGGGCAGTCACAATTTGACAAGTGGCCAATTATAAAGCAGTGTGGGATGTCATTGATCTATGCCATGTCGTGTATGACACAGCTCTGGAAGCATGTGCAAGATATGGTGAAACGATAGCTTTGACTGTGATGTGTTGTTGCAAGGTCCTTACATTGTCTCCATTCTCCTGTTGATTCCAATGCCAGGCCAAAAGAGCACCATTGTGTGCAAGGCCAAAAGAGCACCATTGTGTCTGCCCTTGGCTATAAAGAGTCAAAGACCTGCAAAGATATGTTCTATCGACGACAAGTGTCCTTTTAATGACATGTAATGAAAACAGTGGAATTTTCATGGCTGGTGTTAGATGATTCACACCATCGTGTTATTGCAATGAATCGTCCACATGGTATTGTGTAATGGACTGTATCCTGGTTTGTTTTGGGTCCAGACCTCCAATCAATGCCCACTTTAGAGAACTGAATGACCAGATGTGGTTAACTTCACACAGCAAAAGATATAGCTTCAGACCCATCACACAACAAGCAGAAACAAAGGAAAATATAATCTGTATGTATCTGAGAGCCCAAACCCAAACAGACATTCACAAATGTCCTCCACACACACTTGCACCAATATCTACAAAGAACGTGGGTACCAGATGGGCTATGTAGTTCACCTTTTTCCTTCCTCTCTCTCTGGTGCTCAGCTGCAGCTGAAGCTGTCACGTTCCCTTGTTTCTGAGAACCAGCTGCCCACATAGAGACCACAGCCCTTCTCAGTAATACTACCATATTGCAGTAAAATATGTTGTCCATTCCAGTATAGTTTACAGTCTACATCCTTGTGCCTTAGATAAATAATTGAGGCACTACTTTTTCGATACCCAAGGCTACAAAGTCTATATGGGCTGGCAGGTAACCTAGCATTTAAGAGTGTTGGGACAGTAACCGAAATGTTCACTGATTCGAAATCCCAGAGCCAACGATCTGAAAATATCAGCATACACGTAAGACCCAGGCGCAGACAAATGTTTATTATACCAACAGGGGGCAGGCAAAAGACAGGTCAGGGGAAAGCAGAGTTCGGTAATCCAGAGTAGTGGGGCAAAGGTACAAGACGGCAGGCAGGCTCAGGTTCAGGGCAGGCAGAGTTTGGTAATCCAGAGTAGTGGGGCAAAGGTACAAGGTGGCAGGCAGGCTCAGGTTCAGGGCAGGCAGGAAAGGTCGAAACCGGGAAACCAAGAAAACAGGCACTATAGAAAGACAGGAGTAAAGGGGGAAAAATCTGGTAGGCTTGATGAACAAAACGAACTGGCAACAGCCAAACATAGAACACAGGGATAAATACACTGAGGATAATGAGGAAGATGGGCGACACCTAGAGGGGCGTGGAGACAATCACAAAGACAGGTGAAACAGATCAGGGTGTGACAGAAAATTCTGTCGACGTGCCCTTAAGCAAGGCACTTAACTGTATTTGCTGCTGTAAGTCGCTTTGGATAAGAGTGTCTGCTAAATTACTAAAATGCAGCCAATATTTATACCTGGCACTGTACTTGGACACTGATGTAATCATACACAAAGTTATTTGAAGCAAAGAGTCATACACAAAGTTATTTGAAGAGCACAATGTAGGCCTAGTTGCTGTAGGTGTTTCTATTCAGGGCTTTCCTACCTGGCTTTTCCTACTTAGGTATTCAGCACCAAATCTGACCAGAGAATGAATTCTCCAGGGTCCTGAAGTGTCCTCATGCGCGTGAAAGCACGGACACTCCTCTCCACCAAGACTCGCCAGAGCTGAGAGTGAGAGAGAGAGGAGAGAGACACACCCGCCGGCGCCGATTGGTGGAACGTCACGCGGAGAGGACCCGAACAGAGAAGCTGATAAATGATAGATGAAGGAGGAGAGAGCTGAGGATGCAGCTTTGGTCCCAAACACAAGCACCCATCGACTGGTCTCGAAGCATCGCCCACACAGCAAAGAGACGCTAAAACCCGAAGGACGGTCCAACTTCCACTAGCCCTCAGCAGCCGAGGAGATGTATCCCCAAAAGGTCTGATTCAGATATCTCTTTAGAGGAGCATCCCGCCCGAAGAATTCACTCCGACAGGCAACCTGATTACAAGCCAGACATGATGCTCGGATCTCTCAGATATGGGACAGCAGTTGGATTGATATTACTAAACTCGCTGGTTCTTGCAACACAAACCACGGAAGAAGGGATCTTTACAAATCATCTATTGGTTCAGTTGCATGAAGGTGCACACGATGAAGCGCAGCAACTTGCAAATGAGCACGGGTTTCAAAGCGCCCGCAAGGTAAAACGTAGGCTATTATGTGCAGAAAATTAGCAGCATGTAGGCTAATGTATTGTTAATTCGATATTCTCATCAAGCCTAAAGCTTGATTTGCATTGATGAACATGCCCAGTTTTTGTCGCTAAACTCCACTTGAATTTTTTTTTTTTTTTCATTTCAAAATGGTCTAGAATAGACCATTATGTTATTTTGGCTATTATTTTAGAAACATAAATACTTGTTTTGAATTAAGTTAAAACATTTCAATATATAGCATATTATTTGAAATATGCCTAGGCCTATTTGTTTTGTTTTTCAGACGACCATCAATTAAATTGATCTCGATAATTTATTTTATTACATAATATATCGGTTTATGTCGCCTCATTAGACTAATATTCGATAGATAAATATGACGTCAGCCTTAATTTCTGCTATATTCTAAAATTTTCTTAGAATGCTATCACTGAAACTGTCAAACAGTTCAATCTGGTCCAGAACTGCCACCATATTGCCAGTAGATGTCTTTGTCCCCAGTAATTTTGGAAATTATAAATGTGGCCTGAATAGATTATGTGAATTAGGGCCGGCTAATAGCAGCCTAACATCAGTTCCACTGGGATCATCCTTGAGGACTCTGTCCACTCAAGACATCATTGAAAACTCATTTAGTTAGTTGATGACCTGTAGGGGTGGTATTGCCTCAGCCTAAAAATATAGTTGTTGTCAGTTCATAAATATAGGTCTATGTCAAACACTATACCTACTGAATGCTACATATCTCCAATGTTTTGAAATTAGGAGGATTTATCTAAGGAATAGTAAAAAACATAAGGGAAAGGGGATACCTAGTCAGTTGCACAACTGAATGTATTTTAACCAAAATGTGTCTTTCACATTTGGACCAACCCATCTGAATCAGAAAGGTGCAGGGGGCTGCCTTAATCGACCAGCACCCAGGGAGCAGTTTCTGGGGGTTAACTGCCTTGCTCAAAGGCAGAACAGCAGATTGTTCACCTTTTCGGCTCAGAGATTTGAACCAGCAACCTTTTGGTTACTGGCCCAACACTCGTAACTGCTAGGCTACCTGAGCTGACGCACACCCAAAAAATGTTGTAGAGGGGCTGCCTAACGGAAGCTAAACTATACTAAAGAAAGGAAGTTGCACACTGAATATGCTCCCAACAATGGGTACTCATAACCAACGTATCAGCACAGAGTGCCTTCTCCAGGGTTAAATAAACATACGGATACAATCTAAGGATTAAACATACAGTAAGGATTCTGATGAGGTCATTATTTTCTCACACATACACACCTGGTAACAGAATATGTAACACTTTGTTTGGATAGTCCATCTGTAGATGCTCTACAGACTATCTACAGACTATCAGTAAATAACTCTCTACTAACCCTAACCCTACACTTTTAGAAAAAAAAAGGGTTCTTTGGCTGTCCCCATAGGAGAACCCTTTGAAGGACCCTTTTTGGTTCCAGGTAGAACCTTTACTTCTAAGAGTGTAACTTGAACCCTTATCCTAACCCTAAACTTAACCCTTATTGTAACCCTAGCCCTAAACTTAACCCTTACCTTATTCTAAACCTAACCCAAACCGTAACCTTAGCAAGCAGTTGCTTATCAAAATATAGTTTATTGATAGTATGACCATCTGTAGAGCATCTACAGATGGAAAGTCCGGACTATCCAAATAAATTGTGACCACAGAAGATCCTTTCACTTGCTATGTGAAAGCATGAGTAAGTTCTTATCCTTGAGCCCATTCATTTTGCTTATATTGCACACACGTGTTCAATTGTTAGTGCACTGGTGCTTTGTTTTGGAGTACATGCCAAGGTGTCAAGCAGGCCTACACTGTGTTTGTGTGTTTGTTCCATACACTTTCTGGGTCAGCAAGATGATCTAAGTAAGAGTCAGTTTATAAAGTGTGCATGCTCATCATACAGTTTATCATAGATCAATTCACTGAATTCTCAATGTAGAAAACCATTTTATCAGAAACCAGCAGAATACTTTGTCTTCAGATGGGCAGTTTATAATTTACATTTTAGTAATTCAGCAGACACTCTTATCCAGAGCTACTTACAGGAGCAATTAGGTTTAAGTGCCTTGCTCAAGGTCATATTTTTCAACTAGTCGGCTCAGGGATTCAAACCAGCGACCTTTTGGTTACTGACCCAATGCTATTAAACAGGACAGTAAATGTCATCACACATCAAACACCTTAAGCAACCAATGATGTCTGAACAGGAAAAATTATCCCCCTGTTTGAACTGCCTTGTCAGATGTCAGAATAAGAGCGTGGGTGCAATTGGATGGGGAGCAAGGCACTGAGGCGAAGCATAAAAATCGAGGGTATTGTGGTGTTGTGAATTAAGATTTTCACTTTGGCATTCAAAACAATTACATGTCCCTCTTGCCTACTGAAGATTTGATGTGTAGTTTGACATGGATGATTACTGTAGACATTGAATGTGTTTTGTTTTGACTGAGGTTTGATGGCAGCATCTCTAACTGGTTTCTGAAAGTATCTGCTTGCTAGTCTTTTTCCTTGTAGGCACTAACATACAGTGGACAACCCTCATCCATCCACTCCTTCACAGCTTCACACAAACACCTTCTCTAGATTGTGTAATGTCATCTCCAGCTGTATGTGTATCCATAGCACACACGGCATTTAACAATATCTTTGCAGTGACACATATTAAGCCAATTCCCTAATGTTTACTTTGAATCACAAGTATTTACTGTACGTAACATCCTGTGAAAAGGGAAGCCAGGATTTATTCGTGAACATCCTCTCATATTGGCTATTTATGGCCAGTCTTACTGTACTGTACCGTGGCTGAGTGCAGTGGAGCCTGGTAACCATACATTACCATCGCTGCATAAGCATACTGATTCACATAGATCAGACAGGCACATTAGACTGTGTTTAATTGAAAACTGTGACCTGGCACCACAGCCTTTATTACAGCGTATGGAGGGCTTTAATCTGACTAGAGAGCCTTAGGCACTCTCTCTCTCTCTCTCTCTCTCTCTCTCTCTCTCTCTCTCTCTCTCTCTCTCTCTCTCTCTCTCTCTCTCTCTCGCTCTCTCTCTCTCTCTCTCTCTCTCTCTCCCCCCCTTTCCATCCTGTCATTCACTCCATTACTTTCTCTATATATATTTCTGTCCATTGCTTAATCTTTCCTCTCTCACCTGTCTCCTTCACTCTCTGTGCCTCCATCAACCCCTCTCATTCCCCCATTTTTCTTTCCATCCCTTCATCTCTTTCCTCTCCCACTCTCTACCTTCCTTCTCCCTCCACCACCTCACTCAATCCTTCCTTCCTTCCTTCCCTCTCTCTTTCTTTCCTTCTCTCACGCCATTCTGCTCTCTCTTTCCCAGCTTCCGTTTGGAGAGGGCCTTTTTCACTTCTACCCCCAGGACACCCCTCAGAGTAGGAGCAAACGCAGTCTTCGCCACAGACAGCGTCTGGAGAAAGACCGCAGGGTAAGTAAAACACATACGCATGCATGCATGCACACGCACGCACACACACACACACACACACACACACACACACACACACACACACACACACACACACACACACACACACACACACACACACACACACACACACACACACACACACACACACACACACAGTGGTTCCCATGGAAACGGGCCCAGCTCCAATTTTAGGCTAGCTTCTCAAGGGACATACTAGCCCCTAACAAGTGTATCTATCAAAAGTATCATCTTGTCTTTGCATACAGTAGTCTTTTTTTAACCACTCATTCTTGTGCAGTATGAATATGATGATTAGGAGAGGCTTGGGCTGTAACAAGCTATGATTAAAACCAATGTTAGTCATGCCACTTGTGTGTTTAGTGCTGAAGTCCATGGGATTTCCTATAGTAGCATACATAATCACTTCAGAAAGCTTCATGGTATTATTCTATCCAACCCGTGCCATGAGGAAAGTATTACTTCAGTTCTTAAATTAAATATAACACTTAAACTTAATGCACTTCTTTTCAATATCATGTTTCATGTCAAACTGAGAAATTGGTTTTGACACCTTTCTTTCAATCTAGCCAAGTTTATTCACATAGATATAAAGGTGAAAAAGGCATCGACAGCTGCTGGTTACTGGCTTGGATATAATGCCTACAGAGAATAGGCACCAAAAGTAGGTTATACCAAGCACATGGTAATGGCCTCAAAACTACTGCAGATTTCATTCAGAAATTGAAAAAAAGATCAGAATATCAATACTTCTTCATGAATGTGTTGCAGGAAGATAGCGTAACAATATTCCATCTTTATATGGCATGAAATGTCTATGTTTATGGGCAAAAGCAATTTTGTCGAAGATGACCCTAATCTAACCATAGAGTTTCTAAACCCAGAGGCGCAACATTGCAAGACTTCCGGGAACGCTTGCGAAACAGACCAAGCTGCTTCAGACGAGTCCCAAGACGCTTGTGGGGGTCGTAGAGCAAAACGGAGAACACCATTGTGTTCGTGAGAGTCACATCTTTTCGTAATAGTTAGGTCAAAATGTTCAGACGCTACAGACAATTTAGTGAGAAGACTGATTTTCCGGATGTCTCATGGTCTGACAAACACCGCTCTAGCTCTGTCATCTTTCACCGCAGATGAGGAAATGCTGACAGATTTATATGTGAATTTGTAGTATTATGCTAATTTGATTTCCGCGGGGGCGCAGACATCGACTCTATAAGCACATTTCCATATAATATAAAACCAGGCTCTATATCTGGAATGTTCTTTGCTTGACATGCTCATATTTAGTCCTGCAGTTTTCTGTGGTTCTGAAATGGTGGGAGAGGTTAGCTGCACATTGTTACTGCCTCCGTCACTTTTAAAGTATTACTAGCTGGTTCTCCTGTCGTCCTTTGCATGTTTCTCCTAACATAGGACAATGGGTTGTATTGTGGAGGATGACCCAGATAGAATCCCCTTCGGTTACTTTGAAAGCAATTTTCTATAACTCTCCTTTTTACCTCTCTTATGCTAGGGAAGACCACATTCCATTTTTTTTAGGTTCTAGTCATTCATCTGAATTGTAAAAAAATCTATACCTACGAAGGTGCAATTTTGTTGCATCCATGAGCCTCTGAAAATACATTTACGCAGACGTTAGGAGTCGTCCTGATCTTCCAGGTTCCTTAGAAAACCAACAGATTGTCAAGTGGCCGTATTGACTGATGTAGATTAGATTATGTTAACTTTCTCGGGTAAAAAGTGGGGTTTGGTTTTTACCCATGGCTCTGTTATCTCAGACACAAATCTGCTTGAGTCTTCATTTTGACATTATCCCTCTTCCCTGTTCGTTCATGTCTTGGTATAAACCTCTCATTTGTTCCACTGGGTGAACATGACCTTTCAGTAATAATCCATAGGGCTACATTTCTGACCACGAATGTAAAATGTACTCTCTCTTTGTACTTTATACCATCTTTGATGTCACAAGCCATTTTAAAAAATCCACTCCGTTGTTAAGACAGAGTACCATGTTGGAAGACAATAAATCCATCTAAATGTGCTGTATCTTTGTGCTCTGAAATAGCAATGATTTAGAGAGAGAGATAAGGAGAGAAAGATAGAGAAAGATGGAGGACGGCTCAGCCCTTTGAAATGAGGTGGAGTTTGAAGCCTGCCTTGGTGGTGCTTCTAGCAGGCAGGCAGGAACAGGGTGCAGGTGGAGAGCAGGTGGGGAGCGGAGAGTGGGGAGGGTGATGGTGCGCGGGCTCCTTCTGATGAGTGGGCGATATGACACACTGGGTCGAGGGCTGTCTCGAGGGGAAACACCAGTGCCAGAGTCATATAATGGAGGGGATGGATGGAGGTATATGGAGGGAGGAAGGAGGGAGGAAGATAAAGGGAGGGAGGGAGGAAAATTGACGGAGATAGGCGATGGAAGGAGAAAGGGAGAGAGATGAAGGAAGATGGATGGTTCTGTTACATTCTCTTTTACGTCACCAGGTATAGATGTTGTATGAGGCACCATACAATGGCTATCCATTTTCTATCTATGTTAGACAGTTTACTAAAAGGAAAGTAATACAGTATAGAAAACATACAATGCTCTGAGTCAGACAATTATTTTGTGACAAAATGCTAAACGTTTTGCTCGCATCTATCTGTAATATAGGATCGTCAGGGGTCTATACTGACTGCTATATCCCTTTTAAAGCCAACAGTAAGTGTCCTCTATCCTTGTAAATCTCATGCTTAACGGCTGATCCCTTATCTATGGTGGTAAAACACATCGGACAATGCCTAGTCCGCTCTCCACCATGTGTGTTTGTGCATGTAAGCACAGGGAGGACTTCCTTTCATTGCATATCTGACTCTATTCAACAAGCATGCAGTTGAAAAAAATATTGACTCAATATTATGAACTTAACATCATCGTGATATGTAACCTAGCTGTAGTTGGATTGCTATTTGGCAAACTTGAGCCACTAGCTGCAAGTTGTTATATTCAAGTCAAGCCTGTAAAGGGAGTTGAAAGATTTTGGAATTCAATAGTAGTCCCGTAATGGAAACTTACCATGACATTATGCAAAATCATGTTAATTCAATCTGAGGATAAGCTATTAGCTGGAGAGAGGTACATTTATAGAGCTCATCTTAAGACAGCACTGTGTACTGTACCAGTCATTCTGAGCAAGGAGTTCCAACTAAATGACAGTGTCCTTGAGCAGCTGGTGACAAGTAGAGAAAGATCCTTTACTCTCCCTAATAACTTCCAGATAGAGAGCCCTACTCCAGTCTGGAAATGAGGCTATAGCCGCAGCTGTAGATAGAATATAAGGCATTACTGTACAGGCACTTGATTTGGCTGTGGTCGCAGTCTGATTCATCTTTCATTGCTATACCTTTACCTTAGTTTAACTGCCTCAGAGTTGCTGAGAAGGACAGGGAGAGTGAGAGGATTCAAGGCTTTGACCGTTAGATGAGGTCCATTATAATATTCAGCCAGGTCACAAGTTCATGTAGCAATATTGGTTCTGATATTTTCGGACTCCATTTTATTTACTTGAGCTTTTCTGCTGATTAATGTTGCGCATTTTGCTGTACATTAAATGATAGACAATAGGGTGGGGATTTTAATACATTTGCAAATGTGGAGATTTTTTTTATGATTGACTATTCCTAATGGGATATTTGGACTTAAAGCTAGAATCCTTAGTTGCTACATCCATTTTGGACATATACCATTAGTTCTTGAAGAATATAACTTCTAAATGCCTAATGAGCTTAGTTCAACTGTCATACACCATCAAAACACAAAGTATACACTTGTTTTACTGCAATGTTTGTAAACACCATAAATGTAAACAACCACTGGTTGGATGGTCAGTCATTGAATCCATAGTTCTGTCTATGAATTTGAGAGTGGTTACATTTCTTCAGGCCCATCACTTAGCTTTTTATCAAAACATAGGCGGGGTGAACCCTTTGTTAGTATTTATATTAAGGACTCTAGCTTTAATACCATACTAAATAGGCTTAAGTTATGTTGCTTTCAGCGAAACACACTGCCCCCTCACTAGGTCATTAAATTCTCCCTTTCATCTTGAATACCGTTTGTGTCCACAGTCAGTTTATCTTGATTAGATCAGGCCATATAAACCAGATATTAACAAACCTCTCCTTCAGAAACACCATTGTAAATCTTTATGAAATCATACGAAAAAAAAAACACACCCTCTGTTGTTAATCCTGTTTTTGCAAAAGTGTCCCTGTTTCAGCAGTGAATAGCTCTTTAGTCAGAAATCATAGCACAGATGTTTCTTTGATCCACCACAAAGTGTATTTGATGATGGGAACAAACACAAGGACTTTGTCAGGCTAATTGGGGAGTTATTTTGGTCTGCTAGGACACCTTCTGAAACCGTCTCTTTCAAATCCCCCTATGTATGTGTGTGTGTGTGTGTGTGTGGGAAAAATAGAATTTGCCTGTTGATTTATGTGACGTCCCCCTCCCTCCCTATGCTAGAGACACAGCTGAACAGGGTACGGAATTAGGGATGTACCGTGCCTTCAGAAAGACTTATTCCACATGTTGTTGTGTGACAGCCTGAATTCAAAATGGATTAAAAAAATAAAAAATAAAAAATCCCCAAATGACAAAGTGAAAACATGTTTTAAGAAATGTACAAATGTATTGAAAATTAAATACAGAAATATCTTATTTAAATAAGTATTCACACCCCTGAGTCAATATTTTTTAGAATCCCCTTTAGCAGTGATTACAGCTGTGAGTCTTTCTGGGTATGTCTCTAAGAGCTTTGCACACAAGTTTTAAAATATTTTGTATTCTGTACAGGATTCTTTCTTTACACTCTGTCAATTAGGTTAGTATTGTGGAGTAACTACAATGTTGTTGATCCATCCTCAGTTTTCTAATTTCACAGCCATTAATTTATGTAACTATTTTAAAGTCACCATCATGGTGAAATCCCTGAGAGGTTTCCTCCTCTCCGGCAACTGAGTTAGGAAGGACGCCTGTATCTTTGTAGAGACTGGGTGTATAATTAATAACTTCACCATGCTCAAAGGGATATTCAATGTCAGCTTTTTTTTTTTTTACCCATCTCCCAATAGGTGCCCTTTGAGAGGCAATGGAAAACCTCCCTGGTCTTTGTGGTTGAATCTATGCTCGACTGAGGGACCTTACAGATAATTGTATGTGTGGTAGATGAGGTAGTCATTCAAACCCCCTAGAGTCGATTGCGTCAATATAAGTTACATTTTTAAAAAGCCCCCATCAAAATATGTCAGTTTAAGCTAGAGATATTTATCAGTCCACCGCATCGGCCAGTGTCGCAGTTCCGGATCTGCGGTGAAAGGTGGCAGAGCTAGAGCGGTGTTTGTCAGACCATGAGTCATCCAAAAAATCGGTTTTCTTACAAAAACGTTTGTACAAGCTATTATGACCACTCTATGGAAAGGGGAGACTCACAAATATATGGTGTTCTTCTGTTTTGCTCTACGGCCCCCACAAGTGTCACGGAACTCATCTGAAGGTAACTAGTAACGGTTTAAAAAATGGAAGTATGAAGGTAGTTTGTGCCTTACCCAAAAAAGGGGTTAAATATGTGTACAAATATATAGTGTATATATGTAATTCCTGAGTTAAAAAAAAAATATTGCTTGGATTTAGGACAGACACTTAAAAAACATGCTTCTTCTGATGCATTTTTTTACTGTCCTTTTTGCCATTTATGAATGTATTGTTCAGTGCGTTTCTATGGGCTTTAGTAGTAACGTTTTTAAAATTCTAAATCAAATAGCTAAACAATCTATCGTATGACCTTCTTAAAACAATTTCATATGTCAGTTTAGCAACTTATTTAGGGTTGCCATAATAAAGGGGACTCAAGACATTTCAGCTTCATTTTTCATTCATTTTTCATTCATTTCATTTCTAAAAACACTCCACTTTGGCATTATGGGGTATTGTGTGAAGGCCAGTGACACAACAAAATGTGGAAAAAGTCAAGGGGTGTAAATACTTTCTGAAGGCATGGTATTTTTAAACCCATTCACAGTTCCAATGTACCAATATGCTTTGATTTAAAATATGCAATGTAATGCTAATTAATAACATTCCCTTTGAATGGATGTTCAGTTCGAACAAATAGCTTTCTAGGTAAAGTGTTTATGAGTGGGTTTCTTGTACAGTTACACCTGCAAGCAGTACATTTGAATTATACATTTTGACTATATTGATTCAGATTACTCTCAATATATTTATATATTTTTATTTAACCTTTATTTAACCTTTAATTAAAGGGCTCATGGTGTGATATTTGCGTTTCCTTCCTCAGGTAAAGAATGTGTTGGACCAGGAGGGCTTCGGCCGACAGAAGCGAGGCTACAGAAGCATCAACGAAATTGACATCAAAATTACCGACCCCCTATTCAGCAAACAGTGGTATCTGGTGAGTAGTCATCAGCCTCCATTATACTTGTTTACTCACTGACCACTGATCCCAGACATATTCACTGCTGCTCCTCGTATGGAGATGAAGTCTTCTCATTAGGCCAGTCAATATTGCCCACACACTCTCATCTCCCTGTTTATGTCAGCCTCCTCCCCCAGTGTTTACCATAGACTGGCAAGCGTGACTTTCCTTTCCGCCAGGGCCAACGTGCCTTCCTTTATTCCTCTTGTCAGATTAAACGCTCCGCAGCAGGATCCCAGTAAAGTGCCATATCCGTGACATTTACTCCCCCTCCCCCCACCCACCCTCCACACCTCATCTCTTCATCCTCCTTCCTTCCTCCTATCTTCCTCCATGTTGACTAATAATCTAATGGCCGCTCGTCTGGTTGTCCTGCGTCACGGTCTGTCTCCTTATTGTTTGTATGACTGATTAGATCAACACGGGCCAGGCTGATGGGACCCCCGGACTGGACCTCAATGTGGCTGAGGCTTGGGGACTGGGCTATACTGGGAGAGGCATCACAATAGCCATCATGGACGATGGTAGGTACCAGTATAGGCCTTACGGTTGAAGTTGTATCACTATCTTCACTGGGAGTGTAGTTCTGCCCTGGAGCTAAAGCAGTGCATTCGGAAAGTATTCAGACCCCTTGTTTTTCCACATTTTGTTACGTTACAGCCTTATTCTAAAATGTATTAAATAAAATGTACACACAATACCCCATAATGAAAAAGTGTGTGGTAAATTCAATTAATTGGACATGGTTTGGAAAGGCACACACCTGTCTATATAAAGCCCCACAGTTGACAGTGCATGTCAGAGCAAAAACCCAGCCATGAGGTCGAAGGAATTGTCCTTGGAGCTCAGAGACAGGATTGTGTCGAGGCGGAGATCTGGGGAATAGTACCAAAACATTTCTGCAGCATTGAAGGTCCCCAAGAACACAATGGCCTCCATCATTCTTAAATAGAAGAAGTTTGGAACCACCAAGACTCTTCCTAGAGCTGGCCGCCCAGCCAAATTGAGCAATCGTGGGAGAAGGGCTTTGGTCAGGGAGGTGACCAAGAACCCGATCGTCACTCTGACACACCTTCCAAGAGGACGACGACCCTAAGCACACAGCCAGAACAACACAGGAGTGGCTTCAGGAAAAGTCTCTAAATGTCCTTGAGTGGC
The DNA here is from genome assembly GCA_023634145.1 of Thymallus thymallus. NCBI lineage: Eukaryota > Metazoa > Chordata > Actinopteri > Salmoniformes > Salmonidae > Thymallus > Thymallus thymallus. The sequence continues at coordinate 17,672,354 of CM042389.1, read as the reverse complement.
CCAGCCAGAGCCCGGACTTGAACCTGAACGAACATCTCTGGAGAGACTTGAAAATAGCTGTGCAGCGACGCTCCCCATCCAACCTGGCAGAGCTTGAAAGAATCTGCAGAGAAGAATGGGAGAAACTCCACAAATACAGGTGTGCCAAGCTTGTAGTGTCATTACCAAGAAGACTCAAGGCTATAATCACTGCCAAAGGTGCTTCAACAATGTACTGAGTAAAGTGTCTGAATACTTATATAAATGTGATATTTCAGTTTTACATTTTTGCAGAAATGTCTAAAAACCAGTTTTTGCTTTGTCATTTTGGGGTATTGTGTGTAGATTGATGAGGAAAAAATAACAATTGAATATATTTTAGAATAAGGCTGTAACGTAACAACATTTGAAAAACGTCAAGGGGTGTGAATACTTTCTGAATGCACTGTACATTCGGTCTTCTCCAAGGTCTGGAGTGCCGCACTGAAAATGTGGTATATTTCCTCACCGTCAAAATTAGCAGTAAACAATAAGTCAGCTATCCATGTTTTTGGTGGGTAGCTGACTGTAACTTAGAGTCAGGAATTAAGTGCAGTTAGTGAGTTAAATGAAGAAGAACATTGAACGATACAAAACAAGAAAAGGGTCTAAACATGGAAACATAAAGAATATTACCTAGTGGGTGACGACATCGTGCGCCAGAGAGGGGGAGCGGGAGTGGAGAGTTTCTGGTGGAGAGCCAGACGCGATCACCAGGATGGAAAACGGGTGCCTCACTGCAGTGGCTGTCCGCCAGCTCCTTCATGCCCTGGATGGCACGTTGGAGCCTCACGTGGGCAGCATCCCAAACCTCCCCTGTGTGCCGGAACCACTCATCCACCGCAGGGGATTCGGTATGGCTCAGAGTCCACAGAGCCAGGGCCGGCTGGTACCTCAGGATGCACTGGAAGGGAAACACCCCGGTTGAGGAGTGATGAAGTGAGTTCTGGGTGTACTCTGCCCAGGGAAGAAACCAGGCCCACTCTCTCTGCCGCTTCTGACAGTGACTGCTCAGGAACCTCTCCAGCTCCTTGTTGGTCCTCTTCACCTGAGGCCGGTACCAGGATGTACATTGTACATCGTACATTTTGGAGAAATGTCCTCTGGTGTGATGAAACAAAAATAGAACTGTTTAGCCATAATGACGTTTTGTTTGGAGGAAAAAGGGGGAGGCTTGCAAGCCGAAGAACCCCATCCCAACCGTGAAGCACCAGGGTGGCAGCATCATGTTGTCGGGGTGCTTTGCTGCAGGAGGGACTGGTGCACTTCACAAAATAGATGGCATCATGAGGGAGGAAAATTATGTGGATATATTGAAGCAACATCTCAAGACTTCAGTCAGGAAGTTAAAGCTTGGTCGCAAATGGGTCTTCCAAATGGACAATGACTCCAAGCATATTTCCAAAGTTGTGTCAAAATGGCTTAAGGACAACAAAGTCAAGGTATTGGAGTGGCCATCACAAAGCCCTGACCTCAATCCTATAGAACATTTGTGGGCAGAGCTGAAAAAGCGTGTGCGAGCAAGGAGGCCTACAAACCTGACTCAGTTACACCAGTTCTGTCAGGAGGAATGGGCCAAAATTCACCCAACTTATTGTGGGAAGCTTGTGGAAGGCTACCCGAAACGTTCGACCCAAGTTAAAAAATTTAAAGGCAATGCTACCAAATACTAATTGAGTGTATGTAAACTTCTGACCTACTGGGAATGTGATGAAAGAAATAAAAGCTGCAATAAATAATTCTCTCTACTATTATTCTGACATTTCACATTCTTAAAATAAAGTGGTGATCCTAACTAAGAAAGGGATTTTTTACTAGGATTAAATGTCAGGAATTGTGAAAAACTGAGTTTAAATGTATTTGGCTAAAGTGTATGTAAACTTCCGACTTCAACTTTATGTATATTTAAATGTATGTGTATGTAGCGGGCCCACGGCCCCCTCCAGCCAGTGTCTCCGCTCCTCTAATGCCAACTTCACTGCAAGGAGCTCCCTATCACCAAGGTCATAGTTCCTCTCTGCAGGGGAAAGTTTTTTTAAATAGTGTGCACATGGATACAGTTTTTGTGAATTACCTTGACGTTCTGACAGGACGGCTCCCACACTCACTTCTGAGGCGTCCACCTCCACCACGAAGTTCAATGTAGGGTCTGGGTGTTTCAGCAATGGGCGGAGGTGAAACGCCCCTTCAGCAGGCAGAAGGCCTCATCAGCTGCAGGATTCCACGCCAACTTACGGGGACCACCTTTGAGGAGAGAGGTGAGAGGAGAGGCGATCGAGCTGAAGTTCCTGATGAAGTGGCGGTAAAAGTTGGCAAACCCCAAAAACTGTTGTAGTCCTTTTATGGGGGTTGGGACTGGCCATCACCTGACCGCATCTACCTTCCTTTCCTCCATAACCACTCCCTATGGGCTGATCTGATATCCCAAGAAGGAGACGACGACCTGATGAAACTGGCACTTCTCCGCTTTCATGTAGAGATGGTTCTCCAGGAGGCGACCTCTGTTGTCAATACATGGACGAAGACCCCCCTCCTTCTTGGCTCCAGTTTGATGAGCAAAATAGAGGGAGCACTGGAGGAGGAAGCCACAGCATTTGGGTGGAGTCCCGTCATATTTGTCTGGAAGGGACAAATGGGCTTCACTGACCTTGGCAGACTGCTGAATGGGCTGGGGTTCTGGCTCGCTGGGTCGACTCATGATAGAGGATCCTCCGTTTGTTGGGGGTGATGCCCCTTGGGGAAAATCTAGATGCCGGAGAGGGGGAGAGGGATTGGAAGTGACAGCTGGACAGAGTGAAGACACTATATAATGGAGACCCACTATAATTTCTACACAGTTTCGATTTGGTTTTAGTCATTTAAATGTACAGTAGATTGAGGTCGTTTTTTTTTCTTTTGTCAAACCACCCGCGGGCCTCATTCAAGGTGCTCGCTGGCCAGGGGCTGTACTGTATGTTTGATACCCCTGCTTTATACCCTGTAGCCAGTGGTGTTAAGTAACTAAGTAAAAATATGTTCTAAAGAAATGTACACTTTTTTTAGTCCTATACATTTTCTCTGACACCAAAAAGTACTCGTTACATTTAGAATTCTCAGGCAGGACAGCAATATGGTCCAATTCACGCACCTATCAATATAACACGTTGTCATCCCTACTGCCTCTGATCTGTCGGACTCACTAAACACAAATACTGTGTTTGTAAATGATGTCTGACTGTTGGAGCGTGTCCCTGGCTGTCCGTGGTTTGCTTAATATAAGGAATTTGATGTATAGCATTTACTTTTACTTTTACTCCAGTATGACAATTGAGTACTTTTCCCACCACTTTACTTAAGTACATTTAAACCCAGCTACTTTTAGACTTTTACTCAAGTAGTATTTTACTGGGTGACTTTCACTTTAAATTGAGTAATTTTCTATAAAGGTATCTTTTCTTTTACTCAAGTATGATAATTGGGTACTTTTCCCACCACTGCCTGTAGCTATTCAGGACCAGAGTTGGTAGCCACTGGTAAAAATCGGTGGCCACTACACAGTATGTGGTTAATTATAGTTCATGACAACAACGTATCTACATGTGGTTAATTAACTATATACCTTTTGAATAAAGGACATGTACAAGTACCAACCAGCTCCACATTAGAATGTAGTAAGAACAACGTAAATAAGTGACCATTTATTGGTTGAGATTTTCTTATAAAAGTCAAAATCTCCATTCAAGACCATTGAAGAAAAATGTATAGCATTACCACACTAATTTCTGTTGAAATTATGTTTCAGGGATTGACTATCTCCACCCAGATCTTGCATCAAACTACGTAAGTGCTTAATCTTTGTTCTCATTTCACAATCCTCTCTTCTAATTCCTTGTATTGCTGTTTTAAAATAAAATCAGGCCTTGAAATGGCACTTGTCACAGGTTTGTTGTGCAAGTGTATTCCAAGTTTCCTTCATGGTTGGCAAGTCTCCTTGTATCCTTGGAGGACGGGGAGACAGGCATCCGGCCAGCCAAGCTGTTTAATGTTAATGCGTACAGCACTGTGGCAGGCGGGATGGCAGGCCGATCTGTCACTGGTACAGATAATGCCAGGGTAGCTAGCGCTGCATAATGTGAGATACCAACTCCAGAATACTGATAATAACACCTCAAAGACTGCCAGTGTTGCTGGCCAGAAAAGGGGAAAAGACTAAGGAGTAAAAGTAAGGAACTCACATTACAAAATATATTATTTAACTCTTGACTATTAACACTGCAATCCTAGTGAACATCTGCCGACTATGTGCTCAATAATCTCAGTGTTCAATGTTAAACAGAAATGGCCAACTGCTGAAATCTTGAAATGGATGTTGTTTTGACTGATAGTGAGAGCTGTGAATGTTATCGGATCTGACAGAAGCTTTTACCGCAGGGTGCTCAATACTGAGACAGGAAACCAGTCATGTCTTTTGTAACACAGCACCATCCAGTAATGTGTTCTCTCATAGAGACACAGTAATGAACAGTACTGAAAGGCTATGCTGCATCTGTGTAGTGGGACGCAATTAGACACACACACATATTGCTTTTCCGCCATCGCTCCATCTCTGCTTCTCCTCTCTTCTCTTTTCTCCCATCTTGGAAAGATTTCAGAGCTTCAGAGATGAAAAGGTGAAAGATCAGACGGCAGGAGAGGGCGAGAGTGAGAGCGAGTGAGAGAGAGAGAGGGAGGGAGGGAGAGAGAGGAAGGGAGAGAGAGATGATTAAATTTAAACTATTTCTGAGGATATTGGAAAAAAGGGAATTATTTTAAGATGGGCAAGGAAACTTGATTTCTTAGAGCCTGATGCTGTGTGCAGTTCTATTCAGCTTTTCAGCTTCATGCCGTAGTAATCTCTGTGGTTCCTGCATGATGCCTGTGTGTGTGTGTGTGTGTGTGTGTGTGTGTGTGTGTGTGTGTGTGTGTGTGTGTGTGTGTGTGTGTGTGTGTGTGTGTGTTCCTTGCCTGTGAACGGGGATGAGTCTTACCCCAAAAATAGCCTATTGTGAGCGTGGCAGTCAGGGTGATGCAGGACAGGACAAGCATGCTCTACTGGGCTGATGGATCACGCTGTGTAACGATCTAAAACGGACTTAGTGCTACACACTTCCTGTGTGTGTGTGTGTGTGTGTGTGTGTGTGTGTGTGTGTGTATGTGTGTGTGTGTGTGTGTGTGTGTGTGTGTGTGTGTGTGTGTGTGTGTGTGTGTGTGTGTGTGTGTGTGTGTGTGTGTGTGTGTGTGTGTGTGTGTGCGTACGTGTGTGTAGGAGGCTGATAAATTCATTTAGTGCTTCTTCCAGGGCCGAAGTGGTTGTTGGTTTATTTCTTCTTATTTCCCAGAAGACTACAAACACTGCAATCAGACACTATTGATTGGTCTGCATTAGTACAGTATTTGCAAGAGCGCACGTTTATACAGTGCATTCGGAAAGTATTCAGACCCCTTCCGTTTTTACATACACCCCCGGTCAAAAGTTTGGAATATTACTCATTCAAGGGTTTTTCTTTATTTGCACTATTTTTTACTTTGTAGAATAAAACTACACAACTATGCAATCACACATATGGAATCATGTATTAACCAAAAAAGTGTTAAACAAATCCAAATATATTTTATATTTGAGATTCTTCAAAGTAGCCACGCTTTGCCTTGATGACAGCTTTGCACAATCATGTCATTCTCTCAACCAGTTTCATGAGGACCGCCACAGGAATGGAAGACCCAGAAATACCTTTGCTGCAGAGGATAAGTTCATTCGAGTTACCAGCCTCAGATTGCAGCCCAAATAAATGCTTCACAGATTTAAAGTAACAGACACACCTCATCATCAACTGTTCAGAGGAGACTGTGTGAATCAGGCCTTCATGGTCGAATTTCTGCAAAGAAACCACTACTAAAGGATACCAATAATAAGAAGAGACTTGCTTGGGCTAAGAAACACGAGCAATGGACATTAGACCGGTGGAAATGTGTCCTTTGGTCTGGAGTCCAAATTTGAGATTTTTGGTTCTAACCTCAACCAGATTTAGATGGTTTGGGATGAGTCGGACCGCAGTGAAGGAAAAGCAGCCAACAAGTGCTCAGCATATGTGGGAACTCCTTCAAGACATGATGGAAAAGCATTCCATGTGAAGCTGGTTGAGAGAATGCCAAGAGTGTGCAAAGCTGTCATCAAGGCAAAGGGTGGCTATTTGAAGAATCTATTTTGATTTGTTTAACACCTTTTTGGTTACTACATGATTCTACATGTGTTATGTCATAATTTTGATGTCTTCACTTTTATTCTACAATGTAAAAAATAGTACAAATAAAGAAAAACCTTGAATGAGTAATATTCCAAACATTGCTATGAGACTCGAAATTGAGCTCAGGTGCATCCTGTTTCCATGAATCATCCTTGAGATGTTTCTGCAACTTGATTGGAGTCCACCTGTGGTAAATTCAATTGATTGGAAATTATTTGGGAAGGCACACACCTGTCTATATAAGGTCCCACAGTTGACAGTGCATGTCAGAACAAAAACCAAGCCATGAGGTCGAAGGAATTGTCCGTAGAGCTCCGAGACAGGATTGTGTTGAGGCACAGATCTGGGGAAGGGTACCAAAAAATGTTTGCACCATTGAAAGTCCCCAAGAACAAAGTGGCCTCCATTATTCTTAAATGGAAGAAGTTTGGAACCATCAAGTCTCTTCCTTCTTTATATTGTTCAAGGATTACCATGCCAACGCTCAGTGATGTCACGTAACCACAAGGGTTCATCTCGTACAGTGTGTGTTTTAGTGTGTGTGTGCCTGTATTTTATTAGGTTGTTAAGGGATTCTGAGTCTTTTTTATTGGCAGGTACTGCATGGTGAAGATGGTGTTGTAAAGATACTCATGACGTCTGAGTTTTAATAAGGAACTAGAGAGAACTCTTTTTATTCACACTTAGAATATCAATTAGTAGGCTATTGATTTAAATGAATCTACAACAAATTTCACAGTATGTGTTTCCAAACTGGTATATAAGGATACTCTATATTCAAAAGCTTATTGCCAATATTTATACTTTTTTTTTTTTCAACCTTAATGAGAATATCAAGTAGTACTTATGAGGCATGAGAGCATTTCTAGATCATTGTTAATTTGAGGATGTGGTAATATTCAATACAGCAGGGGATTGAAAATCCAAGCAGGGCTTTGACCTTCTAAAATATAAGGGGCCTATTTTAACAAGCATTGGCCAGTGTAATAACACAAGGTAATCGCTCATTAAACCATCGATACTCAGAAAAGTCACCCGCACAGCTTATTTCAGTTGCAATACTTTTTGGTGTAGCCTATTCATATTATAATTTTTAGGATTCCAAATTATGTAATCCATAAATCACTTGACACGGTAACGGCGAGAGATCAACTGATCCCCTGGTTTATTCTAGTTTATTTTTGGTTGCAAAGTTTGTTTTAACACGCAGGTGCATGTAATCTCCCGTAAGATACGTTTTAAGAAATCCAGTGGAAACCTGCAGGTGGTTTGTTTGTCCTACGTGTTTTTTTTTTTGTGAGTGTTTTGAATAAATCCACCAAGTATTTGTCATTATGTTGAGAGACCTGTACGTTTTGTGCTGATGTATACTCTGTCTCTTGTTCTTCCCAATCTCAATTTGAGTTCATGTGTGAACATTACATCCTGTTTGAACCCTTTCATATGTTTTACAGCTTACAGTAGTATGAGAATGAGTCTGAACAAAGGATCAGTCCAAACCACAGCATGTTTGTCCTAACACCAGCACCTTTTTTCCCTAACAGCAACCTTCAGCCTCAATCTCTCTGTTCTACAGAGCAGAGGATCCTGGTGGGAAGGAGCTATAAGAGGACGGTATCAAACATATGGAAACCAAACGTTTGTTCCATTAATTACATTCCAGCTATTACAATGAGCATGTCCTCCTATAGTGCCTCCTACCAGCCTCCACTGATACAGAGGTATCAACCCCTCCAGACAATCTTATCCATACTACAGCCACTGTGCTGGAGGTCATTCTCTTCACCTTGTTACCACCTTGTTACCTGCTCCAACCGGATGATACAGCAGAGCAGCAGAATGCAGGGTTTTGGCATCTCTTTGTCCCTCACTGAGTCATCCCTATATCCTGGCTGGGAAATGTCAGCCGGTATCTCGCTAAGGTCTGATCTGGCCAGTCCGCCAGGCGAATGATCTGATGGGTTCAGGTCTATACTCCTAATGATCACCGCCATACTTTACTGGCGCTCTCATGTCTCTGGTGACCGGCACACAGCTCTGTAAAAACTCCACGAGTCACGAATGCCAGGCAGACAGAGAAGTTCAAATAGAGAAATGAGGGGGAATGATGAATAAAAAGAAGCTTTTTAATGTGACTGAGCTGAAGGAGAGAGGAAGATGAGAGAGAGAGAGAGAGAGAGACAACCCACTGGGCACAGATATCATTTCAACATTTAGTTTTGATTTACATTTGGTTGAGTTATCAACTAACTTGAATTCAATGGAAATCAACGAAATCTGTCACCATGTCATTGTGTTTAGGTTAAAAGTTGGATGAAAAAAAGTGTAATTTCCCTTACGTTGATCACACAGTTTTCCATGTTTGTATTTGTATTTATTAGGGATCCCCATTAGCTACTCTTCCTGGGGTCCAAACATATTAAAGCACTTACATTACATATAAAACTAAAGATAAAACAGTGCATCATATAACATTATTACACCACTACATATCTACAATACTAAATGTTTAATACCACCATACAACAATATCACAATATATGCATATGCATGTGTCTGTACCTTTGTTTGTGTCTCTTCACAGTCCCTGTTGTTCCATAAAGTATATATTTACCTGTTTTTAAAATCTGATTCTACTGCTTGCATCAGTCACCTGATGTGGAATCGAGTTCAATGTAGTCATGGCTCTATGTAGTACTGTGCGCCTCCCGTAGTCTGTTCTGGACTTGGGGACTGTGAAGAGACCTCCGGTGGCATGTCTTGTTGGGTATGCATTAGTGTCCGAGCTGTGTGCTAGTATTTTAAACAAACAGCTCGGTACATTCAGCTTGTCAACACCTCTTAGAAATACAAGTAGTGATGAAGTCAATCTCTCTTCCACTTTGAGCGATGAGAGATTGACATGCATGTCATTAATGTTAGCTCTCTGTGTACATTTAAGGGCCAGCCATGCTGCCCTGTTCTGAGCCAACTGCAATTTTCCTAAGTCCCTCTTTGTGGCACCTGACCACATTACTGAACAGTAGTCCAGGTGCAACAAAACTAGGGCCTGTAGGACCGGCCTTGTTGATATTGTTGTTAAGAAGACAGAGCAGCGCTTTATTATGGACAGACTTCTCCCCATCTTAGCTACTGTTGTATCATTATGTTTTGACCATGACAGTTTACAATCCAGGGTTACTCAAAGCAGTTTAGTCACCTCAACTTGCTCAATTTCAATTGTTATTGTTTCTTGTCTTCACCACCTGGGGGCGGCCCGTCAGGAAGTCCAGGACCCAGTTGCACGGGTCGGGGTTCAGACCCAGGGCCTCGAGCTTAATGATGAGCTTGGAGGGTACTATGGTGTTGAATGCTGAGCTATAGTCAATAAACAGCATTCTTACATAGGTATTGCTCTTGTCCAAATGGGATAGGGCAGTGTGCAGTGTGATGGCGATTGCATCGTCTGTGGATCTATTGGGGCGGTAAGCAAATTGAAGTGGGTCTAGGGTGGCAGGTAAGGTAGAGGTGATGTGATCCTTGACTAGTCTCTCAAAGCACTTCATGATGACAGAAGTGGGTGCTACAGGGCAATAGTCATTTAGTTCAGTTTTCCTTTGCTTTCTTGGGTACAGGAACAATGTGGCTATGTTGAAGCATGTGGTGACAGCACACTGGGTTAGGGAGAGATTGAATATGTCCGTAAACAGCCAGCTGGTCTGTGCATGCTCTGCGGATGCGGCTAGGGATGCCATCTGGGCCGGAAGCCTTACGAGGGATTGTCTGTAGACCCTGCAACATACATCTCATGTTTGAGCCATTGAATTGTGACTCAACACTGACATTTTGCCTGTTTGATTGCCTTGCTGAAGTGAATAACTACACTGTTTGTATTCTGCCATATTCCCAGTCACCTTGCCATGGTTCACGCTTTCAGTTTTGCACTAATGATGCCTTCTATCCACAGTTTATGGTAGGTTTTAATAGTCACAGTGGGTACACCATCTCCTATACACTTCCTCATAAACTCAGTCACCGTTTCAGTATATTCGTCTATATTATTCTCACAAGCTACATTTACATTTAAGTCATTTAGCAGGCGCTCTTATCCAGAGCGACTTACAGTAGTGAGTGCATACATTTTCATACTGGTACCCCGTGGGAATCAAACCCACAACCTTGGCGTTTCAAGCGACATGCTCTATCGGCTGAGCTACATGGGGTACCAGTAACCTGGAACATATCCCAGTCCGTGTGATCAAAACAATTTTGAAGAATGGATTTTTATTGGTCAGACCAGCGTTGAATAGTCTTTAACACGGGTACTTCCTGTTTGAGTTTCTGCCTATAGGAAGGGAGGAGCAAAATGGGGTCGTGCTCAGATTTGCCAAAAGGAGGGCCGGGGAGGGCCTTGTAATCAAGTTGGAATAGCAATGGTCGAGTGTTTTAGCAGCGTGAGTACAACAGTCGATATGTTGGTAGAACTTCGGCAGCCTAGTTGTCAAATTTGCTTTGTTAAAATCCCCAGCTCTAATACATGCAGCCTCAGGATATTATTATTATTTTTTTTTTATTTCACCTTTATTTAACCAGGTAGGTCAGTTGAGAACAAGTTCTCATTTGCAACTGCGACCTGGCCAAGACAAAGCAAGGCAGTGCGACAAAAAACAACACAGAGTTACACATGGGAAATAAACAAACGTACAGTCAATAACACAATAGAAAATCTATATACAGAGTGCAAATGTAGTGCAAAATGCAGTAAGGTTAGGAAGACAATAATAGTCCGGTGGGCGGGTCCGGGCAACGTTCTATTGAAGAGCATGCATTTAGTCTTACTAGCATTTAAGAGAAGTTGGAGGCCACGGAAGGAGTGTTGTATGGCATTGAAGCTTGTTTGAAGGTTAGTTAACACAGTGTCCAAAGAGGGGCCAGATGTATACAGAATGGTGTCGTCTGCGTAGAGATGGATCAGAGAGTCACCAGCAGCGAGAGCGACATCGTTGATGTATATAGAGAATAGGGTTGGCCCAAGAATTGAACCCTGTGGCACCCCCATAGAGACTGCCAGGGTACCGGACAGCAGGCTCTCCGATTTTACGCACTGAACTCTGTCTGAGAAGTAGTTGGAGAACCAGGCGAGGCAGTCACTTGAAAAACCAAGGCTGTTGAGTCTGCCAATAAGAATGCGGTGATTGACAGAGTCAAAAGCCTTGGACAGGTCATTGAAGACGGCTGCACAGTACTGTCTTCTATCGATGGCGTTTATGATATCGTTAAGTACCTTGAGCGTAGCTGAGGTGCACCCATGACCAGCTCGGAAACCAGATTGCATAGCAGTGAAGGTCCGGTGGGATTCCAAGAAGTCAGTGATCTGTTTATTAACTTGCTTTTTGAAGACTTTAAAAAGGCAGGGCAGGATGGATATAGGAAATATGTGGTTTCCAATTTGCATAAAAGTCCAGTGAAGTTCTTTGAGGGCCATTGTGGTATCGGCTTGAGGGGGATATACACGGCCTTGACTATAAGCAAAGAAAATTCTCTTGGGAGATTATACGGTCGCCATTTGATTGTGAGGTATTCTAGGTCGGGTGAACAAAAGTACTTGAGTTCCTGTATGTTACTACAATTAAACCATGAGTTGTTAATCATGAAACACACACCTCCGCCCTTATGCTTCCCAGAGAGATATTTATTCCTATATCCAGAGAGAGCCATGTTTCCGTGAAACAGAGTATGTTACAGTCTCTTTTGTCTCTCTGGAAAGAAACCCTTGCCCTGAGCTTGTCAACTTTGTTATCCAGAGACTGAACATTTGCGACTAATATACGCCATTTTGATCCTGCGTCTAGTAAGACGAGGGGTGGTGGTGTGTATCTATTTGTCAATAACTGGAGCACAATGTCTAATATTAAGGAGGTCTCGAGGCATTGCTCGCCTGGAGTAGAGTACCTCATGATAAACTGTTGATCACACTATCTACCAAGAGAGTTTTCATCTATATTTTTTGTAGCCATCTATTTACCCCCACAAACCGATGCTGGCACTAAGATCACACTCAACGAGTTGTATAAGGCCATAAGCAAACAAGAAAATGCTCATCCAGAAGCGTGGCTCCTAGTGGCCGGGGACTTTAATGCAGGCATACTCAAATCCATTTTACCACATTTCTACAGCATGTCACATGTGCAAAAAGAGGAAAAAAACTCTAGACCACCTTCGCTCCACACACATAGACTCATACAAAGCTCTCCATCGCCCTCCATTTGGCAAATCTGACCATAATTCTATCCTCCTGATTCCTGCTTACAAATCCTAAAGCAGGAAGTACCAGTGACTCGCTCAATATGGAAGTGTTCAGATGACACGGATGCTATGCTACAGCACTTTTTTTCTAGCACAGACTGGAATATGTTCCAGGATTAATCCAATGGAAGTGTGGAGTATACCACCTCAGTCACTGGCTTCATCAATAAGTGCATCGACGACGTCGTCCCCACTGTGACCGAACGTACATATCCCAACCACAAGCCATGAATTACAGGCAACATCAGCACTGAGCTAAAGGCTAGAGCTGCTGCATTCAAGGAGCGGGACACTAATCCACATGCTTATAAGAAGTCAAGCTATGCCCGCAGACGAACCATCAAACAGGCAAAGCATCAGTACAGGATTAAGATTGAATCCTACTACACTATTATAAATGATTAAGGACTACACAGGGAAATCCAGCCGCGTGCTGCCCAGTGACGCAAGCCTACCAGATGAGCTAAATGCCTTTCATGCTTGCTTCAAGGGAAGCAACACTGAAGCATGCATGAGAGCACCAGCTGTTCCAGACATCTGTGTGATCACACTCTCCATAGCCGATGTGAGCAAGACCTTTAAACAGGTCAATATTCACAATGCCAGACGGATTACCTGGATGTGTACTCAGAGCATGCGCAGACCAACTAGCAAGTGTCTTCACTGTCATTTTCAACCTCTCTCTGACTGAGTCTGTAATACCTACATTTCAAGCAGACCACCATAGTCCCTGTGCCCAAGAAAGCAAAGGTAACCTGCCTAAATTACTACCGCCCCGTAGCACTCACGTCGGTAGCCATAAAGTGCTTTGAAAGGCTGGTCATGGCTCACATCATCACCATCATCCCGGAAACCCTAGACCCACTCCAATTTGCATACCGCCCCAACAGATCGACAGATGGCGCAATCTCAATCGCACTCCACACTGCCCTTTTCCACCTGGACAAAAGGAACACCTACATGTATGTGAGAATGCTGTTCATTGACTACAGCTCAGCGTTCAACACCATAGTGCCACAAAGCTCATCACTAAGCTAAGGACCCTGGGACTAAACACCTCCCTCTAAAACTGGATCCTGGACTTCCTGACAGGCCACCCCCAGGTGGTAAGGGTAGGCAACAACACATCTGCCACGCTGATCTTCAACACTGGGGCCCCTCAGGGGTGAGTGCTTAGTCCCCTCCTGTACTCCCTTTTCACCCACGACTGCGTGGCCAAGCACGACTCCAAAACCATCATTAAGTTTGCTGACGACACAACAGTGGTAGGCCTGATCACCGACAATGATGAGACAGTCTATAGGGAGGAGGTCAGTACCTGGCAGTGTGGTGCCAGGACAACAATCTCTCCCTGATCACCCCCATTCACATCGACAGGGCTGTAGTGGAGTGGGTCGAGAGTTTGAAGTTCCTTGGTGTCCACATCACCAACAAACTATCATGGTCCAAACATACCAAGACAGTCATGAAGAGGTCACGACAACACCTTTCCCCCTCAGGAGACTGAAAAGGCATGGGTCCCCAGATCCTCAAAAATTTCTACAGCTGCATGATCGAGAGCATCCTGACAGGTTGCATCACTGCCTTGTATGGTAACTGCTCGGCATCCGACCGTAAGGCGTTACAGAGTGTAGTGCATACGGCTCACTGGGGCCAAGCTTCCTGCCATCCAGGTGTCAGAGGAAGGCCCAAAAAAGTGTCAAAGACTCCAGTCACCCAAGTCATAGACTGTTCTTTCTGCTACCGCACGGCAAGCGGTACCGGAGCGCCAAGTCTAGGTCCAAAAGGCTCCTTAACAGCTTCCAAGACTGCTGAACAATTAATCAAATGGCCACCCGGACTATTTACAGACACTGCTGCTACTCGCTATTCATTATCTATGCATAGTCACTTTACCCCTTCCTACATGTACAAATGACCTAGACTAACCTCATGGTACCCTTCTTCAGCTCATATCTGTGTGAAACTGGATTCAGCAGTGCTCTCGTCTGTATTAAAACCAAATATCGATCCAGGTTGGATGTGACAGCAGAGATGAGGTGCACTGTTTTTGAGAAGCTCTGACGCAACGTGCATCAAGCACACCCATCTCATTAGTGGTGGTGAGATAGTAATGCTATCTTGACAAGAAGGAACTCAAAAAAGACTAGGTGAAATCATGACATCAGTGATCTTCAGGTCGGAAAGTCTGAGCTTTAGAAAGAGGCCAGAGTTCCCGACTTGGAATTGGATGACTGTTCAAAACGATTTTGCCCAGTCAGAGCTTATTTTTTTCCTAGTTCACAGTTGTCTTGAACACACTGAAATCAGAAGTTGGAGATTTCCAAGTTCCCAGTTTAGAACGCGGCATTAGAGACATTATGTCAGACACATTTGCAATTGACTGTCATAGTCCCACATTAAAAGTATGTGATTGTGAGTTATCAGAAATACTTTTAGAATGTTTGTAATTAAATGTCATAGCCCCAAATAAAAAAGTAAACACATAATGATAATGCTGATGAATACATAATGGTTTTCACATGGTTGGGGTCGCTAGACTTTTCAGATATCAAAATGGGATCGTGAACAAAAAAAGTTGGGGAACCCCATGCTTACAGGGTGGAGGTCAGAGAGGAGCTGATCGTGGACTACAGGAGAGAGAAGGGGGAGCACACCCCCACCCACATCGACGGGGCTGTAGTGGAGCGGGTCGAGACTCCTTGGCGTCCATATCCCTATGGACTTAACATGGTCCAAACACACCCGCACAGTCATAAAAAGGGCACGACAGCGCCTCTTCCCCCTCAAGAGGCTGAAAAGATTTGCCTTGGGCCCTCGGATCCTCAAACAGTTCTACAGCTGCACCATCGAGAGCATCTTCATTATCTGCATTGACAATATCTTGCACCTACTCTATGCACACTCACAAGACTATACAGTATATACTGTACACACTCACTTACACGCACCACACTGACACTCACACAAAACCCACACGTATTCACATATACTACATACGCACACACACACACACACACACACACACATCTCCACACAATTTGACACTCATATGCCTCTGCTACTCTTTATTCTTCCTCTTATTATAATCTATCCTGATGCCTAGTCACTTTACCCTGCCTTTATGTACATATCTACCTCAGATACCTCATACCCCTGCACATTGATCTGGTACTGGTACTTCCTGTATATAGCTGCATTTTATTTTATTCCTCTTGTGTTACTATTTTTATTATAATGTTTTAACTCCGTATCGTTGCGAAGGGCTCATAAGCAAGCAATTCATGGTCAAGTCTACACCCGTTGTATTTGGCGCATGTGACATTTTTTATTTGATTTTGATCAGCTTACATTTTTGGGGGTTGAAATGATGTGAAAACACCATTGATTCAACCAGTTTTTGCCCAGTGGGAAGAGACTTGTTGAAGGTGATTAGTTGATCGTTTTGGGGTGAGAAGAATGGAAAAATAGGAAGAGGAACATGAAAAACAGAGTGGCTTTCAGACAACAAGAAAGTTTGAGAGAAACATCCATTCAAGATGTCTTCTAAAATGGGAATCTCAAAGGGAAGCAAGTGGTATAGAAAAGAGGGAGGGTGTAAAGGGAGAAAGAGAGAGAGATAATAAATAATAATGGATTCCTGTAATGGTTGGTGGATTTGTAGATTTAGTTTGTGTGTGCGTGCCTATGTGTGTGTGTGGCTGCAGAGCAGGCCATTTGCTAATTACGCAGCCTGGATTGATGACTCTACGACAGATGTGTGCGTCTAATGCATCTGTTTTCTCCTGCTTTTCCGCTGTTAATTCCTCTCCTATTACTTTTGGCCACATGGAATGAAATGGCGGGAGTAATTGGTGTGTCAGTGTCTCAGCCGCTGTTCCCTGATGTGACCATGCATTACCATCATATTAGTACTGTGTGTGTGTTTGTGCGACTGCGCGTGTTGGACATTTTCTTCATATTAATCTGTTCCAGACTGAAAGGTCTTCATTATAGCATGTTTTGCATGAGGACATTGTACAAGAAAATTCTCGAAGCAATCAACCTTTAATTATTCTGCCAGGTTAAGAACAAAAAGACTCCGTATTGTTCAGAAAAGTGTTTTACTCACATACAGTTGGAAGTCGGAAGTTTATATACACCTTAGCCAAATACATTTAAACTCAGTTTTCACAATTCCTGACATTTAATCCTAGTAAAAATTCCCTGTCACTTTATTTTAAGAATGTGAAATGTCAGAATAATAGTAGAGAGAATGATTTATTTCAATTCTTTCATCACATTCCCAGTGGGTCAGAAGTTTACATACACTCAATTAGTATTTGGTAGCATTGACTTTAAATTGTTTAACTTGGGTCAAACGTTCCGGGTAGCCTTCTACAAGCTTCCCACAATCATTTGGGTGCATTTTGGCCCATTCCTCCTGACAGAACTGGTGTAACTGAGTCAGGTTTTGTAGGCCTCCTTGCTCGCACACACTTTTTCAGCTCTGCCCACAAATGTTCTATAGGATTGAGGTCAGGGCATTGTGATGGCCACTCCAATACCTTGACTTTGTTGTCCTTAAGCCATTTTGTCATTACTTTGGAAGTATGCTTGGAGTCATTGTCCATTTGGAAGACCCATTTGCGACCAAGCTTCCTGACTGATTTCTGGAGATGTTGCTTCAATATATCCACATAATTTTCCTTCCTCATGATGCCATCTATTTTGAGAAGGGCACCCCCACAACATGATGCTGCCACCCCCGTGCTTTACGGTTGGGATGGTGTTCTTCGGCTTGCAAGCCTCGCCCTTTTTCCTCCAAACATAACGATGGTCATTATGGCCAAACAGTTCTATATTTGTTTCATCAGACCAGAGGACATTTCTCCAAAAAGTACGATCTTTGTCCCCATGTGCATTTGCAAACCGTAGTCTTGCTTTTTTATGGTGGTTTTGGAGCAGTGGCTTCTTCCTTGCTGAGCGGCCATTCAGGTTATGTCGATATAGGACTCGTTTTACTGTGGATATAGATACCTTTGTAACTGTTTCCTCCAGCATCTTCACATGCTCCTTTGCTGTTGTTCTGGGATTGGTTTGCACTTTTCGCACCAAAGTACGTTCGTCTCTAGGAGACAGAACACGTCTCCTTCCTGAGCGGTATGACGGCTGTGTGGTCCCATGGTGTTTATACTTGCATACTATTGTTTGTACAGATGAACGTGGTACCTTCAGGCATTTGGAAATTGCTCCCAAGGATGAACCAGACTTGTGGAGGTCTATAATTATTTTCTGAGATCTTGGCTGATTTTCCCATGATGTCGAGCAAAGAGGCATTGAGTTTGAAGGTAGGCCTTGAAATACATCCACATGTACACCTCCAATTGACTCAAATTATGTAAATTAGCCTATGAGAAGATTCTAAAGCATTCCAAGCTGTTTAAAGGCACAGTCAACTTAGTGTATGTAAACTTCTGACCCACTGGAATTGTGATGTAGTGAATTATAAGTGAACTAATCTGTCTGTAAACAATTGTTGTAAGAATTACTTGCGTCATGCACAAAGAAAATGTCCTAAACGACTTGCCAAAACTATAGTTTGTTAACATGAAATCTGTGGAGTGGTTGAAAAATTAGTTTTAATGACTTCAACCTAAGTGTATGTAAACTTCCGACTTCAACTGTATGTGGCGTAACTGAGAGGAAAATTGATAAAAAAATCGGAAACATCACAAACGCAGTGAAACACAACATCCAATATACAGAATGGCAGCAACAACATGAACATCAGTGGTGTCTTTAGTAAACCAGCCACATCGCAGCAGTCTAGGTTAGGTCTGGACAAGACAAGACTACATTTGAGTATGTCAGTGAACTTCTAAGGGATGCTCTGTAGTTTTGTGTTACCGTTACATTTTTGTTTCTCTCACTATCTCTTCTTCCTGTTGTGTCTTGTAGCCTGCCTGATTAAACTGTTTGTGTTCGGTATTTTCAGAACGCCGAGGCCAGCTATGACTTCAGCAGCAATGACCCATACCCGTACCCCCGCTACACAGACGACTGGTTTAACAGGTAAAAAACAGCTGGCCAGCCCCTCGCCCCTCTAAAGTCGTCTGCCCCCTAAGCATTCATCACGCAACTATAGTAGTATTACTGTTTTTCAATTTGTGTGTGTGTTTGTGTGTGTGTTTGTGTGTGTGTGTGCTACCTGTTAGTGTATTCAATGATGTGTGTGTGTGTATGTGTATACTTGTGTGGGCATGCATGAATGTGTGTTTGCAGAGGAGTGAGTTTGAGCCTAGGGTCTGATAAATTCTGTTTTCCTTGGCTTGGCCATGGTATAGCAGGTCCCCTTCTGTATTGATTCTCTTGCCACGTAGCTCTAGTCATTCATATCTGTGGGCACTCACAGCTACTGCATTACTGCAGTCCTCAACATATACTGCCCAGACTAGTTGTTAAGGAGATATATCAGGGGAGGTAGGTACTGTGGTTTACAAGATAGATTAACTTATAGCTTGTCATCTGTAGAGTATTTACACACTTTTTATATTTACTCTGTAGTTAGATGAGTAGGCAACCTTGTAGGTTACATTTCCTTCCAGTGATGTAAATCTGCCTAGACAATGCACTCTGTAAGATCTTCTACAGCTATGAGAGATACAGAGAGATACGGTGGCTAGATTGGCATTGGTCCACTCTCTCCTGTCTGCAGTGCCTACAGGGGGGACCTTATGTCCGATAGCGCCGTATCTCTCTCCCATTGCCAACTCGCACTGAATGACCCACTGCTGCCGAGGGCACCTCAAGGACTAGACGATTAAACATAAACACCAGCCACCCTCACTGCTCTCCTCTCTCCGCCACACATATCTCTGTGTGCGTGTGTGTGTGGTGTAGCGTCGCCGCTGCTGAATTAGCGCAGTGCAGGACTCGCTGGCTAATTAGCTGTTTGTTTATAAATAGCAGACTTTCTGTGGCAAAGCATGCTGGGAAAGACTAGAGGGCTCACTGCAGCTGCCCTGTGGGAAGCCCCCCCCCCCACCACACACACACATAGGCATGTGCAGACACACAACGCAATACTGCCTTCGTATGACCTTTTAAAATGCCATCTCCTCAACCAACCATCGGATTTTAATGCAAATCAGAGAATCTACCAATTTCTTACTCTTCTTTAAATGGATGAATGTGGTAGGAAGTTTTAAAGCTAATGCCATCCAGGTGGCACAAGACTGATTCCTCATGCTAATTCATATTGACTTGTGCCCCAAAATGCCATCGGTAATCCTATTCCAGATAGACATAACAGGTTTACACAGAAGCCACAAAGTCTACAATAGGTGTAAAAAGACCTGATACATTGACCTGATACATCGATTCCCAATATGTTTTCCTACATTATCTCTGTTCCCCAATCTACATATGTGTTTCTGTGTGTAGTCATGGAACAAGGTGTGCTGGTGAGGTGTCTGCAGCAGCCAACAACAACATCTGCGGAGTGGGAGTGGCCTACAACTCTAAGGTGGCAGGTAATAGACTACTCTAATACTTTGGTAAATAACAGCTGGCTTGGATGTAAAAGTACTAGAGATCACAGTCCTTTTTTAAAAATGTTAAAAGTGGCAGTCATAATAACCGAGACTATGGTGTAAGGAAACGTTCTCTCGTTTACACCAATCCAATGTTTTTTAACTTTAGTAGTAGATATAAGAAGCATCAACTTGGATACATAGCCAATTCTTTCCCTTGTAGCTAGTGATAGCTGGTGACAGGGATCAAAGATTATCTACACTGAGTATACCAAACATTAGGAAAACCTTCCTAATATTGAGTTTCACCTTCCCCTTTTGCCCTCAGAACAGCCTCAATTCGTCGGGGACCAGCACAGGGATGCTGGCCCATGTTGACTCCAATGCTTCCCACAGTTGTGTCAAGTTGGCTTGATGTACTTTAGGTGGTGGACCATTCTTGATATACACAGGAAACTATTGAGTGTGAAAAACCCAGCAGCGTTGCAGTTCTTAACACAAACTGGTGCTCCTTGCACCTACTACCATACCCTGTTCAAAGGCACTTAAAAATGTTTAGAATCCTTCTTTAACCTGTCACTTCCCCTTCATATACACTGATTGAAGTGGATTTAAGTGACATCAATAAGGGATCATAGCTTTCACGGAAAGCTATGATGGAAAGAGCTATGTCATAGAAAAAGCTATGTCATGGAAAGAGCAGGTGTCCTTAATGTTTTGTACAATCAGTGTATTTATAGATACTGGAAGCAAAATAACAACAACATCGATAGAGACAATTCCATGCTCCCACTGCTTCCAATGCTTATTGAGTTCCCCGTATGATTTGGCTCTGGAAGCAGCAATATAGAGTGCAAGATAATAACTTTTGGCGATATTATTTGTCCTCTATCGTCCAGAAACCTGGCATCAGTTCAGTTTGTCGTCTAGTTTGTCTACTAACACTTTGCTTTGTGTGGAATTGCAATTTCCAGTGGAGAGACATCTTCATCATTATGTTGTTGTTATAACCTTGAATTGAAAGGTTGAAAGGAGAAAGGAAAACACCCGTATGAAGGCTTTGATGTTAAAATTAATTGGTTTGGAGATTTTATTATGTTTTCCTCCAAATAGATTAATCAAGGGTGGCTGAATATGTTTTGTACAGTGAAGGCTCCTCAGAGGAGGAAGGGGAGGACCATCCTACTCAGTGATTTTCGTTCTTTAAAAAATTGTGAAACATAAAATCATAGACGTCACCAAATAACTTATTAAAACATGTTTTTTTGCGATGAAGATTTACAGTAGCCTCAACAGCACTCTCTGGGGGTAGCACCATGGTGTAACCAGAGGACAGCTATTTTCCATCCTCCTCTGGGAACATTGACTTCAATACAAAACCTAGGAGGCTCATGGTTCTCACCCCATTCCATAGACTGACACAGTAATTATGACGACTTCGGGAGGACATCCTCCAACCTACCAGAAAATACATGTTGTACACCCAATCAAAGGATCAGAGAATGAAACTAGAACTGAAAGCATAAGCTACAGCTAGCTAGCACTGCAGTGCATACAATGTGGTGAGTAGTTGACTCAAAGAAAGAGAAAGACAATAGTTGAACATTTTTAACTAATACATTTATTTTAAAAAATTAAGGAGAAGCCGCAGAGAGAGAGAGATTTTGTTGTATTTTTTGCACTTTCACTTACTTAGCTAGGTAATGCAGCTAGCTAATTTAGGCTACTCAAACACCCAACTCAAACAGAGAGGAATCCTATTTATGTTAGCTATGTTAGTTATTATAATTATTATAGTCAAGCCAGCTAGCACATAACTTTCTGAGAACCATATGTTACTTAGAGCTTGATGAGAGAGTGGTTGTCTTATGGTTATTTAGCATACAACCTTCCCACAACTTTCTGAGAATGGTGCAGGATAGTTGCTTGGCTTTGGCGCATTCTCAGCACATTTAAGGAACTTGACAAAAAAAAAAGTTATTTTCTTGGTATTTCATTACTTTAACAGAATGTTTCCTAAAAGGTCAAACATGGTTACATTTCATTTCAGTGTTGGTAACCTATAATTTGTGTGTTAATAAAACCTCCCAGGAAGACTTTCAAGGAACCATAATAAAATGTTCTCAGAACCTCCCTGCAAACCTATAATTTCCATTCTCAGAGTGTTAATAAAACCTCAGAGGAAGACTTTCAATGAACCATAATAAAACGTTCTCAGAACCTCCCTGCAAACAAAAAATAAACATCCCAGAATGTTAAAAAAAAGATCAGATTTACCAGTCAGGAAACATATGGTTTGTTCCCACAACCAATGTGAAACCAAAAACAGGACCCAATTGTGCTAGCTGGGGATATTCAGTCAACATTTTGTGTGTAACCAATGGCTTGACTGATCTATACATTGGACAATGTGTACCTTACACTCCCTGTCTCTCCACACCTGCCCACCATTCTCCTCCCCCACCAGGTATCCGTATGCTAGACCAGCCCTTCATGACGGACATCATCGAGGCATCATCCATCAGCCACATGCCCCAGGTCATTGACATCTACAGTGCCAGTTGGGGGCCCACCGATGACGGCAAGACAGTGGACGGACCCCGAGAGCTCACTCTGCAGGCCATGGCTGACGGAGTCAACAAGGTACACACACACACATCCACACACAGACACACACACACACACACACGCACACACACACACACACACCCACACACACACACACACACACAGTACTTGTCTTATTCAGGTAACTGGCTCCTTTGAAGAGGCACACAGTATATGAGACTCAAGTCACATAAAAGGAAAAATAACAGCTTTACACAAGAACAGCCTTGCAGTTACACACTTTCACAGACACCCCCCTGACACACAGTTATTTAGCATACTGCCAGTGCCGGTGGCATTTAGCTGCTTGATTAATCATAATACCACATGCATGGGGGTGGTCTGGTCTGCTCTGACCCGATTTCAGGCAGAGTTGCTGAATAGGTGCAAAATGTGCTCTAAGCCTGGCTAAGATAAGCACAACTAATCAAGCAGTATTCCACTCAGCCTCTCTCATGCTAATATATATACATTATTTACACCATTACGTAGGCTAGGCAGGATGCACGTTGTAAAACAACAAAACAAATCCTTTATTTTCCACCAACCCAAGATGAGAATCATTCAATTAGCATTTTTTCCATTGAACAGCCATGCATGTTTTCTTAATTATCTTCAACAGTTAGGGAACACTTGTCACCCCCACCCTGGTCCAATCACTTCACTCTAAACGAGTCACTTAGTTTGCATCTTGAGCGAGGCGGCTTCGTTTTGCAAATTGCTGTGGATAATGGAAATAAATCACACAGAATGTTCTGGGACGGCGCTAGATATATGAGAGTGCTTTATTGGTGGAGCGCCGGAGACAGAAGCCGTGCACATATGTGATCTCACTATATTTCAAACAACACTTTGCAATTTAAATGGAGAGGCAGGAATAGATGTGGAGAGAGGGACACGTACGTAATTCTGGTGAACCTAGATCCTCCACAAATAAACAGAAGGGCTTTGAGATGCAGACACCTCTGGTGCTAAATCTTCAACTGGAGATGGATGCTAAGTGTTTCATATCATCCAACTGGGCACAAACTGGTTGGATTAACATTGTTTCACTGTAATTTGTCAACATATTGTGAAGTGGAATGATTTTCAACATTGTATATCTATCAGAAAATAGAATATAGGCTTGGCAGCACCACCTACTGGAGAATGGATCAATCTACAGTTACCCCTTGGTCTCTCATCTAAGATTTTAACCAAGCCCAACCTTGCTTAGCTATGATGTTTGTCACTGACTATTACCAATATACTATCATGAGAATGACTGTCAGCGATCTCCACTTAAAAAAAACTAAATAGACTCACTGTTGCTATTCAAAGCCGTACTTGATCAATCATATCTCATCAATGATGCTATTTAGGCCTAAAGCATATGTAAATCAGCAATCATTTCAATTCAACCCAGAATTCAACTAAGAATAGACAATACAAAAGGCCTGAGGTGTCAAACTCTTGTTGATTTAAAATGTAATAATATTTAGTGATGTTGAATTATGTTTAGTCATCAAAGCAACCAAACATACACATTTGAAGGATATGTATCTTCTGCTTGGAATGTTCCTTCTGTCTCAACCAAATATTACCCAATTATCCATGTTGAAATGACAACAGTGTGCCCAGTGATACCAAATCAAATTTTTTCAAATCAAATGTATTTATAAAGCGCTTTTTACATCAGCCGATGTCACAAAGTGCTATACAGAAACCCAGCCTAAAACCCCAAACAGCAAGCAATGCAGATGTAGAAAAACTCCCTAGAAAGGCAAAACCTAGGAAGAAACCTAGAGAGGAACCAGGCTCTGAGGGGTGGCCAGTCCTCTTCTGGCTGTGCCGGGTGGAGATTATAACAATTTATGGCCATTAAGGCCAGTTCTTTCTCCAAGATGTTCAAATGTTCATAGATGACCAGCAGGGTCAATTAATAATAAAAGTAGTTGTGGAGGTTGCAACAGGAAATACATCAGGAGTGAATGTCACTTGGTTTTTCAGTGCAATAGAGCGAGAGCGAGGTGAAAACAGCAGGTCTGGGACAGGGTGGCACGTCCAATGAACAGGTCAGGGTTCCATAACCGCAGGCAGAGGAGTTGAAACCGGTGCAGCAGCACGACCAGGTGGACTGGGGACAGCTAGGAGTCATCAGGACAGGTGGTCCTGAAGCATGGTCCTCCGGGTAGGCTCAGGTCCTCCGGGAGAGAAGGTAGAGTGGGAGAGAGAGAGAATTAGAGGGAGCATACTTAAATTCACACAAGACACTGGATAATAACATCAGATTTAACAAACTGACCCTAGCCCCCCGGCACATAGACTATTGCAGCATAGATACTGGAGGCTGAGACAGGGGGGTCAGGAGACACTGTGGCCCCCTCCGACAATACCCAGACAAGACCCCATTTGTCACCCCCAAACAGTTTATTGGTCCGGATATGTTGTTTGCTCTTCTTCAATTCACATGGTGTATCTGTATCGTATCTGCTCGTTATGGTCGAGAAGAGAGTGGCTACAATAGAGAGAGAGAAAAAATAAGATGGATTGGAACGATATAATACAATGCAATATCTTATGATTGAAGACAAAGAACACTTCTCAACCCTTTGCTGAAATTACCAACCAGTATGCTAATTCGGGTTAGATTGGGATTGAGTTCAACAGGGCTCAATTAGATTAGTAATTTTACACCCATGGACAAATTCCATATTCAATTGCATTAACAGGAAATGGAACTGACCCTGGCTCTGATGCTGAGGGTCAAGCTCAGTGGTTTTTCCACCACATTACCTCTCTGTATCCACTCCTATGAGCTTAGAGGCTTTTCCACCACATTACCTCTCTGTATCCACTCCTATGAGCTCAGAGGCTTTTCCACCACATTACCTCTCTGTATCCACTCCTATGAGCTCAGAGGCTTTTCCACCACATTACCTCTCTGTACTCCTGTGAGCTCAGTGGCCATACAGAGGAGAGGAGAAAATTAAAGAAATTAAGAAGACACACCATGTCATTTCAACGTGGATAATTGGGTAAAATTTGGTTGAGACGTTGATTAATGAGATTAAATCAAATCAAATCAAATTGTATTGGTCACACACATATTTAGCAGATGTTATTGCGGGCAAAATGCTTGTGTTATCGTAGCAAAATGCTTGTGTTCCTAGCACAAACAGTGCAGTAGTATCTAACAATTCACAACAATACACACAAATATCTGAGATATCTACAAATCTAAAATACAGCATATACATATGAAATGAGTAAAACATTATTAAACTGTAAACATTATTAAAGTGACTAGTGTTCCATTATTAAAGGGACCAGTGATGGAAATAGGGCAGCATACTCTAAAGTGCAAGGTTGAGTAACCGGGTGGTAGCCAGCTAGTAATGGCTATTTAACATTCTGATGGCCTTGAGATAGAAGCAGTTTTTCAGCCTCTCGGTCCCAGCTTTGATGCACCTATACTGACCTCACCTTCTGGATGATAGCGGGGTGAACCGGTCGTGGCTCGGGTGATTGATGTCCTTGATGATATTTTTAGCCTTCCTGTGACATCAGGTGCTGTAGGTGTCCTGGAGGGCAGGCAGTGTGCCCCCGGTGATGTGTTGGGCAGACCGCACCACCCTTTGGAGAGCCCTGCGGTTGCGGGCGGTGCATTTGCTATACCAGGTGGTGATACAGCCCGACGCATCTCAATTGTGCATCTGTAAAAGTGTGTGTGGGTCTTAGCGGCCAAGACAAATGTCTTAATCTTCCTGAGGTTGAAGAGACGCTGTTGAACCTTCTTCACCACACTGTCTGTGTGGCTGGACCATTTCAGATTATCAGTGATGTGTACACCGAGGTACTTGAAGCTTTTCACCTTCTCCACTGCGGTCCCGTCGATGTGGATAGGGGCGTGCTCCCTCTGCTGTCTCCACTATCAGCTCCTTTGTTTTGTTGACATTGAGGGAGAGGTTATTTTTCTGGCACCACTCTGCAAGTTCCCTCACCTCCTTCCTGTAGGCTGGCTCGTCATTGTTGGTAATCAGGGCTACTACTGTTGTGTCGTCTGTAAACTTGATGGTTGAGTTGGAAGCGTGCGTGGTCACGCAGTCATGGGTGAACACCACCACTCTGTGTTGAGGATCAGCATAGTGGAGGTGTTGTTTCCTACCTTCACCACCTGGGGGCGACACGTAAGGAAGTCCAGGACCCAGTTGCACAGGACGGGGTTCAGACCCAGGGCCCCAAGTTTAATGATGAGCTTGGAGGGTACTATGGTGTTTAAGGCTGAGTTGTCAATGAACAGCATTCTTACATAGGTATTCCTCTTGTCCAGATGGGATAGGGCAGTGTGCAATGCGATGGCGATTGCATCGTCTATGGATCTATTGGAGCGGTATACAAGTTGAAGTGGGTCTAGAGTGTCAGGTAAGGTGGAGGTGATATGATCCTTAACTAGCCTCTCAAAGCACTTCTTGATGGCAGAGGTGAGTGCTACAGGGCGATGGTAATTTAGTTCAGTTACTCTTGCTTTCTTGGGTACAGGAACAATGGTGGACATCTTGAAGCAAGTGGGGACAGCAGACTGGGGTAGGGAGAATATGTCCGTAAACGCTCCAGCCATCTGGTCTGCGCATGCTCTGAGTACGTGGCTAGGGATGCCGTCTGGGCCGACAGCCTTGCGAGGGTTAGAACACTTAAATGTGTTACTCACTTCGACGACGGAGGATGAGAGGTGTTTAGCTTGTCCGGGAACAAGACGTCGGTGTCCTCGACGTGGCTGGGATTCCCTATGTAACCAATGAGTGGCTGTAGAACCTGCCACATACGTCTTGTGTCTGAGCCGTTGAATTGTGACTCCACGTTGTCTCTGCACTGACGTTTTTCCTGTTTGATTACCTTATGGAAGGAGTAACTACACTGTTTGTATTCAACCGTATTCCCAGTCACCTTGCCGTGGTTAAATGTGATGGTTCGCACTTTCAGTTTAGCACGAATGTTGCCATCAATCCACAGTTTTTGCGATTGGGTAGGTTTTATTAGTCACAGTGGGCACAACATCCCCTATACACTTCCTAATGAACTCAATCACTGTGTTGGTGTATATGTCAATGTTATTCTCAGAGGCAACCCGGAACGTATCCCAGTATGTGTGATTAAAACAGTCTTGAAGCATGGATTCCGATTGGTCAGAACAGTGTGGAATAGAACTTAGCACGGGTACTTCCTGTTTGAGTTTCTGCCTACAGGATGGGAGGAGGAGAATGGAGTCATGGTCTGATTTGCAGAAGGGAGAGTGGGGGAGGGCCTTGTAAGCATCCCAGAAGGGAGAGTAACAATGGTTGAGAGTTTTTGAAGCTCGAGTACTACAGTGTGTTGATAGAACTTCGGTAGCGTTTTCCTCAAATTTGTTTTGTTAAAATCTCAGGATATGTGGTTTCCAGTTTGCACAAAGTCCAGTGTAGTTCTTTGAGGGCGGTCGTGGTATCGGCTTGAGGGGAATATACACGGCTGGGACTATAACCGAAGAGAATTCTCTTGACAGGTAATACGGACAACATTTGATTGTGAGGTATTCTAGGTCGGGTGAACAAAAGGACTTTAGTTCCTGTACATTATCACAATTATACCATGAATAGTTGGTGAAAACTTGCACCACCACCTTTCTTCTTCCCGGAGAGTTCTTTATTCCTGTCTGCACGATGTACTGGTTTTTGAGTTCAGGTCTAGCCATAGATTTTCAAGGAGATTTAGGTCAAAACTGTAACTCGGCCACTCAGGAACATTCCCAGTCTTCTTGGTAAGCATCTCCAGTGTAGATTTGGCCTTGTGTTTTAGGTTATTGTCCTGCTGAAAGGTGAATTAATCTCCCAGTGAATTCACCTTTCTGTCTGAACCAGGTTTTCCTCTAGGATTTTGCCTGTGCTTAGCTCCATTAAGTTTATTTTTTATCCTGAAAAAATCCCCAGTCTTTAACGATTACAAGTACTTTATACCCATAACATGATGCAGCCTCCACTATGCTTGAAAATATGGAGAGTGGTACTCAGTATTGTGTTGTATTGGATTTGCCCCAAACATAACACTTTGTATTCAGGGCAAAAAGTTTACTTCTTTGCCACATATTTTGCAGTATTAATTTAGTGCCTTTTTGCAAACAGGATGCATGTTTTAAAAATGTTTTATTCTGTACAGGCTTCCTTATCTTCACTCTGTCAATTAAGTTACTATTGTGGAGTAACTATAATGTTGTTGATCCATCATCACAGCCATTAAACTCTAACAGTTTTAAAGTCACCATTGGCCTCATGGTGAAATCCCTGAGCGATTTCCTTCCTCTCTGGTAACTGAGATAGGAAGGATGCCTGTATCTTTGTAGTTACTGGGTGTATTTATACAACATCCAAAGTTAATTAATAACATCACCATGCTCAAAGGAATATTAAATGTCAGCATTAATTTTTTTTACCCACTGTTATCTATCAATAGGTGTCTCCTTTTCAAGGCATTGGAAAACCTCCCTGGTCTTTGTGGTGTAATCTGTGTTTGAAATTCACTGCTCGGTTGAGGGACCTTACAGATAATTGTATGTGTGGGGTACAGCGATGAGGTAGTCATTCAAAAATCATGTTAAACAGTATTATTATACACAAAGTGAGTCCATGCAACGTATGTGAACTTATTTAGGCTTGCCATAACAAAGGTGTTGAATACTTATTGCCTCGAAACATTTCAGCTTTTCATTTTAAAAAATGTAAACACAATTCCACTTTGACATTACGGGTTATTGTGTGTAGGACATAAAATATTAATTAAATACATTTTAAATTCAGGTTGTAACACAACAAAATGTGGAAAAAGTCAAGAAGTGTGAATACTTTCTGAAGGCACTGTAATTCCAGTTTGTCAACAAATTAATAATTGATATGTTGGATTCACTTCTCCTTCTCAATTTAAAACAAACAACAGCTCAGGCAGTAGGACGCTCTCTTATCCATTTATACTCAGCTGGCCCCTCCCCGGATTTTCTGTTCAACGCTCTACAACAAAGCTTTCTTAGTGTCCAACAAGCTTTCTCTGCCCTTAAATCTAGACTTGGTTTGCTCTATCGTAATCACTCCTCTTTCACTCCAGCTGCCAAACTAAACCTGATTTAGATGACCATCCTACCCATGCTAGATTACAGAGACATCATTTATAGATCGGCAGGTAAGGGTGCTATCGAGCGACTAGATGTTCTTTACCATTCGGCCATCAGATTTGCCACCAATGCTCCTTATAGGACACATCACTGCACTCTATACTCCTCTGTAAACTGGTCATCTCTGTATACCTGTCGCAAGACCTACTGGTTGATGCTTATTAAATCCTCTTAGGCCTCACTCCCCCTATCTGAGATATCTACTGCAGCCCTCATCCTTCACATACAACACCCGTTCTGCCAGTCACATTCTGTTAAAGGTCCCCAAAGCACACACATCCCTGGGTCGCTCATCTTTTCAGTTCGCTGCAGCTAGCGACTGGAACGAGCTGGAACAAACACTCAAACTGGAACGTTTTATCTCATGATGTATTGAATAATGCGTTGTTGTCTCTACCTTACTGCCCTTTGTGCTGTTGTCTGTGCCCAATAATGTTTGTACCCTGTTTTGTGCTGCTACCCTGTTGTGTTGCTGCCATGTTGTGTTGCTACCATGTTGTTGTCATGTTGTGTTGCTGCCATGCTGTGTTGTCATGTGTTTGCTGCCATGCTATGTTGTCTCAGGTCTCTCTTTATGTAGTGTTGTCTCTCTTGTCATCATATGTCTTTGTCCTGTATTTTTATTTAATTTATTTTAATTTTTAATCCCAGCCCCCATCCCTGCAGGAGGTATTTCGTCATTGTAAATAAGAATTAGTTCTTAACTGGCTTGCATAGTTAAATAAAGGTTAAATAAATAAGCTAAAGAATAGGTCTAAATCAAGTCAAATCAAAATGTTCATGCTCTTTAAATAAAGTTTGTTTAGATTTTGGTGTCCCGCCCTCAGGACCGTTAAGCTAACGTGCGCTAATGTGATTAGCGTGACGTTGTAAGTAACAGGAAAATGTCCCAGGACATAGACATATTTTATATGGGCAGAAAGCTTAAATTATTGTTAATCTAACTGCGCTGTCCAATTTACAGTAGCTATTACAGTGAAAGAATACCATGCTATTGTGTGAGGAGAGTGCACAGTTTTGTACTTGAAAATGTATTAATAAATCAATAGACACATTTGGGCAGTCTTGATACAATATTTTGAACAGTAATGCAATGGTTTATGGTTAACATTTTTCACATACACTGCTGCCATGTCGTGGCCAAAATCTAAATTGTGCCTGGACTCCTAAGTAATATTATGACCTTTCAAAAATGATGTGACAACAAACCTGTTTTTTCTTTGTATTATCTTTTACCAGATCTAAGGTGTTATATTCTCCTACATAAACACCTACATTCATTGAATTAATTAACATTTCCACAAACTGTTTCTTTTCAAATGGTATCCTTGCTTCAGGTCCTGAGCTACAGGCAGTTAGATTTGAGTATGTCATTTTAGGCGAAAATTTAAAAAAAGTGTCCGATCCTTAGATATTTGGCTGAGATGAAGACCTGAATCCAACATATCAGTTATTCATTTAAAAACAATCTGGAATTAATGCCAGACTAAGTCAGCGGCACAGATGGAACTATCAGCCATCCAAATGTTGATATTTGATTGTGTTGACAATCAAACACAATTCAATATCATTACATTGTCTTTTTTTGTGAAGGTGCGAGGACGGTGAGCACAAAAAGGAGGAGGTTGAAAAAAAAAAGGGAAAACAAGAAAGACCGACATTGAATAATATATTTAATATCACACAGCACTAGTCTGAGGTGCAGCTCAGAAACAATAA
This sequence comes from Thymallus thymallus, assembly GCA_023634145.1. Taxonomy (NCBI): domain Eukaryota; kingdom Metazoa; phylum Chordata; class Actinopteri; order Salmoniformes; family Salmonidae; genus Thymallus; species Thymallus thymallus. Next base: position 17,640,771 of record CM042389.1, on the reverse strand, counting down.
TCCACACGCACTACACAGGGAGGGGAACATATATAGGGTGTGTAATGAGGTGAGTGGAAGCAGGCGTGTGTTTGTGCGTGTGGAATCGGGATGGGAAACAGGTGTGGGCGCGTGAGCGCGGCTGCCATCATAATCATGACGGTGGTTAGTCTGCTGGCGAGTCGGAGCGCCGTGGCGGGAGGGGCACCGTTGAGGTCGAAGGCACAGGCGTTACATTTTTTTAGTTGAATCCTGGGTTGAATTGAAACGATAGCTGTTGATGACTTTGCAAATGCTATATACTGTAGTCCTAAATAACATCATTGATGAAATACTGTATGAATGATAGAGTATGGTCACATTTCATTTGCTCTGTTAAACCTACCCTTTGGAATGACTTTGATAGCAATAGTAAACCTATTTAGTTTTTAAGTGGAGATCACTCTACAATCATTCTCACGCACATTGATAGCACATTGTCCAGTAGGAGGTGCTGCCCAGCCTATACAAGTTTTTTCCTTTTCTGATAGTGGACACAACGTTGAAGATCTGACGTTGTTTTAAAGGGACAAATTCAACATATTTTATATAAGGCTTGTGTATGTTGACATTTGGTTACCATAATGGCATAATCCGGTGGTAAAAATGTTACCCTTTTTTCAAATCCAATGTGTTTTCCACATAAATTCCACGTCACAATACATTGACAAATTAAGTGGAAACAATGTTGATTTAACCAGTTTGTGCGCAGTGGGATACAGCTCTGGTATTTGTTTGTAAACAACCAGGAATGTCTCCCTCCCACATCTCTACACATTATTATCTCAACAACTAGAGCTAATGAGTAAACAATTACAGTGCTTTGACTAAACCTGAGATTTGTTTTGGTTGGATTGTGACGCTAGCAATAAAATACACTTTATCCGTACTGTTGCTGGAGTGAATAAAATACTCTTTCTATCCCTCTCCCCTCTCTAACATCTTTCCTCTGCACGACTCTTCAAACTCCCACCTCCTCTTTCTCGCGTTCTTTATGTAACTGATTGTCAGCAACAGAGGATGAGAGCTATCATAACACAAAGATGTGTCAGGTATTAGAGCTAGAGGGAAATAAACTACAAACTAAAAGCTTGACACGGGGGTTTCTCTACATTATACTGTTATGGATGAAATAACTTAACCTAACTATGAAAGCTGCCAGAGCATGGGAACATTGCTTGCGTCCGCTATGACAGGCTCATTGTCCAACCTCCCTCCCAAACGCCTGGGAGGAATGAGAGAGCCTCGGGGTCAGTAGCTTCATCACACACACATACATGCGCACACACACACACACACACACACACATACACACACACACACACACACACACACACACACACACACACACACACACACACACACACACATACATGCATGCATGCATGCATACAAACATTTACACACACACACACACACACACACACACACATATGTATTTATGTTGTCTCCATATTATATATATCGCTGATAAGCTACCAAGGAAAGGGCTAAGAATAGCCCATATTAATATATGTAGCCTTATCAAATCAAATTGTATTTGATACAACAGGTGTAGACCTTACTGTGAAATGCATACTAACAAGCCTCTAACCAACAATGCTGTTCAAAAAATATAGTTAAGAAAATATTTACTAAATAAACTAAAGTAAAATATTCAATAAAAAGTAGCACAATAAAATGACATAACAATAACGAGCCAATGTACAGGGGGTAAAGGTATCGACTCAATGTGCGGGGGTACAGGTTAGTCAAGGTAATTTGTACATGTAGATTGGGGTAAAGTGATAATTCACAGTAAATAGTCTGGGTGGCCATTTCATTAATTGTTCAGCAGTCTTATGGCTTGGGGGTAGAAGCTGTTAAGGAGCCTTTTTTTTTTGCCCTTCCTCTGACACCGCCTAGTATATACACCCTGGGTCAAAAGTTTGGAATATTACTCATTCATGGGTTTTCTTTATTTGCACTATTTTTTACATTGTAGAATAAAAGTGAAGACATCAAAACTATGACATAACACATATGGAATCATGTAGTGACCAATATAACAAAATATATGTAATATTTGAGATTCTTCAAATAGCCACCCTTTGCCTTGATGACAGCTTTGCACACTCTTGGCACCTTAGAAATAATGTTAATGAAATCATTAACTTGCTAACATCGGATAACATTAAACTTGAATAAAAATTGAATAAACTTGCCATTACTGAAACTCACTTAAATCGTTCCTTTAATGATAGTGACCTGAACACTGACCGGTTAGCATCTAGCTGTCCTCTCAAGGAGAAGCTTGTAACTGGGACTGATGCCTGTAATATGACCCATGTTATCACTTAACCAACTAGACAGCATACTAACAGTGATGGATCTGAATACATCCACTTGATTTAATCATATCTTCACTAATGTGGCAAAAATAAGAATAAATTATATTATCAAACAAAGATAAATGACATAAAACACAATGTAAAAAATACTTTGGATTACCTTAAATTATATCATGGGCAGAAAACCCAATCGTTCATTGAAGTTTATAATTTGAATGACTATTTCACTAATAAAGTGGATAACCTCAGAAGTGAAAGAACAACATTGAACAGTGAACCGTCATATTTTTGTGTAAAAGATCTACTTATGAAAGAGAAGGATTACTGTTTTGAATTTGTTCAAGTTAGTGTGGGAGAGGTGGAAACACTATTGTTATCCATCAATAATGATAAGCTACCAGGTATAGACAACCTTGATGGGAAACTATTGAGAATAGTAGCAGACTGTATTGCCACCCATATTTGCTATATCTTAAACTGAAGCCTAAAGGAGTGCGTGTGTCCACAGGCGTGGAAGGAAATTAAAGTAATTCCACTGCCTAAAAATAGGAAAGCGCCCTTTGCTGGCTCTAAAAGCCTCCCAATCAGTTTGCTGTCTGTTCTTAGTAAACTGAAGAGGATTGTGTTTGACCAAATACAATACTATTTTTCACAGAACAAGTTAACTACTCACTTTCAGCATGCATATAGAGAAGGGCACTCAACTTGTGTGATGATTGCTTAAAATAAATGCATAATAAGATGGTAGTAGTATTGTTAGATTTCAGTGCAGCCTTTGATGTTATTGATCATAAATTGTTATAGAAAAACTAAATTGCTATGGCTTTACATCACCTGCCATCACATGGTTGGAAAGTTAATTATCCAAAAGGACCCAGTGAATGTTTTTCAATGGATGTTTCTCTAACATCACATATGTACACTGTGGTGTCCCTCAGGGCAGTTGCCTTGGGCCATTACTCTTCTCTATTTTTACAAATGATTTACCACTAGTCTTACTCCAAGCTAGAATGATTATGTGTGCGGATGATTCCACACTCTACATGTCAGCACCCAAAGCCACTGAAATTCAAAATAAGAGTTACGGTCAGTATCAGAATGGGTGATTAATAATATGCTCTTAAATACATTTAAAACTAAAAGCATTGTATTTGGTTCAAAACATTCTCTTAAGACCTAAAGCTCGACAGGAGTTGTGCATAAAGGGTGTGACCATTGAGTAAGTTGAGGAAGCTATACTCCTAGGTATAACATTGGATGGTCAATTATCATGGGCAAGTCATATTGACAAAAGTGTTTTGAATATGGGGAGGGATACTGTAATAAAAACATATTACGAATTTTTTACACTAAACTCAACTGTAGTAGTTGTTCTGGTCTTGTCCCATGTTGTTGTTTTTCTAATCGCTTTTCTAATCGCTTATTACAAAATTCCAAACTGGTCATACTCTTTTATTCAAAAACCTGTCATTGTGCATTCATTTGGATTGTAAACATCTCTCACCACATAACCATTGATTCAAATATAAGATTATTTTGAAATATAAAGAGATAATTGGCTTCATCACCAAAATGTAACATAATTATATATTTTCAATTTAGTCGTTTTAACAACCAGTTCATCAAATGGCAAACAATGCAAGATACACATTTAAAATTGCCCTTAGAAGTGTTGAAAGTAATATGCTACAGTACTGTAAAAACAATATTCCCATTAGGCAATACACTTACATTACCCATCAGAATTGACAGAAAATCTATAATTTCCAAAATATCTATCCAAGCTGGAAAGGTTCCAACAAACTTAATGCACCATAGTACACGTCGGTCAGGAGCTCCGTTGGGTCAGTCCCATTAGTTCTCTTATATACTGCTGACACAAACAAGTTATAATTGCATGATTTACATTATTAATTAATTCATCATTAACATTTGGATCATGCATGTGACACACCAATATCTCACCAGGCTTCTTCTCTCCAAGCTGAGACCTTGAAACTGAGATATCCCTTTCCGTTCTCAAAGCAATGTTCTGGGCGTACTGCCAAATTGCTTATAGTGAGGATTCCTCCCAGGCACGATCAATCAGTCAATTGTAATCATCAATATTAGCAGTTTTGTATGATAATGGTTGGACCATTGTAAAATAATGTGACTAGTTTTAATACTACAGCACTACTGCTAATGTACTGCTACCACCACCACTACCACTGCTTCTACCACTCTCACACATCCTGAAGTCAGTTGATGTGTTGTCTCGTAGGGCCGAGGAGGGAAAGGCAGTATCTACGTGTGGGCCTCTGGAGATGGAGGTAGCTATGACGACTGTAACTGTGACGGTTACGCCTCCAGTATGTGGACCATCTCCATCAACTCAGCCATCAATGATGGCCGCACGGCTCTGTACGACGAGAGCTGCTCCTCCACCCTCGCATCCACCTTCAGCAATGGGCGCAAGAGGAACCCTGAGGCTGGCGTGGTAAGAGTGTGAAAGAGAGAGTGTGAAAGAGGGAGTGTGAAAGAGAGAGAGAGAGAGAGAGAGAGAGAGAGAGAGAGAGAGTATGTGCATGTTTGTATGGTTGACCAAGTTCATATCATTGTTATCCTCAGATGTGTACGATTTCCATCCCTGAATCCAACCCTACAAAGACAAGGTTGCATAATGACATGGTCTTTTCAGCCAACTTTCCATTGTTCTGTGTCGTTATGAGATATTAACTATTCACTGAAGACTGAATACCTGTCCTTAATTGTATGCAGTCTTTCTCTGTGATTGATTGAGGGATTGTTCTATCCTCTTTCATTTGAACAATCCCCAGAGATGGAAACACGGCATTCAATCTATTCCTTATTCAGATGTATCTCAGCCCACTCAGCAGAAAAAAGGCTCTGGGATGAGTCAGGGGAGGTTTCACTGGGGATGTGAAATATCAGGTGGAGACTGAGGGGGCAGATGTGAGATCAGTTATACATCCCTCTTTCTAACACAGTGTAACAAAGAACATCTGGGGTCCTCGAAATATCAGGCACTGAGATAGACAGCTCACAATCTAGTGGTCCCCGATTAAGATCCCCTCATGGTCTAGTTTTCATGGATAACAATATCAGATAGAAAAGAGGACAGGAATGAGGGAGATTGTTAAACCCTTTTCATCTCTGCTTACTGGCAAACAGGACATACAAGTATAAACTAGGATTTTACTATAAGGAAGATATAGAGTAGACAGTTTTGTAGACTAGACACACATTTTACTATTGTTCCCCATTTGTAGATTGTATGTGGTCTGGGATTTGTTCAGGTTATTGTTCTTGTTAGAATACATAGAATATATATCGAAAACAAACTCTGTTACTGAAATGATCTGTAGGTCTGGAAGACAAGCCAGTTGCTCAACAACCCTGTGACTGACTGTTTCATATCTGTCATCAGAGTAGAGGATTGGGACAATGACTTAGCAGAGACAGATGGGCTATAACTGTCTGCTTTGTTGTTATTTCAGTATTTATCTGGGGAATTGTGTCACTGGGCAGAGTTATCACAAGACAATGTGTGAATCATCTGTGCCATAGATACATGCTCTGAGCGAGAGAGAGCAGAGAGAGAGCAGAGAGAGAGCAGAGAGAGAGCAGAGAGAGAGCAGAGAGAGAGAGAGAGAACCATCTGGCCTTGAAGGTCATACTACAGTAATTCTGGTCATACTAATCCCTTTCACTCACTCTTCTGAGTTTTCTCCACTTTGCCCCAGAGTAGCTTGTTTTTTGTTGTTCTGTAATTCGTAATTCATAAGAAAACACTATACAAATGCAATTTGATTTGACCATGTTCAGTCAAGGCTACTCAATCACAGACAATATTCTGACAAATAAATCCCCCTCTCAGTGTATTCTAATTTTTGAAGAGATGTGTCTCTCTTATGTGAGAACCATATTTAGTGTTTTGACTTTCACCAGGAAGCCAATGGCGGTTGAGAGAGACAGGAATTCCCTTGTGGACTTCTCTCTCTCTCTGTCTAATTGTATATTAACTCTGATTATATGTAATTAAATTACACATTATGAATCACATGTTTACTGAATAATTTGCATTTTTGAAGTTCCTCTTCTCTTCTCCACTTTCCTCTCATTAAATGTTGTAATCCCAGTGATATGACTACAGTCTTCCATGGTTGTGTTATACCAGGCCACCACGGACCTATATGGAAACTGCACCCTGCGCCACTCTGGAACATCAGCAGCAGCTCCTGAAGCAGCCGGAGTGTTTGCCTTGGCATTGGAGGCCAAGTATGTACACACACACACACACACACACACACACACACACACACACACACACACACACACACACACACACACACACACACACACACATTACTGGTCAGTGTCTGAAGGTCTTACAATCAGAGGAGAATATGGCCACTGTTGTTCTAACTCTATTAACATGGATGAGATGTGTTTCATGTCCTTCTTCACTTATTTACCAAAGCTACCATAAGGCCAACAGACCTACTCAATGAAAAAAGGGAAAGTTGTTTGCTGTCTCGCCCAGTTATTACTAAGTCTCTGTGTTCGTGCCAGGGATACAAATCATATTTGGCCCGGTGTCTGTTCTTTATACCTCATTTACATGGCTGAAACACAAGGTTTATATTGTAGATTTGGCCCAAAGTGCACGTTCATTTTTTATAAATTACCTAATGACCCATATACATGAACCAGAGCGACTCAGCGCTAGCTGGTGATGTAAGATGCTGCTGGAGTGTTCTGCCAGCATAGCCAGCCGGGACGCGTAAGTCACGATGTTGCCGAGTGAACTGGACAAATACCTCAGCCCATTTAGACGATGATAAAATCCATAATTAATTATGCCGCGTTTTGTTTTGGAGTTTTATTATGCACTGTGGCAACAGCAACATTTACAATTCTTTAATTTCATGCATCATGAATTCACAGCCGATGTGAAAACTTAGCTTAATTTGGTCCTTATGGTCTCGAAAATGTGAAACATATGCTAATGAAGTCAAATGGCATTTAGGGTGGTGTCCTGGAACAGACCAGAGCTAGTCCAGGCTCCAGGGTACAGGGTGCTCCCGGGAAGGCTGGGATAAGGTCCCAAAAAATATAGAAAAGTAGTATATTCTGAACATTCTATCTCAAGTGCAAGCAGCAAGTACAATGGTTTCTAGACAGGTTTCACCCACTGTCCCCAATCGTTTTCAATCCTTATAACTCAGACAGCCAATGGCACAGACCAGGACTGTGTAAAGAGAAGCTGTTTGCTTAACACACAATAATGATGTTAGTGTCAGGGGCAGCGGATGCTAGCACTGGCTAGAGGTATAAAGCTGCTGTGTGTTAGTGAGTGTCGAGACCCTTTTTACTGGCCAAACACACTTGGACTGTGTGGTGTCAGGATTCAGTGAGTCAGCACAGACTAAAAATGTTGTTTCACAGTAGACAGAAGGAGTAGAGACCGTCTCCAAGCAGAGACCCTTTAATGTTCACACATCTGAGGCGCTATCATCAGTGTATCAAGAGATCAGACCTTCATTCCATTCATCACTTTTATGATCAAATGCACCAAAATCCATTCAGTCTCTTCTATTGGATGTGTTGATCATTTCCCTTACTTTGTGATCTAGAAGGAGATTTGCTGGATACTCCATGTCGTACTTTCCTGTACTGTGCTGTAGATGGGTGGTTTTGATAGCTTGCTTGCTTGTCAAGGTGAATAGAATAGATTAATTAACATCTACTGCCCCTGTCTGTAGTGATGAAAGCATATGTTATTTCCCTAATGCCTGAACAGACACCTGTGTCCACCTGGTACACACATATAACTCTCCACTCCCTCCCCACCCCCCCTCTTCAGCCCCAACCTGACGTGGAGGGACATGCAGCACCTGTCTGTGCTGACCTCCAAGAGGAACCAGCTTCATGACGAGGTGCACCAGTGGCGGAGGAATGGCGTGGGCCTGGAGTTCAACCACCTGTTTGGTTACGGTGTGCTGGACGCTGGCGGCATGGTCAAGATGGCCAAGGAGTGGAAGACCGTCCCTGAGCGTTTTCACTGCGTGGCTGGATCATTGCAAGATGTCCAGTAAGTGACTGGGCGCTGTTCAGACTTAGTAAATTACCGACCTGGCTGAAACTAGAATTAGTACTAAGATGTTAGTTTGTTTTGATTTATCTAAGTCTGCTCCAGTACCTGACTGTGTGGTTCGTCTGCAGTTAGACCCAATTTGTTAGCTCAATCTGAAGAATAGGCCTGTGGTGTATAAGAATAGGCCAAAGTGCTTTGATGCAATGGGTTTATCTGGTCTGTGCTGTGGGGGGATAGCCTCAGTGATATGACCCATACCTACCTGTTACAGCTGCCTGTCTGCCCCTGGTCTCCCCCTACCTCCCCCTCTCTCCCCCTCTTTTTCTCGTTCACTGTGCCCTCTGCATCAGACTGTTTCTGGAGCTTTGGACTTCTGTCCTCCAGGGTCTCCCTGCGTGAGGCTCACAAGCACCCACACACACACTATAATTAGACCCCATCACATCGCTTGGCGCAGCTTTCCCTAGCAACCCTGTCAATAAGACTGAGTGATAGGAGGGGAGGGACATCATGCCTGTCTGAGTGTGAGGGGAGATTCTCTGTGTGTGTCTGGGGGAGAAGTCGGTGTGTGTGTGTGTGTGTGTGTGTGTGTGTGTGTGTGTGTGTGTGTGACTGCCCACGTCTTACCATGCTGACCTTTCAATAGAATATCACCCCTCTCATTTTCCTTCCTAATCTGTGGTCCACAGTTGAGACAGCCATGGCAACACAGCAGAATGGCAACTACACCGTGCCGCATCCAGAGAGTGTGTGTGTGTGTGTGTCTCAGAGGAGCCCAGTCATGACAGAGTCAGTCGCTGGTGTGTGTGTGTGTGTGTGTGTGTGTGTGTGTGTGTGTGAAGATAAGGTATGTATCTAAGCTCCTGTAATGACTGCCTTTAAGTCCAGGGTAGAGGAGGCTGGCACAGCAGGCATGAAGTAGAACAGCACAGCGCTTTGGGGAACAATACGGTAGAAATCACAATCATTCATTAGTGTGGAAAAGATGTTCACTTAAGCACAGAGAGAGGACACATAGAAAGTCTGCCCTCACACAGGTACACACACACACACACACAGACACACACACCTCTAGTGAATAGACATGTGGGTGGAATGTGCTCTGCTCATACGTGGGTTGTTTGAGTCAAATACAGTGGCATGGCCATCTTCAGCCACAATGGATGTCTCTCTCTGTCCATACAGTCATGATATTATGAATAACATAAAGGATAACGTTGTATAGTGTCTGAGCTCTTTGTAGTTCAGATCCTGGGAGATTCTAATTAAGAAAATACACATTATTCTTAGGGGTAAAGATGGCAGAGATGACAGAAATGTCCCAGTTCGAAATGCAGAGGGTCTTTGATCAGAGCGTTATTTTGGGTGGAGATGAGGGAACAGGAAAGGGGGATACCTAGTCAGTTGTACGACTGAATGCATTCAACTGAAATATGTCTTCTGCATTTAACCCAACCCCTCTGAATAAGCAATGCGGCACAGTACAATCAGGACTCCATCTAGCACCAATGCTACATCACAGTGCAACAGTCCCCATTGTGATAGAGAAGGAGTTATAATACAGAACATCAGGACTAGATAATGATCATGGAGAATGTATCACATAAACAAATCAAATCAAATCGTATTGGTCACATACACGTGTTTAGCAGATGTTATTGCGGGTGTAGCGAAATCCTTGTGCTTCTAGCTTCGACTAGCAGTAATATCTAACAGTTTCACAACAGATACCCAAATACACATACATCTAGGTAAGGCATGAATTAAGAATATATACATATATGGACGAGCGATGTCAGACTGGCATTGGACTAAGATACAGTAGCATAGTATAAAATATAGTATATACATATGAGATGAGTGATGCAGGATATGTAAACATAATTCAAGTGACTAAGATACCGTAGAATAGTATAGAACACAGTTTATACATATGAGATGAGTAATGCAAGATACGGAAACATTATTAAAGTGGCTAGTGTTCCATTTCTTAAAGTGGCCAGTGATTTCTAATCTATGTCTATAGGCAGCAGCCTCTAATGTGCTAGTGATGGCTGTTTAATAGTCTTGAGATAGAAGCTGTTTTTCAGTCTCTCGGTCTTAGCTTTGATGCACCTGTACTGACCTCGCCTTCTGGATGATCAGGCAGTGGCTAGGGTGGTTGATGTCCTTGATGATCTTTTTGGCCTTCCTGTGGCATCGGGTGCTGTAGGTGTCCAGGAGGGCGGGAAGTTTGCCCCCGGTAATGCGCTGGGCAGACCACACCACCCTCTGGAGAATCTTGCGTTTGTGGGCGGTGCAGTTGCCGTACCAGGCGGTGATACAGCCCGACAGGATGCTTTCAATTGTACATCTGTAAAAGTTTGTGAGGGTTTTAGGTGCTAAGCCAAATTTCTTTAGCCTCCTGAGGTTGAAGAGGCTCTGTTGCGCCTTCTTCACTATGCTGTCTGTGTGGGTGGACCATTTCAGTTTGTCAGTGATGTGTATGCTGAGGAACTTGAAGCATTCTACCTTCTCCACTGTGGTCCCATCAATGTGGATAGGGGGATGCTCCCTCTGCTGTTTCCTGAAGTCCACGATCATCTCCTTTGTTTTGTTGACGTTGAGTGAGAGTTTATTTTCCTGGCACCAGACTCCCAGAGCCCTCACCTCCTCCCTGTAGGCTGTCTCATCATTGTTTGTAATCAAGCCTACTACTGTTGTGTCGTCTGCAAAACTTGATGATTGAGTTGGAGGCGTGCTTGGCCATGCAGTCATGGTTGAACAGGGAGTACAGGAGGGGGCTGAGCCCGCACCCTTATGGGGCCCCAGTGTTGAGGATCAGTGAAGTGGAGGTGTTGTTTCCTACCTTCACCACCTGGGGGCGACCCATCAGGATGTCCAGGACCCAGTTGCACAGGAAGGTGGCACCCTATTATCCTCAAAGCAGTCGAAGAAGGTGTTTAGCATGTCCGGAAGCAAGACGTCGGTGTCCACGACGTGGCTGGTTTTCGTTTTATAATCCGTGATTGTCTGTAGACCCTGCCACATACGTCTCGCGTCTGAGCTGTTGAATTGAGACCAAAACACACACAGATGCACGCACGCAAGCACACAGACACTCACATACCATTTCTTAACATCACTGACTGCTGTGTGCAGCTCGGTCTGGCTACCTGAGCCAGAACAGCTGGGTTTGGGTTTTTCAATCTCGCCTGGTATCTCATTTGTCACGATCGCTATGAGACAGGACCCGAGGCGCAGAGCTGTGGTGCAAAAACATTCCTTTATTCCGATAAGAGTAATCCCAAAACCTACTAAAGGAGAGACAGCGACCATGAACTGGCGTGAATCAAAAAGGAACACACACACACACACAAAAACCCACAAACACAGGTGGGAAAAACGTAACATAAATCGTCTCCCCAATTAGAGGCAATGAGGCGCAGCTGCCTCTAATTGGGGACCAATATCGAAGGGAACATAGATAATTCCAGAGAGGCTCATGAGCAGGACTGTAGCCCTTTCCCGGACTGGGCACTGGTGGTGCGGACTGCTCCGGCACTGGATCGGGATTGACGACCGGTCCCGGACTAGGCATCGGTGGAGCGGACTGCTCCGGCACTGGAGCAGGGCTGACGACCGGTCCCGGACTGGGCACCGGTGGAGCGGACTGCTCCGGCACTGGAGCGGGGCTAACGATCATTACAAGATTTAGTTGAGGTTTAGGGTTTAGTGAATGATTTGTCCAAAATACAGTGCTTTTAGTTTTTGAATTATTAAGGACTAACTTATTCCTTGCCACCCATTTTGAAACTAACTGCAGCTCTTTATTAAGTGTTGCAGTCATTTCAGTCGCTGTAGTAGCTGACGTGTATAGTGTTGAGTCATCCGCATACTGTACATAGACACACAGGCTTTACTCAAAGCTAGTGGCATGTTGTTAGTAAAGATTGAAAAAAGTAAGGGCCCTAGACAGCTGCCCTGGTTCTACCTGGATTTTGTTGGAGATGAACACCCTCTGTGCTCTGTTAGACACAACTCGTTATCTATAATATAGCAAGGGGTGTAAAGGGAGTGTAAAGCCATAACAGATACATTTTTCCAGCAACAAAAGCCACAATGAAGTCTAACAAAACAGCTCCCATTATCTTTTTATCATCAATTTATCTCAGCCAATCGTCAGTCATTTGTGTAAGGGCTGTGCTAGTTGAATGTCCTTCCCTATAAGTGTGCTGAAAATCTGTTGTACATTTTTTTACTGTGAAATAGCATTGTATCTGCTCAAACACCATTTTTTCCAGAAGTTTGGTAACAGGCTGATTGGTTGGCTATTTGAGCAAGTAATTGGGGCAGTGGCTAGGGTTACTATTCTTAGGTATGGGAAAAACTTTTGCTTCCCTCCAGGCCTGAGGGCACACACTTTCTAGTAGGCTTAAATGGAAGATATGGCAAATAGAAGAGGCAATATCGTGCGCTGTGCATCCTCAGTCATTTTACATCCAAGTTGTCAGACCCCGGTGGCTTGTCATTGTTGATAGACATCAAAACTTTTTTCACCTCTTCCACACTTAATTTACAGAATTCAAAATTGCAATGCTTGTCTTTCCTAATTTGGTCAGATGTACTTGGATGTCAGCGTTTGGATGTCAGCGTTTGTTGCTGGCATGTCATGCTTAAGTTTTGCTAATCTTGCCAATGAAAAAGTAATTAAAGTAGTTGGCAATATCAGTGGGTTTTGTGATGAATGAGCCATCTGTTTAAATGAATGATGGAGCCGAGTTTGCCTTTTTGCCCAACATGTAATTTAAGGTGCTGCAAAGCTTTTTACTATCACATTGTGTCATTTATCTTTCTTTTATAGTGTAGTTCCTTCTTCTTTTTATTCAGTTTAGTCACATGATTTCTCAATTTGAAGCACATTTGCCAATCGGTTGTACAGCCAGACTTATTTGCCATTTCTTTTGCCTCATCCCTCTCAACCATACAATGTTTTAATTCCTCATCAATCCTCAGGGATTTAACAGTTTTTACAGTCATTTTCTTAATGGGTGCATGCTTATTAGTAACTGGGATAAGCAATTTCTTAAATGTGTCGAGTGCAGCGTCTGGTTGCTCCTCATTACACACCGCGGACTAACAAATATTCTTTACATCAACGACATAGGAATCACTACAAAAGGTATTGTATTACCTCTTATACACTATATTTGGCCCAGACTTCGGAAGATTGGTTTTCCTAGATATGGCTACTATATTGTGATCACTACATCCGATGGATTTGGATACTGTTTTCAAACTAATTTCTGCAGCATTAGTAAAGATGTGATCAATACATGTTGATGATTTCATTCCTGTGCTGTTTGTTACTACTGAGGTAGGTTAATTGATAACATCTTTGAAGTTATCTCTTGAGTGGGCAGGCTGATGAAAGCCAGTCAATATTTAAATCACCCAGAAAATATATTGATTGATATCACATACATTATCAAGCATTTCACACGTTATCCAGATACTGACTATTAGCACTTGGTGGTCTATAGCAACTTCCTACCAGAATGGGCTTTAGTTGAGGCAGATGAACCCATAGCCATATTACTTCAACAGTATTTAACAAGATATCCTCTCTAAGCTTTACAGGAATGTGGTACTGAATTTAAACAGCCACACCTCCACCTTTGGCATGTCTGTCTTTTCTGTAGATTGTATAACTATGTATTGTGACCACTGTATCATCAAAGGTATTATCTAAGTGAGTTTCAGAGATTGTCAGTATATGAATGTCATCTGTTACTAGCAAATTATTGTTTTCATCAACTTAAGCTACATAATTTAACGTGGGCTATTTCTAACACTGTTCTGCGGTGCTTGATTGTTTTACTTGCTTTACTGGGAAGCTTAGCCGACATGCTCAGGTTATTTCTGTTAGTGCAGGGTGAGCTGCTCACGGTGGACTTCCTGCTAGGGCACACCTCCTCAGTGCTAATAGTTTAACTCTGGTTCATTGGCACATGATTACCAGCATACACTAGCTGTAGGATCAGCTGAGTCATTCAGGGCAGTAAGAGGGACATAAATTAGGTTACTTCCAACGCCCCTGGGATAATGTACATTTGCTAAAGCATTATGACAACTCAGCGACACAATGGTAGGGATTAAATGAGTTGGATTTGGGTCATTGATAAGTCATTGTCTCAATGCAGCCTTATAATGCTGTGAAAGGATCCAGGAACCCAAATGATAGATCCCATCCTCCTTATAATACGAGCTTTGTTTCCAGAAGGAATCAAAATTGTAAATACGTCTTACACCCACAGAGCTGCAATAGTATTGGAACCAGTTATGGAAGGCTAAAAGTCTGCTGAACCATTCAATGCCACGATTTAGGGAGGACAGAGGGACAGATATTATGGGGCGTTTGTTGGTGTCAAGTAGTGACCCAATCAGTTCTTTAAAATCCATCTTCAGCTGTTCTGAGCTGCCCTTCATAATGTCATTCGAACCCACATGAACCATGACAGTATCAGCCCCCGGTGACTGACTCACAGCCTCGGGAAGCAACCTGGTGATATCCTGAACTTTTGCCCCAGGTACAGATATGTGCCTCACCATTGAACTCATCACAATCGCCGGAATGATCCGGCCTCTGCCGTGTCTCTAAGCAGATTGCGAGGCCAGAGCTACAGAACTAAGAAGAGGGCTGCTGAGACGCCGGCTTATTGTGGGCCTCAACAGCCAAAGGGACAGAGCTCTGATCCAGAGAGCACAGCCTAACGGAGGGAGGCCGAGGTGGTCCAGGCTGTTCCCATGCAATTGATTGACTAGGACAGGGAGAGGTAGCTGGAGGGGCATCCAGAGCCAAGGAGGGAACATCTAAGTCCCCGGCAGAAGACAGCTGATACGGGGGCACAAAGTGATTTGAAAGTCTTAAGTCCAGACGCGGTGGAAGAAGGCAGGCGCGCTGAGAATGATTCTTCTCCTTCTTTCTGTTTCCGACATGCATCCATTTACGCTCACCATAATACCTGTCTCCTACCAGCGCTTCATTGTGCCTCGCACAACTGGGTTGTTGTCGGTCTCTCGTTGAATGTGAAGAGTGAGAGAGAAGTGCAGGGGGGCAGGTAATGGCTGGGTCGGTTGTCAGTGGCAGGACGCCGGCTGTTCCTTAATACGCACCAGCCCGGCTGCGTGGTAGCGTTTGGTGTAGCCTCTCACAGCTGTGTCGGGCATGTCCCCAGTGTCTGTAGTCGTGGGGGACACAAAAAATACAATTACAGCATGTACTGGCCAACAATTGCAGTCACTCTCACGCTGGAGAGAGCGTTGTAGGAGTTGAGCTCTTGGTAGCCTGGTTCGGTTGTTGGTATCCAGGTACTAAATCGTCAGCGGTGAAAAAGTTGAGTGAGGAAATAACGAAGACGTTGGTAAAAGTGATACATTTTGATTAAAAGTTTTGATTAAAAGTAAAAAACGCTAAGTTTAGCAGGTAGCCAAGACACAACAAGCAGCACGGAAGTGTAACGTTGTTGTGACGAGGCGTGGGAAGTACTAGTGGTGTGGTTTATGACCATAGGGATTCATTATTCTCACACATTATCTGATGAGATGGCTGCACCTGGTGTTCAGGAAAACCATTTTGGCGACAAATTTAATTCTGCACACATTCATGAGCTCAGACACATGCAGAGCAACACATTATGTACTTGTGCACACACATGCACAGACAGACACAACTACACACACACACATTCTGCTTTTCAATGATGGGTACTGTCATATCAGTGCAGAATGCAATATCCCTCCTGTCTCAGGATGTGATGTGATCCGTGACATTTTGGTGGCGGACAGGGGCCACCAATGAGGTTCACAGTTCGACTCATTAACTTCCCAGCTGGGCCACCGGGCTGAAATGCATTCTGGGTTATGGATCTACAGGATACAGTTACTTCAAAGCATCTACATATTACATAGTTGCCTGAAATGAGTTCATACAACATTGACTTTTCATAAAATGTGTATTTCTATTGTAAAGGTATATTGTAATAGAAAACAAGTATGAATGTATTCATTATTATCTATGATAACATCTATGAGAAACAGGTACTGTTGTTAATACTGTAATATCTCATATGAAAACAAGAAAAGCTAATTCACTATTAAAACTCATTAACTATAGGTCAGAGCCATAACAGACTTTTTTATGAAACCCGGTTATTGTGCTGAATCCCATTGACCCACTAAATCACCCCTAATATAACCACCTCACCATCAGACCTCAGCACCCCTCTCTGTTCAGAATATTATTCTACCAATGTTCTTCCCAGAACACACCTCTTTCTTTCTTTTTCTTTCTTTCTTTCTTTCTTTCTTTCTTTCTTTCTTTCTTTCTTTCTTTCTTTCTTTCTTTCTTTCTTTCTTTCTTTCTTTCTTTCTTTCTTTCTGTCTCTCTCTCTCTATCCCTCTCACTTGTGTGCTGTGCTAATCTGAGAGAGCTAAATTGACCAAATTGAGATGTGGCCCCTGACTCTAATAATGCCATTAGGTCCACTTTACCCCCATTGTCCTCTCCTCAGCCCAGCTTCCCCATCTCTCTATCTACCCAGTGGTCCACCCCTGCCCGAGAGAGCTCTAAACCCCCTCACCTCCTCACCACAAATCAGGGAGTCAGCAGGGTTCTGTGTGTGGCTCTGAACCAGAGAATAACAACATCACATCCCTGCTCCTAAGGCTTTGGCTGGGGACCCTCAATCTGGATAAGGCAATCTCCCTGCACCAGCTCTTTGCCATGAGTTGAATTCTTAGGTGGTCCAATATGACTGTGGGTTGCTAGGCCCTTGTAACCCTGGAGGGATGAACAGTGAAAGGCTGTGGGCGTGATTGTGTAGTAGAGCCTGTTGCTTTGGACAAGGAAAAAAAAAAGAGTGACGAGTGACATTTTAGATTAGAAAAAAATTGATTCTGTACTTTTCTTGTTTAATCTAAGTCAATTTTGAAATACATTAAGTAGGATGCAAGTTCAATGTTTGAAAGGAAAATAAACCAGAAGTCCTCTTTAATCCTAAACATTACATAGCATAGTAAGAATACATTTCATGACCTTTCATGACATGACAAATTATTCTGAATTACACATCATGAAGATGACTGGCAGATTTCTTAAATGGACGTAGATTGTTTATCCATCCATTTATTCATATCTGTTAGAACTACATGGTAGGCAATAGGAGGCAGGCTGTGTGATATTATTGTTCTTTATAGGGTGGTCCTAGTGCCTGTGGATGGCCTCAGGGCGTCTCCATGGAGTTCTACTGTGCTACACACTTTCCCATATTTGGTGTATTTTTCAGCCGTTCTCTCTGGGCAAGGAAAATGGTGTTGTCGATGGTATTGCCTTGGGCGCAAACAGGGATGTGTCCTTGAGAGAAACATCCTCAAAGCATTTTGAAATGCATGAGTTATTTCAGGTACTAGCTATAGTATTTAAGATCTTTATTGTTCAGGAAAAAGTTCCTACGATTAAATATTTTATGATGTAGAAATGCTTTATTTTGATGTATCAAGTGAATATCAATCTCTAATAAAGATTGGCAACTAAGATAGTGGTAGCAGGAAGGTAACATATTAGTCTAAGCCTAACCAAAAAGCCTGCACACTTTGGTTTATTCTAATAATTGAATGTCAAAGAAAGCGTGGTTTCTGTCATTGTTGTGTTTTCGTGTGAGTGCAGGATTTGAGGAACCACCAGTGCTCTGTCAGGGTCTACTGGGTCCATGCTAAGTAGGTCAGGTAATAGCAGGATATTTGAGGGCGGAGGTGTAGACAGAACTAGACAAACTGGGCTATGGTAAATACTCTGCACCCGCAGGGTAATCTCAGATTGAATTAGATACAGGGACACCAGCGTTCTCAAGGAGCTGACCAGAATACTGATAATGCTAATGCTAATTCTCTCTCTCTCTCTCTCTCTCTCTCTCTCTCTCTCTCTCTCTCTCTCTCTCTCTCTCTCTCTCCCTCTGCAGTAAGATCCAGTCGGGTGGCAAGGTGATTCTGGCCATCTCCACTGACTCCTGCCAGGGGAAGGACAACTTTGTCCGCTACCTGGAGCATGTTCAGGCCGTGGTCACCGTCAATGGCAGTCGCCGTGGTGACCTTAACATCAACATGACCTCACCCATGGGCACCAAGTCCATCCTACTAAGCCGCCGGCCCCGGGACGACGATGCCAAGGTTGGCTTCGACAAGTGGCCCTTCATGACTACCCAAACCTGGGGAGAGGACCCCCGCGGGACCTGGGTCCTGGAGGTGGGCTTCCAGGGAAATGAGCCACAGAAGGGGGCCCTGAAGGAGTGGACCCTCATGCTGCATGGAACACAAAGTGCCCCTTACATTGACCAGATAGTGCGCGACTACCAGTCCAAATTAGCCATGTCCAAAAAGGAGGAGCTGGAGGAAGAGCTGGACGAGGCGGTGGAGAGGAGTCTGAAGAGCCTGCTGAGTAAAAACTAGCTGACGTAGCTAACTAAACACCGTCTGGTCAGGTCTGCATGCCGGGCCTCTCTCTCTCTCTCTACTTCTTTCTCTCACTCCCCTTCTCTTATCTCTCCTATCTTTTTCTCACTTTCACTTTCTCTCATCTAAATCACTTTCTCTTGCCCTCTCACACTTTCTCTCCTCCCTCCCTTTCTCTCCTCTCTCATTTTCTTTCTCTCCTCTCTCCCTCTCTCTCCTCCCTCTCTTTCTCCACTCTCTCTCATTGTATTTCTCTCCTCTCTCCCTCCCTTTCTCTCCTTCTCTCCCCTCCTCCTTTTCACGGCTTATTGTTTTTCTGTGTTTATATTAGCCCTCCACTTCCGATAGATGTTTCTTGTAATCCGATTATGATAAAAGTGTAACCTTCAAATAATCTGTTCTATAGAGAAAACAAAAATATCCTATCTTGCTTTCTGTCAATGTTTTTTACACTTTACTAAAATGTATATAAACAGAAGATATCCACTATATGGTGTTCTTACTTTTCCTCGCCCCTCCACCTCTGGTAAAACAACTGTTGTACAGTTTGTGACTGTAAACTATGTTCTGTGTCATTCTTAAATATCTTGCAAACAGAGCAGTGATACTTCTTTCCGTTTATATTTTTGTGACAAGCAACTGTTTCTATATAAACAAGACAAGGAACGTGTGATTCATTTTGCCGCCTGTGCTCCTCAAAGCGTCTACTATAATACATCTATTCAGCTTTTTGTTAAAGCACATTAGGGATTTGCCTCACTCGGCAATGCACAGGTAGCAGACACGTGTTCAGTCTCTTTGTCATTTGAATAAGGATGAGAAATAAGACCAGCAGTGAGATAGAGATCAGAACCTGGGTACGTGCCTCTGTATTCCAATTCCTCTTTTTAAGGTAAGTCATTTCCAATCAATTGAAGCCTATGCAGTAATGGGAAGCCCTTATCTGTTAACCCGAGAGCACAAAGCACAGGTACATTTAGATCACACACACTGGGTAAAAATAGTAGTATAAATAGTATATATAGTATAAAACACTATGAGCTTCTCCTTCTCTAGCTTTTTGTCTTACTTTTGTCTCTCTGTCACAAGCAAACACACACACTCTCTCAATCTCAGAGTTCAGAGTTCGCTGTCTGCTCCTCCAGATGACCTGAATGAAACATTTATGTATTTCCTTCAGTAGCTGCAGAGTTCAAAGTAACACCTTTCACTCCGGTCTGAGAGACTTCCGATGTTTACTAAACACAGCTTACTTAGTCTAGTGTCCTCACTTTGGTGCAATTAATATTCCTCTAGTATCTAAGTCAAATAAAAAACAAGGCATCCATCACCTCTACCCTTCTATCATCTTTATAAAGGAAGTAACGTGTGCTTAAACTGCATAAAGTACAAATATGAAACATCAGCTATTATTATTCAAAGAATATAATATGTATAATTGTATCTTTGTTGGAATGAAATGAGATGAGGACTGGGGGCATTTGTTTGTAAAGCAACAGTGTGTCATAACAGCGGTCTTAACATTAAAACACAAAGACAGTAGAGCTTTGTGCTTTTGAAACTTGATTATTTTTTATTATTAAAGCAGTTTTATACACAGCAAGACTGTGTTGAGGGCAGTCAATGGCATCCAATTGAACAAATTAAGTCTTGGGTGGAGGTTTGGGGCAGGGTTTGATTTGGGAGGGGGGCAAACATCCATGAGGGCAGTAGCATGTAATCAATTTATAATAGGTAATTTTATTTATTTTTTTCACACATCAAAAGTCATGTTTTTAGTCTTTTTTTGTGGGGGAGGGGGCTTGTACTGTAGTTTCGATGTTCGTACTTTGAGTTTTCAGACAGTAAAGGCATAAGGTATTGGCGTGGGTAGAAACAACAACAGCAGCATTATGGAACCAGCTAACTCTTGCTGAACACAAAGCCAGAGAGCGTGAGTGAATGGAGGAGCAGTATCAGGAATATGGAAGGAGTCTTTAGCAGTCTCCTATGTGAGGACTGGCTCTTAGCGGTTGGTCTCATTCAAGGTGGAACAGTCTTTAGAATGTCTTTAGTAGAGTCTCATATTGATCTCAGTGTTTGTTCTTGCTGGCATAAAGTGAGGTGGAACTTGTGAGGAGTCTGTCCAGCTCTTTTGGTCGAGGTCAATCTTATCTCAGACTTATCTCAGTGCTTCTTCTTGCTGGTCTTCTCAATCATGGTCTCAACCACCAGGGCTGTCTCCTCATAGCCCTTGGTCTTGCGGTCGTTGGAGAACTTTTCCACTGACTCCACCATCTCCACCTTCTCGTATCTCATGGAGTCAGGGGGCATGCTGCTAGCGCCGCGGGGGGAGGGCATGGGAGGAGGGCCCCTGCGGCGACTGTCATCTTTACCCCCCTTGGGTCCGGAGGGATTGCTGGGGCATTTGGGGTCTTTGGGGTCAGGGCCTGGAGCTGGAGTTGGGGCAGGGTTGGGTTGTGGGGGGGGTATAGGGTCTACGGCCCTAGATTTACCCTTCCCACCATCTTTTCCACCCTTATCGTCACCCTTGCCTCCCTCTCCGTCGGAAGGTGGGGTGGGGATACGGGGGCAAGGGGGAGGCATGGGCTGTGGATGAGGGGGGTCAGGGGAGGGAGTGTATGGGCTGAAGGGGTCATGAGGGGAGACCATGCCGTCGCAGATGGTGACGAAAACGTGTCCGGCGGAGGGGCTGGAGGTGTAGAAATGGGGGTGGGGGTAGCTGCCGTCGCCCGTCACCAGCACATAGCGCCCCTTAGTGTAGAAGTCAGCGATTGGCTCGGGTTTCTTGTACTTCCTCATGCGGTCTCTGACGATGTTACAGAGCGTGTCGAAGGCCTTGCTGATCTGAGCCCCGTCTGGGACGTCCTGGGGGGACACACCCATGTACAGGGACCTCTGCTCCTCCCTATTCACCTCGTCCTCCTCCTCCGCCATCCCTCGCTTCTCATCCTCCATGTGTTCAGCTCCACCGACTCTCTCGTCCTGGCCGCTGTCCATCATGTCTTTGGGGCTGATCTCCTTCTTCTTCATGACCTTCTTGGCCAGGTTCTTCTGGCGAGGCTTGACACTTTTGATGTCCTGGATGACCTGGGTGATGTCTGGCAGATAAACAAAATAAACACCTTATATAAGACAAAACACTCTTTAAACATTCTAAACACATTATCAAAGGGGGAAAGTACTTCCGCGGGACCTGGATCCTCCTAACCACGATCACCATTATCTGCCATGAATAGACCTCAGGAGGATCTATTGTTTGTTGTTTTAAGGTCTTTGTCTCTGAGTGGGTGGGAATCACATCACTGTGTGGCTGTATTCATTAGGGCTCTAGCAAGTTTGGTTATAGCCTATGATGACGATGGGTTGTTACGTGTCTGCTCTGTATGTATGGGGACTGAAGCTGTGGAGCGAGACGTGGCATGTCCTCACCTCTGCCCCTGCTCGACACGGTGGGCGTGTGGGTAAAGCGGTAATTGGTGGTGAACAAGGTAATGGGAGTCCCAATTATCGCTGAATTCAACCTGTGGAAGAGAATGAGGAAGAAACATCAGTTAGGTCACCACCACAGCAGCAGCATGTGATAGTGTATTTGTATGTATTCCAGTGGAGGCTCCTCAGAGGAGGAAGGGGAGGACCATCCTCAGTGAGATTTCATAAAAATAAAAATTCCTTTTTAGATAAAACTATAGTAAATATATTCATTTGTCACCAAATAATTGATTAAAATACACTGTTTTGCAATGAAGGTCTACAGTAACTTCAACGGCACTGGGATAGCACCATGGTGTAGCCGGAGGACAGCTAGCTTCCGTCATCCTCTGGCTACATTGACTTCAATACAAAACCTAGGAGGCTCGTAGGCCTCACCCCCTTCCATAGACATACATAATTACCACTTCCGGAGGACGTCCTCCAACAAATCAAAGCTTTTGCAGTATGAACTGACATGTTGTCCATCCAATCATAGAATTAGGATCAGAGAACGACCCTAGTGTGTTGTATTGGGATTGTGCCACAGAGAATTATGGGGGTTCTATATGTTGAGAAGCTTGTTGATATTGTTGGATAGAGAGTGAAGAGTGATAGTTATTATTAGGATATTATTCAATTCAAATTTGTTTTTTCAAATAATAGGAGACGGAGGAGGTATATTATAAATTGTTAATGGTTTTAGAACTTTATTTTGGTGTCCAGTTATTGCAATTTATAAAATTTGCCTTGCTAACTTCAGTAACGTTAGCTAGCTAGCTACCAGCGCGAGTGTGCAGTTTTCTCCGCAGAATGGTAGAATGGCAACACAGCCGAAAACGTTGTGAACTTTTTATTGAAGGGGGTACACGGAAAAGGTGTGAATTAAAAGAGAGGGTCGACCTCTACCTGAGATCAGTTTCATGAAGAAGGATGAAAAGGTGAGGTTGTTCAATACCAACTGGTATCAAAAGTATAGCTGGCTAACGGAGCCTTTCATCAAGCTGCCTGTATTGCTGGCCTTGCCTGCTTTTTGGAAAGCCTGAGCCTTGGGCGAAAGAGGAGTACAGTGACCTGAAGAACATCGTTCAGCTAAACGGCAAAACAAAAGCAGGAAGCATATAAATGCCCACATCAGATTCAAGCTTCTGGGAAAAAGCTGCACAGATTATGACAAAGGTCTGCGTATTCAAACCGTGCAACACAACGAGAAAGTAACGTGCGCGAGCGTTGCAAAATAAATGTACACACATTATTCAATCGTTGCACTCAAACTGCTCGCAATGAGCGTCTGCGTTGCCAGGAACTACAATAGAACTTGGTTATTTTTGTGACGATCAACGTGCTGCAAGTCCTGCCTCTCCCATCTCCTCATTGGTTTTTAGGAGCATATACCCATGTGGGTGATTGAAAGAAGAACTGAGGTCCACGGTACAGTGGGTTGTGGTAATGAATCTTATTAAAGTTGGTTGCCAACCGCCATATAGCTAGCTACAGCAAGCTAGCTAGCTAAATAGGACAGATTAGCTAGCAACAGCAAGCTAGCTAGCTAAATTGCCAAAAATGTTGAACACATAATCACTCCGGACAGACACAAGCAAAAACTCATGACATAAATGTTGCAGCAGCCTAGGCTATATCTAAACATTAGAAATCTGACATGCTGTCTGTTTTTTAAAACCATGTGATTAGGAAAAACTGGTCCCATCATAGCCCATATACAATCGTTTTACAACTGATAAATCCCTGTCATGCCTTATAGGGTCCAGTTCTCCTAGTTAGGTTAACATATAAGAAAAAACTCCAGGCCCCAAGGGGTAAACATTTCCCCACCGCTCTGGGAACTATGGTGCCACCAGTCTGCTTGCAGTTGTCAGTTATCGTCAGGTAAGTACAGTAGATGATCAGGGCTTTATTCAGGAACGTTTCTTGGGTTACTTTGATGTGTCAAGTGGGCGAGATGCGCAGTCTTTGTTTGACTTTGAGATGTCTGAGTTTAACTTCATAGAGAAACTTGTTGTCTAAACCTACGATGGCGTAGCTGTCATGGAATGTATCTGATATTTATATTTACAGCTAAGTCCCCTGCTGTTCCCTGATTAAGAGTCCACTCCACTACCATTGTCAACGTTCTCCTGACATGAACTGAAGCCACGTCTCATGTACTGGCACATTGAATGTTTCCCCTCCAAGCACTGTGAGTAACCCTATCAATTTTCTCTCAGTACTGTATGTAGAGTCAATCACATTCACAAACACAATCAAATTATTACAAATCAATGATTTTACTCATTGCTTGGACTAACTCATTCTTATCTCTTTTGTCTCACTGTGTAGTGTGTTGTTATTGTTTTTTGTCTTCCCAGTCAAATCCTGTCCTGCACTGGTCAAACCTCTAAACACCTCAGCTCATGCCGCATACCCTCATTCAATCACTGATGTGATCTGTTTAAAACACGGTGTAAGTAGCCCTCTCATTCCCATTCCCCATAATATTATGCTATAAATGTCTTTATTAAATGCTTTAGGTTAAAATAATTTGTCTTTGACGATTTTTGAGACACACTTTACTTATAATTCTTAGAGGAAAATTCCTTTTGTCCTTTTTGTAATTAATTTCCCATCTTCGCATTGTGAGACTGAAAAGAAAAGATGTGTTGATAAAGTAAACAAAATAAGGATTAGGCCATATTAAAGGGGATTAAATATTACATTGAAAATAAATAACCCTCTGAAGAGAGATCCAACCATGATGGAACAAATCTGAGGTGGAAAACACACAAATATAATATTCAGCACTGCCACCATGTGGTTGATATATTCTACTACAGGATTTTGCAGAGTCAATACATTGAAGTGCTTCCTAATATCCAGTAGCAGGACACTAGTCACTGTGTGTTGTGGTTAGTAATTACCTGTTGTCCTCGTTCTCAATGATCCTCTTGTACCTCTCCAGCTCATTCTCCAGGGAGATCTGGTACATGGCCAGGTGGCGGCACTCGTTGGTGTATTTCTCCAGGGACCTCTCGGCCTCCTCAATGTCCTTCCTCAGAACCTCAATTTGCTCGTTGTACAGCTGGATTTCATCGTCATAACTTTCCTGGGTGCTCTTGATGGAATTCTCCAACACTGATGTCTGAGAGAGAGAGAGAGAGAGAGAGAGATCTGATTAGCATTTCAATATACGGTTGAAGTCGGAAGTTAATAATACTCATTTTTCAACCACTCCACAGATTTCATGTTAACAAACAATAGTTTTGTCGGTTAGGACATCTACTTTGTGCATGACACAAGTAATTCTTCCAACAATTGTTTACAGACAGATTATTTCACTTTCATAATTCCAGTGGGTCAGAAGTTTACATACACTAAGTTGACTGTGCCTTTAAACAACTTGGAAAATTCCAGAAAATTATGTAATGGCTTTAGAAGCTTTTGATAGGCTAATTGACATAATTTGAGTCAATTGGAGGTGTACCTGTGGATGTATTTCAAGGCCTACCTTCAGGCTCAGTGCCTCTTTGCTCGACATCATGGGAAAATCTAAATTAATCAGCCAAGACCTCAGAAAATAAATTGTAGACCTCCACAAGTCTGCTTCATCCTTGGGAGCAATTTCCAAATGCCTGAAGGTACCACGTTCATCTTTACAAACAATAGTACGCAAGTATAAACACCATGGGACCACACAGCCGTCATACCGCTCAGGAAGAAGACGCGTTCTGTCTCCTAGAGATGAACATACTTTGGCGCGAAAAGTGCAAATCAATCCCAGAACAACAGCAAAGGACCTTGTGAAGATGCTGGAGGAAACAGGTACAAAAGTATCTATATCCACATTAAAACGAGTCCTATATCGACATAACCTGAAAGGCCGCTCGCTCAGCAAGGAAGAAGCCACTGCTCCAAAACCGCCATAAAAAAGCCAGACTACGGTTTGCAACTGCACATGGGGACAAAGATCGGAGACTGGAGAAATGTCCTCTGGTCTGATGAAACAAAAATATAACTTTTTGGTCATAATGACCATCGTTATGTTTGGAGGAAAAAGGGGGAGGCTTGCAAGCCGAAGAACACCATCCCAACCGTGAAGCACGGGGTGGCAGCATCATGTTGTGGGGGTGCTTTGCTGCAGGAGGGACTGGTGCACTTCCCAAAATAGATGGCATCATGAGGAAGGAAAATTATGTGGATATATTGAAGCAACATCTCAAGACATCAGTCAGGAAGTTAAAGCTTGGTCGCAAATGGATCTTCCAAATGGACAATGACTCCAAGCATACTTCCAAAGTTGTGGCAAAATGGGACAACAAAGTCAAAGCCTTGACCTCAATCCTATAGAACATTTGTGGGCAGAACTGAAAAAACGAGTTCCTCCCTGCAAGTAAGGAGGCCTACAAACCTGACTCAGTTACATCAGTTCTGTCAGGAGGAATGGGCCAAAATTCACCCAACTAATTGTGTGAAGCTTGTGGAAGGCTACCCGAAACTTTTGACCCAAGTTAAACAATTTAAAGGCAATGCTACCAAATACTAATTGAGTGTATGTAAACTTCTGACCCACTGGGAATGTGATGAAAAAAAATAAAAGCTGAAATAAATTATTCTCTCCACTATTATCCTGACATGTCACATTCTTAATATAAAGTGGTGATCCTAACTGACCTAAAACAGGGCATTTTTACTAGGATTAAATGTCAGGAATTGTGAAAAACTGAGTTTAAATGTATTTGGCTAAGGTGTATGTAAACTTCCGACTTCAACTGTAAATGTTGGAAACCTTTTATAATATGGTATGCTACTGTAAACTGCTTATTTAAAAAAACTGAATGGATGTCATATAGCAAACGCTGATTATTAAAATGTTTTAAAAAGTCTAAGTTATAGAATGCCATTTGAAAACTTTTTGCTAGAAAACGAAACTTTTTGCTAGAAAACACAAACAGTCATGAGGTACAGTTTACAGAAAATTAACAAAGTGAAAAGCATAATTTGGGAGGAAAGCAGAGGTATGTCTATAGTAAAAACCTGTAGGGATAAAACAAAAGGTTTGAACTTGTGAACTTACCTCGGTCTGCAGATGCTGCTTCTGTGCTTGGAGCTGGCAGAGGGCGCTCTTGTACTCCTCCAACTGACTCTGCAGGGCTGGAACTCTCCTCTGGGCCAGCTGCTTCTCCTGCTCCTTCACACAGAGCCAGTTATAATGCACAATGATCACACAGAGACAAGACAGGCCAGTTATAACACATAGCGATCACACAAAGGGACCACAGGCCAGTTATAACACATAGAGATCACAAAGGGACCAGAGGCCAGTTATAATACACACAAAACAACTAGACAGGCATTCAACATGTACCGTGAGTATACCAAACATTAGGAACTTCCTAATATTGAGTTGTACTTGTCTCAAGGCTTAAAAATCCATCTTTAACCTGTCTCCTCCCCTTCATCCACACTGATTGAAGTGGATTTAACAAGTGACATCAATAAGGGATCATAGCTTTCACCTGGATTCACCTGGTCAGTATGTCATGGTAAGAGCATGTTTTGTATACTTAGTGTACATTAGATTAAAGTGCTTTACTTGCAAATTCATAGACAGACAAGCAAACAGCTTACAGACTGACATCATCAACACACTTTCTGTAGAGGGACATGACACACAGAGTTGGGATTAACTGTCATAATAACAAACAGAAGCTTATTATAAAAGGCAGTCACACTTCACAGAAATGTCAGTACACATTACCACATTGGAACACATTTGAACGCATCACAACACATTTTCCAGTCACAGACACATGGTTATCCACAAGGTTTAGCACACGTAGTTGATTCCACTGGCCGTCCTTGTGGCTCTATTGTTATCTGGTCTGACACCCCTGGTCTGACTCAGCTGGTTCCCCTGGTGACCTTACCTCAGAGATGGCCACGTTGGGCACCAGGGTTATTGTCTGGTTGATCTGGTGCAGGATGTTCACGTAGGTCTGGATCTCTGCCAGGTTCTAGGTGGTGGGGGGGGGGGACATAATATTTTACTTGAAGTGGAAATTGTCTTGGACACATACTGCTGCTGTATCAAATGAAATATAAACTTTGGCTTTAAAAGACAAACATTTCATTTCAGATGTTTACCAAGACAATATTAGTATAAAAAATAAAGGGGACTCTCATACAGGGTGGGTGTATTTCACAAGGTTGGGAGTACACAACGTCTATGTACTCATAGACCCTTTATTTTCCAACTGGTTTGACGTTGGGAATGTTCTCAAATAGTTTTGAGAACGTTAAGAAACATTATTATTCTGTGCGAAAGTCAGTACTTCATCATCACTCTTCCTACAGGTTTCTTCATGGTTACATTTAAAGTCATATTCTCAAATTCTTCTTAGAACGTTAAGAAACAATGTTCTTCTGTGGGAAGTTCTGTACTACTATTTACCATTTGATTCTATTTAATGTCATATTTTTACTACATTCTGGGAATGTTTTAAAACGTTCAGCGCACTTTGAAAAAAATACAATATATATGTATATTACAGATTTAAAAAAAGTGGAGAAATACATATACAGTACCCCTTGACTTTTTGTTACGTTACAGCCTTATTCTAAAACTGATTAAATAGTTTTTTCCCCTCAACCTACACACAACACCCCATAATGTATTAAAAATCAAATACTGAAATATTTACATAAGTATTCAGACCCTTTGCTCAGTACTTTGTTGAGGCACCTTTGGCAGCAATTACAGCCTTGAGTCTTATTGGGTATGGCGCTCCCATTCCTCTCTGCAGATCCTCTCAAGTTTGTCAGGTTGGATGGGGAGCATTGCTGCACAGATATTTTCAGGTCTCTCCAGAGATGTTCAATCGGGTTGAAGTACGGGCTCTGGTTGGGCCACTCAAGGACATTCAGAGACTTGTCCCGAAGCCACTGCTTCGTTGTCTTGGCTGTGTGCTTAGGGTCGTTGTCCTGTTGGAAGGTTAACCTTCGTCCCAAGTCTGAGATCCTGAGCGCTCTGGAGCAGGTTTTTATCAAGGATCTCTCTGTACTTTGCTTCGTTCATCTTTGCCTCGATCCTGACTAGTCTCCCAGTCCCCGTGGCTGAAAAACATCCCACAGCATGAAGCTGCCACCACCATGCTTCCCTCCAGATGTGACACTTGGCAGGCCAAAGAGTTCAACCTTGCTTTCATCAGACCAGAGAATCTTGTATCTCATGGTCTGAGAGTTTTTAGGTGCCTTCTAGAGCTCTGTCAGAGTGAATATCGGGTTCTTGGTCACCTCCCTGACCAAGGCCCTTCTCCCCCGATTGCTTAGTTTGGCCGGGAAGCCAACTCTAGGTAGAGTCTTGGTGGTTCCAAACTTCTTCCATTTAAGAAATGACGGAGGCCACTGTGTTCTTGGAGAACTTCAATACTGCAGAATTGTTTTGGTATCCTTCCCTAGATCTGTGCCTTGACACAATCCTGTCTCGGAGCTCTACGGACAATTCCTTCCACCTCATGTCTTGGTTTTTCTTCTGAAGTGCACTGGCAACTGTGGGACCTTATATAGACAGGTGTGTGCCTTTCCAAATCATGTCCAATCAATTGAATTTACCACAGGTGGACTCCAATCAAGTTGTAGAAATATCTCAAGGATTATCAATGGAAACAGAATGCACCAATTTCGAGTCTCATAGCAAAGGGTCTGAATACTTATGTAATTAAGGTATTTCTGTTTTAGAAAAAGGCTATAACGTAAATAAATGTAGAAAATGTAAAGGGGTGTGAATACTTTCCGAAGACACTGTATTCTCTTTCATGTCAGTTCTTGGCAATATTCTGGGAATGTTCTAAAAAATTAAATTCTATACATTAACATCAATTAGCTCTATTTTCTGTTCTCAGATCATGAAGAAAACGTTCCATAATAACCACAAAAAAGTGATATCCGCAGCCATGGCTTAAAATAAAAATGTCTGGTATGGTCATTTCTTATCAAGATCGGGGTAAAATATCCCTGGACTGTCCGTATTTGAAATGTGTAACTAATTCTAGTAAATCAGGGAGATTTCAGTAATTTAGCAGAAGTCCTTATCCAGAGCAACTTACAGTAGTGAGTGCGTGCAGTTTCATACTGGTCCCGTGGGAATCAAATCCACAATCTTGGTGTTGCAAGCGCCATGCTCTACCAACTGAGTCACACAGAACCAATTATTTGTGCCAGAAAGGTGTGGGCCGGAATCAAAACACGCCGACACTGTAGACCTATATGTGGGCGCTGAAGGCACCGGCCCTAACTGCTAGACCACCCCAGGCCACTATTGAACTATGTTTTGACAGTTCAATCGTAACCTTAGGATACACATGACAATTGTATGTCGTAGCCTAGTGGAGACCAATATCTCGCTTGTGTCATTAAGCTATGTAAAACGATGGTTGTTGATGTGTATGGCTGCATTTCAGATACATTTTTTAACATTTGAATGTTGTACTAATAGGACCTAGGCCTAACGTTTGAGTGAGCGAGAGAGAATATTATTTTGATAGCAAGCCCTGATCCCCATTACTCGACTGCCCCCGCATGGAAAGAAAGAAAACTGCTCATTTTCAGTGAATCGCAAGGCTCATTTGAATTTCCTGATGCATCAGGAAAATTCTCAGTGACAAAAGAGTGATCAAGTTAAGATTCAACATCTGTAGCCTACTTCAACAAGGTACTAGCATTAGAAAAATGTTTAGTAAAATGTGGTACAGTATGTGGCTAAATAGGCTGTGACAATATTGTCTGTTTACAAGGGGCTCTTAATGACCTAGCCAATACCAGCAGCCTCTGTAGCCTCTGTAAATGAGGGCAGTGGTGTGAAGTGTTTAGTAGGCTACTGGGCTCATCATTACAGCCTTTAAATGTGTCTAATTGTTTGACTCTCTGATGTGTTCTGTTTGACTTGCATCAGTATAGGCCTACACATATTAAGAATTTAAGAGTAAATATTGTTGCCTAAGCAGATAAAATGTGTTAGCATGGTAAACACCGACGCACTGAGCGAGGTTGTTAAATTCACTAGTCATTGATTGGGTTTCAGTATATATTGATTGGATTTATACGGTCCATCTGGTGGATGTAAACAAAGCATTAGGGATTATCTTTTCTCTATACAGATGTGGTATCTTAATTTGATCACTGTTGTCATGGATAATTTTCATGTGCCTAAGGAAATTCAAATAAGCTTTGTGATTTACCTAAATTCACTGAAAACCTTTAGTTCTCTTTCTCTCTTGCTCACTCAAGCACCAGACAGAATAAATATCCTACTACTGTAGATCCTACTACTGCCACATTCAAATGTAAAAATGTTTATCTGAAATGCCTGCCTGGTCTCATAGACTAGACATAACATAACATAGTAAAGATAAATGTGGGACACTTAAATTAGTGTGATACAGTATTTTTTTACCTTTTTTTAACTAGGCAAGTCAGTTAAGAACAAATTCTTATTTACAATGACGGCCTACACCAGCCAAACTCGGACGACGCTGGGCCAATTGTGCGCCGCCCTATGGGACTCCCAATCACAGCAGGTTGTGATACAGCCTGGAATCGAACCAGGGTGTCCGTAGTTACGCCTCTAGCACTGAGTTGCAGTGCTTTAGACCGCTGCCCCACTTGGGAGCCCAAGTATGTTACATTTGGTATAGTTACATAAGGAAGAAGGGTACTTAAGGCAAAAACGAAAGTAAGGTTGTTGGTCGGGGTGGATCGGTGGCCATATAACGCGAATGTCTAGCATCCCAAAGGTTGCATGTTTGAATCACGGACAACTTTGCAACTACTTACTAATTTTTAACTACTTTGTGACTACTTAGCATGTTAGCTAACCCTTCCCCTAACCTTAACCCTTTAACTTACTCCAATCCTTAACCTTAACCTTAACCCTAACCTTAACCCCCACCTAGCTAACATTAGCCACCTAGCCACCTAGCTAACGTTAGCCACAACAAAATTGGAATTCATAACATATCATACGTTTTGCAAATTTGTAACATACACATCAACAACTGTCATTTTATATAGCTTAATAACACATGATAGATACACTCCTCTCCGTATATATTTAGACAGTGAAGCTTAAACTTTTAATTTGGCTCTATAGTCCAGCATTTTGGTTTTTTACTTTGTGAGAAGGTTACAGAGGGATAATATCATACCCCCACAAAAATGCTAACCTCCCCTGTTATTGGTAATGGTGAGAGGCTAGCATGGTTTGGCAGAATGATCTTTGTGCCTCTGTAACTTTCTCACTTCTAACAATTCATTTCTGATTATCCGTAATCATGGTAGCATCCACATGAATTTAGAAGTGTTCAGAAACATATTCTATTCTTATTTACAATAAAGGTCCAAAATTACACAATACACTGTTTACCATTATTCTATTTGGCACAACATGATCCAAAACACAACCAAAACTAACTGCAAATGCATCCAACAAGTTTGTAGTCACAAGCTTGATGTAGTCATTGTGTGCTAAGAATATGGGACCAAATACTACACTTTTGACTACATTGACACTATAAGTGAATTTGTCCAAATACTTATGACACCTTCAAATGGGGGAACTAGATACATAAAGTGATCTCAAATCCAAAATGCTGGAGTATATAGCCAAAAGTTGTAGCTTCACTGTCCAAATAAATACAGAAAGCAGTATATTGGTCTTCACTACGGCATACAAGTGTATCCGAAATGCAGCGGTGGGCTACACCTAATAGCCTATTGTAGCCTATGAAAACTAATTTCCTATTAGAAAATATGATTTATTTTTTATAATAAATTCTTCCTGCTGCAGGATTATTTTACTCCTATTATGAAACTGGTCAAATTTAGATCCTACATCTGTAGGTTAAAAGAGGATATGCTATGCACACTGTACCGGTTCCTTTTGCAATAAATATATTTTTTAATGATTAGTACACTCTACTGACCTAAAATACTTCCCCACAGGCAGTATTTTATAAAGGCAGAATGAGTTCGAAATAGATTGCAGATTGTTTAGATTGTACACCTCTTACCTTCCTGTGTCTGTCTTTGGTGGAGTTGATGTCGTCCTGAAGGAACTGGGACTGGATCTGAAACTCCAGGTTCCTCAGCAGGGCATAGTCAGCCTCCTAGGAGAGGAGAGGAGAGGAGAGGAGAGGAGAGGAGAGGAGAGGAGGAGAGGAGAGGAGAGGAGAGGAGAGGAGAGGAGAGGAAATAGGCAGATATCCACTCCTCATAATAGTATTACACTGCGGTTATTATTAATCTGAACACCACACTAAGCATTTTCTTCACTAGTACATTCCTCCATTATCTCTAAAGCCTCTGAGATCAACAGCTTGAGAAGATATGATTTTATTTCAATTTTAATTAAGTCTCTCTGACCCAAAGTCCTATCAGGATTGCAGTTAGACAATATAATTATGATTCTACCACTCTGGACAAAGCTTGTAGATTATTAACCAGACAGATGATATATTACATATTTTTTGTTGTGCCGCATTGCAAACCCCTTTTCATGCACATGGGGTATGCAGAAAACTTTACTCACAAGTTGAGTTCACAACCCGTTTTTTATGTTTAATAATGCAGCATGACAGTTTAGCAGCTGTATTACAGTTTAACATATGGGGTGGTTTCCCGCAAACAGATTAGACCTAGTCCTGGACTAAAAAGCAAGCTCAATGGAGAATGTCCATCAAATAATTTTTTGTCCAGTACTAGGCTTAATTTTATTTTTTTTACCTTAAATTAAACAGGGTAAATTGTCATAGGACTCACACACATACCTTGTTGAGTTGTTCCAATGTTCCCCGCAGCTGTTCTTGATACTCACATTCGTTTCTGTATCTTTGGAGGATAATCACAAAACATAAATTCAGGAATTCCACATTTATGCGTGGCCTACCTTGTATTGCTCTGTCATTTATATCAGTTTGTGTATTGAGCACATTGAGAGGATCGATTTTTCTCTATAGGGCTTTTCTGACTTTACAATGTCTGTAAAACAACACATTTCACTGCACCTATCCTTGTGACAATACAACAAATGTATTTCGTTTTAATTAACTCTTCATTTTTCTTAATCAGCCTGGCTCCACTTGAGAGAACTTGAAAGGGCTGTTGGTTTTCTTTTTTTCGGGAGACCACCTGTGCAGCATTCTTCTTAGTACTGTCTTGGTGTTAGAAGGTAGAAATCCATGACACTTACCATGACTGAACTCACAGCACCTGCTCATTTCCATGACAATAAATCCCTTTATTGAAGACAGACTTTCAACAGGTGGACAATATCACAGTGGTACAGTCATATTATCTGGGAAACGAAGCCTTCGCCAGCAAACAAGCAGGTTACTCTGCATCTGGTCTAGAGAAGGACACTTCACCACTGTACTGTTTACACACAGGCGGTGGCCCATACACACTTTCCTTCTGTCTGACCCACACATCAGTTTCAAAAACACTAATGACGCACGCACACAAACACACGCACACCTTCAAACGCACGGACATCACTTACTTGTTGGTGAACTCGTCCAGCATGCGGCATGAGTCCTTCAGCTCGCGCTCAAGCTTGGCACGGTCAGCGGAGAGCTCGCGGATGCGCTGTCGGTTAAGGCCGATCTGTTCGGTAAAGGCCTCCTCGAGCCCGCTAGCCTCCTCCATCCGCTGCAGCGTCTCTAGCTGCTTGCGGAACACGGCATTGCGCTGCTCCAGCACGCGTGCCCGGTTGATGTAGCGGGCGAAGCGGCTGTTGAGTTCCTGCAGGCTCTCCCAGCCCTGAATGGCCGAGGCGCCCGCCGACGCTTCAGGGTCATAAGGCTCCTCGAAGACATCGGAGCGTTCATACTTCTCCTTGCGCACCTCGCGCAGGTAACTGGTCTGATGCATGGTGGTGGTTGTCGCTCTCTCGCTGCCTCGGTTGGTGTTATCCCCGGAGTGCGTTCTCCCCTGCGGCACCTTTAGTGTATGAAAACTCGGGTGCTCACCCTCGGCTGTCTCATGCTAGACTAATGGCTGCCCGGCCCCTGCCGGCAGCGAAATAGACCCCCACAAATCTCCTGCTGGCCTGATCCCACGCATGCCGCGCGCATGGGGCCTTCCAGAGTTTGTTAGCCTTTGTGGCTGACATTACAAAAGCTCTGCCAATGATGATCGAGCAAAAAGACACAAACAAACGGCAGATAGGCGAGGGATAATATTGCTGTGTCAAATGGAACATTATGAGAAGCCTCATTGTTTCTAGATCTCAGTTTGATTTATGGGGAATTTTGGACTATGGCCTAGGTTTACCACATGACAAAGTGGAAATAGCATGCTGTGCAGTTTTTTTTACAGGCCATAGACAATTTCTAATGTGCCAAAAGTACCCTAGTAACCCCTAGAGCAGATTTGAGCTCTTTTGTTCTCCTATTAGTTATTATACAAACTGTTACAAATTGGCAAGCCCTGCCACATCATTCATCACACAAGTGAATTGAATATGCACAGATGTCCGCAAACATAACATTATTACACACAATAACCCACAGAAAGCATTGGCCAAGATCCAGCTCAAAGCCACAGTAACACTATGTACAAAATAGCTTTTGTTGCATCCACCCTCACCTCAGAACAACACACCAAAAACCACAGAGCTCTCTCTCTCTCTTCTAAGTTTATATGAGGATGGTGTTGCTGCACCCTAGAGGAAAGCTCTCAACCTGAAATACCTCAGAAAGTCAGCGAATGTTTACATAAATCATAGAAATATCAAATAGAGCCCAGACAGCAGCTTTTTTCAGGGAGGCTGTCTGGACATTGATAATGCTTGTGCCTCAAGCAACGCTATTTAAGCTGTGTCTGTTGGAGTGTGTGTGTGTGTGTGTGTACGTGTGTGTGTGACCTTACTTCACATTGCAGCAGACCAGTGTTGGTTAAGTAGCTCCAGGGCAATAGCCATGCTCTGCTATGTACCTTTAAATTACTTTATGACCTCAAGACCTAACCCAGCTGTGTCAGTGTATGTGTTTACATATATTGTATGCGTATATTGTATGTGTATTTTGTTCATATGGTGTGTGTGTGCATTAGGGCATTGTCCTGTGTGGTGGGTGGTCACACTCGACAGATCTAGATGGGCTGTCTGCCCATATAAGGCTGAATGGGGCACATGCCACGATGTATTACATCAGCACTTCTGACCGTAGAAAAGCCAGATGTTCAGAGAAAAAAAAGAGTTCTGCAGTGCAGGCAGCTAGAACTGGACATAGGCTCTGAGTTCTGTAAAATATAAGTATGTTTCTATTCGTTTATCTATACTGAACAAAAGTATAAACGCAACATGCAACAATTACAGTTCATAGAAGAAAATCTGTCAATTTAATTTAAATAATTAAATTAGGCCCTAATCTATGTATTTCACATGACTGGGCAGAGGCTCGGGCAGGGGCTCAGCCATGGTTGCCCCTCCCCCCTGCCTTTTATTGTTCCCAGCACAAGGTGCACCTGTGTAATGATCATGCTGTTTAATCAGCTTCTAGATATGCCACACCTGTCAGGTGGATGGATTATCTTGGCAAAGGAGAAATGCTCACTAACAGTGATGTAAACAAATTTGTGCACAAAATTTGAGAAAAATAAGCTTTTTGTGCATATGGAACATTTCTGGGATCTTTTATTTCAGCTCATGAAAAATGGAACCAACACTTTACATGTTGCGTTTCTATTTTTGTTAAGTATATATTAATTTGTTATTTATAGATTTTCAGTCTACTGTAGGCCCCTATTGTTGTACCTTAAAATTACATTTTGTTGGTCCCTACTCTCACTATCCACTGAAAGTGAATGGGTGATGTCAGTTTCATTATTTCCTATAACCTTAGTAGTCTGAACCAAAAATCACCTATTCTATTGTCATAGTGATATGGCAAGGACAAATGCAGTGGATTGCAAATGTCTCAACAGAACCAGTATTATTCCAACCGCACTGAGAGGGAAGATGCAGTAACTTCCAAAGAGAGAAAACAACATTCAAATTACATTTTTGCAATGTGCCCTTTAAAATTCAGACCTGATCTTCTACTGTATCGACACACTTATATGGAGCCTTTGGAGGGTTTTCAAATGTCACCCAAGTATCTTCAGTGCTGATTCATTCAGCTGTTGACCATTTTCTCAAATGTTTACTTTCACATGTAAATCTCTCAGAGTGTTTGTAAATTGGGTGAGTAAAGAAGAAAGAGGAAAGAGTAAAAAATCAGTTATAATTTGTCTGAAAAGGAAAAAACAGACACAAAACACTGACCGGTGGCATTTGACTCATTGCTAATGGTTCATCATCCAAAATCATGCTCTTCCCACCTCATGAAGAGTATTCTTCTCAGCCCAACGCAACCTCCAAAGAAAACTGCTGGCAAGAGATACTGTGTATATTATATATTGTCCTTTTAATTATGGCGTATTTTGTCATGTTAGCTGTCAGTCAAACTGTGTAAAAGTGAAACAGAAACATGCGTTTAGGCATACATTCCCACTAGTGAAGGTTAGCATTAAGGTTTGGTTATAGGGGTAAACTTAAGTTTAGGCATTCATTCCAAGTGTTTAAGGTTAGGGTTAAGGTTCGGGATAGGGTTAAAACAGAAAAACAACAATCACAAAATGAGCACCTAGCACTGGGCTTGAACCCGCAGCACTCAGAGCCGTAGCTCGTGGTTGAACCCCAACCCCATCACCAACCCCTTAGCTTGTCGCGAGTCTACTAAAATGGTATCAGGCACTAAAATGTCACGCCTTGCCATAATTTTACCAATCTAAATATGGCTGAACAGCACATAAACCACTGAAGTTTGGGCTGCTTCGGCCTCTGTTTGTTAGAGTTTCATTATCCTCTGGTCACCATTGGATCTTCAGCCTCTGTCAGAGCACTCAGAAAGAAATGCTAACTTAGCATATACCTTTTACCTGCAGAAAGAGAGCTGATAGGTGTTCAGGTCATCTAGGCACCCTGCTTATACCACTAAATAGGACTTCCCAGAGAAGGACACTCGCACACAATCCAATATAGTCTTTAAATGGTCACTGCACACACAGTCATAGCGCACACTCATAACGCACACACACACACAAACTCTGCATACATTCCCAAGGTGTGCCAATTGCAAAAGGATGATTAACATTAACAGCGCATTGCAAAATCAGCATCCCAGAACAAAACAAAAGCCAAGCCAACAGGCAGCACAGAGCCACAGACTGGACATTTTTACACTGGACATACTGTATATCTGTGTACACTTCTAATCTCTAT
The DNA here is from genome assembly GCA_023634145.1 of Thymallus thymallus. Taxonomy (NCBI): domain Eukaryota; kingdom Metazoa; phylum Chordata; class Actinopteri; order Salmoniformes; family Salmonidae; genus Thymallus; species Thymallus thymallus. The sequence continues at coordinate 17,602,052 of CM042389.1, read as the reverse complement.
CCTCAAAGTGGCCATAAATACTCCAACTATCCGCAGGATTAATTTCAGAAGGAATTTATGTTGTTTGCATAATGGGATAAGGTGCAGGCTGGGATCCCGGATACTTCCTTCATATATATGAGATAATAGTGGTAGTAAATCCAGAACCTTGCCTGAGATTAGAGAGCTGTCTGAGGTGGAAATGAGAGCCTTGTGTTTTTCCTGCCCGTCAGGCCTGCTTGGCTCCAACAACAGACTGGACCTGAGGCTTTGGCTGTGTTAGTGGCGCTGTAAATTTCAAAGGTGATAAAATGAATAGAAACAGCCAGCGGCTACTTTCTTATCGTGCGTCAGGCCTTAAAAACAGTATTTCACGATACAAGAACATGACCAGAATAGGTAGGTGCACCTAAACAGGGAATCATAAAATGCTTTACTCTATAGTTGATATCAAACATTTATTTTCCCTCGACTGTCCCTTGGCTTGAGAAGTGGATAAATCCAAAGGAATACATTTTCAGAAGCCGGCCTGCAGCTCTTGACAACTAAGAGAGGGAGATAGCATGATGAATGAAGCAGTGACGGTAACATAGTCTCTCCTTCACAATCACGATTGATTTTCAAATCCAACAGCTGCCACATGTCCGACTGTTAATCTACTTTGTACGATGGATTACTATATGAAAACTGCTGTTAAGGCTTTCTACAGCTTGCCTCCAGAGAATCAGAAAAGTTCGATAAAATAGGGTATTGCAGCGAAGTCATGTATGGGGTAGTGTAGCTATATCTGGCTGGTATTGGATGTTTGGCACAAGGCTAGCACATTGTGAACTATTGTATTATTGTAAAATATATAGGGTATTCTCACTGATGGACCAAAATTGTCCATAACACCTGTCATCATAACGTATACAAAAGATATTGTGAAACAACCTTGTGTTTACAGTTTGTATCTGCTGAGGACAAGTTGAGAAAAACAGGAAGGAATATTGAAAACAGGAATCAAGACATTATCACACAGTAAATGTTCTCTTAAGGCTGCCTTTGGAAGTGCTTTGCCAAGCAGGGTGCTCATTCTGCTTGTTGTAGATGAAGGTAAGACTTCTCAGTGCCAAAATCCATCGACATGGCTCTATAAAAGTTACTGTCATTATTCTTTCAAACATAATAGAATGGACAAGGTCCCCAAACCGAGTGCTATTTGTACAACTGACAATGGAACCGATTAGTCACTGCTATCGATAGGAATCAGGAACATACATCTTGCTTGCTTGCTTGCTGCTACCCAGTTTATGAAAGCGGGACTTGGGGAAGTAATCTATAAATTAGAAAAAATATAAACGCAACATCTAAAATTGTTGGTCCCATGTTTCATGTGCTGAAATAAAAGATCCCAGAAATGTACTCACAAAACGCTTATTTCTGTCAAATGTTGTGTTCAAATTTGTTTACATCACTGTTAGTGAGCTTTTCTCCTTTGCCAAGTGTGGCATATCAAGAAGCATGATTTTTACTCAGATGGACCTTGTGCTGGGGACAGTGTAAGGCCACTAAAATGTGCAATTTTGTCACACAACACAATGCCACAGATGTCTCAAGTTTTGAGGGCGCATGCAATTGGCATGATGACTGCAGGAATGCCCACCAGAGCTGTTGCCAGAGAATGTAATGTTCATTTCTCTACCATAATCCACCTTGAATTTGGCAAGTACGTCCAACCGGCCTCACAACCGCAGACCACATGTAACCACACCTGCCCAGGACCTCCACATCCAGCTTCTTCACCTGCGGGATGGTCTGAGACCAGCCTCCCGGACAGCTGATGAAACTGTCTGTAATATAGCCCTTTTGGGGGGAAAAAGTTGCACACTCTATGTATAAACTCCCAGTAATTTCTTGGGTGAATCGTCAACGTTTCGGCATCACATTGAATATATTGGGCTATGGTTATCATATGAAAACATAATTAAATATTATACATAACATTATCATCAACATACATTATTGTTTGATTCAATTTCACATATATATTTAATCGATTTCTATGAAATTTAATTATAATGCATAATAAGCATAATCAACAGAGGGAACATATTGAGTGTACGCTAATAAGCCGCAGAAAGAATATCTATTTATAAGACTTGTTCATAAAAGAGAGAATTGTTCATAAAGGCCTGAGATCAAAGTTAATATTCAGATCACTAGGGGTCAATGTTTTTAGATAGGATATCCAATAGGCCTCTCTTTGTAGTAGTAGGGTCTCCACATTACCCAATCTCCTTGGTAGAGCAACATGCTCAATGCCTGTGTATTTGAGGGAGGTGATAGGGTGGTTAGCTTCAACAAAGTGTGCTGCTACTGGATAGTCAACATTCTTACACCTGATTGAACTGCGGTGTTCAGCTATGCGTTGTTTTAATTGTCTTGTCCGACGTAGACTTTCCCACATGAACAGGTGATGAGATAGATTACTCCCTTGGTCTTACATGAGAAGATACCCCTAACAGGGATTTTTCAACCTGTATGTGGGTGTCTGAAGAAGGATGTTATTGTAGTGCTGTTGCACTGTGCGCATGAGCCACATTTATAGTTACCATTTGGAATGGGTGTCAAGAGGGTCAGGGGGCAGGTCAGATCTCACCAAGCTATCTCCAATATTGCAACCACGCTTATAGACCACCAATGGGGGTTCCTTGAAGAGGTGTGCAATTTTTTTGTCCAATTGCAGAATATGCCAGTGCTTTTTCAGGATTGCTTTTATTTTCTCAGAGCACTTGGTGTACTTAATGCAAAACACTGTTGCATTGTTTTTCTTATTGGATTTAGTTCTTAGCAATTCCTCTCTTGGTTTTTGAGATATTTTCATCACTGCAGCATCAAGAGTTTTGTCCTTGTAGCCTCTCATTTTGAATGTATCTGTCATTTTTTTAGCGTTGCTGTCAAAATCTATTTGGTGGCCATGAATTCGTTTAACCCTGCATAACTGGCTATATGGTAGAGCATTCTTTAGTGGAAGGGGATGCATACTTTCCGCACATAGCAGGGTATTACGGTCTGTGGGCTTTGTGTATAAGTCTGTATGTGTCACGAATGTGTGTGTTGGGAGACCAAGGCGCAGCGCAGGGATAGTAGTTCGACATCTTTATTATACTATGTAAGAAATTAAATACTATGTATAAAGTACAACGAAATACAAACACAAAACACGAATAGACTAACGTCACGTTCAAAAACACACCAATGAACGGACGTAAAAAAACACACTTACTTCAACCGTGACTGCGACATACATCGATAACGACCCACACCCGAGTGAAGGACAGACTCAACATATATGGGATCCCTAATTAGAGACAATGCGTTGCAGCTGCCTCTAATTAGGGATCCAACCCAAACCATAGCTACATAGAGAAGCAAATAGGCTTCTCTATGGCCAGAGCCTGACAGTACCCCCCCCCCCTCAGGCGCGGACTCCCGGACGCCAAAAAAACAAAACAACAAACACACAAAACAGGGGGGGTTAATGGGAGGGAAGACTAGTCCCTCGGGGGCGGCTCTGGCTCAGGCGAAGTGGACAGTTTTGTCCCATGCCCCTTCCTTATAACCGGTCCCGGGCTGGGTACCGGTGGGGCAAACGGCTCCGGCCAAGGAGCGGGACATTTAACCAGGCCCGGACTGGGCCCTGGTGGGGTAAACGGCTCCGGCCATGGAGCGGGGAAAACAACCGGGCCCGGACTGGGCCCCGGTAGGGCAAACGGCTCCGGCCATGGAGCGGAGAAAACAACCGGGCCAGGACTGGGCACCGGTGGGGCAAACGGCTCTGGCCATGGAGCGGGGAAAAGAACCGGGCCAGGACTGGGCACTGGTGGGGCGGACTGCTCAGGCTCTGGAGCGGGGAACACAACCGGGCCCGGACTGGGCACCGGTGGGGCAAACGGCTCCGGCCATGGAGCGGGGAAAACAACCGGGCCCGGACTGGGCACCGGTGGGGCAAACGGCTCCGGCCATGGAGCTGGGAAAACAACCGGGCCCGGACTGGGCACCGGTGGGGCGGACTGCTCAGGCTCTGAAGCGGAGCAGACGGCTGGACCCGGATTGGGTACCGGTGGAGTGGACTGCTCTGGCACTGGAGCGGAGCAGACGGCTGAACCCGGATTGGGCACCGGTGGAGCGGACTGCTCTGGCTCAGGAGCGGAACAGACGGCTGAACCCGGACTGGGTACCGGTGGAGCGGACTGCTCTGGCACTGGAGCGGAGCAGACGGCTGGACCCGGAATGGGTACCGGTGGAGCGGACTGCTCTGGCACTGGTCCGTAGCCCGGAACCTCCAGCCGTCTGCTCCGGAACCTCCAGCCGTCTGCAGTCCGCTCCACCGGTACCCATTCCGGGTCCAGCCGTCTGCTCCGCTCCAGTGCCAGAGCAGACGGCTGGACCCGGAATGGGTACCGGTGGAGCGGACTGCTCTGGCACTGGAGCGGAGCAGACGGCTGGACCCGGAATGGGTACCGGTGGAGCGGACTGCTCTGGCACTGGAGCGGAGCAGACGGCTGGACCCGGATTGGGTACCGGTGGAGCGGACTGCAGACGGCTGGAGGTTCCGGAGCAGACGGCTGGAGGTTCCGGGCTACGGACCTTCGCTGGAGGTTCCGGGCTACGGGCCGTGGATGACGGCTCAGGGCTGCTGACCTTCGCTGGAGGCTCAGGGCTGCTGGCCTTCGCTGGAGGCTCAGGGCTGCTGGCCTTCGCTGGAGGCTCAGGGCTGCTGGCCTTCGCTGGAGGCTCAGGGCTGCTGGCCTTCGCTGGAGGCTCAGGGCTGCTGACCTTCGCTGGAGGCTCAGGGCTGCGGACCTTCGCTGGAGGTTGCGGGCTGCGGACCTTCGCTGGAGGTTGCGGGCTGCGGACCTTCGCTGGAGGTTGGGTGCGGGGAGCCGGCACGGGTCGTACCGGACTGGAGAGGCACACCGGAGGTCGGATGCGTGGAGCTGGTACGGGACGCACCTGGCTAGACGCACGCACTGGAGGCCGGGTGCGGGGAGCCGGCATGGGATGTACCGGACTGGGGAGGTGCACCGGATGTCGGGTGCGTGGAGCAGGCACAGGAAGCACCTGGCTAGGCACACGCACTGGAGGTCGGGTGCGGGGAGCCGGCACGGGTCGTACCGGACTGGGGAGGCGCACCGGAGGTCGAATGCGTGGAGCCGGCACTGGAAGCACCTGGCTGGGCGCACGCACAGGAGGTCGGGTGCGGGGAGTAGAGCAGAGGTCCGGACCCGGACTGGACATCGGAGAAGCGGATTGCTCTGGCATGGAGGTGGAGTAGACGATCGGACCCAGACTGTGCACCGGAGGAGCGGATTGCTCTGGTAGGGAGGAGGAGTAGATTACCGGACCCGGACTAGGTACCGGTGGAGCGGACTGCTCTGGCATGGGGGTGTAGTAGACGACCGGACCTGGACTGGGGATGCTCCTCTTGGGCACCTTTAGAGCCAGCTCCCTCCTCTCGCTCTCACACTCCTCCATATTTAGCCAACATAGCTCCATTATCATCTCATACTCCTCCCTCTGTCGGTATTCCCCCCGTACTCCGTTTCTGGGGAATGCCATCTGGAAAGTGGGACTGGTGTCTCCTCTTCCACACCTGACCAGCCCCATAGCCCCCCCCCCCAAGATTACCTTGGGGTTGTTTGCGGGCGTTGCCTCGTCTTGCGCGTCGCGCATAACGCGGCGGCACCTCCTCTCTCTCCCTCTCTCCCCAGTTACGCTGCTTGGTCTGGCTCTGGTGGGTCGTTCTGTCACGAATGTGTGTGTTGGGAGACCAAGGCGCAGCGCAGGGATAGTAGTTCGACATTGTATCTTTATTATACTATGTAAGAAATTAAATACTATGTATAAAGTACAACGAAATACAAACACAAAACACGAATAGACTAACGTCACGTTCAAAAAACACACCAATGAACGGACGTAAAAAAACACACTTACTTCAACCGTGACTGCGACATACATCGATAACGACCCACACCCGAGTGAAGGACAGACTCAACATATATGGGATCCCTAATTAGAGACAATGCGTTGCAGCTGCCTCTAATTAGGGATCCAACCCAAACCCCACACAGAAACAGAAAAGAACGACACTGTCAGACTCTGACCATAGCTACATAGAGAAGCAAATAGGCTTCTCTATGGCCAGAGCCTGACAGTATGTAATGTATCATTCTCTTTGATGATACATAAGTCCAGGTAGTTTATTTTTCTCTCGCTGACAGTATATTTGACAGGACACAGAACAATGCAGAGAATCTAATAACAACCCACACAGAAACCAATCAGACAGTATAAGAGTTCTAAAGTAGCTCTCATTCCAAATTGGTGTCCTCGTTCACCAAAGCCTGATAGAGAGTCAGACATCCCAAAAGTAAATTATTTGCATTCCAATTCATATTACTAATTTTACACCTCAGAAGAAATTGAAAATTTGGAAAGATGTGGAAGGCGCTCAATCAATGTAATGTCTCAGTAGAAAGGCAGAATAATTTGTTTTGGTCTGATTTGAGGCAGCAATTTTATGTTCTCTGTTGAAGAACAAGATAATTAAGGAAGTGCATGGATAAACTTAAAGCTATGCTATTGTAATTAAATCACTGCAGTAGTCATTATAAGAAAATGTTAAAACCAATACATAGTTACAGGGTTGTAAATAGCTTTTAGCTTGTGTAGAACTTGGTAAACCTTTGCAGGCTATAGTATGTACTCAATTCTACTTAACTACTTAATTAAACATAAGTTGAAGTTTTCTGTCCCATATATCTACTACTGTCATGTTCCAGCACAACTTGACCTGATATAATGATGGCAGCATTTCCTCATCAAATACAGTACTGTACAGGTTTCAACCTAACCCTGAACCTGGTAGAATTAACTATTAAGAAATTAATAATCTGGGATGACAGTAAAGTCAGGCTCACAAGAACCAAGATAAGACCCACTGGGCACACACTGGTTAAGTCAACATTGTTTTCAAGTAATTTCAATGAAATTACATTGAACCAACGTGGATTCTGTCCCAGTGGGGACAGAATCAAGCTGTTGTCCAACACAGTGAAGATGGAGACATTTACAGAGAAGTGCATGTACAGCCTCTTGGGGTATAAAGAAAGCCCTCTGGCCATCAACCAACTCCTTTGTAAACTCATGTTTGCCATTCTCTCACATCCATTAGGTTCTACTGAATCTATACATCATCTAAGACAAACAATCCTGTTTGTCGAGTCAACAACCTTTGTGGTGGTGTAAAATATTGACCATGGTTCTTGAGTTTAAAGTGAGGTTTTAAAGGGTTTCAGGGAGAGTTCACAGTCAAAAGTCAGGGGTTTGATCATTGAACTATGGCCCTCTGACTTCACACCAAACACACTCTTATTTAACTAGGCAAGTCAGTTAAGAACAAATTCTTACTTACAATAACGGCCTCCCCTAACGACGCTGGGCCAATTGTGTGCCGCCCTATGGGACTCCCAATCAAAGCCGGTTGTGATAGAGCCCGGGATCAAACCAGGGTCTGTAGTGATGCCTCTAGCACTGAGACACAGTGCCTTAGACCACTGTGCCACTCAGGAGCCATTTTAACATTCAGTCCCTGTGTCATTGGTATGGATCTATTCAACTCATACAGAGCCCCCTTTGACACAAGTTCAATGAGGATAACAGTGGTGTAAAGTACTTAAGTAAAAATACTTTAAAGTACTAATGAAAATATTGTACTTTTTACTCCATACATTTTCCCTGACAACCAAAGGTACTAGTTACATTTTGAATGCTTAGCAGGACAGGAAAATTGTCAGATTCACACACTTATCAAGAGAACACGTGGTCCTCCCTACCGCCTCTGTCCTGGCGGACTCACTAAGCACAAATGCATCTTTTGTGTTGGAGTGTGCCCCTGGCTATCCGTAATTTTTTTTGCTTAATATAAGGAATTTTAAGTGATTTAAGCAGTTACATTTACTTTTGATACTTAAGTATATTTAAAACCGTATACTTTTAGAATTTTACTCAAGTAGTATTTTACTGGGTGACTTTCACTTTTACTATTAAGGTATTTATACTTTTACTCAAGTATGACAATTGGGTAACTAATTACCACTGGGTAAACAGCACTGATATTGACTATAGAGAAAGTCAAGTTTGTCATTGTAACAGTGCACATCCAGCGCTTGCCGATTAACATAAATGTAATCTATGTTAGCAAGGTGTTAAGGCTAAATTAAGCCTGGTTAACATAATCCTGCTGTCCTAGTGAGACAGGAAGACAAACAGCAGTGTTAACACTGGTGTCCATCAGTGGCACTGCTGATTTATTTATTTATTTTTATTTCACCTTTATTTAACCATGTAGGTCAGTTAAGAACAAGTTCTCATTTGCAACTGCGACCTGGCCAAGACAAAGCAAGGCAGTGCGACAAAAAACAACACAGAGTTACACATGGGAAATAAACAAACGTACAGTCAATAACACAATAGAAAATGTATATACAGAGTGCAAATGTAGTGCAAAATGCAGTAAGGTTAGGAAGACAATAAATAGGCCATAGTGGCGAAATAAATTACAGATTAGCATTATCACTGGAATGGAATGTGCAAATGATGGAATGTGCAAATGATGATGTGCAAATAGAGATACTGGAGTGCAAAATGAGCGGAAGTTAAAAAAAATAATAATATGGGGATGAGGTAGTAGGATGGGCTATTTACAGAAGGGCTATATACAGGTGCAGTGATCGATAAGCAGCTTTGACAGCTGATGCTTAAAGTTAGTGATGGAGATAGGAGCCTCTAGCTTCAAGGATTTTTGCAATTCGTTCCAGTCATTGGCAGCAGAGAACTGGAAGGAATGGCGGCCAAAGGAGGTGTTGGCTTTGGGGGTGGCCAGTGAGATATACCTGCTGGAGCGCATGCTACGGGTAGGTATTGCTATGGTGACCAGCGAGCTGAGATAAGGCGGGGATTTACCTAATAAAGACTTATAGATGACCTGGAGCCAGTGGGTTTGGCGACGAATATGTAGTGAGGGCCAGCGAACGAGAGAATACAGGTCGCAGTGGTGGGTAGTATATGGGGCTTTGGAAACAAAACGAATGGCACTGTGATAGACTACATCCAATTTGCTGAGTAGAGTGTTGGAGGCTATTTTGTAAATGACATCGCCGAAGTCAAGGATCGGTAGGATGGTAAGTTTTACAAGGGCATGTTTGGCAGCATGAGTGAAGGAGGCTTTGTTGCAAAATAGGAAGCCGATTCTAGATTTAATTTTGGATTGGAGATGGTTAATGTGAGTCTGGAAGTTGAGTTTACAGTCTAACCAGACGCCTAGGTATTTGTAGTTGTCCACATATTCTAAGTCAGACCCGTCGAGAGTAGTGATGATAGTCCGGTGGGCGGATGCGGGCAACGTTCTATTGAAGAGCATGCATTTAGTCTTACTAGCATTTAATAGCAGTTGGAGGCCACGGAAGGAGTGTTGTATGGCATTGAAGCTTGTTTGAAGGTTAGTTAACACAGTGTCCAAAGAGGGGCACGATGTATACAGAATGGTGTCGTCTGCGTAGAGATGGATCAGAGAGTCACCAGCAGCGAGAGCGACATCATTGATGTATATAGAGAATAGGGTTGGCCCAAGAATTGAACCCTGTGGCACCCCCATAGAGACTGCCAGGGTACCGGACAGCAGGCCCTCCGATTTTACATACTGAACTCTGTCTGAGAAGTAGTTGGAGAACCAGGCGAGGCAGTCACTTGAGAAACCAAGGCTGTTGAGTCTGCCAATAAGAATGTGGTGATTGACAGAGTCAAAAGCCTTGGCCAGGTCGATGAAGACGGCTGCACAGTACTGTCTTCTGTCGATGGCAGTTATATAGGTTGCTGCGGGGGGTACAGAGCTGTTGGCCGGGGTAGAGGTAGCCAGGTGGAAAGCATGGCCAGCCGTAGCAAAATGCTTTTTGAAATTTTCGCTTATTGTGAATTTATCGATGGTGACAGCGTTTCCTAGCCTCAACGCAGTGGGCAACTGGGAGGAGATGCTCTTATTTTCCATAGACTTTACAGTGTCCCAGAACTTTTTGGAATTAGTACTACAGGATGCAAATTTCTGTTTGAAAAAGCTGGCCTTTGCTTTTCTAACTGACTGTGTATATTTGTTCCTGGTTTCCCTGAAAAGTTGCATATCGCAGGGGCTATTCGATGCTAATGCAGTGCGCCACAGGATGTTTTTGTGTTGGTCAAGGGCAGTCAAGTCTGGGGTGAACCAAGGGCTATATCTATTCTTAGTTCTAAGTTTTTTGAAAGGGGCATGCTTGTTTAGGATGGTGAGGAAAGCACTTTTAAAGAACAACCAGGCATCATCTACTGACGGGATGAGGTCAATATCCTTCCAGGATTCCCGGGCCAGATCGATTAGAAAGGCCTGCTCGCAGAAGTGTTTTAGGGAGCGTTTGACAGTGATAAGGGGTGGTCGTTTGACCGCGGACCCATTACGAACGCAGGCAATGAGATAGTGATCGCTGAGATCCTGGTTGAAAACAGAGGAGGTGTATTTGGAGGGCAAGTTGGTCAGAATGATATCTATGATAGTACCCATGTTTACGGATTTAGGGTTGTAACTGGTGGGTTCCTTGATAATTTGTGTGAGATTGAGGGCATTTATCTTAGATTGAAGAACAGCCGGGGCGTTAAGTATATCCCAGTTTAAATCACCTAACAGTACAAACTCTGAAGATACATGGGGGGCAATCAATTCACATATGGTGTCCAGGGCACAGCGGGGGGCTGAGGTGGGTCTGTAACAGGCAGCAACAGTGAGAGACTTATTTCTGGAAAGGTGGATTTTTAAGAGTAGAAGCTCAAACTGTTTGGGCACAGACCTGGACAGTATGACAGAACTCTGCAGGTTATCTCTGCAGTAGATTGCAACTCCACCTCCTTTGGCAGTTCTATCTTGATGTGAAATATTGTAGTTGGGGATGGACATTTCAGAATTTTTGGTGGCCTTCCTGAGCCAGGATTCAGACACAGCTAGGACATCAGGGTTGGCGGAATGTGTTAAAGCAGTGAATAAATCAAACTTAGGGAGGAGGCTTCTGATGTTAACATGCAGGAAACCAAGGCTCTTACGGTTACAGAAGTCAACAAATGAGAGCGCCTGGGGAATAGGTGTAATGCTGGAGCTACAGGACCTGGGTTTACCTCTACATCACCAGAGGAACAGAGGAGTAGAAGAATAAGTGTTCGGCTAAGGGCTTTAAGAACTGGTCGTCTAGTACGTTGGGTACATAGAATAAAAGGAGCCGATTTCTGGGCGTGGTGGAATAGTTTGAGGGCATAATGTATAGACAAGGGTATAGTAGGATGTGAGTTCAGTGGAGGTAAACCTAGGCGTTGCGTAATGAAAAGAGAGGTTGCATCTCTGGAGACACCAGTTAAGCCAGGTGAGGTCTCCGCATGTGTGGGGGCTGAGACAAAGGAGCTATCAGAGGCATGTTGAGCGGGACTGGGGGCTTTACAGTGGAATAAAACAATAACAGCTAACCTAAACAGCAACAGACAAGGCATATTGAAATAAGAAAGGGGCATAAAAACAAACACAGTTAATTAAGAGAGCTAAGACAACGACGGGTAATGGCGATGTATGGACAAAGATGGTCAGATAGAGAAATGTGATGTGCTACACACAGGACCTGGGGCCTAGCAGATAAACAGAATGAAATACCATATAACCGAACAGTCCCGCAGGCATCAGCTGTGTAGCCGAGTAATCATAAGATCCAATGAGCAGCAAAGAGGTGAGCCAGGGAGCAGTTCAGTGGGCGCTGCACTAGGCGAGCGAGGAGGCACAGCGTTCAGAGTGCTAGCAGGCCGGAGCTAGTAGGCCGGGGCTAGCGGATGAAACTTCGGCGACGTCTCAGGGAAAAAAGCCTATTGATGATGATTGAGCCATTGGCATACTGTTGTATAGCATCAATACCCACTGGGCACAGACGTCAATTCAACGTCTATTCCACGTTGGTTTAATGTAATTTGATTGAAATGACGTGGAAACAATATTGATTCAACCAGTGTGTGCCAAGTGGATGGAGGCTGACTGATTGAGATTGTAATCAGAGAGTGAATGATAGAGGGACGGAGAGAGCATGAGAGACGTGTTCCTAGAATAGACTTTCATCTGCGTGTCCGTGTGGGTTAACATGGCAAAGCAGCAGGAAAGACATATTAACACAAACTGAATCGATCCACTTGATGGCAAGCTTAGTTAAATGAGAATATCTAATGGACAGCCTCCATTTCTTTCAATCACGTTTCTATCTTCTACACTATATTTGATTTATATTTTATTAGGATCTGCTGATGCCATGACGACAACCAGTGTGGGTCCAGTCGTAAGCTCCACTCTCATGTCAGAGCAGTCCGCTCCACCGGTGCCCAGTGTGGGTCCGGTTGTATGCTTCGCTCCCATGCCAGAGCAGTCCGCTCCACCGGTGCCCAGTGTGGGTCCGGTCGTATGCTCCACTCCCATGTCAGAGCAGTCCGCTTCACCGGTGTCCAGTCCGGGTCCGGACCTCTGCTCTGCTCCCCGCACCCGACGTCCAGTGCGTGCACCCAGCCAGGTGCTTCCTGTGCCGGCTCCACGCACCCGACCTCCGGTGCGCCTCCCCAGTCCGGTACGTCCCGTGCCGGCTCCCCGCACCCTACCTCCAGTGCGTGTGCCCAGCCAGGTGCTTCCAATGCCGGCTCCACGCACCCGACCTCCGGTGCGCCTCCCTAGTCCGGTACGTCCCGTGCCGGTTCCCCGCACCCGACCTCCAGTGGGTGCGCCCAGCCAGGTGCTTCCAGTGCCGGCTCCACGCACCTGACCTCCGGTGCGCCTCCCCAGTCCGGTGCGTCCCGTGCTGGCTCCCCGCATCCGACCTCCAGTGCATGCGCCCAGCCAGGTGCTTCCTGTGCCGGCTCCATGCACCCGACCAACGGTGCGCCTCCCCAGTCCGGTACGTCCCGTGCCGGCTTCCCGCACCCGACCTGCAGTGCATGCACCCAGCCAGGTGCTACCTGTGCCGGCTCCACGCACCCGACCTCCGGTGCGCATCCCCAGTCTGGGTATGGTCGACTGCTCCGCTCCAGTGCCTGAGCAGTCCGCTCCATCGGTGCCCAGTCCGGGTCCGGCCGTCTGCTCCACTCCCGAGCCAGAGCAGTCCGCTCCACCGGTGCCCAGTCCGGATCCGATCGACTGCTCCGCTCCAAGGCCAGAGAAGTCCGCTCCACCGGTGCCCAGTCCGGGTCCGGTCGTCTGCTCCGCTCCAGTGCCAGAGCAGTCCGCTCCACCGGTGCCCAGTCCGGGTCCGGAAGTCTGCTCCGCTCCTGAGCCAGAGCAGTCCGCTCAACCGGTGCCTAGTCTGGGTCCGGCCGTCTGCTCCGCTCCCGAGCCAGAGCAGTCCGCTCCACCGGTGCCCAGTCAGGGTCCGGTCGACTGCTCCGCTCCAGTGCCAGAGCAGTCCGCTCCACCGGTGCCCAGTCCGGGACCGGTTATTTGCCTCGCTCCATGGCCGGAGCCGTTTACCCCACCGGTGCCCAGTCCGGGTCCGGTTATTTGCCCCACTCCATGGCCGGAGCCAGTTACCCCACCGATGCCCAGTCATGGCCCGGTGATTTGCCCCGCTCCATGGCCGGAGCCGTTTGTCCCACCGGTGCCCAGTCCGGGCCCGGTTATTTGCCCCCCTCCATGGCTGGAGCCATTTACCCCACCGGTGCCCAGTTCGGGCCCAGTCGTCTTCCCCGCTCCATGGCCGGAGCCGTTTACCCCACCGGTACCCTGTCCGGGCCCGGTCATAAGGAGAAAGCATGGGAGGAAGCTATCTACTTCGCCGGAGCCAGAACCGCCACCGACGAACTAATCTTCCCTCCCTAACCCTCCCCCATGTATTTGTGTTTTTTGGTTGGCGTTCGGGAGTCCGCGCCTTTGGGGGGGGGGTACTTGTCAGGCTCTGGTCAGAGTCTGAGAGGTCTATAATTTCTGTTTCTGTGTGGTGGTTTGTGTTGGATCCCTAATTAGAGGCAGCTGCAGTGCATTGTCTCTAATTAGGGATCCTGCATATGTTTGTATGTCCCACACCTAGGTATAGTTCGTCATTGTGTGAGTTATATATTTAATATAATTAAAAGAACATGTCGAACTATTCCTGCGCTGCACACCGTACTTTCTTGAAGCACCTTTGGCAGTGATTACAGCCTTGAGGCTTCTTGGGAATGACACTACTAGCTTGGCACACCTGTATTTGGCACACGCTGCACAGCTATTTTCAGGTTTCTCCAAAGATGTTCGATCGGGTTCAAGTCCAGGCTCTGGCTGGGCCACTCAAGGACATTCAAAGACTTGTCCCAAAGCCATTCCTGTGTTGTCTTGGCTGTGTGCTTAGGATCGTTGTCCAGTTGGAAGGTGAACCTTCGCCCCAGTCTGAGGTCCTGAGTGCTCTGGAGCAGGTTTTCATCAAGGATCTCTGTACTCTTTCCCTCGATCCTGACTAGTCTCCCAGTCCCTCCTGATGAAAAACGTCCCCACAGCATGATGCTGCCATCACCATGCTTCACCGTAGGGATGGTGCCAGGTTTCCTCCAGACATTATTCTTATTTCTCATGGTCTGAGAGTCCTTTAGGTGTCTTTTGGCAAACTCCAAGCAGGCTGTCATGTGCCTTTTAATGAGGAGTGGCTTCCGTCTGGCCACTCTACCATAAAGGCTTGATTGGTGGAGTGCTGTCGAGATGGTTGTCCTTCTGGAAGGTTCTCCCATCTCCACAGAGGAACTCTGGAGCTCTGTCAGAGTGACCATCAGGTTCCTGGACACCTCCCTGACCAAGGCCCTTCTCCCCTGATTGCTCAGTTTGGCTGGGCGGCCAGCTCTAGGAAGAGTCTTGGTGGTTCCAACCTTCTTCCATTTAAGAATGATGGAGGCCACTGTTTTGGTACTCTTCCCCAGATCTGTGCCTCAACACATCCTGTCTCTATGGGCAATTCCTTCGACCTCATGGCTTGGTTTTTGCTCTGACATGCACTGTCAACTGTGGGACCTTATAGAGACAGGTGTGCCTTTCCAAATCATGTAGAATCAATTGAATTTACCACAGGTGGACTCTAATCAAGTTGTAGAAACACCTCAAGGATGATCAATGGAAACAGGATGCACCTGAGCTCAATTTCGAGTCTCATAGCAAATGCTCTAAATATTGTAAATAAGTTATGTTATTTATACATTTGCAAAAACCTTTTTTTGCTTTGCCATTATGGGGTATTGTGTGTAGATTGATGAGGAAAACATTTTATTTAATCAATTTTAGAATAAGGCTATAATGTAACAAAATGTGGAAAAAGGAAAGGGGTCTGAATACTTTCCGAATGCACTGTATATCTTCTAAGCCAACACTATTCATTCCCCTGTGTGAAAATGGATGTGATCATCTTTATCTCAACCAAATACCTGTTTGTTCACTCATCACAGGTGCAAAGGAAAAATAATACCATCACTAACTTACTTTCCAAACAAGATGTATTCACAAATGAGCTGAACATGTGAAAAATATTCAGCAAAGAGGACAATGGAAGTTGACATTAAAGATGCATATTCATTATCAACACCAATGTGTTATGATGTATATGCTTCATCTGTATATTTTCACATTAATTCAAACACTCAACACCAATGCATGTATTTCTAATGGGAAACAATTGAATTGCTTCCAGGGGTAACATGCAGTCTGGCCATTGACATAACTGATTGCTAAAAGCAATCAAGCTCTAATGCCAAAGCTTAGGACATTTTGTGATTATACAAACTATTGTTAAAATGTCACATAGTGAATAGAAATGTCACCCATTAGGCCTATGAATAGTCTTTAATTTGACTTTTAGAAAGCGTATTAAACAGTGTGGCCCCGTGAGTGAGCGAACTGTGACCACTGCCAAGATACTGGCAAATCTCCCCATTAAATAGGCTACAACGTTATAACAGGTGCAACACAATTCAATTAGCATAGCCAGTAATGTCATGCTAGCTGTCAACGCCGTATCCAACAAGTTACTGAGTGAAGAACATCACACATACATTACACTCAACCCGCATTCAAGACTTGAGACAGGACATCTTAATAAAACACCTTCTCAGCTAGAGCGGGAGCCTCTCCTCCACTAGAAAGGAAGAAACAGTATGTGTCATATTGCCACAAGAGGGAGAGGAGGAGGAAGCATGTTTTTTTCTTCCCTAGGAGCATGTTGGTAGAGAGGATAGAACAGCAGGAAGGAGAGGAGTGATGAAGAGGAGAGGACCTGTTGTTTTCTTACAATAGCCTACGGAAAGTAATTGCCTGGGGACGTGGGCTAGGCTACACGTTAAATACACAAACTGCTCAAGATGAGATTGATCACGCGAGAAGACTACAATTCCTGGGATCTTCTGAAAGCAAGTCAGTATTCTGTATATATTTTCAGTTTCTTATGTGTCAAAGTGGTCTTTAACAAGTAAAAATGTTACTTTCAACAACGCAAATCTTTGCAAAATGTAATATACGATGCTTAGTTGAATAACGTACCCACAGTGTCAGATTGATTTGGTTTTCTCTAGCCCCACGTCCACTTGCTTATTTAATTCGAAGAGGTTTAATGGAATCGAATCCATTTCACATATTGAAAACGCATATAGGAAAATACCCTGTGTTTGTATTTTCCTATATGGTGAGAGTTAGGATAACTCTCATCAACACAGTGGTGCAACTTCAGCTCATTAAATACTAAATAGACCTATACAATTTTTACAGTTAAAGCTTTAATCTTAAAATGTCTGTGTCATGCTTGATTTGACAGTGCATCAATCCTTACTAATATATTTTATCCATTGGGGTGAGAATGAGATCGGATGTTTACTCCAGTTGATAATTCGACACAGCCTAACAGTCTAATCATGGAAGAGCACAGATGTAAATTAATTCAGTTGGAACTCCGAAGGGGTATGCCATGGTTCATTATAAAGTGGGGCTAAATTATTAAATCTAGTCCCAGTGGTTTGGTAAATCTCTCTCCCCCCGTCCCTCTCTCCCCCCCGTCTCTCTCCCCCTCTCCCTATCTCTCTCCCCCCCTCGTCTCTCTCCCTCTCCCCCCCTCTCTCCCCCTCTATCTCTCTCTCCCCCCCTCGTCTCCCCCCCTCTCTCTCTCCCCTCCCCTCCCCCCCTCTCTCTCTCCCCTCCCCCCCCCCTCTGTCTCTCTCTCTCCCCCGTCTCTCTCTCTCCCTCTCTCCCCCCTCCCCCCTCTCTCAACCCCCCCGTCTCTCGCTCTCCCTCTCTCCCCCCTCCCCCCTCTCTCAACCCCCCCGTCTCTCTCTCTCCCCCCCTCTCTCTCTCCTCCCCCCCCGTCTCTCTCTCCTCCCCCCCCCGTCTCTCTCTCCTCCCCCCCCCGTCTCTCTCTCCCCCCCTCTCCCTCTCCCCCCCTCTCCCTCCCTCTCTCTCTCCCTCCCCCCTCTCTCAACCCCCCCGTCTCTCTCTCTCCCCCCATCTCCCCCCCCGTCTCTCTCTCCCCCCCTCTCCCTCCCTCTCTCTCTCCCCCCCCCCCCTCTCTTTCCCTCCCCCCCTCTCTCTTTCTGCCCGTCCCTCGCTCTCTCTTATTCCACCTTAATATTCTAACCGTGATAGTAAATTGGCTAATTCGCCAGGGTTGTGGGTTTGATTCACATGGGGGACCAGTACGAAGAAAGTCCCCTAGCCACAAATCCCTCTGACTCAATGTCCATTCATGTAATTTTACAGCTCACTTGTTAGGTCATTAACCCAGGGTTTCTCTTCGATAGAGAGCAGAATGGGGGCATGAATCTATTTCATTGACCAATAATAAAAACTGAAAATAAATTGTAATTTATTTTACCAGCTCTGCAATGTCATCATCACCACAAGATTATCCATTTATTCATGCTTATTTGATCCAGCGAGAATTTTCTATTCCAATTTTCACAAACATTCTCTGGTCTCTCTGTGAGTCATGCTAAGTTGAGAACTGTGTTCCAGGTCAGTTGAAGATGTTCTCTTGGCTGTCTGAGTGACAAGTGGGATCTTCTCTTCACTCCAAAAGACCCTAGCCTCATCCACCTGCAAAGTTCCTGCAAGACACTGAAACCATGACACAGACACCTCGTGAAATGGTTCCTGGAAGATACTGAAATAACTTATAAAGAAAACACAAATTAAAACAAGAAACATAACACTTATTTGGAGTTCACCATGGGAGATCCAAACATCAGCCACCTGGCGGCGGTGTATGCTGAGACCCCTGACCACGTGCTGGGAGGAAGCGAGCTGGACCCGTTTACAGATAACTACGACACAGACTATGGTGTTCCCGACAACGAGATGCCTGACACTACGCAGGGCACAGCCTTCTTCATCGCCACCATCTTCATCGCCGTGGTGCTCATCTGCATTATGCTCGTCTGCGGTGTTGGTAACTTCCTGTTTATCGCTACTTTGGCACGGTACAAGAAGCTCCGTAACCTCACTAACCTACTCATAGCTAATCTGGCTATATCAGACTTCATAGTGTCAGTGGTGTGCTGCCCATTCCTGGTGGATTACTATGTGGTGAAGCAGCTGTCCTGGGACCATGGTCTGGTGCTATGTGCCTCCGTCAACTACATCAGGACTGTGTCTCTCTACGTGTCCACTAACGCACTGCTGGCTATCGCTGCAGACAGGTGGGTGGGTGCTTCATCCCCTTTCATTAGTGTCTTTCAATGAAAGGTGTGTGTGTGTGTGTGTGTGTGTGTCCACTAGTTGCCTTGCACTTGTCAGGAGTTTTATCTGGTTGAGGGCACCTTGCCCCTTGTGTCAGCCTTGTAGCAATCAATAAGGGGCTTAGCTAGCATAATCTGCCATCAAAGTAAATGTCTCTAAATTATCCCCTGTAAGTGTCTTCCTTCCTTTGTTTCACTGACCAGAAAAAGTTGTGGAAGGTTAAAGAAATATGGGTCTATATTCCTTAAGGTGGGTGTTTGACGCTAGTTCCTACTTCACAGGACGGCCTATACATTTTTTAAATGTTTTTTGTTTCTGAAATGCCTTCTTGAACATGTACGTTATTTGTAAATATGAATACGAGTCTAGTTTAGTCATGGAGAAAGCACTGCGCTATATAGGTAGAAAGACAGTATCCTTCCTGGCTAGCCATGATTGGCTGAGATAATGAAGGGGCTGGACATGCAGAGAGATGAGTCCTGATTGGTCTGTCTGGTCCAAGGGTTCTGTCTATAGCATAATTGGGGCTTCACTGGTCAGTGTATAGAAAATCTTTGCTACTGCAGATTTTTTTGAAAGATATAACTTTGGACAACTGCAAAATAGTTTTATTTATCTGGCGCTATTGACCATGCTCAGTGAGAGAAAGTTCTGTAAGACTACTTTCCATGCGGACTCTCTGACTCCTGCATATTCATTCTGCATCTTCCCCTCAATCATGAAACAAACACCTTTGGTGACACCAAGGAAATAAGACTCAAGAACTGTCTGAAAAGCGAAGACACCTTTTTGCCCGTCAAGACCTGAACCCAGACAGTACAGGGTCTGCTACGATCATTTCATCACTGGTAAGTCAAGCCTGATTGATTTCGAGTTTAGTTTAGCTGTTATGCTAACCCAGTGTTTTAACAACAACACCCAAAATTAGATAGCTTTTAGTCTAGTTATTAGCATGTGTCGCAAGAGTTAAGTTTTGGGGAAGCAATTTTTTCACCATTTAAATGCACCTTTATAACAAAGGATTGCATGCATCTATCATCGCATTTGCAGGCTAATGTAAGCCTACTATTCCTAATGTGAAAGTAGTTTGGAGAGTCATAATTTAGGTTATCAATGAGTGCGTAGTGGCATAGGTTATGCCTATAGGCTATATCAGATATGTTTCTTTCCTTTGCAGGGGAAACATGTGGCCTTTGATAAACATTTCATACACTTCTACCACACTTTATGACAGGAGACATTAGCAGAATTATAATACGATGGTAGCCTAGGCCTACTCTGCTGACAGTAACAGATAAATAAAAACAACCTTTTCTTGAATGTAACCATGTAATCTAGGTCCATTGAGCCTGGAGGAGGACATTATTGTCCCAAAAAACTCCAGTAGCACTGACCCAATGATATTTCGTTGAGAACTTTATTCATAAGACGGGAAATGTATGGACATTACAGTACAAATGCCTCAATGGGATAGGACAACCTGCTGTGTTGACTATTGCTTGTTCCAGCCAACAATAGATGTAATCTTTATAAGTGGTGTTGGAGGGCAAGTAGGAGGCACTCTTTCCTCTGGTCTAAATATATAGCTGACGTCTATATATTTATCCCAATGCCCCAGGGCAGTGATTGGGGACAATGTCCTACGTATGGTGCCGTCTTTCGGATCGGTGTAGTGATATACGGAAGAAGGTATTTTGGATTCACGCGCAGAGCGCTGTTCTTTAATAATAATCAGCAAAGGTGCAACGGGAACCAGGTAGAGATCGTAGTCGGAAGGCAGTCAGAGTTCATACACGGAAGAGGCAGTAATCGGGGCAGAAGCACAGGAGGGTAAATCCGGGAATCAAAAAGGTTCAGGAGACGAAGGTCATACACGAGGAGACTAAGAGAGAACAATAATCATACATGAAAAATAACAGGCTTAGTATGTCACGACAGCAGACAATACCTCACAGGAAAACAGGGACTGACGACTGAACTATATAGGTTGGTGATGAGAAGCAGGTGTGCTAGGGGCAGGTGGAACTAGTAAAGGAAAAAAAGAAAACCAGAACCGGGAATGGAATGAAAAAAATTAAAGCAATCAGAAAGGATGCAGACAGCAAAACCTCACAATGGGACGTTAAATGGGTGTCCTGACTCTCAGTGGTCACTAAAAGATCCCATGGAACCTATTGTAAGAGTACAGGTGTTAACCCCGGTGTCCTTGTTAAATCTGATGTTATTATCCGGTGTCTTGTGTGAATTTAAGTATGCTCCCTCTAATTCTCTCTCTCTCCCACTCTACCTCCTCTCCCGGAGGACCTGAGCCTACCCAGAGGACCATGCTTCAGGACCACCTGCCCTGATGACTCCTAGCTGTCCCCAGTCCACCTGATCGTGCTGCTGCACCGGTTTCAACTCTTCTGCCTGCGGTTATGGAACCCTGACCTGTTCATTGGACGTGCCACCTTGTCCTAGACCTGCTGTTTTCATCTCGCTGTCGCTCTACCGCACCTGCGCTCTATTGCACTGAAAAACCAAGTGACATTCACTCCTGATGTATTTACCTGTTGCAACCTCCACAACTACTTTTATTATTATTTGACCCTGCTGGTCATCTATGAACATTTGAACATCTTGGAGAAAGAACTGGCCTTAATGGCCATGAATTGTTATAATCTCCACCCGGCACAGCCAGAAGAGGACTGGCCACCCCTCAGAGCCTGGTTCCTCTCTAGGTTTCTTCCTAGGTTTTGCCTTTCTAGGGAGTTTTTCCTAGCCACCGTGCTTCTACATCTGCTGATGTAAAAAGCGCTTTATAAATACATTTGATTTGATTTGAATAAATACAGTATATTAATGTCATTTGGAACAACGTAAAATACTTTTGTTTGATATTGTGAACATACTTTAATGATAGGCTATTGTTCTATGGGTGAAATTCAAAGTATTTTGTGTCATCTCTGCTTTGCCCTGCCCCATTGAATAACATTTATTTCTTATAGCCTAACCTGTTTTTCTTTCACAATTTAAACATATTTAGCATATTCAATGCAATTGTTGTGGTAGTCATTATTTTTATTTTTTGTAGCTTTTTGCACTTCTTGTATTTTTATACTTTGTCATACTGCCGCACTATGTATCATATATCGTGTATCTGTCTTTTGTGTATTTTCGTTCTGGCATTTTGCACCTGCCCTGTGTTTTTTCGTAGCTGCTTGGTGAAGAAATGTCCCCTCGGGGATCAATAAAGTATGCCATTTCACTGTAGGGCCAGTGATCCCAATTCCGGTCCTCAAGTACCCCCAACAGTACAATGTTGTATTGTATTTCCAGACAAGCACACCTAATTCAACTTGTCAACTAATCAATCATCAGGCCCTCAATGAGTTGAATAAGGTGGGTTTGTCCAGGGCTGCAACAAAAATGTGCTGTTGAGGTACTCAAGGACTGGAGTTGGGAACCACTGCTGTAGGCTTCTGGCTGCATTGGCGTTGCATGCCATTATCAAAGAAACAGGCTGCATTATTCTCAAATTAGAGAGCGCTGAATATTATGTTGCTATATCTCTCTGTCCTCAGTTTCTCGTTAGGGACTGGAACTGGAGAATCTTTTCATAATGTCCTCCCACAAAGGTACCTGTCCTATCCAGAGTAGCCTACTCTGCCTTATAACAGCTGGGGCTGCTAGCTAATCCTTTCACCCTCTTCCAGAACTGTTACTGTAGCTAGCTAGCTACAAATGCATTTTGAGTTACAACAATACATACACTACATTTCCAAAAGTATGTGGACACCTGCTTGTCGAACATCTCATTCCAAAATCATGGGAATTAATATGGAGTTGGTCCCCCCTTTGTTGCGATAACAGCTTCCACTCTTCTGGGAAGGCTTTCCACTAGATGTTGGAATATTGCTGCGGGACTTGCTTCCATTCAGCCACAACAGCTTTAGTGAGGTAGGGCACTGATGTTGGGCGATTAAACCTGGCTCACAGTCGGCGTTCCAATTCATCCCAAAGGTGTTGAGGTCAGGGCTCAGTGCAGGCCAGTCAAGTTCTTCCACAACGATCTCGACAAACCATTTCTGTATGTACCTGGGGGCATTGCAAGGGGGCTTTGCCATGTGAAAACAGGAAAGGGCCTTCGCTAAAGTTGGAAGCACAGAATCGTCTAGAATGTCATTGTATGCTGTAGCATTAAGATTTCCCTTCACTGGCACTAAGGGGCTTCGCCCAAGCAATAAAAAACAGGCCCAGACCATTATTCCTCCTGCACCAAACTATGCATTGGGTTAGGTAGCGTTCTCCCAGCATTCGCCAAACCCAGATTCGTCCGTCAGACTGCCAGATGGTAAAGCGTGATTCATCACTCCACAGAACATGTTTCCACTTCTCCAGAGTCCAATGGTGGCAAGCTTTACACCACTCCAGCCAACGCTTGGTATTGCGTATGGTGATCTTTGGCTTGTGTGCGGCTACCACTTCAGCCATGCAAACCCATTTCATGAAGCTCCCAACTAACAGTTCTTGTGCAGTTTGGAACGCGGTAATGAGAGTTGCAACCAAGGACAGATGATCTTTGCACGCTACGAACTTCAGAACTCGGCGGTCCCGTTCTGTGACCTTGTGTGGCCTACCACTTTGCCGCTTAGCCATTGCTGCTCCTAGACGTTTCAACTTCACAATAACAGCACTTACAGTTGACCGGGGCAGCTCTAGCAGGGCAGAAATTTGACCAACAGACTTGTTGGAAAGGTGGCATCCTATGACGGTGCCACATTGAAAGTCACTGAGCCTTCAGTAAGGCCATTCTACTGCCAATGTTTGTCAATGGAGATTGCATTGCTGTGTGGAGACCTTCAATGCTGCAGAAATTGTTTGGTACCCTTTGCAGAGCTGTGCCTCTCTGAGCTCTACAGACAATTCTTTCGAACTCATGGCTTTGTTTTTGCTCTGACATGCACTGTCAACTGTGGGACCTTATATAGACAGGTGTGTGCCTTTCCAAATCATGTCCAATCAATTGAATTTACCACAGGTGGACTCCAATCAAGTTGTAGAACCATCTCAGCACCTGAGCAGTTTCGAGTCTCATAGCAAAGGGTCTGAATACTAATGTAAATAAGGTATTTCTGTTTTTAATTTAATACATTTGCAGCAATTTCTAAAAACCTGTTTCACTTTGTCATTACGGGGTATTGTGTGTAGATTTATCAGGGGAAAAAATAATTTAATCCATTTTAGAACAAGGCTGTAACGTAATGTGGTGTGGATGTAATGTGGACAAGGTCAAGGGGTCTGAATACTTGCTGAATGCACTGTTTATCAAAATATCAAATTACTTTATTCTTGCTATGTAACTACTGCAAAAAATTAATAACTAACAAAGTGACATGTATGTAAAATGTTTGTAGATATTACATGTAACTGTCACAGTGCGGAAATACGGAACCAAGCACAGAGCTGTTGTGGAGCGACATCCCTTTTATTAACGATATTTAAACAACAACCGAAAACAAAGGAGAGGTAGCGACCGTGAACTGGAGTGTACATAAACGAATGAATAACACACACAAGAATCCACACCCAGGTGACACACAGTGGAACTTAAATAGAATCCCCAATTAGAGACAACACAAGACAGCTGCCTCTAATTGAGGATCAACCAAAACCCAACACCCACCCTGTGATTGTCAGGACCTGACTGTGGCCAGACCTGGCCTCAGTCAGGCCCTTACAGTAACAACAAAATAAAAAGCTGTAAAGTTTATTTTTGGATGGGCCAAATAAAACAATTTTTAAAAACAATAAAATAACTATTGGCCTATAGCAAATGCAGCATATGGCATACATTTTTCACATGCAAATATCACTTTTCGGTAGTACTCAAACCACGGCATTCCACGAGAGCAGCGCAACAGAGTAGGATAATACAGTGCCTTCAGAAAGTATTCACACCCCTTGACTTTTCCCACGTTTTGTTGTGTTACAGCCTGTGTTACATGCACACACTGTGTGCAATTAAGGGGAATGTAATCTAAAAGTACATTCCTGATTACAAATTTGAACAAGAAACTAACAGATTACATTTAGAAAGTAACCTGCCCAACCCTGATTATGACAAGTTTGTTTGAACTTTACTATTAGCCCAGTTTTTCCATAAAGTTTGATTGTACCATCAAAGGAGCATTTATGCTATTTACCTCAGCTGATAGCCTGATCTACTAAAGATTTTCAACCACTCTTGGTGGAGCATGGAAAACTGTTGCTATATTCTCAATGGATTTTTTTTTGTTTTGTTGAACTTTGATCTTCCTACAAGAGCAGCTCAATATTGTTTGTATTAGGATTGATTCGCTCCTAATTCCATGCACCTTGGTTAAATTGCAATGACTAGCGACAGTATACTTTTCCATTTGCATGTATCCTTGTAGCCTGATGCAAATCTATACTGACTATTTCTTAATACACCCTCTCCTCTGTCCTCAGGTACATGGCCATCGTCCATCCTCTGAGGCCTCGTATGAAGTACAAGACGGCCAACTGTATGATTACTGGTGTCTGGGTCGTACCCATCCTCATCTCCATCCCCTCTGCCTACTTTGCCTCTGAGACCATGTACCCTCATGGCGGTGCCAGCGCTTCTCAGAACACCCACAAGACCTTCTGTGCCCAGATCTGGCCTGTGGACCAGCAGGCCTACTACCGCTCCTACTTCCTGTTTATATTTGCCTTGGAGTTCCTTGGGCCCGTTTTTGTCATGGCGATATGTTACACACGGATCTCCCGTGAGCTCTGGTTCAAGAGCGTCCCGGGCTTCCAGACGGAGCAGATCCGGAAAAGGTTGCGTTGTCGGCGGAAGACAGTCATTGTCCTGATCGGGATCCTGACAGCATACATTCTGTGCTGGGCACCATATTACAGTTTCACAATCCTACGCGACTTCCACCCGACGCTCATCTCCCGCCAGAGGAACTCCCTGGTGGCTTTCTACATTATTGAGTGCATCGCCATGAGCAACAGCATGATAAACACATTCTGCTTTGTCAGTGTCAAGAACAACACGGTCAGGTACCTGAAAAGAATTGTGCTGCTGCACTGGAGGTCCACCTACACTCCAAGTAAGACCGTGGACGAGACAGACATCCGGACGTCCTCCATGCCCGTGACCGAGGAGGTCGAATGCATTCGCCTGAGATGAATGAGGAGACGCCATTTTGAAACATTCATACATGGTTTTCAGATGTTCGTGTTCCATCTGAAACTTGAGACGGAATATCAGAGGTTCACAGATCCATGATGATTAAAGATATTGTGATGTTGTCATGGAGATGTATTTGAGTTGGTGTTTTGGCATAACAGAAACTTCAAAGAAGCTAATGTTAATATTGTTTTGTGACATCCTCACACCATCTCAGTCATAACATACACAGTATTGTTGAAAAGGGATATTTCACTTCCTGTTTCGGCAGCATGCAGTGAGCACACGAGTCAGCCAGCTTCTCTGTAAGAAGAAAAGCGATATCTTCTCCTCTATTCTTGAGCAAGGCATTTAACCTTAACTTGCTCCAGGGGCTGACCTTGTAGGTAGCCCGTCATTGTAAATAAGAATTTGTTCTTAACTGACTTGCCTAGTTAAATAAAGGTTAAAAAAAGAAAAAACTCTGCTCAAAATTGCAGCAATTAATCTACTGAACAAATAGCCCACAAGCCATCAGTGCATATCCTGAAAACTAATAACAAACTTTGGGTGTTGATTTTCTCTAAACAGCTGATCAGTGACACTTTCGTTTGAACAAGCTCTGCTGCACTCAATTCTGAGATTGGCTGCACAAGTTGGATATTGTTGCAAAGCTCAGAATCTCACCTTTTCAACAATATACAGTGGGGAGAACAAGTATTTGATACACTGCCGATTTTGCAGGTTTTCCCACTTACAAAGCATGTAGAAGTCTGTAATTTTTATCATAGGTACTCTTCAACTGTGAGTGACGGAATCTAAAACTAAAATCCAGAAAATCCCATTGTATGATTTTTAAGTAATTAATTTGCATTTTATTGCATGACATAAGTATTTGATACATCAGAAAAGCAGAACTTAATATTTGGTACAGAAACCTTTGTTTGCAATTACAGAGATCATACGTTTCCTGTAGTTCTTGACCAGGTTTGCACACACTGTAGCAGGGATTTTGTCCCACTCCTCCATACAGACCTTCTCCAGATCCTTCAGGTTTCGGGGCTGTCGCTGGGCAATACGGACTTTCAGCTCCCTCCAAAGATTTTCTATTGGGTTCAGGTCTGGAGACTGGCTAGGCCACTCCAGGACCTTGAGATGCTTCTTACGGAGCCACTCCTTAGTTGCCCTGGCTGTGTGTTTCGGGTCGTTGTCATGCTGGAAGACCCAGCCACGACTCATCTTCAATGCTCTTACTGAGGGAAGGAGGTTGTTGGCCAAGATCTCGCGATACATTGCCCCATCCATCCTCCCCTCAATACGGTGCAGTCGTCCTGTCCCCTTTGCAGAAAAGCATCCCCAAAAAATGATGTTTCCACCTCCATGCTTCACGGTTGGGATGGTGTTCTTCTTCCTCCAAACACGGCGAGTGGAGTTTAGACCAAAAAGCTCTATTTTTGTCTCATCAGACCACACGACCTTCTCCCATTCCTCCTCTGGATCATCCAGATGGTCATTGGCAAACTTCAGACGGGCCTGGACATGCGCTGGCTTGAGCAGGGGGACCTTGCGTGCGCTGCAGGATTTTAATCCATGACGGCGTAGTGTGTTACTAATGGTTTTCTTTGAGACTGTGGTCCCAGCTCTCTTCAGGTCATTGACCAGGTCCTGCCGTGTAGTTCTGGGCTGATCCCTCACCTTCCTCATGATCATTGATGCCCCACGAGGTGAGATCTTGCATGGTGCCCCAGACCGAGGGAGATTGACCGTCATCTTGAACTTCTTCCATTTTCTAATAATTGCGCCAACAGTTGTTGCCTTCTCACCAAGCTGCTTGCCTATTGTCCTGTAGCCCAGCCCAGCCTTGGGCAGGTCTACAATTTTATCCCTGATGTCCTTACACAGCTCTCTGGTCTTGGCCATTGTGGAGAGGTTGGAGTCTGTTTGATTGAGTGTGTGGACAGGTGTCTTTTATACAGGTAACGAGTTCAAACAGGTGCAGTTAATACAGGTAATGAGTGGAGAACAGCAGGGCTTCTTAAAGAAAAACTAACAGGTCTGTGAGAGCCAGAATTCTTACTGGTTGGTAGGTGATCAAATACTTATGTCATGCAATAAAATGCAAATTAATTATTTAAAAATCATACAATGTGATTTTCTGGATTTTTGTTTTAGATTCCGTCACTCACAGTTGAAGTGTACCTATGATAAAAATTACAGACCTCTACATGCTTTGTATGTAGGAAAACCTGCAAAATCGGGAGTGTATCAAATACTTGTTCTCCCCACTGTATGTATATATATATATATATTCTTTTAATATTTTTTTTATTTAACCTTTATTTAACTAGGCAAGTCAGTTAAGAACAAATTCTTGTTTACAACGACGGCCTACCAAAAGGCAAAAGACCTCCTGCGGGGACGGGGGCTGGGATTAAAAATAAAAATAAATATAAATAAATAAAAATAAATAAAATATAGGACCAAACACACACCACGACAAGAGAGACAAAACAACTCTACCTAAAGAGAGACCTAAGACAACAACGTAGCAAGGCAACAACATATGACAACACAGCATGGTAGCAACATAACATGGCAGCAGCACAAAACATGGTACAAACAATATTGGGCACAGACAACAGCACAAAGGGCAAGAAGGAAGAGATGACAATACATCACGCAAAGCAGCCACAACTGTCAGTAAGAGTGTCCATGATTGAGTCTTATATATATATAGTATATAGAGTATATATATATATATATACACACTCCCGGTCAAAAGTTTGGAATATTACTCATTCAAGGGTTTTTCTTTATTTGCACTATTTTGTACATTGTAGAATAAAAGTGAAGACATCAAAACTATGACATAACACATACGGAATCATGTAGTAACCAGAAAAGTGTTAAACAAA
This sequence comes from Thymallus thymallus, assembly GCA_023634145.1. Taxonomy (NCBI): domain Eukaryota; kingdom Metazoa; phylum Chordata; class Actinopteri; order Salmoniformes; family Salmonidae; genus Thymallus; species Thymallus thymallus. Next base: position 17,573,185 of record CM042389.1, on the reverse strand, counting down.
AAAATTTTATTTTATAATTGAGATTCTTCAAATAGCCACCCTTTGCCTTGATGACAGCTTTGCACACTCTTGGCAATCTCCTTACTCATTGCATATTATATTAGGAGATAGATGCTAAGCAGCTCGCTATGCTGCAGCCCTGCATCTGTCCAGGGTGGGACCAATTATGTATATAAACCCTGGATTGCTGATGCTATATATTGACCATTGAGAGGCTTTGAAGCCGCTGGTCGATCGGCCTCTTTGGCACTCCACAGCAGGAGCAGTCCTCCATAGGAATACATGTATTTCAATTAAATTGGACCCAATTACATGTATTCAATTATTTTTCTGTTATAGTGGTGACAGTAACATTAGTAATTACACTCTTAGAAAAAAGGGTTCCAAAAGGTTTCTTCGGCTGTCCCCATAGGAAAAAACTTTTTGGGTTTTGATAGAACCCTCTTTAGAAAGGATTCTACAAGGAACTCAAAATGTTCTAGATAGCACCTTTTTTCTAGGAGTGTATTTAGAAACACCCAGATTTGAAATTATTGATATATCTTAAACTCCAGTCATTGAAAAGGTTACCAATGAGTTGAAAATAATAATAATACACTTACTTCCTATTTCCCTTAGAGGCGTTAATGTCCTCAAAATATCAATTTTACCAACATTTCTTTATTTGTTTAAGGAATCTTCCAACTTCACATCCAGGTCCTGTATCATCCATATAAGGCGGGTGGTCTGAACTTATTTAACCTATAACTTTACTATTGGACAGCCCAAATCTCCCAAGTTAAGCAATGGTTTTCAAACTGATTATGTTCTTGGGCAAGACTAGAATCCTTTGACATCTTCCCATATGAGTTGAAATATCTGCCCTCCTTTGAGGAGGATGATACTTTTTTTCTTTTAACCATGTACATAAGAAATTCTGTATTCCGTCGGCTCATTTGTTTCGATTTATGGTCCAATTGAAACAGGGTTCTCTTATTGAACCCACATCTTCTTAACTAGATGTCTTACTGAACAATGGTGAAAAAAACTGTCAAGTGTATTTCTAAGGTTCACAAATTGTTGTTAGATCACATGCCAATAGAGACAGATGTTACTAGACACAAATGGGAACAATAACTACAGGTAGAAATAAACAGGGAGGACTGGTCTTATATACTATATGTTTGAAAGCCCACAAATGCTCATACACAAACACAAAAAAATTTAAACCATTCACAGAGTTCACTATATACCAGAAAACCGCATTAACTAAATTAATGCTGAAATGTATTTTCTGTGCTGGCGCTGTAAGAGGCAAAATCTTCAGTGTTTTGAACATGCATTTTTATCTCAATGTTTTGGAAATTTGTGATCGATACAATTTCATTATGTTTACCGATTTACTGTTTATGCCCCTCTTGCCTCGCTTGTGTCTGATTGGCACTAGTGAACTATTGTAGATCCATGGAATAAGTATTAGAAAGAAATATTCCAAGGTCTCAGTCAAAGGCAGAAGAGATTTATTCACAAATATTTGGCATGCCCATAATAATAATTGTGGACGTTTATATTAACTTCAATTATTTGTTGTTTTTATTTTGGGTTATTTGATTGTTTGTCTGTATGTATTGTTGCACATCTTGGTACTGTACATGTGTGTACTTCTAAACTTGTAAATGTAGCTACAAATAACAGAACAAATATAATTTTTTATTCAATTACTGTAACTGTATTGTGATTTGATTGTTTCTTCTTCTTTTAGAAATGCAAATAAACACATACAAAGTGATATTTCTATTGTATATCCGATCCGATTGTACAAAAGCAGCTTCTGTTACTATGTTACCCATGTATGATGTATTTTTAAGTGGCGTTGTACCATTTGTACTGTTATGCTACTTGTAGATTTTGGTGTATTCTCTAGGGTAGGATCTGAATCTGTGAAGAAGTTATCTTATAGTGCTGTTCACTGCATTGAACGCGTAAGTAATTGATAAAACTTTTGTTTTCTATATTTTGTAGTGGTATTTGATCTGATTGAAATGAATTCCACAAGAATTTCAAAAGAATTTCTGTGAACAAACAAACTTCTCTCATCAACAGTCTAATGTGAACATTGTTGTCCTGAATTAAAAATGTCATTATTTTGTATTTATTATCTCTCGCACATTACTTGCTAACAAACAACAGACCACAGAGCTTAGCTGTTATCTTTAAAGAACAGGTCGAAGGAGACTCACAGCACCAACAGTTGTAATACTTTTGGAAAACCAACTAGCTCTCACAGTCACATAAGAATTAAACATTCATCCATGTTTCTCAAACGTCAAATTTCAAGGTGTTTAAAGTTAGGTTTAGGCATTGACTCCAAATTCTTAAGGTTAGTTAATGTTAATCTTAAAGTTAGGCATTAATTCCGAAAGGTTAAGTTAAGGGTTAAGGTTTGGAATAGACTTAAAAGAAAGATCATATCCTGACATCCTCAGACACGGATGGACATCGAATACTGACTTGAATCACGGGTGACCTGGCTGTAGATAACTCACGAGGATAACATTTGATCCTTTTAAAATTGCAAAATGCATTGTTGTTTTTTTGTTGTTGTGTTTTTGTTATAAGGAATATATATGTTTGTGCTTGTTTTCTTGTCTGTGAGTGCACGTACAGTAAATAAAACATGGGAGTAAAAAAAAAAACGGTCTCCTTATTTTACATAGGTGAGTTGTGATTATTTGTGCTCTTGATTGGATTCCATGATCCATGGAGATCTGACACAACTAGCTACCCAGTTTGTTTACACCATACTATAGGGAGAAAGATTGACAGGAAATAAGGCTCGCTCACTCCCTCAGCACCCAGTGAATAGTTGATCTAAAACCAGAAATGGGACATGGGAACATATGCAGAAAACATTGGTGGAGAACTGTGAAGTCGAGGACCATACAGTAAATGTACAGTGCCTCCGGAAAGTATTCAGACCCCTTTACTATTTCCCAAAAAATGTACGTTTACAACCTTATTCTCAAATGGATTAAATAAAAATAAATCCTCAGCAATCTACACTACCGTTCAAATGTTTGGGGTCACTTAGGAATGTCCTTGTTTTTGAAAGAAACACACATTTATTGTCCATTAAAATAGCATCATTTTGATCTTCCTCTGTCCAGTGTCTGTGTTCTTTTGCCCTTAATTTTTTTTTTATTGGCCAGTCTTATATACAGCTTTTTCTTTGCAACTCTGCCTAGAAGGCCAGCATCCCGGAGTCACCTCTTCACTGTTGATGGTGTTTTGCGGGTACTATTTAATGAAGCTGCCAGTTGAGGACTTGTGAGGCATCTGTTTCTCAAACTAGACACTCTAATGTACTTGTCCTCTTGCTCAGTTGTGCACCAGGGCCTCCCACTCCCCTTTCTATTCTGGCCTTTTTGAGCTTGTAATCGAACCCACAAATGCAGATGCTCCAGATACTCAACTAGTCTAAAGAAGGCCAATTGTGCTAACATAATTGCAAAATGGTTTTCTACACTATTTCTGATCAATTTGATGTTATTTTAATGTACAAAAAATATGCTTGTTATGAGATTTGTTATGGGACTCGAAATTGAGCTCAAGTGCATCCTGTTTCCATTGATCATTCTTAAGATGTTTCTACAACTTGATTGGAGTCCACCTGTGGTAAATTTAATTGATTTTACATAATGTCAAAAGGCACACAACAGTCTATATAAGGTCCCACAGTTGACAGTGCATGTCAGAGCAAAAACCAAGCCATGAGGTCGAAGGAATTGTTCGGAACAAGTCTCTGAATGTCCTTGAGTGGCCCAGCCAGAGCCCGGACTTGATCCCGATCTAACATTTCTGGAGATACCTGAAAATAGCTGTGCAGCAACGCTCAACATCCAACCTGACAGAGCTTGAGAGAATCTGCAGAGAAGAATGGGAGAAACTCCTTAAATACAGGTGTGCCAAGCTTGTAGCGTCATACCCAAGAAGACTTGAGGCTGTAATCGCTGCCAAAGGTGCTTCAACAAAGTACTGAGTAAAGGGTCTGAATACTTATGTTAATTGTTAATGTAATATTACATTTTTTATTTTAAATGAATTAGCAAACATTTCTAAAAACCTGTTTTTGCTTTGTCAAAATGGGGTGTTTTGTGTAGATTGATGAGAAAAAAAACGATTTAATACATTTTAGAATAAGGCTGTAACGTAATTTATTTTTGAAAAAGTCAAGGGTCTGAATACTTTTCGAATGCACTGTATACTAAAGGTGCTGCACAGCTACCATCATGATAAAGAAAATGGGAGCGTGTAATTGGCATGCTGACTGCAGGAATTTCTTCTAGCCTAATTTTCTAGACATCAATGTACATCAACAGTTTTAGACGACACTGCAGAACACCCGCCATATGCACACATACTCAGCTGTAGGGCTTACAAGACCCTAATTTCATAAAATGTTCAAGACATCAATGTTGTCACGCCTGCTCCCGCTCTCCCTCCCTGGCACTCGAGGCCGCCTGGATGCCCTGCATAACGCACTCCTGCCACCATCATTACACACACCTGCTTCCCTCGTCACGCTCATCAGAGATTATTGGACTCACCTGGACTCAATCACATGTTAATACCTTCCCTATATCTGTCTGTTCCCCAGCTCTGTTCCCTGCTGCTGCATTAATTGTCATTATGTTACCCAGTTCCGGCGCTGTTCCGGTCCTGTCCTGTTCCATGTCTGCGTTATTAAATGTGGACTCCCCGTACCTGCTTCTCTACTTGAGCGTCGGTCCTTTCAAATGTAGCAGTAGAACAAATATCACAATATATTAAGAACACTGGTTGATGACTGTGGAGCTCAATATTATTCTGACCATGGCCCATTCAGCAAGCTTATCCTATTTTTAAGGTCTAATAGGACATTTAACTTAATATTGTCAGTGTGAATTAAGGCTGTCTTATCCCACTCAGCTAAATTCTGTTCTAACATGATTCTGGCCATTTCAGTGTCTCTTATGTGTGTGTATGTAACATTTTGTTAATCACAAACCTAAAGTATGCACAAGCTCATTAGACATCAGTTGGTTTGTTTGATATGCATGTGCACAATCTAATTAGAGAAGACATATTTCATGGCATAATAACCCAGTTTGTGCATTTGGTTCCTTTGAAGTTTTCTGAATGTGTGTTTTTGGTTTCTAATTGGTTCTGGGAGTGAAGCCCTTAAATGACAACTGAATGCAAAAAAACAACATCTCTGGTTAAAATTCTGCCTTTGTGGTATTGATATTAGTCAGAAACATTTATCCCTGCGCCAAAATTAACTTAAAAGTGTAAGGACAATTTTGGTCATAAAGTTAGTAAATTCCAAAACAGAGTTTTGTGAGATTTGTGTAACTGAGGTCGTCACAACCTACATGAGGGTTGGGTTTGGATTACAATCATGCCCACTTGCCCACTAACATGGGATTGTAACGCCTAGGGAGAATTGTCATGCACGGAGAAACAGCTTCTCTGATTGCACTCTATCCAATCATAAAAGCAGAACCTCCAGACAGTGAGACAGACCTGCCCATTACATAGCGCCTAAGACTCAGGCTTGTTTACATAAGACAACACGTCGCCAATGTTATTTTGAAAGAACACTTGACCCCTAAGCCCTTTATGATGTGGCCACTTGCTGATGTGTTTGATAGTGATCGCTCAAATATGTCACTCTTTTAGGGGAAATGAGAACTGAGACGATGCGCACTTGCATCCCAACTGCCACTTGTCAATATTCCAAAATTCTAAACCCATTCACGATCATTGTGTCCCGCCCTGACCTGTTTTGTAACATGATTCACTATGAAACACTGCTAGACAGATGCACACTCTGGTAGTAGATAGTAAAAAATGTGTAAAAATAAAACACACATGTCGCCACTCACCAGTGATTTAGCTAACATGGCCTGCCTGCTCAATGTGCCTGCTAGCTACTACTAGCTAGCTTCATTGACAAACACAGAGATGGAATTTTAGTCCAGTGTGAAACTGCCATATCAGTAATATGGCAAATTCCAAGGTCCTCTGATAATACTTATCCTGTGCGAATCATCATCCCTGTGTTTTGAGGGATATTATAGAGTTTAACAGGTGCTACACCCAGTTTGGGTAAGAACATAGGAACAAATTGATGCTTCAAATAAAGTGCTATGGACCTAGCCTACAGATGAATGATCTGTTTTGTCACATATCAACTTTCTTAGTGCCACATTTCTCTTTTAAAAGATAAAGTGGACAATATTGTGCCAATTAATTTATAAATTGCCAAATACGTCAGGTAATTAAATGTCTTCATAAGTTACAGTTCATGGTTCTTATTGATATGCATTATTATTTTGACTTTCTCCGAACTGAAGGCCATTAGGCCATTATTAGGCAATCCCTAGACATGTGAAATATCTTGACGCCTAAAAGAGCCTCCAGGCTTCCATTATAACAATCAAGTTTGAATGAGGGAAAAAAAATATTACAGGGGCAGTTTGGTAGAACTAATCACGACCAAATCAACCAGTGTAAAAACGGACATAGGCTAATAATTACATAAGTAACATTCTATAGTAATACTAGTCCCATTCGAATAGGGCTATAGCTAGCTAGCTAGCTAGCTAGTGATATTGGACACCGATAAACAGCATGTAGCTTGTAGTTAATTTCTGATAGTTTGATAGCTTGCAGTTGATGAAGTTGTAGACATGTTCTCATAAATCAGTCCTGAGCGCAGACAGCAGAAGCTGACTCGATACTGTCTGCAGTGCACTGACTTGTTTTTCATGCACATTTTTTTACTTGAGAAATACTGCACCAAACACCTTAGCTAAATGTAAAATTCTGCTACTAAAGCCATATTCACACAAGATTAGTTTAACTGAGGGAGATAGGGTTATATAATTATGTGCATGAGCACAAATCACATCCGTCTCATCTGAATCTGCCATCTCCCTGTGTTTAGAGAGAAATGTCTGTGTTTGAAAGGTTTTGCTCACATTTTTAGCAAGCAAACAATAACTATTCCATACATTTCTATTTAAAAACAAAGTTCTGCACATAGTCTATATATGAAACACCTACATGTATAACATTTCAAAGTGAATGCGTCTTGATGTATTTTAGATTAATGCTGACTATTTTGAGGAAGTGGTAGTGGCTATGTTGTTGCTACAGTGACTCAAGAGGGACAAACAACAATAACTACCAGGGTACCATATAGCAAACATAACACTCCGACATTGAACCACACTGCCTAAGACCCAAATCTTGTTTTTCTTAATAAGCCGCAGAAAAGCCCAGGCAAAATCGGTGAGTTCAGCAGCCCCGCAAAACACAAATCATATATATTTGGGGGAGAACATTCTTTACAGTGCATTCAGAAAGTATTCAGACCCCTTTTTTTTACATTACAGATTTATTCTAAAATTTATTAAATTTATGTTTTCCTCATCAATCTACACACAATTCCCCATAATGACAAAGTGAAAACAGGGTTTTAGACATTTGTGCAAAGATAAGTATTCAGGCTCTTTGCTATGAGACTCGAAATTGAGCTCAGGTGCATCCTGTTTCCATTGATCATCCTTGATGTTTATACAACTTGATTGGAGTCCTGTGGTAAATTCAATTGATTGGACATGATTTAGAAAGGCACACACCTGTCAATATAAGGTCCCACAGTTTAGTGATGGAATGAGTGATGGAATCTAAAACAAAAATCCAGAAAATCCCATTGTATGATTTTTAAGTAATTAATTTGCATTTTATTGCATGAAATAAGTATTTGATACATCAGAAAAGCAGAACTTAATATTTGGTACAGAAACCTTTGTTTGCAATTACAGAGATCATATGTTTCCTGTAGTTCTTGACCAGGTTTGCACACACTGCAGCAGGGATTTTGGCCCACTCCTCCATACAGACCTTCTCCAGATCCTTCAGGTTTCGGGGCTGTCGCTGGGCAATACGGACTTTCAGCTCCCACCAAAGATTTTCTATTGGGTTCAGGTCTGGAGACTGGCTAGGCCACTCCAGGACCTTGAGATGCTTCTTACAGAGCCACTCCTTAGTTGCCCTGGCTGTGTGTTTCGGGTCGTTGTCATGCTGGAAGACCCAGCCACGACCCATCTTCAATGCTCTTACTGAGGGAAGGAGGTTGTTGGCCAAGATCTCGCGATACATGGCCCCATCCATCCTCCCCTCAATACGGTGCAGTCGTCCTGTCCCCTTTGCAGAAAAGCATCCCCAAAGAATGATGTTTCCACCTCCATGCTTCACGGTTGGGATGGTGTTCTTGGGGTTGTACTCATCCTTCTTCTTCCTCCAAACACGGCGAGTGGAGTTTAGACCAAAAAGCTCTATTTTTGTCTCATCAGACCACATGACCTTCTCCCATTCCTCCTCTGGATCATCCAGATGGTCATTGGCAAACCTCACACGGGCCTGGACATGCGCTGGCTTGAGCAGGGGGACCTTGCGTGCGCTGCAGGATTTTAATCCATGACAGCGTAGTGTGTTACTAATGGTTTTCTTTGAGACTGTGGTCCCAGCTCTCTTCAGGTCATTGACCATGTCCTGCCGTGTAGTTTTGGGCTGATCCCTCACCTTCCTCATGATCATTGATGCCCCACGAGGTGAGATCTTGCATGGTGCCCCAGACCGAGGGAGATTGACCGTCATCTTGAACTTCTTCCATTTTCTAATAATTGCGGCAACAGTTGTTGCCTTCTCACCAAGCTGCTTGCCTATTGTCCTGTAGCCCATCCCAGCCTTGTGCAGGTCTATAATTTTATCCCTGATGTCCTTACACAGCTCTCTGGTCTTGGCCATTGTGGAGAGGTTGGAGGTTTGATTGAGTGTGTGGACAGGTGTCTTTTATACAGGTAACGAGTTCAAACAGGTGCAGTTAATACAGGTAATGAGTGGAGAACAGGAGGGCTTCTTAAAACTAACAGGTCTGTGAGAGCCGGAATTCTTACTGGTTGGTAGGTGATCAAATACTTATGTCATGCAATAAAATGCAAATTCATTATTTAAAAATCATACAATGTGATTTTCTGGATTTTTGTTTTAGATTCCGTCACTCACAGTTGAAGTGTACCTATGATAAAAATTACAGACCTCTACATGCTTTGTAAGTGGGAAAACCTGCAAAATCGGCAGTGTATCAAATACTTGTTCTCCCCACTGTATGTGGTAGTAGAGTAGGGGCCTGAGGGCACACACTTAATATGTTGTGAAATCTGTTGTAAATGTATTGTAAAGTTTTTTAAAAAATGTATAACTCCCTTAATGTTGCTGTACCCCAGGAAGAGTAATAAATACAAATGCATTTTAAGAACGTTCCTAGAATATTACCAAAACCGATATTTAAATTTACCCATGGGTGAACTTAAAGGAGTTTCTGTAAAAGTAATGAAATACCAAGAAAATTATGTCATTTTTTTTGTCAAGTTCCTTAAATGTACTCAAAATGGTGACTAAAAGCCAAGCAACTATCCTGCAATATTCCCAGAAAGTTGTGGGAAGTAAGCATAAGGCAACCATGCTCTAAGCAACATAAGGTTCTTAGAATATTTTGTGATAGCTGGGAAATACATTGGCACTACTGCTTAATCATTATAATAGCCGTGCCACATGTCATGTGACCTCTGAATTAGAGTACACCACAACGGCTGGACAAGCATCTTCCGGGTGAGACTGCTGCAAGTATATTGAAACAACAAGGCTAATTTCACGTGGCAATATGTATCATTTTCATCCTGAACGGCTACACCGTGCACTTCAGACTAAGAAATGAGAACCAATCAGACAAAAAATAAATGGAAACTGAATCAAATCATTGGCACAGTGGGTTGAGCCAGATGAGACCTGTAAATGAGAGGCAATCAAGATATTCAATGATATTCCAGCGCAAACTCTTTTTACGAGGTGGCAGCACATTTAAGGCAATATTTATGGAGATGAGGTGGTTCACTGAACTTCTTGCATGATGAGAACCCTTGCTACCCAGCAAACTGGGATCATTCCCAGAACATTAGCTAAGATTTGCATTACATTCGAGTTAGTATTTTATCTAACATTAGGATAACATCCCAAAAACATAAAAATACTCTTTTTGGATTTTCAAAACTTATACATTTGAAATAAAATATCCTTTGAATGTTATCCTTACATTCACTAAAATGTTCCCAGCAAACAAAAATTGGTTCTCTGAAAGTTCCCAGAACATTCGGTAGGTTGCGGCAAATGTTCTCATAACATAAAACTATCCAGTTGTGCTGATGATTATACAATTTTGTATAAAACAATCGCCTGATGTTTCAAGAACGTTCACAGAACACATTTCGTCTGTTCATTCAATGGTTCATGAAAAGAACACCCTCCCTACAATCAAAGATGAGAGAGGTTTGATAATGATGAAGTTGCTTTGCTGCCTCTGGTACTGGGGTCCTTGAATGTGTGCAAGGCATCATGAAATGCACAGAATATCAAGTGTTTTGGAGCCCAATTTTGGAGCCCAAAAACTGGGTCTCCATTGAAGGTTGTGGGTCTTCCAGTGGAACAATGACTCCAAACACACATTAAAAAACACCCAGGAATTGTTCAAGAAGAGTCCAGATCTGAATGAATCACATCCAAAACATATGGTAAGATCTGAAAATGGCAGTTGGTGGAGGGCACCCCTCAAACATTGAAGAGTTACAGCAGTTTGCTGCTGAAAAAGGGGCCAAATTGAAAGGTGCAACCAAGTCCTAGCTGAGTGCCAATAATTTTGTCAATGCAATTTGCTATATTTTCTAAATCAATGTAAAATTAAGTTAAAAATCCAATAACAAGGTGTGTTTACCAAGGTCTAAATGTAAACTTATTTTAGTAGAAATAGTTAATTATTAGGAAAAGTGCAAGGGTGCCAATATATTTGGACATAACTGTATTGGCCTGGCCTGGTTTTGATCATGTCCCCTTATCTTTGATGATTCTAATGAGGTCATAGTGACAGTAGATGATCACCACTCCAGCAGTAGAGATGAGCTATGAGAGGACCTTCTTGGAAAAAAATGGTTTAACAAGGGTCTCACTAGGGAGTTAAATGGTTAACCATGGGCTGGATATGACCAATGATGTACAGTATATACAGCGGGTGAAATAAGTATTGAACACGTCACCATTTCTCAGTAAATATATTTCCAAAGGTGCTATTGACATGACATTTTCACCAGATGTTGGTAACAACCCAAGTAATCCATACATACAAAAAAATAAATAATAATAAGTTCAGAAATTAAGTTGTGTAATAATGTGAAATGACACAGGGAAAAAGTATTGAACACATGAAGAAAGGGAGGTTCAAAAAGGCATGGAAAGCCAAGACTGTCACGTTCGGGTGTGTAGAGAGACCAAGGCGCAGCGTATCGATAGTTCGACATATTTATTGAACTAACAGACGAACTATACAAAATAACAAATGATAATAATAAAGACACACGTAGCACGACACGAGACAATATACAACAATGAACCACGCCAACGGAGTGGAACACAGACATATAAGTAAGATCCCTAATTAGAGGTAATGCATAGCAGCTGCCTCTAATTAGGGATCCCACACACACACACACCAGACAGAAATAGAAATGATAGATCTGCCAGACTCTGACCATAGAAATATAGAGAAGCAAAGCTTCTCTATGGCCAGAGCCTGACAGTACCCCCCCCCAAAGGCGCGGACTCCCGGCCGCAAGAAAAATAAACACAAAAACATGAGGGAAGGGTCAGGGAGGGAAAAACCTCAAACATAAACCATCGCCGGTGGCGGTTCCGGCCCCGGCGAAGTGGATGTCTTCCTCCTCATTTCTATTGGGCCCGGTGTGGCTGGCGATTCAGGCCATTTCAAGGGGCAACCCACCGGTCCTGGAAATGACCATGGTGGGGCAAAAGGCTCAGGCCATGGAGCGGGGCAAATAACCGGGCTAGAACTGGGCACCGGTGTGGCAGGCGACTCCGGCCATATAAAGGGGCAACCCACCGGTCCTGGAAACAACAATGGTGGGGAAATAAGTTCAGGCCATGGAGCGGGGCAAATAACCGGGCCAGGACTGAGCACCGGTGTGGCAGGCGACTCCGGCCATATAATCGTCACGGAAGGTTCCGGGCTGTCGATCGTCACGGAAGGTTCCGGGCTGTCGATCGTCACGGAAGGTTCCGGGCTGTCGATCGTCACGGAAGGTTCCGGGCTGTCGATCGTCACGGAAGGTTCCGGGCTGTCGATCGTCACGGGAGGTTCCGGGCTGTCGAGCTCCGGGCTGTCGAGCGTCACGGGAGGCTCCGGGCTGTCGAGCGTCACGGGAGGCTCCGGGCTGTCGAGCGTCACGGGAGGTTCCGGGCTGTCGAGCTCCGGGCTGTCGAGCGTCACGGGAGGCTCCGGGCTGTCGAGCGTCACGGGAGGCTCCGGGCTGTCGACCGTCACGGGAGGCTCCGGGCTGTCGACCGTCACGGGAGGCTCCGGGCTGTCGACCATCACGGGAGGCTCCGGGCTGTCGACCATCACGGGAGGCTCCGGGCTGTCGACCATCACGGGAGGCTCCGGGATGATGAGGCGCACCGACGGTCTGGTGCGTGTAGCCGGCACTGGAGGTACCTGGCTGGGCACACGCACTGGAGGTCGAGTGCGAGGAGTCGGCACGGGACGTACCAGACTGGAGAGGCGCACTGGAGGCCTGGTGCGTGGAGCTGGCACTGGAGGTACCTGGCTGGGCACACGCACTGGAGGTCGAGTGCGGGGAGTCGGCACGGGACGTACCGGACTGGGGAGGCGCACTGGAGGCCTGGTGCGTGAAGCCGGAACTGGAGGAACCTGGCTATGCACACGCACTGGAGGTCGAGTGCGGGGAGTCGGCACGGGACGTACCGGACTGGGGAGGCGCACTGGAAGCCTGGTGCGTGAAGTCGGCACTGGTGGCACATGACTAATAACACGCACTTCAGGGCGAGTGCGGGGAGCAGGCACAGGACGTACCTGACTGGGAACGCGCACTGGTAGCCTGGTGCGTGGAGTCGGCACATGTGGCACAGGACTAATAACACGCACCTCAGGGCTAATGCGGGGAGCAGGCACAGGACGTACCTGACTGGGAACGCGCACTGGTAGCCTGGTGCGTGGAGTCGGCACATGTGGCACAGGACTAATAACACGCACCTCAGGGCTAGTGCGGGGAACAGGCACATGACGTACCGGACTGGAGAGGCGCACTGGAGTGTAGCAGACGGCCGGACCCAGACTGGGCACCGGTGAAGCGGACTGCTCTGACACTGGAGTGTAGCAGACGGCCTGACCCAGACTGGGCACCGATGGAACGGATTGTTCTGGCACTGGAGTTCTCACACGTGAAACCGGCATAGGACATACTGGAGTGGGGATGTACAATGGAGACTCGGCGCGGGATGTAGACAGTAAACGACCCGGACTGGGGATGCACACCGTGGGCACCTTTAACTCCAGCTCCCTCCGCTCGTTCTCACATTCTTCCCGATTACGCCTACACAGCTCCATAATGTCACAAAATACCCCCTTCAGGTATTCCTCTTCCTCCTTCTCCACCGTATTCCACATGGAGAGTGGTACTGGCTCGTCCTCCTCGTAGCCAGACCAACCCCATAGCCCCCCCCCGAAATTTTCTTGGGGTTGCCTACGGGCTCCGTTACCTCCGTTTACTCGATTACGCCGTTGTCTTCCTTTCTTCCTCTCCGTTTCTCCAGATTTTCGCTGCTTGGTCGGGTGGTGGTTCATTCTGTCACGTTCGGGTGTGTAGAGAGACCAAGGCGCAGCGTATCGATAGTTCGACATATTTATTGAACTAACAGACGAACTATACAAAATAACAAATGATAATAATAAAGACACACGTAGCACGACACGAGACAATATACAACAATGAACCACGCCAACGGAGTGGAACACAGACATATAAGTAAGATCCCTAATTAGAGGTAATGCATAGCAGCTGCCTCTAATTAGGGATCCCACACACACACACACCAGACAGAAATAGAAATGATAGATCTGCCAGACTCTGACCATAGAAATATAGAGAAGCAAAGCTTCTCTATGGCCAGAGCCTGACAAAGACAACAGCTGAAAACTATCAGTAATTAAAAAGCAATCCAGCCCCCTGTCAGTGCAAATTAATATCAGCTGGTTCAGTCCCAACTGATGGCCTACAAAAAGGTCTCATTGCCAAGGTGTCACACAAGACACATCTCATGATGGGTAAAAGCAAAGAGCTGTCTCAAGACCTTCGCAACCTAATTGTTGTGAAACATAATGATGGCATTGGTTATAGGCGCATTTCTAAGCTTCTGAATGTTCCAGTGAGCACTGTTGGGGCCATAATACGGAAGTGGAAAGACAATCATTTCACCATAAATTTGCCTCGACCAGGTGCTCCTCGCAAGATTTCTGACAGAGGAGTGAAAAGAATAATCAGAAGAGTTGTCCAAGAGCCAAGGACCACTTGTGGAGAGCTTCAAAAAGACCTGAAATTAGCAGGTACTGTTGTCTCAAAGAAAACATTAAGTAATGCACTCCACCGCCATGGCCTGTATGCACGCTCACCACGCAAGACTCCATTGCTGAAAAAAAAGCATGTTGAAGCTTGTTTAAAGTTTGCTGCACAACATTTGGAAAAGCCAGTGAAATACTGGGAGAATATAGTGTGGTCAGATGAGAGCAAAATTGAACTGTTTGGATGTCATAATACACACCATGTTTGGAGGAGAAATGGCACTGCACATCACCCTAAAAACACCATACCAACAGTGAAGTTTGGAGGTGGGAACATCATGGTGTGGGGCTGCTTTTCAGCAAATGGTACTGGCAAACTTCACATAATTGAAGGAAGGATGAATGGGCAAATTTACGAGGAGCACCTGGTCAAGGCAAATTTATGGTGAAATGATTGTCTTTCCACTTCCGTATTATGGTCCCAACAGTGCTCACTGGAACATTCAGAAGCTTAGAAATGCGCCTATAACCAATGCCCTCATTATGTTTTGCAACAATTAGGTTCGAATGTCTTGAGACAGCTCTTTGCTTTTACCCATCATGAGATGTGTCTTGTGTGACACCTTGGCAATGAGACCTTTTTGTAGGCCATCAGTTGGGACTGAACCAGCTGATATTAATTTGCACTTACAGGGGGCTGGATTGCTTTTTAATTACTGATAGTTTTCAGCTGTTGTCTTGGCTTTCCATGCTTTTTTGAACCTCCCTTTCTTCATGTGTTCAATACTTTTTCCCTGTGTCATTTCACATTATTACACATAACTTAATTTCTGAACTTATTTGTATTGGTTTCTTTGTATGTATGGATTACTTGGGTTGTTACATCTGGTGACACTTTCATGTCAATAGCACCTTTGGAAATATATTTACTGAGAAAAATGGTGACGTGTTCAATACTTATTTCACCCGCTGTATGTAAAATGGTTAGCTAGTTAGCGGTGTGCGCTAGTAGCATTTCAATCGGTGGCGTAGCCGGAGCTTTTGTGGAGCGATAGGTAACGATGCTTCGAGGGTGGCTGTTGTCGATGTGCTCAGATGGTCCCTGGTTCAAGCCCAGGTTGGGGTGAGGAGAAGGAGGGATCCAACACTGTAACATTGGTGCAATGACCCAGATCACTAAGTTGTGCTATGCCCAGCTGCTGAGGTTGCTGTGGAGAAGGAGGAGGTCAAAGGGGGATGAGTGTAACTGGTGTGAAATTGCTAGCTAGTTGATGGTGGACACCAGTAATGTTTCAATCGGTGATGTCACTCGCTTTGGAGTAGTTGTTTCCCTTGCTCTGCAACAGCTGCAGGTTTTGTGGGGCGATATATAACGATGCTTCGAGGGTGACTAATGTTGATGTGTTCAGAGGGTCCCTGGTTCAAGCCCAGATTGGGGCGAGAAGAAGAAAGGATACAACACTGTTACATACAATTATGCTGTATAAACCCTGAATTGCTAAAGTATTGGCCAATGAGAGGCTTTGAAGCCACTGGCCGCCATATTGGTACTCCTCAGAAGGAGGAATGTAATTCTACAGTATTTCAATAAAACATTTTCAAGGACAAAATTACATGTATTTAATATGTATTTGTTGCAATGGGGACTGTAACATTAGTACTCTTAAAAAAAAAAAAGTTGATTTATGTTCACTTCACATAATGTTATTTAAAAGTAAGCATTAATGTGTCTGTAATAAAATATACTTAGCAAAAAACAATGGATTTCTTTAGCTTCCTTTTTTTTTACAACAGTACAAAAATGGCTATGCAGTGGCTTCAAAACAGCTTCAAATAGCACTGGGCTGCCAGATTAACTGGTACAACTGATGTCTATCATTCTGAGATGATTATGTACTCCCAACTAACTGCTCATCATTACTCTGCATCAACCCAGAGCAACAGTATAGCTAGACATCTCTGGCTAGCTTGACATCTCTGCTGCAGCATTTGATTGCACAGTACAGCTTCCTCATAAATACCACTTATCCACCATAACATGATGAATACATAATGTAAAGCAGGAGTACAAAGCTATCTCTGCAGGTAGTAAAATTAACATCAATTTTTATGCTGAATAAACAGTGACATCAGCGCTCCATCCACAGCCGGGATGCTACTTGTCAGTCTATGGATGATCATTTAGCTTGTTGGCAGCTAATGGTAATGATAATCATCTGCAGGACCTTTTGTGGGAGTGTTTATTTGCCATTATCACGGGTGCTTCTTATTGGTGACATAAGTCTCCTTGCCACAGCCCCTTTAGGTGGGCTGTCAGTTAGCTGCACCGGAGCTAAAGATCACTGACTGTCCTCCTCTCTCTCCCTGAGTGTCCAGCACCCACACACACATTCTTGTCTGTACGGCCAATTTTTACAGCTTCGATTTGGCACTTTTACAGGGGAATGCAATCTTTCCACACCATCAAATCTCTCAAAATAGACACCATTTCCTTACACAATTTGTTAATGTCTTACAAAATGCTACTGTGCATCCCCTGCTTGTTAAGCCACAACGTAACTCTCATCACTTGCAAAGTGTGAGCCGTTATTGTAAATATTGAGTGTTAAAAGTACAGACATAGTAGGAAACAACACTTATTTCCAATGAAGTACTCAATTTCAATTAGTCAAGTTGCCTTACAAAAACATAAACACTAACACTGAAGGGCATCCCCACACTTCACTTTAAGTGAAATGGAGAACATTTCATGTCTACTTGGATCATCCCAGGGTCAGTTAGGTAAAAGTGTGTCCCATAGCGCTGACTGATTCCCAGAGGCAGTGGTGGGACTGTCTTTCCCTGCCCTAACCTGCCCTATCTGACTTCAGGTTGACCTGTAAACGGAACTAGCCCCAGCAGGACATTGTACACAGCTTCTCCTTTTACCATATGTGTGTTGGTTTAATCTCTCTCTCTCTCTCTCTCTCTCTCTCTCTCTCTCTCTCTCTCTCTCTGTCTGTGTGTGTACCCAGTGGGGGCTGCTGGGTGGAGATACAGGAGATCTTGGAGTGGAGGTGGTGGAGTGAAAATCTTTACCAAGGAAAACCTTCAGTGCTCGGTTGTCTCCACCAAGTCTGTCCCCAAACAATTTGATTTGCTGCTTTTAAGCATTACACTTTCAAATAGCTCTTTGTTGACTGTTGCTGGGTGTTATCGTCCACCATCAGCACCCTAAATGCCATAAGCTCTTTCCTGACCCCTTACACTAAGTCTGAATGTGTCCTGCTAGGTGACCTAAACTGGGACATGTTTAAACCACCTGACCAAGTCCTAAAGCAATGGACTCCCTACATCTTTCTTAGTTTATTACCAATTCCACAAGGTATGACTCCAATATATTTAACTAGTCAAATCAGTTAAGAACAAATTCTTATTTACAATGACAGCCTACCCCAGACGACACTAGGCCAAATGTGTGCCGCCCTATGGGACGGTTGTGATATAGTCTGGATTCGAACCAGGTTGTTTGTAGTGACGCCTCTAGAAACTGAGATGCAGTGTCTTAGACCACTGTGCCACTTGGTAGTCAGGATTCCTATTTGACTCAGCCATGCTTCCTTGCCCATCCAACATTTCCTCATCTCCCACCCCTTCTAATGTGACTAGTCCCGATGCTGCTCCCTCTCTTTCCCCTGCCCCGCTACAAAGTTTCTCCCTGCAGGCGGTCACTGAGGGCCAGATGTACGTACATTTGCGAAAGCAGCGTTAATAGCGCCATGGCCAAGACTCAGAAAGCGCTTGATGTGAAACCGCAGTGTGCGTGTTATGTACCAAACCTGCAGTTCTTCAGGTAATCAGCGCCTGTCCCCATCCACTATACCGTAAATTGCGCGTATTTAAACGCCTCCTCTCTTTCCATCATGGATCAGCGATATTCCCACTGCTGATGCTATGACTGTTTGAAATGATCCTGATGCCAATAATTGTAATGTAGCAAGGAGTTTAACAACTGCTGGAATGGAATGTGAACACTGAGTCGGAGATTCGATGTCATCTTTGATTTCTTCCAGTAACTGTAATATTGCGTAGCTGCTTAATCTGTAACGCTTAATGATTTCGTTTTCACTTAACAGAAAAAGTGTGATTCTTGTGGCAAACATCTTTTTAGCTCGTCTCCTTAGCCTATGTCTTCGCCTTGCTCGGATTACTGCTGCCATTTCACCAGGAGGCATATGCCAGGAAACCGCTTCCTAAATTACACCTGCTTTTAAGAGGCAGAGAACTTTCAGCGCAAAATAGATGCGTGCTTTCACCGTCTTTTTCTGTACATAACGCAGAATACATAATCAGCCGCAGTTTACGCTTCCCCTCCCATCTCTATGTGACATTCCCACTTTCCCCTTGACCATCCCATGAATGCATATGCATGACACGAAAAGCGCATTTTGCCATTTTCAGTTCCCGTGACAGGCAGTCTGCGCTTTCATCTCGGTGCGTCCCGTTCGTACATACCTCGCCATGGTTTTATGCGCACTTTGCGAAACAAATACGCCTGAAGTGGGCGCAAAAGCGTTAGTACATCTGGCCCTGAGTCCCATGATCCGTAAACTTGACCCAAAAATAACATCTGGGTCAGATAGTTTAGACCCTTGCTTCTTTAAGGTTGCTGCCCCATCCTCGCCAAGCCTATCTCTGACATTTTTAACCTGTCTCTCCTCTCTGGGGAGGTTCCTACTGTTTGGAAGTAAGCCATGGTACATCCTTTATTTAAAGGGGGAGATCAAGCTGATCCTAACTGTTATAGGCCCATTTCTATTGTGCTCTGTTTATCAAAAGTGTTGGAAAAACTTGTCAATAATCAACTGACTGGCTTTCTTGATTCTCTCTGGTATGCAATCTGGTGTCTGCTCAGATTATGGATATGTCACTGCAACCTTAAAGGTCTTACATGATGTCACCATTGCCCTTGATTCTAAGCAGTGTTGTGCTGCTATTTTTAGCTTTTGATACGGTAGACCATTCCATTCTTGTGGGCCGGATACGGAGTATTGGTGTCTCTGAGGGGTTTTTGGCATGGTTTGCGAACTACCTCTCTCAAACAGTGCAGTGTATAAAGTCAGAACATATGCTGCCTCAGCCACTGCCTGTTACCAAGGGAGTACCACATGGCTCAATCTTAGGACCCATGTTCCTCTCAATTTACATCAACAACATAGCTCAGGCAGAAGGAAGCTCTCTCATCCATTTATATGCAGATGATATATACTAAGCTGGCCCCTCCCCGGATTTTGTGTTAAACGCTCTACAACAAAGCTTTCTTAGTATCCAACAAGCTTTCTCTGCCCTTAACCATGTTCTGAACAACTCCAAAACAAAGGTCATGTGGTTTAGTAAGTAGAATGTGACCCCTTTCTAAATTTCTCAACTTTTGCATATTTTTGATAATGAATGTTATCAGATCTTCAACCAAAACCTAATATTGAATAAAGGGACCTAAGTGAAGAAATAACACAACAATTACATACTTATTTCATGTATTTCATAAACAAAGTTATGCAACACCCAATGCCACTGTGTAAAAAATTAATTGACCCCTTACACTCAATAACTGGTTGTGCCACTTTTAGCTGCAATGACCCAAATATCTCCTGTAGGTGTTGATCAGTCTCTCACATCACTGTGGAGGAATTTTGGCCTATTCTTCCATGCAAAACTGCTTTAACTCACCGACATTTGTGGGTTTTCAAGCATGATCTGCCCATTTGAAGTCCTGCCACAACATCTTATTTGGGATTAGGTCTGGACTTTGACAAAACTTCAAATGTGTTGCTTTTAATTAATTGAGTTAATTGTCTGTTTTGGATCATTATCTTGCTGCATGACCCAGCTGCGCTTCAGCTTCAGCTCACAGACGGATGGCCTGAAATTCTCCTGTAGAATTATCTGATAGAGG
Source organism: Thymallus thymallus (assembly GCA_023634145.1). Classification (NCBI taxonomy): domain Eukaryota; kingdom Metazoa; phylum Chordata; class Actinopteri; order Salmoniformes; family Salmonidae; genus Thymallus; species Thymallus thymallus. Next base: position 17,552,738 of record CM042389.1, on the reverse strand, counting down.
AGAATTCATGGTTCCTTCTATTAAGGCAAGTCGCCCAGGTCCTGAGGCAGCAAAGAATCCCCAAACCATCACACTCCCACCACCATGCTTGACATTGGTGTAAGGTTCTTACTGTGGAATGCTGTGTTTGTTTTTTGCCAGGCATAATGGGACCCATGTCCAAAAAGTTATACTTTTGACTCATCTGTCCATAGAACATCCAGGTGCTTCCAGGTGCTTTTTGACAAACTTGAGTACATTTTTGAACGAGATGGGTCCCATTAGGGTGACAGGTAGCCTAGTGGTTAGAGTGTTGGGCCAGTAACTGAAAGGTTGCTGGTTTGAATACCCGAGCTGACAAGGTGAAAAAAACCTGTTGATGTGTCCTTGAGCAAGGCACTTAACCCTAATTTGCTCCAGGGGCTGACCCTGTAGGTAGACCATCATTGTAAATAAGAATTTGTCCTTAACTGACTTGCCTGGTTAAATAAAAAAAAACAATTTAATTATGTCCCAAAGAACCCTTGAGGAATTGAATAAATGGAATGTTATCAAACACATGGTTTCAATGTGTGTGATGCGTTTAATACCTTTCCATGCATTCCATTCCAGCCATTATGATGAGACTGTCCTTCTATATCGCCGCCCACCAGCCTCCTGTGTGTGTGTGTGTGTGAGAGCGTGTGACTGTATATATGTGTGTAGTTATTGAAATCATCGGTAGTCTCAACTGTGTCTTGTCTGTCTGAAACATTATACAATGGGTGATGATACTCCTTGGAGTTAACTAAACTATTCATCACATCAAAGCATTTTGAGACAGCGGAGAAGAACTCAACACTGAAATACTCTTCGACTGGAGCTGCTGAGTCCTTTATGGACCAGATGCACTCTTCCAATTAAATTCTCACTATGTGGGGGAAATTCTGTTCCATCCTCTCCAAACCAATGTGAAGCCACAAGAGGGTGTGTGTCCTTTAATTAGAAAGTGGCACTATGACTCATGTTTACAAGAGTAATAGGCACAAGTAAAACCAGGCATGTTTGGGCACTGGTCGCCTGCTGCCTGATTAATGAAATGTTTGTGTGCATCTACACACTCGTAGCCTGCAGGTTTTTAGGGCCAGATATTTTGGGACAACAAATCAATGGTTGGTGATGAATAATGGTAGTGATTTCAGGCTCAATTAGTGCTCACGGGCGAATAATTTGATCAATTCTGTTCATTCAACAGCTTAAATGTGGAGCAACCTATTTGTAATCATTATAAGGGAGAAGCTTTAGGCCACAGTGTATGCAGAGATTGTGTTGAACCTTCACTATTGAGTAAAGAGAACCAAGGTGATGTAATTATATATGTATGCAAATGAGCTCTTTTCATGCCATTCTCTATTTAATCATGAGCCAATTTCCTAATTTTCCTGTCAGTCTCTCTTTATTAATTATCCTTAATTGATTCCTCTCTGTCTGCTTCTCCTCAGAAAGTATCTGCTGTGTGTCTCATCTTGAACAACCAGCATCTTAAAACCTTTCTCAAGATGAACTCAACTTCAATGAATACAAACCAGTTATTTTTCAGCAAATGGGGTTCAATTTAAAAAGCTCTATACAAAATTGCTTTGAAAATCCAATTTATATAACAGCCTTAGTTATTAACATTTGCTGTTCTAATATTCCTCTCTGAAGATATGCTCGCTTTTTTATGCAATGTGTTCAAAATGTGTTTCATACCGTTTTCTAAATCTAACTATAATTATGCTGTTTCATCTCTACAGTAAACACGTTATTCCTGAGATAACAGTATGGTTGTTTTTATCTTATTACCTTGCTTTAACATTGTTATTATTTTGTCAAATTATCTAACTTCCTTCACATACTCTTTAATTGACCAATAAGGTACTGGGACATAGGGGAACTGCAGCAAATCAGTTGTAGGCATTAATAACACTGGAGTTGATAGTACTATAAATCAGGATATATCTGTGGGAAGGTAGTTGATACTTTGACATATATGTTCAAACAGCTTCTGAAGGCCCAGCAATGGCTCTCTAGTTGCTGTAAATCTGGTACAGTATAAAGTGTGGATTTGCCAAAGGTCAAAGTTCACATCTGTCTTTTCTGATTGTACATTATCCTGTTATGTATGCTAAGGGAGGTCAAAATCTTTTGGTAAGCTGTGGTTAGTGCATCCTCTTTTCCATTCTCACCTGCCCCTCAGCACCGTGATGCCTGAAATCCAAGGGGCAACCTACTGCTCCACTGCGTGCTGTCAGGTCGACGCAACACGTCCCTGCATTTTTGACAGGCTGTCAGAAGCCAACGTTTTATCCACCCAGCAGAAGGAGGAAGGTTTATGGATATATAGTGTCTAAGAGTTTAATTCCATAACCTCATGTACAGTTAATTTAAGCATGCAAAATATTCACTTACCTGTTCATTTAACCAGTCTGTATATTAAGTAAACTATTATTACCCTCGCTCATATCATACACACTTTTAGCTATTTAAGTATTTCTCTGCCATCGACCTGTATAGTATAGTTAACCATGCACCTTCCACCAATGTAGTATACATATTCAGCCTTCCACCCATACTATGCAATGTCTTTTAAGAGCTTTTTTGCACTCCAGACTTCTTGTATTTCTATACCTTTTCATACTGCCGCTCTATGTATCATGTATCTGTCTTTTGTTCTGGCATTTTGCACCCCTCTGGGATCAATAAAGTACCTATCTATCTATACATTTCCAGAAATGTTGGTAAGTTCTCTTTTATTGTTTAAAGCAATTCTGAAATAGATTGGTGTGTTTATTCACTGTCTAATCATGGCATAGGGTAGTTCAATGAAAGATGTGTTTGTATAAAATCTATCACTTGACACTTTCATTTCAGAGAGAAAAATAAGAATGTTTTTTTGTAAAATAATATATATCCGCCTCTCTCAGAGCAATATGTCGTACTGCTAGGTTTTACACAGTCAAATGTAACAAATAACTACACTTGTTATAAATAAATGTACAAATTATACATCAATACATTTTTTTTGTTGATTAGCTCTTATCCAGAGTAATTTACAGTAAATGCATTCAATGTAAGATAGCCAGTATTATTAAAACTGTTATTCATGCTCATCATTACAAATGTGATACAAAAAGTGGCAAAGGTGTGCTTTAGGACTATGTGGACACTTGAGAGCGGTCTTGTAGGCTGTTTGGAGTGATCAGACGGCTGGATTTAGGGCCACGTGGACACCACAGTGTGGGCTGACAGGCTGTGTGAAGGAAAAACTTTTGGAAGGCTAGCTGGACCAGCACGGAATAGTTGAGCATAGTTCAGTGTGTATGTGTTGCGCTCTTTCGCAGAGTTGTAAAAGCAAGCAGAGCAGAAACTGGCTACTATTTAATTGACTGATGTAGCTGGCAAGGTACTGCTGTTTAAGTGAACAGAAAAAACGAAACTAGTGTTTTGCAGAGCTGCAGAGCTGAGCTATTATTGCAAATGACGTGTAATGTTAAGGTTTAATCCCATCTTGACTGAGGTGAATTAATTATCTAGCTCTAGCCTCTAGCTATCTGTCAGATAGATAGCAGTAATAGCCACATCATATAGCTATCAGCTGTTGTTTGTATGAGCATGTTTTGTTGCCTTTGTTTTGTCTAATTTCAACAGATTTTTATGATCTTGGCAAGCTTTCGCTGGTTGATGTACAGTTAAAGAGAGAGCTGGCCAAAAGTAAGCAAACGTTAGCTATTATTTTTTACCTCAATCACACTAGACCTGAATCAAACATCGGCCAAACGAATGAAGATTGATATTTTGACGTTTTTTCGATGGAGGAACAAGCAAAGTGGTGGAGAGCCTGGGTGGCCCTTCCTCCCGAGACCGTGCCCAACCCTCACGATCGAGGAGGCGAGGAGTTTCAAGGCCAGATCGGAGATCTGGCGGAAGCGTCTGGCTAACCTCTTTCCCGAAGAAAAGAGGGAGGAGGGGCCAGAGCTCCTCGCCAGGCCGGTGTCCAGTCCGGGACCAGTAGTGTGGTCAATCGAACAGCTGGTAAGGAAACGAGGTGCAGAGCAGAAAACAATAAAAAGAAAACAATAAACGCAAGACCAGAACAGCACCGTGAACTGGTGTCTAGAACAGTCAAGCACACACAAGAATCCACAACGTAGGTGGAACACAATGGAACATAAATAGAATTCCCAATTAGAGACAACTCAAAACAGCTGCCTCTAATTGGGGATTAGCCAAACTCAAAAAGACTCCCTATACTATTGTCAGGTCCCAATAGCCAGAGACCTGTAGCCAGAGACCTGGCCTCAGTCAGGACCTGACAGCTTGGACATGTTCATAATGGAGACTGTTATCTGAATAAACTGTGTAACCAAAAATCTATAGTGGCTAAGAAATTAAATGCCATTAATTGTAAGGTAGGTTTATATTCCCCCAATGTCAAGTTATGTATCACTAGATTTGATTTATTACCAGGTATACTGGGCAACTTTCACAAGGTCTTGATGCCTTATATGGAATACAGTACGAGGAGGAGTCTGCATTAAAACATACCCACGTCAGGGGCGGCAGGTAGCCCAGTGGTTAGAGTGTTGGGCCTGTAACCGAAAGGTTGCTGGATCGAATCCCCGAGCTGACAAGGTAAAAATCTATCGTTCTGCCCCTGAACAAGGCAGTTAACCCACTGTTCCTAGGCCGTCATTGAAAATAAGAATTTGTTCTTAACTGACTTGCCTAGTAAAATAAAGGTAAAAAAAAAAAATAAATTACCTATTTAGCTGCTGGGCTGCTCAGTCCTGGCCCTGGGGGTCTGCCATACTGTTGGTTGTCTCTCTGGCCTTGGCCTAACGCACCTGAAACATATAATGAATGTTTCACTAAAATCCTAAAGCTGAGTGGGGTGTATTGGGTTGGGGCACTGCAGGGTGGTGGACTCGTAGGAACAGGACAGGGTGACCCAGATATATTGTGTGCAAGTAAAAAGAGCTCTATAGTACTATTAGGCCTATAAGATAAATTATATGGAGGATTTGCTGTTTCTGTGTGTTAATGTATATTGGAGGTGTTTTTTTGTTGTGTTTTTTTCCCGTGTGAACAAAAAAAGGTGGGAACTGGGAAGGAACTGGGAAGGAACTTGTGTGGGGAAAGAGATTAGTTATTGACTAGACTGGTGGGGGTCGGGCGTACAGGCGGCTCGGGCTGGCTGGTCGGTCAGGCTGAAATGTGATCTGGAGGATGTCTTAATAAAGACAATCAAAAGTCTGTATTTTTTCAAGAGTTGTTCATTTGTTAGGCTATCGGTTAAAGGTGCAACATAATATGTATTATTGAATTACCTTTGATCTAGTTCAGTCTTATTAATCACTTCAACATATTTAATAATGACCTCTTAACTAGCTTGATGTGTAAAAAGGCATGAAATGAGCTTTTGATGCCCAACACGTCTAAAACCAAGGTGGCGCCCTTGCTTAGCACTATTCCATTTCTTTTCATTCTAAAAAAACTTAGTAGAACTTGCAGATGACAAGAATACCTATAACATGATGCGAGTCACCATTGTGCCTGAAAATATGAAGAGTGGTACGCAGTGATTTGCCCCAGAAATAATGCTTTGTATTCCAGACATTAAGTTAATTTCTTTGCCACATTTTTTCAATTTTACTTTAGTGCCTTATTGCAAACAGGATGCATGTTTTGGAATATTTGCATTCTGTACAGGATTCCTTCTTTTCACTCTTTCATTTAGATTAGTATTGTGAAGTAACTACAATGTTGTTGATCCATCCTCAGTTTTCTCCTAGCACAGCTGTTAAACTCTGTAACTGTTAAAAATTCACCATTGGCCTCATGGTGAAATCCCTGAGCGGTTTCCTTCCTCTCCGGCAACTGAGTTAGGAAGGACGCCTGTATCTCTATAGTGACTGGGGTATTGATACACCATCCAAAGTGTAATTAATAACTTCACCATGCTTTTTTAAATCTACCAATAGGTGCCCTTTTTTACTCCTGAACTTATTTAGGCTTGCCATAACAAAGGTGTTAAACACTTATTGACTCAAGACATTTCAGCTTTAATTTGTAAAAGCATAATTCCACTTTGACACTATGGGGTACTGTTTGTAGGCCAGTGACACAACATCTAAATGTAATCAATTTTAAATGCAGGCTGTAACAAAACAAATTGTGGAAAAAGTATAGATTTGTGAATACTTCTGAAGGCTACGAACATTCCATTTTAGCTAAACAATGGATATACAATATAGCGGTTTGCAAAAAAACATTTTCATATCTAAATTCTATGAATAAAAAGTCTGACAACAGTAATATTTTACAAACACACATGAAGGTACCCATAAGCAATCATTTCTGTTTTGTTTTGTTTTTTACCCGTTAGTACACGCATCAGTATTTATGTTTCTAACACAAATAGGAATACCTGAATTCTGTTAGAGGAATGGCAGAAAGCAAGGCAGGAGTCACCAGCCCTACTCAGCAGACACTTGTCAGGATAGTACATGAGTAATTACATTAAAACCACAGTGATCTCATAACTGAACTGAATTGGGAAATACATTAAGTGCTGGTGAGTATTATCTGACGCTAGTGAGGTTGGGATTTCTGGGTTTTCAAGCCTCTCAGTTCCGAAGGAGGTGTCTTGTTTATCAAATCAAATAAAAATGTTATAGTCACACATGCTTCATGTATAGACTAACAGTGAAATGCTTAAGCAAAATGCTTTATGCAAACAGTAGAATGGAAAGTTAAATATTTTTGTATAATAAAATATCATTAGCATTTCAGCCTAAAAATGTATGTTTTCAATGTATTTACATTACATTTTACATTTACAATGAAATTTGTTATGCATGTGGATAAATGTTTCTTGATTATTTTTTACTTTTGAACTGATTTAAATGGGGGGAATAAATATGGTCTAGTAATCAAAAACAATGGAAAAAATGCATCCCATAACATGTTAACATGGAAATAGCTGTTATATCATTCAGCCTACAGTAGCAGCCAATGTGTGATATTCAATGTAGGCCTGCACTTCATGAGACTTTTGAAAAAAAACATGCAGGGTTTGACATTAACCTGTTGACTGAAGATGTTGTTGTGTTGTTTAATGCTAGAAACCACTTATAAAATGCATTATTAATCCCATACCATTATTACAGACAATCAGACAAATTATGCAACCCTCTGCCTATTGGCTACTTAGCTTATTCAAGCCTGTCTCAAAATACAACACTGCCCCTTTTAGACAAAGTAAATGGCACAGATCCATATATGGCAACGGTCTATTTGCATATAGACCTACTGAAATTCTGTAAAGGATATGAAGAAAATATGCTCACTTGGCTACATAATCTCAAAACAAGCGCATCTACTCCCGACTGTACATGCAGTAAACACAGTCCAGCTCAAAGTAAATGGCACAGATCCATATACAGTGGGGAGAACAAGTATTTGATACACTGCCAGATTTGCAGGTTTTCCTACTTAAAGCATGTAGAGGTCTGTAATTTTTATCATAGGTACACTTCAACTGTGAGAGACGGAATCTAAAACAAAAATCCAGAAAATCACATTATGATTTTTAAATATTTAATTTGCATTTTATTGCATGACATAAGTATTTGATCACCTACCAACCAGTAAGAATTCCGAGAGAGAGAGAGAGAGAGTGAGAGAGAGAGAGAACCACTTGTTCTGAAAGTTGGCTGAAAACAACATAGGTGTCGTTGAAAGTAGACACAATGTCCATGGAGTGAAATAAATGCGACAGAGTTGGCTGAAAACAACATAGGTGTCGTTGAAAGTAGACACAATGTCCATGGATTTGCGGAGCCGGGTTTCCCCCATCACGATGCCCATCTTACTAGTAGGCCATGGGCGGCGCGGCGGCTGGGTGGTAATTGTCACCAAGGAAGGACACCTAGAAAGACAAGCAGCGGATCGAGCTGACGACTACGACCCAGGGCAGGCAGGCAGGCAGGCAATGTGTTAGCTAGATAGAGCGAGTGGCCTGTGGCTGTGGAGCGCCACCAACCCCAGCCGGGGCAACAAAACAATGTGTTTTACAGCAGCCAGAAGCTGCGAACGGACGGAGCAACGATAACCCTCAGTACGTTGTCCTCGGGTCAAAACAACCCCGCCGCCGCTAACTGACTAACTAACTAAGTAACGAAGTAAGAGCCAGAGGCTTTTTCTTTAGCACGTCTTAGACCAGCAGCAGCAGCAGCGAGGCCAGCGTTATTATAGCAAAAGTGAGTGAAAGCGTCCCCTCCTGAGGGGTACGGCCAGGCCATCATGTAAGCCCCTAGGGGAAAAAAAACAACAAGATACTACTAATAAAATATTGCAGCAGCAGCAGGAGCAGCAGCCGCAGAGGCCTGAGGCGGCGGCAGGACACCGCAACATCAAGACACGTCCCGACGTGGTGAGAGGTCTTTGGGGGGGCTCCCCAAGCCTAGGTTAGGTGCCTACTAAGCCATGAGTGTTCCTCGTCGTTTCACCGCCAAACAGGTCATAGAACAGATATTTTCCCAAGAAGATTTTGACTGCGAAGAGGAGGAAGCTGAGGAGGCGTCAGAAGAAGATTGTGAGGAATACAACCCGGCAGACGACGACGACGACACTGCCGAAGGGTTAGAAGAAGGAGAACGAGGAGCCTTAGAAGAACGAGACGAAGAAGAAGAAGCAGAAGCAGAGCGAGGAGACCGCAGCCGCCGACAACAACAACAACAACAACAACAACAACAACAACATGACATCCCTTGAGTGGAAAGAGAGACTTTCATGTCGAGAAACGGCCAAATCGAATGGTCCTCGGTGCCCTGCTGCGACGACGGGGCTTCACAATATAGGCCGCCGCCGCAGATGAGGCCGGGGCCTACGGAGCACGCCCTTGGCCAGGCCAGCGACATCCTCTCGATGTTCCGCCTGTTTGTCACACCCGAGATAGAAGACATCATCCTCGAAAAGACGGCGGCGGCGGCGGCTGGAAGGGGATGGACGCCACCGACCTGCGCGCCTACATAGGGCTGCTCATCCTAGCCGGAGTGTACAGGTCCCGAGGCGAGGCCGCCGCTTCTCTGTGGGACGCCAAGAGCGGGAGGACCATTTTCCGCGCTACCATGCCGCTCAAAGTCTTTCACGCTTACTCGAGACTCCTTCGATTCGACGACCGCCGGACCAGACCCGACAGGGGAGCCTCGGACAAACTGGCCGCCGTCAGAGAGGTCTGGGACAAATGGGTCGAGCGGCTGCCGCTCCTCTACAACCCCGGGCCCGACGTGACGGTGGACGAGCAACTGGTCCCCTTCAGAGGTCGCTGTCCTTTCCGTCAGTACATTCCCAGCAAGCCGGCCAAATACGGCATCAAGTCCTGGGTGGCCTGCGACTCCAAATCCAGCTACGCCTGGAAGATGCAAGTCTACACCGGCAAGCCCGCCGCCGGAGGCCCAGAGAAGAACCAGGGGATGCGCGTCGTGCTCGATTTGACGCTGGCAGGGGTCACAGCGTCACCTGCGACAATTTCTTCACCTCCTACGAACTCGCGCGCCAGCTCCTGCTGAGGAGGAACGTCACCCTGGTCGGCACCGTCAGAAAGAACAAGCCAGAGCTACCGCCCGCGCTGCTCGTCGCCTCGAAGGACAGCAAGAAGAGGCACCTCTTCTCCTCCAAGTTCGCCTTCACGCCCACCACAGCTCTAGTGTCATACGTCCCAAAGAAGAACAAGAACGTGTTACTCCTCAGCACTCTGCACGCCGCCCGGGTTCACGTTAGCCGGCGCCACGACAAGAAGCCCGCCATCATCCTAGACTACAACAGCAACAAAGGAGGGGTCGACAACCTAGATAAGGTCATTGGAACCTACAGCTGCAGGAGGATGACCGCCCGCTGGCCCCTGGTCGTCTTCTACAACATCCAACGTTTCCTCCTACAACGCCTTTGTCATATGGAGACAGATCAACCCCACTTGGATGCCCGGTAAGCGCAACAAGAGGAGGGTGTTCCTCGAGCAGCTGGGGAAGGCGCTCGTCACTCCCTTCATCCAAAGAAGGGCCCGTCTCCCTCGCACCGAAGCCTCCGCGGCACTCGTCAAAGCCCTTCAACAAAGCACGTCTCTTCGTCCACCCCCCCAGGAGCCGTCCGCCCGCGCAGCAGCAGCAGCAGCCCCAGCCACAGCCACCGCTCATCTGCAAGCAAGTAAGAGGAAGAGGTGTCAGGTCTAGCCGACAAAGAAGGACTGTAAAACACACACTGTGTGCTCCAGGTGTAACAAATACATCTGCAAAGGCTGTTCACACACCTACTGTCCCTCCTGTTCCAATTCGGCCTTTAGTCAGAGCGGGACACTTCGACCCGGAGGGCACGGCGTGTACACTGACCGCCACAGCCAGAGCCAGAATAGCGGGACACTTCGACCCGGAGGGCACGGCGTGTACACTGACAGCCACAGCCAGAGCCAGAATAGCGGGACACTTCGACCCGGAGGGCACGGCGTGTGCACTGACAGCCAGAGCCAGAATAGCGGGACACTTCGACCCGGAGGCCACGGCGTGTGCACAGAATACCAGGACAACGGGAGGGGTATGAAGCCCTCCTGTTCTCCACTCATTACCTGTATTAACTTCACCTGTTTGAACTCGTTACCTGTATAAAAGACACCTGTCCACACACTCAATCAAACAGACTCCAACCTCTCCACAATGGCCAAGACCAGAGAGCTGTGTAAGGACATCAGGGATAAAATTGTACACCTGCACAAGGCTGGGCTGGGCTACAGGACAATAGGCAAGCAGCTTGGTGAGAAGGCAACAACTGTTGGCGCAATTATTAGAAAATGGAAGAAGTTCAAGATGATGGTCAATCTCCCTCGGTCTGGGGCACCATGCAAGATCTCACCTCGTGGGGCATCAATGATCATGAGGAAGGTGAGGGATCAGCCCAGAACTATACGGCAGGACCTGGTCAATGACCTGAAGAGAGCTGGGACCACAGTCTCAAAGAAAACCATTAGTAACACACTACGCCGTCATGGATTAAAATCCTGCAGCGCACGCAAGATCCCCCTGCTCAAGCCAGCACATGTCCAGGCCCGTCTGAAGTTTGCCAATGACCATATGGATGATCCAGAGGAGGAATGGGAGAAGGTCATGTGGTCTGATGAGACAAAAATAGAGCTTTTTGAACTAAACTCCACTCGCCGCATTTGGAGGAAGAAGGATGAGTACAACCCCAATAACACCATCCCAACCGTGAAGCATGGAGGTGGAAACATCATTCTTTGGGGATGCTTTTCTGCAAAGGGGACAGGACGACTGCACCGTATTGAGGGGAGGATGGATGGGGCCATGTATCGCGAGATCTTGGCCAACAACCTCCTTCCCTCAGTAAGAGCATTGAAGATGGGTCGTGGATGGGTCTTCCAGCATGACAACGACCCGAAACACACAGCCAGGGCAACTAAGGAGTGGCTCCGTAAAAAGCATCTCAAGGTCCTGGAGTGGCCTAGCCAGTCTCCAGACCTGAACCCAATAGAAAATCTTTGGAGGGAGCTGAAAGTCCGTATTGCCCAGCGACAGCCCCGAAACCTGAAGGATCTGGAGAAGGTCTGTATCGAGGAGTGGGCCAAAATCCCTGCTACAGTGTGTGCAAACCTGGTCAAGAACTACAGGAAACGTATGATCTCTGTAATTGCAAACAAAGGTTTCTGTACCAAATATTAAGTTCTGCTTTTCTGATGTATCAAATACTTATGTCATGCAATAAAATGCAAATTAATTACTTAAAAATGAAACAATGTGATTTTCTGGATTTTTGTTTTAGATTCCGTCACTCACAGTTGAAGAGTACCTATGATAAAAATTACAGACTTCTCCATGCTTTGTAAGTGGGAAAACCTGCAAAATCGGCAGTGTATCAAATACTTGTTCTCCCCACTGTATGGCAACGGTCTATTTGCATATAGACCTATGCAGCACTGATCTGTGTAGAGTCTTGCGTGTCAATGCAATAAAATCCTACTCTGATGCATTCTGCCTACAACAAAATCTCTTGCATAGTTAGTTTAGCATACTAAGTACTTGTATAGTTTGTTTTGTTTTGGTATGTTGCATTGAAAGTGGCTAATATTGCATTGATTCAATCACAATTGCCAAGGTAAAGGAAAACCTTGATAGTAGTATTGGCTTGAGGGGGAATATACACGGCTGTGACTATGACCGAAGGTCATTCTCTCGAGAGGTAATGTGGTTGCCATTTGATTGTGATGTATTCTAGGTCAGGTGAACAAAAAGACTTGAGTTCCTGTACCTTATGAGTAGTTAATCATACACTTCCGCCTTTCTTCTTCCCAGAGAGTTCTTTATTCTTATCTGCACGATGTACTGAGAACCCAGCTGGCCAGGGCCGGCCCTGGACGTTCTGCTGCCCTAGGCAAGACAAAAATATGCTGGCTACAAAAACAAATGCTTCCCTAATAGGTGCCTTGATTTAAACAAACATCTATTTTTATCAGAAAGCTGAAAGCTCAATTATTAGGAACAGAATAGCAAGTCAAATTGTTTGTCTCCTTGAATATTATAGGCTGCAGCTCAGCTTCAGAATGTCATAGAGAGGAATCAATATATCCACATAAGCATCGAAGTCACGTCTTTCGCAGGCATTTTAAAGCTTGTTTCTACCATAAAGCATCACGGAGCTAAGCCTTTTTATAGAATGTTTTATATAATCTGGATACTTAAAAAAAAAAAAAAAAAGTTATCCTTTTTGTCATTTTCTTTAACAAAGGGTATGGGATACCGTCACTCAATTCGAGCCCTGGTTTTAACCAAACACACCAAATCCTTCCCAGACACGGAGGTATTTAAGGAGTGCATGCGGCAGTATTTGGCTATACCGACATCTATGGATAGAATTGTGTTTATCCCTTACCAGACAGAAGGGAATATTTCTTTAACCCCTGCATTGGAGAGTTACAATTTTGCCATCACTATGCAGCCAACTACCTATAGTAGGAAACCAAGTTTCTTATTTATAATATGCCACCTGTTTCACACATTGCACGATTTCATAATTGTTACAATTACAATAAAAATAACTGTAGAACTGTAAAAAAGATTGAGATCATTTGAGCTTTAGAAACACGTGCTTTCATAAATGCATGGTGGGCCTCGTTTCGCTGGAGCAGTGTAAAATTAGCAGTATGTCGATGACTCAGCCTTAACGAATTTCGTTTATTTACATATCGAATTTGATTGTCCAACATCAGTTTCAGCATTTATTTATTTTGTCTGCGCCTAGAGAGGCCTCTTTCCTCCGCTGTCGTGCTGCATTGCAGTCAGCGATGTTTTCTCTCTGTAGCTGTCCATGGTCCTGAAATCAAATCATCTGAGAGAGACAGCGCGAGATAGAGAGAGGTAAGACAACTCATGCTCAATTGATATGGTGGCGAGTCCATCGAGTCTCTCTTGATTCATAGCAGAGCACAGGCATTGTTGATGAGTTTGAGCCATGATCTCCACCCTCTCCCTGTTCGCCATCCTCCTATTGTAGTTGGCCACTGAAAACTTTCCTTGGGAAATTCCCCTCCTCATCCTGATGCGCTGGGAAATATAGCTATGTCTGTCTATTTCACCAAATATCTAACAATGTGTATATTTAGATTTTTTCGAGTCGGGAACCATTTCAATCAGGAGAATCTCCTCTTTGTAATTATGTAAATGTCATGTCCTGATTTGTTTCACCTGTCTGTGTTTGTCCCCTCCCCACACCAGGTGCACCCTATCTCCCTCATCAATCAGTTTGGGTATTTAATCCCTTGGGATCTGTTGGGGTTTTGCCAGATCGTCTTGCCTAGTCAGTCGTTCCAGCGTTCTTGTATTACTAACTCTGCCAGTCTGTTTCCCGGTATTTGGACCTCTACCTGCCTGTTGGATTACGTGCCTGCCTATCCCCTCCTGTGCCTTCGACATTCTGATCTCCTGCTAAAACGAACTCTGCCTGTGTTACGGATTACGAGCCTGTCTACTCCTCTGCACTGCCATCCCTCTGATTCCCGGTACCGAACTCTGCCTGCATTACGACGACGAGCCTGACTCTCCTTATTGGACTATTGCCTTTCTGATTCCCTGTTACGAACACTGCCTGTCATTCACTACGAGACTGTCTTGCCCATATACTTGATTAAATATTTAATCATATCTCTGCCTCCGTGTCCGCTTTTGGGTCCCGTATTTCTGTCGTTGTGTCAGAACGATCTGGCCATGACGGACCCAGCGGAGTTGACCCATCTACAGAGCGCAATAGCCCGTCAAGGGGTTGTTGTGGGTCGACACGAGGAGGTGCTACGGTCAATAGCAGAGGAACTCCGTGAGCAGAGAGAGAACCAGCAGCGAGCCACCGAATGTCTACTCCAACACTTGGAGAAATGAACACTAGCACTACCGGCACAGAGCGTCTCCTCCCCGTCTCCTGTCCCACCTATACCCAGTAATTCACCACCTTCCCCGGTATCCCTAAAAGAGCCGCACTTACCTGCCCCGGAAACGGTTCACTGGTGATTCGAGTTATTGTCGTCCTTTCTTGTCCCAGTGCTTGCGTATCTTCGAGCTGCAGCCATCCTCCTTTCCCACAGAGAAGTCACGTGTCGCCTATATGATAACCATGATGACGGGGCGAGCCCTGGCCTGGGCTACGCCGATATGGGACCAGCAATTTCCCATTTGTGACAGTCTAGCAGCTTTCACTGCGGAGGTAAAAAAAGTTTTTGATGCTCCGTTATCCGGAAGAGAAGCGGCACGTCAGCTGCTACATCTAAAACAGGGGACTAGCAGCGTGTCGGATTACTCCATAAAATTCCGTACTCTAGCAGCGGAGTGCTCATGGAATTCAGAGGCTCTGCTCGACGCCTTCTACGACGGATTATGTGATCCCATCAAGGATGAACTCGCCGCCCGAGAAGTGCCTTCCAGTTTAGACAGCCTCATCTCCATTGCCATGCGTATAGGCAGTAGGCTTCAGGAACGAAACCGGGAGAGAGAAAATCGTCGTCCTGCTCAGGCACTTCCGCATTTCGGCGGACTGGGTAGCCGAGCGTCACCGGGAGTAACGGCACCACCCGAATACTTCCGAGAACCATCGAGGGAGCCCGAAGTCCTGACTTCTGAGCCCATGCAGATAGGGAGGGCACAACTGACGGCCGAGGAACGTCAACGCAGGATAGACAGTCGCAGCTGCCTCTACTGTGGAAAGAAGGGACATTATGCAGCCGGTTGTCCTTTAAAAGGGCGGGCTCACTCGTAACAGCAGGAATACGGGTGAGTCAAACTAAAACCCTGTGGGTACCCCCGGTTCGTTTCCCTTTTCCTGCCACTATTATTTGGGATTCACAAACCCTTAAAGTAAATGTCCTTATGGATTCAGGAGCTGATGACTGTTTTATTGATAACTCCCTTCTGGTCAAATTAGGCATTCCTTCACGCCCTCTAAGCACACCCATCGAGGCCACAGCCCTGGACGGTCGTTCTATTGGGCGGGTGTCCCAGATATCGGTGCCCGTTACTCTGATTCTGTCTGGCAACCACCGGGAGGAGATTCAGTTCCTGCCCCTACATTCCCCTAATGCTCCAATTGTGTTAGGCCATTCTTGGCTTGTTAAACACAACCCTCACATAGATTGGACTACCGGTTCTGTTACCAACTGGAGTCCTTTTTGCCTTGCTCATTGTCTGAAGGCTGCACCTCATGTCCTAACAAGACAGGTTTCACAGGCCACGGAGGACATCGATTTGTCATCTGTTCCCCCCGAATACTGGGATCTAAGGGAGGTGTTCAATAAGTCTCGGGCTACCTCTTTACCACCTCATCGGCCATACGACTGTGCCATAGATCTCCATCCAGGTACATCACCACCCCGTGGACGTCTGTACTCCCTGTCCGGTCCGGAAACTAAGGCCATGGCGGATTATGTGGAGACTTCCCTCAGGACTGGGATTATTCGGCCATCATCCTCTTCTGCTGGGGCTGGGTTTTTCTTCGTGGCCAAGAAGGATAAAACTCTACGCCCATGCATTGATTACCGGGGCCTGAATGACATTACGGTGAAAAACCGTTATCCACTTCCACTGCTTGCCTCTGCCTTTGAGTTGCTCCAAGGAGCAACGATATTCTCGAAACTGGATCTCCGAAATGCCTACCACCTGGTACGGATACGAGAGGGGGATGAATGGAAGACTGCGTTTAACACTGCTAGTGGACACTATGAATACCTGGTGATGCCATTTGGATTGACGAACGCTCCCGCTGTCTTCCAGGCTCTAGTAAACGACGTACTCCGGGACATGATTAATCGTTTTGTTTTTGTGTATTTGGATGATATCTTGATTTTTTTTCACTCAGCCCAGGAACACACGGCACACGTACGACAGGTCCTCCAGCGATTATTAGAGAACCAACTCTTTGTAAAAGCAGAAAAGTGTGAGTTCCATCGCTCTGTCATTCCTTTCCTGGGTTACATAGTGGCTGCAGGTAGCATCCGAATGGATCCAGGCAAGGTCCAAGCCGTCACTGATTGGCCACAGCCCTCTTCACGCCTGGATCTGCAACGCTTCCTGGGGTTTGCCAATTTTTATCGGAGATTCATTCGTAATTACAGTATTTTGGCAGCCCCACTCACTGCCTTAACCTCGACTAAAGTGAGCTTTGTATGGTCCTCCCAAGCAGCCCAGGCCTTCGCGGCCCTCAAACAGCGCTTCACTTCAGCCCCCATTCTGATTCACCCAGATCCGGCCCGGCAGTTTGTGGTGGAGGTGGACGCCTCCAATGTCGGCGTGGGGGCCGTGTTGTCACAAAGGTCGGACAGCGACCAGAAGCTGCACCCCTGTGCATTCCTCTCCCGTCGTCTGACACCTGCTGAAATTAACTATGACGTCGGCAACAGGGAATTGCTGGCGGTCAAGACTGCACTGGAGGAGTGGAGACATTGGCTGGAGGGAGCGGAACAACCATTCCTTGTGTGGACAGACCACAAGAACCTAGAGTATCTACGCTCAGCCAGGAGGCTCAATGCCCGACAAGCCAGGTGGGCTCTGTTTTTTACTCGCTTTAATTTCACCCTGTCTTATCGACCCGGCTCTAAGAACACTAAACCGGACGCCCTCTCCCGTGTGTTCAGTCCTGCTGCTGCCCAAGGTAATGAGCACATTCTCCCTGTCTCTTGTTTGGCTACATCCTTGGTCTGGGGTATTGAAAAGGATGTGCGTAACGCACAACAGTTGAGCCCTGACCCCGGAGGGGGTCCGCCAGGCTGCCTGTTCGTGCCTGACCCTGTCCGATCCCGAGTCCTGGAATGGGGCCATTCATCAAAGCTGACCTGCCACCCCGGTTCTCGCCGGACCCTGGCATTTATACGTCGAAGGTTTTGGTGGCCCACCATGGGAGTGGATGTCCCCTCCTTTGTCTCTGCCTGCACGGTGTGCAACCAAAACAAGACGCCCCGCCAGGCCCCGGCTGGTCTCCTACAGCCTCTTCCGGTCCCTCATCGTCCATGGTCGCACATCTCCCTGGATTTTGTCACAGGCCTGCCGCAATCCGACGGCAATACCGCTATCCTCACCATAGTGGACCGATTCTCGAAGGCAGCACACTTCATCGCCCTGCCTAAGCTGCCATCGGCCAAGGAAACGGCCCAACTGATGGTGCAGCACGTCTTTAGGATCCACGGACTACCCATGGACATTGTCTCTGATCGGGGTCCTCAATTCACCTCCCAGTTTTGGAGGGCTTTCTGCACCCTTATTGGATCATCTATCAGTCTGTCTTCAGGATTTCATCCAGAGTCAAACGGTCAATCGGAGCGGGCCAATCAGGACCTAGAGACTGTGCTACGGTGCCTGGTCTCTGACAATCCCACCACCTGGAGCCGGCAACTTGTTTGGGTGGAATATGCCCGCAACACCCTGCCTTCCTCCGCTACGGGGCTTTCCCCCTTCGAGTGCTCCTTGGGCTACCAGCCTCCGCTGTTTCCAGAGCAAGAAGAGGAGGTTGGCGTCCCGTCGGCCCAGTTGTTCGTAAGCCGCTGTCGTCGGACATGGAGAAAGGCCCGGGCTGTGTTGTTACGCACTAATGCCAGGTATCGGCGGCAGGCCGACCGTCGCAGAACCCCGGCTCCCCACTACCGTGTTGGCCAGAGGGTGTGGCTGTCCACCCGAGATCTGCCCCTTCGGGTGGAGAGTAGCAAGCTTTCATCCCGTTACATCGGGCCTTATCAGATCTCCCGGGTTATCAACCGTTCAGCTATACGCCTCATGTTGCCCCGGTCCCTCCGCATTAATCCTACCTTTCATGTGTCCCGTGTAAAACCTGTCTCTCATTGTCCTTTGTCTCCTGTTCCTAGGCCTGCTCCTCCTCCTCGGGTTATTGACAACCAACCTGCCTGGACGGTGCGTCGCCTCCTGAGAGTCCGTCCCCGGGGCCGGGGTTTCCAGTACCTGGTTGACTGGGAGGGCTACGGGCCAGAGGAGCGGTCCTGGGTCTCCACCAGGGACATCCTCGACCCGGAGCTCATCGCCGACTTTCATCGACGGCATCCCGGTCAGCCAGGTATGCACCCGGGTCGGTCGCCAGGTGGCGCCCGTAGGGGGAGGGGTACTGTCATGTCCTGATTTGTTTCACCTGTCTGTGTTTGTCCCCTCCCCACACCAGGTGCACCCTATCTCCCTCATCAATCAGTTTGGGTATTTAATCCCTTGGGTTCTGTTGGGGTTTTGCCAGATCGTCTTGCCTAGTCAGTCGTTCCAGCGTTCTTGTATTACTAACTCTGCCAGTCTGTTTCCCGGTATTTGGACCTCTACCTGCCTGTTGGATTACGTGCCTGCCTATCCCCTCCTGTGCCTTCGACATTCTGATCTCCTGCTAAAACGAACTCTGCCTGTGTTACGGATTACGAGCCTGTCTACTCCTCTGCACTGCCATCCCTCTGATTCCCGGTACCGAACTCTGCCTGCATTACGACGATGAGCCTGACTCTCCTTATTGGACTATTGCCTTTCTGATTCCCTGTTACGAACACTGCCTGTCATTCACTACGAGACTGTCTTGCCCATATACTTGATTAAATATTTAATCATATCTCTGCCTCCGTGTC
This sequence comes from Thymallus thymallus, assembly GCA_023634145.1. Lineage (NCBI taxonomy): Eukaryota > Metazoa > Chordata > Actinopteri > Salmoniformes > Salmonidae > Thymallus > Thymallus thymallus. The sequence goes on along the minus strand of CM042389.1, from coordinate 17,533,591 downwards.
CGCTTTTGGGTCCCGTATTTCTGTCGTTGTGTCAGTAAATCTGGGCAGCGAGCTTGGTTGTCATCGATCACTAGACCAGAAATAGTCTGAAGTTTTCATTTCTTCCCTACTTTCTCATTACACAGAAATAAGCACAGTTGACACCATCGAGGTGCGGATAATGACTTTCTCCAGTATTTTTTTTCCATTTTAGTCCGACGAACAGATTGTAGTGGTCAAATAAAAATGGATACATTTTTGTGCCATTTAGGTGAAATGGAATTCTAAGCATCACTCCAGCGATTAATGCAACGGGCCGGGGTAACGCTGCGACCAACACAGAAAATATGGACTTATAAGCTATGTAGTTACATTGTTGTGAGGGCTTTCGCTTTTTTGTAATATTTCGAATTAATATTACCGGTGTGGTAGGCGGCGCCGGCTCTGGAGCGGATGAGGTGGGGAGACACACCGGAGGTCTGGTGCGTGGGGCCGGAACTGGAGGTCGGGTGCGGGGCACCGGCACAGGTCGTACCGGGCTGGGGAGACGCACTGGAGATCGGATGCAGGAGGCTGGCACAGGGCATACTAGGCTGGAGATGCGCACTGAAGGTCTGGTGCGGGAAGCGGACACAGGACGTACCGGATTGAAGAGGGGGGCTGGATATCCGGCACGGGAGGTTGGCACACTACGACCCGGACTGAGGATGCACACTCCGGGCACCATTAACTCCAGCTCCACCTCGTCGTATACGCCCTCCTCCCCATGCTGCCGGCATTGCTCCAGCACTTCCAATAACCTCTCCTTTATGTACTCCTCCTCCAACTTCAACCCCAAGTCGTGCTCTGGCTCCTCTAAATCCCATGAGGATAGTGGTACCGGTGCATCGTCCACTTGGCCCGACCAGCCCCGTAGCCCCTCCCCAAAAAAATCTTTGGGTTGTTTCGGGGCTGCTGTCCGACGTGGACCCCGTCTCCGTTGCCCCTGCTTCTGCGGCCTATCCATCACCCCAGGTAAGCGCTGCTTGGTCCTTGTTTGTTGGATCATTCTGTCACGATCGTGGTGAGGGTCAGACCAAGACGCAGCGCTGATGTAGTGCAACATGATTTATTTAAATCAACTGACACGAACATAACAACAAGAAACACAAACGTAACACAGGTAGGCTTAAACAGCACTAAACCAAAACAATGATCCACAAGAGACAGGTGAAACACATTAACTTAAATATGGCCCCCAATTAGAGACAATGAAAGGCAGCTGCCTCTAATTGGGGACCAACACAAAACAAATATAGAAACATAGTACATAGATCTGTCAGGCTCTGACCATAGAAAACTAGAGGGAGCCAAAGGCTTCCCTATGATCAGAGCCTGACACTCTTGTCTTATGTCCTCTCACTTTTGTCTTATGTTGCACCTACTCCACATTTTCCAGGAAAATTCTTATTATGTTACTGAATGTATCCAGATTATTTTCAGATTTCGTTATCAACAAATGCGGAGAAGTACAGTAAATGTAAAATGCACATAAAATCAACAGTGTAATGTTTGGATTCAGTCATGTCAGGTGAACTGTTGTGTCCTCAACTTTGGTCTAATAATTTTCCCATAGTCTCCAAACTGTTCCCTTTCAATTGCAACCATGCTTATGCATATGCTTTTCATATTTCGTCTTTAAAAAACATTTAAATTTAGCCTTATCCATATAGGACAATTCCCATGAGTGTAAAGGGTTAACCTCATTATAGCTGTCAAGAAATTTCCCAGCTGCTCATTAGGGTATTATAAATATATAGAACCATAGTTTCGCTACAGCCTCATTCACATCAGATGTACTAAAAATAACCTAGATTCAAGGTGAGTTGGGTTCCTCATGTAGGCCTAACTTGTCACCATTCACACTAGCAGTCTTCCAGATTCCTACCGTTGTTCCATTACATTGCTATTCTCTGTCTGCCTTTGTATGGCTCTCAGTGTTGTTATGAAGCCACTCTATTCAGAACCCTATCAAGTGGCATTAAAGAAAGTTATCCCATCCCTTTATGGACATAAACACTAAGAGGTGCTTTACTTTATCATGGCCTTGAAGATTATCTCAGAGTGAGTACACCTTGAGGTACTTTCACCACAAGCCAACCCACATCAACCATTTCACCATCTCCACTTTAAGAGCTACGGATAGAAGGTATTTATATTTCTTTATTTTATGCCAAAGCGTTGTCCTGCCCTTCTCCAAACTGCCTATTGTGTCAGTCTGAGGGACCTGGGGGAGAAAAAAGGTTCACTAGACTCTCCACTTAAGGGGTATTATGTCCTTACACCAACGCAGGGCTGCCCTGCCCTTATCAGAGGTAATACTATAATAACAGCAGGACTCTCGGACACTACAGTGGTAATGCCAGGAAAGGTTAGAGCATTCTTTTAAGCCCTGCTGACTAGCAATGGGAGACAGAAACCACATTCAGAGCGAAACAGGGGGCTTAATACACAAGCATCCCTGTAGAACATCATCCCTCAGGTATACAAATGAATTGAGTGTTAGGACTGATGGTGCCTTGCCCCGGCAATCTCATTCTGCACTAAAGGGAGATAAGGAGCCCATTCTTTTATAACTGATGGGCAATAACATAAAAAGGACAGCTTGATGAAATTGATTTACTCAATTGAAATATAAGCATGTTGCACGGCACAGGTCAGCTTCTCAGCCGTTTACGAGAGTATGGGATAATAAATTGGACAGTTCAGATAGTCCAGAGGGAGGGGGATAACCAGGTTTTCACTGATTCATGACAGTCATTTGGCATCCCTCTGATCTCTGATGTGCTGTTCCCAATCAGTAGAAACGTATGTTCCTGTGGTTCAGGGTGCTGAGCTTTGGTCTGGGGCTGGCCTGAACTATATTAGCCTCAATAGCTAGGTTTCCATCCATTTGGCGACATATTTTCATGTGAATATGCTAACATACACGTAAAAACCACCACATTTTCCCACCAAAGATATGTTTCCATCAAATTGAGTTGTTGCAGGTTAAAATCCCATGTACCATCACATTTTCAACTGTACTGATGGTTTTATCACAACAAAGGTTATAGCGAGTGTGCCCACTCTGATATTGTCACTTGCGCTCTAGCCAACAGCAGGTATAGCCTACATGATGAGATTATTATGGGTAAAACAGCAAGATTATTTCATTTATCAAATGGCAGCCAAGCATTGATGATCATGTCACCAGAATAACACTCTCAGTATTTATTGGAAAGGAGCATCAAGCTCATCACCTTTCCCTTTCACCACCCTGTGAAGATCATAATTTAATCTGTAGCCATAGTGATCATAGTGGGAGGACCACATAACATTTCATTGTGTGACTCCAAATGTACTTCAATATGATGGTTATTGTATCAATATTTGCGCATAAAAGCAATTCCACCGACATTTCTCACATAATTCATTTTACAGACACAAAAATATCTCACCTTGTCTAGCGTATTTTGTTTTGTCGACATTTAGAAAGTTTACAACAAATCTTCTGTTTCCATCCTGGTTTCCTCCAGACGTGAGGCTTGGCATTCAGGCCAAGGAGTTCCATCTTGGTTTCATCACACCAGACAATCTTGTTTCTCATGGTCTGAGATTCCTTTAGGTGCCTTTTGGCAAACTCCAAATGGGCTGTTATATGCATTTTACTGATTAGTGGCTTCCATCTGGTCACTCTACCATAAAAGCCTGATAGGTGGAGTGCTGCAGAGATGGTTGTCCTTCTGGAAGATTCTCCCATCTCCACAGAGGAACTCTGGAGCTCTGTCAGAGTGACCATCGGGATCTTGGTCACCTCCCTGACCAAGGGCCTTCTCCCCTGTTTGGCTGGGCGGACAGTTCTAGGAAGAGTCTTGGTGGTTCCAAACTTCTTCCATTTAAGAATGATGTAGGCCACTGTGTTCATGGGGACCTTCAATGCTGCAGACATTTTTGGTACCCTTCCCCAGATCTGTGACTTGACACAATCCTGTCTTGGAGCTTTACGGACAACTCCTTCGACCTCATGGCTTGGTTTTTGCTCTGACATGCACTTTCAGCTGTTGGACCTTATATAGATAGGTGTGTGCCTATCCAAATCATGTCCAATCAATTGAATTTACCACAGATGGACTCCAATCAAGTTGTAGAAAAATCTCAAGTATGATCAATGGAAACAGGATGCACTTGAGCTCAATTTCGAGTCTCATAGCAAAGGGTCTGAATACTTACGTAAATAAGGTATTTCTGTTTTTTTGTTTTAATAACTGTGCAAACATTTCTAAAAAGCTGTTTTTGCTTTGTCATTATGGGGTATTGTGTGTAGGTTGATGAGGGGAAATGTATATTATAGTATTCACACCCCTTGACTTTTTCACTTTTTGTTGTTTTACAGCCTGAATTTAAAATGTATGAAATGTTGATTATTTTTCACCTACACTCAATACCCCATAAAGTGAAATGTTTTACAAATTCATTAAAAATGAAAAGCTGAGACAGTATTCAACCCCTTTGTTATAGCAAGCCTAAATAAGTTCAGGAGTAAACATCTGCTTAACTAGTCACATAATGCATTTGCAACAAGGCACTAAAGTAATCCTGCAAAAAATGTGGCAAAGCAATTAACTTTTTTTTCTGAATACAAAGTGTTATATTTGGGGCAAATCCAACACAAAACAATACTGCGTACCACGCTCCATATTTTCAAGCATAGTGGTGGCTGCATCATGTTATGGGTATACTTGTAACCGTTAAGGACTGGGGAGTTTTTCAGGATAAAACATAAATGGAATGGAGCTAAGCACAGGCAAAATCCTAGAGTTAAACCTGGTTCAGTCTACTTTCCACCCGACACTGGGAGATTAATTCACCTTTCAGCAGTACAATAACCGAAAATACAAGACCAAATCTACACTGGAGTTGCTTACCAAGAATATAGTCAATGTTCCTGAATGGCCGAGTTACAGTTTTGACTTAAATCTGCTTGAAAATCTATGGCAAGACCTGAAAATGGTTGTCTAGCAATCTTACAGACTCACAGCTGTAATCGCTGCCAAATGTGCTTCAAAGACTCAGGGGTGTGAAAACCTATGTAAATGATATATTTCTGTATTTCATTTTCAATAAATTTGTAAACATAAAAAAAAAAACATATTTTCACTTTGTCAATATGGGGGTGTTGTGTGTAGATGGATGAAAAAACAACAACATATTTAATCCATGCAATTCAAGGGTAATGAATACTTTCTGAAGGCACTGTAAGATGTTATCAGTGAAGGTGATGTTCTTTTGTCAACATGAGTAGCCTACCATGTTATCTTAATTTTAGGACCATGTGGAAAGATGCACCGTTTTACTTGAGTGCTATAAAAAAAAATATTTCCATGTCACAGGCATCAGATGAGATACATATCATTATTTTTCTCTTAAAATAAGAAATAAATCCTCCCTGTTGGCATGAGCAATTTGTAATTCAACACAATATGACAAGATACATTATCCTTCAATATCAGTACATATTCACTCATGAGCACACGCACACATGTGCACACTCACACGGTACTACAATACAACAAGCATAGTAACATTACAGATGACACCCGTTTAGCCCAATGTAAAGCCTGAGGGTCCACTCCAGTCCAAACAATCTCCACCACATTGGCTCCCTGACAGTCTGTTTGTACTTTTGTCTTGGTTTGGCCTTCAAACTTTAGACTCCTGTCATCTTTACCCAAATAATCGATAGCAGCTAAATGGTTGCTCTGCAGTCAAGACACTTTGCATCGTCTCTCACATAATAAAGTGTGTTTACTCAGTGCTGAAATAACCTACTGTTTGTGTTTACGTGAAAGGGCAATCAGAAAAACCTCCTTGCTCAGCAGGAGGCAATGGGGCTTGTCTGGCAGTAAACCTGTCTTGGGCTGTAATTAAGGCTAGTCTGGCTCTGTTAGGGCTAGCGCCAAAAACAAGACGTTGCTGGATGGCTGAGAATATTAACTAATGCAAATGAACATACAGTACACACCTCACACACACACACACACACACACACACACACACACAGATAGAAATCATGTGCATACCTTCACCACCCCATAGCGTATATTTATCCTCTACAGGATCATGTCTCGCCATTGGAAAGCTTGAGCTAACGTGCGCTAATGTGATTAGCATGACGTTGTAAGTGACAAAAACATTTCCAAGGACATAGACATATCTTATATGGGCAGAAAGCTTAAATTATTGTCAATGTAACTGCACTGTCCAATTTACAGTAGCTATTACAGTTAAATAATACCATGCTATTGTTTGAAGAGTGCACAATTTTGTACTTGAAAATGTATCAATAAGCTCTCCTCCCTCGATGCATACAAATAATATTCTACTGTACATTCCATCTAGCCTGATCGACACCATACTGACGTCTGTGTAGCAAAATAGAATGTAAGCTTGCGAGACTTCAGGATTCCATCCACCTTCGTTTGCAAGTGTCACATCCATGTTATAACATTTTCTGAAGGACAGCTCACAAATGAAAAAAAAAACGCTTTCTATTATTATTCTGGACTTCAGACTACAAAAACACTTTCAACACATTTACCTCAGTAGGCTAAACAAACAACACTATATGAACTTTACAATGAAGTAAATTAAACAAGGCAACAGTAAACATGTCGTCCCCCACAACTGATGCAGTGCCCCCTTAGGGCCAATTAGTGTAATTTGGGAAATTACGGATCTCTATGGCAAGACGCCTCATTCACCCAAGTTTCGTCAAAATCGGGCCAGTGGTGTCTGAGATATTGTGTGTGACTAACGTACATACAATTGATTACTATAGCGCCCACCTTCGGACAATCATTGTAATTTTGTAACTGGCGGATCTCTATGACAAGACACATCAAAATAGGGCCAGTTGTGTCTGAGATATCACCTGTAACAAACGTACAAACATACTAACGGACAGAGGTAGATCCACAGTCTCCTCCCCAATTTTATCGTGGGGGACAATTAAAGTGAAAATGCTGTAAAGCTTCAACACTTAATCAGGCCCTTTGTGCCCTCTTAACATTTTAATAGGGGCCGCTGCAGTTCAAAACAAACATGTCGCGAGTCGGTTGAGTTTTTAAACAGCATCTTTTTGTTTTGCTTTGTCTCATTTCATTCTGTAGTAGCAAATGTGTGCCATCAGAGCAGCAGACAGGGAAGACACTTAGGGAAGATCTCAGTCGCATACTCCTAGCGTCCTCACTCCTCGTTTCCATTTAAAAACCCATTGGATGACCTCCTTCTACAATGGGTTTTGAGAAGGAGACGCAGAGCGAAGAGAGAGGACGCTAGGAGTATGCAACTGAGATCTTTCCCGAGTATCAGTGAATCCCAAACCAGCCCCTTGCCCCTACCAATTCGTTTGGAGGGCCCTGCGTTGTCACGTTTTGCTGATGAAACTCAGAGGGTGACTTCCATCTAGTGGTGAGGGGATCAATAAACTTTGGGACACACTCGTGACTTGAATGATGCAATTCATGATCCATAGACATTTTAATAAAAAAACGAGCATTAAATTAAAATGAACAATTCCCCATTGTTTTACAAGATATAAACCTCAGTATCAGTTAAAAAATATAATTTGGAAGGTGAAACAAAAAAAGTGTTAAACAAATAAAAATATATTTTATATTTGAGATAGTAGCCACCCTTTGCCTTGATGACAGCTTTGCACTCTCTTGGCATTCTCTCAACCAGAGACTTCTTAATGCGTTTGAGCCAATTGTGTTGTGAAAAGGTAGGGGTGGTATACAGAAGATAGCCATATTTGGTAAAAGACCAAGTCATTATTAAGGCAAGAACAGCTCAAATAAGCGAAGAGAAACAACAGTCCATCATTACTTTAAGACATGAAGGTCAGTCAATCCGGAAAATTAAAGTGCAGTTGCAAAAACCATCAAGCGATATGATGAAACTGTCTCTCATGAGGACCGCCACAGGAAAGGAAGACACAGAGTTACCTCTGCTGCAGAGGATAAGTTCATTAGAGTTAACAGCCTCAGAAATTGCAGCCCAAATAAATGCTTCACAGAGTTCAAGTAACAGACACATCTCAACATCAATTGTTCAGAGGAGACTGTGTGAATCAGGCATTCATCGGGTCGAATTGTTGTAAAGAAAACACAATTAAAAGAAGAAGAGACTTGCTTGGGCCAAGAAACACAAGCAATGGACATTAGACCGGTAGAAATCTGTCCTTTGGTCTGATGAGTCCAAATTTTTGATTTTTTCATGTCTAGGTGAATGGATGATCTCAGCATGTGTTGTTCCCACCGTGAAGCATGGTGGAAGAAGTGTGATGGTGTAGGGGTGCTTTGCTGGTGACACTGTCAGTGATTTATTTAGAATTAAAGGCACACTTAACCAGCATGACTACCACAGCATTCTGCAGCGATACGCCATCCCATATGGTTTGGGACTATCAATGACCAGCCACACCTCCAGGCTGTGTAAAGGCTATTTAACCAAGAAGGAGAGTGATGGAGTGTTGCATGAGATGACCTGGCCTCCACAATCACCCGACCTCAAACCATTTGAGATGGTTTGGGATGAGTTGGATTGCAGACTGAAGGAAAAGCAGTCAACAAGTGCTCAGCATATGTGGCAACTCCTTCAAGACTGTTGGAAAAGCATTCCATGTGAAGCTGGTTGAGAGAATGCCAAGATTGTGCAAAGCTGTCATCAAGGCAAAGGGTGGCTACTTTGAAGAAGAAGATGAACGATGAGCATAAACTTCACATCAGGTAAAGATTTACATACTTTCTTGTCAATGTATAGATGTGTTGAGTATTAATATACACATTTCTTCTGTGTTTTCATACAAAAAAACGCTTACATGGGCAACGTTTCATTTAATCCCAAATTACCCCTTTTATTCAGTTATAGTATAACCCCTCCTTTTATTCAGTTATAGTATAACCACTCCTTTGCTTCACGTCTTACTTTTCCCGGGGGTCAGCTTTTTTACTTTTTCATCTGGAATGGAGCCTTGTGTGGAAGGCTCCACAACACCTGAGCTTTGAAGTGTTGTCACTTCAATGAGGCCATTTGCGAGGTTCGGCATTTCAGCATAGAGAGAAAAGATCATCAATATTTAATAAAAGTAAAAAGGATGTTATGTCTTCAGTGTTTTTTTGTAACATATTTAATAGTTATCATTCCATAGGCTAATCATTACCCATGTGACTTATGCCGGGCACACACTACACGATCTTTCCAATTTACAAATCGTAACAGACCACACACTTAACGACAAATAAACATATGTTTTACGGTTTAGATCGTTAAGTGTGTGGAGGGTAACGATTTGGCCAACACAACACACCACACGCTAAACGATTCCATTCCCGAACAACCCAGTCCCGATTTTCAAAACCGGAAATCTCGCAAATATCTCGCAATAAAAATCGTGACTTCAGCATAAACAAAACATGGTGGACGACGAACAGGAGGAGCTAGCATTGCTAGCTTGCACAATATTTTCTAATATTATCTAAAAGTTGTGAAATAAAACTTAAAAGACTGGACGAAGTCGTGGAGACGGTGTGAAAATGGACTCTACATGCTGCATTGTGAATTGGAGGTGAGTGAACTTGATGTCAGTAACCATGACAGAGTCAGAGGCGATATTACGACCACCTAACTTTCGCTTTTGCTGCCATGGCTTGTTGTGAGTTCTCGTGATTATTACTTTAAGTCAGCGTGGCTCCCAATTGGCTATCGTCATTCCCACGTGGCAATCACTTGCCGGCGTATTCGGCTGTCCTCTGAGTTCCCCCCACAGTACAGGATATCGGATAGTAAATATTGAACATGTTTAATATTTCGGATCGGTGAGGTCCCGATCTTTAAAAAACACTCTTAACATACCCCACACTACAGTATAATGAGGCAAATAAAATCGGGAGGGCCATCAAGAAATCGGGGCTTTGCTGTCCAGTGTCGGAAGGTGGAAATCGGCTACAAAATCGGGCTAATTATCGTGTAGTGTGTGCCCCGGCATTAGTTGACTGCCTAATAGTAATACAGCATATATGGGCTTAATAACAATGTTTAACAACGATCAAGTTTGTTTCTGTTCCAAGTACGACCCCTTTCATTGAGTTGGATTTATGATAGTAAGTACTATTCTGATAAGTATGACCCCTTTCATTGAGTTGGATTAATGATAGTAAGTACTATTCTGTTCTGCTGTTACATTCCGTGAACCCTGCCCCTCTCATCTCTTTCCTCTCCTCCACAGTTAAGACCGAGCCTATGAACAACAGTGAGACTGACTAACACAGGCAGCGCAGCAGCACAGGACAGCCATGCAGGAGACACAACACATAGTTTCAGCTGTTATATACTGCATCCTCTGTCCCTCTTATTTCTCCCCTTTCCCAACTAGTTAGAACGGAGCCACACGCACACACACAAACAGAGTTTCTGCTGTTACATCCTGTGAACTCCGCCCTCTCATCTCCCTCCTGTCCTCCCCAGTTAAGATAGATAGATAGATACTTTATTGATCCCCGAGGGGGAAATTTCTTTGTCAAGCAGCTACAACAAAACACAGGGCAGGTGCAAAATGCCACAACGAAAGTACACAAAAGACAGATACACGGTACATGATACATAGAGCGGCAGTATGAAAAAGTATAGAAATACAAGATATCTGGTGCAAAAAAAGTGCAAAAAAAAAAGCTATAAAAAGACATTGCATAGTATGGGTGGTTGGCTGAATATGTACACTATACATTGGTGGATGTTGGATGGTTAACTATACTATACAGGTTGATGGCAGAGAAATACTTCAGTAGCTAAAAATGCGTATGATATGAGTGAGGGTAATAATAGTTTACTTAATAGACAGACTGGCTTAATGAAGAGGTAAGTGAATACTTGCATGTTTACACAAACTGTACAGGTAAATGACAGGAAGAGATACTTTAATAGCTAAATGTGTGTATGATATAATTTGGGGTAATAATAGTAATTCCCTTAAAATACAGTCCTTGGTGCGCAGGGTTTAATTACAGACAACTGCACATATTGCAGATTCAATATACTAAAAGCAATGAGAAAAGGTGCAACTGACAGGATACTAATATGCATTCCTGAGTGAATGCCTACGTAAGTTAGGTCCAAGAATTACTAGCAATATTGCACGTGATATGATATAACAACTGTACATGAGTATGTATATACAGACCTGCATGAATAAATAGGTCCTGAGTGAATGAGTGCTGACGGACCAGAGTTACTCACGGATGGATGCATAATTGTTAAACTAGGTCCTAGCACCCCAACAGTTCCAGATCTATGTTGCCGACGGCACGGCACCCCGGTGAGGCATTATATAGTCTAATAGCCGCTGGCAGGAAGGACTTCCTGTAGCGCTCTCTGGCACACCGTGGTGGGATCAGTCTGTGACTGAAAGTGCTCCTCTGCGTCATAACCATAGTGTGCAGAGGGTAGGTGACGTTGTCCATGGTGGCCAGCAGTTTGGCCAGGATCCGTCTCTCCGCCACCTCCTCTAGAGTAGACAGGGCCTTTAAACAACAGTGAGACTGACTACCACAGCAGGCAGTACTGGACAGCCATGCAGGCAAAGGTAACACCACACACAGTCTCAGCCTCTCATGTATTGCTTGAAAACGAAGCCTAACACACATGCATACCAACAGCTGTTGTTGGTGTACCAGACATATTAAAACAAACTATCTCCAAGTTTACCGTTGCAGACATTTATTTCCCTTCACACCAATACACATAAGCTGTTCATGTGATGTCACCATTTCTCACACTCTTGTTACAAAATATGCTTTTTGATTTATTCAATCTATTTTTGTTTCTCCTAGGAATAATATTTTATGCAGTGATGGTGAAAAGGACAGTCAAACATTTAAGCTGTTGCTTCGTTGGATAATGACATTGCCCGGCAATCTTATATATTGTGCAATCTGTCCATTCTTTTGAAAGAATGTGGATTGTCCTACATTAAATTATCTGAAGGATGAGGATGGAATCCAGCAGGTTGTCCCAGAGGAAAATGGCCCTTGAAAGTTTGTGGAATTACCTTTTTATTTTCTTTATTTAACCAGGTAGGCTCATTTACAACTGCGACCTGGCCAAGACAAAGCAAAGCAGTGCGACAAAAAACAACAACACAGAGTTACACATGGGATAAACAAACGTACAGTCAATAACACAATAGAAAATCTATGTACGGTGTGTGCAAATATAGTAAGATTAGGAAGGTATGGCAATAAATAGGCCATAGTGGCGAAATTATGAAAAATTAGCATTAACACTGGAATGATAGATTTGCAGATGATGATGTGCAAATAGAAGATACTGGGGTGCAAATGAGCAAAAATAATAATATGGGGATGAGGTAGTAGGGTAGGCTATTTACAGATGGGCTGTATGCAGGTGCAGTTATCTGACAGCTGATGCTTAACGTTATTGAGGGAGATGATAGTCTCCAGCTTCAAAGATTTTTGCAATTTGTTCCAGTCATTGGCAGCAGAGAACTGGAAGGAATGGCGGCCAAAGGAGGTGTTGGCTTTGGGAATGATCAGTGAAATATACCTGCTGGAGCGCATGCTACGGGTGGGTGTTGCTATGGTGACCAACGAGCTGAGATAAGGCGGGGATTTACCTAGTAAAGACTTATAGATGACCTGGAGCCAGTGGGATTGACGACAAATATGTAGTCAATCAATCAATCAATCAATCATTCAATCAATCAAATGTATTTATAAAGCACTTTTTACATCAGCCGATGTCAAAGTGCTATACAGAAACTCAGCCTAAAACCCAAAACAGCAAGCAATGCAGATGTAGAAGCATGGTGGCTAGGAAAAACTCCCTAGAAAGACAAAAACCTAGGAAGAAACCTAGAGAGGAACCAGGCTCTGACGGGTGGCCAGTCCTCTTCTCGCTGTGCCGGGTGGAGATTATAACAATTCATGGAAATTAAGGCCAGTTCTTTCTCCAAGATGTTCAAACGTTCATAGATGACCAGCAGTTTCATTTTTAACACTTTCACTTTATTTAACTAGGCATGTCAGTTAAGAACACATTTTTATTTACAACGATGGCCTAGGAACAGTGGGTTAACTGCCTAACAGATTTTTACCTTGTTTTTTTTGTGATCAATTGTTTATTTAAATATATATATAAATATAATTTTTTTTTTAGATAACACAAAACAACATAATGCATAGGACAGCAAACATATACATTTACACATACACATTACATATACATTTACACATAGCATATACATTTACACATAACATATACATTTACACATACACATAACATATACATTTACACGTTTAACCCTTTTCCCTTCCCACCCACCGGACCAGCCTATCTAAATAAATGTATATATATATATAACGATTTCAGCCTATCAAAAACTCCACATGTTAATATTGTCTGGTTTTGCACCATGCAGTCAAGAGATTGATTGCTCCAGTTGAGCTCTGTCTATGAAGGAAGAGATCCATTGCTGTTGGGGCAAAGTGTGATGGTTGCCAACGTAAGGCAATCATTCTCTTGGCTGCTGTTAGACCAGCAAGCCAGATCCTTCTTTCTTTACATGTTAAATTCAATGAGGAGTCATCATTAAGCAAGACTACATTAGGCAGATTTGGGATAGATTAAGTCAAAATACTAGTCAATGAAGATGTCACAAAGCCCCAAAAGGACAAAACCTCTGGGCACTCCCAAACCATATGAATAAAGGTTCCAGGAATACCCTGGCTGCAGAGCATACAGCTAGGGGTTGTGTTTATATTCATCTGAAATAATTTTTTAGGAGTTAAGTAAGTAATGTGTGCAAAATTATAGTGTGTCATCTGGTGATTCGGGTTTCTTGATGATAATGTAACGTTGGACCAAACAATATTCCAATTAATGTCTACTGTTGGTATGGCTTTATTCCAATTTGAATGAATTAGTAGTCGTTGAATTGTTGATTTAAGTAAATATATATATACATTTGAGACCATGCCTTTACTTGTCCTCGATGTCATAATCTTATGGATTGGATGACATTCTAACTCTGAACTCCAGGGCACTCCATATGCACGTAATGCAGAAGTTGCAGATAAAAATAAAAAGAACCAGGTAGATTGTATCGATTCTTTAAGTATTGAAATGTGAGAAGGGTGGAGTTGTCCACAATATCATAGAGAACATTGATCCCTCTCTCTCTCCATGCAGGAAATGATATTGGTCTGTCACCCAAGAGGAGGCCATGATTATTAAAAAGTGGCATATGGAGGTGATGTTTAATAGTATATTTGCAATGATTCCCCATTAAATCCCAAGTCATTAGTAACTGTGAAATAATAGTGCCAAAATAAGATTTTGCCTTTTTAATTTAGATATTGGAATATATTAAATCTTGGAGCCTATACGGCTTTACTATGTTCTCCTCTATGGATCGCCAGGCCACTGGGATATTAGGGTTTAACCACATTCGTAACGGCCTCATCATGAAGGCCCAGAAATATAATTTAAAGTTTGGGAGATTTTGGCCCCCATCTATCGTTTGTCTCTGTAAAATATACCTTTTTATTCAAGCTCGCTTGCCCTTCCATATACATTTTTGTGATCAATGCCTGTAGTTTCTTCCAATATCCCAGTGTAGGTGAAAGAGGAATCATAGAACTGAAAAGGTTAATTTGTGAAAGTATATTCATTTTGATAATAGAAACAGAAGTCTGAAAAGAATGACAAATTAATTGTTTTGACCATCCTTGTAGGTCTGACTATTTGTCTGTAAACAGAGTTAAAATTTATGTTGATGGTGTTCTGTATAGATGGATATATGTCAATTCTACTGGAATATCAGGGGAGAGGGAGGTGTTTTTCATGCTCTCATTCAGTGGTAATAATGCAGATTTTGCCCAATTGATTTTATAGCCTGAAATTAAACTGAACTATTTACAAATATTTAGAACCATGGGTAGAGCATGAGGAACATCGCCAACGTAAAGTAAAATATAATCTGCATAAAGGGAAATATGGTGGTCAGAGTTATAAGCTGTGACAGGAGCATGTGTGGACCGACCAACTGTCTGAGCAAGTGGTTCCAGCGATAGAGCAAAAAGTAAACTCCTAAGAGGGCAGCCCTGCCTCGTGCCTCTGCTAATTGGGAATTGTGTTGAACATTGTTTCCCAGTAAGGACCAGATGGATTGGAGTATAATACTTTCATCATATTAATAAAACGGTCTCCAAAGCCCATATGTTTGAGCACTGTCCAAAGGTACTGCCATTCAAGACGGTCAAAAGCCTTCTCAGCATCTAATGAGAGAATAGCTGTAGGTAATTTAAAATCTGCAGCTGCATCAATAATGTGTAGAAGACGGCGAATATTGTCAGAAGCCAGGCGAGTTTTTATAAAACCTGTTTGATCATGATGAACTAAATGTGTCATATAAGGTTCCAATCTTCTAGCTAATACTTTGGCATATAATTTAACATCAGAATTTCACAAAGATATTGGACAATATGATGCGATCTTTATTTTTTTTAAGTAACAGCGAGATAATTGCTGTATTTGTATCTCGTGAAAAAGATCCTTTGGACCATGAATACTGAATCATATCTAGTAATGGCTTCCCTAAATGCTCCCAAAAAGTAATCAGTAGTTCAGGCGGGATTCCGTCAAAGCCAGGGGATTTTCCTATATTCATAGTTTGCACAGCCTCCTTGGTCAGGGTGATTGGAGAATCTAATTGAGAGGCAACAGAATGAGAGAGTTGTCTGAGATTAAGAATATTAAAGAACTTGCTAGATTTTTACCTTGTCAGTTTGGAGATTCAATCCATCAACCTTTCGGTTATGGGCCCAACGCTCTAACCACTTGGCTACCTGCCGCCCCAAATATACCTCTGACATAGTATGCTTAGCTTTGGGTTTGGTAAGACACAGAAAGTTGTATAATAATATTATGAACATTAGTAAACATGAGCTTAAGGTTGAGAGCTTTCTACTCGTCTCCAAATCTATAATAATATATCATATATAATAGTAACAATATATGCCATTTAGCAGATGCTTTTATCCAAAATGACAGTGGTGTGTGCATTTTGTATGTGTTTCCCCAGTGGGAATTGAAACCACTATCATGGCTTTGCAAGAGCTATGCACCAACTTAGCCAAACAGGACCAATCTCAGTTTTGGATAATGAATTAAAATCTTTCTTTGTCATTAATATTTTTTTATTAGTTTGCAAGCATACGTTTCAAGTGCAACATT
Organism: Thymallus thymallus; assembly: GCA_023634145.1. Lineage (NCBI taxonomy): Eukaryota > Metazoa > Chordata > Actinopteri > Salmoniformes > Salmonidae > Thymallus > Thymallus thymallus. The sequence goes on along the minus strand of CM042389.1, from coordinate 17,517,280 downwards.
TCATCATTTAGGGGGGGTAGAGACATCATTAACATTAAAAAAAGTTAGTTGAAGAAAGAGGCTGCTTACATAGACTGCCGGAGCAGTACCACATAATATAATCCATACAGAGTATAGACATAGCAATACCCTAGTACCATACACACATAAGTACTCTGCAAACTCATGCACCCAACACATTTGAATAGTGTAAGAAATCCTTAGTTGATACTGAAGGGATGTATTGTGTAAGCATTTCAAGATAAACAAATTATTAATTAAAAGATTACAGATTGTCTAAGGTGACCCCATTTCAATTTCAGGGGACCCAACACGGGGTCCCGACACCAAGTTTGGGAACCACTGACCTAAACGATGAAAAGAGAGCGTTTTTTACACCAGACACATCCGAATGACTCACAGGGGAGCCCTTTGATATCCAACATGACACTTACTGCAAAAAGGAATATTATGAGGAGCCATTACTCAGACATATTAAGACCATGCCTAGTCCCAGAGAGCTGCTTCCTGTTTGAACTGAGGGGACAGACTGTCCATTTTGTCTGTCAGTCTGTCTGGAATCATTACTGGGTGTATAGTTTCACAGAAACCCAGACATCAAGTGAAACAGTGGAGCAAATGAAGCTACCCAACACATGCACACTCAAACCTTTTAACTTCAACTTTGAAGTTAATGTCAAAAATAGTTGTGTAGAGGAACTTTAGTTAAGTTACGATGCATATCCTCAGCAGAAGATAAGATTATGTAAAACTGTAGAATAGGGATTCACAGCATTATGAGAACAAAACCATATTTTTTTAGGATAATCAATGTGAATTGAAGTTTAAATTGTTGCTCTAGATACAGTACTTATGTAACAATCGTTATCTTGGCTCTTCTTTGCAGACACCAATGTCCAACACAGTGACAATCAGAAACTATGGATTCCCCCTCTTTCATTTAACACATTTGTCAGATGTGATCAGATTCTAATTTCACAACTCTCTGCTAGGATGTACTTCATCCAATTTATAGGGAGAGGTATTGACATTTAACAATTTTTTAGAGACTAAAGGACTTCTTAATTAAGCTGCATCCAGTGGAGGCAGTCTAGACCTTCAAATCCCTCTGTTGGAGGGGCTTAGCGCTGTTAACGGTGAGTGAAAAGAAGACAACACATTATGACAACTCGCTTTGATTAAGGAAAGGTTGAGAAGGTGGCTCAGTTAAAGATCACTAGTCTGCTGTCTGGAGTCTAGAGTCTAGAAATAAAAATATTAGAGCAGAACCACTGACCCTTAATGGATCAATGTGTTTGCAGGTGTTGGTGTGTCCATCCTTTAATACTAGTTTCTTTCCTTCTAGCCCTTCAGTGTTACTCATTCTATTCATCAGCTGTGTTTATGTTACATATCATGAGCAAGATCAGCTATGTACTGATATTTAACACATCATTGTTAGTACAGTAACGTCAACACTGGGTATCAATCTGGTAACTAATTATTATCCCAATGGGTGTTCTCCTTTCCTGGAATATTGACTAAAGATGTTATCCAGTAAGATTAATCAGCGTCCTGCTGACATTTTTTATATTTACATGTGTTTTTCAACTTTTAGGCAATACCATTACCCTTCAAAGTGGACTTTATTTACCAGTGTCAATGATAACTGTTTGTGTGCCATGAGACCGGTTGATACCCTGGTGAGAACAGTTTGAGTGACATGTTTTGACTTATAGTGCCCTCCTGTGTTCATCCCCCCAAAAACGCAGACAAACTTCCAGGTGTTGCAAGCCTGGTAGTGCTGAGTGATTTAACCAAAATGTCAGATTATTATTTTATTTTTTTAAGCAACTAATTGACCGACTTCTGGTTCAATTATTTAAATTCCATTTTGTAAAAGTATGCCTTATTTACTTTGAAGAACTACAAAATAGGGATTTTGTCAGCACATGCAGCAGCTCTATAGAGATGATGACTTGGAATTAAATAATAGTCATCAAATAAAAGTCCTGAACCCTGCCTTTTATTGAATTGAGGTAATTCATCTTCCATGATGTCATAATGCCCAGTTGGAATAGATAAACATGAGTCAAAGACGCATGTCAAATAATATAGGCACACAATTGTTGTTTTTTGAAAACCAGTACTTTCTTTTTTGGACATTTACTTTTCGACAGTTACCGGAACAAAGAGTAGATATTTAATTAACGTGTGTAATACTGTGGAACAAAGAATTGTGAGTAAGGGCTTTTTGACAGACAATGGAGTTAGTACTGTACACAACCACATACAGCCAGCGCAGAGACTGTGTATATCAAGTGATATGGGTTAGGAACATCATGAAAACCACAGACTGACGGGTCCTTAGAGTTTGGATATGATTGGCAGGATATGTGTTTGTTCGGTCATAGGAACTATCTAGAATTGTGAGATTCTTCTAACTGTCATATTTTTAACCATTGTCTCACGTCAGATGCCGTCAATCCTCAGCGACGCTCGTCCCTTAACCGGTGCAGGCGAAATCGACGCGTTATCTGATGTAATACAATGATTTTTGACAGGCAGCTGGATGGAAAAGCTGAAGGCCACACCAGAAACCATTACAGAACTTCACATTGCTTCCTTCTTCACAGCCTGACCGTGATAAATATATCTAAAGGTGAGAGTGAACCCACATCATGTTGAATGTTGAAAAGCAAGTGAGGGAGCATTTGATCCATATGAAGAGGAAATTCATAATCATTCAATGTAAATACAATAAGAATCCTTCAACTCTGAAATAACCGTAAAAGCTGGGTTTTGGATCAGTCGGATCAGATCGGTTCGGATTCCTCCTGGCTCTGCAACAATGTTCAGGGTAGCCATGTGTCCTGTTGTGATTATTTTCCGGTTTTTGACATGGTGTGGATGGCTTTGATCCACTCCTTCCTCTCCTCAGCTGTAGCCGCTTGGAGGAAATAGTGTGTATCGTCTGAAGTGATGATCTCAAAGAGATTCCCATCAACATCACACCTCTTGGCTGAGCCGAGAAAAGATGAAGAAGAAAAACATTTTGAAGAACAAGTTAAAAGGGAATTGCTGACAGGAAATGGCAATTACACTTCATAGTCCTAGTCACGCTGAGCCAGTGTGGGACTTGGTTCGGTGTATGTGTTCCACAATAATAAACTCACCATCAGGAACAAACTCCACCGCTGTGACCACAGATCCTCGTAGGTGGATAGAGCCCAGAGGGTACTCATCACCCTACAGAGAGATCGAGGGTGGAGAAGGGAGAGGAACAGGGATTGAGGAGAGAGAAAAGAGCAGATTAGGAGGGAGATAAATGATAGACATTAGAAAAGAGTGAGGTAAAGATAGAGAAAGTAGTTTTTCGTGTTATGTTCTTGAAAAATAATATTGAAATTGAAACTGATTTCAATAGTTTCCACTCTGTCACGATTGGGTGTTTGGAGAGACCAAGACGCAGCGCAGGGATAGTAGTTCGTCATAATATTTATTATACTATGTATAAAATAATACAAAATGAACGAACTAACAACACTGAACAAAACTCTAACGAAACAACGTTATGTACACTAAACAAACACGACTGAGCGGACGTAACGAAAAGCACACTTACTCTCCCCGTGACTGCGACATATACATCGACATATACCGATAACAACCCACCCCAAGTGAAGGACAGACTCAACATATATTGGATCCCTAATTAGAGACAACGGGTAGCAGCTGCCTCTAATTAGAGATCCACCCAAAACCCACAAAGAAACAGAAAGGAACGACACTGTCAGACTCTGACCATACCTACATAGAGAAGCCTATTGCTTCTCTATGGCCAGAGCCTGACAGTACCCCCCCCCCAAGGCGAGGACTCCCGGACGCCTAAAACAAAAAAAAACAACACACACAAAACACGGGGGGGTAAATGGGAGGGAAAACTAGTCCATCGGGGGCGGCTCCGGCGATGTGGACAGTTTTGTCCCGTGCCCCTTCCTTATCACCGGTCACGGGCTGTGGACCGGTGGGGCAAAAGGCTCCGGCCATGGAGCGGGGAAAACAACCGGGCCCGGACTGGGCACCGGTGGGGCAAACGGCTCCGGCCATGGAGCAGGGAAAACCTCCGGGCCTGGACTGGGCACCGGTGGGGCAAACGGCTCCGGCCATGGAGCGGGGAAAACAACCGGGCCCGTACTGGGCACCGGTGGGGCAGACTGCTCAGGCTCTGAAGCGGAGCAGACGGCTGGACCCGGATTAGGTATCGGTGGAGCGGACTGCTCGGGCACTGAGGCGGAGCAGACGGCTGGACCCGGAATGGGCACCGGTGGAGCGGACTGCTCTGGCACTGAGGCGGAGCAGACGGCTGGACCCGGATTGGGTACCGGTGGAGCGGACTGCTCTGGCACTGAGGCGGAGCAGACGGCTGGACCCGGACTGGGTACCGGTGGAGCGGACTGCTCTGGCACTGAGGCGGAGCAGGCGGCTGGACCCGGAATGGGTACCGGTGGAGCGGACTGCTCTGGCACTGAGGCGGAGCAGGCGGCTGGACCCGGACTGGGTACCGGTGTAGCGGACTGCTCTGGCACTGAGGTGGAGCAGGCGGCTGGACCCGGATTGGGCACCGGTGGACCAGACTGCTCAGGCACTGAGGCGGAGCAGACGGCTGGACCCGGAATGGGCACCGGTGAACTGACCTTCGCTGGAGGTTTAGGGGCGCTGACCTTCGCAGGAGGTTTAGGGGCGCTGACCTTTGCAGGAGGTTTAGGGGCGCTGACCTTCGCAGGAGGTTCGGGGGCGCTGACCTTCGCAGGAGGTTCGGGGGCGCTGACCTTCGCTGGAGGTTTAGGGGCGCTGACCTTCGCTGGAGGTGCAGGGCTGCTGACCTTCGCTGGAGGTGCAGGGCTGCTGACCTTCGCTGGAGGTGCGGGGCTGCTGACCTTCGCTGGAGGTGCGGGGCTGCTGACCTTCGCTGGCGGTGGCGGGACGCTGACCTTCGCTGGAGATGGCGGGACTCTGACCTTCGCTGGAGGTGGCGGGACGCTGACCTTCGCTGGAGGTGGCGGGACGCTGACCTTCGCTGGAGGTGGCGGGACGCTGACCTTCGCTGGAGGTGTTCGTCTGTCCATTAGCCTCAGCACTAGTACCCGTCGGCGCTCAAAGTCCCTCTCCTCCTCTATCTCCCGGAGGAGTGGGTCTTTCTGAGCCTCCGGTGGAAGCGCAATCCAGGCTCTCCACCACCTCGTCCACTCCTCCTCCGGGTACTTATTGAACCCCTCGGGCTTCTCCCGATCCTGCTCTGTGGGCAGACGAAGTGCTGGGCGATTCCCATTCTTCCTTCTCTCCGGGCTCTGGCTGCGCCCCGCTGGAGTGGTGCTCGATGCAACGACGGACTTTCTTTGGGTCCGTGACAGCGCTGGACGTAACGGACTGAGAAGGCGCACCGGTGGAGCGGACTGCTCTGGTACGGGAGTAGAGTAGACGGCCGGACCCGGACTGGGGATGCTCCCCTTGGGCCCCTTTAACGCCAGTTCCGTCGTTTCTCTCTCCATCTCTCTCCATTGCGCCATGAACCTTTCACGGTCCTCTGGCTCCACCCTAGGCCACGGGGAAACGGCACTGGCGCTACTTCCTCCTCCGTCTCTCGCCAGCTGCGCTGCTTGGTCTCCAGGTGGTGGGTTGTTCTGTCACGATTGGGTGTTTGGAGAGACCAAGACGCAGCGTGGGGATAGTAGTTCGTCATAATATTTATTATACTATGTATAAAATAATACAAAATGAACGAACTAACAACACTGAACAAAACTCTAACGAAACAACGTTACGTAAACTAAACAAACACGACTGAGCGGACGTAACGAAAAGCACACTTACTCTCCCCGTGACTGCGACATATACATCGACATATACCGATAACAACCCACCCCAAGTGAAGGACAGACTCAACATATTTTGGATCCCTAATTAGAGACAACGGGTAGCAGCTGCCTCTAATTAGAGATCCACCCAAAACCCACAAAGAAACAGAAAGGAACGACACTGTCAGACTCTGACCATAGCTACATAGAGAAGCCTATTGCTTCTCTATGGCCAGAGCCTGACACACTCTCTAATCCTGTACCTTGGTGGGGTCGTAATAGTGAATATAAGCAGGATCGTTCCGGAGGATGAATTTCCGCACCTTCCAGTTTTTCCTCCGATGTCCCTAGGGTGAAAAAAAGAGAGCATGAGGGGCTGTCTGCTCTTCTGTTACTGATCACTATCAGTTGTGAAAACAGAACCGACCACAGACATGGTGCTGTGGGGAATATTCACTTCCTCCATTCACTTCCTCCTGTTTCCACCAATTCTTCTGTGAGAACAGCCTATTAAGCAGCTTTTTTAAAAAGTGTTTAAAGTTCAATCTTTTGTGAATAGAGAACTTAGCTGTAATTCTGAAAATGAAAGGGATGCTTACTGACAATAATATGTTGTCATCCATTTAATTAACTTAAGTATGTAATACAGAATCATTCAGAACATCCCGAAATATCTGATCCGGTAAAAAACACATTAGTTAATCACCTAGATATTCAATGAGTACTTACAGTGTTGCCAGTCTTACCTGTTTGAGTAAGCAGCCCTGTTTTATGATGTTACCCCTGAACTCCTCCTTCACAATCATGTCTTCATCACTGGAGTAGCCTTCACAGAAGAACCCACTGTCTGCCTGCAACACAACATACAAGGTAAAGAAACATTAGGATACAGTACTATCTCATACATTATAGCTTTTATGTACGTTTGTTTATAACGACAGGAATGTTCAAACATCGTCTAGTCTTTGTGGTCTTCTAGCAATGACCACCATATCTCCAAATCTTCTAGCAAATATGGACGAATATATAGACAGTAGCAGCTACATGAATAACAACAACAACAATTAATCCATTTACTCACAAAGTAGTAGAGTGCATCTGGCTCATCGAGGACGGTGGATACTGCCCCTCCCTCGACCCCCTCTTTGGACGCGTCCCCTGCTGGCTGTAGGAATCCTTCGTTCAGGAGTCCTGTAGCCAACATCAGAGCCTCAGGCCTGTTCCTGGCCTTGTCCTTAGAGATCAGCCAGTCCACCACCGTACCTCCTGCATGAAGAAGAGAAGCAAAGCTGGTTGCAATGTGACTCAGTGAGTGAGACTCAATGACTCAATAAGACTCTTGAGTCTGACCTGGATAAATACAAGTTAAATGAAATCCACTGTCACCCAAGACCCTATATGTTCTACTGGACCTGTGAAGCAGTGATTGTAGACTCTCTTCTCCTGTTCCAGCTTCTGCTCTTTGACCCCATCCTCCTGGTCTCTCATTAGACTGTACAGCTCACTGAGAAAAGGCAGACAACAAAGCAGACAAGACTTAGATAGTTATCAAATGAATGATGGCTATAGTTCTGAAGACATGAACGTAGCTTCTGTAAGCATATCGTGGACCATAGATGGTAAGTAAGACAGGTCAGAGGTAGGGCTGTGGCGGTCACAAAATGTTGTGACGGTCTCACAGTGACTGAACGTTTTTACGCTGCTGCTACCCGCTGTCTATTATCTATGCATAGTAACTCACTGGACTCTAGCCACACACTCAATGGACTCTACTCACACACTCACACATACTACACCGACACTCCAACACACACAACATACGCTCACACACATACAAGCATATTGATGCCACACACTCACACAGACACTCTCTCCCACATGCTGCTCCTACTCTGTTTATTATCTATCCTGATTGCCTAGTCACTTACCCCTACCTATGTACATATTACCTCAACTACCTTGTACCCCTGCACAGTGACTCAGTGCCGGTACCCCCTGTATATAGCCTTGTTATTGTTACTTTATTGTGTTACTTTTTATTATTTTATTTGTTTGTACTCTTTCTTGAACTGCATTGATGTGTAAGGGCTTGTAAGTAAGCATTTCACTGTAAGGTCTACACCTGTTGTATGTGGCGCATGTGACAAAATTGTATTTTAATTTTAAAAAGTATAACAAATCCATGTAATATAGCCTACACCTTCACACTATATCCATTATTAAGTCTAAAGAAGCATGACATTAAGAAAATGTAGTCTATTTCAGAAGAAAAGAATAGCATACTCTGAGTTTGTGCTTATGTTAAGTCCTGATGTGGCTATGCCAAATGTCTGTGGGCTACACTAGTTCATTTAGCAGACAAGATTTGCTTATGATTCCGTGGCATTATTTTATAGTATGAAGAATACAATTGAACAAAGCTGAATAAAATATAAATATTTTCTCAATGATTTGAGGGAGTGCGCACATGCGGCTCTTCTGTGTTGAGCGGTTAACAAAGAAACGGGTACTCCTATATGCTTAATTTAGAGTTTCTACAAACCTTGGGCTATATGTTTTGATTTTTAATACATTATAAGCCTGCATGATGACTCTGATGATGATTTGAAAAAAGTCGCTTGAAAGGCATGAGCTCTGCTCTCTTTTTTTGCACAGGCTGTACACACTCCAATAGTCTCTCATTCAAGATTTGACAAGCACTTGATAAAGCCTTGAATTTCACGGCGGCATCCCCTTTGTGGTGGTAATGCACCCTAATAGAAAATCCATGCCTTTTGCGGCCCGGAGTGCTGCGTTGTGCCCTTTTCCCTGACATGCTGACCATACTGTTCGCGTTGCAAAACAAACGTAGACATGAATGTTATTCAATTATTGCACCCACACTGCTCACGTACGCCATGAGCATCTGCGCTGCCAGGCGCTAAAATAGAAGCTGGTTCTATTTGTGGCGCTCAACGCGCTGCAAGTCCTGCCTCTCCCATCTCCTCACTGGTTTTTAGGAACAGATACCCGTGTGGGTTATTGAAAGATGAACTGAGGTCGGTTGTGCTAATGCACCTTATTAAAGTTAGTTGCCAATCGCCATATAAAGTCCAAAGAAGAAAAAGAAGCCTAAAGGAAAGAGGAGAGATGACTAGAAATGATTCGGTTGACCGTTTTATCTGTGGATTAATTGTCAGACTAGATGACCTTGTGCATTTCAGGTAAAATAACAACCCAATTAGCTAGCAACAGCAAGCTAGCTAGCTAAATTGTCATAAATGTTTAATGCTTTTCGACCTGTCCCCAAATTAATATAATTGGTTCAGAGTTTGTTTTGATATTTCAACCTGCGTGTCCTGATCGCGTTTGGTGGCGATTGGCAACTAACTTTAATAAGGTTCATTACCACATCAGACCTCCAGTTAATGTTTCAATCACCCACGTGGGTATATGCTTCTAAAAACCAATGAGGAGATGGCACATGGGTATATGCTCCTAAAAACCAATGAGGAGATGGCACATGGGTATATGCTCCTAAAAACCAATGAGGAGATGGGAGAGACAGGACTTGCAGCGCGTTCAGCGTCACAACTAGAACCAACTTATATTTTAGCACCTGGCAATGCAGACAGTCGCTGGCGCGTGATCAAGTCAAGTGATCGGGTCTTTCTCTTCAGGGCTCCCAAGTGGCGCAGTGGTCTAAGGAACTGCATCTCAGTGCGCAACATGAAGTGTTTGATTAGATTTTCAAGACATTTGCATTCATGTCAGAGTTATTAGAGGGACAATAGAGTGCTGAGTACCAGGCAGTTAGCAAGTTTGGTAGGCTAATAATGACCAGCACCAGAGCTTGTAGAAGCCTAATCACAGTGACTAAACGGACATGTGGGATTTGACTGCCTTCATGACTCGTGACTGCCAGCGTGGGGTAATACGGTCACCGCAACAGCCCCAAACAGAGGTCCTACCTGAGGTTGACGGTATCAGGGAGGCGAATGGACCTCCGTGTCGACTTCCTGGCAAACTTTATGCCCCCTTGCAGACAGGTGATGGCCCTCTTGATGTCCTTCACCCAGGACTCTCTCTCCTCTAGGTGGGTGGCCTGGAAGAAATGGACCTGGTTCTTGTCCGTGCTGAGCTTAAAAACCAACTGCAAGAAAATGGCAATGATATGTTTGATGAATGGGGGGGGGCTTGGTTGGCAAAATTGTGAGGTCAGGTCAGGAATTAGACTGTTTGGAGTACTACAGTAATGATAGACACTTGTACTCATATTTAGTAGTGTCCATACCATCCTCTTGCTGAAGTCCTGACAGGGGCTGGTCAGAACAGCTCCCTTCAGTGGGATCATTCCTTTGGGAGCACTGTCTGTCTTTCTCTTGAAGAACTCCAACCCATCTTCAGACAACACCACCCACACCACCTTCCATGAGTTCAGCACTGTGCCCTGAACAATACAGAAGGAAATGTACATGTTGATAGAATCAATCAATCAGTCCCTACTGTATATCAGTTCCTATACCACAGGTATTCCACAACTGCTCAGTTCTGTCAGTACAATACAAATACAATGCAATTAAAAACATGTTAGAGTAGATTACATTGTTATTAAATAGGTGTAAGAGAAACATCATGTTAAGTGTTACCAAATTGACTTTCTTCCTAATTGACTTGCCTGGATGCTGGGTATAAAATGTATATAATTTACAGTTTCTATTGAATATTGAGGGCTGGGATGAGGGAATACATAAAACAACACATACTGTATTAACCTCTGCATTTGAATGCAACAGCCTATCGCAGTGTTTTTTATTTTTTCCCTACTCCATAAATGCAAATTAAGCATCTGCTGAACATTACTTTTCTTTTCATAGAAAATGCTGTTCAGCAAACAGACTTATGGGAAGTGAGTGAGTGGCTATTTTAAAGTGTTGCTTAATCAATCCTCACAAAGAGGGATGTTACTTGAGAATAAATCTTAAGAAAGTAAATACAGACCATAAATAAAATGTTCACAGGTAATCATAAATACAATACTTAGTTTTGTTCCTGTTGCAGTTTCACTTTGTTGACAGATGCTCACAAACATCCATTAGATCACCCCTGCCCAGACCCACCATCTCACACCCCTATCTCCAGCGCCCACATTACTCTCCGCCACATTTTGTTTCTCTCCATCGCCCACGCACTTTCAACATTTAGATTATAAAACGTTTGACCATTCCATTCCATGTTTTTAAGTACACGGTTTTCTAGATAAATGACGAGAAAGTATCGTCCAACCCATCGGGTATCTCACTGCACCCTCATATGCTATGTCATTTAAATATGCAGACAGACGGATTAAAAGTACATTTACATTTTGATAAAGCTAATTGTCTAACTCCGCCTATAGCGTTCCCAGAAGGCATGGATTATCTTTGTTAGTTTTACACTCAAGACATGACTCTGCTGTTGTGCTGTAGAATTTGTGAATTTTGTGTCTTGAGTAATAAATTCTGTACATTTGTCTCTACTGAATTAAGCATACATTTTAGTTAACTGTTATTTCGTTAATTATGTTCCAACATTCCCTCCATCGTGTGCAAATATCAGTTATTTTTAAGTCTTGGTTCCAATAGTTTCAGTTGGATATCTTACCTATCATATGAATATCCTTTTCTGACTCAAATAGGATTCCCTCAAGATTTCTCTGATGTCCAAAAGATATTCAAATCGACATTTATTGATATAAAACTTTGAAGTTGCATGTATTTGAAAATATCTACATTGGCCAGTCAAAAACATAATTATGTCATGGAAATGTGTGTGTTTCCTGTTACCAAGTAATTTACGGTTTCTTTGCCTTTAGTCTTCCATGTGGACCAATTTATCTGTAAATTCTGAAAAGCTATCTAAGGATTATTCGTTATGGTAATGTTTTTAGGAAGTGAAATTGGTTCTTGTATAATACATTTCATTTTCTTCCATATTGTTATAGTATTCTTAACTATGAAGTTGTTTATGTTCTTAGCTTTTGAAAATTGACACGTGAAAAGAATCTGGGGATGAGCAAGAGCATCTTCAATATGTACCCATTGTTCCTCCATCCTGGGTGGTGAGTTAATACAATTCAAAGTCTGGAAGGTTAAAAAGCAACCTCAGACTTAGGGAGATGTAAAACTTTCCTTTTTATTCAGAGTTCTATTTGCCCATATGAAGTCTTTCGACCAAGTATACTGTTTATAAGAATCTCTTTGGTGGGGTAATTTGCTATTGACGAGAATAAATATAAAAACTTTGCAAGCCATGAAATTCTGAAGAGGTTTATTCTACCTGTAAGATTTATGGGAAGATTATTCCATCATCTTCTATTCAATCGATTGTTAGATTTTGATTAATCCAGTGAGGTCATGGGTTATTCGTTGTCATCTGACCCCAGACTAAGAGTCAGTCCGTTTTGACGAGACCCATCATCTGTGTTAGTCATTTGTCAGGCCATGAGAAGTACAAAGTGTGATTATTTTTTAGATAATGAGGTTTATGAGGGAAACAGTTTGGTTGCTATATGCTCTGTCTCTAAACGTCTGAACTGAGCAAAGCGATGAAGTCTCATGTCCACAGCACTTAATATCTACAGTATAAAAGTTAACACAAAGACTTACACTAATCAAGGTTATTTGACAGGAACATATTTTCCTCTATTAACCTTACCTTTTTCACTAGATATCCCTCTTTGATCTGTTTTGGCTCCATGACCTCTAGCTGCTGGTGTCTGTATCCAGTTACTGAGGAACACTCACCCCCCTCACATTTCACCTACAGTGTTGTGTGCTGATAGAGATAGTGGAAGTTGAATGGGGTGTGTCACAATGCTGGCAGCTTGCATGGCTTCCTCTTTCAGTTCAGTGGGAGTGAAAGAGGATGGCTACACTTGCTCAACATTTACATGTCTGTGTAACTGTGTGATATCAAACCTTGGCTGTCAGTGCTTTGCATTTCAAAACTGTAGCTTCCAAAATGTGGGCACTGGTATTTTTAATTTTTTGTTTGTCTAGGCAATGTTACTCATGATGACGCAAGTCAACGACTTGATGCAAACCCTTTGACCACTTCCTCCTTTCAACCACAAGCATTTGAGTCACAAACTTCAAAAGCTTTTTTCCATTCAGCTGTAGATGAAGATTGACTTAGACACAATTATGCAAGATACGTCTATGAAACAATGACACCCGTCTGACTATTTATATCAGGCTTATCATTCCATTCTTTCTGCTTCTATACTTTTCAGATGTGTGTCGTTATCTTGGCAGGATGTGGTTTCACTTTACCCTTATCAAATGCTGCCTCTATGCCTGGGGTCTCAGTTGAATTAACCTGCTGAAACATCTTCCTACAGAAGTCTACACAGAACTTGTAATAACTAAAATTTAACCACAGGACTAGACAAGGGTATTTGCTATCTCCCTAATTGGTTGCTTTTCCATGAACATTTTTACAAATATCTAAGGGAAGTACATTCATCTATCAGAGTTCCAGTAAGCTTTTAGTCAACTAAAGGGTCATGTGGTAAAATTCCCTCTAGAGGGCGCCACCTACACATAAAAAAGGCAGGTTGACATTTATTGTCATTAATCTTGGAAGCAGAACTGAGTAATTTCCGCTAGACGGGCCAGCTGCAAAGTCAAAATTTGACATATCAAAAAAGCTTTTTGGTCTTAATTTAAGGTTAGCGTTAGACATTATCATTAGCAGTGTGGTTAAGGCTAGGTTTAAGGTTAGGTTTAAAATCAGATTTTATAACTTTGTGGCTGTGCCAGCTAGTAACCACTCTGCAGAGCTGCCCACAGGGCAGCCTGCATAAAAAAGTAAACACAACAGCATATTTGCAGTGCACTGACTTCATTACATTTGCATTGTGCTCGGACATTTCAAGAAGGGACAAAGAAGTAAAAGCTAGATATAGAACAAAATAACAAAAAGTGTCAAGGAGAAGCAGTGACACTATACAAATATAGAAGCAAAGCAGTTCATAAAATGTACAATAAGATTTAACACAAAAAGAGTGGCTGGTGAAAAGAGGGAGGAATGTGTTGAAATCATTCATACAATACACAACATGACTCAAACTACTAATATATAATGACAAAATAGAGTAAGTAGTACGCTACTCCAAATATATATACTTTAACCTACAGAGTTGATCCAATAAACAGCTGCTCTAGCATTGTTGCTGGATCGAATCCCTGAGCTGACAAGGTAGAAATATGTAATTCTGCCCCTGAACAATGCAGTTAACCCACTGCTCCTAGGCCATCATTGTAAATAAGATTTTGTTCTTAACTGACTTGCCTAGTTAAAGGTAAAAAAATAAGTCACCATGTGAGTACCATCCTAACTTTATAAGCCTGAATGACTCAGATCCCTGTAACATCCTCTGTTTGTTTTGCAATAGAGGCCAAGGAACAAAGGACATACTGTACATTCCGTGGGCTTAAATCACTCTTTACTTTAAATAAACATCAGGAGGGGTAATGTTGATGAGTTTATTGATGAATCTTGGGAGATTAAGTTTCATTAAGTGGTACCCTGAGACTCATCTCTCAGACTCAGTGATTGGAAAACGACCCTTGTCCCTGGCAATGGAATATTCATTCACTGGCAAGCAAATCAGGGGCATACTGAGGACAGTTCTATTTAGAAAATTGGATGTGAGCACTGAAGGCTATACACAATGGCTGTGGGTATGTTTATGTTTTTGGAGTTTGTGGAAGGAGTTCTTGGTGGCATTGTACTGTAGTGCCCTTCGAAGAAAATGCCATTATGGGGATTTAAAAATAAGACAAGTGAGTCAAAAAAAATTGAGGGGACCTGGTTTTATACCTTTCCTTGTAAAGACCCACTGCCTTGGTGTTTGTGTTGTGTTCCCTTTCCCACTGGTGAGGTCCCAAAAGTTGATAGTTCTAGTAACTCAATATAAAATGCTTGGTAAGAAAGTTGAAGCTGACTCCTTTTGTCCTTAGCCTACCTTCTCTATACCCGCCTCAATTCCCTTTCAATTTTGTCTGAAGCAGATGTACAAAAGAAGGAGCTGTGAAGTGGCGGTATAGCATGTTGGACATGCAGCACATCCTGTAATAGTGTAGGATTAGAGAAGTGGGTCAAGTTGTCACGCTGGTGCAGGCGATGTTTTCAACTGAGAGGAATGTGAGGTAAACATGACGAAACCCTTGAAATACAATGCTTCTATTCTTCAAATTTCAATCAAACCCACAGTTATTTGAAAGCTACATAACGGATGTGTTTTCCAAAGAGTGAAGTGTGTCAGTTGTCCAGTATGTGAACAGTCCTGCCATTTCAAGCTTGATTGATCCAAAAGGGTTCCAACTGTGTTCATACAGTTACAAAAGTATCAACTGATTTCTGCACAAGATTATGCATTGTGCTCTCAATGTGAGCCATGGCCACCAGTCGGTCAATAAGAGCTTGACATTTTGGCGCTTTTAAGTCAACATGACATACTTTGGAAAGGCAATAACGTACAGCATTGCCTGTCGATAACATTCTCATCAAAATGTGTTCATATTTTTGCAATTCAAGTCATGTATGGATCAGATATAGATTCCATTAAAATTGCAGGCCTGTGATCAGCCCTGTGGATACAGAGATGGTGCACCACATGCACTTTCTTAGCAGATTTGTCAGAACAAGAAAAGTCTAGAACCAGGAGACTATCAATAATTTTTTCCTCGCTACAGCCGAAGCAAGGTAGTATCACCTACCTCCAGTTTTATAATGCTATTCTACACATTTTGTCATGAGGCTCAGATATATTTAGCACATATATTTACACGTTTTCCCATGGGACAGAGAGAAGTGTGCTTTTTTACAGCTCATCTCGTGCTATTCTTCACATTTTGCCATTGCTTATTACGTGTTCAAAAAAAGGTTGGGTGCCCCGGGGCACATGTCCTGCGTGCCCGTTTGGTAATCCGGCCCTGGATGAGCGTGCACAAACATACTCCCCACATCTCTGTACAAACTGTACCGTTTCAGTTTGGGCTTTTTCTAATAAATGTGAGCCCACACTGTGTCTGCTCTTTAACTTTTCTGAATCAAACAGACCTGTGTAAATGCTGATGCCCTTTTAAGCTCTGTAGGGGGTTAACAGAGAGCCTACAGTGTAGGAATCCACTGTCAGCAGCCATGGGCATTAAAATTAAATACAGATTCCAGGATACAGGATGTGTCAGAATGACCTCATTACTGGATGAAATCCTACTGGAACTTCTCTGGAGCCACTCTCAAATTCCTAGACAGAACTATGGATGAAAGCACTGACCATCCATGATATCAACATTATAGTTTTAACCCTAAAAGCGCTAACTAAAAACACCATTTACTATGGAGGAATGTAAAATAATCTCTCTTTTGTATACTACTAAGCTGAACATTTGGACTCAATAGTAAACTGTGATAAAAGCACCACATTTGGCTCAGAGGTAGATATAGACTCAACATATATAGATATGGAGCTACCCCAGATTTGGCCCCTAGGGGGCATGGCAGCCACTATAACAAAAAAATAACAAAAAAGGTATCTATACCAAGTTGAGTGTCTCATCTTTCAGATGCAATTGGAACTGAGTTGATAGCCCAAAGTGTCCCAAAGTTAAAGCTAAAAGTCAGATGGCCATCTTAGGTCCTACCGGTATGTAGGATTAGCTTAATCGGCAATTTCTCAGTCTCTGCTTATCACAGAAACACAACACTTTGAATAACAGACAAATGTTATATAACAGACATATATATATATATAATTAATTTATGTTCAAAAATGGATGTAGCAACTAAGGATTCTAGGTTTAAATAAGAGTCTATTGACACATAATAAAAAAATACCCCAAATCTCCATCAGTTTAAGCTACTGTTTTATTTGGCCATTTATGAATGTATTTTTTAATGTTTTTAATGTGTTTCTATTGGCTATACCAGTAAAGGCCAAATTCAATATTCTATCAACAACACATATACAGTCGTATGAAAAAGTTTGGGCACCCCTCTGAGGCTGCATAATAATTTACTCTGTCGTCACAGAAAATGATCACAGTGGCATGCCATTCATTTTCTAATAAAAGCTGAGTACTGGGGTATTGTCCAGACAAAGAATTTTAGTGTAGCAATATTAAGTTGTATGAAATTAAATCAGATGTGAAAAATAGGCTATGCAAAAACTTGGGCACCCTTGTCATTCTGTTGATTTGAATACCTGTAACTACTTAGCACTGATTAATTGGAACACACAATTGGTTTGGTGAGCTCATTAAGCCTTGAACTTCATAGACAAGTGCATCCAATCATGAGAAAAGGTATTTAAAGTGGCCAATTGCATGTTGTTGTTCTATTTGACTCTCCTCTGAAGAGTGGCAACATGGGGGCCTCAAAACAACTCTCAAATGACCTGAAAACAAAGATTGTTCAACATTATGGTGTAGGGGAAGGCTACAAAAAGCTATCGCAGAGATGTAAGCTGTCAGTGTCCACTGTGAGGAACATAGTGAGGAAATGGAAGACCACAGGCAAAGTTCTTGTTAAGGCCAGAAGTGGCAGGCCAAGTAAAATATCGGAGAGGCGAAGGATGGTGAGAACGGTCAAAAACAGCCCACAGACCACCTCGTTCAACAATTCAGCGCACTTTGCACAAGGAGAAGCTGTACGGGAGAGTGATGCGGAAGAAGCCTTTTCTGCACACACGCCACAAACAGAGTCGCTTGAGGTATGCAAACGCACATTTGGACAAGCCAGCTTCATTTTGGAATAAGGTGCTGGGGACTGATGAAACAAAGATTGAGTTATTTGGTCATAACAAGGGGCGTTATGCATGGCGGCAAAATACCCACAGCGTTCTGTGGGTAGCAAAAACACTTGCTACCCACAGTAAAATTTGGTGGGGGTTCCATCATGCTGTGGGGCTGTGTGGCCAGTGCCGGTACTGGGAATCTTGTTCAAGTTGAGGGTCGCATGGATTCCACTCAATATCAGCAGATTCTTGGGAATAATGTTGAAGAATCAGTCACAAAGTTGAAGTTACGCCGGGGCTGGATATTTCAACAAGACAACGACCCAAAACACTGCTCAAAATCTACCCGGGCATTTATGCAGAGGAACAAGTACAATGTTCTGGAATGGCCATCCCAGTCCCCAGATCTGAATATCATTGAGAATCTGTGGGATGATTTGAAGCGGGCTATCCATGCTCTGCAACCATCAAACCTAACTGAACTGGAGATGTTTTGTAAGGAGGAATGGTCCAAAATACCTTCATCCAGAATCCAGACACTCATTAGAGGCTATAGGAAGCGTCTAGAGGCTGTTATTTTAGCAAAAGGAGGCTCTACTAAATATTGATGTGATTTTTCTGTTGGGGTGCCCAAATTTATGCACCTGTCTAATTTCGTTTTGTTGCATATTGCACATTTTCTGTTAATCCAATAAACCTAATTTCACTACTGAAATATTACTGTGTCCATCAGTTATTTGATAGATCAAAATGAAATTGCTGATCCAAACACCCAATTATTTATAAATGGAAATCATGGACACACACACATTTATTTTTCAACTCGAATCAATGAGCCCAATAAGTCCTCCATGACAACAAAATCATAAACAACAGAGTAGGGCTGGCCAATAAGTCCTTAATTTTGGGGTCATGCTCAGGTAAAACAATTTG
Organism: Thymallus thymallus; assembly: GCA_023634145.1. Classification (NCBI taxonomy): domain Eukaryota; kingdom Metazoa; phylum Chordata; class Actinopteri; order Salmoniformes; family Salmonidae; genus Thymallus; species Thymallus thymallus. Next base: position 17,498,749 of record CM042389.1, on the reverse strand, counting down.
GCTAATCTATACTTCCATATTTCTAAATCCTATTCTTGAAGATCAAGGGGAGTATCACAATTATTGGAATGACTGGAATTCTGATAGACTTTGGTTTTTAATGTAAATATATAATTTAATCGTATTTTATTATTATTATTATTATTATTATTATATATAGTAGAAAGTGATGGGTTAAAAGAAGCCTACATAGCTAACCCATAAAGCTAAATTTAACATCAATATATGGCCAGCTATGTTAACTTTAACATTGATTGGTAACATAAATTTTTGTCTTCTTCTAATGCTTCTTAAGGGGAAAGTCATGTAAAAGTAACGGAATGTAATCAGATTATATTACTGCGTTTGGGTAATCCAAAAGTTACATGACTGATTACAATGTTGGACAGGGAACTTGTAACTAACTAACTAACCCTGACTATATGCTATTGATTTTGCAGACATTCAGCTTTGATCTATTGTAACTTTATTAATCAACCGCCATTCTCCAATCATCACTGACATTCGCCAGAGTAGCTTGTTTTCTGGTCAGCCGAATGAGTGTAGGAAAGACTGTTTGTGAAGTGAGAATACTGCACAGTAGAAACATCATTCAAATGTGCAGACCAGTCTGAAATAGTGTGCTTGTATACAGCTCTAACAATACTTGTAATGCCCCCTATATTGTGTTCAAAACCTTTGATTTTGCATTCATTGGAGTTTCACATATCTTTCACCCCTGAGTCATTTATGCAAAATCAACATTTTCCATGAGAACATTTTGTTTAGTCACCAATACATCAAATAACGATAGGGTCACCATTTAGTCATTTTAACTACCTTTTAATCCAATTGGTGAAAATACTAATGTCAAAACGGTTCTTTTAGATGTGCTGAATAGATATCATTTTCCAAAGTATTTTACTTTATTTTATCATTTGTATCCCATGGCAGGTTGTGTGCATGTTCAGTCTCACAGTTTCATTATCCTTATATAGATAGATAGATAGATAGATAGGTACTTTATTGATCCACCGGGGGGGAAATTTCATCATATAGTAGGGGAGACCGGGGGCAATTGTAACAGGGGGCAATTGTAACAGGGGGCAATTGTAACACCTTGAATTTCTCCAAACAGAAACAAGCTAGAGTGATGACAATCAATACATGCCCATTTAGATTCTGTCCCTGCTTGAAAAGTTTCAACGTAACTATTTCCACGTTTTTATGAGCAATTAATTTTTTTCAGGGGTGAAAGTTGTTTTATCATATACTCTTAATGTCCAAGAATTCAAACCAGCATAATTTGCATTACTATATGCTGGCTAAACATTGACATGATTGACATGTGTCACTATGGTTGTCTCTTGCTTGGCACGTGAGGTTTTGTCATGGCTGCTAGGGTTGCGGGCAATTGTAACTCAATGTTACAATTACCCTGAACCAAGCAGCCAAATTATGAATACAAGTGATTTTAATTTAAAGTAGTTATACACATTTTATGAATTATACAAATACTAACTTTAAATAGTCCTGTGTAGGGTGCCATAGACGTTGTAAAAATATATAATCTGGGCACCGTAAGACTATTCAAGATGTTTTGAGAGGAACCGAAGGGCGATGCACAAATGGGTGTTATTGAAATTATTGGTTATTTAAGGAAAAATATGTATATTTCTTGCAAAATCATTAAATGTGTCTATGATAATTCATAAACATGAATGTTTCTGAAGTTAAAGGTCGATATAACATAGCTGCAACAGTTGAAGTGCAAGGCTCAATTTCTGCACATGCGCAGATACTGTGTCTATTTGTATTTATTAGGGATCCCCATGACAGTTTACAATCCAGGGTTACTCCAAGCAGTTTAGTCACCTCAACTTGCTTAATTTCCACATTATTCATTACAAGATTTTAGTTGAGGTTTAGGGTTTAATGAATGATTTGTGTGACTGTGTGAGAGCGAAGTGTTGCATCTCGCTCATCTCAATATCTCCGGTGCTGCTCGTGGCAACGTAATTTAGACCAGTCTACTTTTAATTGAGTTTATTTGGTTTATTTTTTAGGTGTAACATTTGACCACAGATACCGTTAGAATTGCATTTTAGAATAAGGCTGTAACGTCGGCTTATGATGCTCTAGCATTCACTCTGGCTTACTATACTAGTCTACTATAACCCTCTATGCTGTAATACCTCCACACCTACAATGCACCCAAATTAGGTCACTAACTAACCCATAGCCTATGAAACCCCTATTACTACCTTTACAACTACTACCATTACTACTGCCACACATAGATATGCATACAAAGCTCTCCCTTGCCCCCCATTTGGCAAATCTGACCATAATTATATCCTCTTGATTCCTGCTTACAAGCAAAAACTAATTCTCATTCTATACGGAAGTGGTCAGATGACACGGATGCTACGCTACAGGACTGTTTTGCTAGCACAGACTGAAATATGTTCCAGGATTCATTGAATAGCATTGAGGAGTATACCACCTCAGTCATTGGCTTCATCAATAAGTGCATCGACGAAGTCGTCCCCACAGTGACCGAACTTACATATCCCAACCAGAAGCCATGGATTACAGGCAACATCCGCGTCGAGCTAAAGGCTAGAGTTGCCGCTTTCAAGGAGCGGGACACTAATCCGGACGCTTATAAGAAATCCCGCTATGCCCTCAGACGAACCATTAAACAAGCGTCAATACAAGATTAAGATTGAGTCCTACTATGACGCTCGTTTGATGTGGCAGGGCTTGAAAACTATTACGGACTACAAAGGCATGAGCTGCCCAGTGACACGAGCCTACTGGACAAGTTAAATTCCTTTTATGCTCGCTTCGAGGCAAGAAACACTGAAACATGCATGAGAGCACCAGCTGAGAGCGGACAACTGTGTGGTAATGCTCTCGGTAGCAGATGCGAGCAAGACCTTTAAACAGGTCAACATTCACAAAGCCGCAGGGCCAGACGGATTACCAGGACGTGTACTCAAAGCATGCACAGACCAACTGGCAAGTGTCTTCACTGACATTTTCAACCTCTCTCTGACCGAGTCTGTAATACCTACTTGTTTCAAGCAGACCACCATAGTCCCTGTGCCCAAGGAAGCGAAGGTAACCTGCCTAAATGATTACCGTCTTGTAGCACTCACATCGGTAGCCATGAAGTGCTTTTTTAAAGGCTCACATCATCCCGGATTCCCTAGACCCACTCCAATTCGCAGATGACGCAATCTCAATCGCACTCCACACTGCCCTTTCCCACCTCGACAAAAGGAACATCTATGTGTTCATTGACTACAGCTCAAGCGTTCAACACCATAGTCTCCTCAAAACTCATCAGCAAGCTAAGGACCCCGGGACTAAACACCGCCCTCTGCAACTGGATCCTGGACTTCCTGACGGGCCGTCCCCAGGTGGTAAGGGTAGGCAACAACACATCTGCCATGCTGATCCTCAACACTGGGGCCCCTCAGGGGTGCGTGCTTATGCACAGACACTCACTGGACTCTACCCACACACTCACTGGACTCTACCCACACACTCACACATACTACACTGACACTCCAACACACATATACACACACACAACATATGCTCACACAACATACGGTCTCACACATACACATGCATATTGACGCCACTTACACATAGACACTCTTCCCCACTCGCTGCTGCTACTTTGTTTATCTATCCTGATTGCCTAGTCACTTTTACCCCTACCTATGTACATATTACCTCAATTACCTCAACTATCTTATACAATGACTCGGTACCGGTACCCCCTGTATATAGCCTGGTTATTGTTATTTTCTTGTGTTATTATTATTTTTTATTTTTTTACTCTTTCTTGAACTGCATTGTTGGTTAAGGGCTTGTAATTAAGCATTTCACAGTAAGGTCTACACGTGTTGTATTTGGCGCATGTGACCAATAAAGTTATAAATACTTCAGGACTAGTAAGCAGAAGGGGATAAACTCCCAAAATACGTGTGCCAAGCTTGTGCGTCATACCCAAGAAGACTTGAGGCTGTAATCGTTGCCAAATATGCTTCGACAAAGTACTAAGTAATGGGTCTGAATACTTATTTAAGTTAAGTATTAAAAAATTGCAAACATTTCTAAAAAATATGTTATGCACATTATGGGGTATTCAGTGTGTAGATGTATGAGGAAAAAAACAATTTAATCAATTTTAGAATAGGTGTGGGTCATTATACAGTATATTTGTATATCGCCAGTCACGAACGAAGTAAGTGTATTTCTGTTTTGTAATACTTTGTTTCTTTGAGAAGTTCGTCACAGAGAATATTTGTAAAATATTTGTAAAAATGTCGAACTATCGCTGCACTGCTCCTTGGTCTCGGTCAATACCAACTCGTGACAGAATGACCCACAACTTCGAGACCAAGCTGCGCAATGGGGGAGAGATGGAGAGAGAAGCCCGAAGGCAAACCCAAGAAAACATTTTTGGGGGGCTATGGGGGTGGTCTGGTGGCGAGGTCGAAGCGCCAGTACCACTCTCCATGAGCGAGGCGCCGAGGCCGGAGCATAAGGGGGGAGGAGAAGTGCCACCGGTGCCCAGTCCGGGTCCGGCCGTCTGCTCCGCTCCAGTACCAGAGCAGTCCGCTCCACTGGTGCCCAGTCCGGGTCCGGCCGTCTGCTCCGCTCCAGTGCCAGAGCAGTCCGCTCCACCGGTGCCCAGTCCGGGTCCGGCCGTCTGCTCTGCTCCAGTGCCTGAGCAGTCCGCTCCACCGGTGCCCAGTCCGGGTCCGGCCGTCTGCTCTGTTCCAGTGCCTGAGCAGTCGGCTCCACCGGTGCCTAGTCCGGGTCCGGCTGTCTGCTCCACCCCCATGCCAGAGCAGTCCGCTCCACCGGTGCCTAGTCCGGGTCCGGCCGTTGGCTCCACTCCAGGGCCAGAGCAGTCCGTCCCACCGGTGCCCAGTCCGGGCTGTATAATTATGCAATAACTATATTTTAGTTATTATATTTGTATTAATCTTACAGAAAAAAATATTTCTTCCACTCTGACCTTAAAGTATTTTGTGTAGATTTTTGACAAAAAAAAGACAACCCAATCAATTTTAATCACACTTTGTGACACAATAAAATGTGAAGAAATCCAAGGGGTCTGAATACCTTTGCAAGGCACAGTATCCTATTCTCTTAAAAGACAGCACTGAGACCCACAGGCGTTTGAATGATTGATTATGCAGACTACACTGTGATCTTGCCTCAGGCACTAAGTTCAAGTCGTTAGACACACAAACACATCCAAACTAAAATGTAATGTTTGTGTTGTCTCTTGATCCTATGAAGTGTCATTTTGACAGCATGCAGGGTTTATCCCCCAAAGTGCAACAAAGCTGCTTCCATCAGTGTGCAACCATGACAAGCATTCCTGGTGCAGGTAAAAACAATTCAACATCACATAAAAACACCAATCACTTATTATTCTGGTATAATTTTATGTGATCGTAGCCTATAACTCAAACAATAATCCCTAATTCTCTGCACGATCCCTAGATTATTCTCACTTTAATTAGATTCCCCATTAGTCTCCTAAGTCAATAATACCACCCTCTTATTTATGTTCCATACAATTGAAATTTAATTTATAGGCCTGTTAAGCAAATTCTTCTCGGAATCCAATAACAAATATGTAATATATATATATTTTACAATTCAGCTATTTCTATTTCTGTGAAGGATTTATTGAACAGTTTGAAAATGTGCCTGCTCTAAATGAGATTATATATAATGTAACAGTCAATGAAAAACTGTCCAAAACGACTCATAGCAACTGTTCTCAAGCAGTCTCTATTCCCAGCCCTGTCCAATTATTGTCATCAATCCACTCTTTTTTCAAGACCTGGTCAGGTGAATGGTGGCAATCACCTTCCATGATGGTGTTGGTATATACACTTGCCTATATCTTACAACTCATTGGGGATGTTGAATATGAGTGGACTTGGACGCTGCAGATGTTTGTGTCAATTGTTGGCAGCACAGGTTTCTCGGTACATACAGTGGGGAGAACAAGTATTTGATACACTGCCGATTTTGCAGGTTTTCCTACTTACAAAGCATGTAGAAGTCTGTAATTTTTATCATAGGTACTCTTCAACTGTGAGAGACGGAATCTAAAACAAAAATCCAGAAAATCACATTGTATGATTTTTAAGTAATTAATTTGCATTTTATTGCATGACATAAGTATTTGATCACCTACCAACCAGTAAGAATTCCGGCTCTCACAGACCTGTTAGTTTTTCTTTAAGAAGCCCTCCTGTTCTCCACTCATTACCTGTATTAACTGCACCTGTTTGAACTCGTTACCTGTATAAAAGACACCTGTCCACACACTCAATCAAACAGACTCCAACCTCTCCACAATGGCCAAGACCAGAGAGCTGTGTAAGGACATCAGGGATAAAATTGTAGACCTGCACAAGGCTGGGATGGGCTACAGGACAATAGGCAAGCAGCTTGGTGAGAAGGCAACAACTGTTGGCGCAATTATTAGAAAATGGAAGAAGTTCAATATGACGGTCAATCTCCCTCGGTCTGGGGCACCATGCAAGATCTCACCTCGTGGGGCATCAATGATCATGAGGAAGGTGAGGGATCAGCCCAGAACTACACGGCAGGACCTGGTCAATGACCTGAAGAGAGCTGGGACCACAGTCTCAAAGAAAACCATTAGTAACACACTACGCCGTCATGGATTAAAATCCTGCAGCGCACGCAAGGTCCCCCTGCTCAAGCCAGCACATGTCCAGGCCCGTCTGAAGTTTGCCAATGACCATCTGGATGATCCAGAGGAGGAATGGGAGAAGGTCATGTGGTCTGATGAGACAAAAATAGAGCTTGTTGGTCTAAACTCCACTCGCCGTGTTTGGAGGAAGAAGAAGGATGAGTACAACCCCAAGAACACCATCCCAACCGTGAAGCATGGAGGTGGAAACATCATTCTTTGGGGATGCTTTTCTGCAAAAGGGACAGGACGACTGCACCGTATTGAGGGGAGGATGGATGGGGCCATGTATCGCGAGATCTTGGCCAACAACCTCCTGCCCTCAGTAAGAGCATTGAAGATGGGTCGTGGCTGGGTCTTCCAGCATGACAACGACCTGAAACACACAGCCAGGGCAACTAAGGAGTGGCTCCGTAAGAAGCATCTCAAGGTCCTGGAGTGGTCTAGCCAGTCTCCAGACCTGAACCCAATAGAAAATCTTTGGAGGGAGCTGAAAGTCTGTATTGCCCAGCGACAGCCCCAAAACCTGAAGGATCTGGAGAAGGTCTGTATGGAGGAGTGGGTCAAAATCCTTGCTGCAGTGTGTGCAAACCTGGTCAAGAACTACAGGAAACGTATGATCTCTGTAATTGCAAACAAAGATTTCTCTACCAAATATTAAGTTCTGCTTTTCTGATGTATCAAATACTTATGTCATGCAATACAATGCAAATTAATTACTTAAAAATCATACAATGTGATTTTCTGGATTTTTGTTTTAGATTCCGTCTCTCACTGTCGAAGAGTACCTATGATAAAAATTACAGACTTCTACATGCTTTGTAACTAGGAAAACCTGTAAAATTGGCAGTGTATCAAATACTTGTTCTCCCCACTGTACGTATATAAACATGTAGATTTATGTAGAAGGTATATAAACTGACTGCACGAGACAGGTGAATGGCTTTGATTCTGAACTTGAGATATGTCATGTTACATCACATCTAGCCTTTTATATGCCTGTAATTTATGAACAATTTAAAACTTGCATCATAAAATTGCATTTTAACACACTCCATTTTAATAATGTATTAACCATGATCTAATCATCACAATAGCATCATCAGTGATTCTCTGGGAATAGAGATGTCTTACTAGGATCAACACAATGCCCACTGATTTCAGAGCATCAGCAGATTCCATCTCTATGGTGGTGGCATTGACTACAGGGATGGAACAAGGATCTGAGCAATGAGATAAAGCCAAGTAAAGTATGTCAAAACCTGAGCAATAGGACTATGCACCATATGGCTCGAGGTTACTCTGAACCACACACACACACACACACACATTTGAGCCAACTGATTCACAAGCCACAGCCACGCTCTCCTTTCTCCACTCTCAATGCTGCCTGCCACAGTGTGTGAATGTCCCCAGAGGTTTGTGTACCATAGGGTTGGCATACCTTTCATATGAAATCCAATTCCCCAGGGCTCTCCCAGCTCCACCAAAGCATGTCCTTTCCTTGACAGATACATGATGCTGAATGGGGATTCTGCAAGTGTGGCCCACAAAATGTTTTCAAAAATGCATTATGTTTTGGCATGGCCATTGAGAATGCTCTGTTTGGTCCATCACTGTACAGTTATTATTGTTCCTCCCAGGGATTATTCGGTGTAACTTGCTGAAGGTCAGACGCACTGTTATACTTTTGCTATATCGTTCCACATTGTTTGATACCATGGGTATCTCTGTCCTTTGATATCATGGCTATCTCTGTCCTTTGATTCCATGGCTATCTCTGTCCTTTGATACCATGGCTATCTCTGTCCTTGCGTTGCAATACTATGTCTTTGTCGTGGTTCAATCTGTAAGGGATGCAAAGAGAAATGTGTTCATGGCTCAGTGGAATGCTGCAGGAATATATAATGCATTCCACTTTATCTGCATCTCCTTTCTATGAATGAATAATGGGTTTACCGGCAGACAAGGTTTGCAATGACAATACAATGTCCAACAGGGGGCAGTATTTCACTTCTTTATTGAACTGAAGGGTACAAGTATGGTCCTGGCTCAATGAATTCAAGTAAGAGGTTCGGTCTCGGTAAGAGAGAAACACTAATCCAGCATCCATTGACTCAGATCATCCACCCTTTGATCTAGTCTGTATCTTAACAGCCAGTCTAGGCGCCGACACTGGTCAGCCAGTTTGTTGTAGAGTTACTTTTAATGTTTGCCAAGACTTTGTCCAAGAATCTTGCTTGTTGATCCCCTGATACAAAAATGTTTGAGAAAATATGGTAACCTGTTCACCTACTATCGCAGGTATAAATCTGTCTCACTGTCTCTTATTCTGTCTCTCTCTCTTCCTGTCTGTATCTTCCACCTCTCTGGAGTGTCTCCACTACAGACCTGTGATGGACATATTTACTGTACTGTTAATCTCACAGCGCCCTGGGGAGTCCTGGTACAGTAACTTACACACCACTGACTGTGGACTGTGTGTATGCATTTGTATGTTTTTGACAACTGTCTGTCCACTGATTTGAATATTGTGTGTGTGTGTGTGTGTGTGTATAAAATAGAATATATATATATATATATATATATATATATATATATTCGGCCTGACTAGAATTTTAAAGGATGGAGGGATGACAGTTATATTAAAATGCCAATTTATTCACTGATCGCTCTCATCAGAAACTAGGACACAATTGGATTACTAGAAAATGTTTGGAGGAAGAATGAGATTAGCATGACCTAAAACCTTGTTTTGACTTTTTCAAGCACTTCATTGTAATTTTCAAGGACCTAAATGTCATACAGTTGTATAATGTATATTATTGTTCATATAGTGCCGATTATAAACTGGGTGGTTCAAACCCTGAATGCTGATTGGCTGACAGCAGTGGTATTTTATACCGTATACCACGGGTATGACAACACTGCTCTAATTACGTTGGTAACCAGTTTATAATAGCAATAAGGCACCTCAGGGGTTTGTGGTATATGGCAAATATACCACGGCAAAGGGCTGTATGAAGACCCTTTGCTATAAGACTCTTAATTGAGTTCAGGTGCATCCATAATGCTGCCACCACCATGCTTCACAGTAGGGATGGTGCCAGGTTTCCTCCAGACGTGACGCTTGGCATTCAGGCCAAAGAGTTCAATCTTGGTTTCATCAGACCAGAGAATCTTGTTTCTCATGGTCTGAGGGGCCATAACTCCAAGCAGGCTGTTATGTGCCTTTTACTGAGGAGTGGCTTCCATCTGGCCACCATAAAGGCCTGATTGGTGGAGTTCTGCAGAGATGGTTGTCCTTCTGGAAGGTTCTCCCATCTCCACAGAGGAACTCTAGAGCTCTGTCAGAGTGACCATTGGGTTCCTGGTCACCTCCCTGACCAAGGCCAGCCGACCAGCTCTAAGATGAGTCTTGGTGGTTCCAAACTTCTTCCATTTAAGAATGATGGAGGCCACTGTGTTATTGGGGACCTTCCATGCTGCAGAAATATTTTGGTACCCTTCCCCAGATCTGTGCCTCGACACAATCCTGTGTCGGAGCTCTACGGATAATTCCTTCGACCTCATGGCTTGGTTTTTGCTCTGACATGCACTGTCAACTGTGGGACCTTATAGAGACAGGTGTGTGCCTTTCCAAATCATGTCCAATCAATCGAATTTACCACAGGTGGACTCTAATTAAGTTGTACAAATCTCAAGGATGATCAATGGAAACACCATGCACCTGAGCTCAATTTCGAGTCTCATAGCAAAGGGTCTGAATACTTAATACAGAAATGTCAAACAAAAAAAGGTTTTTGCTTTTCATTATGGGGTATTGTGTGTAGATTGGAAAATGTTTTATTTAATCCATTTTAGAATAAGGCTGTAACATAACAAATTGTGGAAAAAGTCAAGGGGTCTGATTTACTTTCCGAACAACATCCAGGCTTTGTTTCTACATTCAATTGATAAGGATGGGTGAAAGACATATGAAGAAAGTTAAAATAAAATGTTGTCAAATGTAGCCTATCGGAGTACACTGTGCTGAGGGAGTTTTCCCTATGGCCCTTTAGGAGAAGTGAACCGTGTTAATTATCCACCCATTCTGGTTGTTGTGCAGAGCACGAGGAGGAGACATGATTTAGTGTGATGAGCCAACAGACTGTGCTCACTCTGAAACCAAAATAATGAGACACCTGATGCATGGCGAAGATATTAATTTCATCCACTGAGGTGAAGGCAGTGGAGTAAGTATGTATTTGTGAAGAGAGAGAGAGGGAGGAAGAGAGAGAATGAACCTTTTCTACCAATGCTTACACTACCAAGGCCTATAACTCAATGCCCAGAGGACTTTAGAAAGGTTCATTCCTCACCCAATGATACTTTTCATGATAGGTACATACTCATAGATTCAGACAACTTTGGCAATGATGAAGTTAAACCAATATGTAGAATTTAGGTTGTGTAGCCTAAGTGAAATCTTAGTTAAATTACCTTATTTAAAAGTAAATTAGGAGTTCCCCAGTCTAGAAGGCCTGAGCCTGCATGAGTAATAGTGATGGATAGGGATTATGGGGAGTTTCCTCTCTCCTTGCACATGGAGTTAAGATAATCAGCTTTAGAATGAGTCATGGCTAGATTAGCATAGTGCCTGCAGTGGCACAGAATATCATATATATATATATATATATATATAGGGATAATATTCAACCAGGAAAGCACATTCATGAATTCATCTTTAATGCATTATTCTATAAAACAAAACATATACATACAGTTCTGTACATGTTTTATATTAGATACAAAAAGTTTGAAGCAGATGGAACCATATAATTTGTCTGTTCAAATTGATCATCATGACTCCATATTAGGCACCAAGATATTGCACCTTGGTAGGACTATATTGTATTCTCTACCACTGTGCCTCACACTACCTGCCCAAACAAAATCTGAAGCACCCATCACCATTCCAACTGGAATTACGAATCAAACTGTGAAGTCCACAACTTGACCACAATCCTGATAAAATGCCTACCATAGAAATAGCTGACATTGATGATTCACTTGAAATATGTTTACTCAATACATCTACTTAACCCTTAAATATCGACTTCCTTAGTGACCTCATCTGATGGATTTAAATCCATTGTTTCCCAATGAATAACATTAAAACATGAATATTTGTTTCGAGACTTGATTCTACCATGCCTAGGTCATCAATTCTGCGCTTCATGTTGCACCAAAATGTTATATTTTTCATGCTACTGCGTTTTTGCTTTATGAAACATTTTGCATCCTTCAGACTCAATCATCTTGTTTGTTAGTGTTAGGTAGGCCTATTATAGATGCTTACCATATTCCAGACCTAATGGTGTGCGTGATTATAATTTCTCTGAAGGAGGGTCATTTGCATCTGTCATCTCTATACATATGCCCGCGAATCACTGGAGTTTACTGAGAATCACTGGAGTTTACTGAGAATCACTGGAGTTTACTGAGAATCACTGGAGTTTACTGAGAATCACTGGAGTTTACTGAAAAGCTCCTTGACATGAATGTTACATAAAAAAAAACATACTCTAATGCTCAGTCTGAAATCCAAAATACAGGTTGTTGACATTAAGAATAGGTAAAGGGATGCTCTGACATGAATACCTTTGATGTTTTTGATGGTTTCTTTCTTTCCTAGTGTCATTTCCTTTGTGTCTGGTACATTTGTATTTACTAACGTATGTGGTATTTTAGATTTTCTTTTACAATATGTTTCAAGGAAAGACCCTGTATTTTGTGAAATTACAAGATGTTCCTATCATTAAGTTCGGGCATAAGGTTATGTTTAATTTATACAACGGGTGGGTCTAATCCTGGATGCTGATTTGGTTAAAACCGCATTCCAGCCGGTGTCTATTCCACAAGTTACCACCGGCTAAATCTATGACGTTAAAATGACTATTTACTCTGTTCCATCTCACTGCACAATCCGCTGTCTCATCAGCCCAGCCCAAAATGTTAGGAACTTGATCTCCACTATAAAAAGCATCTAGACATTATTTTCCATTCCTTTTAGACTAATTTGATTTTCCACAGCAGAGATTTGTATAAACCTTGATGTCTGTCTCTCTGACATTTGCAACATTGTTTCAATATTGAAATTCGATCTCCAGCTGTCCCATTGTAATGAACATGTCAGGACAAGACAGACAGGCAGGCAGATTTTCTCAGCTGAAATTATGAATCAGCTGGCATAATTTTTATGGCTATATACAGAGAAATGGCAATAGAAACTGCTAAAACTAAACGAAATGCAGCTAGTTTGCTGTCTTTCCAACTTCAGTTTGAGGTAATTGTATTAGCTGTGTTGTTGGCTAGCTCCTCTGAACAACAATGTCCTGACGAGAGAGCACATTTTCTATGCCAGGCGAAATTGAGTATCATTAGCTAATTGTTATGGATGTATCCAAATAAACGTCACTAGAAAACAGCTTAAATATACGCATTTGCAGCTATTTTGCTGTTATTCTGGCTGCACTGTTTAACTATAACTTAGCCATAGTTGGCTAGCTAGCAAGCAAGGGATAAGAATGTCGCCAGCCAGTATGGCAATGGAACATTTAGAACGAACGACTGGGTCGCGTCCATAGATACAGAACAAAAAGACTGAACAACTGAGTTGTGTCTCTGGCAACCGAAAAGATAGAATGAACTACCAGCCGGCCTGGGTAGCAACCCTAGATTTGTGCCGGGACTATATCTTGTGGAAAGATTAAATAGTATGAATACATTTATCGAAATACATTTTTTTATGAAAATATGCCAATCATTATTTGAATATGTTGGCAACCCGTTTAAAAGTGATAATGCCCTCAAAGCCGGTGTTTGGAGGATATATTGGCACGGTTTGCTGGCCGTCAACTTCATCTCGCGCCTAACAACACCCGTGCCAACATATCCTCCAAACACTGTCTTCTCTGGCATTATCACTGAACTAAATTGCACTAGTATGCAGAGACGTTCACAAGTCTTTGAGGTAGAGTCCAAGTCAAGTCTCAAGTCTTTTAGGGCCAAGTCTAAGTCAAGTCTCAAGTCCCTTTTGGCAATGGCTTTCTGCCTGCTGTGGGTTAGGGTTAGGTCTATAAACCTTGTAAATTATTTGAAGTAAATTATTTCCTACATTCCTTTTTGGACAATTTCATAAATTTAAAGTTGTCAAACACTGTCATAATTATAAAATTGACAGCATATTATTTACATTTGACATGATTTCACATACTATGATAAACGATTGCTAACTTTTGCTTGTCTTAACAAGCTTAACTTAAGATAAACTTAAGATAAACGATAGCTTAACTTTTGCTTGCGTTTTAATGTTCCAATCTATATAGCAATTGAATATTGGCGCCACCATGTGCGGTCGCCTGTTAAGCAGCTACCATTGTTTGTGCGTTAATTGTTATGTCAGAAGTACCTTTTTTTTTTTTTTTTCATTGCATTTAGTATATCGAATGTGCAATACGTGCATTTATCTGTAATTAAACCCTGTACTAAGGACTGTATTTTAAGGGAATTATTATAATTATTACCCTAAATTATATCATACGCACATTTAGCTACTGTATTTAAGAATTTTTCCCTGCCATCGACCTGTATAGTATAGCTAACCATGCAAATATTTATATCAACTTGCAATATTTGTATCATTTTTTCCCCTAACACTCTGTAACAATGCATAGTGTACATATGTTCACATTCACTCATACTAAGCAATGCCTTTTTATAGCTTTTTGCACTCCAGACTTCTTGTATTTTTATACTTCTTCATATTGCCGCGTTATGTATTGTGTATCTGTCTTTTGTGTATTTTCGTTCTGGCATTTTACACCTGCCCTGTGGTTTTTCGTTGCTGCTTGACAATGTAATTTCCCCTCGTGGGTCAATAAAGTATCTATCTATCTGTCTATCTGTCTATCTGTCTGTCTGTCTGTCTGTCTGTCTGTCTGTCTGTCTGTCTGTCTGTCTGTCTGTCTGTCTGTCTGTCTGTCTGTCTGTCTGTCTGTCTGTCTGTCTGTCTATCTATCTATCTATCTATCTATCTATCTATCTATCTATCTATCTATCTATCACACAATGTCCGCTCAGTCAAATAAGTGCAAATATGAGTAACCACTATCCTCCCATTGAAATAGACACATACTTGTCTGCATATTTTTCGCGGAACGCAGACGTTCTAGAACGCTTTTGAGCCCTCTGTATTAAACTACTTTCTCTGTGTTACAATGCTCCCTGTTCCATGTTATCTGACAGAACGCACAACAAAAACGTATCCAAATACTGACTTGCATTGTTAAAGAGTCTCTCATCTAGAGTCCAAGTCAAGTCTCAAGTCAATTGATCACGAGTCTAAGTCAAGTCGCGAGTCATTTTCTTTGCAACTTAAGTGCGACTCGAGTCCGAGTCTGACTCGAGTTTCCATCTTTGCTAGTATGCAACAGTTATTACCTATTTCATACTGAACAGATACTCTCCTTATATAGAATTATTTTAAATCAAATAATTGGTGGTATAATAATTCAATGGTATTCAACAAAGACATGTTCTCTTTTTACATCCCCTATCAATATTTTCTATGGTTGTGATCCAATAATGCAGCCCCCTTTGAATTACAGTACGTTTTTTTCAACAGCCGAAGCAGTCCATTGAACGTTTTCTTTTTTTTTTTACCTTCATTTAACTTGGCAAGTCAGTTAAGAACAAATTCTTATTTACAGTGACGGACTACCTACAGGGTCAGCCCCTGGAGCAAATTAGGGTTAAGTGCCTTGTTCAAGGACACATCAACAGGTTTTCGAACCAGCAACCTTTCGGTTAATGGCCCAACGCTCTAACCGCTAGGCTACCTGCCACCCCTAAAAAAGTGCACACTTTTAAATATCGGCTATAGTATATCTAAATATGTGCATAAGCTCACGTTACTGATTTAACAAAAGGTTTGAAGCCTCAGAGGACCAATTAGGATGCGCATAGGAGGAGCAAGCTGTCAAAACTGTTACAGAGGAGCCTTGATCCCTGCACATTGTGTCTTGACTGGACATAACCATCACCCACGTTCAAGCTCCCTAGTGTAGGGAAGAGTACTCTCCTTCAAACAGTTGGTTTTCCTCTCTGCCCTCGTGAGATTTACACCCCATGAAACATGATGGCATGTATGCCTTGTGATCCACTGTATGCCCATGAGTCCACCAGCGTTTGAAGTGAAAACGCAGGAATAAAAGACCCATCATTTAGATCCTCAGTAAGAATGAACCATAACCAGTAATATAATATCTACAGAAAAACTCAAATGTATGTTATCTGCTAAGATTTGTAACATCAACTTGAGAAGTAGGACATATTATGGATAGAAGTTTTCTCATTATGAGAAAGTGCGGCAGGTAGCCTAGCGGTTAGAGCGTTGTGCCAGTAACCGAAAGGTCGCTGGTATGAATACCCAAGCCTACAAGGTGAAAAACCTGTCTGTGTCCTTGAGCACGGCACTTAACCCGTTTGCTCCAGGGGCTGACCCTGTAGGAAGGCCGTCATTGTAAATAAGAATTTGTTAACTGACTTGCCTAGTTAAATAAAGGTTAAAATAAATAAATACCTTATTTCAATCCACTGAGGGATACTACATACTTGACAGTTCCTGCAAATAGTGCATTGCTTTGATTCCATGCAATCGTTATTAGTGTTTAATTCAAAAGGTTAGGTGATTAAAAAAATCCATCTTGCTGTACTTCTGTCATAATACATGAAATGGTAACCTCATTCAGCTTTATTCATGTATCATGTCCTGTCAGATCCTACATCACGTTATGAATAATTGAGATTTGGAATCAATCCTTTTATGAGCATCTGGATCAGAAATGGGTCCAGCTTTTAATATGAATGTACAGTGGGGAGAACAAGTATTTGATACACTGCCGATTTTGCAGGTTTTCCTACTTACAAAGCATGTAGAGGTCTGTAATTTTTATCATAGGTACACTTCAACTGTGAGAGACGGAATCTAAAACAAAAATCCAGAAAATCACATTGTATGATTTTTTAATAATTCATTTGCATTTTATTGCATGACATAAGTATTTGATCACCTACCAACCAGTAAGAATTCTGGCTCTCACAAACCTGTTAGTTTTTCTTTAAGAAGCCCTCCTGTTCTCCACTCATTACCTGTGTTAACTGCACCTGTTTGAACTCGTTACCTGTATAAAAGACACTTGTCCACACACTCAATCAAACAGACTCCAACCTCTCCACAATGGCCAAGACCAGAGAGCTGTGTAAGGACATCAGGGATTAAATTGTAGACCTGCACAAGGCTGGGATGGGCTACAGGACAATAGGCAAGCAGCTTGGTGAGAAGGCAACAACTGTTGGCGCAATTATTAGAAAATGGAAGAAGTTCAAGATGACGGTCAATCTCCCTCGGTCTGGGGCACCATGCAAGATCTCACCTCGTGGGGCATCAATGATCATGAGGAAGGTGAGGGATCAGCCCAGAACTACACAGCAGGACATGGTCAATGACCTGAAGAGAGCTGGGACCACAGTCTCAAAGAAAACCATTAGTAACACACTACGCCGTCATGGATTAAAATCCTGCAGCGCACGCAAGGTCCACCTGCTCAAGCCAGAGCATGTCCAGGCCCGTCTGAAGTTTGCCAATGACCATCTGGATGATCCAGAGGAGGAATGGGAGAAGGTCATGTGGTCTGATGAGACAAAAATAGAGCTTTTTGGTCTAAACTCCACTTGCCGTGTTTGGAGGAAGAAGAAGGATGAGGCCAACCCCAAGAACACCATCTCAACCGTGAAGCATGGAGGTGGTAACATCATTCTTTGGGGATGCTTTTCTGCAAAGGGTCAGGACGACTGCACCGTATTGAGGGGAGGATGGATGGGGCCATGTTTCGCGAGATCTTGGCCAACAACCTCCTTCCCTCAGTAAGAGCATTGAAGATGGGTCGTGGCTGGGTCTTCCAGCATGACAACGACCCGAAACACACAGCCAGGGCAACTAAGGAGTGGCTCCGTAAAAAGCATCTCAAGGTCCTGGAGTGGCCTAGCCAGTCTCCAGACCTGAACCCAATAGAAAATCTTTGGAGGGAGTTGAAAGTCCGTATTGCCCAGTGACAGCCCCGAAACCTGAAGGATCTAAAGTAATGACAGTATTTCACTCAAAGGAATTCCTAAAATGTAAAATTTGTATTTAAAATAAATTGTTGTGATAGAATATAAGCGTAGCGGAACAAAACCCTTCATTATACATATTAACCATACAAATATGTCAGGATTTACGTGCAACAGTAGGAGAACTAAAGACAAACAAGCACATACTATACATGTAGGCAAACAGCAGACACAAATGCCTTAAAACAAACTAAAAGTATATCTAACAGAGCTATAAATAGTGCCTCAAGACCATATTAGCATTGTAATATGAAGAGGAAGGGGGAAGGGGATACCTAGTCAGTTGCACAACTGAATGCATTCAACCGAAATGTGTCTTCCACATTTAACCCAACGCCTCTGAATCAGAGACGCTCATGGCTCTGAATCAGAGACGCTCATGGCTCTGAATCAGAGACGCTCATGGCTCTGAATCAGAGACGCTCATGGCTCATCCATCCTTTGATCCATTAATTCACTTCTCACACGACATACAAGAGCAGCTACTTATTCACTATTGTTCAGTGGAAAAGACATTCTCACAACAATCTCACTGCTGGGGATACACTGTGGTCTGTAGAAAATGTGATATCAAACACATAATAGGACTTGAAGACCATATCCAGTGCCACAAGCAATGTGCCTTGCTCCAATACCTGTCCACTAATGATTGTAAACACCTGTGAGCAGTCGCCAAAAGCTAACATAAATGGGTAAGGTCTAGTCACCTCTGCCATGTTGGTCCCAACCTGTTAGATAGAAATAATTTGATTTTAGAATATGAGGACTTTTGCAAAGCATGGAGGCACACTGACAAGGCCATCACACACACTTTATTTTGTATACTATATAGCCATTTACAGTACACCAATCCCTGTTTGATGCCTACATCTTCCATTCATTTGGGGCTGAGGCTCATAAGTTCATTTACACAACCGTCTTGGAGTGTGCAGTTATGCATAGCCGATTTTGGAACGCTGTTCCATTCATTCACGCTTTACAAATGCTATCATCTAATTTCTCCATCAATCTCACCATGCCTATCAAATATTTAAACCGCCCCCTTCTATTACAATGGTTGGATTTTCAATTACAAACAATGAAGTCTCATCCATCCAGGAAAAAAATACATTTGAGAGAACCAATCAATCCCGTCGCACAATTTATGAGCGAATATTGCGTCAACAAATCGCCTCCTTTCCAAACCAGTGTGGTCACAGCTCTCCCTGCGAGTCATGTAGGTCGCATCAGCCAGGCTAGTTAATAATCACAGCAAACAGCAAACAGAATTCAAATTCAAGTCTAATGTTTTTGTAAACAATTTAAACCACCATGCCTGGAGTATCCAGCAAATTCGTATACTCTCGGACTATCTCGACTGTCTTTGCCCCATTCTGTCTGGTCCACTGAGCCCTCTGGATTGAGGTCCATTTCATGTACTCTGCAACTTGGTTTGCCAGCCAGATGTTGTTCTTCAGCCACTCGGTCATCTAGGCTGCCCTCTCATATTTGACTCTGTTGTGAGCACAAAGTATTCAGTGAATGATACGTTTTCAAAATCCCCAAATCTTTCAACATATACCTGGCAAGACCCGGCTACTGCTCAAGCTTGGTGTGTCATTTGGTGTGTCTAGTCCTATGTAGTCACGTGTCCAGAGGACCTCCCCTTGTGAATGAAAACGGTACCGTTTACAGAATTCTCATTGCATTCTGTAAGTTCTTCTGTAACTTCAGGCTATAGTCGAGTCGTCCAAAAAGCAAGAGTGTTTCCTGGTCTATCTCCTCCGCTGCAAAAGAGAAAGGGGGTACCTTGTCAGTTAGCCCAAGTCTCTTAACCACTAGGGGGGAGATTTTAAGGGATAGTTTCACCCACATTTCTTAATTACATACTTTGAGGAGATAAGACAAAGGCAAGGGAGTGGGGAAAGAGCTAAACGAATAGGGTCGGCAGTAGCTTCGAGGTTAGAAAGGCAGGCCAGGCTCTGCTGAAGTTGTCTTTACATTTTCCATGGAGGTTGTACTACTTAAATTTCAGTCCTTGACAAGACACTAGAGTCTCAAAGCCACACGAGAGTAGAATACATTTCAGTCATTGGATAAACCTGAATGAGTTACTTCAAGTGGTAACACACAAATAAGACAAATATATACTTTGGATTGAAGTAAATAATTAGGTCAATGTTACTTGTATCATTTGATTACAATGAAGTCAATAATTTACCTCAGTGTAACCTAATTAACTCAAATTAAATTTGCATGTAAAAAAATACTATACCAAAAACTAACATACTATTCAATTCCAACCAAAAAAATCTACTTGGATGAAAGCAAATCCCTGGATTGGAGGAACCCAACTGTGTTACTTCAATTGGTAACACGTAATAGAACCAATGTCCTGCTAAACAAAATATTAGGTTGGTATACAAACACATATGACTCAAAACATAGAATTTCTTCAAGTCTCACATTTATATAAAGTGCTTTTGAACACAGTGCAAATACATATACAGTATGTAAAGAAATGTAACACTTCCTCTTATTAAACATTCAATATTTGCAACAGAATTCATTTAAAAATAAGTGCATTTGCAACCTGCATTAATAAACAAAATTGTTTCCAGGTACTGTAATTGAACTTCAATAAAACCGTAGAAGCTACCATACACATGGTAAGTAGAGTGCTGTTGTACATTTAACAATATTTTCCAAGACAGAGCATATTGTTGCTGTCAGGTGAAACCCTTGTAACTCCAAATGTGAAGATATATTTTTCTATATATAAATTGAAAGGCAGGACAACCCTTTTTAAACCTAGTAAAATTTCACAGCTCTAGGAGCAAAGACCCTTATCTAAAATACAACCTAATTCAAATTTGACCATTCATTAACATTGAAAAAACATTCTATATTCAATTTAAAATACTTTCACCCGACAGCAACGATAAGTCTTCTGTAACCAACAGCACAGCAAGAAAATGCTCCATTCCACTTAATATTCATGTTTTTGTTTATTGTGAGCTTTGCAGTTTGCAACAAAGATTCTGCACTTTGGCAGACATCGTGTTGATCAAGCTGCATATGGATTTAAATTAACACTTTGAAAATGTTTTGATGAACTTGGCCTATAAATGAAAGCTCAAGAAAACTCCTTATTTAAACTTTTTCCCCATAGTATAAAATCAAAGTGGTTCTTCTAGCAACCTGTATGAATAAACCAAATAATTGAGTAAACCAAACTATTTAGAGGTATATTTGAACTTTGAATGGTTTGTTTGTTAGGAGCTACCTGAAAAATTCTTTACACGCACTCAAATGAACTCAAATCTGTAACCAAAATCAAGTTAAGTTTCAAATTCGTAAACAACATAAACCATAAGAGAAGCACTATCAACACCTTGGTGGCTTTGGACAAATCAAGTTGAGTACATACATCAAACCCAAAAGTAAGGCACAAGCAGATGCGACTGAACTCAGTTAATTCACCACCTCCACTCCTTTGATGCCTATGCCGATGTCTTCTGGTGGATGCAGTAGTCCTTCACTTCCCTTATGAATTACAAACACTGCCATGGTGAGCTGCTCCAAGTCTATCTGAGCCTCATCAGCCTGGATGTCCTACAGAAGGCAACATAACACAAAGACAAAATAAAATGTTAAAAGGACACCATTCATTCAGCTTTTTCTGTAATCTAAAAATATATATAATCAGTACAGGACAAGCTGACAGAAACTAAGTACCAAGTATTCCTTGATCAGGTCCTTATCTTCTCCCAGGTAGATGTTGAGGGCCTTCAGGACACACTCTTCTAATATTAGTGTCCATCAAAAAACAATCTTGATCAATTTTCATATTCCCACTCACCTGAAGTTCACCCGCTCCATCTCTCTCTCAATGAATCACATTTAGCTCTCTTGTAGAAACAAACATACACAAATGTGATAGATGCACCAGATCCAAAATCTGCATGATTTCAGTGGTCTTTTCCCGAGTAGCTCCTCCTTTGGCTTGTATTACTCTAATCAGCTGAGTTGAAAGCATGTCTAACTGGGCCATGAACTTTGATTCCAGGGGAACAGTCGTGAGCCTCAAGAACTCAGCATTGATATGAAACATAAGACAGCAGGGCACTAAAACAACCTCCACGTGTCAATAAATATCACCTACATCTATCTTCTCTCAACCTTCCCAAATTGTGACCAAGGTATCATAGCTGTACCTAAAACCAGTCACTCTAGGTTCTACATAATCTCATTTAACCTCTTTCTGTTAGAACAGAACAGGCCATCTGGCATTGGCATCCGCAATCCTGGGTTCCTTGTTCACCACCTCCTGACATCTGCTGACTATCACAACCAATTTTGTTGAATATTGTGACACCCAGCAATATTAACATTAACATTATACCAGTCTCTTTTCTATTAGAATGACTTACCAGCAGCAGTAAAATAAAAATAAAAAAGTCCAACCTTCAGGTGTTGAGGGAATTCACTTAAACAATACTGGGGAAAAAATGGCAAGTTCCTTTCAATGTTAAGACCAGTAAAATGTGCATAATGTTCAGAAGTGATTACCTGGTACTATTCAACATTAGCTAGCATTGCACGTGGTTGGCTAGCTAAGTTTGCATGTTAGTGAGTAGTAGAATTATAGCTTACACAATTACTATGACAAAGAAAGAAAATAACCTTACTAATAATAATAGCTAACTGTTGGAAGTGCTAGCCACCATCCCAAGACTATGTCAGAATAAAACAAACTTATCCAATAGTCAAACAAAATGAACCGGGAGAAAATACACTGACTTAACATTAGTTGACAATTTCAGAACTACCGTTACAAAACTTTACACAAGCTCGCTCGCTAGCTAGTAAAATTGACTACCATTAGCTAGCTAGCTAAGTTACAATGACTTTCGTAACACATTACGTCCACTTCCATTGAAACAGACATATTCGATTTTTTACTTTTTTCAGTGCAATAGAATGGTTTAGTCGACTTCTTCAATCAATGTTCCATATGACAATGTGGAAGACGTAGATGCTGTTTTACAGAGGGTCAATTGAAATCTGTGCCCCCTCCATCCCGTTTTGTTGTATATGCTGTTATAATAATTTCAATTCAATAAAAAAGCCTGCATCCCAGGATTTTTTCTCAAAGCCATGCATGCAAGAAGCCTTGACCTGTCTAGTGCACACAGGTCTCTGTCCTCAGTTTGATTGTATTTTTGCCTGGTAACTGATTGCTTCTGGAAAGGAATAACATGATCAAGATGAGCTAGCTACTACTAGTTTAAAGCAATTAAATATCTAATTCTTACAAAGAATGAATATATGGGCTACATTTATGAGAATACATGCATTTGCTTACCTTGTCAATCTTGAAGAAAAAGTGTTGTGTGATTGCACCACACACATATTTCCAGGGTGTTGTTGCATCCTCCTCCCAGCCCCTTTCAACACTATGGGTAGCGGTATCAACAAAATGTGTTTCAATCTATCCCATAAAACATGACATTGCTAACTAGACATCATTTAGCTACACTGCACAAAAATATAAAAGCAACATGCAACAATTTAACAGATTTTACTGAGTTACAGTTCATATAAGGAATTCATTCAATTAAAATTAATGAATTAAGCCCTAATGTATGGATTTCACACGACTGGGAATACAGATATGCATCTGTTGGTCACAGATACCTTGAAGAAAAGTAGGAGCGTGGAATGTTGTCCCACTCCTCTTCAATGGCTGTGTAAAGTTGCTGGATATTGGTGGGAACTGGAACACGCTGTCATACACGTCGATACAGATCATCCCAAAAATGCTCAATGGATAACATGTCTGGTGAGTATGCAGGCCATGGAAGAACTGGTACATTTTCAGCTTGTGTACAAATCCTTATCATGGCGGTGGATGAATGGCACGACAATGGGCCTCAGGATCTCATCACGGTATCTCTGTTCTTTCAAATTGTCATCAATAAAATTAAAATGTGGTCATTGTCCGTAGCCTATGCCTGCCATACCATCACCCCAACACCACCACGGGGCACTCTGTTCACAACATTGACATCAGGAAACTGTTCGCCCACATGACGTCACATACACTGTCTGCCATCTGTCAAGTACAGTTGAAACCGGGATTCATCTGTGAAGAGCACACTTCTCCAGCATGCCAATGGCCATCGAAGGTGAGCATTTGCCCACTGAAGTCGGTTACGACGCCGAACTGCAGTCAAGTCAAGACCCTGGTTAGAACAATGAGCATGCAGATGAGCTTCACTGAGACTGTTTCTGACTGGTTTGTGCAGAAATTATTTAGTTGTGCAAACCCACAGCTTCATCAGCTGTCCGTGTAGCTGGTCTCAGAAGATCCCGCAGGTGAAGAAGCCAGATGTGGTCCTGGGCTGGCGTGGTTACACATGGTCTGCAGTTGTGAGGCCGGTTGGATGTACTGCCAAATTCTCTAAATCGATGTTGTAGGTGGCTTATGGTAGAGAAATTAACATTAAATTATCTGGCAACAGCTCTGGTGGACATTCCTGCAGTCAGCATGCCAATTGCACGCTCCCTCAACTTGAGACATCTGTGGCATTGTGTGACAAAACTGCACATTTCAGAGTGGTCTTTTATTGTCCCTGGAACAAGGTGCACCTGTGTAATGATCATACTGTTCAATCAACTTTTTGATATGCCACACCTGTCAGGTGGATGGATTATCTTGGCAAAGGAGAAATGCTCACTAACAGGGATGTAAAAACATTTGTGTGGAAAAGTTGACATAAATAAGCTTTTTGTGTGTATGAAAAATGTGTGGGATCTTTCGTTTCAACTCGTGAAACATGGGACCAACACTCTACATGTTGCGTTTATATTTTTGTTCAGTGTAATACAATTTTAAAGTTTATTATGGCGTTAAATAATAACACTCACAGGACGACTTTGATAGGTAGCTAGCTAGATAACTTGTTTTCCATTTTCCAACAGATGTTTCTAATCCCTCTGGTTGGTCATCAACGGTTACTGGTATTGTAACTCATGTGTTCACCAGAAACGGTTTCTGGTAAACTGTTTGCCATTAGTGGCAATTAATATTATTGTTGCCAAAGGTTTGCCGCAGATTCACCCCTATTGGTAAACATTTGCAAACTTCTGGCAAAATTGTGGCACACTATTCAGTTGGCAGCAAATTTGCCACAATAAATTAATTTGTGTAAGGGTGATTATTCGGACCAATGACCAGTCATCTTTTAGTCGCATAATCCTCCCACTTTGAAGGTCGTAGGCACTAGAGTCTAGACGATCCTACCAACCAATCAGGGCTGTGTATGTAAATATATTTAAATTAATATCAACATGCCCACACGATCAGACTGAGCATTTCAATGGCAAAAGGAAGCTCAGGGAAATAAATGATTAAAACCCCCTAAAGTCGATTGGCACACCCAGTGACGTAATTTTGAATATTGAATATTGAATAGATCCCTGTGTTTATGCTGTAGTGGCTGCAGCTCAATCCCCTCTTTCCACCAATATAAAGTTTGTGCTTATTCCATAAAATGGGGCTTGTGATAGCGGCCTACACATGAGAGGATCCGAACAAGAAAAATATCTGTAAAACCTGAACCGTGTTAGCTACAAACTAACATGTAACCAATATCGACTACATTTTCGTTTGTTTCACTATGCAACATCCACAAGCTTAACAGCAGTCATCTGAACTCTCTGTCGCAGATGTCCTCATTTCGAAGAGGTCTTCTCACAAACCTGACTGTCCAGGAGCTACAAAGTAATTTGTCGAAAGGGGAGACTCTTACCAATATCGAAAGGGGAGACTCACAAGCACAAAGGTGTCGGTTGTTCTGCTCTACAACTCACTCAAGCTTCAGAGGATTGATCTTAATGTAACCCAGTACTGAGCTGAAAAAATAGTGCTTTGGGGGTAAAATATGACTAAAATGTATGTGACCAAACATTACATCTCTCAGATATAGGCCAGACACTTCAAAACCTTGTTCCTTAAGAAAATATATCATATAATTTACAGGCCTTGTTTTTTTGGAAATCATATGCATGGAAACAGTCCAACCTGATGGTCATTGTAAAGCAATGCATTTCCATCCACATTACCTTGAATGCATCCTCCACATGCGCTGTTTAGCTAGCTCGTCGTTTACAATAGGAAAAGTGAATGGGAAAAGAAGTTTAAAGTTTCTTCAACTGTCTGTCTTATTTAAAATTAATATAAACTCCATAACTTGAAAGCCCTGGGAGCTAAGGTCACATGGTTTCTGACACCTTTATCGGATTCCCACAGTTTTTAGTATACAATATTATGTGTTGTTTAGAAAATGCCACTAAAGGGAAAAATACCAAAGTGCCAAGAGAACACAGACAGGCAGACAGAGGTCGGGATTAAGAAAAATATGAATGTTCATAATGGCTGGCTTCCATGCTTGCCTGTCACTCACAGCCATGTAAACAATCTGGGGAGGAGGGCCAACAAGGTTGGCACGTTACGATTGGTTGGCAACTGCCGTTGTCACACAGTGATTGGTTACCACCTGTCATTGGCAAGGGAACATGTTTGATTTCCTGTTCGTTCCAATTATCTGTCATAGTCAGTTGTTCAAATGTTTGCAGAATACCAAGTAGTGGGTCAACAATGAGAGTTGTTGAGATTTTCACTGCTTGGGTTAAATCAGTTTGAGGAGAAAAATGGCCTAGTGATCGTAATAATCAGACTGGTTCTAGTTTGCAAGAATTTAAGCCAATGTTTCCTATAAGCAACTGACTTGCATGACTTGACGGCAGTATTATTGTATATTACATTGCCTCATAGGAATATGATTTGGAAATATCAAGGGATATGCCAAAATGTCTCAGTCTGTCAAAATTGAGAATGGCATCCTAGTTTGGAAATAATGTACAGCAGGGATCTTTTTGTTTTTTGGTGGGGGAGAAGAATATTGAGTAAATTTCAAGCATTAATAGGCAATAATAAGCTACTTAAAAAAATACAAAATTATTCCCATGATACCATGGGCGATTGCCAACTGCCTTTAAAAAAACAAGAATAAGACGTTGCTAATTTTAGCCGCCAATAAATAAAAAGCTGGAAAGCAAATAATAGACTCGACTACTAAGTTAGGTTGTTATAACAATGAATCGCTTTGTAACAAAAAGGCCTCGAGCTCTGAACCCGAACGCTAAAGTTACTCCTACCACCTCGTCCGAGGCCACAAACGATAGTGTCACAGCTCCACCTGCTCCAGAGGCACCTGCCCCAGCGGGAAAGGGTAAGCGTAAGAGAGAGAAGTTCCGAAAATATTCAGAAACCTACCTAAAGTTTGGATTTACCTTAAAAGAAAGCGAAGGAATTGAATTGCCGATGTGTGTTATTTGTGCAGCAACACTTTCAAATGAAGGCATGAAGCCATCAAAGCTGCAACGACACTTGGAGACTAATAATGGCCACTTGAAAGATAAACCTATCAAGTTTGTCTTCGTATCGCTCAATGTAAAAAAACGTATACAATTGCGGAAGATTTGATATTGCCCGCGGGCCAGTGATATGTGCAAGACCATGTTTGGTAATGATGAATATGCCAAAAAACTGATGACTATCCCGTTATCAGACACTTGGATTGCTCGACGAGTTTGCGAAATGGCATCTGATGTGAGGGAGCAGTTAATTGAGAAGCTGAAATCGGCGGAAGCCTTTTCATTAAAGTTGGATGAGTCTGTGGACGTGTCCAAAGATGCACAACTCTTGGGATTTGTGTGTTTTGTTGACCAAAACTAAATGTGTGGAGTTTTTGATTTGTAAGAAGCTCCCTGAACGCACACCAAGCTCTGAAATTTTGAAAGTGATTGATGACTTTTTCAGAGCAAATGAGATAAGCTGGGCAAAGTGTGTTGCGTTGTGTACTCGTGGATCAGTATTGGCCCGTGTGTTTGAGTTACGCACAGCTATTCACAAGTTTCTAGCTGGCCAAAACCGCGCGGAGCTGGCTGCACATTTCAATGACAATGTCTGGCTCACTAAACTGGCATATCTTGTGGATATTTTCTCAGAGTTGAACAAACTGAACAGTTCCATGCAGGGCCGTAATACAGATGCCATTCAGCTGTATGACAAGATGGAAAGCTTTCTGAAGAAAACAACGAGATGGAGAGAGCGAATCAGGGAAGGTAACTTATCTATGCTTCCATCAGTGGAGGAGGGCTGATTCTGCAGTGCTTTCGCCTGACATAAAACACGCAATTATTGGACACTTGGAGGCACTCAAAAGTCAATTTGGAAAGTACTTTTCTGAGGCTGAGTCCTGGAGAAGGGAGAAGATATGGATACAGTTTCCATTCAAAGACAAAGCATATGACCGCTCAAACTTGACAGCCTCTGAGGAAGATCAGCTGATAGAGCTGTCCACAGACAGCACGCACAATAATGTGTATGAGCCAAGACCTCTCATTCAGTTCTGGATTTATTGCCAGAAAGACTAGCTCACTGCAAAGGCAATGCTGAGCCTTTTGCAACAACATATATTTGTGAAAGTGGATTTTCCTCCCTCAGCTACCTGAAGAGCAAATACCGGTCCAGACTGCAGCATGCCATGGTGCTCTGCCTGACAACCTCCATCTCCCCCAAAATAGACAAGCTGTGTGCTACCCACCAGGGCCAGTCATCTCACTAAGGTAGGCCTATGTGTCATCCATAAGCTAAATAAACCCAAATGTAAACCTCATCAATAATAATAAAAAAAACAAAAAGTTTCATCAAACATAAACCTAATAATTGAGTATATAAATAGGTTAAAGGGATTACAATTATTTTATTATATGGCCAATAATAAAAACCAATAATATTTATGTATAACTGAGTACAAAATAGGTTAAAAGAGGTGATAAATCAGTTACTGTTAGTGTATGGCCAGGCTTAAAACGCAACAACTATTTTTCTTTCTTTTTTATCTGGAGGTCCCTGTTCTATTTCTCTTTCGGCCAAGGGGTCCCTGGGCTGAAAAAGTTTGAAGACCCCTGATGTACAGTAATGTCAAACTCTAATGCAGCCATCCTCAATAGGCATGTTTATACTTTAGATCCCCACCAAACATTCCAAACACATTTCCAGAAAAGAGGGCATGCCTTCTAATATCTGGTGACTCAGTATAAGCAGACTCTGTTGGCTCAGGAGAGGCGTGTCTTCTGGAATTTGATGGCCCAAAAGAAGCGTGTCTTCTAGAATCTGATGGCCCAGGAGAGGCGTGTCTTCTGGAGTCTGATGGGCAAGGAGACGTATGTCCTCTAAAGTCGAATGGCCCAGGATATGCAGTGGTTTATTGATTTATTGGTTTTTGGTGCGCTCTGCAGTTTTATCTTTAACATACTGTTGCTCTTGGGTCGATTATAAATTGTTGGTGCACTGGGGAGGTTTTTCTCTGACATACTCCTGGGCTCATCATCATCACTTTCTCCTAGGAATCTTCTGTTTGTTTTTCTAACAAATGTTTTAAAAGTTTAATGAGACTGAACATCTTTATACTAAGGCCATTTATACAAAGCTTTCTACAAGTCACAACACATGAAAATAATCCAACCAAACATAATTTACACTCGTCTGCGTTTCACCTTCACAATAGACTCCTCTGTATCTGTCTGTAAATCTGTGTGCACCTCTGCCTATGGTAGTTTTAGCCGCGCTGCGGTATAATTATCTGTAAAACATTAATCAAATGATCAACCACTAAGGAAAAAAAAACATGCTACCTCTCCATAGGAGAGTGGTTCAGAAATATTTCACTGAGGCCACCCCCACCCACAGCATGATCTTGCCTCCCCAATAGAATGATTCTATTATTTACACAAAAATACAATATTAGAAAAAAATGTATATTGACATTAGGATGAGACTTAAAATATTAAAAACTGGTAACATGGTAAAGATTAAAGGATACAGAATGTTTAATATTAGGAACCGCCAATTATGTTGAGAGCAGCAATTGAGGGCTACTTCTACTGTATGCACTTTAACCAATTTACCTGTTATTATTGCTGGAATCTAGCTTACTCTTTTTTGAAGATCATTTAGTTGAGATTGTCCATCTCCCTCTATATATTGAACAGTTATTTTTGGTTCCATGTAGAACCCTGGAACACCAAAATAAACATTATACATACCTGCTGAGAAAATTACCCTGACATTATGTGCAATCCATGCCTCTCCAGGTTGCTGTTATAGTGGCCTTAACAACATCATCTATTTTATAGGGAGGCCATGGGCATACATCATATTTTACCCACAATGCTGGTACCACCGGCAAATCGTTTGTTTCAGGAGATAAAACATTTCATAAAGGGAGACAAAAATAGGAACACTAAGTACGTTAAAACATGTAATCCCTCAATAGACAGACTCATATATTTTAATCTCAAAATAATTTGGTTAAAATTATACTGTACATTACAGATATTACTGCTTTTATTGGAATAGTTCACTATTTAACAACTTTATATTAGATAGTTCTCCGACAACCATTACACACTTCAGCTAACTTTAGTCAGCACTAGCTAAAAACAGATTTTTGTGATGGGAGCATGTGAGCAACATCATTCTTCTAGGCTAAAGTACAGTATGTATACTTACAAAAATATATTACAGGGAATCTTCAGGGAGTTTAATCAGGTCCTAGGACTGAGGATAAGCCACATGTCCGTTATGTATTGGCAACCTCACATATTTCTACAGATGTTTTACCTGAAAGCACTGAATTCTTGAGGACAGGTTAGAAACCACATAGATTCCTACCACATAGATACTCAAAGAAATTGTGCTTTCAGTCTGTATTCTTTTCCCATAATGTACTCATTGCCTTCTGTAGAAATTACATTCAGGACAGAAACAACTTTGTTATCAATTCTGATACAGCCATATCTCTCTGAGGTTCTGACGACTAATCCATCAATCAACAAAATGAACTGATGCACTACTCCAACAAAACACTGTGGCACAGGCCCATCCTGATGTGGCTTCCTCAAGAGCAGCAAGGATATTCATTGCTGCTCTTCTTCATCATAATAACTAGACTTTAACCTATCAATTTCTGACAGTCGGCAGATCACTTGAGTTAAAGGATCGTGTGAACTTCTGACCATTCTTTTTAGTTTCCCTAATACATTTTCAAAGGGAAAGCCGGATATCAGATCTAAATGTCCATGTATTTTGACAACTTCGCTCAATTTTACCAAGGCATGTATGTTAAAAACGATACATTCCTGACCATACAGTTGTCCAAAGGGCTGAACAGATGAGACAAGTAATGTGTTGGCTAGGTCATTTATTGTTAAACAATATTCAGGACTCGCTAAAAGATATACACCAACAGAAAGGAGCATGAAGTTGTCATACACAGGAGACTGCAACTCATCTTTGAGAACAAGTGGACCTGTGAAGAGCAAAAACTGACGCAGCTCTGTCACTTTCCATCTTAATCTGTCAGCAAGTGGACAAGGTTTTCTGGCAAACTCCATTGGGATGTACCCCCTTAAAGCTACAAGCCTTTCCGAGATAGAGGAAGCTTGACGGGAAGAAATACGACAACGCAGTGGACCACTACTGGCCGTCCACAGATCCAACAGGCGTCTCATGACCCCCAAACAAACTAAATGCATGTAGTCATGATGGAAGCCTGTACTATATAAATATTAGTATCCAAAAGAGGATACTGGTTATGGTGGTGTTCTTCATCCACTAACTGTTTAAAGCACTCATTGGTCCTAGGCCTGGCATTAACCTCAGGAAATGTCATACAGTTGCCTGTGTAGACACCCCTTTGGTAGAACTTGTCACGGCCACTATTTCCAGTGTGGGACTTCACATATTTTATAAATGTTCTAGCTCGGACATATTACAGAAGTCACATTTAAGAAAAAGAAAATTCCCATGAAAAGAAAACCCCGTTTTATGCTTTTTAACTCAGTGACCAGCTTGCTTAAGTACTCGTTCAAAGAAGTTGGTTTTCAAAGCAATAATCACAGGCTTTTTGGCATGTCCTTGGATAATTCAGAGTATTGGCCAAAACTGAATTGAGCTCTTAAAAAGAGGAGGGCCATCAATGTTAAGCTGCAACTTAAAAGCATGCCTGTCCGGAACACGAGACCATTTGTTAAGCACATTGACTATTCCAAAGTAGTGAAATGAGCCACCAGCCAGTGTACATTTTGTACAAAGTGTTTGTACAACAGTAAAGATGGCCCATCTTTGGGAAGAAAAGGATGGTAAATTTGAAGAATTAGCAACAGAGCAGACAAAGCAATCAACGGGATCGTAAACTCTACAGCCCAGTCTGCCAGGTCATACCCAACAAGCCTTCACTCTCATCACCAGAAGAACAGTCTCCCTCACTTCTCTCACTGTCTGACAAATTGTCAACATCTGACCCTTCCCAATCCGCCAATTCTACATCAAACATGTCCATATCTTCCACACTAGGGTCTTGACCTGCACCATCAACTTCCAGAACACCTTCCAGGACACAGGTAGCTCAAGATATACATTACCTTAGAAATGTCCTTGTTTTCCATGAAAACATACATGAAATGAGTTGGTGAAAAATGAATAGGAAATATAGTCAAGACGTTGACAAGGATTGGCTTAATTGGCACTTACGTACCATACGGTCAAGCTGCTCCCACAACAGCTCAGTACGGTTGAGATCTGGTGACTGTGCTGGCCACTCCATTATAGACAGAATACCAGATGACTGCTTCTTCCCTAAATAGTTCTTGCATAGTTTGGAGCTGTGCTTTGGGTCATTGTCCTGTTGCAGGAGGAAATTGGCTCCAATTAATCACCATCCACAGGGCATAGCATGGCGTTGCAAAATTGATTGATAGCCTTCCTTCTTCAAGATCCCTTTTACCCTGTACAAATCTCCCACTTTACCAACATCATTGCACCCCCAGACCATCACATTGCCTCCACCATGCTTGACAGATGGCGTCAAGCACTGCAGCATCTTTTCATTTGGTTTGCGTCTCACGAATGTTCTTCTTTGTGATCCGAACACCTCAAACTTAGATTTGTCTGTCCATAACACTTTTTTCCAATCTTCCTCTGTCCAGTGTTTGTGTTCTTTTGCCCATCTCTTAATCTTTTATTTTTATTGGCCAGTCTGAGATATGGATTTTTCTTTGCAACTCTGCCTAGCAGGCCAGCATCCCGGAGTCGCCTCTTCACTGTTGACGTTGAGACTGGTGTTTTGTGTATACTATTTAATGAAGCTGCCAGTTGAGGACTTGTGAGGCGTCTGTTTCTCAAACTAGACACTCTAGGGCCTCCCACACCTCTTTCTATTCTGGTTAGAGCCAGTTTATGCTGTTCTGTGAAGGGAGTAGTACACAGCTTTGTACGAGTACTTCTTTCTTGGGAATTTCTCACATGGAATAGCCTTCATTTCTCAGAATGAGAATAGACTGACGAGTTTCAGAAGAAAGGTCTTTATTTCTGGCCATTTTGAACCTGTAATCGAACCCACAAATGCTGATGCTCCAGATACTCAACTAGTCTAAAGAAGGCCAGTTTTATTGCTTCTTTAATCAGCACAACAGTTTACAGCTGTGCTAACATAATTGCAAAAAGGGATTTCTAATGATCAATTAGCCTTTTAAAATGATACATTTGGATTATCTATCTATCTATCGATCGATCGATCGATCCATACTTTGCCCTGTCATTATGTAATTTCTTACTCCCCCATGCAAATCTGAGACAGTGCCTCTCTTCAGACTAAAGCCTAGAGGTGACCTTCTGTCATATTTGTAATTTAAAGGAGAAAAATAAACCTGACCAGACAGCCCCTGATATAGAAAAAAGGATACACACCAGACAGGATGGAAGTGGCTGGGAAATGAGTGTTACTAGAGATGCGCAGTGTGTGGAAAAAAAACAGACAGGTTTTGAAATTGGGGAGGAGAGTTGAAAGCAATGTCCTCTACATAAATCGATGTCATTGGCTCTCGATGCAAAGTCAGACAGAAACACTGCTGAGGTTAGGTTGTGGATCATCCCTGATAAAAAAGGCTGCTGAATGAATGGGGAGGGGGTAGGAGGGTTGACACTTTCTGCATGACCATGTTGGAAAGGACAGAGGTACTACATTATATCCACTGACTAAACCATACCATAACCCTCACTTTACCTTAAACCTCACTTTACCATAACCCCTACATCGACCCTGAGTGAAGAATACATACTGTAGTTACATGATTACCAGGGCAGGCAAGGGGAAAACCACGCTCAATTGTATCTGAGTTAATAGAATGACATTGCTGACTTGAATAGCATTAATTGAATTCCCCCCCAGAGACTTTTACCTCTTCTAGTACAGTGGGGAGAACAAGTATTTGATACACTGCCGATTTTGCAGGTTTTCCTACTTACAAAGCTAAAACAAAAATCCAGAAAATCACATTGTATGATTTTTAAGTAATTAATTTGCATTTTATTGCATGACATAAGTATTTGATACATCAGAAAAGCAGAACTTAATATTTGGTACAGAAACCTTTGTTTGCAATTACAGAGATCATACGTTTCCTGTAGTTCTTGACCAGGTTTGCACACACTGCAGCAGGGATTTTGGCCCACTCCTCCATACAGACCTTCTCCAGATCCTTCAGGTTTCGGGGCTGTCGCAATACGGACTTTCAGCACCCTCCAAAGATTTTCTATTGGGTTCAGGTCTGGAGACTGGCTAGGCCACTCCAGGACCTTGAGATGCTTCTTCTGGAGCCACTCCTTAGTTGCCCTGGCTGTGTGTTTCGGGTCGTTGTCATGCTGGAAGACCCAGCCACGACCCATCTTCAATGCTCTTACTGAGGGAAGGAGGTTGTTGGCCAAGATCTCGCGATACATGGCCCCATCCATCCTCCCCTCAATACGGTGCAGTCGTCCTGTCCCCTTTGCAGAAAAGCATCCCCAAAGAATGATGTTTCCACCTCCATGCTTCACGGTTGGGATGGTGTTCTTGGGGTTGTACTCATCCTTCTTCTTCCTCCAAACACGGCGAGTGGAGTTTAGACAAAAAAGCTCTATTTTTGTCTCATCAGACCACATGACCATCTCCCATTCCTCCTCTGGATCATCCAGATGGTCATTGGCAAACTTCAGACGGGCCTGGACATGCTCTGGCTTGAGCAGGGGAACCTTGTGTGCGATGCAGGATTTTAATCCATGACGGCGTAATGTGTTACTAATGGTTTTCTTTGAGACTGTGGTCCCAGCTCTCTTCAGGTCATTGACCAGGTCCTGCCGTGTAGTTCTGGGCTGATCCCTCACCTTCCTCATGATCATTGATGCCCCACGAGGTGAGATCTTGCATGGTGCCCCAGACCGAGGGAGATTGACCGTCATCTTGAACTTCTTCCATTTTCTAATAATTGCGCCAACAGTTGTTGCCTTCTCACCAAGCTGCTTGCCTATTGTCCTGTAGCCCATCCCAACCTTGTGCAGGTCTACAATTTTATCCCTGATGTCCTTACACAGCTCTCTGGTCTTGGATATTGTGGAGAGGTTGGAGTCTGTTTGATTGAGTGTGTGGACAGGTGTCTTTTATACAGGTAACGAGTTCAAACAGGTGCAGTTAATACAGGTAATGAGTAGAGAACAGGAGGGCTTCTTAAAGAAAAACGAACAGGTCTGTGAGAGCCGGAATTCTTACTGGTTGGTAGGTGATCAAATACTTATGTCATGCAATAAAATGCAAATTAATTACTTAAAAATCATACAATGTGATTTTCTGGATTTTTGTTTTAGATTCTGTCTCTCACAGTTGAAGTGTACCTATGATAAAAATTACAGACCTCTACATGCTTTGTAAGTAGGAAACCCTGCAAAATCGGCAGTGTATCAAATACTTGTTCTCCCCACTGTATATTCTATTATTTCTTGGTTTAAGGTGAATATTGAACTCCATACGAACAACTTGTACTCCAAGAGAGATGTGCACCAAACAAGTAGCTTATAGGTATCTCTCTGTATAGATACAGTGCATTCGAAAAGTATTTAGACCACTTGACTTTTTCCACATTTTGTTGCGTTACAACATTTCTTGGTACCCTTCCCCAGATCGGTGGCTTGACACAATCCTGTCTTGAAGCTCTACGGTCAGATCCTTCGACCTCGTGGCTTGATCTTTGCTCTGACCTGGACTGTCAACTGTGGGACATTATATAGACAGGTTTGTGTCTTTCCAAATCATGTCCAATCAATTGAATTTACCACAGGTGGACTCCAATCAAGTTGTAGAAACATCTCAAGGATGATCAACGGAAACAGGATCAATGGAAACAACAATTTCTAAAAACCTGTTTTCACTTTGTCATTATGGGGTGTTGTGTGTAGATTGCTGAGAAATTGTTTTTATTTAATCCATTTTAAAATAAGGATGTAACATAACAAAGTGTGGAAAAAGTCAAAGGGTCTGAATACCTTCCGAAGGTATTCAGACCCTTTGTGTGTGTGTGTGTGTGTGTGTGTGTATATGTACATATGTATGTATTACTATTGTCAACCCACCCCAAATAGATTTTTAATCAGATCAAAGATAATCCGATAGTCCCCCCCTCAGATCTTTGATTAGTGAAGAAAGATCTACATATTATGATTAAGTTCAGCATTTACCATCTAATGACGCCAGCTCACTTTTGAATCAATGAAGGACAGCTCAAGGAAGCATTTGCATGGTGAATGCTTTGATGCACTAATGGGTTTTCTCAAGCATCAAGCTGGTGATTGATTATGCTCAATATAACCAGTGAGTTCAGTCATTGCAGAGAAGTGGCGAGGTGCATAGGCAAACCTGTGATGCGTCTATATGTGTAATGAGTCAAGGTTTCAGTCCAGTCTAATACCTTCTTCCCAGGATAAGTAAGCATGCAGGTTATTGATATCTAACATCTTTGAGATCAACCCTCATCCCATAACACTCTCCCCCATCTACACCCTCATGACATTAACCATTGGACACACACTGATTGAATAAAACAAATGTCGACGTAATTTCAAAGAAATTACATTGAACCAATGTGGAATAGATGTTGAATTTAAGTCTGTGCCCAGTGGGTAGCAACCTTCGTAACCAACACTACACAGAACTAGGGATGAAACGGTTATCGGTTTCACGATAAACCACGGTAAAATTCCTGACAGTTAGTATTACCGTTTCAAATTGTTGTTACCATTAAAACCGTGTTTGATTACCGCGGTTTGAATAACTCATGGTAAATACTGTCCAGCATCAACCAAAGTTAGCAACAGTCTGACGCAGGCGCAGCATGCAACGTGGGTTTTGTTTTGTGTGAAAACATGGCGGAAGGCAGTGACAGCCTTCTAATACCCCTTTTCCACCAAAGCATTTTGAGAGCTGGTTCGGAGCCGGTGCCTAATCGCGAACCAGTTCTTAGTGTTTCGACAGCCAAAGAACCGGTTCTCGGCCAGGAAAATTGGTTCCAAAGCGGCACCAACTCTTTGCTGGACTAGAACCATTCTTTTACCACGTCATGCTTACGTCGGGGGCTGGGGGCGGGGTAATTGTGACCAACAACACGACGGGAAAGGTTGCGACCGCCATTGCTAAAAACACAGCGCTAGTAGAAAGATTGAAGAAAGATGGATTCGCAAAGCCAGGAGAAACATTTGCAGAAAGACGATGTAGTCCGCCATTGTAATTGTTATGCTTGAAGTTGGCGGAAGCGTTTCTGGGAAAGCTAAGACTTATGGCGACGTACACAGTGACGTAACGACGTTGTTCGCTGGGCTCTCTAGTCAGTGGAAAAACAAACAGGTTCTGAGAAGGTTCGCAAGTTGAACCAACTTTGAACCAACTTTGAACCAGCACCAGTTCCGAAGCAGTTCTTTTTTGGTGGTCGAGGTATAAGAGGACCAAATCTGAAGTGTGGTCGTAAGAGTGCTGAGGGAAACTTAAGATGGTCACCCTGTCTGCAGAACATGCAAAAATAAAATTGCTGCAAAAGGGGGCAACACTTCAAATCTCTTGAGTCATCTTTATAGTGAATGCAAGGTAAGTTAACTTTTAGCTCAAAGCATGATGTGGGGACTTCGGAATGGGGGAAAATGTAATGGTTTGTCTGTCTAACTTGCTAATATCTTGTCAATAATGTAAACTGAAGCTTTCAGTGTTACCTACTCTTGTAAAAACACTACACGTTGTTCTGCTGCTGTATGCGTCGTGTGTCTGCAGACTCTGCACACAATAACACGTTATGTAGTTTAGTCACCCGACCAACATATTTTGTTCATTTAAAATCCAGCAGTTGTCGATTTGATTGTAAAAGTGTTCCAGCAGGAGAAACACTATAGACTCTTATACAAATGATTTCAGTGTGTGTATCAGTATTTTTTGAACATTTCCAGCACAATACTGCGATAATACTGATATCGTGATAATTTTGGTCACTATAATCGTGATGTGAAATTTTCATACCATTTAATCTCTACACAGAACCCACCTATACATCCCACACTACCCTCTTCCCTCACCCACCACATCCTTCTCCCTCTCCCCTACTGTCCCTTTGCATCCCACCCTGGCTTAAAGACCAGAAGCTCCAGGCTCTACTGGCTCTCTCTTGATGCTTAATTGAGTGAGAACGGCAAGGCAGCCCAGGGATCGCAGTAGGAGAACACTTTGCACTCGTTTTGTTTAGAGCAGAGTTTATTATTCAACTCCCTGTGAAGCCAGACTGCATGCTCTTTTACCCTCATTCTCTCGATAACTCCACGAGAGAGGCTTCAGCTTGTAGCAATGGAAAATTCCTCTTGTTGTTGTTTTCATGCACTGGTGATTATCTAAATGCTAAAGTGAGCAGGGCTACGAGGTGTATGGCTGTCCCTCTATTTCCTCTTGACCTGGTTCACTTGCCTCTGCACTGCACTTCATGTACTCTAACAGTAAAGAGCCATTTGCCAACTCAGATGTTGTAACTCTCTTACCGGGTCATCACTTTGAGAACAGTGAGTTAGGACTTCTACCTTCTGACATGATATTGAAGACTTTAAATCCACTGGCCCAGCTTCTGAACATGCTGCATTACTTTTTGTGTGTGTTCCCTTCACTGTTGTACCTTACCCTCGATGTACTATCCTGTTTATATAGAATACATTTGATTGGGTGTGGATGTTGAAATGACTATTGTTCCAAAACAACGTCAGTGAATGTGAAACAGATTGGGTCATTGTTCATAATCCAGCAGAAATGTGTATTTAATGTGTCAGGTCATGTTTAGTGTTGTCGTAGTTGTCCTTCACACGGGAAACACATGCTAGCTACAATTTTCAGTCAGACAATAACATTCATAATTCATGATTATTCAAATGTATTGTCTTGCTTTTGGGGTGGGGGGTTGTTATATTATTAATTATTCTCCAAGTTTCAGAATATGAGTGTGGAAATGTGCTAAAATGAAGCTTTCTTAAAAGTCACATTTTGAGAATTGGGTGTCTCTCACTAACCTCACAAGATTCAGTGTGGATAATTGGACAGTGCCTAATAGGCTGGAGTAATACACTTATACTCTGTGCAAGGGTTACAGGAGTCAGAGGAGATACAGTTGTCTGCCCAAATGCCACTGACAATACATAGGCCTTTGAGTATTTCCTTACCAATAATTTAAGTTATCATAGTCTATAACTAGGTTTCCATGGCCAAAGAGCACGAGAGAGAGAGAGAGTTGCACCAAAGCTACAAAAATGCTGATGTTACCTCATTTTACCTACGTATCAAAATCTCTCCAGCTGAGTCTGTTGATGGATTTAGACAGAGTCAGGAAT
Source organism: Thymallus thymallus (assembly GCA_023634145.1). Lineage (NCBI taxonomy): Eukaryota > Metazoa > Chordata > Actinopteri > Salmoniformes > Salmonidae > Thymallus > Thymallus thymallus. Next base: position 17,458,958 of record CM042389.1, on the reverse strand, counting down.
AGATGACACAGGGAATTATAGGCTAGTTATTATATAATCATATGCAGATCCAGCTCTTTTCACTAATGCACTTGCTGCAAAGTTTGCTGTGTCTTTGTGTTTGACATTTGTAATAATGACAGGGATATATACACAAATCACAACAGATCCTTTCAATCCCAAATGATGGGTAAATATTATGCAGAGCATTGCACTGTTTGTGAATAGGGTTTTTGGTAACTCAAACACAAGCTGCATATTTGATAAGAAATCATGTGGTTTCACTGCTTTGTTTATTGACTGATGTAGCTTATGATGCCAAAGCAGATGTATAGGAGTCACAATAGACTTTGACTTATGACTTGATTGATAGACATTAGCTCATGAGCAGAGGATATACATCACTGGAAGCTCATGCCCTAAAGGCTTCAGATCTCTTTGTTCAAGTTGTCTTTGATGCTTGAGTTCAATTCCCAGTCAATTAGCCTACAATTGTTGGGCCAATGTAGTGGAGGATAAACACCTTTGCTCAACAGTTTACCCACCTGTTGGCGAAAAATGCTTTGAAAGTAAAGAGAGCGTTACTTTTTCAACTTTTCTTTGTCTAGGTCTACATCACTGGGTCATGCCCTGGGAGAATGATGAGTAATTGACAATGAAATTAAAAGAGTTCCACAAAAAATGCACCAACAACAAACATAGAAATCAACACAGATACGGATGCCTAAGCAACATAGTGTATCAAAATAGATTTCATTTCAATACCCAGTGGGCAAAACCTGGTTGAAAAGATGTCAGTATGACATCTTTTGTATTGTGTCTTATTCTGGTCACGAACTGTTTGATATCTTTAACTGACCACCATACGACCAGCTAGTTATAATTGTGAACTCTATCTGACCAGATGGTCGTAATTCTGACCACTATATTATGCACTATATTATGTAGCCTACTGGTCATAGTTAAGATCTCATCATAATCTGGCAATGACCACCTGACTACAATTTATTACCTATACTCTTAGAAATAAGGGTTCCAGGGAGAAGCCTTTTTGGTTCCACATAGAACCATCTGTGGAAAGTGTCCTATATAGAACCCAAAGGGGTTATACCTGAAACCAAAAGGGTTCTACCTGGAACCAAAAGGGGCTTCTGTTTAGGAAATAGCCTAATTTCACCTGCGCACCTGGCTGGTTATAATAATAATATTTTATAATCTTTTCCTTTTTTCTTTGTCAAAAGAAGCTGTAACTGGACTTTACTATAACTCTACTACTAATCTAATGTACAATAAAGTTGATCAAATGGATTACACTGTAATGTTTTTATTGTAAGGGAAATGAAAATAGGCTATAGGCCTACGTTGTTTATAGGACTTTATAGAATTATACAAAACATATCCTTGACTCTATCTAAACAAATAACTATTGTTGTTATTTTTTTAATTGATACAGTATATTTCCATTAATATTTATTCAAACATTTAATCCTTTACAATAGTTTATGGACTATTTATCAAGCATTTATTTAGCAAGCATGTTTGCACACCTTGCAGGTTGATATGCATCTGATGCATATGCCAAAGGGGATGCCCGGCAATATTCTCTAGCGGGTAATTATATTCTGAAAGGCCAGGCGGTTCTAGTGTTAAGCTGTGGAACTCTCAGACCTTAAGGCCAGAATGTTAACTTTGGTCTAAGGCCAGTACTTTTGATTCGTCCAGGACCTGTCTATTATGCTGAGGAAAATATGTCAGCAATTCATTCCGATCAGTCACTGGAGGAAAAAGGAAGCTGTGGAACTATCAGACCATTGGAGAATGAACAGAGCGCATCTTCTGACAATAAAATAATAACAAAGCTTATAAGCAATAGAATGGCAAAAGTCTTACCAGACAAACATACAATCAAACAGGGTCTATAAAAACAAATGTTTCAGTTTAATCCTCACGAGTCTAATGATGAACACGTGCATCAATCTAAGTAACATAATAAAAACATCCCCATAAAAATCTGTCAGTTTAAGCTAGAGATATAAGTTTGCATTGGCTGCGTCTCAATCCACCGCAGCCGCCTATTTTGGCCTTCCGCTGTGTTTGTCAGACCAGGAGACATCCCAAAAAATTGTTGTTCTCATGAAAACGTCTGTACCATCTGAACGATTATGCTCTACAACCCCCACAATTGTCACGGGTCTCATCTGAGGTCGGTAACGCTGACGTACCAACTTCTGTCTGTAGTGTCCAAACCTTTTTGAGACTCTCACAAACACAATAGTGTTTTCCGTTTTGCTCTACAACCCCCACAAGTGTCACAGGACTCATCTGAAGGTAACCCATACAAACAAATGGAAGTATGAAGGTAGTTTTGTGACAACAAAAATAAGGGGTTAAATATGTGTAAAAAAAACAACTAAAATATTTCCTGAGATATAGGAGAGACACTTCAAATCCATATTCTTTATTTTTTGCCATTTATGCATGTGTTATTCAATGTGTTTCTGTGAGCTATAGTGGTAAAGGCCAAATTGTAATATTTTATCAAATATATTTTTCTAACATTTGTTTTGATAACTAAAGGGACCTTAAAATGTATTGAATAACTAAAGAAACTGTGTGGACTCAGCTGGCCAAAGGTATTTCCATGGTACTAGTTGAAGAATTTTGTGGCAGTTATAGCTCACTGAACATTACTTGCCCTAGCAGAGCTGGTTAGGCTGTTCAACAGATGTTGAGCGTTCATAAATTCATCAGTTATTCTGCGCTCTGGCACACTAAGACGAGAGTCTTTTGTTAAGAAATGTAGCTAGACAGCTAGCTAGGTAAACAATGAATCCCAACGTATTATGTAATGTTGCCGCGTTCAACACGATTACCTAGACATACTGACCAGCTCCAATAGACAGATGTGTGCTATATGGCAGACCAATCCAAACTCTTTTCTCGGCATGTCCAGCCCACTCTATATCTTAGCCAATCATGGCTAGCGAGAAGGTTGCTGTCCTTTTCTCTGGCTAAACCAACTAGGCTCGTAATTTAACAACTGTATTTGTATTTACAGGTGGCATACAAGTTTGTTATTAAGGCACATGAAAGTTCACATGTTCGGGAAGACATTTCTGCCAAAAAAACACCTTTTGATTTTAAAAAGTTGACGTTCAAGCGGTCTCCTGTGAAGTAGTGACCCGCAACATACGCCTAGTTTCCTGAAATGGGTCACATTTGCAGATGATCTCCTGATATGCCTTAACAATATTGAAAAGTCAATGCCCCGTTTGTAATAAATATTTTTAGAATACTCTAAAACCTCAGGTTATATTTGGTACAATTTAAGGCCAAGTGGCAAACAATAATACAGACACTAGGGATGGAGGTGTGAGAATGCGGGTCTGGGCAGATGAGATGTAGTCATTGTTTGTGTGTGTAAATTAGTTGTTGTTTGTTTATAAGTTTGTATCTGCAGTGTTATTTAATCAGCTCATTACAACTTTATCAAAAAAGGACATTCTTGAAGAAACTGTGTGGCCAAAAGTATTTCCATGGTACTAGTTGAAGAATTTTGTGGTAGTTATAGCTTAGAGATGTCTTCAAAAAAGAGCAACTTGCTTTTTTCAGTGCATTCGGAAAGCATTCAGACCGGTTGACTTTTTTCAAAAAATGTTACGTTACAGCCTTGATCCCTCCCAATCTATGCACAATACCCCATAATGACAAAGCGAAAACAGTTTTTTGGAATTTTTTGCAGACAAAAAAAAAAAGTACTTATACCCTTTGCTATGAGACTCGAAAATTTATCATCCTTGAGATGTTTCTACAACTTGATTGGAGTCCACCTGTGTTAAATTCAATTGAGCCATGACAAATTGTCAATCGAGCTCCGAGACAAGATGTGTCGAGGCACAGATCTGGGGAAGGGTACCAAAAACCTTCTTCAGCATTGGTTCCATACTGTACGTCCCCAAAAACACAGTGGCCTCCATCATTCTTAAATGGAAGAAGTTTGGAACCATCAAGACTCATCCTAGAGCTGGCCGCCCGGCCAAACTGAGCAAGCAGGGGAGAAGGGCCTTGGACAGGGAGGTGACCAAGAACCTGATGGTCACTCTAACAGAGCTCCAGTTCCTCTGTGGAGATGGGAGAAACTTCCAGAAAGACAGCCATCTCTGCAGCACTCCACCAATCAAGCCTTTATGGTAGAGTGGCCAGACGGAAGCCACTCCTCAACAAAAGGCACATGACAGCCCACTTGTATTTGCCAAAAGGCGCCTAAAGGACTCTCAGACCATGAGAAACAAGATTCTATGGTCTGATGAAACCAAGATTGAACTCTTTGGCCTGAATGCCAAGCATCACCTCTGGATGAAAACTGGAACCATCCCTACGGTGAAGTATGGTGGTGGCAGCATCATGCTGTGGGGATGTTTTCAGTGGCAGAGACTGGGAGACTAGTCAGGATCAAGGGAAAGATGAATGGAGCAAAGTATAGAGAGATCATTGATGAAACCTGCTCCAGAGCACTCAGGACCTCAGACTGGGGTGAAGGTTCACCTTCCAACAGGACAACGACCCTAAATACACAGCCAAGACAACGCAGGAGTGGCTTCAGGACACGTCTCTGAATGTCCTTGAGTGTCCCAGCCAGAGCCCGGGCTTGAACCCTTTCTAACATCTCTGGAGAGACCTGAAAATGGCTGTGCAGCGACGTTCCCCATCCGACCTGACAGAGCTTGAGAGGATCTGCAGAGGAGAATGAGAGAAACTCCCCAAATACAGTTGTGCCAAGTTTGTAGCATCATACCCAAGAAGACTTGAGGCTGTAATCGCTGTCAAAGGTTCTTCAACAAAGTACTGAGTCAAGGGTCTGAATACTTATGTAAATGTGATATTTCAGTTGTTGATTTTTTATAGATTTGCAAACATTTCTAAAAACCAGTTTTTGCTTTGTCATTATGTGGTGTGTAGATTGATGAGAGAAAAAAACCAAATACATAATACATTTTAGAATAATGCTGTAACGTAACAAAATGTGGAAAACGTCAAGGGGTCTGAATACTTTCCGAATGTACTGTGCATACTTTCCGTCCTTCTCCACCACGGCAGTCGGGCAAATTTTAGGGCATATTTTCCAGAGGGCCCGCAACACACCATCCTCCTGAGTTTTCTGGCTTTTCATGACATTTACTGTATAAAAAAAATGTATATATAATATATTTAACAATTGGCATAATGTGGGCATTCAGGACACGACAGAACAGTAACGCACTGTAAAATCTTTAACAGTCAGAATCTACTAAAAGTGGTAGGAAAGGCATGTTTTCTCACCTGTCTTTTTCATTATGAAGTGGGACATTAATTCATTGTTCATCAATCTGAAACATTTTAAGAAAGAAAATAATGACAATTTTTAACTCATCTCTAAATCTTAAAGTTTTGCTTAATCCTAATACATGTTGTAATATTCAAACAACTTTTAATAAACACACAGCTCCATAATCCTAAGGACATTGTCCCAGACAGTGGTTCCCCCAATTGAGGACAGCTTAGCAGTCTTAACAAATTAAGCTAAATGGAAAAATGTAAATATGTGTAAAGAGGCAATAAAGAGACAATCAAATATTATCTTGTTCAAAAGTTATGCATCTGTCATATCATTCCTATAACAAACATGGTTAGAAATGGGTATAATTGTCAAATCTCTTCCTCTTCTCTGCAACTGCACACGTTTGAGTGAGCAACAGGGAGCAAGCGAGAAATGGAAGAAACTTTACATTTCCACCTGAAAAAAATGTATAATAATAATTTGATTTGATTTACAAACATATATTATTAGAAATGGTGCTATTTAAATTGGATCTACTTATTTGGCTGTCCAAATAGAATAACCCTTTTTGGTTCCAGGTAGAACCATTTTTGATTCCAAGTAGAACCCTTTTGGGTCCATGTAGAACCCTTTGTGGAAAGGGTTCTACATGGAACCTAAAATAGTTCTACCTGGAACCAAAAAGGGTTATTCTATTTGGACAGCCAAAAAAAGCATTCTTCAAAGGTTTATCTTATGTGGACAGCCGACTTAGACAGCGCTAGCCTTCGACTCTAGAGGGTTAACTAAACACATGTTAGCTAGCTAGCTACAACCAATGCCTACAACAGGTAAAAATTCTAATGTAGCCTACCATGTCCTTCGAGGATTAGCCAGAGAGTTAACGTTAGCTAGCTAAAATTTGCCAGCTAAATTAGCTAGCTAGCTAGCAAATCTTTCCTTGATGTTCTTCTCCCCAACAAACCACCACAAAAACGTAAAACAGGAAAACAGGGACTACCACTTAGCAGTCAAATCTTTTCAAAGTTTTTTGTGTACAGTTTCATAAACTGCTTTTGTTCTCCTGCTGTGTTGTTGTGTAGCCTGGCCCTCTGGTCCCAACTGCCATATGGAATGTTGACCAATGCTCGCCAGCAAGCAGACAGCCTGCGCACAGAGATCTATTACTGCACGTGCAACCTGCATGCAAGGCACAGATTCCAATCCAAGTTTTAGCTGGGATTGATATGCCTACATCCTTATTTAGCTACTGAAATTAAAATAAAATTACTGCATGCATTATGTTAATTACTTAAAAGCTTTACTGGAAATATAATAGTCATATTTTCAGGGTCAAATTCAGGTGCAATAATTTTTGACAAATGCCATAAAAGTAAGGTTTTGTAAATCGTGGTGGATAGTAAGATATTAAAATAAAATACATAGACCTAGATGTTATTTGTTAAATTCTGAAAACACGTTTAGTTAGTCATAATAGAACTTCAAAACAGCATTCGTGGAACAGAAGAACATGTGTAGCACAATAAACAGTGCAACTACACAGATACAATATTACCATTAGAAGCCAACACACACAGATACGATATTACCATTAGAAGCCAACACACACAGACACAATATTACCATTAGAAGCCAACACACACAGACACAATATTACCATTAGAAGCCAACACAGAGAGCAAGCTACCAGATATCATTAATTAAACAACCATTATTTAATTGTACTACAGTTTTACTGCATTTTAACAGCCCTGGATTTTTGTAATGGCACCTGTGTTATTGTGCATGTGTATCTTACATGCTGGTAGCCTAGAACAAATGTTATGGAAGTGAATGTGCACTTTCCAATTGGGTGGACTGCAACTATGATAAACACTGCCATAGCAAAAGCATTTATAGCTGAGATTCTCTAACTTAGGGACCATCTCTGATAGCTATAGGACCGCAGAGAGTGTCACACATTTTTGCTTTTAACGATATAGCAAATTCTATGACTTGGGGGTGAAATATATCACATTTCTTTGTTTTAAAAAAAAAAGGTATTTCAACACCTGCCAAGTAAAAACCTCAAATAACCCTACTCCTGAAAAAGTTAATTGTGCAGGATAAACTGAAATGGACTCGGCCAGGGTACCATTAGCTGGAGCCCAGAATAATATGATTCTACGAGTCCATGCCGAGTCCCCCGAGTCTCGGATTAGGCCCAAGCCCATGTGTTGACTGGGTACAGTATGCCAGTAGACCCTAAGGCGCATTGTTTTGCTCTGCCAGATGTTGTTTGCCAAGTGTGCTAAACTGAATCATGCAAACCCTGCTGAAAAATAACATTACTCCAACATGACTTATTGTAATAATTGTAATGGTCCTAGTGTTTTATATGAAATGGGTGCATGGCAGTCTGTAAATGACGTATTTATCACGTTTTATGCCCACTGGGTAGAAACGGTAAAATAGTAAATTGATTACCAAATATGTAGGCTATTCTGACATATCGTACATCCAACAGCAATTGTACGTTATGCTTCGCTTGTCGCTAACTCTCCGGGCAAGCTGTGGGTGGCGCTAGAGTTCAACAGAAAACACAACGACAAGGGTTAGGCCTAATCTGGTCAGGGAAGGGTTTGAGTTGTTCACACGTCTGTGTAAATGCCGTGCGCCTTCAGCGGGAGGTATAAAAGCTGGCCACCTGTCAGGAATGGTAAGCAGCCTACAGCATACACCCGACAACCCTCACCCTCGGAAAATATCACACCGCACATTGAAAGCTGACTGCCTCCTCTCACTCTAGGCATATGAGACTGCGTCGATGGAAATGTTTTAGCTTGTGAAGCCTTCTAAGAACTTTGCCGCAGAAGTGAAAGTGAACCGTTATTTCAGGCACCAGGCATACAACCTGGTATTAGCAAGATTAGAGACTGACTATTAACACAGTCGGCTTCGACCCCTCTGGCTTTGAAGAGTAGAGGATTGACGGCGTTTGACGGACAACGGGAAAAGGATTATATCTACATACACCGGACACCACCTTCATTTAAAAACTCAGTGAAATTCTGACTAATGATTGTTGTCTGACACCGGGACCATTGCCTCGAGGTAAGGATCCATATGGGGAATGTTTTGCATTTAGGCTGCTGTCAGAATCGGACTAATGAATAGCCTACAAGTAGGCCTATATTATATAAAGTGTGTCACATTGACTGTTATTTGTGTTCAGTATAGCCTAGTCGATAGCCAATAATAAGCCTACTACTGCAACAGGACTTTCCAAACACAATTATCATACTCATAAAGGGTTACCATATAGCTTATTTTAGACAGAGATTGAATATTCTTCTGAGAATATCCAATCCGTGCGATCATCATGTTATCAGAGTTTGACAGTTTACCGCAGCCATATGTGCGCGGTTAATGAAGAATTTGAATATTAACATGTGAACTTTCCAAAATGTTTCCATTGGTCAGATATAGCCTAGGCTTTTTTTAGGTCTGCATAAATTTAATAGGCCTACTAGAGGCTAGTGCCCAATCAGATGTGCTTTTGTAAGGGGACTCAATAGTTTACCAGGATTATGAATAGTTGTATGAACTGTATGGTAGGCCTACACATAACATTAAGGTTGTGTTTGGTGTTATTTCAGTCCTCATATATAGGCCAGATCAAAAACCTTTGTACCAACCAAAATGCTCATAATATTATTTTTTTTTGCACTCAAGTAGCCTAGTCCCATTTTATTTTATTGAACCTTTATTTTACTAGGCAAGTCAGTTAAGAACATATTCTTATTTTCAACGACAGCCTAGGAACAGTGGGTTAACTGCCTTGTTCAGGGGCAGAACAACAGATTTTTACCTTGTCAGCTCGGGGATTTGATCCAGCAACCTTTCGGTTATGGGCCCAACACTCCAACCACTGGGCTACCTGCCGCCATTGAGGGTTGTTAGATCACATTCCTTAATTAAAACATACATTTAATGGCAGGTGTTAAGAAGTGCGGTTTGGCAGGTCATGTTTCGGAGGTCGCATGACTCGAAGTTCCCATCCCGAGCACGTTGGGGAGTTGCAGCGAAAAATATCGAAATTGGGAGGAAAAAGGCTTAAAAAAATATAGAAAATACAAACAAAATATAAAATATACAAATAATTAATTGAAACTGCATATATTTAGTATTTTTCAAAAATATCTAGTCAGAATTCTCCAGCAGCACCTTTCCTGAGAGCATGAAGCCTCCTAAAATAAGGAAGTTAAATAGAAGTGCGGGTGTGCATGCATATGCACGTGTGCGAATGCTTGCGTGTGCGTGCATGCATGCCTGCATCTGTGTGTTTGTGTGTTGGTCCTACACTGCAGTCACCCCAGAATGGCTCAGCACACACTTAAGGGACCAGAGAACAGCACTGAAGTAAACCTTGGGGAAGTATTATACTGTGTAGAGTAAGGGATATCCTCCAATACAGGGCGCTACTGCTGGCCTGCTTGGTACGCCTACAGCAGGGACTGAAAGAGGTGCAAACACAGAAAACCTGAAGAAAAAAAACATCCCCCTGCAATGACAACAGCCAAATGCCTTAAAAACCGTGGGGACTTAAGGGCCAATAAAAAAACCTACTGGCATAGAGCCTCTGTCAGGAACAAGTTGCTAGACCAGAAAACTTTGCTTCTGGTCTTATTTGAACAATACAAGGAAATATTTTTTTCACGCTCCTCTTCTCTCCCAACCTCCCCCTGTCTCTCCCCTCCTTTTCCTTCCCATCCTCTAATACTCCCCTCCCATCCTCTCCTACTTTCTCCTCTCCTTTCTTCATGTTATTACATGATAACCACTTTTAGCACCTACAAGCTTCAATGGTGTAAAATGCACAGATTCTGCTTAAATAACTGTCTACTGGATGTCCTAATTATGGCTAGACGATGGCTAGAGTATCTCTTTACAACTGCAGAGTTTAGAAATTAATAGGGACGTGAGTTGTACTGGTCAAATCACATGATCAGGGACAATTTATCCCTTGGAATGAGGAATGATAGAATAAGGGGAGCATGCCTCCAAGAGCTCAGCTGTCTGTCGGAACCCATTGGTATTCTCCTCATGTCTGCCGCTGCCTCCATAGGCAGCCCATGTTACGGCTGGCTCAGTGGGATGGTTTCTGATGATTGAGGGGTATGGGGAAGGGTTGAAGGCCAGCTTGGGAAGAAACTAAAGGCTTGTTTATTGAAGGTTAAGGATATGTCTTAACTGAAGGTTGAAGTGCGTGTGTGTGTGTGTACGTGTGTGAGAGAGATAATCTAGCTAGGTTTCCACTAACTTGTCCAGTGATTTGTTTGTTGACATTTACAATGTTCGCATAGAAAATAGATGCAATAATTGCCTGTTACGGTGCGTTTCCATGTACTGTATTGTTTTGATAAAAACAGCTTGACGTAATGATGCAAAAACCTACAATGTCAAATAAAAATGAAGTGGTTGAATGCCTGTATGCCAACTGCCAAAATAAAGGAAACATCAACATAAAGTATCTTAAAAGGGCTTTTGGTCACTACCATATAGACTCTACAAGTGTCTGGAACTCTGTTGGAGGGATGGGACAACATTCTTTGAGAAATTCCATCATTTGTTGTTGATGGTGGGGGAAAACGCTGTCTCAGGCACCACTCCAGAATCTCCCATACATGTAAGTATTCAATTGGGTTGATATCTGGTGACTGAGATGGCCATGGCATATGGTTTACATCGTTTTCATGCTCATCAAACCATTCAGTGACCCCTATTGCCCTGTGGATGGGGCCATTGTCATCCTAAGGGAGATAGCCCAAAAATAATGGCCTGCCCAGCTCTTTTATACATAAGCCTAATTTACATTTTAGCAGACACTCTTATCCAGAGCAACTAAAAGTTAGTTAGTGCATACATGTTCATACTTTTTTTCATACTGGTATCCCTTGGGAATCAAACCCACAATCCTGGAGTTGCAAGCGCCATGCTCTACCATCTGAGCTACACGAGACTGTATGCTTGGATGTTAATTGCTTAATTAACTCAGGAACCACACCTGTGGAAGTTTGCCAAAAGAAAAATCCTTCTCTTATTTCTGCCATTTCCATTACACGTCACAAATATGTTTTTTTTGCCGACATTGCCTTTGTCGAATAAACCTGCTTTGTCGGCTATTTTCCACTATCAGACTAACCTAATCTTAGCGAACAATTATTATCACTAATTACATGTGCCACCCACATCAAATGTGACCAGGAAATGCATATCACATATTTCAAAGATAAGAATGCCTTTAAGTTTATAGATTCTCCAAAGACAGATGTAACAACAGAAGTGATATTGAACATCAATGGCAGGACAAGAGGGAAGATTTATCTGCCGTTAGTGTGAAATTGCAATACTCTGCACTATTCTGCCCAGCTCTGGCAGGAGAGAAGCATTCCCCAAAGCTTTAAACGATAGATAAGTAACACATTAAGTCATGCACATTAAGTAGCTTGTACTGATGGCTGTCGTGTTCTCTGTCAAGTACAAGTGATCAAGGCTGTAGTCTCTCCTTTATAAAAATAAAATAGTAATGTTAGGGAGTGAAAAGAACCCCAGCTGAAGACACTGGCAAAATAAAATAAACTTTTGAAAAGTGGTATGGGAGTCGTGCCTCCAAAGTTAAGAAGTCGTCTAGGGACTGAGATAGCAGACGCATAACCTTTTAACCAACCACTGAATTTGAACATGTGCATTCCACTGTGCATAGACATTTGAACTATGAAATACCTCAATTGAAAGATCAATCAAAAGCTATTACTATACATTAATATGGATACAGCCACAATGGATCCATAATGGATGGATTTAAAGCTTTAAATAACAGTAGATGGAACTGGATCTTTGCACGCTGCTCCATGTAAAGTAGTAACATTGCTGTACTGTTGGAGTTACTGAGTCACAATGTGACAGTGCCATTGCCACAGGAAATAATTGAAATCCTTGTCACATCAGGGTATAATTTGCATCCGTTTCCTGAGGAAACATCATTCTGAAGGCAGAGTTTGCTCGTACTTCAGCTGGTATGCAGAAAGTTTCGCTTGTAATTAATAACAAACAAACTTTTATTTTGTTAAAGGAAGCAGCATTAAGTGCTAATAAAAAACTTCCCCTCCAGGATCGCCAGCAGGTACTGTAGAAATAATTTCTGTCTCTGAGGCCTCTGCTGAAGCATGAAGGGGAGAGGATGATTGCATGCAAGTTATCTCACTGTGGAAACGGCAATACTCACAAAATGAATAGAAATATAACATGATATGAATATGAAAAACCTGTGTGGACGCATTGCAGGTACTCATCTAATGCCGCTTTCACTCTCACTCTGAGATGAGAACTTTATTGCTTTAATATTTCTCTATATCTAGACTATGTTTCTGGTTCTGATGATTAGTGGGAAAAAAAACACTATATTTTTAAAGAAATGTTTAAGATAGTTATACCATCCGTGATGTGATTTGTTTGTCCACTGAACCAGAGTTCCTTGTTGTCAAGATAGAAATACAGTGCATTTGGAAAGTATTCAGGCCCCTTGACTTTTTCCATTTTGTTACGTTACAGAATTATTCTAAAATGTATTAAATCGTTTTTCCCCTCATCAGTCTACACTCAATACCCCACAATGACAAAGCAAAAATAGTTTTTTAGACATTTTTGCACATTTATATAAAATAAAAAAAGAAATACCTTGTTTACATAAGTATTCAGATCATTTGCTATGAGACTTGAAATTGAGCTCAGGTGCATCCTGTTTCCATTGATCATCCTTGAGATGTTTCTACAACTTAAATTGATTGGACATGATTTGGAAAGGCACACACCTGTCTATATAAGTTTCCACAGTTGGCAGTGCATGTCAGAGCAAAAACCAAGCCATGAAGTCGAAGGAATTGTCCATAGAGATCCGAGACAGGATTGTGTCGAGGCACACATCTGAGGAAGGATACTAAAACATTTTTGCAGCATTGAAGGTCCCCAAGAACACAGCTGCCTCCATCATTCTTAAATGGAAGAAGTTTGAAACCACCAAGACTATCAGCGTACAGGTGAGACCCAGGCGCAGACAACGTTGGATTAACAAATGTTTATTATTCCAACAGGGGCTGGCAAAAGACAGGTCAGGGGAAAGCAGAGTTCGGTAATCCAGAGTAGTGGGGCAAAGGTACAAGACGGCAGGCAGGCTCAGGGTCAGGGCAGGCAGAGTTTGGTAATCCAGAGTAGTGGGGCAAAGGTACAAGGTGGCAGGCAGGCTCAGGGTCAGGGCAGGCAGAGTAAAGGTTGAAACCAGGAAACCAAGAAAACAGGCACTTTAGAGAGACAGGAGTAAAGCAGGAAAATGCTGGTAGGCTTGATGAACAAAACGAACTGGCAACAGCCAAACATAGAACACAGGGATAAATACACTGAGGATAATGAGGACAATGGGCGATACCTGGAGGTGGGTGGAGACAATCACAAAGACAGGTGAAACAGATCAGGGTGTGACAAAGACCTAGAGGTGGCCGCCCGGGCAAACTGAGCAATCTGGGGAGAAGGACCTTGGTCAGGGAGATGACCAATAACCCAATGGTCACTCTGACAGAGCTCCAGAGGTCTGTGGAGATGGGAGAACTTTCCAGAAGGATAACCATCTCTGCAGCACTCCACCAATCAGGCCAAAGGCACCTAAAGGTCTCTCAGACCATGAGAAACAAGATTCTCTGGGCAGAATGAACTCTTTGTCCTGAATGCCAAGCATCACGTCTGAAGGAAACCTGGTGAAGCATGTTGGTGGTAGCATCATGCTGTGGGGATGTTTTTCAGCGGCAATTTCATCCATTTTAGAATAAGGCTATAAAGTAACAAAATGTGGAAAAAGTCTAGGAGTCTGAACACTTTCCGAATGCACCTGTAGCCTTGACCCCCTAATAGCAAAAAATATATAATATTGGTACAATGACTTGCATTGTATTTGTGCCACAAACACTACTATAAAACACTAGCATTTGGAAACAGTGCTAGTAGTTTATGTAGGGTTTGTCCTGCAAAACTATTTCAGGGGGGCGTGGCAGGAGGTAATATTATTCAGAGTCTCAGTCCAAATAACACATACTGTATGTGTCCAGGCAATGTTTTTGTGCACTAAAATGGCTGTTGACTGATGTTACAGCATCTTAGCCTGATTTATCCTGACTTTCTAAAAATTGTGTAGTTCATAAACAACTTTGCTATTGAAATGCAAGCAGCAGGTGATGAAACCAGTTACAGAAAGTATTACAATACCAAAACATAAAAAACATAATATTTCACTCAAGTCAACCTTACCAACATGATTGTAATACAGTCATCAGTATTATTCATATTAACCTAGTGGACCTCCTTAGCACAAACAAGAATATGAAGCAAATATTATTCACTTTAATTTAAATTATGTTGTAATGATGAATGAATCACACATTGTTAAATGTTGTAGCATCCCTCTGTCCAATCCCCAAAGGTGGTTATACTTCCCTACCAAGCAAAAGAGCAGTAACTGCACATTTGTGACCAACCACCTCGATTCAGTCTTACAGTATGTAGCAAAATTTGAACTGGTGTTTTTTTACATTGGATCAAAGTAGAGACTCAGAGCTAGAAAATGGGATACCATACACTGCAGTTGAGGAACAATGGGGAAGTATTTATGCTTTGAAAGTTGATAAACTTGTAACCACATTTTTGAGAAAATGTCCCTTGAATGTTTTGGTACACCTACTGGAGAGCTCTTCTTTGTCTATACCTATTCAGCATCGTTCACACCCTCTAAAGCCTTAGCCCTACCCATCTCTTTAAGGATTCACATGTGAAGCCATGTGGTAAACACACACTATATCAAATCAAATCTAAGTTTATTAGTCACATGCACAGGATACAGAAGGTGTAAACGGTACAGTGAAGTGGTTACTTGCATAGTGGTAACAGAAAAACAGAAAGTGTCCAGATAAAAATATCTATATAAAACATTTTTCTCCACAATTTCATCATATCCAATTGGTAGTTACAGTCTTGTCCCATCGCTGCAACTCCCGTACGGACTCGGGAGAGGCGAAGGTTGAGAGCCGTGCATCCTCCAAAACACAACCCCGCCAAGTCGCTTCTTGACACAATGCACGCTTAACCCGGAAGCCAGCCGCACCAATGTGTCGGAGGAAACACCGTACACCTGGCGACCGTGTCAGCGTGCATGTGGCCACCCCGCCACAGGAGTCACTACAGCATGATGGGACAAGGACATCTCGGCCGGCCAAACCCTCCCCTAACCCGGACGATGCTGGGCCAATTGTGCGTCGCCTCATGGATCCCCAGGTCGCGGCCAGCTTCCAACACAGCCAGCTGTTGAACCAGGAACTGTAGAAACGCAGTTTGCACTACGATGCAGTGCCTTAGACCGCTGCGCCACTCAGGAGGCCCCTAAATTGATGGGTCATGTGAAGGAAATGCTATAACCACCCCACAGCTACATCTGGCTAATTGGATGGGTTCCTATTGTCTAGACATGTTCATGAAATACAATAGATGCTCGTAATCACCCCCAGACACACAAGGCTAATTTGATGGGTCATGTAATAATCCGGCCAAAGTGGAGTCTACCTAGCTCAACAATGAACCGGCATAATCCCAACTGATACTACTACCAATACAAACATTTTCATAGCTGTAGTAGGAATCTGCAGGTTCAACGTTAGCTAGCTAACATTAGGCTATAACTAGCAATGCAAATAGATTTATGATTTGAATAATATTACTACACAGATCATACACGTAACGTTAGCTAGCGAGCCAGCAAGCTAATGTTTGCAAGCTAACTAACAGTACGCTTTAACTTGCAATTAAAACACATTTCTGACGTGAAAGTTCACGTTCCAAAAGGCATTTTGATAAAATAAATTGTTTACGTTCAAATACCTATCCTGTGTAGTAGTGACCTACGACATATGCCTAGTTTCCTGAAACTAGTCACATTTTTATACATTAAATACATGCTTTATCATGTGGACAAATATCCTGCCTCCATTGTGTTGTATTAAATGGGGGGTCATGTTTGCAGTAACTGCAAAAGGTTAAAGTGAAACCAAGGAAAAAGGCAGTAACTGCCATCAGTCACGTCAGTTACTGCGTTTTACCTTGGTTTCACTGATCTTTCGGCTGCCGTGTCTACGGTAAACCTTGGTATTATTTATTGTTCTTTGCTGATACAAGTATCAAACATGACACTGACAGCCACATAAAAATAAATATACTAACACAAGATTGTATAAAACATTTTTTTCATGGAAACATATTCCAGTGGGTGCACCAAGCAAGAAGGCAGGAACTGTAAAAGGAGAGTTACCCTCCTGTGGTTTATCAACTAGCTAGTAATTAGAATCAAGTGCACTAACTCTGCTGGAGAGCCCTGTATCAGATCATGCTGGATCTTGTGTCGAGTCTGGTCATCCGTGGTACTCCAGCCCTCTGGGGCTTGATTGGTGTCACACTTTTTCCCCAGCCCCAGCTAACACACCTGATTAAATTAATTGCATTCCGAGCACTAGAGTTTCCATCTCAATGATAGACTGTCACCATGATCACCTGAAAAACATAAATAGTGTCAAAATTACTTTGTTTGCAAACTGTAGCAACACTTAAAATTGTAATCTTTATTTAAGTCAGTTAAGAATAAATTCTTATTTACAATGACGGCCTACACCGGCCAAACTCAGACTCCCAATCACAGCGGGTTGTGATACAGCCTGGATTCACACCAGGGTCTCTGTAGTGACACCTCTAGCACTGAGTTGCAGTGCCTTAGACCGCTGCCCCACTTCGGAGACCCAAATTAAGCAAACGGGTACACGTAACAAACATTTATTGAAGCATAGTCAATGTGTTCACAGAGTTTGATCATGTCTACATACGGTAGCCATTGAGAGGTGAAGTGAGGAATGTGATTAGTCTAGATAGAACAGCATTTCTTAATCTTGGTCCTGGGGACCGAAAGGGGTGTACATTTTTGTTTTTGCCCTAGCACTAAACAGCCGATTCAAATGTTCAACTTATCATCAAGTGTTGATGATTTGACTCAGATGTGTAGTGCTAATGCAAAAACAGTATATCTTACTCCACTGTCCCTGTCACATGCTGGGCTCAAACCAGTGATCCTCTGCTCGCAAATACACATGACTGCCCTCCTTGACAAGGTACCAATGGTTTGAGCCACCCAAAAGATACCAATTGGATGGCTCCATCTGCAACATTTCATGCTAGCTGTGAGATGAGCTTACGACAAATTCTTAACTCTTTAACTCAAATTCTTAACTCGTTTGTATTTGATCATATATTAGTGTATGTCGGATTCCTTTCGTGACCCAACTGCCCTTGGCGCTACTCATTCATGTTGCCTCTCTCTCTTAAACCATGATAGTAAAAAGCTTTGGAGCACCTTAAATGACATTTTGGGGAACAAGACAAACTCGGCTCCATCATTCATTGAATCAGATGGCTCATTCATCACAAAACCCACTGATATTGCCAACTACTTTAATTACCTTTTCATTGACAAGATAAGAAAACTTAGGTATGACATGCCAGCAACAAACGCTGACACTACACATCCAAGTACATCTGACCAAATTATGAAAGATAAGAATTGTACTTTTGGATTCCGTAAAGGCAGTGTGAAACAATTATTGTTGTTTATCAACAATGACAAGCCACCAGGGTCTGACAATCTGGATGGAAAATTACTGAGGATAATAGCGGATGATATTCCCACTCCTATTTGCCACATCTTCAATTTAAGCCTACTAGAAAGTGTGTTCCCTCAGGTCTGGAGAAAAGCTAAAGTCATTCCGCTACCCAAGAATAGTAAAGCCCCCTTTACTGGCTCAAATAGCCAACCAATCAGCCTGTTACCAACCCTTAGTAAACGTTTAGAAATAATTGTGTTTGACCAGATACAATGCTATTTCACAGTAATCAAATTGACAACAGACTTTCAGCATGCTTATAGGGAAGGACAGTGGCATTTACTAACGACATGCCACTGGCTTTGAGTAAAGCGTGAGTCTATGTATGCAGGTCACTCAACACTATACACGTCAGCTACTACAGCAACTGAAATGACTGCAACACTAAACAAAGAGCTGCATTTAGTTTTGGAATGGGTGACAAGGTATAAGTTAGTCCTAAATATTTCCAAAAGCATTGTATTTGGGACAAATCATTCAGTAAACCTTACCTTAACCTTAACTACACCTTGTAATGAATAATGTGGAAATTGAGCAAGTTGAGGTGACTAAACTGCTTAGAGTAACTCTGGATTGCAAACTGTCATGGTCAAAACATATTGATACAACAGTAGCTAAGATGGGGAGAATTCTGTCCATAAAGCGCTGCTCTACCTTCTTAACAACACTATCAACAAGGCAGGTCTTACAGGCCCTAGTTTTGTTGCACCTGGACTACTGTTCAGTAATGTGGTCAAGTTCCACAAAGAGGGACTTAGGAAAATTGCAGTTGGCTCAGAACAGGGCAGCATGGCTGGCACTTAAATGTACACAGAGAGCTAACATTAATGACATGCATGTCAATCTCTCATCGCTCAAAGTGGAAGAGAGATTGACTTCATCACTACTTGTATTTCTAAGAGGTGTTGACAAGCTGAATGTACCGAGCTGTTTGTTTAAAATACTAGCACGCAGCTCGGACACCCATGTATACCCCACAAGACATGCCACCGGAGGTCTCTTCACAGTCCCCAAGTCCAGAAAAGACTATGGGAGGTGCACAGTACTACATAGAGCCATGACTACATGGAACTCGATTCCACATCAGGTGACTGATACAAGTAGTAGAATCAGATTTTAAAAAACAGGTAACAATACACCTTATGGAAACAACGGGGACTGTGAAGAGACACACACAAAGGTACAGACACATGCATACGCACACATTGTGATATTGTTGTATGGTGGTATTAAACATTTAGTATTGTAGATATGTAGTGGTGCAATAATGTTATATGATGCACTGTTTTATCTTTAGTTTTATATGTAATGTAAGTGCTTTAATATGTTTGGACCCCAGGAAGAGTAGCTAATGGGGATCCCTAATAAATACAAATACAAATACTCCTCTGTCTTGCCTTCATCGTTCTTCAGTGAGACGAGTTAGTGGTACTGGGGGGTTGCCATCGGTCTCATTCATCCGAGGCAGGCCTCTCCAGAGAAACACTGACGGCGGAGAGAGGGATAGATGGGAAGAAGAGTACTTTGACATGGTCTTATCAGTAAGACATACCCATCGAGGCAAATAATGCATTGCTAAACCTTCTGAAAAGACAAACTCTGCCACGCCGGCAGACCGGGAGATCTGTGGCTAAACCAAGTACTCTATTGTGCTGGATAGCTCAAATCCCTGTGCCTACCTACAGCTTCCACTTCCCTGGCCACAACAAAGTTTCAAACTAGCAGGGTTGGGGAGTATGTAAGGGATAAAAAAATAAATATTGTAATCAGATTAGATACTTTTGAAAAACTTGATGATTATTTCGAGGAATAACTTTAAATTAAGAAAAATGATGTTTGCGGGAAAAAAATCTTTGACAGTACCACTACCTCGTCACTGGGCAGGTCGCAGCTTTGCTTCCCTTAGTAGTCTGTAATAGTTTGCAAGCCTTGCCACATCCGACGAGTGTCGGAGCCGGTGTAGTACAATTAAATCTTAGTCCTGTATTGGAGCTTTGCCTGTTTCATGGTTCATCGGAGGGCATAGCGGGATTTCTTATAAGCGTCCGGGTTAGAGTATCAATGCCATCGGAAGAATCCTGGAACATATTCCAGTCTGTGCAAGGTTAAAAGCCATAGCAGGTGAACTAAAACGAATTTACCCAATGAACAAGCCCCAGCAACACACACAATACAATCAGAGAGTGTATGAATCTAAGGCACCAATCAGCAGTGTCTGCATCACTGAATTATCCCCAGCAACCACAGGATCCAATCAGAGAAGAGAGAATAAGAATCTAAGGCATCAATCAGTGGCATGTGCACACCAATACCTAATCAGATGTTCAAGTGATTCAAGTGAAGTCTCTATAGCTCATTAATTAGATTATAACAAAAATGTATCTCACATACCTCCACGGAAAATAAAAGCGTAATTGACAATCTGCGTTTGAGTGTAAGCATTGGTCGATGACGTTAGATAGGCTACTTAACATACTACTGATACTTGTAAATACTTGTGACTGAGAAAGATAGAAAGTTAGCACTTACATAGTAGATAGTTTCCTTCAGCAGATATTCCCAGGTACTGTTTGAGATAGCTGTCTTGCGGGCTCCGAGGAGGAGAGTGAGGTGAGTCAGGCTTAGTGTCATGGCCCAGCCTTAGCGAGAATCCTCGCCCTTCCAGTTCCTAAAACTCCATCTGTTCCGCAGGAGGAGGACTTGATGGAGCTGGGGGTGGAACCCGCCACTAGATGGTCGGCGGCTAGCCTGACTCCAGGCATGCCTCACATATCGAAGTGGATTACATGTTCCTGGGCCGAGCCTATAGCAGCCAAGGCACTAGTGACTTCCTTTCAAACCTACACTTTGGTGGAGGGGAGAGAGGAGGTTGCTGTCGGCATCCCGCCGCTGGAGAAGGACTTGGCGGCCCCCTTGACCCTAGGCCAGTTGTGCTGTTGGGCAAGGAAGCCGATGCTGACCACTGCGAGGGACAGATTTTCTGCGGTATGCAGAGAGGAGTCCTACACCCTGGTAGCCCAGTCTGGTGTGGCCACATCTAATGTAGCCCTCTTGAGGGCAGCCCTCACTCGGTTGACCCACTGGAAGACCAAGTTAAGAGAGGAGGAGGTAAAGGAGGTGGGCGAGCTATCGAAAACCATACTCCAGATTACTAAAGCTCAGGTTGTGTGCGCTAATCACAACATGGCAACGAGTGTGGTGGTGCAGCGGCATCTGGGGCTATCACTCACCACCATTGTGCAAAATACGTTTCAGTGGACAATGGAACGGCGTTTGCATGCGGATGAGAGGGGCCCACCATGCATGGGTTGCAGCACAGGCAACAGCGTGCTGGGCCGGAGAGAGATACAGGCAGTTTCTGATGAGCACGCCTCGGCTGCACAACCTTCCTCTCTCGCTTCAGTATTGGGAGTGGCATCAAAGCTGTACATTACCTGCTTGTCTAGACAGGACCCTGAGGCTGGGCCATGCGATACATTTTCATGAGCCCTTCCTTCTTTCACAGGGACTATGGAGACTGTGATGTCATCCCCAGAGAAGGTAGAGGCTTTGAAAGGGGAAATCACAGAGCTTCTGACGAATGGGGCTGTGACAGTGGTTATTGGAGACCAGAGAGAGAAGGGGCTTTGGTTATGTGCATAACAATCGTTATTGTTGTTGGCACAGATAGGTTGCTATCATTAACTAATCGCAAGTCAGCCTTTTTTTTCAAAGGTAATGAGAGCTCTAATGTTAGCCACCATGGTGGTGTTACGGTCTGTGCTTTTGACAATCACCCGGGTTCAATTCCATGTAGGATTTAAAAAATGTTTGTATTGGTCCTCATTGAGGGACTGAGGGAGGCAAATTGTCTGTGCATAACAATTGCTAGTGCATGTGTACTCATTACATTTTTATTGTCATAAATCAGTCACAATCCCTAGCTGTTCTCAGACCTGTTCGTCGAAAGGTGTTAGGCCTTGCAGGGAGTACATTTTGGGCATTTCGCTATGCCCTAAACCATTAGGTGCTCTGCACCGTTTATTGGGGGCATAGCCCCACGATTCAGAATGATAGTTATGTAAATTATAGTTATGTAAGTTCTAAGAGTGGGGCGTAGCCCCCCATAACTTTTGGCGCTACCAAACCCGTAAGGAAGCTTTGCTTTATCAGCTGAAGATTTCAACGGAGAATGATGGTGGGGGAATGCCGCCCTTATATAGTGGCAGCTGCTGTCAGAGTGGCACGCAGAGTTACAAAGCATTGTTAAATATTCCCCATGTAATGTTAATAAGGCACTAACAAGGCTGCCATAGAATGTAGAAACCTCAATGTCCCAACTCTCTAAATACACGGCTATGGCCTATACTATTGCTTGTTAAAGTGCCTCAAACACAGCTGGCAAGTACACACTCCTGATAGAGGTGTAGACTGTAAATAAATATTTTAGGAGGATGTTGTTGTGTTTGGGTTTTATCGCTTCACCAATTATCAAAGCAAAGTCAGCTTTGTAAATCCAGACTTTATGGAAATGATACAGTGTAGTTTGTGTGACAGGTAAAGTGTGATGTTGGTTCAAGATGTTGGTTCTGAATGCTAATGCAAGTCTTCAAGTTTCAGGCAAAGTCACTATCAAACTACGGTTACTCATCAAAACCATCTCTAATGCATTCCCTATATCCCCTATATACCTCACCGGCCACTTCATTAGGTTTCAAATATCTAATCAGCCAATCACGTGGCAGCAACTCAATGCATTTAGGCATGTAGACATGGTCAAGACGATCTGCTGAAGTTCAAACCAAGCATCAGAATGGGGAAAAAAGGTGATTTAAGTGACTTTGAACGTGGCATGGTTGTTGGTGCCAGACGGGCTGGTTTGAGTATTTCAGAAAGTGCTGATCTACTGGGATTTTCCCGCACAACCATCTCTAGGGTTTACAGAGAATGGTCAGAAAATGAGAAAATATCTAGTGAGCAGCAGTTCTCTGGGTGAAAATGCCTTGTTGATGCCAGAGGTCAGAGGAGAATGGCCAGTGTGAGGGCTTGGTTGTGGTAAGGCCTCTTACTCCCACCTAGGGGAGGAGAGAGGCACACAACCAGGCTCTCACACATTATTAGGGAGATTATCATCCCCAATCAGAGACAGCTGTATAGCGTTGTCTCTGATTGGGGATAGTATTTAGACTCCACACACAGCCACCTATGTGTGGATCATTGTTCCTGCTTGTCTGCACTGCATGTAGCCCAGCAAGTAAGTCACTGTGTTTGTTTAGTTTTCATGCTTAGATATTTAGTCATCTCCTTTTGTTTTATTTAATGCTTCGTGAGACCATCTCATTAAATAAAAGAGGAATGACACTCCATCAGCGCTCCGTCTACCGTCCCATTACTCCGCACTGTGACAGCCAGACTGGTTCGAGCAGATAGAAAGGCAACAGTAACTCAAATAACCACTCGTTACAACCAAGGTATGCAGAAGAGCATCTCTAAATGCACAACACGTCGAATCTTGAAGCAGATGGCCTACAGCAGCAGAAGACCACACTGGGTGCCTCTCCTGTCAGCTAAGAACAGGAAACTGAGGCTACAATATCCACGGGCCCACCAAAATTGGACAATAGAAGATTGGAAAAAACGTTGCCTGGTCTGATGAGTCCCGATTTCTGCTGCGACATTCAGATGGTAGGGTCAGAATTTGACGTAAACAACATAAAAGCATGGATCCATCCTGCCTTGTATCAACGGTTCAGGCTGATGGTGGTGGTGTAATGGTGTCGGGGATATTTTCTTGGCACACTTTGGGACCCTTAGTACCAATTGAGCATTGTTTATGCCTACCTATGCCTATTGAGTATTGTTGCTGACCATGTCCATCCCTTTATGACCACAGCGTACCCATCTTCTAATGGCTACTTCCAGCAGGATAACGCGCCATGTCACAAAGCTCACATCATCTCAAACTGGTTTCTTGAACATGACAATGAGTTCACTGTACTCAAATGGCCTCCACAGTCACCAGATCTCAATCCAATAGAGCACCTTTGGGATGTGGTGGAACGGGAGATTCGCATCATGGATGTGCAGCTGAAAAGTCTGCAGCAACTGCGTAATGCTATAATGTCAATATGGACCAAAATCTCTGAGGAATGTTTCCAGCACCTTGTTGAATCTATGACACGAAGAATTAAGGCAGTTCTGAAGGCAAAAGGGGGTCCAACCCAGTACTAGCAAGGTGTACCTAATGAAGTGTTTATGTAAGGATATAAAATAATAGAAAGCATATATCTGGTCATTTGACCATTTAAGATAAAGAAACACCCTACTATCAAGTACAGGTTAATCTAGCCACTGAAACCTAAAACATCATAAACCAAACTGCCCAACACAAATTCACAAACGTAAACAGCACACCATCTTTTAGTTGTTTCATTGATATTCAGATATTAATCTAGGACAAATCTCATAGCACTGTTAAAATATACAGCATTGCACTATATACAGGATCGCTGAAACCCTTGAGCACCCTTGATAGGATTTGCTCCTTGGGCTAATCCATTCCCTTCATAATACCCTTTGTACATTCATAATTGGATAAGCAGCTGTTTATTGTTGGCAGTCCCTCAATACGTTCAGAATGCCTATCCCAATTCGAAGAGAAGTTTTCTAAGTTGAGTTCTCCTAAGTTTTAGATTACGTTGTAAAATGTGTTTTTCAACTTCATCGATTAGCCTTCTCGTTTGGGGCTCTGCTTACCAGACACTGTTTTCCTCTCTGTCCTTATTTAGTCTGTTTCAGTTTACTTTCTCCCTCTGTCTTTGCTTTTAGAGTCTTTCTTTGCAACTCTGAAATACAAATACCATTTTAGTAAATGAGTCCAAATTATGCTACCCCTTCATATCATGCACCATACTAGTACAGATGTAGGATCTTAATTGATTACTCTTTTGTAGCTGAGAATTTTCCTGAGCCACATAAATGGCAAATTAGCTTCTTGATTTACATAAATTCAATGAAAAGCCACACTGACACATGGTTCCCATACAGAAAAGTAATATATGGCAATATATGTATATTACTTGTATGTTTTATATGGGGATATACAGTGGGGAGAACAAGTATTTGATACACTGCCAAATTTGCAGGTTTTCCTACTTACAAAGCATGTAGAGGTCTGTAATTTTTATCATAGGTACACATCAACTGTGAGAGACGGAATCTAAAACAGAAATCCAGAAAATCACATTGTATGATTTTTAAATAATTAATTTGCATTTTATTACATGACATAAGTATTTGATCACCTACCAACCAGTAAGAATTCCGGCTCTCACAGACCTGTTAGTTTTTCTTTAAAAAGCCCTCCTGTTCTCCACTCATTACCTGTATTAACTGCACCTGTTTGAACTCGTTACCTGTATAAAAGACACCTGTCTACACACTCAATCAAACAGACTCCAACCTCTCCACAATGGCCAAGGCCAGAGAGCTGTGTAAGGACATCAGGGATAAATTGTAGACCTGTACAAGGCTGGGATGGGCTACAGGACAATAGGCAAGCAGCTTGGTGAGAAGGCAACAACTGTTGGCGCAATTATTAGAAAATGGAAGAAGTTCAAGATGACGGTCAATCTCCCTCGGTCTGGGGCACCATGCAAGATCTCACCTCGTGGGGCATCAATGATTATGAGGAAGGTGAGGGATCAGCCCAGAACTACATGGCAGAACCTGGTCAATGACCTGAAGAGAGCTGGGACCACAGTCTCAAAGAAAACTATTAGTAACACACTACGCCGTCATGGATTAAAATCCTGCAGCGCACGCAAGGTCCACCTGCTCAAGCCAGCGCATGTCCAGGCCCGTCTGAAGTTTGCCAATGACCATCTGGATGATCCAGAGGAGGAATGGGAGAAGGTCATGTGGTCTGATGAGACAAAAATAGAGCTTTTTGGTCTTAACTCCACTCGCCGTGTTTGGAGGAAGAAGAAGGATGAGTACAACCCCAAGAACACCATCCCAACTGTGAAGCATGGAGGTGGAAACATTATTCTTTGGGGATGCTTTTCTGCAAAGGGTACAGGACGACTGCACCGTATTGAGGGGAGGATGGATGGGGCCATGTATCGCGAGATCTTGGCCAACAACCTCCTTCCCTCAGTAAGAGCATTGAAGATGGGTCATGGCTGGTTCTTCCAGCATGACAACGACCCGAAACACACAGCCAGGGCAACTAAGGAGTGGCTCCGTAAGAAGCATCTCAAGGTCCTGGAGTGGCCTAGCCAGTATTCCGACCTGAACCCAATAGAAAGTCTTTGGAGGGAGCTGAAAGTCCGTATTGCCCAGCGACAGCCCCGAAACCTGAAGGATCTGTATGGAGGAGTGGGCCAAAATCCCTGCTGCAGTGTGTGAAAACCTGGTCAAGAACTACAGGAAACGTATGATCTCTGTAATTGCAAACAAAGGTTTCTGTACCAAATATTAAGTTTTGCTTTTCTGATGTATCAAATACTTATGTCATGCAATAAAATGCAAATTAATTACTTAAAAATCATACAATGTGATTTTCTGGATTTTTGTTTTAGATTCCGTCACTCACAGTTGAAGAGTACCTATGATAAAAATTACAGACTTCTACATGCTTTGTAAATGGGAAAACCTGCAAAATCGGCAGTGTATGAAATACTTGTTCTCCCCACTGTATGTATCCACACATATAAGTACATATGTCACATATATGTGGAACTATACAAGAATTTGCATATTTCATGTATGTGATATTTCTGCCTTATACACACATATATGTATAATACTTATATTCTCATATGTGTGACACATGTAGTATTAACAATGTTATTACATATATGTCATGTTACCTTATATGCTTATAAAATAAAATATTTTTTATTGGCAAGTCTGAGATATGGCTTTTTCTTTGTGACTCTGCCTAGAAGGCCAGCATCCCGGAGTCGCCTCTTCACTGTTGACGTTGAGACTGGTGTTTTGCAGGTACTATTTAATGAAGCTGCCAGTTGAGGACTTGTGAGGCATCTGTTTCTCAAACTAGACACTCTAATGTACTTGTCCTCTTGCTCAGCTATACACTGGGGCCTCCCACTCCTCTTTCTATTCTGGTTAGAGCCATTTTGCGCTGTTCTGTGAAGGGAGTAGTACACAGCGTTGTACAAGATCTTCAGTTTCTTGGCAATTTCTCACATGGAATAGCCTTCATTTCTCAGAGTTTCAGAAGACAGTTCTTTGATTCTGGCCATTTTGAGCCTGTAATCGAATCCACAAATGCTGATGCTCCAGATACTCAACACGTCTAAAGAAGGCCAGTTTTATTACTTCTTTAATCAGCACAACAGTTTTCAGCTGTCCTAACATCATTGCAAAAGGGTTTTCTGATCAATTAGCCTTTTAAAATGATAAACTTGCCATTGGAACACAGGAGTGATGGTTGCTGATAATGGGCCTCTGTACGCCGATGTAGATACTCCATAAAAAATCTGCCGTTTCCAGCTACAATAGTCATTTACAACATTAACAATGTCTACACTGTATTTCTGATCAATTTTATGTTATTTTAATAGACAAAAATGAGCTTTTCTTAAAAAAACAAGGACATTTCTAAGTGACCGCAAACTTTTGAACGGTAGTGTATGTGTGACACAGTGTTCAAATGTGTATTGCATATACTGTATGTCACAATGTATGTTAACAATATGTGTTAACATAAATGTTACGGGAGCATTATTTCAGTTATACTTGTAGTCATGGTAATAAAACAGAACAAACAACAAAAAAAAAAAAAATGTAATTTTACTGTTTTAAGCCCATTTGTCCCTTTGTTGCAACTGGGAAGCACTTCATGACAGCATATGTAGGGTGGAAAGCAACAAATATAAGATAAATAGCACATAGAACAGTTAGTGGTTGGATTTGGGGTCATAAGTTTGTTTTTTTAATGTTATTTTTTATTTATGTGAAAAGCTTTTCAGATTCTTTTAACTTGAGGATATTTGGCCTCAAACATTGAACTTTGTCTAATTGCCCCCATCACCCACATATTTTTTTTGTTAGTTGACTATAAGATGTAAAAAATTGAACTATTCCTTTAACATCTTAAATGTTTTAAATTGATCATATTATTAAAAATCATATTATTTGTAAAATATCACACTGTCAAATGCAGACTTTGTTTTACATTTTTAATACATTTGCAAAAAAATCTAAAAACCTGTTTTCACTTTGTCATTATGGGGTATTGTGTGTAGATTTCTGAGAAAAATCATATTTAATCAATTTTAGAATAAAGCGGTAATGTAACAAAATGTGGAAAAATTCAAGGGGTCTGAGTACTATCCGAAGGCACTGTAATTCTACAGTCTATACCAGGGGTTCTTAAACTTTTTGAGCCTGGGACCCAAGTTAGGAATTATATGTTTTCCTGGGACCCAAGCTTATGAAAACATGCGACTATATGTAAATAATCGGTACATTTCATTGCACTTAAGCCCATTAACAAATGCAACATAGACACATAACAATTAAATGAAATACCCATATAAATAGCTATTTATTTTTATTTTTCCCCATTAAAAATATCTTTCTAGGTTGGAACTGTTGCTGTTAAAATACAAAAAATAATTTTAATTCTGAACTGATTGATCACATCACACTGATGTATAACAGAACACACACACAGGCTCAGTTTTTGATAGTTCAACCCTAAGTAACAGTACAGATGAAAAATTATCAGGTCTACTGTACATCTTACTGTAAGAAATTGTTGTTGAAAAAAAGTCTGGAACTGTTGCTGTTAAAATACAATAATTAATTTCAACGAGTAGGTCTATTCTGGGCTCAGTTTTTGACAGTGCAACCTTGAGGTCATGCTCAGCATTGAGTCTGTTTCTTTACTTGTTTCTTAAGTATGCCAGAGTTGAGAACCCTGACTCGCATAGGTATGTGGTACCAAACTGGATCAGAACATCTACTGCTTTCCCAGCCAGGTAGGAGACCATTTGCCTCAAAAAGCATCTTGCGCCATCTTCATCTTTACTGTTACTTAGGGTCAGTAGCTAGCTAACTTGCTTTGGCTAATGTTAGCTAGCTAGCTATTAGCCGTGTACAAGGGGATTATTTGAGAGAAACTCACATCGATTACAATGAGATAGTACTCCCTTATTTCTGCATATCATCACCTGTTATAACATGACAAAAATGCCTTGCTAGCTGACTTACTTTTCCACTGTTTTGTTCTGAAAGAACTCCCTGCGTTTACCGTCATGCTGTGGATGTTTGGTCAGGACGTGTCGTTTTAATTTGTTCGTTTTGAACAAAACACATTGTGGGCGCTCCTCGTTATTTCTCAAAGTTTGTATTAAAACCAAGAGAGAGAAACTCATCCCTGTTGTATTTCATGACAATTGAGCTCAGTCAGAACTTGTGGCTAGCTTGAGTCCATTCAATGACAGCGGCGAGTTGGAATGACAAGCAAGTGGCTGACAGCGCATCATCTGCTGCTGAACAACAGCACCGCAGAGTGTGGGTCGCGGAGTGATCTTCAAGAAAACTGCAGAAAAAAGATCTTGTACACCGTGAAGCACACAGGCATCTCCCTCCCACTTGCGCAGCTGCCAAACTGAGCAGAGACACCGCTGCTAAGCAGAGAACCCACTGATCAGAGAGTCGTTGCACTTGGCCAAAATCCATTCCAGTTATTAATGAAATAAATATTAATTTACTCTGACACGTCGCAACCGACCATTAACAGGTCCACGACCCAAACCCATACTTTAAGAAAGGCTGGTCTATAAAATCTTAGTACATAACTCTCAGGTTGCTTTTCAGCAACATGTCAACATCTAAAGCACCCAACAGCACTCTTGACATCGCAGTGGAACTGTAGGCCTGGTTGAATGGCCTCCCTCCAGACGTTCTTTGGGACTGTAAACTTCGAGCATGCCTGAATTTCCATCTGCAAAACATGAATAATTTAGTCAGATGCTGTAAAAGACTAGAAAATACTGTATGTACAGTAACATAATAAATCCTCTGTATTTAAAACAGTCATACTAGCTAATACATTGACTTGTATTTAAAAACATATTGCCTCAGTATTTATCTTAACCTCATGTACTATGTTTCAATAAAAATTCCTTTTAATAGCTAAATGAACCATAGACAAGTACAGGTATCTCAATACTGAGCTAGCTAATGGTAGCCACAAAGCTAATAGCAAGCCCATAGGATTGATAGCTTAGCAGTTTAAAAAAATAACATATCTATAATAGCAGTATATATCACTTGGATGGGGAGATGTCAGGGCCTAAACCATATAAACGGAGTAGAAAAGAAACCACAAGATTACCTCAGAGGGGCTATAAATCAATAAATTTAAACCAGAAATATTATCTGCCGCCATATTCTCTAATGTTATTCTAATCTATGGGCTAGTCTTAATTAGCCGCATACCCAGTCATCTCTGTCAAGATGCTAACAGTTTTCACTCCATCTATTTTCACATTTAAACTTTACAATTTCAACATAAAAGGTAAATATCACTCAGATAAACATTTAGACTCTATTTTCTATAGATAATGTGCTTGTGTACACCACTAATGTGCTTGTGTACACCACATACCTGTTTAGGAGAACAAAGAAAAAAGAGACAGGCAGAGAAACAGTTGTCACAGCCATCTTCTTCAAGTATTGTTGAGGAGAGTGGAGATGCAAGCCGCTGTGTTATTGCACCCCCTGCTGGTGGTAGCATGCATAAACAATACCCAATGGAAATCCCTAGAGGATTCAGCCCAAAATAAAAGTTGATTACAACCATATACAGTCATTGATTACAACAACAATATCTAAACCAAGTTTTATAAATATACTGAATAAAAATATAACGCAACATGCAACAATTTCAAAAATTCTGCTGATTTACATTTCATATAAGGAAATCAGTCAATTTAAAATTAAAAAACTTTTTTTTATTTTTTTTATTTCACCTTTATTTAACCAGGTAGGTCAGTTGAGAACAAGTTCTCATTTGCAACTGCAACCTGGCCAAGACAAAGCAAAGCAGTGCGACAAATAACAACACAGAGTTACACATTAAACAAACAGTCAAAAACACAATAGAAAAATCTATATACAGAGTGCAAAATGTAGTGCAAAAATGCAGTAAGGTTAGGAGGTAGGACAATAAATAGACTATAGTGGTGAAATAAATTACAGAATTATCATCATTAACACAGGAATGAAGGATGTGTAAATTATGATGTGCAAATAGAGATACTGGAGTGCAAGATTAGTGAAAATAAACAAAAATAAATATGGGGATGAGGTAGTAGTGTGGGCTATTTACAGAAGGGCTATATACAGGTGCAGTGATCGATAAGCAGCTTTGACAACTGATGCTTAAAGTTATTGAGGGAGATAGGAACCTCTAGCTTCAATGATTTTTGCAATTCGTTCCAGTCATTGGCAGCAGCGAACTGGAAGGAATGGCGACCAAAGGAGGTGTTGGCTTTGGGGGTGACCAGTGAGATATACCTGCTGGAGCGCATGCTACGGGTGGGTGTTGCTATAGTGACCAGTGAGCTGAGATAGGGCGGGGATTTACCTAATAAAGACTTATAGATGACCTGGAGCCAGTGGGTTTGGCGACGAATATATAATGAAGGCCAGCCAACGAGAGCATACAGGTCGCAGTGGTGGGTAGTGTATGGGGCTTTGGTGACAAAACGGATGGCACTGTGATAGACTACATCCAATTTGCTAAGTAGAGTATTGGAGGCTAGTTTGTAAATGACATCGCCGAAATCAAGGATCGGTAGGATAGTCAGTTTTACAAGGGCATGTTTGGCAGCATGAGTGAAGGAGGCTTTGTTGCGAAATAGGAAGCCAATTCTGGATTTAATTTTGGATTGGAGATGGTTGATGTGAGTCTGGAAGTTGAGTTTATAGTCTAACCAGATGCCTAGGTATTTGTAGGTATACCTAGGCATCTAGTTCGTTGCCATCAGAAAACCGCTTGCCCACACAACGCCATACACACTGTCTGCCATCTGCACAGTGGTCATCGAAGGTGAGCATTAGCCCAATGAAGTCAGATACTACGCCATACAGACAAGTACAGCTATCTCAGTAGACATGTAGATAGATAGATAGATAGATAGATAGATAGATAGATAGATAGATAGATAGATAGATAGATAGATAGATAGATAGATAGATAGATAGATAGATAGATAGATAGATAGATAGATAGATAGATGGATAGGTACTTTATTGATCCCCGGGGGGGAAATTTCATTGTCAAGCAGCTACAACAAAAACACAGGGCAGGTGCAAAATGCCACAACGAAAGTACACAAAAGACAGATACACGGTACATGATACATAGAGCGGCAGTATGAAAAAGTATAGAAATACAAGATATCTGGAGTGCAAAAAAAGCTATAAAAGGACATTGCATAGTATGAGTGGTTGGCTGAATATGTACACTATACATTGGTGGATGTTGGATGGTTAACTATACTATACAGGTCGATGGCAGAGAAATACTTCAGTAGCTAAAAATGCGTATGATATGAGCGAGGGTAATAATAGTTTACTTAATAGACAGACTGGCTAAATGAACAGGTAAGTGAAAATGTTGCATGGTTAAATTAGCTGTACAGTTAGGTATACAGTTATATTTACAGATAAGTGAATACTTGCATGTTTACACAAACTGTACAGGTAAATGACAGGAAGAGATACTTTAATAGCTAAATGTGTGTACAGTATGTATGTACAGCTATCTCAATACTAAGCAAGCTAACGGTAGCCACTAAGCTAATAGACGTCTGTTGTATTGTGTTGTGTGAAAAAACTACACATTTTAGAGTGTCCTTTTGTTTTCCCCAGCACAAGGTGCACCTGTGTAATGATCATACTGTTTAACTTCTTGATATGCCACTGTCAGGTGGATGGATTATCTTGGCAAATGAGAAATACACATTTATGCTGGACATTTCAGATAAATAATATTTTTGTGCATATGGACAGTTTCTGGGATCTTTTATTTCAGCTTATAAAACATGGGACCAACACTTTACATGATGCATTTATATTTTTGTTCAGTGTACAATGTGATTCCATAATCTTATGGGCAGCCACAGCTATAGTGTATGAAAATAAACATTCATACTTAGATAGGTTTCTGTGTGTTTTTAAGACTTGTACATCACAAATTATAAACCTACAATAGTCTACTCCATCTCAATCTAATCTCAAACTGAGATGGCATGTATCATCTACAGTAGATACAAGAAACAACAAAGTAGTCATAAGGTTGCCTAACTCGAAATGCAATTAGAAATAATGAATTCCTACATGTAAGATTCATGTATTGTTTTTTAAATATATGCCATGTTAAGAAAATGTTTCTGGAAAAAATTTCAAAGCAAAAAAATCCATTGAACAAGTACATTTTGCATGATGAAAATATGTGAGAGGTTTATATATGTTATTAAGATGTATTATATGTATTGTTTATATATGGGTTTTAAATATATATTATATATTTTGAAATATTTGATATACAGTTACCAGTTAAAGTTTTGGACACACCTACTCATTCAAAGGTTTTTCTTTAGTTTTACTATTTTCTACATTGTAGAATAATATTGAAGACATCAGAACTATGAAATAACACATATGGAATCATGTAGTAAACACAAAAGTGATATTTTAGATCTTAAATTTGTCAAAGTAGCCACCCTTTGCCTTGATGACAGCTCTGCACACTCTTGGCATTCTCTCAACCAGCTCCACCTGGAATGCCTGGACAGATTTCCACCAGTCTAATGTCCATTGATTGTGTTTCTTGGCCCAAGCAAGTCTGTTCTTCTTATTGGTGTTCTTTAGTTGTGTTTTCTTTGCAGCAATTAAACCATGAAGGCCTGATTCACACAGTCTCCTCTGAACAGTTGATGTTGAGATGTGTCTGTTACTTGAACTCCCTGAAGCATTTTTTTGGAGCTGCAATTTCTGAGGCTGGTAACTCTAATGAACGTATCCTCCGTAGCAGAGATGACTCTGGGTCTTCCTTTCCTGTGGCGGTCCTCATGAGAGTCAGTTTCATCATAGCGCTTGATGGTTTTTGTGACTGCACTTGAAGAAACTTTCAAAGTTCTTGACATTTTCCGGCTTGACTGACCTTCATGTCTTAAAGTAATGATGGACTGTCGTTTCTCTTTGCTTATTTGAGCTGTATATGGCCATATATTACTTTTCCGTATGGGTTATATTAACAGTATTGTACTTTTCATGTAACCTCCTTTTGTCCAGGTAATAGCCTAACCACCGATCAAGCAACATAATGGACATAACATTCAACATTTGTTGCTGCAGGATTATTTTGCTCTGACAATACTGGTCAAATTAAGATCCAACATCTGTATTTCAGAAAGTCTCAGAAAAAGTTTGTTATTAAAAAGGTGACGCATTCCGCAGTGCAGGAATCTCAAAATAAGTTTGGCCATTTACTTCAATAGTTTTTCACTTCGCTGTTCCCAGTGTGTTTCATTGTTGCTTTCAGATGATTCATCGGCCTCTTGTGGACATTAATGTTCATAAGCACTTCTGAATTTTTCATAACGCAGCCATTTTTCACTCTTACGCTCAGCAGTTTCAACATCTGTTCCCCTATCTATTTTGCCCTGCCAAGAAGAGTCTATTCATAGAAAACAGTCCTATGTGTCCAATCTTACTCTCTCTGATGTCAAAAATTACCCATGTAATCAATTACATTATTCATTCCACCAATTAGCAGCCACATGAGTGATGGTCATAAAACATCAAAGAGTAAGGACTTCTGGGAGATGTAGTTTTGTCTGAAGAAATGCCCCACATACTGTATCTGAAGCTGGCTCACTACAACCTTGTCCCTCATGTCTGTCTTTCTTACAGTGGAGCGAAAACTGATAACTTTGACATCTGTGGCTAGAATAGCTGAGTTTGGTATATTAAAGATAAAAAATAATAATTACCTGTAAATAAACCTGGGTCGTCAGCGAGACTCAAGACTACATTGTTTTTTTTCTAATTCCATTGAGGCATGAGAGAAAAACACCAACACTCAGCTTGATTGTTTCAAAAGAGATTGTCACTATATTTATTATTTTTAAAACAGCAACTACTGTTATTGTTTGCATTAAATAATCATTACTAGAACAAATGATTATACTGTACAATAATAGATATACAAATATGTGAATTGGAGCCAAATGTAAATTTCCGTGTGGTTATGAACCGTCAACAGCAAATCCTTAAAAATAAAAACAGTAAAGAAAGATTTGTTTGATTTCGGTTAAAACCGCAGTCCAGACAGTGTCTATTCCACAAGTCACCACCGGCTAAATCTATGACTTTAAAAATGCCTATTTACTCTCTTCCATTTGACTGTGCAATACCCTGTCCAATTTCTTTTAGACTAACATTTGATTTTCATCATTTGAGATTTGTATAAAATAGTAGTCTTTCAGTTTGAAGTGATTATGTTAGTTGTGTTGTTGGTTTACTCCTCTGAACAACAGTGTTCTGACGAGAGAGCACATTCTCTATGCCAGGTGAAATCGCGCCTCATTAGCTCATTGTTATAGATGTATCCAAATAAATGTCACTAGAAAACAGCTTAAACAAATGCAGCTATTTTGTTGTTATTCTGGCTGCACTGTTTGACATGACTGTAAGTTAGCCGTAGTTGGCTAGCCAGCAAGCAAGGGATAAGAATGTCGCCAGCCAGTATGGCTAATGAACATTTAGAACTAAAGACTGGGTCGCGTCCATAGATGCAGAACAAAAAGACTGAACGACTGGGTCGCGTCTCTGGCAATCGAGCAAACGACCAGCCGGCCTGGGTAGCAACCCTAGATTTGTGTCGGGACTGTATCTTGTGGAAGGATGAAATATTATGAATAAATTCATCAAATTAATGTTTTCTTAATGAAAATCTGTAAATCATTATTTGAATATGTTGGTAACCCGTTGTATAAGAGTGATAATGCCCTTGAAGCCGGTGTTTGGATGGTATATTGAAGGATATATTGGCACAGGTGTTGTTAGGCCCGAGACGATGGCATAAAAGATGGCAAAAATAATGATAATAATTCAAATTCAGCTTGCAGGAACTGGTACTGGAATGAGTTGCCGACATCTCCATGGCCAGGAGGAACAATCTCATCTGCTGAGAGATGAGATAAAATGTGTTTGTCATACAGGCAAAGTAAAAACAATACAATACTCACAACACTACAAAACAATCACACAATATACATATAACTGTAGATAAGCAAGTAAAATACAACAGTACTAGTGTGCAAAGCCAATAAAGTGACTGGGTAGTGTTGCGTGTTGACTGCGACCTGGTGTTGTTGAAGGCCCAGATGGCAGTGGTCAAGAGAGCCATGATTATTGACTCTCTCTCTGACAAACAAACACAAAGAGATTTGTAACACACACAAACACAAATTACTAGGTCATCATTCTTACCCTAGCTGAGTTCTTCATGGTGACGACCATGTTGGATCCAGCGCTGGCCACCAGATCCATGAGCTGGCCCATTCCCTTCACCATCTTACCCTGAGGGAAAAAATAACATGTTTCAGTACTTTATCAGTCTTATTTATTTGGGTCCACAATAAAGTAAATTGTCACGGAGAAAAACAACACATATACACTCAAAGAAGGGGCTCTCTTCTCTTGATCTCTATCTCTCTCTCCCTCTCTCTAAATAAATGAACATGAACTTGTTAGCTAACTAACTTGTTTTGTTGGATACAGGGATGAAAAATACCATGGCTGGTGAAATAGTCAGTGAAAGATTTGCACCTCTTCTCGCCTGTGCACTCGTTCACACCCCCTCAAAGATTAAATGCAGTGGATTGGTGTAACTGTATTGGTAGACAATTCATCTACACCTATCCAAGCATTTGCATCTTTGAGGTGAGTGAAGGCGAGTGGCCAGGGCTAGCAAGAATTGGAATGCGGATTAAAATTACATAGCTATCCAATGACAGCAAGATGCCTCTCACTTCCAACAAGTTTAGGATAGGATATCGATTGGTTTGCTTTCTAAAATCAAAATAATTCTCAACTGCTGAAATTACTGCAAAACTGTTCATATAGTTTGATAACTTCATGTCATTTTGAACCTCTTTTATCAACGTTAGTCATTAGCTCCGGCATACGGAGCTAATACATCAAAATCCTTTTGTATTCCTAACTACATTGCTGATTGTAAATAACAACTTTATACTACTACATTACTAACTAGCTAGCTAATTATTCTGTGTCTACAACTCACGGATAGTTCCGTGTCTAAACCAAACTAATTTATCTGTAGCATGGTATCTTGAATGGGCCATGTCAGCTGCGACACTCGGCTCAGGGAAGTGCGAGCTAGCGTTTTCAAATTGGGTATGCTTGCTAAATGTAAAAGAAACTTGGAAATTAACTATTTTCCTTAAGTATCCAAAACAACCAGTATCCAAACAGTCATTGTGACACCTCACATATTGGAAAAAGTCTGGGAAATCTTTAAAGAAAATGCTTATGTCATTGGTATGATGCCCATTTTATACATTGGTTTCTGTAAAATGTGGGGTTTATGGAGTATATTGAAGAAAGACCTATCAATATGGAGGATTATATGCAACATATTTATCTTGGTCAGCCAGCCAACCTGTTCAATTAGCTTTACTCATCCTCTACTGTGACAGTCATCGGTTCAACCTCCATGCTGCTACCTGTTCTGCAGTCTTAGTCTCCCCGGTTGTCCATGGGTTTAGTGGCTCACTGTCATCCTCCGGTTCCTGTCTGTCTGCCTATTTGTCTCCCTGACACTCCTGTAGAGTGGTAGGATTGAGATTTTCTCACTGCAATCGGTCTCCACTGGTTTTTACCTTCCAACATGAGCATGAAAACAAACTGCATCTAAATATATAAGATGGAGATTGAATGCACTGGAAAGGAGAGGGTAAACCCAAGGCTGCTGCTGGTGTTTTCAGCTGCAAGTGGCCTAACTCTACTTTGAGTAGCTGGGATGAATAAAGCCCACACATTTGGGATGACAGAGACTATTTGTGTCTCTCATCCCTCTCCATCCTCAGGGTCCTTGGGATTTAAACACTGATTTAGGAAAGGATCTACCCTGTTTTCCTTCATGACATGGACCTTTTCTCAGTTTTTCTACACCATGTTATGCCTTATTTCAAATGTCAGTTTAGGTAAACTGATTTTGCCCTATTGGATTCCAATTGAAATACCAATGTTATTCTATTATATTCAATGTTGTTATATTCTATTATAATCTATTGTTGACAGTTAAGGCTAGATTACTACAGTAGAGAAAGTTATCTACATGGACATTAGATTCAGAAGAAATTCAGCTTGACTTGGAGGAAATCAATGCAGTGCTCTGACAAGTACAACCAATTCCATTGGCCTCCCACAATGCAGCCTTCCAGAGAGTGACTTTAATGTTTTTTCCTTTTTCCATACGTACATCCTTTGGGTACCATCCTGGGATCACAGTTCAGACCTATAAATCTTTCAGGCTTACTGACTGCATAACGGACTATATAATGTTTTGTGTAGACAACACTGTACCCACTAGGAAGGTACGCTGTTTTCCAAATAATAAACCCTGGGTCACCAGCGACCTAAAGGCCCTGCTGAATGAGAAGAGGGCCTTCAAGGAGGGGGAGTGGGACAAATTGAAATGCGTCCAGAGGGAGCTGAAGTTGCAGATTGCTGAGGGGAAAAGAGGGTATAAGGAGAAGATGGAGGCAGAGCCAGGTGAGAGAGGTGTGGAAGTGTATGAGAAATATCACTGGCTTCAAAAAGTCAAACAGTGGGCAGACGGAGGGGACCCAGGACAGAGCCAATGAGCTGAACCAATTTTCTAACAGGTTCGATACTGTCCCTGTCAACCTAACCTCCAGCTCCACAGGCAACACACCCTCCTCCCCAAGCCCTGTCCACCTCCCCTCCAGCTCCCCAGGCCACACACCCTCACTGCTGTCCCACCCCCACTTTGCTCACAACACCTCTGTTGAGACAATCAGTGACCCCCTCCCCACCTCCGCCCCTGCTCCCTCTGGACTGATCTGCAACACCTCCCTTCCACCCCACCTCTGGACTGATCCTCAACACTCCCCTTCCCCCCACCTCCCCACCTGGGCTGGCTTTCACCACCAACCAAGTGAAGAGAGAACTGGAGAGACTACATCAGAGGAAAGCGGCGGGCCCTGATGGCATCAGCCCAAGGGTGCTTAGGCTCTGTGCTGACCAACTGTGTGGAATACTCCAGTGACCCTTCAACCTTAGCCTGAGCCTGGAAAGGGTCGCTGTGCTATGGAAAACATCCTGCCTGGTCCCAGTGCCCAAGAAGGCGCACCCCACTGTCCTGAATGACTTCAGACCTGTAGAGCTAACATCCCACATCATGAAGACCCTGGAAAGGTTAGTCCTCGCTCACCTCAGACC
This sequence comes from Thymallus thymallus, assembly GCA_023634145.1. Classification (NCBI taxonomy): domain Eukaryota; kingdom Metazoa; phylum Chordata; class Actinopteri; order Salmoniformes; family Salmonidae; genus Thymallus; species Thymallus thymallus. Next base: position 17,419,364 of record CM042389.1, on the reverse strand, counting down.
CCTGGTGCGTACATCACTGGACCCCTATCAGCAGAACATCGGGGTGGATGATGCAATCATCTACCTTCTGCAGAGGGCCTACTCTCACCTGGACAACGCAGGTTGCACTGTGAGGGTTATGTTTTTTACTTCTCCAGTGCCTTCAACACCATTCAGCCCCTGCTACAGAGTGAGAAGATGAAGAGGATGAAAGTGGAAGCACCCTTAGTCTGCTGGGTTACCTGACCGGTAGGCCACAATTTGTGCGGCTACAGAGCTGTGTGTCAGAACGGGCAGTGAGCAACACAGGGGCCCCCCAGGGAACGGTCCTGTCCCCCTTCCTGTTCACCCTCTACACCTCGAACTTCAGATATAACTCTGAAACATGCCACCTACAGAAGTTCTCGGATGACTCTGCAATTGTAGGGTGCATCAGGGGTGGGCAGGAGGAGGAGTACAGGAACGCAATCAATTACTTTGTGTTGTGGTATGAGCAGAACCACCTTCAGCTCAACATCATCAAAACAAAGGAGATCATGGTGGACTTCAGGAGAACCAAGGCCCAACTGACTGCAGTCCCTATACAGGGGATGGATGTGGAAATGGTTGGGTCATACAAGTTCCTGGGAGTCCATATGGACAACAGGCTGGAATGGGCTGGTAACACCTGGGCTCTGTACAAAAAGGGCCAGCCGACTCTACTTTCCGAGGAGGCTCAGGTCCTTCAACGTGTGCAGTAAACTACTGAATACCTTCTACCATGCCAGTGCCATCATTTTTGAAGTGGGGGGGACGCCAACATAAAGGCTGGTGATGCTTCTCGGGTAAATAAGCTGCTCAGGAAGGCTGTTCTGGGGATTAGCCTTGACACTCTAGAGTAGGTGGCGGACTGATCCCACCACCGTGTGCCAGAGAGCGCTACAGGAGGTCCTTCCTGCCGGCGGCTATTAGAATATTTAATGCCTCACCGGGGTGCCGGGCCATTGGCAACATAGACCTGGAACTGTTGGGGTGTTAGGACCTAGTTTAACAATTATGCATCCATCCGTGAGTAACTCTGGTCTGTAATCACTCATTCACTCAGGACTTATTTATTCATTCAGGTCTGTATATACATATTCATGTACAGTTGTTATATCATATCACAAGCAATATTGTAAGTCATTCTTGGACTGAACTTACGTAGTAATTCACTCAGGAATGCATATAAGTATCCTGTCAGTTGTATCTTTTTTAATTGCTTTTAGTATACCGAATGTGCAATACATGCATTTATCTGTAATTAAACCCTGCACTAAGGACTGTATTTTAAGGGAATTACATCATACACACATTTAGCTATTTAAGTATCTCTTCCTGTCATTTACCTGTACAGTTAATTTAACCATGCAAAATATTCACCTACCTGTTCATTTAACCAGACTGTATATTAAGTAAACTATTATTACCCTCACATTTAGCTATTTAAGTATTTCTCTGCCATCGACCTGTATAGTATAGTTAACCATGCAAATACTCCTTATTTATCTATATCAACTTGCAACACTCTGTAACAATGTATAGTGTACATATTCAGCCATTCACCCATACTATTCAATGTCTTTTTATAGCTTTTTGCACTCCAGACTTATAGTATTTTTTTACTTTTTTCATATTGCCGCTCTATCTATCGTGTATCTGTCTTTTCTTTATTTTCGTTCTGGCATTTTGCACCTGCCCAGAAATGTTCCCTTGGGGATCAATAAAGTATCTATCTATCTATCTATCTATCTATCTATCTATCTATCTATCTATCTATCTATCTATCTATCTATCTATCTATCTATCTATCTATCTATAAAAATTGCAATTATTGGTCTGTGAATGGGAGAGTTTCCTTTGTTTAGTAGTTAGCTTGACTTTGTTTGAAATAAGCATAGACTTTTTCTTAGATTCTAAATTTGGTTGAACATGGGGAGCTCTAAGTTGCCTGAAATACGAATGAAAGCAAACTACAATTGACTACTGTAGAATTGTAGATTGCAGTGACACCTGTAGAACCTTTAATGTGTCTGAACAAAAAAGGAAATACTAATTACTCAACCTTTTTCTTCATTAATTTACTGTTCCATTCATCTCAATCCCAGCCGTACTTCCATCCTAGTCTTTTGTCATCGTGGGCAATGGCACATCAGGTGCGTCCACAGTAGCTTAATTTAATTTTAAAGTGCTTGAAGGGAAAATAGAATTGTCCTTGTCGCAGAGAAACACATTGTCTATGTAGTTGCATGACTGACAATCTACATCATTTCCAGCACGGGTACAATGTCTAATTGGTAGGGTTTGAATGAATTCAGTAGTCCTGCAACTTTCCATATGGCCTGAACTCTCCATTAGAAGATTATGCTTAGCAGGCTAGAAGGAAAATGTAGAGCTATTTTTTTTATTTTCTCTCTCTCTCTCGCTTGCTCTTGCTCTCGTTCTTATGACATGTAATACCACATATTTCATTAATCCCAACTCACTGGGAGCAGGGACACAGTGAGAACATGACAGACCAAGGGGATGAGGAGGAGTCTGCCTTTAATAAAGAGGACAAGAAAAAGCCTGGAATTACTTCTTGGTGTGACTTTGAAGTTTATGTGTGAGACTCAATTAAAATGTGTCTCTCATCCCTCTCCATTGAAGAGAAAGTTCACTTTTTGTTGCTTTGCTCTAAGCAGATACTGTATCTTCATGCTCATGCAGAGAGATTATCCTTTCTCCCCTAAATATCTCAATTCCCCTTTTATTTTCCCTCCAAATGTCTTTAGTATTCAATGGTGGACTGGAGCGTCTTGTCTCTGATCGATAGTAAGGACATTTTTTTGCCTGTATGTATTTGCGCTATTATGCTGGAGCTTGACAATAGTGTGTGAATGCACATGGCCAAGGCCCATTACCCTGCCAGTGAGTGGTAGCATTCTAGAGGTTCAGTACTATAGCCTGTGAGTGATTTTTTTTTTTGCCGTCATGTGTGAGGAAAAAAACATTTGCTTGCCACAGGGGACAAAAATACCACTTCTTAGAAGTATTAATTTTTATATGCTAAAATCAGATGGAAAATGCATTAACACCATATAACGTTTTGTATGAAAGAACATGTGCTCAGTTTGTAGATAGATGCACACAGTGATAGTGTGCAATAAGTTGTATTTAGATTGAAAGGGTCAAATCAACAGTTCAGCTACAGTATTATGTAAATATAAGATAACATAACTTTAAACAGATTAAATAAAGATGAAATGCTGTAATACTGTCCTTAGATTCCTGCTGCAGATTCCTTAGTGTGTGTATTGATGCAGATTATTCTTAATTTCTTAATGCTCCGGCTTTAGGAAATTAAATGCTTTTTCCTTTTTAGGAAAATATAATTTTCCAGAGAGCTGACAGAGAGAGGAAATGCATCTGAAATCCCCCCACCCTCATCCACAGCACTTCAAAATCCATATCAAAGTAGCATATGGTTTTATCACTTAACGTATCCACAAAGTTAAGCCCTCATTACATGTAAACGCCTGTGGTTTAATATGGTCTCTGCCTTCAATCCAGAACAGCCTGTGGCTACATAATGTGTCTCTCAAATCTGATCCCTCCTCAAATCAAAATGTGTTTGTCACTTGGGAAGTATTTACTTACTACCCAACAATGCAGAGAGAAAAGAAAAGAAGTAATAGATAAGTAAAACGCGTAATAATAAAAGTAATAATAAAAACACAATGAGTAACAATAACTTGGCTATATACATGGGGTATCAGTACCAGTACCCAGTACTTTGTTGAAGCACCTTTGTCAGCGATTACAGCATTGAGGCATTTGTCAGCGATTACAGCAGCTTATAGCATGATTATAGCATCTGAGGTCCTGAGCGCTCTGGAGCAGATTTTCATCTTTGGATCTCTGATGCTGCCCCGACCATGCTTCACCGTAGGGATGGTGCCAGGTTTCTTCCAGACGTGAAGCTTGGCATTCAGGCCAAAGAGTTCAAGCTTGGTTTCATCAGACCACAGAATCTTGTTTCTCGTGGTATGAGAGTCCAAGCGGGCTGTCATGTGCCTTTTACTGAGGATTGGCTTCCGTCTGGCCACTCTACCATAAAGGCCTGATTGGTGGAGTGCTGCAGAGATGGTTGTCCTTCTGGAAGGTTCTCCCATCTCCACAGAGGAACTCGGGATCTCAGTCAGAATGACCATCGGGTTCTTGGTCACCTCCCTGACCAAGGCCCTTCTCCTCCCGATTGCTCAGTTTGTCCAGGCAGCCAGCTCTAGGAAGAGTCTTGGTGGTTCCAAACATCTTCCATTCAAGAATGATAGATGCCACTGTGTTCTTGGGGACCTTCAATGCTGCATACATGTTTTGTCACCCTTCCACAGATCTGTGCCTCAACACATTCCTGTCTTGGAGCTCTACGGACAATTCCTTCAACCTCATGGCTTGGTTTTTGCGCTGACATGCACTGTCAACTGTGGGACCTTATATAGACAGGAGTGTGCCTTTCCAAATCATGTCCAATCAATTGAATTTACCACAGTTGGACTCCAATCAAGTTGTAGAAACATCTCAAGAATGATCAATGGAAACAGGATGCACCTGAGCTCACTTTCGAGTCTCATAGCCAATGGTCTGAATACTTACAGTTGAAGTCGGAAGTTTACATACACTTAGGTTGAAGTCAATAAAACTCATTTTTCAACCACTCCACAGATTTCAAGTTAACAAACTATAGTTTTGGCAAGTCGGTTAGGACATCTACTTTGTGCATGACACAAGTAATTATTATATTATTAATTGTTTACATGCAGATTATTTAACTTATAATTCACTATATCACAATTCCAGTGAGTCAGAAGTTTACATACACTAAGTTGACTGTGCCTTTAAACAGCTTGGAAAATTCCCAAAAATTATTTAATGGCTTTAGAAGCTCCTGATTGGCTAATTGACATCATTTGAGTCAATTGGAGGTGTACCTGTGGATGTATTTCAAGGCCAACCTTAAAACTTAAAGCTCGACATCATGGGAAAATCAAAATAAATCAGCCAAGACCTCCACAAGTCTGGTTCATCCTTGGGAGAAATTTCTAAATGCCTGAAGGTACCACGTTCATCTGTACAAACAATAGTACGCAAGTATAAACACCATGGGACCACGCAGCCGTCATACCACTCAGGAAGGAGACAGGTTCTGTCTCTTAGAGATGAATGTACTTTGGTGGGCAAATCAATCCCAGAATAACAGCAAAGGACCTTGTGAAGATGCTGGAGGAAACAGGTACAAAAGTATCTATATCCACAGTAAAAAAAAAGTCCTATATCGACATAACATTAAATCCAGAATTGGCTTCCTATTTCGCAACAAAGCCTCCTTCACTCATGCTGCCAAACATGCCCTTGTAAAACTGACTATCCTACCGATCCTTGATTTCGGCGATGTCATTTACAAACTAGCCTCCAACACTCTACTTAGCAAATTGGATGTAGTCTATCACAGTGCCATCCGTTTTGTCACCAAAGCCCCATACACTACCCACCACTGCGACCTGTATGCTCTCGTTGGCTGGCCTTCATTATATATTCGTCGCCAAACCCACTGGCTCCAGGTCATCTATAAGTCTTTATTAGGTAAATCCCCGCCCTATCTCAGTTCACTGGTCACTATAGCAACACCCACCCGTAGCATGCGCTCCAGCAGGTATATCTCACTGGTCACCCCCAAAGCCAACACCTCCTTTGGCCGCCATTCCTTCCAGTTCGCTGCTGCCAATGACTGGAACGAATTGCAAAAATCATTGAAGCTAGAGGTTCCTATCTCCCTCACAAACTTTAAGCATCAGCTGTCAAAGCTGCTTATCGATCACTGCACCTGTATATAGCCCTTCTGTAAATAGCCCACACTACTACCTCATCCCCATATTTATTTTTGTTATTTTCACTCCAGTATCTCAATTTGCACATCCTTCATTCCTGTGTTAATGATGATAATCTGTAATTTATTTCACCACTATGGCCTATTTATTGTCCTACCACTTAACCTTACTGCATTTTGCACTACACTTTGCACCCTGTATATAGATGTTCTATTGTGTTTTTGACTGTTTGTTTACTGTGTAACTCTGTGTTGTTTTTGTCGCACTGCTTTGCTTTGTCTTGGCCAGGTCGCAGTTGCAAATGAGAACTTGTTCTCAACTGACCTACCTGGTCAAATAAAGGTGAAAAAAAAAATAATAATAACTTGAAAGGCAGCTCAGCAAGGAAGAAGCCACTGCTCAAAAGACTACGGTTTGCAACTGCACATGGGGACAAAGATCATACTTTTTGGAGAAATGTCCTCTGGTCTGATGAAACAAAAATAAAACTGTTTGGCCATAATGACCATCGTTATGTTTGGAGGAAAAAGGGGGAAGCTTGCAAGACGAAGAACACCATCCCAACCGTGAAGCACGGGGGTGGCAGTATCATGTTGAGGGGGTGCTTTGCTGCAGGAGGGACTGATGCACTTTCCAAAATAGATGGCATCATGAGGAAGGAAAATTATGTGGATATATTGAAGCAACATCTCAAGACATCAGTCAGGAAGTTAAAGCTTGGTCGCAAATTAGTCTTCCAAATGGACAATGACCCCAAACATACTTCCAAAGTTGTGGCAAAATGGCTTAAGGACAACAAAGTCAAGGTATTGGAGTGGCCATCACAAAGCCCTGACCTCAATTGAGTGTATGTAAACTTCTGACCCACTGGGAATGTGATGAAAGAAATAAATCATTATCTCTACTATTGTTCTGACAGGTCCTAACTAACCTAAGACAGGGAATTTTACTAGGATTAAATGTCAGGAATTGTGAAAAACTGAGTTGAAATGTATTTGGCTAAGGTGTATGTAAACCTCTGACTTCAACTGTATGTAAAATATGTGTGTAGATTGCTTAGGAAAATGTTTGATTTAATACATTTTATATTAAGGCTGTAATGTGACAAAATGTGGAAAAGGTCAAGGGGTCTGAATACTTTCCGAAGGCACTGTACGTACGGTCACAGTGGGGGCAACATTGTTGATGCACTTATTAATGAAGCCGATAAAAGATGTGGTAAACTCCTTAATGCCATCGGATGAATCCCGGAACATATTCCAGTCTGCGTTAAAGAAACTGTCCTGTAGCTAAGTATCCATCTTCATCAGACTGCTTCCGTATTGAGTTGGTCACTGTTACTTCCTGTTTTACATTTTTCTTGTAAACAGGAATTAGGAGTTATGGTCAGATTTGCCAAATGGAGTGCGAGGCAGAGTTTTGTATGTGTGTGGAATAAAGGTGATCTAGTGCTGGTAGAAATGAGGTCATACTAATTGTAGTTTTCCTGCATTAAAATCACCGACCACTAAGAACGCCGTCACTGGATTAGCATTTTCTTGTTTACTTATGGACCTATACAGCTCCTTGAGTACGGTCTTAGTGTCAGCATCAGTTTGTGGTGGCAAAGAGACAGCTTCAAAAAATATAAATGAAAAGTAAATAAAATTGACTTACAGCTTAGCCTCTGGACTCATGCTGATTCTGCAAAGGGAAATAATGATATTTCAGTCTGGAATCTACAGGGCCAGGGAATATGGGTCCTATGGGGGACAGTGGATGATGAATCTGTTTTTTTGCCCAGAAACATGATTTTATGTCATTTTTACAGATTAGGAAGGTGTTCTTAATGTTTTGTACATTCAGTGTATGTAACGGTGGGTTAGTGAGTGGGAGTCGTGCCTTGTCATACCAAGCGGTGATGAAGCCAGTCAAGATGCTCTCAATGGTGCAGCTGTAGAACTTTGTGGATCTCAGGGACCATGCCACATTTTTTCAGCCTCCTGAGAGGGAAGAGGTGCTGTCGTGCCCTCTTCATACCGGTGTTGTTTATTCATGATATTCGCACCTCTATTTCATGTAACATATTTCAGAATGCTAAGAACCATCATACAACTCACGGATAGTTCCTTCCGTCTTGCTCGGCGAACGTCCGTCGCTCGTTTTGGTGCAAGCGCTGGAGGAGTGCTCTGCTGCTACTGTTGTTGGAATAGTTGCAACACTTGTGTCATCAGCCTTTGGTTCATATCAGCCACCGTGTTCTGATTCAGCCTGGCCACTGATGGAAATCCATGCTCTCGTTTGGTGATGCATGTTTGATTTTTTTGTTTGCTTTTTGTTTTTAATTTAAGTTTAGGGTTAGTCAGGCTGTATCACAACCGGCCGCGATTAGGAGTCCCATAGGGCGGCGCACAATTGGCCTAGCGTCGTCCAAGTTTGGCCAGTGTAGGCCATCATTGTAAATAAGAATTTGTTCTTAACTGACTTGCATAGTTAAAGGTTAAATAAAAAATAAAAAATAAAAAGTATATGTTAAAGGTTAGCATTGTGGTTAAGGTTAGCGTTAAGGTAAGGATTAGGTTTAAAATTCAGATTTTAAGAAGATAAATTAGAGAAATAGGCGGGGTTTAGCAATAATAATTATTTTGTGGCTGTGGTAACTAGTGACAACCCCCTTTAATCAATGACGCCTTTGTGTTTATTGCTCTTTGATAACATTTGATCTCTTTTACTGCTGTGCTTGTTTTTTCTTTTAATTGTTTAAAGTGTGTTGCTATTTCAAATGCACTTCAAATAAAGGTTTGATTTGATATTGACTATTTACCTGATGATTGTGTGAATATAGACTCCATTAACGTTAAACATTTCTAAAGATGTTTAAAAAATTGGATGATATGAGGACAATAGACAATCGAACTGTGTTCGAATACTCATACTAACTGCACTAACCATACTATTTGTGACGTGAATTGAGTATATAGTATGATTATTGGTCATAGTTAGAATGCCAAAAGTTCCCGGATGTTGTACTAAATTCACCAAAATACGAAGTATACATGCAGTGGACACTATTTCCGTATTTTAGGTCCCATAATGCAATGCTTCCAAAAATGGGCATTGCTTCACAATGTTTTCAGATTTGAAGAAAATGGCGGAATAACTGTCACGAGAGGGTGCATACATAGACCAAGACGCAGCGCAGGGATTGTAGTTCGACATTTCTTTAATGAATATTCAAATAAATGAACTAACTAACAAACAAACAAACAGGATCTACAAACGTAACGTTAAAAAAGAAACGTGCTTATACAAACAAAACATAGTACACTTACTTAGACCGTGACTTGAGAAATAATGACCCACACCCCGGTGTGGAACATACAAACCTATGTAGGATCCCTAATTAGAGACAATGCACAGCAGCTGCCTCTAATTAAGGATCCAACACAAACCACAACCAGAAACAGAAAGAATAGACCTGTCAGACTCTGACCATGGCTACATAGAGAAGCAAATAGGCTTCTCTATGGCCAGAGCCTGACAATAACATGAAAACAGCCTAACCATCTCTGCTAGGGTGAGTAAAATGGTGAGTCTGGAAGTAGCTAGCCAACGTTAGCCAGTTAGATTTTCAAACGATTTACACTCATTTAGTATGTAGTATACAGTATTTCAGTAAGGATATTCGTAGCCTAGCGGTTAGAGCTTTGGGCCAGTAACAAAAAGGTAGCTGGTTTGAATACCCGAGCTGACAAGGTAAAAAACCTGTTGATGTGTCCTTGAGCAAGGCACTTAACCCTAATTTGCTCCAGTGGCTGACCCTGTTATTAACTGACTTGCCTAATTAAATAAAGGTTAAATATAAAAATAATAAAAACAAATAGCGTGTGTAAAAATCCATGACCTTCCAGAGCCGACTAGTCAAGCACTCTCAATACTGAGCATCTACTTCTTATCATTAAATATATTATAAATTACATTTACACTCAAACAGGCCGTTTTTCACAGTGGTAGTAGTTTGTTGAAACACACTTGTTTTATATATATAACCCTGCCTCAGAATTTAAGACGTGTTAGCTTGTCTCGAGGCATGCAGATGACCTGTGTTCAATATTGGTTGGTTGCATATGGTTAGTGTTTGCCACAGAAATATAGATTTCTACGAATTCAGGCAGAAAACCATGGCTTATTTCTATGAAAAGTTCCAACTGATCAATTTAATTTCAAAAGGATTTGTTTTACTAAAATGTCAGATCAGAGCATATTTGGGTCAGAGTGTTCAAGCCCCGCTAAATCCATTTCTCACTAGTCAGAGCCTGTCATTATTATCACCTGCAATAACTGCATCTGCATAGCAGGAGGAAGGCCTATTGTGACAGTAGGTAAAAATACATTAATAATGTGTTTTGACATTATTTTCCTTTTAATATTACTGGATCATGAGCTCATTTTGGGATACATCTGTGGATTACTTATGTAACGACCATAATACCTTGATATCACCTTTATATCTGGAAATTATCACTACTAATTTGATATACTAACAGAAAGCCATTTGTGGTGTTTCATTTAAGTAGATATAGTTCAGTAATGTGCCGTATGACATACAATGCAGTAGTATTAAATTGAAACCCAATGCATTAATATGTAAATCCTAGCCAGACAGTAATCTGGACATTTTTTTTTTTATTGTTGTTGATTTCGTTCTTGGCCCGGGGCACACAGTGTTTCTTCTCGGGGAAGGGCCATCCATTTCATGAGTGCACACACACAACCAAACCTTTTGGCAGAATGTCCATTTTTGCACTCGTCTAATTCTACCCACAGTGCACCTCCCAATATCAATTCTCCTGTCAAGTCCCAATAACACCAGACGCCCCGGGGCTATTTATACGCCAAAACTAACATTTGCATACAAAAGCCAGTTGGCAAGCACCCGGTGTCGTTCATACAACACAACTGGGGCAATATTTCCTAACGGTCTCAACACTGCAGTTTTTTAGTGGGCTGGGCTGGAGGAGTAACCGGCTGGGTAACCTTGTGTCTGTCCCGACGTGAAGGTTATCTCTGTAGAGGCAGAGCTGTTACCACTGTATACTGTGTCCTCATATGGGCATCTGTCTGTCACACTAGTCTTATGAAGACAGATATCATCGTTTGGCATTGCTATCTGTGTTAAAATGATGATGGAGCATTCTCACACAACCCGCTGTGGCCACTTTTCTGCATGTCGGCATATTGCACTGCAGACGTTTCCTCACTTTACAGGTTACAACAAGCTTATGAGCTATTCACTCCTATTTTGTAATGCAGCAACATTTTAATTTTGAATCAAAATGCTGAACTATTTTGAGGCAGTTAGATAAACAACAGCCCTGGTGTTGATAGGGAAGCATGGGCCCAGCTGCTACCCTCTAGCTCTCAGTCGACTAGCGCTGACCTCCTGTTGGCAACACATCCCCCAGGCCCAGGGATTCTTATGTGTACTGTTCATCGAAGATGGAATTTCACATTAGTGTGGATGTCCTTGCAAGTACAAAATACACAAAAGCCACAGTCAGTAGCAGTCAATGTAGTGTATGACTTTTTGATGTCACAGTCAGTAGCAGTCAATGTAGTGTATGACTTTTTGATGTCACAGTCAGTAGCAGTCAATGTAGTGTATGACTTTTTGAAGTCACAGTCAGTAGCAGCCAATATAGTGTATGACTTTTTGATGTCACAGTCAGTAACAGTCAATATAGTGTATGACTTTTTGATGTCACAGTCAGTAGCAGTCAATGTAGTGTATGACTTTTTGATGTCACAGTCAGTAGCAGTCAATGTAGTGTATGACTTTTTGAAGTCACAGTCAGTAGCAGCCAATATAGTGTATGACTTTTTGATGTCACAGTCAGTAACAGTCAATATAGTGTATGACTTTTTGATGTCACAGTCAGTAGCAGTCAATGTAGTGTATGACTTTTTGAAATCACAGGTGAAATATCTCTAGGGTTTCTTTCTTTTTACACATGTACCTGTATTTGGAAATCCTTGTTAATTATACTTAAGAGATGTTTAATCACCAAGTGGCAGGGACGAGACAAGCTCTGTCGTCTAAGCCGCTTGAAAAACCGCTTTCAAAGCTGCGAGTTGACTTCCCTAGCAATCAAGTTGTTTCTTTGTCTTCAAAGTGTTGCACTAGATCAAAGGACCTGGAGAAGATTACAACACACACCCTTTCACACCACTGAAAGATGACATTTAGTGCTTCACCAGGAACAAAACATGAAACCCGTGCAACGGCACAACAAGCATAGCCTTTATCAAAGTGTGTAATGACGCGATGACATTTTAGAAAGTGCCGCGTCTCATGGGGGACCAGTATGAACATGTATGCACTAACTAACTGTAAGTCGCTCTGGATAAGAGTGCCTGCTAAATAACTCAAATGTAAAATGGTCACGCTTGTAATTTACTTATGTCATAGGACTAGATTCAAATGTCAATCAGTCCCTAGTTTTGAAGAGCCATTTGCAGTTTGATAGAGGGCACAACTTACCCCGTACAAAGACACTTCAATCTTCAACCTCTTAATGGCACACATACACAATCCATGTCTCAATTGTATCAAAGCTTAAAAATCCTTCTTTAAACCGTCTCCTCGCCTTCATCTGCACTGATTGCAAGTGGATTTAACAAGTGACATCAATAAGGGATCATTGCTTTCAGCTGAAAAAGATCTAATGTGAAAAGATCTGTTGTGATTGGTTAAAAGACCAATCACAATTAGTGAAAATAATATCAGGATTGTGCTGCGTATCTAAACGCAGGATACGAATTCAGTGGTGTAGGAAATGTTTACTTCATGTGCTGAAATAACCCTGCATAAGTTGTACATTTGCGGGCCACATCACATCAAGGCCCTTTGAATATAAGACAATATAGACAGACATCAATATCAAGATGTGTTATTTCTCTCCTTGGTTTCAACATGAGTTTTGTTTTCCTCCAGATCGTAGTGTATGAGGGGTTTCCTAGCAACAGTGGCTGTTTTCTCAACATAAGTTGAAAATAGAATATCAATTCATATACTGCATGAATGGTCTAAATTTAAAGTAATGGGTGTTCTTTTTAGTCTAATAATCAATGTCCACCAATGTTCAGAGTCTCTCCAGGATGCAAGGCAACAGTTTTCATTCAAACTTAATGGTACATGCAGGTTTTGTAATTGTAATAAAACTGCGACTCTTTGCTCCCTATAGTGGTTTATTGTTAGACATGCACATGGTCCGATCACCAGGATCAACATGCCCTTTTGACTGTATTTGGAGTATGCCTCTCTGTCTCTCTCTCTCTCTCTTGCTCTCAGACTCTCTCTCTCTTCACCACCCCTGCCTTGTTTTTGGAGTCTGGTCCAGACTTCTTGTCCAAAGTGGCAGTTTGAGTGGGCCTGTTTTCTTACTGGAGTGTCTTGATGGCTTTTACTGTCCATTTAAAACACATCAACCATGACACTTTAACAAGGATATCGCAGCATAATGGCCACCACACAAGTACCACAGACCTTTTGCTGTCGCAATTAAAGTGCAGTGTGTAGAGCATAGGAAAAACTGTCCCGCCAATATTCAGAAAAGATAACTTCATGCCAATAATTTATTAAAAATCAATAATAGTCATTTGGACGTACTGCGCCTCCTCCACTCAACTATTCTCGCCGCTCTCCCACTTATTTCAGTGTGCTTCTCAGCAGCCTCAGCCAAGCCAGCACTTACCTCGGAGTCAGGCCGGCCTCATTCCATTTCAGATACACATGTATTTCTGGAATGGAATTCGCCCCTCTGATAATGTGCCCCTTCCTCCATTAGTGACCATGCATTAAACTGGCCCGATGAAACAAGCTAGTTTAATAGATTAATAGATAAAAATCTTGAAAGATGTGTTAAATGTGATTGCTGAACAACTCACTGTAAATGTGTCCTTTAAAGTAAATTTCCTAGGTTATCCAGTAACACAGGACATTGTTCACTCTCTCTGTCTGGCTCACTCTATGTGTCCTTGTCTGCTGTGATTGGGTGCGATAGAGGTAAGCAACCGTAAGGAGAGAAGTGTCAGTGCAGGCAGGGGCAGCGGCAGGGTTGGTGTTGAGGAAATAAAAAGAGTCCCTTTCAAGGTGTATATTGTACTGATGTTTGAGGGTACAAAAATGGCTGTATGTGATGATCAACCTTTCCATAACATCAATCACATATGTAACTTTTTTTTTTTCTGCATCATTATACAACTCAACTCTGAGAGGCATAATAGGTAGTGTCAAACTGTGTAGAATTGCAGTAAACGCGTTTTTAAAATGAAAAAAATGTTTGGGAGCCCCTGTCTAACACTCCCCTATCCCCCCCTCCAGAGTTCCTGTATTATTTGCATATAATACATTGTAAGTATTGTTGCGTTGGATTTTTGTTGATGTGCTTTTTAAATGAACTCCTACAGTAAGTTACCTCTTAAGTGCTGCGGTGTGTGGTTTCAAGAGGGTGCTGTGTCTGAATTGATTGACAAATATTGTGGACATGAAATAGATAGATAGATACTTTATTGATCCCTGAGGGGGAAATTTCTTTGTCAAGCAGCTACAACAAAACATAGGGCAGGTGCAAAATGCCAGAACGAAAATACACAAAAGAAAGATACACGATACATGATACATAGAGCGGCAGTATGAAAAAGTATAGAAATACAAGATGGATGTTGGATGGTTAACTATACTATACAGGTAGCAGAGAAATACTTCAATAGCTAAAAATGTATATGATATGAGTGAGGGTAATAATAGTTTACTTAATAGACAGGTAAGTGAATATTTTGCATGGTTAAATTAGCTGTACAGGTAAATGACAGGAAGAGATACTTAAATAGCTAAATGTGTGTAAGATATAATTGGGGTAATAATAGTAATTCCCTTAAAATACAGTCCTTAGTGCGCAGGGTTTAATTACAGATAACTGCACGTATTGCATATATTCAAGGCACTGTCCAAATTATTATTGGATTGCATTTAACATGAACAAGATTTGTTGGAAAATCATCAACAACACCACCAATCCAGTATGCCAGCTTGGATTCCCCAAGCCTATATCAACTTTGTATCAATACAAACGCACAGCGGGAAGGTGTTGATAATGGACAGTGGTGGAAAAAATGCATTAGGAAAGTATTCAGACCCCTTCACTTTTTCCACATTTTGTTACATTACAGCCTTATTCTAAATTGTATTAAATGTTTAGTTTTTTTTCCCATCCATCTAAACACAATACGCCATAATGACAAAGCAAAAACAGGTTTTTGGACATTTTTGTAAATGAATAAAAAATAAAAAACATAAGTATTATTTACATAAGTATTCAGACCTTTTGCTATGAGACTCGAAAGTGAGCTCAGGTGCATCCTGTTTCCACTGATCATCCTTGAGATGTTTCTTCAACTTGATTGGAGTCCACCTGTGGTAAATTCAATTGATTGGACAAGATTTGGAAATGCACCACCTGTCTATATAAGGTGCCACAGTTGACAGTGCAAAAAAAAAAAGAAATTGCTCTAGCTAAAGCCAAGCCATGAGGTCAAAGGAATTGTCCGTAGAGCTCCAAGACAGGATTGTGTCAAGGCACAGATCTGGTAAAGGGTACCAAAACATTTCTGCAGCATTGAAGGTCCCCAAGAAAACAGTGGCCTCCATCATTCTTAAATGGAAGAAGTTTGGAACCACCAAGACTTCCCAGAGCTGGCCACCCTGCCAAACTGAGCAATTGGGGAGAAAGGCCTTGACCAAGAACCCAATGGTCATTCTGATAGAACTCCAGAGTTCCTCTGTGGAGATGGAAGAACCTTCCAGAAGAACAACCATCTGGGCAGCACTCTACCAATCAGGCCTTTATGGTAGAGTGTTTTTCAGCGGCAGGGACTGGGAGAGATCCTTGATGAAAACCTTCTGCGGAGCGCTCCGGACTGGGGCAAAGGTTCACCTTCCAACAGGACAACAACCCTAAGCACACAGCAAATACAACACAGGAGTGGCTTCGGGACAATTCTCTGAATGTCATTGAGTGGCCCAGCCAGACTTGAACCCGATTGAACATCTCTAGAGAGACTTGAAAATAGTTGTGCAGTGACACTCCCCATACAACCTGACAGAGCTTGAGAGGGTATGCTGAGAAGAATGGAAGAAACCCCCCAAATACAGGTGTGCCAAGCTTGTAGCGTCACACCCAAGAAGACATGAGGCTATAATAGCTGCCAAAGGTGCTTCAACAAAGTACTGGGTAAAGTGTCTGAATAATTATGGAAATGTAATATTTCCGTTTTTTTATTTTTAATAAATTTGCAAAGATTTCTAAAAACCTGTTCATGCTTTGTCATTATGGGGTATTTTGTGTAGATTGATGAGGCAATCCATTTTAGAATAATACTTTAATGTAACAAAATGTGGAAAAGGCGTCTGAATCATTTCCGAATGCACCTTAATAGAACATGTATTTATTTTATTTTATTTATTTAACCTTTATTTAACTAGGCTAGTCAGTTAAGAACAAATTCTTATTTACAATGACGGCCTACACCGGGCAAACTCAGACAACGCTGGACCAATTGTACGCCGCCCTATGGGACTCCCAATCACGGCCGGTTGTGATACAGTCTGGATGGCTCAAGTAAAAATGAAAGTTACCCAGTAAAATACTACTTAAAAGTATAAAAGTATTTGGTTTTAAATATACTTTTTCTTTTTTATTTAACTGGGCAAGTCAGTTAAGAACAAATTCTTATCTACAATGACGGCCTACACCGGCCAAACTCAGAGGACACTAGCCCAATTGTGCACCGGCCAGTTCTGATACAGCCTGGATTCAAACCAGGGTGTCTGTAGTGACGCCTCTAGCACTGAGATGCAGTGCCTTAGACTGCTGTGCCACTTGGGAGTAGGATACTTAAGTATCCAAAGTAAATGTAATCGCTATAACATACTGAAGTATCAAAAGTAAAAGTATAAATTATGCACCCTTAAATGGGATCCCCAATTAGAGGCAATGCAGCGCAGCTGCCTCTAATTGGGGACCAAACAACAAAACTAACATCCATGGATGTGCTGTGCTGGCTGCCGGTCCCGGACTGGGCAGCGATATAGCAGGCTGCTCCAGCTCTGGTGACCGGTCCCGGACTAGGCACCGGTGGAGAAGATGGCTCCGGCGCACGGGAGGCCTAGTGCGTGGAGCTGGCACTACCGGGCTGGGGATCACCACCAGGACTCTGGTGCGAGGGGCTGGCACTGGAGGTACCGGGCTGGGAACTGGCATAGGAGGTACCGGGCTGGGGAACTGCACCGGAATCCGGGTGCAAGGAACCAGCACTGGCGGCCCTGGGCTGGGGACCGTCACTGGAGATTTCGGGCTTGGGACCGTCGCTGGAGGTACTGGGCTGGGAACTGGCACTGGAGGTACCGGGCTGGGAACTGGCGTTGGAGGTACTGGGCTGGGCACAAGCCCAGGAGCCTCGGAGAGTGAAACCGACAGCCGTTCGGACCACATCCTCCTTTGGTCCTCAAAACCGGCCTCGACTTCCCGCCGGCTTGTTCCTCCTCCCGAGCTGGGAGGTCTCAGCTCCAGCGTATCCCTCCACCACCTCCCCTGTTCCTCCAGGGGCCGGTTGAAGGACCCCGCCGGTCCTCCACTGTGGGAGGTCTCAGACTCCCGCAGTCGTCCTCCCTTCTCCGCCGATCCCGGCTCTGCAAGGGCTCATCCTCGAGCCCCCACGAGATGTAAGCCAGGAGCACCTCGTCTTCCTCCTCCGACTCCTGCTCCCATGCCAGTAGGGGCTCCGCCTGTAACCCCCCACGAGTGTCATGGCAGGGGCTCCTCTCGCCCCCACAAAAAAAAAAGTTGTATGGGGGTCTCTCGGGGCCATCTCTGGGGTCCTCCCCTTGGCCCGCCAACGTGGAGCCCGTCGACGTTGCCGCTGCCCTGGCTCGTGCTCCAGCTCCAGGGCTTTGGTCTGCTGGTTCCCGTGGTGGTGGGTCATTCTGCCACGGCGAGTGGAGGACAGAACCCAAGGCGCAGAGCCGTATTGGTTCGATATACTTTATTTGCGAACTCAACAAAACAATACACAGCCGCAACGTAGGTGCATTTGCATGCACACAAACAATGACCCACACACACATGTTCAGGCAGCACCCTTAAATGGGATCCCCAATTAGAGGCGCAGCTGCCTCCAATTGGGGACCAAACAACAAAACTAACATAGAGTTATCCAGAGAGGTCTCTGGACAAACATAGAAGTGTCTAGAGACCTCTCTGAACAATAATCCTGATACAGATCAGAGGCAGTAGTGATGACCAAATTTGCCTGAATTTAATTTTCCTGTCCTGCTAAGCATGTAAAAATGTAACCAGTACTTTTGAGTGTCAGGGGAAATGTGTGGAGGAAAAAGTACATTATTTTCATTATGAATGTAGTGAAGTAGTGAAGTTGTAAAGTAAAGTACAGATACCTCCAAAAACTATTTAAGTAGAACTTTCAAGTATTTTTACTTAAGTACTTTACACCACTGATAGTGGAATCATCTAGTCAGATACTATTAAGGCCAAGGCTGTGGGACCGGATCAAACCGCCCAGTCCACCAAGGATGCCTCTTCCCCAGAGCTAAACAACCATATAATGTTTGGTGCATGTGTTACTTTATACTTCGTATCATGATGTTGTACTTCTCTGCCTCATATTTTTTAACAGGTGAAATAAAAACCCTGCAGCGGTTTGAATGAACATTCCATAAAAGTATATATTTTGTAGGCTAATTTAGGACGACGATTAGCTAGAACCTTCTCTGTCTGTTTTAACTAAGGATTTTGCAGAAGCACAAACATAAGTAGGACAGACTATTCTCTTTTGCAATATCCTTATTCTAAATGTGGGGTGAAACCAAACACATTTAGCCTACATGACAACATAAGATGTAGCCTAACATGTAGCCTAGCCCTGTACACACATTTCATTGGGGCAAAACCGTCTGCGTTTTCAAAATCAAATCAAGTCAAATGTTTTTATAAAGCCCTTTTTTACATCAGCCGATGTCACAAAGTGCTATACAGAAACCCAGCCTAAATCCCTAACAGCAAGCAATGCAGATGTAGAAGCACTGTGACTAGGAAAAACTAAGAAGAAACCTAGAGAGGAACCAGGCTCTGAGGTGTGGCCAGTCCTCTTCTGGCTGTGCCGGGTGGAGATTATAACAATTCATTGCCATTAAGGCCAGTTCTTTCTCCAAGATGTTCAAATGTTCATAGATGACCAGCAGGGTCAAATAATAATCATAGTGGTTGTAGAGATTGCAACAGGTAAATACGTCAGGAATAAATGTCACTTGGCTTTTCATAGCCAGGCATTTAGATGCGGTAGAGAGCACAGGTATGGTGCAATAGAGCGCAGGTGAGGTAGAGAGAGCGCAAGAGAGAGATGAAAACAGCAGGTCTGGGACAAGGTGGCACGTCCGATGAAGAGGTCAGGGTTCCATAGCCGCAGGCAGAAGAGTTGAAACCGGTGCAGCGACCAGGTGGACTTGGGACAGCTAGGAGTCATCAAGGCAGGTAGTCCTGAAGCATGGTCCTAAGGCTCAGGTCCTCCGGGAGAGAGAGAGAATTAGAGGGAGCATACTTAAATTCACACAACACCGGATAATAACATCAGATTTAACAAACTGACCCTAGCCCCCCGGCACATAGACTATTGCAGCATAGATACTGGAGACTGAGACAGGGTGGGTTGGGAGACACTGTGGCCCCCTCCGACAATACCCTGACAATACACCCGGACAGGGCCAACCAGGCAGGATATAACCCCACCCACTCTGCCAAAGCACAGCCCCTACACCAATAGAGGGATATCAACAACCACCAACTTACTACCCTGAGACAAGGCTGAGTATAGCCCACGAAAGATCCCCTCCACTGCACAAGCCAGAGGGGGTGACAAACCGGACAGGAAGTGACGCACCCCTCCTAGGGATGGGATGGAAAGCACCAGTAAGCTAGTGACCCAGCCCCCATAATAGGGACAGACGCAGAGAATCCCAATGGAGAGACGGGAACCGGCCAGGCAGAGACAGCAAGGGTGGTTAGTCGCTCCAGTGCCTTGCCGTTCAGCCTTGCACCCCTGGACTTCTTTCGTTGAAGAAGTTAATGAATTCATCACTGCTGAAGTGAAAGGCGTCCTCTCTTGGGGAATGCCACTTTTTAGTTAGCTTTGCAACAGTATCAAATAGACATTTAGGATTATTCTTATTCCCCTCAATTAGGTTGGAAAAATAGGTTGTTCGAGCAACAGTGAGGGCTCTTCGATATTGCACTGTACTTTCTTTCCAAGCTAGTAGGAAGACTTCCAGTTTGGTGGAGCACCATTTCCGTTCCAGTTTTCTGCAAGCTTGCTTCAAAGCTTGGGTATTTTCAAGCTGCAAAGCAGAAGGAGATAAAAGTGGTTGGGGTGGTGCTACTCTTTAAACATCCCTCAAGCGCAGAGATGCAGAAGAAAAGCTCTGCAAAGATTCATGTAATTATTCCTCATATGTGTGAAGGTTTATTTTCATAGTGATTAGGGCTTTGTTGATGCTAGAGGATCTTCGGGATATAACTTCTCATATCGTATTCACCGAGCTATAGAGTGGGAGGTGATTAGCACTTTATGGCCCTTTTTATGTTTGTGTTTCAGGTACTGTATACCGGAGTACTCAAACCTTTAGATTGCTCATTCATGACAACGTAAGACTCCAATTATACTATTTTCAAAAACATACAAAAAGAAGTCGGAAAAACGTCCACTGAAAATCTATGTACAGAATGGTCATGAAAAGTTAGTCACATTGAAAGAGGTTTTGTAAAGCACCCTGCAATTAGATTTTCATTAATCATATATTTGTGATTCATTATATAATATTATAACCCTCTAGAGGTGATTGATGCAGTCGTGTGTCAGTGACATCATTTTGAATATTGAATAGCTCTCCTTGTGTTCATGCTAGAGACTTACCGTTTCTTGTAGTGGCTGCAGCTCAATCCCCTCTTTCTGCCAATATATTGAGCCTATTCCATTGCATGGGGCTTGTGAAAGCAGTCTTTTTCTACAATTGTCACAAAATCGTCTGTAAAACCCAAACCGTGTCAGCTACAAACTCATAAGAAAGTTGAGACTCTCAAGAACACGACAGTGTCAGTTGTTTGACTCTACGACATCCACAAGGCTCTACGACATCAACACGACTATGGCAGTTGTCTGAACTCGCTGTCACAAATGTCCTCATTTTGAAGAGGTTTTCTCACAAAACCAATTGTCCAGACTGAACAGTTGGAGCTACATGTACTACTAATATGTCACCAATATCGAAAGGGGAGACGCAAACACAAGCTTCAGGGGAGTCCTCTGAAGGTAACCTGTAAAAATTGCAAAAAATCTCTCAGACATAGGCAAGACACTTATTCCTTATGATTTATTTATTGACTGTATGTTTGGCCATGTTCAAATGAGCTTAAAAATAAAAACAATTGGCTAAATTACCATCTTAAAACAATTCCATATGGCTCGTTCCATGTCATTTCAGCAAGCCATGACACCCACCATCTCAGATTGTTCTGAAATCGTTTCTGTAGTTAGAAACAGATAAGATAAGCATTCCGGAAACATTATTTAATCAAATCTCTGACAAATTAAGCTAATTGATTGCACCCAAATTGTCTATTTTATTTTATAGGATTCATATAATATTCAATAATGATAGTACCTAACATTTTGATTAAATTGTTTTAAACGTGAGTACTATGCATTATGTGGGTTGAATGCTGTAACAACACAGAATAAAACAATTAGTAAAAGTCCCGTGACGGTAGTGACTGCTCATTACTGCTTATTACTTATTAACCATAATTTATTTACATTACTTTACTTTATCAAAATATTTCAGTGGTTGTGTATATTACGTTTGATTTATTTGATTACTTTATTATTTCATTACACATTCTTCTGTCTCTTTCAAGTAACAGGTGTAAACGAAACAGACCGGACAAGTAAGCACGCAATGGATTATGGTCAGCGTAGTTTATTACCACGTTTTCTGCGCTAAACTGCGTAGAATATTTCCCTATTGGAAACTACAACCCCTACAACATCGCACAGTTCGGTCTTGATCTGATCTATCTCTAGAGAAACTGCACAATGTGCACATTGAGCTCACAAATAAAATAATTAAATTCAAATAATTGAACCGCTGTCAGTCAATTAGTTGTTTAAAAAACAAAAAACAAACCAACATTTATGTTAATCGCTCATCACTGAAAGCCATCCACAACAAGTATATAGTATAATTTCTATATGTTTGAGAAGTAGTATGGAGCTGTGGCTCAGAGTATTGTTTTTTCCCCCATCCTATTTAATTTCCCTGTTCAGAAAAATTTGTCATTGAAGTGGTTGGGTTTATATCCCATCCTACGTCCTGAAATAACCAGGTTCACCACAAGATAGTGCTGTTTTTTCAATTAGGTGATTATTTTTAAGAGACACACAATACAGCATAATGACGAAGCAAAAGCAGGTTTTTAGATATTTTTGCAAATGTATTAAAAATAAAATACTGAAATATCACATTTACATAAGTTTTCAGACCCTTTACTCAGTACTTTGTTGAAACACCTTTGACAGCGATTACAGTCTTGAGTCTTCTTGTGTATGACGCTACAAGCTTGGCACACCTGTATTTGGGGAGTTCTTCCATTCCTCTCTGCAGATCCTCTCAAGCTCTGTCAGGTTGGATGGGAAGCATTGCTGCACAGCTATTTTCAGGTCTCTCCAGAGATGTTAGATCGGGTCGAAGTCCGAGCTCTGTCTGAGCCACTCAAGGACATTCAGAGACTTGTCCCGAAGCCACTCCTGCGTTGTCCTGGCTGTGTGCTTAGGCTCGTTGTCCTGTTGGAAGGTGAACCTTTGCCCCAGTCTGAGGTCCTAAATGCTCTGGAGCAAGTTTTCATCAAGGATCTGTCTGTACTTTGGTTTGTTCATCTTTGCCTCGATCCTGACTAGTCCCCCATTCCCCGTCACCGAAAAACATCCCTACAGCATGATGCTGCCACCACCATGCTTCACCGTAGTGATGGTGCCAGGTTTCCTCCAGACATGGTGCTTGGTATTCCGAACAAAGAGTTAAATCTTGGTTTCATCAGACCAGAGAATCTTGTTTCTCATGGTCTGAGAGTCATTAGAAGCCTTTTGGCAAACTCCAAGCGGGCTGTCATGTGCCTTTTACTGAGGAGTGGCTTCCGTCTGGCCACTCTACCATAAAGGCCTGATTGGTGGAGTGCTGCAGAGATGGTTGTCCTTCTGGAAGGTTCTCCCATCTCCACAGAG
The DNA here is from genome assembly GCA_023634145.1 of Thymallus thymallus. Classification (NCBI taxonomy): domain Eukaryota; kingdom Metazoa; phylum Chordata; class Actinopteri; order Salmoniformes; family Salmonidae; genus Thymallus; species Thymallus thymallus. Next base: position 17,396,115 of record CM042389.1, on the reverse strand, counting down.
GAACTCTGGAGCTCTGCCAGAGTGACCATCGGGTTCTTGGTCACCTCCCTGACCAAGGCCCTCCTCCGATTTCTCATTTTGGCCGGGTGGCCAGTCTTGGTGGTTCCAAACGTCTTCCATTTAAGGATGATGGAGGCCACTGTGTTCCTGGGGACCTTCAATGCTGCAGAAATGTTTTGGTGCCCTTCCCCAGATCTGTGCCTCGACACAAATCTGTCTCTGAGCTCTATGGACAATTCCTTCGACCTCATGGCTTGATTTTTGCTTTGACATCCACAGTCATCTGTGTGGCCTTATATAGACAGGTGTGTTTGCCTTTCCAAATCATGTCCAATCAATTGAATTGACCACAGGTGGACTCCAATGAAGTTGTAGAAACATCTCAAGGATGATCAATGGAAACAGGATGCACCTGATCTCAATTTCGAGTCTCAAAGCAAAACGTCTAAATAGTTATGTAAACGTTTTTTTTATTTTTATATATATATATATATATATATATATATATATATATATATATATATATATATATATATATATATATAAATTAGCAAAAAAATCGAAAGACCTGTTTTCACTTTGTCGTTATGGGGTATTGTGTGTAGATTGCTGAGGGATTTATTTTATTTGATCAATTTTAGAATAAGGCTGTAACACAACAAAATGTGGAAAAGTCAAGGGGTCTGAATACTTTCCGAAGTCATTGTGTATACTGGTTTCTTGACATAGCTCACTGTAACATATCTGCTGATGTACATATCATTCTTAGTATATCTTGTGTAAATCTACCAGTGTACACACACATAGATTGCATTGTACTGTACTACGCTGCTATTTGGGTTGTTAATTGGATTCGTCCCGCCGTTCTTTATTATGTATATTTTTTTAACTATTTGCTTACTTGTTTGATTTTTTATTGTATTGTTAGGAGCAGTTAACATAAGGATTTCGCTGCATTCGCTATAACTGTCTGTATAACTGAGGCCAGGTCTCTGGCTCCCCCTTGTGGGAGTTGGATGGCCACAGTTAGGACCTGACAATATTTCTGGGTGTTTCTTTTCTGTTGGTCTTATCCCCAATTAGAGGCGGCTGTCTTGAGTTGTCTCTAATTATGGATTCTATTTAAGTTCAGTTGTTTCACCTGTGTTTAAACTTTGATTTGATTTAAATTTAATTCGCCACTGTTTCAAATGCTAACTTTTTAGCATTTGTGGCATAAATCCAATGCAAGTCACTAGCTAGGTTTCCATCCAATTGTTATGAGAATGTCATGCGAATATTCTAAAAACTGCATAAAAACAATATACATTTTCCCTCCAGAGATGTGTGTCCATCAAACATTTGTTTCAGATTAAAGGCTGTGTGTGATGACGTAGTACACATACAAATACCTTTGCTGTTAAATTTCCATATTCCGAATAAATATTACAAATTCAATGGGTTTCCATCATATTTTCAACTCTACTGATGGTTTTCTCACCAAAAATGTTGTTGTATAGTGAGTGTGCCCACTCTGGTATTGGCACATGCTGTTGGCTAGAGCCCCCGTATAGCCTACATGATGAGATTATTATTATTATGGACAAAATATTATTATATATTTTTTCAAGCATTGATTATCATGCAATCAATTAGCTTAATTTCTCAGAGATCAAATTATATTTAAACAAAATAATGCTGTAGTAATGCTAATCTTATCTGTTTCTAACAACAGAAAAGATTTCGGGTGTCACAATCTAAGATGGAGGGTGTCGAAATCCTCTTTCTTGTGCTTTTTGAAGTGGAACGACCCATATGTTAGTAGATATTGTGATCTAAGGGCTTAGACCTACAGGGGTCAAAGAAATACACTTACAGCCAAGGTGATGCTGTGAGTGCATTTGTGCACGTGCACATACGTGCACGCACATCTGTTTTCAGACCAAAACGTTTTCCTGAGCCAATCGGTTTAGGGATTGTTCAGCTCTAAACTAGGTTCTATGCCCTGAGACTTCCCCCATTGGGAAAAGAGATGGGAAAAACCGGTGACTCAACAGAAGGTATCATATGGCCTCCACAGCACTGTTGTACTGTATGTCATTGCCATCAATGATAGTGCTATTAGCATCACATAAAACAAAGAGCTTTACGGGATACACAATCTTAGGTCTGCTACAAACATATTATGCATCTCAATCTAAGTACAGTATATGTATGTGATGTGTATAATCTTGCTGACAACGTAGCTGTTAATTTATATTCTATTCTGTAATATTTTTTTATTTTTTTTTAGGGGAACCCTTTATCCAAACTGCAAGTTAGTCACTACCTTTTTATGGAGGTAAATATTAAATCAGCAAAGTGCATTGGAGACATTACGCTCCCTTAGTGGCCCATAAATAACTTGTGATGTGGCCTGCTTTTGAGTGTAACCATTTTGGATGGGTACAGTAACTTCCAGCTTGGCAGTTTGGCTGCTGTGTAAGCATAAACTACAGCCATTCAAACTATGGCCCTCCCCTGGCACTCTCCCTCTCTCTCTTTCTCTCTCTCTGCCTCTTCTTTCTGTCCCTCCCTATGCCTCTCTTTTTCTGTACCCTTCCATTTCTTTTCCCCTCAGCTCACTCTCTGTACCTCTCTCTCTCTCTCGCTCTGTCTTTATCTCTATCCCTCCCCGTCTCTCTTCCTCTCTTACTTTCTTTCTCTCTCTTCCCTTCCCTCTCTCCCTCTCGCCGAGCTCTCTTGTGCATTTGCTCATGTTCCTTTGATGTGCTAAACAATACTAGGGATACATTCCCTGTTGAACTGTGTGAAATCCCCAACTGCACACCACAGCACAAGCATGTCCCCAGGACCTCCAGGGAATAAAGAAGATGTTTCAGAGACTTCCTGTGGAGACATGGGCCAGCGCTCCATCAAAACAGGCTACCAGGAAGTACAAACACAACATCAGCTAGGGTCAATGCATACCGTGAATCCCACCCACAGAAAATCCTTTGTGTCTTTATTGTTTGGGTTACCACTTTATGATTAGGGACTAATTATAGAATCCATGGAATGTGCATGTAGTCTATAGATGTGATTGATATAAGGATGGGTGTCTGCTGCATTCAAGATTCACAATAGACTCTATATCTATCTATCTATCTATCTATCTATCTATCTATCTATCTATCTATCTATCTATCTATCTATCTATCTATCTATCTATCTATCTATCTATCTATCTATCTATCTATCTATCTATCTATCTATCTATCTATCTATCTATCTATCTATCTATCTATCTATCTGTGTGTCTGTCTATCTATCTGTGTGTCTGTCTATCTATCTGTCTCTGTCTGTCTCTGTCTGTCTCTGTCTGTCTCTGTCTGTCTCTGTCTCTCATCACATACCCATACTGTGTCTGAGATCCATCTCTCAGTTTCATAGTCATTTCTCACAAACTGTGCTATGTGGAATTCATGTTTGTGGCTGTGCTGAATCTGTAATCAATCTCATTTTGCGCACAGACATGTCTGTTTGATTAACTTCTATCCTGTGAATTACATTAACTAACACTTTATTGCAATGATTTGTCAGATAAAACGGGTCAACACAAGTTGGTGAAATCATACACAAGGACACTGAGTTGGATCTCTCTTTCTCTCTCTTTCACTTGCACATGCTCTCTCTTTCCATCTCACTATATCTTTCACACTTGCTCTCTCACAAACTCAAACACAAGCACTCCGTAAGTATAGTTAATTCATGCAAATGTTTCCTTTCTTGAGAACCACAACCACACAGATGGTGGTCTGGGTCTTGCATGGGATGACTAAATTAGAATATTTGCTTGAAATGTTTGTGACAAATTAATGGAAACCTACCTTTTGGGACTGAGGTCAATAATACATATTGTATGTAATAACTTCTAGCTGTTTTGATAGATCTTTACAAAAATATACATTTTACAATCTATTGAGGGGTTGAATATAAGCTGGACAAAAATATTACATTTCCTGTCAATACATTAAGTTTATATTTCCTTTTTCTATTCAAACTGTATAATTTATAACCTACCCAGTTTTTATTAATGTACTGTAAGGAATACGTTAGTGTATAGATACAGTTAGGGCTGGCGCCAGAACGAATCAGTAGGACAGGCATTTGATTTCCATGCAAACCTGGTGATTAGAAGGTCGACCATAACTGTCAGGAAATAATCTGTTTTATGTTTTTTTGAGGGCTTGTTTTTTCATGGGACCTCCCTTTTTTTAATGGGTATTATAGTAAAGACTATAGGCGGCTGCTGAGTTTTAAGTTTGGGGAAGCTTAATGTATCCTACCATTTCTAACAATCTGAATGTCAGTTGTGATAATTTTTATATGCACAGTTTAATTTCGATACTAACGTTTTAGTTTCTCAAAATCATTGTCACATGGTTAATCATAAAAATCTGAATTAAAGTACCAGACTCTGCCAACACAGTGGCCTCCATCATTCTTAAATGCAATCCAAGCATCACATCTGGAGGCAACCTGGCACCATCCCTACAGTGAAGCATGGTGGTTGCAGCATCATGCTGTGTTGATGTTTTTCAGTGGCAGGGGCTGGGAGACTAGTCGGAATCGAGACAAAGATGAACGGAGCAAAGTACAGAGAGATTATTGATGAAAACCTGCTCCAGAGCACTCAGAACTTCAGACTGGGTCGAAGGTTCACCTTCCAACAGGACAATGACCCTAAGAACACAGCCAAGACAATGCAGGAGTGGCTTCCTGACAGAGCTTGAGAGGATCTGCAGAAGAAAATGGGAGAAACTCCCCAAATACAGGTGTTCCAAGCTTGTAGCGTCATACCCAAGAAGACTCGATGCTGTAGTCACTGCCAAAGGTGCTTCAACAAAGTACTGAGTAATGGGTCTGAATACTGTGTAGAAAATAGTAAAAATAAAGATAAACCGTGGAAGACATCAACACTAAGACATCAACACTACACATGGAATCATTTAGTAACCAAAAAAGTGTCAAACAAATCAAAATATATTTTATATTTGAGATTCTTCAAAGTAGCCACCCTTTGCCTTGATGACAGCTTTGCACACTCTTGGCATTCTCACAACCAGCTTCATGTGGTAGTCACCAGGAATGCATTTCAATTAACAGGTGTGCATTGTTAGTTCATTTGTGGAATTCTTTCCTTCTTAGTGCCTTTGAGCCAATCAGTTGTGTTGTGATAAGGTAGGGGTGGTTTACAGAAGATAGCCCTATTTGGTAAAAGACCAAGTCCATATTGTGGCAAGAACAGCTCAAATAAGCAAAGACAAACTTTAAGACATGAAGTTCAGTCAATCCGGAAAATTTCAAGAACTTTTCCACAGGAATGGAAGACCCAGAGTTACCTCTGCTGCAGAGGATAAGTTCATTAAAGTTAACTGCACCTCAGATTGCATCCCCAAAAAATGCTTCACAGAGTTCAAGTAACAGACACATCTCAACATCAACTGTTCAGAGGAGACTGCGTGAATCAGGCCTTCATGCTCAAATTGCTGCAAAGAAAACACAACTAAAGGATACCAATAAGAAGAACAGACTTGCTTACGCCAAAAAAACACGAGCAATGGACATTAGACTGGTGGAAATCTGTCGTTTGGTCTGATAGAAAATATGTAAAAATAAAGAAAAACCCTTGAATGAGTAGGTGTGTTGAAACTTTTGACTGGTACTGTATGTAATGGGAAATTGATCAAAATAAACCATCGAAGTGCAAACAATTCACAGAATGAAACAATTCATTTGCAAGAATTGGCGGGAGACAGCTGAGCGCATTCTGAAAAGCTGCGTTCATGCATTCTGGTGAGAGACGCGCCAAATCTTCGCCACACACCCCTCCCCTTCTTCTTGTTTCAACATTTTCAATTATATTCAAAACACATTATCTTCACACATTTTAGATGCTTTTCACTGACTGCCGCAACTCAATAATCAGATTGCCTATTGCCACACACGCTGCCCAAATTGCAGGCTTCACAAATATGCATTTTTTAAGAAGCCAATGATCCTCTGTGGCTCTCTGGTGAATTATTTTGAATTATTTTAAACTCTTTACGAGGTCACTAGGTGTTGGGTTTAGGTTGCTACACTATCAAATACCTTGAGGGCGACTGGGACTCGAACCCAGGTCCAGCGACTGTCAACCCAACACACGAGGTCCAGTTTCCGGAACCTGCCATAGATAAAAATATATGAGGTGAAATAAATAATGGACGGTAACCAGTGTAGGCTGCTGAGGGGAGGACGTCTCATAACTCATAATAATGGCTGTAATGGAGTGTAATGTCTGGAATGGAGTGAATGGAATGTAATCAAACATGAAAACCATGTATTTGATACCATTCCATTCATTACATTCTGGCCATTATTATGAGCCATCCTCTCCACTGACATTAACTGACGTGAGTGGCTGCTTTGTCACAGCAATATCATATTTATAGTGCAATATGGACGTAGACGCTACGCGTTTTGTTGAATGTCAACATTCCATAATACTCAGGCTATACAACTTACAGTAGACCATGTCTACTATTTTGCTGTTGATTTCTCTCATTTTGTTTAGGTGTAAACTGTGTGACTGGAGTAAGAGCTATGCAGTGTGACCACAGAAACACAAGTCAGGTAAGCTTTATCAAACCTACGGTAAATGAGCATTGAAAGTATTTCAACAAGTATAACAAGTATTTGCGTGCAACTTCTGCCCTTGTGTGTGAATGTGTTATCAAAATCCAAATGTGATATGTGTTCAGATGGACTGACGTGACTATACAGTAAAACGGTCACAGTACCAACTGAACTAGACACATTAAGGTTTTTTTTTTTAAATCAGACCTTTTATTGCTTTACTGTCTTTTATTTATGCCCCTCAGATGATTCACCCTGACATTTACAGAGGCTCTCTGTCATGTGAAAGTCTCTCTCTATCGTACTGCATGTCCAGGGTTCACATGGTAAATATTTTGAAGTTGCCTTCCGCTAAGTTGGGCGCAGAGTCAGTTGTATTTTTCAGGCCAACTTTTGCATAATTGGAATTAGGACGTTTTGTATTGTATTTTTGTTTTAGGCATTCTGGTTGGATTAGGTAAATCACAGGGTCCTGGTTCTGTGTGATTAGTGGTGTATAATGTCTTAGCCCAGAGTAAAGCAAAAGGGTCATGGTACTTATGTGTTGTCTTTGAAGACTCATGCCTCACAGGCTTGAAAGTGCCACTCATGCCCAAAAACACACAAACTGCTTAGTCAGCATACATTACACACACACACACACACACACAGACACACACACACACACACACACACACACACACACACAAGCATGCACGCACCCATGCACACACGCACACACACTTACTAACTAAGAGGCTGAGTTTGAGTGAGGAGAACTAGAGAGAGGAAGGGAAGTGACGCGAGGGAGGAGAGTTGAGGAAGGAGGAGATCGGGAGCGAGGGATAAATAAAAGTCACCAGTGCAAGAAATGTGGCATGTACTGTGGTAGAGGGGATTCTGTATGAGCAAGGAGAAGGGTGGGGGGGTGGGGTCAGGCTGAGACTCAGGCATCAGGGTTTTTACATGAAGAGAGAAAGGTTAGCTAGATCAACTGATCAACTGATAATTGGTCGGCCTGACTGTCTGATACTGCTCTTCTCTAGCCTCTTATAGGCTATAGAGTAAAAGGACATGTCACAAAATATACTGGTAGCCGTTACATTAGCTTTGCAAAAATCAAGATCAAATTTAATTTAGCGTCCCCTTAAAAATAGATCCTTGCAAAGGAACTAATGGACCAAAGTGCCAATCACAAGGGGATGTGGTTAGGGTCTCATGGAGATTAAGGTCAGGGTTAAGTTGACAGATGTGGCTGTGTTCTTTTTTAATGCCATGTAGCAACTGATAATGTAATAAATTGCCAATAATGTAATAAATATGCTGAACTCATAACATAGTGTTTTTGCGCATAATGTAATAATTATCACATTATAGATAGATAGATAGATAGATAGATAGGTACTTTATTGATCCCCGGGGGGGAAATTTCATTGTCAAGCAGCTACAACAAAACACAGGGCAGGTGCAAAATGCCACAACGAAAGTACACAAAAGACAGATACACGGTACATGACACATAGAGCGGCAGTATGAAAAAGTATAGAAATACAAGATATCTGGAGTGCAAAAAAATAAAAGCTATAAAAGAGACATTGCATAGTATGGGTGGTTGGCTGAATATGTACACTATACATTGGTGGATGTTGGATGGTTAACTATACTATACAGGTTGATGGCAGAGAAATACTTCAGTAGCTAAAAATGCGTATGATATGAGCGAGGGTAATAATAGTTTACTTAATAGACAGACTGGGTAAATGAACAGGTAAGTGAACATTTTGCATGGTTAAATTAGCTGTACAGTTAGGTATACAGTTATATTTACAGATAATTGAACACTTGCGTGGTTACACAAACTGTACAGGTAAATGACAGGAAGAGATACTTTAATAGCTAAATGTGTGTATGATATCATTTGGGGTAATAATAGTAATTCCCTTAAAATACAGTCCATAGTGCACAGGGTTTAATTACAGACAACTGCATGTATTGCACATTTGATATACTAAAAGCAATGAGAAAAGGTGCAACTGGCAGGATACTAATATGCATTCCTGAGTGAATGCCTACGTAGGTTATTACATTATGAAGTGGGTAAAAAAAAAAAAAGAATAGTTTAATAGCTTTAACCATTATTGTAATAACAACTTAAATTATCTAATGAGCTACCATAATTGAGACTTAAAATCTTATTGATGCATTTTTATATTAGGTTTTGGCTTTGTAGAAGACATATTTTTGTTGATATTTCTTAATTGATATTACTAAGGGAATGGCGCAGCGGTCTAAGCCACTACATCTCAGTGCGAGAGGCGCCACTACAGACCCTGGTTCGATTCCAGGCTGTATCACAACCGGCCGTGATTAGGAGTCCCATAGGACGGCACAAAATTGGCCCAGCATCGTCTGGGATTGAATTTGGTCTTAACTGACTTGCCTAGATAAATAAAGGTAAAAAAAAAAAAAAAAAAAAAAAACATGTAAAATGGAGCCATGAAGGTAAATTAAATGAGTGATTTTGGGCTTGGAATTATGGTTTAAGCGTGAATGAGTGAGATTCTGTCTGTCTGTGTAAATGAGGGAGAGAGCGAGTGAGTGAGTGTGTGTCCTCACGAGGATAGTAAAACAAGGACAATTCTGACAAGTGGGACATTTTGGAGGGAGTGGGGGGGTTATTGTAAGGCAAAGTAGCCTGGTCAATCATTGGATAAGGAGGAGTGAAACTCCTGTTGAATATTTGTGTGATCATTAAATAGCCTAGTCTGATAAGGGGGAGTGAAACTCCTATTAAATATTTTACGTTATGCGTTCATCATTTTTATTACATTATTGGCAATTTATTACATTATCAGGATTTATATAAAAAATACAAGTTATTACATTATTAGCAGCTATTATATTATTGGCCATTATTCATTTCTCTGTTGCTACACACCCTTATACAGTAACAGCTCCCTTGAGCAAATGTATTTAATTACAGTTCTGGAGGGCCACAGCATTGCTGCTTTTCAATGTTCCTTCTAATCAGGGACTGTTTCAAATCTGGGAAAACAAATTAATTAACTAAATCTGACCAAACAATTGCATTGATTGATACATTTAAAGGGAGAAGAAAAAACATTAGTACTTACAGTATGTCTTTTAGAGCTGGAATAGCCCTGCTCTGGTGGCTAGCACTTTGTATTTCACTCTGATGATTCTCCCCTGACAAAAAACTAAATGCATGTGTGAAATCACATTTTTAAATGTGAAATAGATGTTTTCAAATATTAAGCTTACATTTAGATAGATAGATAGATAGATAGATAGATAGATAGATAGATAGATAGATAGATAGATAGATAGATAGATAGATAGATAGATAGATAGATAGATAGATAGATAGAGATAGAGAACCTAGCGCTCTGTCTCCTTATTTATCCTGTTTAACATGTTACATTTGCACTGTCAGATCAATCACAGCAAAAGCAAATCCTTTAATAAACTTGATTTATTAAAGGATTTGACATTAAAATGTGAAAATGCACAAAAAATAGATTTTTCCTGTGTGAGACCCGGGTTCTAATCACGCCAGTAACAACAGCATACATGTGAAACTTAAAAGATCTTGTGAAATGTTGGGAAACCATGTGTCTGAGTCGTGCAAAATCTACATGTGAAACTTGTTGAAAACCACGTCTGATTCACGTGTCTGTTTTTTTCACGTGATTTGTTCACATGTGAAATGCCACATGTGTCCGAAAACCATGTCTAATGTGAAAATCACGTGAAAATGTGAAATGCCACATGTGTCCGAAAACCATGTCTAATGTGAAAATCACGTGAAAATGCTAATTTTGGGGGGAATTTGACTTTTTGTGTGAACATTTTCACGTGATTTGTTCACAGGTGTGTTCACACGTGTCCGAACACCATGGGTTTTTTCACGTGTTCTTTTAATGTGATTTTTTTATGTGCTTTTTGTTGTTGTAATTGTCTGATACAACAGTAATCATTGAGCATTATAGTCATTGTAGTTTTTTTTACAGTTTTCTAATGAACTCTCAAGGTCTGTGTTCTGTGTCTTTGTCTCGCTTAGTTTCAGACTTTCATGAGAGATGGTTCTGGTAAGCGAAGCGTAATAGACTCTGTTCAGCTTGGCTTTGTTGCCTCATCTTGTCTGCCTCCCAGTCCAGGACCTTGTGCTGGGTTTCCAGTTCACCTGTAATTAGCGTCAATGGGGCCAATGCTTCAATGGGGCTAGCTAGACTGTTTTGACAGCAAAAACAGGAACACACACACACACACAGGCATGTGCACGCACACACATGCACACACACACACATACACATGTGTGGGAAGTCATCTGGAATAATCCCTTTGTGTCTGCTTGGCTGTGTGAAGGTCACCTAGCCTTCCCTTTTCATTCTGACCATGCCTCTGCTTAACATATTTAAATTCATTTCTATTCAGTGTTATTTTGACAGGACTTTTGACTTTCAGCACTCAGATGAAGTCAGGATCCCATAAAGGAAGCCAAGATGAAAACTGGCCTAGGGGGAAAAGTTAATGAGAAAAGGGAGGGCAAGACTTCAGGGTGTGTGTGACCAGAACAGGGATAATGCTTTATTACTTGTTATGACCACTAGGGTTGCACATTTTGGGGAATATTCAGAGGTGGAAACTTTCAGTGGGAATTAACGAGAATATATGGGAATTAACGGGATTTAACAGAAATATATGCGAATTAATATTAATACCATTTAAATGTAGATGTTTTTTTGCATTGGATATATTTACCATATCATATGGAGACAGAAACATAAACATTTTACCTTATCATAAGTAGACATAAATCCTTCCAATAAAAAAAAAAAAAAAGCAATGTGGTTACGAATTGAACTTTAATTAAATGAGTTGACTCTTCACATGGGACGATTTCACTGAACAACAAAAGAAAGGGATTATTGAATGATCCCCAATGATCCATCGCATCTCCCAAAAACTAAAGCTTTGGTTGTCTTTCTCTCAGGCTTCCATGTCTTCTCCCTGGACCTCCTCAATGTCCACCTCTTGAACATCAGACTCTGAGGCCTCATCTTCACTGTCACTTTCCAACCTTGTTGAGGATGGCTCGTTGTCAGGCTCAAAAAGCCTAAAATTTGCCCGGATGGCTACCAATTTTTCAACCCTTGTATTAGTCAGCCTGTTGCGCGCTTTGGTGTGTGTGTTCCCAAACAAGGACCAGTTGAACTCTGAGGCGGCTGATGTTGGTGGGATTTGGAGGATGATGCAGGCAACAGGGGAAAGAGCCTCAGATCCATAATGTCCCTTCAACCTGATGAGATATGTTGGCACGACTGCCATATTGCATCTCCATCCCAAAGCCCTTGCTTGGAAGAATACTTTGCCAGACTGCCAAGAACCTTGCCCTCCTCCAGGCCAAGGTGGCGAAACACGGTAGTGATGACACCATAGGCCTTGTTGAGCTCTGCAGCAGACAGGATGATCTTGCCAGCATACTTAGGGTCCAACATGTACGCTGCGGCGTGAATGGGCTTCAGGCAGAACTCTTCACGCTTTTTGATGTATTTCAGAACTGCAGTTTCCTCTGCTTGGAGCAACAGTGAAATGGGCAGGGCAGTACAGAGTTCTTCTCTGCAAGCAGAGTATGAACATCAGACAGGATGGCATTGTCTCCCTCAATCTGTTTCAGGACTTTCAGGCTGCTTACCACTCTCTCCCAAAATACATAATCAAGGAGGATCCTCTTGATGGGGCTGTCCATATCAGCAGACTGTGATATGGCCATTTCTGGGAGAGACTCCTTCCCCTCCAGGAGACTGTCAAACATGATGACAACACCACCACAACAGGTGTTGCTGGGCAGTTTCAATGTGATGCTCTTATTCTTCTCACTTTGTAAGTTGAGGTTGATTGCTGCTATAACCTAACCATTTCCTTGGCTCTCTTGTAGAGTGTATCCATTGTTTTCAGTGCCATGATGTCCTTGAGGAGCAGATTCAATGCATGAGCAGCACCACCATTGGGTGTGATGTGAGAGTAGGACGCCTCCACTTTAGACCAAGCAGCCTTCATGTTGCCAGCATTGTCTGTCACTAGTGCAAATGTCACCAGTACCTTCTGTGTCCAAGGTCATTGATGACTGCCTTCAGTTCATCTGCAATGTAGAGACTGGTGTGTCTGTTGTCCCTTGTGTCTGTGCTCTTGTAGAATACTGTTTGAGGGGTGGAGATGATGTAGTTAATTATTCCTTGCCCACAAAAATTTGACCACCCATCAGAGATGATTACAATACAGTCTGCTTTCTCTATGATTTGCTTGACCTTCACTTGAACTCTGTTGAACTCTTCATCCAGCAAATGAGTAGATAAAGCATGTCTGGTTGGAGGGGTGTATGATGGACGAAGAATATTCAGAAATCTCTTCCAATAGACATTGCCTGTGAGCATCAGAGGTGAACCAGTTGCATACACAGCTCGAGCAAAACATTCATCAGCATTTCTCTGACTACGTTCCTCCATTGAGTCAAATAAACTTCTGATACCAGGAGGACCATGAGCTGTTGCTATCGATAAGTTGTCTGATTCATCATTTTCACCTCGAATAGAAGTAGAGGGACTTTTGTCAGAGGTTGCTTGTTGTGAGCATTTAGGAAACTTTAGGCACTTGGCCAGATGATTTTGCATATTTGTTGCATTCTTCACATATGATTTGGCACAGTATTTGCAAATGTACACAGCTTTTCCTTCTACATTAGCTGCAGTGAAATGTCTCCACATATCAGATAGTGCCCGTGGCATTTTCCTGTAAAGAATAGAAGAAAATGAGTAAAAAACAAACAAATACAATTCCATGTACAGATAAATAGTTAAGCAGTTAGATTAAACACCTCCTTTGTAAGATACAGGTTTTAAAATGAAACATGTATGGAAACAGGTGAATTAACACTCCTCAGTTAGCAGGCTCAAGCAAGCTAAAACCCACATGGTAGCAAAAACTTACTAGCAGAAATTGATAACAAGATAGAAATTATTTAAACACACTTTGCTGTAGGCTATTATTTACTAGTTAACAAAAAATAATGTATGTCATGTAAAATATATTCACCCCACCCAGTATTGTAATCAAAATTGACCAGAAAGCATGTAGTCCTTGGCTTAGTCCTTAGTGTAGTAGTGTGGGCTCAATAGCATCTCATTAGTGTGCAAGATCTTGAGAATCAGCTGTACATGTGATGGAAGAATACACTGTGCATGCAGAGGGTTGCAATTCCATTGAATTGGGGATAGTTTAACCAAAATTCCACAAGACCTAGAATTGCCTTATGTGTGTCCCTCAAAAAAGGTTCACTGTTATAAGCTAACTTTTTTGATGAATTTAAGCTAAATTCCCAAAATTCCCAAAATCTTCCCATGAACATTTACTGGAAAGTTTCCGACCCTTTTCAACCCTAATGACCACATTGGAGCCCTTACTGTGCAGTATGCTTGCTATAAATGCATCAGTGTTACTTGGGTAAAGTTGAGATATACTATTTGACAGGTAATAACATGGAGCCCTGATGGTCTAGATCAGAGCTGTAATTAGCTCCCTATTCTAATGCATTTTATTGTCTGTTTTTCAGTCAGCTGTCAGTCTCCTAACCCCTCAAGATCACAGCTCATGGGGAAAACTTTTTAGAGCTGCTGTCCAAAGCGGGCTCATTCAACCACCTTCAATTCCAATCTCCAACATGTCACATCTCTCTGAGCTGACGCTGTAACAGATGTTTATAAGTGTATGGAATTACAGGTTCACAGGAAACAGGAAGAGGTAGAGAGAGAAAATAACCTGACTCTACCTACCGTCTTGTCAATCAAATCAACTGGAAAATGGTGTCTCATGCCTAGAGAGCAAAATTCCCTGTTTTTTACAAAATCCCTGTTGGAAGTTTCCCAGAATCAGGAGGGAATAAGCAGGAAACCCAGAATCCTCCAACCAGGATTTCTGGAGAACCAGGGAATTTATTGAAAGTTCCAGTAAATTTTGCAACCTTACTCATGCCTGCAGGTCAGATAATGTAATGAGTTAAAATTATGTGTCGGCTGTGATGATCATTGCATACAGCACGAGGGTCACAATTTTCCATCAGCTCATAGGTCAGCTAACAGTTGTTTGTAACCAGAATGCTTCTGGTACATTTGGGGCATATCCCCACAACAGCTAGCCTATTTGACACATTCTAGGAATGGCACATCAACATTTTCACAACTGCAGACGCATACCCCTTGTGGAATGTTGTGACGTGAGTAAGAATGTTTTCTTTGACCTTGTCAAAACGCATCTGGAAACATCCCACTTAACACAATGCATGTCTAGGGAGCATCATATAATGAGTGTTATTGTATTTCACAACCAAAATGGATTTCAGAGGAAAACATCCCATAGGAGTGTCTTCTTAGATGTGATGTTTTTGTGGTATTTGTATTATAAGAAAGGTTAGAAAGGGTGCGGGGAAGGCGGAGGTGTAGATGGTGAGATAGCATTGTGTATTCCCTCTCACAGCTTAGCGACATAGCTGTACTGTGTGCAACCACTATACTGTAATATCTCAGTCCTATCTCCTCCTTTATCTCAGTCCTGAATCTCCTGAATCTTATCTTCAGTGCCAGACACTGAGAGAATGATAATCCAGAAAGAGGTAGATAGACAGAGAGTGGAATACAGGTAGAGAGAAATAAAGAGTGAGAGAACATATAGAAGAGATAGGAAGAGAGATGGTTAGGTAGAGATACAGAGTGAGTTACAGGGTAAAAGGCATCCTGACAGGCCTGCTCAGAATGTGAAACAAAACCGTCTGCCATTGAATTTCATTCAGGACACTTGAGGCTGTTATGGACTGATATGGTCTATGTTTCTCAAGCCTCGCCACACATTCCTGTGGATGTGTTTGTGCGTGCATCCACTTACACAACCCTGTGTGTGCATGTGTGTGCGTGCGTGCATCAGTCCGTGTATGTATTTGTGGTCAATATTATTATTTTGGGGGGAGATTTTCCACTTGCGGCTAAGTGTCAGCCTCCTGGCAGATGCAACCAGGTTTTTGGCTAAAATGTCCTGGTACTTGGTTAAGTTAATGATGCAATGATGCCATTGACCTTAACAAGGGCCCCAGGACCAGTGGAAGCAAAATAGTCCTATAACATTAACATTAAAGATCCACCACCATATTTTACCGTAGGTGGGTCAATGGCGATTTGAGGATTAAAAAAAATAAGGATTAAAAATGCTCATTCAAGTTATTTCTACCTTCATTAGTGTTGCATATATTTCAACAAGTTTTAGTCACCGAGAATTAAATCCATTTTGAATAATATTATTTCTCCCATGAATAAAGTCATTCGGTGTAACAATAATGGATTTTTAAATGATTTGATTATTTACCAGTATGAGCATTAAGTTGTTTAAAGATAGTAATAGTTTGATCCCAACAAACATGTATTGTTTTGAAAATCAAAATGGCATCATAATTAATATCATACATTTAGGCTTTCCTCATTTTTTTAATCATTTCCAAAATGTTGAACTCATTTGTTGATTTTAGCACCCAAAAGTGATAAAAGCTGGAAAATGTCAAAAAATGCTTTTTTGTAAAGGGGTGAAGATTGTTATTGTAAACTCAGCTTGACAAAACAAAATTATGTAATATGACGTGGAAAAACCTGCATTACACCATCTGACTGTGGCATCATTATACCAAATGACATACTGTGAGATTTCACATTGGATGATCCTAAAAGACTGTCTCAGTAACAATGTAAAATAAGAGGCACTGTCAATCAGTTTTAAATCAGCTTTTTTTTTTACTGTAAGGTAAATGGAGAACAGGCATATGGAAAAGGAACTCTATCAGAACTCAAATTCATATATTACATGAAGTCAAGATTAATTCATTTTCAAACATTGAAAAGTACAACATTTTGATTGAATAACATTGTGAGCAAAATGTGATTAACTTGGATTGAAAATCTGCCAAAATGTTTCCCTCAGACTCCTCTGGTTTTTCCTCCATTTATCCCTTCTCTTTTAAGCCGCAGAGGTCGTCATCTCCCTAACTGGGCAAAGGTCTATGTGCCCATCCTCCTTACGTCTGCGGTAGCTAAACACAAGACAAATATAATTACATAGATTTAGTGCAAGATATCGTCAAAATTTCTTCCATTACATTAATATTTCCTAAATGCTATTGTAAACAACCTTTGAGTAATCACCCACAGCTTAGTTTGACACTCATACATTGTATTGATTAACCCCAAAAATCTAGCCTACTGCAAATGAGTGTGAACCTAATTTAACTTAGGTTTGCTGGATACTGAAATGCCCTTGTCACTTAACTGCATGACCACTATAATACCTTGCTTTCCTGCTCAGAAGCCACTCTCCCCTAACTAGAGGATCTGAGTTCTTCCGGTCCCTGAACCGTGCAGCCCTCTCTTTGTTGGATAGAGCCATCTATAAGGACGGATATTCCATCAACATAAAATATGTACTGTTAAAGCATTACTAAAACATTATGATAATAATTAAGTGCTTATGACTTGAATAGGTCACTTCATAAAACCAAATTATAATGACCATGTTGTCATTACTTTTGTTTTTCACAATGTAATAAATAAAGACAAAATATACCTTAGCACATACAAATACATAGATATGTTATTAATAAAACATACACATATACACTACATTCCCTAAAAGCTTAAGAATAGTCCTAAAAACACAAATATTATATACAGTTTGTGTTATGCAAAGCAACGCATGACATTGTGGTATAACAGTTATACAGAATGACTTAATCATTACTCTTTATGAAAAAAACTGTTTGAACTTATTCTACTGGCAATTGCTTGGCCACCTATGAAAACACTATGACCTTGATCTACAGCTTTATATTGTTAGCTTTCACATCACATATGCCATTTTAAAACATTAGTGTGGGGGTCCTTCTGAATCTTCTTTCTGATTAAATATCCTGTCATGTGACTATAGCAAAGCATTATGGTCTGAAATGGTTTCTGAATGTCTGTTATACTGAATGACATATATACTAATACAATGTAAGGACAAAAGTCTTTCAAGCATAAAAATGTAATAAAGTTTAGGATTGTCACGATGTGGGTGTGACAAGGATCTTCACCATTATTTGTATTTATCAATACATATACCCCCACAATTATGCCAGATTAATTTATTGGATTTTATTGGAGTTTCTGAAATTTTTGGAGCATTTATGTATATTGAATTTAGTTGTGGACAGTTACTCCAAATAACATTTTAGTACTACTGAGCTCTATAGCTCCAAAAAATGTCCATTATTCATAATGAAGCTGATAAATGAGGGAAAGTTAAGTCTTATAATGCAGGTTTTATAAACATGTACACTACAGTTCAAAAGATTGGGGTCACTTAGAAATACAGTGTAGACAATGTTGTAAATGACTATTGTAACGGCTGATTTTTTAGGAATATCTACGTAGGCGTACAGAGGCCCATTATCAGCAAACATCACTCCTGTGTTCCAATGTTAGCTAATCCAAGTTTATCGTTTCAAAAGGATAATTTATAATTAGAAAACCCTTTGGCTGTTGTGCTGATTAAAGAAGCAATAAAACTGTCATTCTTTAGACTAGTTGAGTATCTGGAACATCAGCATTTGTGGGTTCGATTACAGGCTCAAAATACCTTTTTTCTGAAACTCGTCAGTCTATTCTTGTTCTGAGAAATTAAGGCTATTCCATGTGAGAAATTGCCAAGAAACTGAACATCTCATACAACGCTGTGTACTACTCCCTTCACAGAACAGCGCATACTGGCTCTAACCAGAATAGAATGAGGAGTGGGAGGCCCCGGTGCACAACTGAGCAAGAGGACAAGTACATTAGAGTGTCTTGTTTGAGAAACAGACGCCTCACAAGTCCTCAACTGGTAGCTTCATTAAATAGTACCTGCAAAACAACAGTCTCGACGTCAACAGGTGAAGAGGCGACTCTGGGAGGCTGGCCTTCTAGGCAGAGTTGCAAAGAAAAAAACTTCTCAGACTGGCCAATAAAAATAAAAGATTAAGATGGGCAAAATAACACAGATACTGGACAGAGAAAGATACAGCTTTTTCTTTGCAACTCTGCCTAGAAGGCCATGTAGTAACGAAAAAAGTGTTAAACAGATATTTAATATTTGAGATTCTTCAAAGTAGCCACCCTGTGCCTTAATGACAGCTTTGCACACTCTTGGCATTTTCTCAACCAGCTTCATGAGGTAGTCACCTGTAATGCATTTCAAGGAGTGCCTTTTTAAAATTGTATTTGTGGAATTTCTCTCCTTCTTAATGCGTTTGAGCCAATCAGTTGTGTTGTGACAAGGTAGGGGTGGTATACAGGAGATAGCCCTATTTGGTAAAAGACCAAGTCCATATTATGGCAAGAACAGCTCAAATAAGCAAAGAGAAATGACAGTCCATCATTACTTTAAGACATAAAGGACAGTCAATCCGGAAAATGTCTAAAACTTGGAAGGTTTCTTCAAAAACCATCAAGTGCTATGATGAAACTGGTTCTCATGAGGACCGCCACAGGTAGGGAAGACCCAGAGTTACCTCTGCTGCAGAGGATAAGTTCATTAGAGTTACCAGCCTCAGAAATTGCAGCCCAAATAAATGCTTCACAGAGTTCAAGTAAAATACACATCTCAACCAACTGTTCAGAGGAGACTGAATCAGTCTTTTATGGTCGAATTGCTGCAAAGAAACCACTAGTAAAGGACATCAGTAATTAGAAGAGACTTGCTTGGGCCAAGAAACACAAGCAATGGACATTAGACCAGTGGAGCAATGGACATTAGACACCTGCCTTCCCACACGTGTGTGTGGGTCATTGTTTGTTAAATAATCTAAAATAAAGATGTCGAACCACCACTGCTCTGCGCCTTGGGTTCTGTCCTCCACGAGCCGTGACAGAATGACCCACCACCACGGGACCCAGCAGACCAAAGGCCTGGAGCTGGAGCACGAGCCAGCGCAGCGGCGACGTCGACGGGCTCCACTTCGGTGGGCCAAGGGGCGGACCCTGGAGATGGCCCCGAGAGACCCCAATACAGCTTTTTTTGGGGGGGGCCTATGGGGTCTGGCAGAGGGGCGAGAAGAGCCACTGCCGCAACACTCGTGGGGGTTCCAGGCAGAGCCCCTACAGGCATGGGAGCAGCTGTTGGAGGAGGAAGACGAGATACTCCTGGCTTCCATCTTGTGGGGGTTCGGGAGGGAGCCTCCACAGTCGTGGGAGCAGGAGTTCGCTGCGTTGCCTCTAATTGGGGAACCCATTTAAGGGTGCTGCCTTCCCACATGTGTGTGGGTCATTGTTTGTGTTGCGGCTGTTGCACTGTTTATTGTTTATTGTTTTTGTTGAGTTCGCCTAAATAAAGATGTCGAACCACCACTGCTCTGCGCCTTGCGTTCTGTCCTCCACGAGCCGTGACAGTATGAAGCTGTCATCAAAAGGGAGGCTACTTTGAAGAATCTCAAATATAAAACATATTTTGATTTGTTTAACACTTTTTTGATTCCATATGTGTTATTTCATTGTTTTGATGTCTTCACTATTATTCTACAATTAAGAAAATAAATATAGAAAAACCCTTTTTTTTGGAGTAGGTGTCCAAATCTGTACTGTATGTGTATACAGTCATATGCAAAAGTTTGGGCACCCCTCTGAGGCTGCATAATCATTTACTCTGTCGTCACAGAAAATGATCAGAGTGGCATGCCATTCATTTTCTAATAAAAGCTGAGTACTGGGGTATTGTCCAGACAAAGATTTTAGTGTAGCAATATTAAGTTGTATGAAATTAAATCAGATGTGAAAAATAGGCTATGCAAGAATTTGGGCACCCCCTGTCATTCTGTTGATTTGAATACCTGTAACTACTTAGCATTGATTAATTGGAACACACAATTGGTTTGGTGAGCTCATTAAGCCTTGAACTTCATAGACAAGTGCATCCAATCATGAGAAAAGGTATTTAAGGTGGCCAATTGCAAGTTGCTGTTCTCTTTGACTCTCCTCTGAAGAGTGGCAACATGGGGGCCTGAAAACAACTCTCAAATGACCTGAAAACAAAGATTGTTCAACATTATGGTTTAGGGGAAGGCTACAAAAAGCTATCGCAGAGATGTAAGCTGTCAGTGTCCACTGTGAGAAACATAGTGAAGAAATGGAAGACCACAGGCACAGTTCTTGTTAAGGCTAGAAGTGGCAGGCCAAGTAAAATATCGGAGAGGCAAAGGCGAAGGATGGTGAGAACGGTCAAAAACAGCCCACAGACCACCTCCAAAGACCTACAACATAATCTTGCTGCAGATGGTGTCACTGTGCATCGTTCAACAATTCAGCGCTGATCCAAACACCCAATTATTTATACATGGAAATCATGGAAATTGTCAGGGGTGCCCAAACTTTTGCATACGACTGTATATATATATATATATATATATATATATACACACAGCGGGTGAAATAAGTATTGAACACGTCACCATTTTTCTCAGTAAATAAATTTCCAAAGGTGCTATTGACATGAATTTTCACCAGATGTTGGTAACAACCCAAGTAATCCATACATACAAAGAAACCAAAACAAATAAGTTCTGAATTAAGTTCTGAATTAAATTAAGTTATGTGTAATAATGTGAAATGACACAGGGAAAAAGTATTGAACACACTTACTGATATTTATTTAATACTTTGTACAAAAGCCTTTGTTGGTAATGACAGCTTCAAGACGCCTCCTGTATGGAGAAACTAGTCGCATGCATTGCTCTGGTGCGATTTTGGCCCATTCTTCCACACAAACAGTCTTCAAATCTTGAAGGTTCCGTGGGTCTCTTCTATGAATCTTGATCTTCAGTTCTTTCCATAGATTTTCAATGTGATTTAAGTCAGGTGATTGGCTGGGCCATTCTAGCAGCTTTATTTTCTTTCTTTGAAACCAATTGAGAGTTTCCTTGGCTGTGTGTTTGGAATCATTGTCTTGCTGAAATGTCCACCCTCGTTTCATCTTCATCATCCTGGTAGATGGCAGCAGATGTTTGTCAAGAATGTCTCGCTAAATTTGCCCATTCATCCTTCCTTCAATTATGTGAAGTTTGCCAGGTCCATTTGCTGAAAAGCAGCCCCACACCATGATGTTCCCACCTCCAAACTTCACTGTTGTTATGGTGTTTTTAGGGTGATGTGCAGTGCCATTTCTCCTCCAAACATGGTGTGTATTATGACATCCAAACAGTTCAATTTTGCTCTCATCTGACCACACTATATTCTCCCAGTATTTCACTGGCTTTTCCAAATGTTGTGCAGCAAACTTTAAACGAGCTTCAACATGCTTTCTTTTCAGCAATGGAGTCTTGCGTGGTGAGCGTGCATACAGGCCATGGTGGTGGTGTCACGGTGCGTAGTATTAATGGGACGGTATACGGAGCGCTGGTGCAGTGTCATCCTTTTTATTGAAAATGAGATGTCCTCACGAAGCATTTACAATCAAAAAGGAGAGTGAAAACAAAAACACGATAAACAAAAACACGGTGACTTACTTTGTGTTGCAGGCAGTGCAGACAAACACAACAGACAATGATCCACACACAGGTGGAAATGTGTGGAGCTTATATATTATCCCCAATCAGAGACAACGCTAGACAGCTGTCTCTGATTGGGGATGATAATCTCCCTAGTTAGGGTGTGATGACTTGGTTGTGTGCCTCTCTCCTCCCCTAGGTGGGAGTAAGAGGCCTTACCACAACCAAGCCATCACAGTACCCCCCCCCCCAAGGTGCGGACTCCCGATCGCACAAAAAATCCCCCCTCTCCTGAAAGAAAAAAAATTGTCCAAAAAACTAGGGGGGACATGGCGGGGTACTGAGATGGTTGCTGGTGGAGGCTCCGGTTCTGGTTCCGGGCGTGGCGCAAGCTCTGAGAGTAGCTTCTCTCTTACCTCTCTGTTGCACGCCCGGTCCAGTCCGGACCCCAGCGCGATGGTTCCCCTCTCAGTACTCCCGCCATTTACCAAGTCCTGTCTGGACCCTGGTGTGGGAGCCCTCGACCCTGGAGAGGGGCTGACCACCGGCCCCGGACTGGGCACCGGTGGAGCGGACTGCTCCGGCACTGGAGCGACGCATACGACCGGCCCCGGACTGGGCACCGGTGGAGCGGACTGCTCCATCATTGGAGTGACGTAGACGACCGGCCCCGGACTGGGCACCGGTGGAGCGGACTGCTCCGGCACTGGAGCGACGTAGATGACCGGCCCCGGACTGGGCACCGGTGGAGCGGGCTGCTCCGGCACTGGAGCGACGCAGATGACCGGCCCCGGACTGGGCACCGGTGGAGCGGACTGCTCCGGCACTGGAGCGACGTGAACGACCGGCCCCGGACTGGGCACCGGTGGAGCGGACTGCTCTGGCACTGGAGCGACGCAGACGACCGGCCCCGGACTGGGCACCGGTGGAGCGGACTGCTCCAGCACTGGAGTGACGCAGACGGCCGGACTCGGATGGGGCTCCGGTGGAGGTTCAGGTCTGCTCACCTTCCCCGGAGCTCTCGGGCTGCTGACCCTCCCCGGGGACCTCGGGCTGCTGACCTTCGCCGGGGACCTCGGGCTGCTGACCGTCACCGGGGACCTCGGGCTGCTGACCTTCGCCGGGGACCTCGGGCTGCTGACCGTCACCGGGGACCTCGGGCTGCTGACCGTCACCGGGGACCTCGGGCTGCTGACCGTCACCGGGGACCTCGGGCTGCTGACCGTCACCGGGGACCTCGGGCTGCTGACCGTCACCGGGGACCTCGGGCTGCTGACCGTCACCGGGGACCTCGGGCTGCTGACCGTCACCGGGGACCTCGGGCTGCTGACCGTCAACGCAGGCTTCGGGCTGCTGACCTTCAACGCAGGCTTCGGGCAGCTGACCTTCTCCAGAGACCTCGGGCAGCTGACCTTCACCGGAGGCCTCGGGCAGCTGACCCTCACCGGAGGCCTCGGGCAGCTGGCCTTCACTGCAGGCTTCGGGCTGGACGCCGTGCCCACCCTGGGCACCGACGTAGAGGTGGTTTTCAGCCCTGTCGTTGGGATGGCTGTCGGCCCCAGACTGGGCACCGACGCGCTATGGAGCTCCTGCTCCACAGCGGGGCTGAACGTCGTGCCCACCCTGGGCACCGACGCAGAGATGGTTTCCAGCCCTGTGGTTGGGCTGGCTGTCGGCCCCAGACTGGGCACCGACGCGCTATGGAGCTCCTGCTCCACAGCGGGGCTGAGCGTCGTGCCCACCCTGGACACCGACGCAGAGATGGTTTCCAGCCCTGTGGTTGGGCTGGCTGTCGGCCCCAGACTGGGCACCGACGCGCTATGGAGCTCCTGCTCCACAGCGGGGCTGAACGTCGTGCCCACCCTGGACACCGACGCAGAGATGGTTTTCAGCCCTGTGGTGGCGACCGTCGCGGTAGCCTCCGTGCGAGGGGTAGGCACGGGGCGTACTGGACTGGGGACACGCACCATAGGTTGGGTGCGAGGAGTAGGCACAGACCGTACCGGGCTGGAGATATGCACCATAGGTTGGGTGCGAGGAGTAGGCACAGACCGTACCGGGCTGGGGGAACGCACCACTGGTCTGGTGCGAGTAGCTGGAACGGGCTGTACCTGGCTGGGGAAACGCACCGTTTGGTCGGTGCGTTGAGCTGGCACGGGTCGCGCCGGGCTGGGGAAACGCACCATAGGTTGGGTGCGAGGAGCAGGCACAGACCGTACCGGGCTGGGGGAACGCACCACTGGTCTGGTGCGAGTAGCTGGAACGGGCTGTACCTGGCTGGGGAAACGCACCGTTGGGTCGGTGCGTTGAGCTGGCACAGGTCGCGCCGGGCTGGGGAAACGCACCATAGGTTGGGTGCGAGGAGCAGGCACAGACCGTACCGGGCTGGGGGAACGCACCACTGGTCTGGTGCGAGTAGCTGGAACGGGCTGTACCTGGCTGGGGAAACGCACCGTTGGGTCGGTGCGTTGAGCTGGCACGGGTCGCGCCGGGCTGGGGAAACGCACCATAGGTTGGGTGCGAGGAGCAGGCACAGACCGTACCGGGCTGGGGGAACGCACCACTGGTCTGGTGCGAGTAGCTGGAACGGGCTGTACCTGGCTGGGGAAACGCACCGTTGGGTCGGTGCGTTGAGCTGGTACGGGTCGCGCCGGGCTGGGCAAACGCACCATAGAGCTGGTGCGCGGAGCAGGCGCGGGCCGTACCGGGCTATTGTTGCGCACCGATGGTTTGGTGCGCTGAGTCGGTCTCCTCCTCCTCCGACTCTGGACCGGCGCTGGAGGCACCGGACTGGGAACTGACGCTGGAGCACGACTGTGCCTGTCGTCCCTACTCCAACGCCAATCCCCATCCTGTGAGGGTTCTTCCGGGAACCCCCACGAGTGAGGGAACAGAAGCACATCGTCGTCGTCTTCCTCCGACTCCTCTATGTACTCCCGCTCCCATGGCTGTAGGGGCTCCTCCTGGAACCCCCACGAGTGCAGTGGTCGGGGCTCTTCTCCCTCGATCCCCGACCACCCCCATAGCCCCCCCCCAAAATCAATTTGAGGGGTTTTCTGGGCTCCAGGCTGGTCCTCAACTCTAGCCCGGTGACGTGTCCTCCGTCTCCGGCGCCTTGGCTGCTCCGGACCCCAGCCTTTCTCCACCGCATGATAATGGTAGACATCCTCTTTCGACAATTTCCCCATATCGTAGAGGATGTCTACCAAAGTCTGCTCTCGCTGCGTCCCAGGGTGGTGGATCATTCTGTCACGGTGCGTAGTATTAATGGGACGGTATACGGAGCGCTGGTGCAGTGTCATCCTTTTTATTGAAAATGAGATGTCCTCACGAAGCATTTACAATCAAAAAGGAGAGTGAAAACAAAAACACGATAACAAACAAAAACACGGTGACTTACTTTGTGTTGCAGGCAGTGCAGACAAACACAACAGACAATGATCCACACACAGGTGGAAATGTGTGGAGCTTAAATATTATCCCCAATCAGAGACAACTCTAGACAGCTGTCTCTGATTGGGGATGATAATCTCCCTAGTTAGGGTGTGATGACTTGGTTGTGTGCCTCTCTCCTCCCCTAGGTGGGAGTAAGAGGCCTTACCACAACCAAGCCATCACAGGTGGAGTGCATTAGTTGCTGTTTTCTTTGAGACAACAGTACCTGCTAATTGCAGGTCTTTTTGAAGCTCTCCACAAGTGGTCCTTGGCTCTTGGACAACTCTTCTGATTATTCTTTTCACTCTTGCGAGGAGCACCTTGTCGAGGCAAATTTATGGTGAAATGATTGTCTTTCCACTTCCGTATTATGGCCCCAACAGTGCTCACTGGAACATTCAGAAGCTTAGAAATGCGCCTTGTTACCAACATCTGGTGAAAATGTCATGTCAATGGCACCTTTGGAAATACATTTACTGAGAAAAATGGTGACGTGTTCAATACTTATATCACCCGCTGTATATATATACTCATATGAATGTGTTGTTCAATGCGTTTGTGTGGGCTTTAGTAGTAAATGCCAAAATTGATCAAATATATATTATTTTATATACCTAAATTTCATATTACTCATTGAATCACATGTCCCAAATTTGAATTAGAGTATGAATTTGAATTACCAGACATAGAATTTAAATTCCACCTAAAGTTTCCTAAAATTCAAATCAAACTGCTAAATGATCCATAGTAGGACCATCTTAAAACAATTCCATGTCAACTTAAAAAAAAGAATCTTCAAATGGTAATTTTGCATACAAAATAGCTCAGTATTTGTATTTGATGTTCTCACAATGACAGAACAAGATTGCCATTTTCATTTTTCAGTGAACACCCCATTTAGCCATTAACCATTTTGTACCATGTTGATTTGCCATTGTGAATATTATTCCATTGTCTACACATGGCCTACAATTACAGCCACTCCAGTTTAGTCTCTACATTATGAAAGTTGCATATGCTGCACTGCCACATGTTAGGAAAGTCAACTTCGAAATGCTAATAGACTCTCCAGAGATATGGTTGCCCCGGGTCGTAAGAGTAATAACCTGTGATATCTGTCAAAGAGTTGGCCCCCCAAGGTTATCAAGGTGCATGCTGAAGAGAAAGGGCGAGGAACAGGCAGGGATTACATTTTCATTAGAGCGTTCAGTGTTAGCGGTAGCCTCTGGGAGCTCCAGTCAAAGATCTGGTCCATG
This sequence comes from Thymallus thymallus, assembly GCA_023634145.1. Classification (NCBI taxonomy): domain Eukaryota; kingdom Metazoa; phylum Chordata; class Actinopteri; order Salmoniformes; family Salmonidae; genus Thymallus; species Thymallus thymallus. Next base: position 17,369,202 of record CM042389.1, on the reverse strand, counting down.
CATTCTTTTCTGTTCCACATGTGTTCCAATTCTCAGCCTCACACCACACAGTCATCATAATCACCCCAAAGCTATGATCTATTATGAATTTTCTTCCCCCCACCTCTCTTCTGTCACATTTAAAGGGACATGAAAAATGAATATGGCAGCATAACAACAAAATGTACTATTAAACATGTGCTTTTACATTCTGGTTTGAATACACAAATCAACTTTTCATTCTCCAAGTCTGGCGTGTGTCTAGCTTCTTAAGAAACTTCTCACCTGCCATCTTTGTGCTAGGAACGGATGTTGAGATTATGTAAACTCTCTCTCTCTCTCTCTCTCTCTCTCTCCTCCCCCCCCCCCCCCCCCCCCACCACCACCACCACCACTGTGCCAACCATCGGCATCCCCTGACAGTTTTTAAGCATAGCCTCCCTTCAGCATTTTTCCATTTGCACAGAGCCAATTTCAATGTTTCTATGGAGTAGGTGTGGGTTGGTATCAGAGCCACGGTGAGGAGCTGGGCTGAATAATGCCCTAAGCACTGCTCATTACTAGGCTGGAAATCAACTTTCAACTATCAGCTCCTGTACAAGTCAGAGGAACAAAGGCCTCAAGCACAGCTTTTTGTGTTTACGTGTGTGTGTGTACGCATATCTGTGTGAATGTTTGCGAGAGAGTGCTGAGCCCCTCTATGTAAAAAGCGAATGGCTACAGCACACTTCCAACTGAGCCCTTTTAAAATTACACTGCTGCCACAATCTTCAGTACCACAGTCAGCTCCGCTCTCGCTCTCACTCCTGCTCTCATTTTGTTTATTCTTGTCCACATCTACTTGGAAAGTGAGCCTTTCACTCTTTTTTTCACTGAAGATACAAAACATGCTGTCACACAACCACCTGCACAGTTAATGTACTTGCCTTACTCTTAGGAGCTGTACTACAGCAATTGTGTTATACAGTGTTATACAGCAATCTGTGCTGTGTACCTTATTCCTTTTTTCAGATAAGATGCTGCCCATAACAACCCCAACCTAAACAATTTGAGTTGATATGAAGACACCTTTGTTATTTTGTTATTTAGATATCCACTGGAGGAAACACTGTTCAGCTCTGAACCTGGATTGGAGTCTGTCATGTTTAGTGCCAGTCTCTCTTTGTGTGTGAGTGTTCCCTAGTGATAACCCACAGGGAGCTCCCAGGAATAGGATTTCAGAGCTGAGTGCACGGAATCGCCTGGGAAATGACGCTTCAACAAGAGGAATCATTGCCTTGCTACCCAAACTCCTTGCTCCGGCCAAACGCTACGCCACGCCAACGGACGTTAGTTTCTGGAGTCTGGATCTGAGTACCTTTCCCTACGATTTCTAGAATGGAAATACGTTCTAGACCAGAGGTGTCTAACTCATTCTGTGGAGGGCCTAGTGTCTGCAGGTTTTTGTTTTTTCCTTTGAATTAAAACATAGACAACCAGGTGAGGGGAGTTCTTTACTAATTAGTGACCCTAATCAAGGCAAGAGAGGACTGAAAAACCGCAGACACTCGGCCCTCCATGGAATGAGCATGACACGTGTTCTAGACCGTCTGATTGGTCCCTGAAACTGATGGGTTGGGCCAGAACACACGTGGGTAAAGCAACGTTTTGAAAATGTGGCTTTCATACTCTTATTGGTTAGAGATAATCCAATCACCGATGACCTTGTTTTGTACAACACCCCTCATTTTGACGTCACCACAAACAACTTTAATGATTGCAGTCTCAGACTGAAGTATGTAGCAAACATAGAGCAGCGGAAGAATTCAGTTTGAGTCATCAGGCAAGAGGAATAATTTCATTTGTCCCAAGAGAAAAACGATATTCAAGATTAACTGTATGTTTTCGGCAGTGTTCACTTTAACCTCTTTCTTCTGCAGTAATGACAGAGAGGATGCAGGAAGTATGCAAAGGAGGGATGATAATTTTCCTCTCATCTGAGTATGGTTCGTCTACTCCCTTGGAAGACACTTGTGAATCATTTATTGTGTGATTGATTCAAAGAGCTCAGAGAGGAGCATGGGTAGTAGGCTAATTCTCAAATCAGAAAGGGAGTGTCATCTGCACTCTGAACATCCCATTCGGGAGCCTCTGTGCCTTCGTTCCTGTGATGCTGACTGGAATTCCACACCGCTACAGTAAACAGAGATTGGAGTGTGATTATAACTGCAGATGGCACACAACCAATTACCCCAGCATTATTTATCTGAGTCTGAAAACATCCAAACTGAAATGTGAAAATAATCCAAGTCAGATTCACACGTTTTTAATGACCTAAAAGCAATTTTACGGGTCGTCGAGATGCGATAGAAAAACAAAAAACAAATCCCCCAAAAAGCCAAGCGTTGCTGCTGATCCATAGCCTCCACAGATGTGAGAGAGGAAGTAATTTATGGAGAATAATTAGCCTATTACTGACAGTCGTTGCTGCAAGTTCACATCTGCTAGGCACAATCTCTCTGTGGAGCTTGAAGAAAATGTCTGACAGCACTATATTAATGAAACATCACTAATATAAATTATTGTCTCTGCAAATGATTTGCATGCTTTGTTATTGAACTAGCAGTTGAATACAGAGGAGTTAGTAGAAGGTTCCCTCTGACGTCAGCTGTTAATGAAATATACAACAACCTCCAAAGAACAAAAAACAGCTCAAAGTCAAATAAATGGATACAAAGGTTGCTAACATTCACCATTGCTTAAGAATCACCCAGAGGTTGCAAGCTAAGAGTTGCAGTAGAAAAGTTTTTTACTAAATGTTCCTGTTCCAGCTTCCAAGGCAAATGTGTAGGTTGAGTAGTCGCTCAACTCAGCAGTCATATGTGTCAAGCTGCAAAGTGAATCGAAGTCTTCTTAGAGTAGCAAGCCAGTCTACAGGTTGAAAAGATGACATCTACTTCAGTGTTAATGTTGACCATGCTATGCTATTGGTCATACTCATGTAGCTATAGTGGTCGATGTATTTAGTGCCTGTATTGTGGTGTGAATATCTTGATGGTCATCAGACAGACAATTTCCTGTGTTTTTTCTCTTTCTCTCTTTCTTTCTCTCTCTCTGTCTTTCTCTCTCTCTCTCTCTCTCTCTCTCTCTCTCACACACACACACACACACACACACACACACTGACACAAAGACACACACACACACACAGACACAAAGACACACACACACAACTTCTATATTTGCTTTGGTTTCAGTGAATCCTCATTAGTAGAAGTTTACTGGGTTGACTGATCCTACATTAAGAGGAGACTTGAATACTCTCCCCCCAGAGCAGAGCCTTCCTTAAAGGGCAATTACGGCACTTTTCAACCTCATAGTCATCATCTCCGGCACCAACCCATTGTCTACATACAGTATGTGAAAAAGATAAGAAGAATCTTGATTCTCTGTGTCATCACTGGGTAAGATTAAAAGTTAAAAAGCCGAAGACAGGGTATTTTCTTGTTTTTAAAATGTAACTTTTGATAATGTTATCGGGGTAGAACTTTTAAACTTTATATATACTTTTTTTTTTTACTTCGAAATGTTGACATTGGTATTATACTGGAGATAATGAATATCAGGTTGAAAAGGAGGTGGAGTTGCCCTTTAATAATTTCTCTCTCCTTGAACTCTCCACAAGAGGAGAGAAAGAATGAACATCCTGACAGGCCTGATTATTAGAGAGCTTTTACACAAAGCCTGCTTGATATAAAAAACAAGTTGGGCCAAGATGAGATTTTGATCTTAACCTGGATTAGCTTCTTGTGGAGGAGGAATTCAGATGAATGCTAATTAGACAAGGTTTTTGAACAGTCATTTTAGTCTTTGAAAAGAAGATGAAATGTGGAGAAAACTCAAAGGAATTGGCCCATGAACCAGAATGACACAGATCGTAACAGCCCTCTATTGATCTGAAGAGCTGTGTATTTGGAATGATGGGGAACAATACACTTTATAACAATGACAAATAACAGCAGATGATTGTGGACTACAGGAAAAGGAGGACCGAGCACGCCCCCATTCTCATCGACGGGCTGTAGTGGAGCAGGTTGAGAGCTTCAAGTTCCTTGGTGTCCACATCACCAACAAACTATCACAGTCCAAACACACTAAGACAGTCGTGAAGAGGGTCTACTCCCCCTCAAGAGACTGAAAAGATTTGGCGTGGGTCCTCAGATCCTCAAATGGTTCTACAGCTGCTCCATTGAGAGCATCCTGACTGTTTGCATCACTGCCTGGTATGGCAACTGCTCGGCCTCCGGCACTACAGAGGGTAGTAGACACCAGGCGGTGTCAGAGGAAGAACCTAAAAATTGTCAAAGACTCCAGCCACCCCAGTCATAGACTGTTCTCTCTGCTACCGCATGGCAAGCGGTACTGGAGCGCCAAGTCTAGGTCCAAAAGGCTTCTTAACAGCTTCTACCCCCAAGCCATCAGACTCCTGAACAGCTAATCAAAGGGCCACCAGACCCCTCTTTTACACTGCTGCTACTCTCTGTTTATTATCTATGCATAGTCACTTTAACTCTACCTACATGTACATATTACCTCATTTACTTCAAATAACCGGTGCCCCTGCACATTGACTCTGTCCGGTACCCCCGTATATAGCCTCGCTACTGTTATTTTAATGCTGCTGTTTAATTATTTGTAACTTTTTTTTTTCTTTCTTAAAACTTCTTAAAGCATTCTTGGTTAAGGGCCTGTAGATAAGCATTTCACTGTAAGGTCTAGACCTGTTGTATTCAGAGCATGTGACAAAAAAAAAGATTTGATTTGTGATGTATTCATGATCCACGGTGCTTGGGTTACTACAATACACTAGCCTCTTTGGGCAGCATATTGTTTACACAAGGCTTTTATTAGTGCCAAGTTTTCTCGACTTATATTCAAATCCCCGAGCCAACTAGCGTAAAAATCTGCCCTTGAGCAAGGCACTTAACCCTAATTACTCCGGTAAGTCGCTCTGGATAAGAGCGTCTGATAAATGACTAAAATGTAAATGTACATTTCATTATTGTTTTCATTTACTTCACAAAGTGTCATTGAACAAAAGGATTCTTTCTACATTGACTCCAGTGCAGGACCGAACTCTGATAGCTCTTCTCTCACAGACATTTTATTTAAGCTGATTGAATGATTTATGCCCCTAGGCATCTTCACTTGACACCAGATTTGGGTCGACTATATGCTAATTCAATTGTACAGAGATTGGGAAAGTACAGGTACAGGTACATCTGAATGGCTATTGGCTATTGGGTCTAGGTTCTTTTTTCAGATTTTGTTACATTACAGCCTTATTCTAAAATTGATTAAATAGCTTTTTTCCCTGAACAATCTACACACAATTTCCCACAGTGACAAAGCGAAAACAGGTTTTTAAGAAATGTTTGCAAATGTCTTAAAAATAAAAACAGAAATACCTTATTTACATAATGTAAGTATTCAGACCCTTCGCTACGAGGCTCGAAATTGAGCTCAAGTGCATCCTATTTCATTGATCATCATTGAGATGTTTCTACAACTCGATTGGATTCCACCTGAGGTAAATTCAATTGATTGGACATGATTTGGAATGGCACACACCTGTCTATATAAGGTCCCACAGTTGACCAAGCCATGAGGTCGAAGGAATTGTCTGTAGAGCTCCGAGACAGGATTTTGTCAAACCACCAAGAGCTGGCTGCCCAGCCAAACTGAGCAATCGGGGGAGAAGGGCCTTGGTCAGGGAGGAGACCAAAAACCTGATGGTCACTCTGACAGAACTCCAGGGTTCCTCTGTGGAGATAGGAGAACCTTTCAGAAGGACAACCATCTCTGCAGCACTCCACCAATCAAGCCTTTATGGTAGAGTGGCCAGACGGAAGCCACTCGTCAGTAAAAGGCACGACAGCCTGCTTGGAGTTTGCCAAATGGCACCTAAAGACTCTCAGACCATGAGAAACAAGATTCTCTGGTCTGATGAAACCAAGGTTGAACTCTTTGGCCTGAATGCCAAGCGTCACATCTGGAGGAAACCTGATTTCTACAGTGAAGCATGAAGGTGGCAGCATCATGCAGTGGGGATGTTTTTCAGCGGCAGGGACTGGGAGACTAGTCAGGATCAAGGGAAAGATAAACGGAGTAAAGTACAGAGATATCCCTGATGAAAACCTGCTCACCTTCCAACAGGTCAACGACACTAAGCAGACAGCCAAGAAATCACAGGATTGGCTTTGGGACAAGTCTCTGAATGTCCTTGAGTGGCTCAGACAGAGCCTGGATTTGAACCCGGACCTAAAAATAGCTGTCCAGCGACGCTCCCCATCCTACCTGACAGAGCTTGAGAGGATCTGCAGAGAAGAATGGGAGAAACTCCTCGAATACAAGTGTGCCAAGCTTGTAGCATCATACCCAAGAAGTCTCTATGCTGTAATCGCTGCCAAAGGTGCTTCAACAAAGTACTGAGTAAAGGGTCTGAATACGTATGTAAATGGGATATTTCAGTTATTATTACTTATTCTTTTTGCAAAAAAAATAATAATTTATGGAGTATTGTGTGTAGATTGATGGGGGAAAACATACATTTAATCCATGTTAGAATGAGGCTGTAATGTATCAAAATGTGGAAAAAGTAAACAGGTCTGAATACTTTCCGAAAGGCACTGTAATTCCCTTTCCGGTTTTTATTTTCTTCAAGGAAATATACTGAATTGGCTGAAAAACATATTTTTGTTCTGTCAGTTCCTGAATGCACTCAAGTCTTCTCTGTTCATTCACTTCATTGTAGTTTCATCCCAATGTAAACTGAGAGAACATTGGAGAAGCGCATTGTATAAGCACATACAATTTGTAGTAAGGCCTGGATTTTGGCTGTCCATGACACACACCTCTTGAATGGAGAATGGAGAATGCAACATTTTCCCCCAGTCTGAATGGAAAAGTATCCTTGTTTGCAGTCAATCTTCTTTAATGTTCCCTAAAACATAGCATGTCAAGACTTATGCAACAGTGATGCCTATTCTAATTAGAGCAAGGTGTATTGATGAGAGGAGTTTTGTTGTGTGCTGAGCAGTGGTATAAAGTACTTAAATAAAAATACTTGAAAGTACTATTTGAGTAGTTTTTTGCGATATCTGTACTTTACTTTACTATTTATAATTTGGCTACTTTTACATTTACTTTACTTTTCCTAAAGAAAAATAATAATTTTTACTCCGTACATTTCCCTGACACCCAAAAGTATTCTGCATTTTGAATGCTTAGCAGGACAGGAAAATGGTTCAATTCACACACTTATCAAGAGAACATCCCTACTGCCTCTGATCTGGCGGACTCACTAAACACATGCTTCGTTTGTAAATTATGTCTGAGTGTTGGTGTGTGCCCCTGCTATCCATAAATAAAACCATTAAATTAAAAAATGGTTCCGTCTGGTTTGCTTAATATAAGGAATTGGAAAACGTTTACTTTAGATACTTAATTACATTTTTAGCAATTACAATTACTTATTATACTTATATTTACAAGAAAATACTTTTAGACTTTTACTCAAGTAGGATTTTACTGAATGAGGTATCTTAACTTTTACTCAAGTATGACAATTGGGTACTTTTTCCACCACTGGAGCTGAGAGCAACAGGGGTGAATACCAGTGATTGTTGCAAGGTGACCGCTAGGTGAATCATCATTAGAAACGAATAGTGTTAATATTCTTTCAGCACTAACATCCTCCAGTCCATTCAGAGTACAGTAAAGGTGACAATTATTGGCAACCGATTGTAAATGGTTTATGATGACCTTCACACTGCTGCTACCCTTAGCTGAGGGTAATCTTGATTGAGGGATAACACTTCTGCCTACTGCAGCGATACTGACGACCATTCACTTATTTTCACGGAAAACCTTTTCAGTTGGGACACAATTATTTTCACCTGTGCTACAGCCTATTGATTGGATTAATATTTTAATGTGTTCATAATTTATAAAATAGACGTGGTGAGAATAGAGTATGTGACATAACCTTGTCAAAGGTAATTGCTCTCATTCTTAATCCAAGTGTATAATACCCTATACATAATATAGGTGTAGACTAGTATGGTCCTGTGTGTCTTTACTGCCCCCCCTAAACCTCTGTGTAGTAGGAGTTGGCCAGGTAGAGCTGCTCTCTCAGGCGACGTGGACAGGGGGCAAATACAGATTTACCCGACTTCACCTTTACTGCCCGCGTAATACGATTACTGTTTAACGTCATGAGCATTTGCTCAGGCTGAGTGAGAGAGAGAGAGAGAGAGAGAGAGAGGTGGAGAGAGAGCGTGTCTGAATTTCAACGAATAGTTGGTTTCTGTAGGCTATGTGCTGTGCGCAGCTGAGTTTCGATGCTTGATAATCGTGCTTGCCAACAGAAAGATACTAACCCGTACAATAGTTGTTATTTCTGGCCACCGAGTCTCCCGTTCAAGTGTAGGCGAGAGACAGGGGGCGGTCGAAGGCTGATATGCTTGTGTGAGGATGTGTTCTAGTGTCAGTTGGCGTCTTTGACAGTCCCAATAGGATTTGTGTGCTTTTGGAGAGAACATGGTAAGACATTATTTTACGTTTGATATGACCGTCGTAATATTTGGGTTTCATTAAGGGGATAATGTTTAGAGGAAGTTGAAATGTATTGGAATGTATGTATCCTGCCGCCTTTGTAATGTATAGACTTCTATAAACTGTTGGTGTTTGTTGTGTGTGGATCTATGCGCTAGTCCTTTCAAATAAAATGACAATGCAGTGTATAATCATTGCACTATAGGGGGATGCCAGTAATAAACCATTATAACGTGATAATAATTATTAGCACTATACTGTATGTCAATGACATCACACTGAGCGCATCAGCGTTCACATTGGATTATGCAAGGGTGATATCCTATTAGTGTTAGTGTTTTACTGTAAACTGCAGCGACAGGCAAAACAAATAGTTGTTTCACGACCATCAGTCGCTTTCAACACTTCATGTCTCCCTGAATCGAATGCTCTGTGATGCTCTGTGCTTTTGTTTTATGCGGGGAAGCATCCAAAAATCACACATTTCTCCACTGGGTCACCACGCTATAGCGCCTTCACGTGCGTGGGTCAGGTCTCTCTCTCTCTCTCTCTCTCTCTCTCTCTGTCTGTCTCTGTCTGTCTCTGTCTCTGTATATCTCTCTCTCGTATGTGGATTTACGTCAAGAATTGATACACCATCTGCATCCCAATTCCTGGCAGCTACCTTCCATTCGTCTTTTCGTCTTGTTTTCTAAGTGTTAATGTCACATGCACAAGTATAGTGAAATGCCTTACTTGCAAACTCAAAACCCAACAATGCAATAATCAATTGTAAGTAAGCATACTATATACAGGGTCAGTTCCAATGCTATATTTACAATGTGCAGGAATACTGGAGTGATGGAGGTAGATATGTATAGGGGTAAGGTGACTAGGCAACAGGCTATAAGATAAACAGAGTAGCAGCAACTTGTTTGTGAGTGGGTGTGCGTGTGCCAGTGGTGACTTTAGCATTTTCAAATGTTTATGCATGCCAGCAAAGCCACAACACAACGCTAAACAATACATTAATTGCACTACAACGGTGACAAACGGTGCCCACAGACTGTCAGGGCCGACATAAAGCTGTCCCAACAGCAAAGCTTTCTTTTCAGCACCATGGAGTGAATCCTTACCACCGCTACACCTGGCTATCAGCGGAGCCTTGTCTGGCAGCGAAACAGTTCATTCAGCCTCATTTACTGCCTTTTAAAAAAATATATAGCTGATATTGCTGACTTGCTTAAACAAATGAGGTTTCTACTGACATTTGAGATGTGTAAACTATGGTATAAGGGAACGATGAGCAGATAAGAGGCAATCTGTAATTTTGATTAAGACATTAATGAGCTAAGACGGACGTAGCCAATGTAACTATTTGTTCAGCACTTTTGAAATGTAAGCGCGACATCATTCATAAAATGGGCCTTACAGTATTCTCCCTGTAGTCAGAACCATAGGATAAATAAAGGGGGCATATAAGCAGATAATAAAAGCTATTACAATATTTGATGATGACATTTCTCTAAAACAGGTTATAGACTACATGTGCACCACCAAGTCAAACAGTGGACTGTTATGAGGGGGAAAGGGACCAAATTATTAGGGTGAGGTACATGGGCTACTACTTTCTCTGCTACTGTATACATATCTCCCTGGCATATTACATCATTTATGCAGTAGCATACAATACATTTTTGGATGTGGTGGTCTTTCTTGTGGGCATATTTAGTCATGAAACTTTGTCATCAAAGTCTGGCATTCTCTGGATTTATTGTGCTTTCAAGACAACTGGGAGTTTGGAAAAAAACAAGGTTGAATCATGACGTCAGTGATCTTCAGGTCGGAGATCTAGAAAAATGTCTGAGTTTCCGACTCGGAATTCCGAGTTGTATTACCGTTCAAAACGTATTTTTCCAGTCTGAGCTCGTTTGTCCCAGTCGGAGCTCGTTTGCCAGCATGTCTTCTGCAGCGTTCAAAACAACTGGAGACTCTAAGCTGGGAAATCTCAGACTTCACTGAAGTTTCCAGTTGTTTTGAACGCTGCAGAAGTCATGCTGGATTGACAGCATGGCCAATGTAGTCAACCTTTTCTGGCCCATGGTGTTGCGTGTGAATGTTTATCCATTTAAGCTTGGTAAAGAGACCCTTAAACCCAGTCTTGAACCACCGAATAGCAGGCAGGGGAAGCAAAATACTGATTGTGTTGCAATGCTTGCAATTAGCCACTGATTTGTTCCAAACCAATCATTGTTGAATTTGCAATTTCTAACTTGATGTGTAATGTTTATGTCCAATGGCCGATGAGCACCAATACGTTTTATCTATAGTTTATCTTCATATGACAAGGATTGAAAAGGATTTTCCAGTAGATTATTTATCGACGTGATTCATGATGATGACTGTTTGTCTAGCTTACTAGATAAGATTTTGAAAGTATGATGTTGACATGATCAGTCGAATCAAAGCTATGGTAAATATAACGTGATTTGAAGTAATTTTATCCATGGCCAATGACCTTGAGCTTTCTTGGATGGGCACTTCTAATGTAAATCTATAGCAGCACCCAAGGGGGCTTGAACTTTCTAGCTCTCCCTGTATCATTTGCGGTGACGTAGTGTTCCCATAAGTGACAGAACACTGAGCCAATCACGGCGCAACTAGAGAAGATTACCAACCCCTACACTGTATTTTCCGCTGGCTGCCCCTCCACCACAGAAAGCACTGAGCTAGGCTGAAACACCTGCATTTTGGAGCTGCCTTACTCAAGAAAGGAAAAAAAGAGACCATGTTTGTATGCGGCTTTATTAACTCAATACATATATATATATTTTTTTTTTTACATTGTTTGCAAACTGATAAGTGACACGTATTAGTGCCAAAATAGCATGCAAAACATTTTTTTTTAGCTTAACAGGTGGGGCTCAAAACAGGCTCTTCCCCACCTGCCCTGAATGAAGGGTCGCCACGGGTGTGTGTAGAGTCAGTAAAAATGTACTGTGCATTCGGAAAGTATTCAGACCCACATTTTGTCACGTTACAGCCTTATTCTAAAATGTATTAAATATGTTATTTTTCTCATCAATCTACACACAAAACCCCATAATTACAAAGTGTAAACAGATATTTAAGAAATGTATGCAAGTGTATTAAATATAAAAACCAGATATACCTTATTTACATAAGTATTCAGTCCCTTTGCTATGAGACTCGAAATTGAGCTCAGATGCATCTTGTTTCCATTGATCATCCTTCAGATGTTTCAAAAACTTGATTGGAGTCCACATGTGGTAAATTCAATTGATTGGACATGATCTGGAAAGGCACACACCTGTTTATATAAGGTCCAACATTTGACAGTGCATGTCAGAGCAAAAAAAAAGCCATGAGGTCAAAGGAAATGTCCGTAGAGCCCTGAGAAAGGATTGTGTCGAATCACAGATCTGGGGAAGGGTACCAAAAAATATCTGCAGCATTGAAGGTCCCCCAGGACACAGTGGCCTCCATCATTCTTCAATGGAAGAAGTTTGGAACCACCAAGACTCTTCCTAGAGCTGGCCGCCCGGCCAAACTGAGCAATCAGGGGAGAAGGGCCTTTAAAAAATATATATATTTAACCAGGTAGGCCAGTTGAGAACAAGTTCTCATTTACAACTGCGACCTGGCCAAGACAAAGCAAAGCAGTGCGACAAAAACAACAACAACAACATAGACTTACACATGGGAATAAACAAACGTACAGTCAATAACACAATAGAGAATCTATATACAGAGTGTGCAAATGTAGTAGAAAATGCAGTAAGGTTAGGAAGGTAGGACAATAAATAGGCCATAGTGGCGAAATAAATGAGACATTAGCATCAGGGAGGTGACCAAGAACCCAATGGTCACTCTGACAGAGCTCCACAACCATCTCTGCAGCACTCCACCAATCAGGTATTTTGGTAGAGTGGCCAGACGGAAGCCACTCCTCAAAGTCCTAAGGTTTAGTCCTGACTGTTAATGAAGGCAGTCCTATAATTCGTTACTCCTTATGCTCTGATAACTAATCAGAACCAGAGGCTATACATTGTCCTTTCTGATATAATTAAGTACTCCTTTAGATTTATGAATGTACAGTAGAGAATAACATAGGGAATGATGGGAAGGCCAAAAAATACCTGAAAACACCAGTATTCAAGATGGCTTATCTCTATGTATTGTGCAATGAGGAGTTGTCTTTCTTTTCACCAAATGCTATGCGAGCCAAGTAGATATTGGAAACAATTTTATAGCTTGCAGCATTGTGTGTTCTGATTGTAGTAGTAGTAGTAGTAGTAGTAGTTTGCACTTGTGATTCACTCTTCATTATTACCCTGGGCTCACACGAGGGAGGTGTGTGTATATGTTATAAAACACTAATTAAACAATGTTGGAACACTCCCATGACTAACTAATGGTTCCCTCATCTAGCGCAACACTGCATGAGACATTACTAAGTGATGACAAGTCTGAGACATATTACAGTGTTATTCATTTAAATGAAGCATTTATGTTTTACCTCGTGTGGGTTTTCTTATTTTCTAGAAATATTTCCCTAAAGCGAACCCTTTGAGGTATTGTCAGTTTAAATGTGGCTGTTTGAATGTCGTGGCAATGGTCACATTTGGGTGTCGTTCAGTTGTTTTGAGTGCTGTCATAACAAAGACCAATTCCCACGGTGTTGTGTTGAACATTTGCATGGTCCCAGTGGGATTTCAGTCAGGGTCATTGAGCACTGCCAGAATCATGGTAGGATGACAATAACCATGTGGTGACAGAAGCAATTATAAAGAGGTCAAAAGATTACAGTATACTGTATGCAGGATATGACCTTGTGAGGTCACATATACAGTAGCCTCTTACTGTTAGTAATACTGTACACACTCCAGGTTCAGAAGGTGATGGATTGCCACAAACCAAAATGACATTTTAAACCCCCCGGTGTTTAAATTTCCCCAGACGTTGTGTGGGACGCAGGGCTGTATTAAGATCTAACTCCTTTGCGTGCATGCCACGTTTATCACGAGGGCTGGTTCAGATTGAGCACCCTTATTAAATCAGCCCATAATCAGGCGTTCAGGGACATTAGACCGTCTGGTGCTACTTCCTACCTGGAGTAGGAACAGAGGCATGGCACAGGGACAGAGGCACAAGATCAAAGGTTATTACTCTGTGGGGGTCTTGCTCTGTCTCTCTCTTAACGTGTATATTCCGCAATACTTTGGCGATACGGAGTGAATCCATCCCTAAGTGATTGCAGTTCTTACTTCCCTCAATATCCCCTTTGTATCTCGACATGTGAGCAGGCCGAGCCTTGGGCTGTCCATTTGGCATTTTTACAATATTTTGTGCTAAATTAATAGTCTAACCACTTCAAATAAAATCAATATTAATATTAATATTTAACCACTTTGAGCTAGCTGATCTTAAGATCATGCTGCCTTTGCATGGTCACACACACACACACACACACACACACACACACACACACACACACACACACACACACACACACACACACACACACACACACACACACACACACACAGTGGAGTAGTTCAGTGCATAAAGAGACGTTCTATAGTTCATAGAATCCTCACATTGTCTGTGCTTAAGGGGTTCTAGCCATCCACAGACGGTAAGATATGTGAAGTTAATGGAATGGGGGTCAAAGATGCCCATTAAAGTTATTACTTCCAACCAATGTATCTCATGTGCTTGGAGGTTTTTAGGGATTACTATGACGTAGTTCTAATTAGAATGTAACTCCCAGGTTGGAAGTAGCAAATAGCTTCTTTTTCATCACAAATGGCTGGACCCCTCTCTGGTTGTTAGCATTAGCAGATCCATTGTACCCATTGAAGTCCTCTCAGAAAGTGTAAGAGGTAAGTGAACACTGATGTTTCATTCAAACAGACTTTGCCTGTCACTTCAATAACTTTTTTAGTGAATAGAAGTGGTTGACTTGAATACTAGATGTGTTTAAGGTTGCCTGTTTTCTGCTGAGATTGAACGGTGGCAATATGATTGAAATGGATTGGAGTGAAAAAAGCTCTTAAAGGCATATATTGTGCAAGACCTTGTTCTCTTTCACTGTCAATGTCAGGTCTTGTACACATTTTTGCAGATGTCATTTATTTTGTATGTGACCAAACGATTCAGCTCTTCAGTGAGATGGTTATCTATTTTGACTATACTTAACTGTTTTGGTAAGGTGGGAGGTTATGTTGTGAAGGTCATGCTAATGTAGGTCATGCTATGGAAGACCTGGTAGAACTGCGGGCATTGTTAAATAGCCTGATTGTGTGTGGCTCAGCCAGGAGCAGGCTACTAGCAAAAACTCCTAAATTGAGTTATCATGCATTATGCATTGCAACCATATCAGTCAGCTAGCAAGTTTGTGTATTGACTTGCTTCTCCTGTGGGGGTTATGGGCAGCTAAAATGTTTATGTTATGTATTTGCTACAGCCAGTGGTGGAAAGAGTACTCAATTGTCATACTTGAGTAAAATAAAAGATACTTTAACAGAAAATGAAAAGTTACCCAGTAAAATACTACTTGAGTAAAAGTCTAAAAGTATTTGGTTTTAAATGCACTTAAGTACAGTGGTAGAAAAAGTACTCAAAGGCATACTTGAGTAAAAGTACAAAGTAAAAGTAAATGCTATACATCAAAAAAATGTATTACGGACAGACAGCGGCACACTCCAACACTCAGACATAATTTACAAACACAGTATTTGTGTTTTGTGAGTCCGCCAGATCAGAAGCAGTAGACATGACAAAGCATTATATTGATAGGTGCCATAATTATGTCCTGCTTGAGCATTCCAAATTTAACGAGTACTTTTAGGTGTATGGCGTAAAATGTACATTATTTTCTTTAGGAATGTAGTGGAGTAAAAGTAGTCCAAAATATAAATAGTAATGTACAGATACCCCCCAAAAAACTACTTAAGTAGTATTTTAAATTATTTTTATTTAAGTACTTTACACCACTGGCTACAGCACGTGTACCCATCTAGTTCACATTGCATTGGATGATTAATAGCCTTCATCGTGAAGAACGACAACAGCCTTTATATGTGACATGTTTCAGGAAACTAGGCGTATGTCGGACGTCACTACTAACATTTGTATGACATCTATATATATGAATACAATTGTTCAAATATGAGCCTAGTTGGTTTAGCCATGGAAAAAGACAGGAACCTTCCCGCTAGCCATGATATTGGATGGGTCACATTTGCCCCTTTTTAACACTGCTTTTTTGAAAGATATCATGAAGAACAGTGTCATATCATGAAGAATTTGTTTTTCAACAGGTGTTTCTTGTACATTTCCCGTCAATTATAGTATATGTCCTAGGCTGCTTCATCGTACTATAGGTTTAAATTAAGTGGTTTTGATGTTTCAATGCCTTTAACGTCACCCCCTGGTCTGTTTCACCTGTCTATGTGATTGTCTCCACCCCGCTCCAGATGTCGCCCATCTTCCCCATTATCCCCAGTGTATTTATACCTGTGTTCTCTGTTTGTCTGTTGTCAGTTTGTTTTGTTTCGTCAAGCCTACCAGCGGTTTTCCCTCTACACCTGGCTTTCTATAATTCCTGTTTTCTAGTTCTCCCGGTTTTGACCATTCTGCCTGCCCTGACCCTGACCCTGCCTTCCGTCCTGTACCTTTCCCCACCACTCTTGATTATTGACCTCTGCCTGCCCTGACCCTGAGACTGCCTGCTGTTCTGGACCTTGTGTGTCCTATATGGATTACTGACCTCTGCCTGCACTTGATCTGTCGTTTTGCCTTCCACTGTACTAGTAATAAACGTTTGTTACTTCGACACGGTCTGCATCTGGGTCTTACCTGAAACGTGATATTTAATGCTTCAAGGCCTTCTTGCAAGATGTAATTATGTTGCTGTCTATGAATGTATTCCTGCCCAATGTTCACCACATCAATTGTTTAATCAGCTATTATATAGTGACTGCTAGGGTCACAATATCAAACATTCTTTAGATTGAAGTATCAGTAATTCAAATATGGGTTGAAGCTTAGTTGGAAACCTCTCCTCACAATGACTGATTTGTGATTACAACAGATTCACTTCCGAAGCAAGTATGTTAAGCCACACATCGGGTAGAGGAAATCTCACCAAAAGTTAAATGCTTTGTTAGGAGTCAGCGGTTAATGTTTAACGCCCATTGTACTGAGCTGAGTGCCTTGTGACATGGATACTTACATTGGTATGCTAAGCAGTGAGCCAGAAAGGCACCCACATAGGCTTAGCTCCACAGGGTTTAGAGCTTTGGAACGTGGTCATGAGATGAATCAGACAGAGAGATTATAAACCTCTGTGAACAGAAAAGAAAACCTTCCCCAGCAGAAACAAAACAATTTAAAAAAAAAACTTTAGTTAACTAGGCAAGTCAGTTAAGAATAAATTCTTATTTACAATAACGGCCTACCTACAGGGTCAGCCCCTGGAGAAAATAAGTTAAGTGCCTTGCTCAAGGACACCGACAGATTTTTCACCTTGTCAGCTTCTGTATTCGAACCAGCGACCTTTCGGTTACTGGCTCTACCGCTAGGCTACCTGCACTCCGGAATCTTAAATGCCTATTGCAGTCGAAAACGTTATTTTCCTTTGTTTTAGATATATGTGACCCACTGCCTCGATTTGGTATGAGGCAAAATTTGAAATTGTATTTTTTACATTGGATAAAAGTAAGGACTACAAAATGGTATATCATAGTCTGCAGTTGAGGAACAATTGGAAAGTATTTCTGCTTTGAAAGTTCACTTTTGAGAAAATGTTCCTTGAATGTTTTGGTATACCTACTGGAGAGCTCTTTGTCTACACCTATTTAGAATCGTTCACACCTTCTTAAGGTGCTAAACAGAGTGAGTAAGGTAGTGTGATAAACAACCATAGATTTCAATACTAAAAGGGGTGAAAGTAGTAGCCTACAATAAGGAAAAACTCCAGCTAAAAATACACTTTATTTAGTCCCTGGCCTATATCCTAATCTAAATTGATGGGTCATGTGAAAGAAATGCTATAACCAACCCCCAGCCACATCTAGCTAAGTGGATGTGTCACAATTGTCTAGACATGTACACATGTTCATGAAATACAATAGATGGCCATAATAACTTGATTGGTCATGTAATAATTCTCTTCCGAAGTAGAGTCTTTTGCTTAGAACAATTAACCATAATCTCAACCCATAGCTACAGTACAAACAGATTGTCATAGCTAGCCACTATTCATGAAATGCTGCAGTATGAATCTGCAGGTAGCTAAAGCTAACCAACTTGATAAAATGTTAGCTAACTAGCTAACATCAAGCTATAACTAGCAATGCAAATGGCTGAGAAACAAATAATATTACTACACAGATCATACACGTAACGTTAGTTAGCAAGCCAGCAGTATAATATCTGAAAATGTAGCTAGACTCTTACCCGTATACATGGATGAACTCTTCACAGCAGCGTGTCTTTTCCGTTTGGTTTGTAGCTAGCTACAGCTTCTTCTGCCCACTGTTTTGTCAAGTCACTCCGGTTCACACAAAGTAGTCCATCACAACTTTTTCCCACTGATCTTCATTGATAGTGCCTGCTAAATTCTGGGCAGCAATGTTGTTGAGAGCAGTAGCAACACCTTTGCAGATCTCCATGGCTAACGTTAAATCTTTCAAAAAAAGCCACAGTAGCAAGGATTGTCTACACATACTGAGCAGCTCATGTTATAGACAGACATGTGCTACATGTCAGGCCAATCCAAACTCATTTCTCGGCAAGTCCAGCCCTTCCAATATCATGTCTAGCAGATGGTTCCTGTCTTTTTCCATGGCTCAACCAGCTAGGCTCATATTTTAACAATTGTATTCATATTTACAGATGGCATACAAGTGTGTTATTTAGGCACATGTTCCAGAAGGATTTTGATAAAAAATACAGATTAAAATGCCTCTCCTGTGAAGTAGTGACATGCAACATATGCCTAGCTTCTTGAAACAGGTGACATATGACATTTCCCCACAGAGGTTGGAATAATACTATGAAATTGCAAAAATTATAAAAAATTGACTATTGTAAGAGCTGTTTGAAAAGACAGCCTGAAATTTTAGCCTGTTACGGTAGGATGAAGTTTCTGCCTGCCTGCCTTAGTTAATAGACCAATAAGAAAGAGTTATTGGCATAGAGGTTCCAAAGTTCTAACCACTCCCAAACAGTCCTAGTAAAATTCTTGATTGAAAAATTGCGCTTTGCTAAGATGCTATTTTTGTTTATTTTTGACCATTTTAATTGAAATCAATCACAGAAAGGTACTTAATTGTTACCCAAAAATTATTTGATATTGAGAAAAAAAAACAGCTGCATTGGACCTTTAAGCACAACAAATGTAACATATTGCATTAATTGAATTTGTAACATATCACAGCAATTGAAACATGTATGATATCATATGAATTGCAAAATGCGTAACATATCACGCAAAATGGATGACATAGTACACCATTGCATGACGTGTTACACAAAAAACTGGGATCCTCCTTTGCTCGTGAGCACCACTTTCAAAACTTCTGGCTGAAATTGTACAAAAGCTTGAGAGTGCATCTTTAAGTCTCCCAATATAACTGTTTGTGGAGAGGTTAGAACTGTTTGTGGAAAGATCCAGTGGTGTAGTGAAGGGTATACGCTGTATACGCTGTATATCCACTTATTTTTCAGTGAGCATTGTGTATACTCACTTATTAATATCCATGATGTGCATAAAAGTAGTGTAGTGGAGGTACAATTAATAAGGCTGATGGAACGGATCAAAATGTTTGTCTTAATGTTGATAAACTACACTGATCAAAAAAAATAAATGCAACATGTAATGTGTTGGTCCCATGTTTCATGTGCTGAAATACTGTAAAAAATCCCAGAAATGTTCCATACACACAAAACGCTTATTTCTCTAATTTTTTTTGCACAAATTTGGTTGCATCCCTGTTAGTCAGCATTTCTCATTTGCCAAGATAATCCATCCACCTGACAGGTGTGGCATATCAATAAGCTGATTAAACAGCATGATCACTAAACAGGTGCACCTTATGCTGGGGACAATAAAATGCCATTAAAATAAAACACCACAATGCCACAGATGTCTCAAGTTGAGGGAGCGTGCAATTGGCATGCTGACTGCTGGAATGTTCACCAGAGCTGTTGCCAGAGAATTGAATGATAATTTCTCTACCATAAAATGCCTCCAACGTCGTTTCAGATAATTTGCCCATATGTCCAACTAACCTCACAACTGCAGACCACGTGTATGGTGTTGTGTGGGCGAGCGGTTTGCTGATGTCAACGTTGTGAACAATGCCCCATGGTGGCGGTGGGGTTATGGTATGGGCAGGCATAAGCAACAGACAACGAACATAATTGCATTTTATTGATGGCAATTTGAATGCCTATTCTTGTGCCATTCATCCGCCACCATCACCACATGTTTCAGCATGATAATGCACAGCCCCATGTTGCAAGGATATGTACACAATTCCTGGAAGCTAAAAATGTCCCAGTTGCATACTCATGTACGACAGCGTGTTCCCATTCCCGCCAACATCCAGCAACTTCGCACAGCCATTGAAGAGGAGTTGGACAACATTCCACAGGCCACAATCAACTCTATACAAAGGAGATGTCATGCTGCATACCGCAAACAGTGGTCACACCAGATACTGACTGTGTCAAGATGTGGGGTGTAGGCAGACCAAGGCGCAGTGCAGTTGTACTGGAACATTATGTTTATTTAATTAAACTAGATGCAAAACAACAAACAAGATAATGTACTTACTAGTACCAGCACAAACACTCCATGTACATCCGATGACACTCTCTACAATGAACCACACAACGCTTAGCAGCTGCCTCTAATTGGGGATCCAATTAGAGGCAGCTGTGTAGTAATGTGCACATGTCGGGAGGCCTACGTGTGAATGTTCTGAAAGGCAATTTGCATGAAAACACTGTTCTAAAATGCGTACCGCTCCTGCGAGCAGTTTAATGGATAGGGATGGAAATATCAGTTAGCAATGTAGAAAGAGGGGAGATCTAAAGATGCAACACCTATCATTGGTTGCTAATATGACTAGGATAATGCCTCTGGCTGCTAGACAATGAAAGAAAGTTGAAAGAAAACCAATAGAACAGGATAACGCATATGAGGAAGTCTTTATAAAATAATTTCCTCCATGTTTCTACAGTGGGATTTTGACTATAGGCTACTTTGGCGCAAGTTAAGACATGCCTCATAATATGAAGTAAAACCACCAGGTTTCAAACAATTAAGGAACAGGACAAATATAGTGATGCTAATGATAAGTATAACCATCTTCTTGTAGATGGAAAGGCCTTCCCAAAAACCTTATCAATTAAATGTTAACTAGCTAAGAAAGTAGCCTATGCCTACCTGGCAGAATATCATGATTATTTGCATAAATCCTGTGGACATTTGTTGTGCAAACTCCATCTCATATGCTACAGAAACACTGCTAACCAGATAACAGTGCTAGGTGCCTGTGCACTTCAATTAAAGGGTAACTACGCTAAAGAATCTACATTTCTTAGATTTTTCCCAGACCTCAAAAGTGGTCTCATGGTGTGGCATAAGCGTTGTTATGGACTATGAACATCCAATGTTGTTGTTTTTCTATAAACAAAATGTGACTGGGAGTGAAAATTTTGAAAAAATTTGAGTCGTGAATTTCTGACCCAGTCGAAAGTCTAATTTATCTGTTTCAATAGTAGTCCTACTTGCACAGTACAGCATGGGTTGGCCTGACTGTGAAAAAAACAACATGGGATTTATCATGTTTGGTGTATGTCACTGTTTCTCATCTACCTTTTCACACAGGGCACCTTTCCTTTGCTGGGTGGGCCGTTTGGGAAATGTTTAGCAACATTTGAGTATACCCACTTCTCCAGGCACCACTACACCACTGGAGAGATCATAACTGTTTTTGGAGAGATATTAAAGGTTTAGTGGACCGCAGGGCTCTATTGACTTTCCATGCGGGGTCTAGCTTTACTGTAGAATATTGCTCTAATATCTGTTTACTTTTTGCTTTTTACTTCCCAGGATGGTGTCTCAGTGTGGAGAGAAACACCTATTCCACTCATATGTATATAATTGATTATCAACTATGACACTAGTGCTAGAGCTAGCTAGTACACACACACACACACACACACACACACACACACACACACATACTTCACTCTCTCTCTCTCTCTCTCTCTCTCTCTCTCTCTTTCTCTCTATTCTGAAATTCATGTAAAATGAAAATATAGCACCAACCAGCAAAGCGACATTATCTTGTTCTATCCATTTCTCCATTATAATATACATGAGAGCACTCGTGGCCCATATTAAAGCTTTCATTTGCTTTCACAAGGACTGCAAAAGCATGTAATGGTGTTTATTCCGGCCCCTATTAGGGTCACTATGCTACAGCAGAACTACCCAGGAAAGACTGTCTGATTTTAACACTTCCCAGTCCAGAAGGCTGTATATTGCTGCCACTTTAACTGAAAGGCATGGTTACACTAACTGCAGTTAAACTACTATGATTAAGTTAAACAAATTAATTGACAGTAGCTATAAAACATCTCTTGTGTTTTGCCAGTGTCCCTGTACGCATTGTTTGTCTACAAAGCTGCTGTGCTGCTTCACTCAAACACTCAATTAATTAATTAATTAATACAGGTGGCTAGCAATAAGCTAACAGAGACAGGCCAACATGTAATAGAAAGGTGCAAGAAGATAAGCTTGCGGCAGCTGCAAGTGTGTTTGGTCTGATTACAGTCTGGTGTGGTGAGTAGTGAGTGGTGACTGCTGCTATCAATGGCCGGCTGCTAGCTGAGGCACACCATGAGGCAAAGGAGCCCCAGTCCGTTAGCTTGCGCTAATCACCCCAGTCATTATGAAGCGGGAGGGCCCCTCGCTAGGACTGATTACATCTCACAGTGGGTAATGAATATCTCCCACTTCTTCCTGGCAGGGACCTCACAGAGACTCTCCAGCTCTTCTGTTCCAGCTCCAGCTCTATCCTCTATTCCAGGTGACGTGGTAACAGAGATAGTAACAGTAGTCGTTTGTAGACAGTGTGCCATACCATGCAAGGCCGGCTCACTTAACGGCACGTTGAGGGACGTCCAGTTTGGGTTTGGGTTACTGGACTGCTAGCCGCAACAGCGGGTGTGTGCTGGGGGGATTTGGTTACGGTAGCAGAAGGGTTGTTTCTATGGAAGGCTGTCACCAGGTAAAGGTTCAGTCTGGCATGTCTTTGACCTGGCTTTTACAGGACTTGGCCCTCAGGCTAACACTTAGTGTTGTCATACAAATTATCACACCTATTACAATATTATTGCGGTATTACAACTGATTAGACAACTAGAACAAAACACAATGAAATAGTGCATTTTCGCAGTGCAGGAACAAAGTAATTATTTACAATTAAGATGTAATCAGTAACAAGTAAACCCATCTATGGCCATTATTATTGTAATTAGACTGTACTGAATGGTTCTACCTGGAACCAGAAAGGGTTTTTCAAAGGTTTCTCCTATGGGGACTGCCGAAGAACCGCTTTAGATTCTAGGCAGTACTTTGTTTCTAAGAGTGTATATACTGATTTATGGTACCATGTGTTGTTTTCATGTACAAGTTTTATGACTTGCATATCTGCATGCATGATTGATTATGTTTTGTATGTCATTAATTCACATGATCAGTGATATTGCACACAGTACTGTACAGTATATCACTCACAATGCTTTGGGGAGGAGTTGGGCTATAATTGCGCCAAATTTTAAACTGATGATTTTGCAATTCTCAATACCTGTCTAGGTGGGGAGGAGTTTCAGATAAATGATAATGGGGGCAAACTTTCTAAAGAACGATCCTGGTAAATATTGTATATCAAACTCAAAGTAACTGATTGAAACTCTGAGCGTGCTCAAACAAGGACAGTTAAGCTACTACTGGTAAATATTTTGAAGGGTCATTAACAATGATTAACAATGAATCTCCTACCATGTTTCATTCTCAGAGGTTTCAGTATCTAGCCTAGTGATCCTATTTAGGGACAATCCCAGACATGCCAGGCCAGGCCATTTTATACAAATGGGATTACATCATTGAGGCTTGATGCCTCAGCCAAGTAGTCCAATGTGTTCTGCAACATTGGAGGCCTGCATTGGGACATATACTGACCTATTAACTGGAACATCCTTAGATGATTAAAATGTGCACAAGCGCACACACACACACACACACACAAACGCACACACGCACACACACACACGAACACATTGACAAACACACGCTCATGCACACACCCAAACACTTGCACAAACACACACACACACTAGATGCTGTAATGGACTGCTTGATAAGTCAAGGCGTAGATTGATGGCTTGATGGTTTCTTTCTGCAGGGGTCAATGTTGTTTTTTCTGGATCTGTTCCATTAGATGCTCAGAACATTTACTCAGTGATTGTCACAATACAATACGGTTTCTTTTCGTCAGCTGCTTGTACAAAGAGAGAGAGTCAGACTTTGGACAGGCATTTCTGAAGCACAGCTTATATGACTAATATCCACAGCAACAACTGTTTTGAGTGGATATTGTAATTTACTGCAGCTTATTTTTTATAGACTAGAAGAGGTGGGACCAAGTCACTATTATTTGAGTCACAAGTAAGTCTCAAGTCACAAGGTCCGAGTCTCAAGTCGAGTCCCAAGTAGAACGGGCCAAGACTCGAGTCAAGTCCAAGTTGTGCATTCTAAGAGCAAGTCTCAAGTCAAAAACAAATCTATACATGCAACAACTTGTTCAACAGCAAATCTTTGTATTTTTATTGAGGCTACAGGACAGCCCTTTTCATTATTTTGTCTACAACATATTTTTATTAGCCTATGTAATTGTAAAATATCACCTTGTAGCAGTGGTATGAAATCAACAGAAGAAAAGCCAAGTTGACGTGCTCAGAGTGTACATTTATTTACAGGTCTTGGTGATCCAATGGTGAAAGCGCTATATCATATAAAATATATAAATAGATTTACCAAATATACCCAGTCAATAGCCCCCCAAAAATAGCCTCTGTATCAGGCTTAACCTGTCCTATCTGAGGAAACCAAATTGAATCTGTCTAATGGGAGCTCACACAGGCCTACATAATAAACACTTGGCCCTCAGGACCATACAATTACCCAATTGGCAATTACAACCAATAAACTAGTTCTACAATGTAACAGGCAATTTCCACATCCATTGTTACATTGATGCATTCATCTTAAGCAGACTTAATGATTATTAATGATATTCCAACACTGTGCATACATGGAACAGGAACAATAATTGTATTTTATTCAGCGTTCTGACTACATAGCATGTAGGGCAGTACACGTAGCCCATTTCTATGCGCACTAAGGCGCGCTCACGCTCCTATTACACACAACAAAAATGACAGAGACATAGGACACAGACATACGGAACTACAACATAACCCGGGAAATATGAACAAAGGAAACTATACATTAAATTAAATAAAGATTACTACCTCATGAGTCTTGCGAATGTTCATGTGCACTTTTGTGCTGCACCTGATCCAATAGCTGATCCAATAGCTGAACAGCAAATCAGCAATCTGTTCACTAGCTCACCCGACCTGTGTTGATTGACAGTTTGCTCTTCCAATCAGAGTGCTGAGTGTGCGTTTCATTAGCTAATCTGTTGCAGTTGTTTTGCAAGGGCGGTGCTGCGGATTCTGTCTCTGGCTTTAGATTAATCCAGGTAGACTCTGTGCCACTAAATGAGTGACAAAACATTACAAAACCTGGCCTGAGTCAAAGTCAAGTCCCGAGTCTTGAGGCACCAAGTCAAGTCTCAAGTTATTTTATTTTCTATCAAGTCGAGTCTCAAGTCATCAGATTTATGACTCGATCCAAGTCATGTGACTCGAGTCCACAACTCTGTAGACTAGAATATAGCTTTCTACAGGAAACCTTGGAAATATGTTGTATGGCCCTGACAATAGCCAAAATATTAAATTGAGGTTAAGTTGTAATGCCAAAGTGTCTTTACAACTTTGTTGACCCCTACTTATATACATACAGTATATGCTCAACCTTTATACAGTAGAAACATCAGAACATAGAAAAACCTCTTCAAATGCCATGTCCTGCATGTGAATCCTTTGTTGCCGAGAGTGATTGATATCAAAAGTCGTCTTCGTTATTGACGAGGATGAAGATGAGCTTGAAGTGGCTGCCAGCAGATGGGATGTTAAAAGAGATTATACAGGTACCATGATCAGGTCTTCTCTCCTTTCATGTGTAATGGAAAGATATGATTCCCTTTTATCAAGACACTTCCGACACTGAGAAGCAGAATAAGCTAGTCGGGGGAAAAGAAAGTCTGAAGAAAGAGAGGAGAAGGAGCTGAGAATCTGTTCCTGTTTTTATTTCAGATGGAGTAGGGCTCCTATACTCGCTGGATAAAGCCCAGCCTTGTCAGTCTCCATGTTATCCATAACCATGATTGCTTCACCCGCCCCCCACCCCCAACCCCTCCCCCCTCGGCACAATCTGTTTGATCTCACTGCTTCACTTCCATTATGTTATTCCGGCCACATAAATGTCATACAAGAGATACTGACTGAGATACAGACTAACAGCAGGGATTAGAGGATGAGAATCATGTTGTAGTTATGTTTCCCCAGATGTTGTCCTCATGTAAAAAGTCAGTTAAACTTTACACATTCAGTATTCCACCATCCCATTGGGGTAGTTGGAGCAATTGTGATAAGCAAAAGAAAGAACGGCGACATGACATCAACTAACAATGTTCTTGTTTCACCTCCATCTTCCTCTAATTCTATCAACATGTTCCTTTATAGTCACAGTAAAGCCTTGGTTGTGGCTACAAAACATGCCGATGGCTTTGTTTACCTTGTAGGCCAGGAGAACATTCAGTTGACTCACAATGCCACCAAGTTTGTGCTCCCCTTATTCTCTTCTCCTAGAGTCACATGGATTTGTTTCTCCCCATGAGGACAGGGAGGCTATGACAGACAGTTTAGGTTCAGACAGGAAGTCATCTGGGGAGTATCCTGAAAGATGGCCCTCCCCCTCTCCAGAGTTTCTGGGCCCTGAAGACTGGCTTCAAATGTGTACTGATCAGCCCTGTTAAGACAGATATATGTACGTGGGGAATTAACATGGCTTCAAAGGGAACACCACTGAGATGACAGAGAGAGAGATATGAAGAGGCAGAAAGAGAGAGAGAGACAGAGAGAGAATCCGTAAAAAGAAATGTAATTGTCGCAGTGGAAGAAGAGATACAACAGCTGAGTTTGTTCTCCATTATCCCCTTGTGTAATCCCCTAGTTATATCTATGATTTGTGTGCGTGCATGTATGTCTGTCTGGATGTAAGTCTCTCTGGATAAGAGCATCTGCTAAAAATGTAAATGTTACGTCTGTGTCTGTTTGTCTTGGTGGTTTGTATGTGTTCTTGTGTCACAAATAATTATTCTGTCATCATGTGTGCTGAGATGACTGACAGAGATACTGATTGTGTTTAACAGGCCATTATATGGTCGAGGGAATATATCTTAGTGCTTGCCCTGGCACCGTATGTTTTAAAAGCAAATTTTGCAGCATATCTCCTTCTCCCAGAATAAACCGACTGAGGAAGTTGTGACTCAAAATAACCCATACAGATAAAAGCTAAAACACTTCTATTCTTCTCTGAGACACCTTGCCTCTGTATAGTGTGTGTACTGTGTAATTCAATCACAAAGGCTACATACAGTGACAAGAACACACTAGGTGATCTACTGTGATAGATGTCTCCAGCGAGGACTTGAATACACTGAATAAGAAAAAAAGGTTCTTAAATGGTTCTTCATCAGCTCTTAAGGTTCCTTGTAGATCTCTTGACCGATAAAGAACATTTGAGTTAAGTGGGGGTTTCTTGACATGTCATCTACTATTCTTCAGAATTCTAAAAGGTTGAAATGTAAGGAAGGCTGCACTGCCATACAAAGCAAAAAGGCAGTAACTGCTCATAGCATGGAACTGAGAAAAAATGCTTTTATTTACCTTGGTTTCACAGTAACCTTATGCAGTTACTGCTAACATGACCCCCAACAAACTAATCTCCCTATAAACTCATAATGCTATTCCATGTCGCAGTGGTAGTACAACGTAGCATAACATCACTTGACTCCAAACCACCTGTCGTGCTTTTTATACGGCATGACTAAAAACTGTGGATACGTGGTTTATGTCCCATTCTCATCTGATCCTCTGAGGTAAATTGCAGCATAGCTACATCATCATCTGATGGACAATTTTGGTGAGTATCAAAGTTAGCTAGTGTCGTCTAGCGTAATTTATTATCATTATTTATTTTAAACCATATTCCTGAATGTCAGTAATTTGTCAGTGAACAGTACAGCTACTACCTAACTGATCTGACTTGGCCGAGCACAGTAACGTAGATAAAGTTATAACACAGACAAAATGTTAAACCTGTAGTTATTAGTTAACTTTAGTTAGCTAGCTAGCTAGTTACCAGTATATTTGTTTATATCTACCAACGTTAGCTGTCTACTAGATAGACAATATTGATTCTCTGGTGTACAGCAATGTACAGCATATTTCCACACTGTGATATTAGCTAGCTAGCTACATTATCTAAGTTAGCTATCTATCAAGCTTGGTATGCTCGCGCCAAGTCAGATCACAAAAGTATCTCTGGCCAAGTCAGACGAGTTAGCTAGTTAGCTTGGGTTTTCCAAGTTAGCTAGAAAACCAATTTGTCAGTAATATCATCATGTGAGATGTTAGATAGAAATATTAGATAGATAGTGAAATATTAGATATATAGTGATCTTGGTGATTGTTGTTTCATATGTGAATCAGTGATTCATAAGTGGGTTGTCCATTTAATTATCTTTTCACTTTTTAGTCAGCAATGCTATGCCAATATTATGGGCCAACGAGCACATCTTCCTGGCAGTGAGAAGTGAGAGTGTAGCTAGCTAGTAGTGTTGCCAAACAGTGGCCCTTACTGCCAGTAAAAAATAATAGCATATTTAATGGGTAATTACCTATTTATTAATTTATCTAATTTAGTTAATGAATAAAATACATTTAAAAAAGAATGAATGTACAGAATATATTTACACAATATATGATGGAAGTCTCAACTGTTACTGTATGTTTTTGTGGTGAATTTGACATATTTGTCTGGTATTTTGAGGACCTATTTAGTTAATCTAATTTAGTTCATGAATAAAATACAATAGATTAATCCATTTACAGAATGAATATACAGCATGGATTTACATAATTTATGGTTTATTCTCTCTCTCTCTCGCTTCTCTCTTCTCTCTCTTCTCTCTGAATCTTTTAGAGGAGATGACAGCACTTATGCACAAGGACGTGGACAAGCTACAGATCTGCGTAAAATGGCAGTCAACATAGTTGAGAAGGCCCCAATGAGTCCCCGTGAAGATGTCATGTGCCCAGTTGCTAGATGGCTGCCGAACAGAAGTGGAGAATGTAGGTATGTGGTTTTATACTATTAATCTTAAAGTTCAGTCTAAAGTGGGCAGCTGCTAGGGGGGTGCACTGATTTTTCTATGGTAGTTGGGTGGTGGGCGGGCTAGGTGGCGCAACAGGGGATGCTTATTCACGCTTGGGCAGGGAATGTTAAGCAATGTTCAGTAACAATATAGGAGGTGCGATGAATTAAGATGTTTAATTCTGTTTTTCAGGCCATATGGTCAACAGAGCCATTCTCCTGCTGACATATCTCTTCAAAGAGGATTAGCACAATTGTTTGTGGTTAGTTTGGAACACTTTTATCCATTAGTGCAGGGCTCTAAAATTAGATTGTATTCCTCTATTATTGAACAATGTTTTAAATTGTACTTTTAAATGGATTGAAATGGTACTTTGTTGGAAATTGTACTTTGAGTTTGAAATTAAATGGTACTTTGTTTGAAATTGTACATTCTACTTTGTTTTGTACTTGGTTGTATAATAAACTATTGGTACATTAGAGATTTGTTTAGTCATGATTTATTATTATTTCAATTAGAAATAATTAATGTATTTTTACAAAATTGCTGAAGAACCACCATATCTGACAGAACCATTTGATTTATGTTCTATACAGAAACCTTTAGAGATCTACGAAGAATCATCAATAACGTATTACAAAGGGTTTGGGCGTAGGTTAATTGTAGAACCGTTTATGCTTTTTCCTTGTGTAACCAATAATGTGTCTTTGTAGAACATTTAATGCTGTTTCCTTGTGTAAGCAATAATGGATTGTTGTAAAACCTTCAATGCTGGTTCCTTGTGAAACCAATATTGGATCTTTGTAAAACCTTTTTTTTTTTTTGGTCAAGTTCTTTAAAGAACCATCCCATTTATGGTTCTTCGGAGATCAAAAAATAGGTCCCCTAAGGCATCGCTCTCAAGAACTCTATTTGGTTCCAACTTGCACCTTTATTTTTAAGAGTGTAGAGTGCATTTACAATGTACCTGATCTGTAGCTATTTAAGCTATGTCTACAACTTACTGTGTTGGGATAATGTGATGTCAAATCAAATCAAATGTTATTTGTCATATGTAACGAATACGACAGGTTTAGATCTTACAGTGAAATGATTACCCACAAGCCCTTAACCAACAATGTTTTAATAATAAAATTTAAAAAAGTCAATAAAAGTAACAAATAATTAAACAGCAGCAGTAAAATAACAATATCGGGGCTATATATTGGGGTACCGGTACAGAGACAATGTGCTTAGATAATATACAAAGAGTAGCAGCAGCGTAAAAGAGGGGTCTGGTGGTCCTTTGATTAGCTGTCCAGGAGTCTGGTGGCCAGGTCTCTGACCTCCTCCCTATAGGCTGTCTCATCGTTGTCGGTGATCAGGCTTGCCACTGTTGTGTCATCGGCAAGCTTGATGATGGTGTTGGAGTCGTGCTGGCCATGCAGTCATGAGTAAACAGGGAGTACAGGAGGGGACTGAGCATGCATCCCTGAGGGGCCCCCGTGTTGAGGATCAGCGTGGCGATTGTGTTGTTACCTACCCTTACCACCTGGGGGCGGCCCGTCGGGAAGTCCAGGATCCAGTTGCAGAGAGAGGTGTTTAGTCCCAGGGTCTTTAACTTAGTGATAAACTTAGCTTTGAGGGCACTATGGTGTTGAAGGCTGAGCTGTAGTCAATGAATAGCATTCTCACGTAGGTGTTCCTTTTGTCCAGGTGGGAAAGGGAAGTGTTGAGTGCAATAGAGATTGCATCATCTGTGAATCTGTTGGGGCGCTATGCAAATTGGAGTGGGTCTAGGGTTTCTGGGACAATGGTGTTGATGTGAGCCATGACCAGCCTTTCAAAGCACTTCATGGCTACAGACATAAGTGCTACGGGTCTGTAGTCATTTAGACAGGTTACCTTAGTGTTCTTGGGCACAGGGACCATGGTGGTCTGCTTGGAACATGTTGGTATTACGGACTCAGTCAGGGACAGGTTGAAAATGTGTCTACCCAATTCACACACAATAACATACACACAGAATGTGAGCAACACGCACATTGCCTGCATGTGTCCCACAATGGCTCAGTAAAGCCTTGGGTATTCTGTACGATTTATATGCACGTGTGTGTGTCTTAGTTTTTCTGCCTGCGTGTGTGTGTAGCCTGTAATTTTAATGAGTGTTTGTATTATGTACGTCCATTTTGAACGGTCTTAGCTAACAGGTGTGTTGGACAGGAACATCTGGGCTGAAATGTGTCCCTCTCTTCCTCCCGTCCAGGTGGGCAGGCAATAACGTTTGACAGAAGATGCGACAGGGGCCATGTCTCTTCAGATGGCTGGGGATAGGCATGGCACTCCTCTCTCTGACCACCTGCACCTGGGCCCAGAACACAGAAGGTACAGTAGATGGACAGACCTTAACAGGATGTGTGAAGTTGGGTATTGTGACAGCAAATCAATCAATTTCCGTTGGAAAATTGACAATTCATTGTCTATTCTATTATATAGTGTATTATATGTGCTGAGTAAAAACATGCATATTGTTTAATTAAGGTAAACATTTTCATTAGAGTGTGTTCTGAAAAGCTGACAACAAAGAGGAGAATGGTCAGGACAAGGGAGAGCAGAGCAGTAGCTAATTACTCTATGATGCTTAATCACAGTGCACTCACAGTAAGCTCCCTAGTGTCAAGCCCTTCCCTCGTCATCATTATGACTCAAAAGGCATTATGTTAAATATTTATAAATACATCAATACTGTCAGTACAGTTGAATTAGCTGGATGAGATCATGCTCCTTGTAGTGTACAGTGAAAATATAGACTTTGTAACAGTCTGTAATGTAATCCATTAAAATGGGTCAGTAAATTATGAACTGTACAATAACTAAAGACATAACCATACTTGACTGCGCCAGTGTGATAGTGTTTCTAACATGTCCCAAGGAGGGAGGATGTGTCACTTTAAATCAAGAAGTGTCCTTATTTCCCTCATTTCCTTAATTCCTACCTCCTTCCTTCCCTCCTGCTGTATTACTAAAGCATTTCACTTGTACAAAAATGGAATGGAGTGCCTCCTCCTCAAGGTGAAAGCAAAGCATTGTGAGTTCCCTGTGGAAACTGTCTAGATGCATAAACAGCCAAGCATCTGCCCCTGTTGAGTAAGGAGAGCACTGACCTAAAACATCA
This sequence comes from Thymallus thymallus, assembly GCA_023634145.1. Lineage (NCBI taxonomy): Eukaryota > Metazoa > Chordata > Actinopteri > Salmoniformes > Salmonidae > Thymallus > Thymallus thymallus. Next base: position 17,336,820 of record CM042389.1, on the reverse strand, counting down.
TAGTATGAATTACCCCTGGAATATACCGTTTTACAACTTCTGGAAAGTTAGACTTCTTTTAATGCATGGCTTACCTTGGAGAAACCACTGTAGGTAATGCCTTTAAAGCTACAATGTTTCACAGTTTTATAGAGTTTTGGCTGGCACGCACATCACCTCATTAATTAGCTCCAGTCACCTTGGGGGAAAGTGAGTTCCTGCTTAAAGAAGTCCTTTTTAGATATTGTTTTTAGAGCCTATGTGTGTTTGTGTGTGAGTGCATGTTGGAGTGTTTGTTTTGTCTGTGTGCACTTTAGGATGTTATGCGCATGTGTGTTTGTGTGTGTGTAGTCTATGTACGTGTGCAGTCGTAGCCTGTAATTTGAACGAGTGTTTGTATTACGTACGACCATGTGTATGTTTGGGCTTTTCTTGCATCCACATTTTGAGCAGGCTTAGCAGAAGCCTGGCTGGCTTTCACTTAAACAAACAACAAAAACAAAAAAGTAATCTTCTGCCCACATTCAATCTTTTTTGGGGTAATTGAGTCTAGGCTGAGGGCTGACAATTATACATATTTCAACTAGCCATTGTCAAGTATTTGACGTGTAATTTGATGTAACATAAAAGTCAATGGAGGAGTGTGGTAGCTAGTGATGTTTTGAACTAGTGCTTTAGAACCGGTACCCACAGTCAGAGTTGTTGCACTTACACACCCATCTCTTATCTATCTACTCCATATGGATGTAAGTGACCAGACTGGCGCATGATTATATATTTCCTGTCCTCGTCCTCCTTGTCTCTGGACCTTCTCTGTATTTATCTCACGGTTTGGTGACCTGCTCCTCTAGCAGTAGAGCTCCAGCCCACTGATTATAACTGGGGATGCAGCCTATAATTTGAACAAATGCAGACGGGATAATTACACAGGGAGCAGGTAGGAATTAGAGGCAGTTATAACAATCACAAATGAGGGTTGATTGGATCGCTACGTGGAAACACGGGCGCTTGTTGAAGAATGAGAGGAACAGTGTCTGTGATGTGTTTACGCGAATATGTGCGTTCATGTGTGTGTGTGCGAGAGTGTGTTCCCAACTGTGCATGTGCGTGCATATTTTCTCAGTGTCATCTTGGTTTGAGCGGGCCTTCTTAGGCCATTTCCAACCATAAATCTCCCTGCTCTGTCTGTTGCTCAGTGCCCTATAGTCCCACTGTCTGTCTGTCTGTCTGTCAGCGTTCAAAGGTACAACAACATTGTTACAGTATATGAAAAAACATGCAAAAAAACATGGAAATAACATGAAAACACCAATAAAATATAAGAGAATAGTCATCACACAGCTCTTTATTTCTCTTTCAGCCTTTCTACAGTATGTTTCCCGTTATCCTTTCTCTTTCAGCCTTTCTTTCCTAGAGCTGTGAGTCTGTCTGAACAGTGTGGCATAGCGTTATGCAGTGCAGTATTCCTATCATGCAAATCCCCTGTCTGTACCTCCACTGTCTGTCTCTATGAGGATCAGTGATCAGCAAGCCCCATAGCTCAGGAAAGGTTCATGAAAGGTCAAGCCTCAATCTGGATGACAACGCACAGACCTTTCTCATACCTCTCTCTACCTCTCAATAGAATCACTCCAAATCTCCTGATGTTTAGTATGTGTGTGTGGGTGTGTACATGGACTTATTTCTGTGATAATACACTGTTCTAATGATAAGTGGCTATTATCTTTGAAGGGTTTCGTCAATAGTATGTTTACTATGTCTCTGTTGAGGCTTTGATGGTTGCCCTATTCTCATTAAATAATTGTGTGTGTGTGTGAGTTGACAGCCATCCCAGTCAACCAAAATTAGTTTTTTGAAAGTTCTCAGAACATTCGTTAGGTTGCGGCAAATGTTCTAATAACACAAAAACTGTCCGGTTGGGCTGATGATTATACAATGTTTGTACAAAACTTTCGCCTGATGTTGCAAGAACGTTCCCAGAACGTTACTCTCACATTTTGTTGTGGCAGTATGTTCTAAAAACATTACTGGTACATTGTGTTATTAGATTACCAGGAAACCTAAAGTTAGATAAATCCCTAACTAGAACTTAATGGGGAATCTTAGCTAATGTTCTCCATAGCCAATGTGAGTAAGACCTTTAATCCTTAAGAGTCTATTGATTCACCAGTGCGCCAAGAATCAATAGACTCTTAAGGATTAAAGGTCTTACTCACATTGGCTACGGAGAGCGTAATCACACAGTCGACCGGAAAAGCTGGTGCTCTCACGCATGGTTCAGTGTTGCTTGCCTCAATGTCTATGAGAGTGTTTACATTTCTCCATCCCAATCCCTTAGCTGTTTACCAAAGAAGTGGTGGGGTGACCGCTTTACTGACACTTTTATACCACATTTACATCGACAGCAGCCATTAGGGTCTTTTCCCTAGTTCCCTGTATATTATTACAGGTCATCAGGTGGGTTTAGGTATTCATTGAATGGAAGGAAAAATGTTGCAGAGCAGTACTCAGCATCACAAACACTTGAGGGAAAAAAGCTAGATCCATGTTAAAAAGGACTTTGAATATGCCTTCAAAAAGTATTCATATCCATTGACTTATTCTACTTTTTGTTCTGTTACAGCCTGAATTCAAAATTGATTAAATATACATTTTTCTCACCCATCTACACACAATACCCCATAATGACAAAGTGAAAACATGTTTAGACATTTTTGCTAAATGTGTTTAAAAGGAGATCCAGAAATATCTAATTTACAGTATTCACACCCCTGAGTCAATACTTTGTAGAAGCGCTGTTGGTGCTTCTTTCTGGGTAAGTCTCTAAGAGCTTTCCACACCTGGATTGTGCTGCATTTGCCCATTATTATTTTAACAACCAGGCTCAGTCAAATTGGTTGTTGGTCATTGCTAGACAACCATTTTCAGGTCTTGCCATACATTTTCAAGGAGATTTATGTCAAAACTGTAACTCGACCACTCGGAAACATTCACTGTCTTCTTGGTAAGCAACTCACAAGGTTTGGCCTTGTGTTTTAGGTTATTCTCCTGCTGAAAGGTGAATTCATCTCCCAGTGTCTGTTGGAAAGCAGACTGAACCAGGTTGTCATCTAGGATTCTTACTGTGCTTAGCTACATTGTTTCTTTTTTATCCTGAAAAACTCCCCAGGCCTTAACAATTACATGCAGACTCATACCATGATGCAGCTACCACTGTGCTTAAAAATATGGAGAGTGGCTCTACCTAATGCTGTCTTTAGAGTTCACAGAGCAAGATGAGCGGGCGATTGAATCTGAAGTGGTAGCGACCTGAGTGATAGATTATTTATCAAGCAGCTACACGGGGCAGGTGCAAAATGCCAGAACAAAATACACAAAAGACAGCTACACGATACATGATACGGTAGTATGAAAAAGTATAAAAATACAAGAAGTCAGGAGTAAAAAAAGCTATAAAAAGGCATTGCATAGTATGAGTATTTGACAAGTGCATTTGAAAAGTATTTTCCACATTTTGTTATGTTACAGCCTTATTCTAAAATTGATAAACATACATGTTTCTCATCAATCTACACAAAATTCCCCATAATGACAAAGCAAAAACAGTTTTTTTTCCATTTTTTTCTAATTTAATAAAAATATCAAACTGGGAAGCACCTTTGGCAGCGATTACAGTCTTGAGTCTTCTTGGGTATGACGCTACAAGCTTGGCACGCCTGTATTTGTGGAGTTTCTCCCAAACTTCTCTGTCTGGGCTCTGGCTGGGCCACTCAAGGACATTCAGAGACTTGTCCCGAAGCCACTCCTGCGTTGTCTTGGCTGTGTGCTTAGAGTCGTTGTCCTTTTGGAAGGTGAACTTTTGTCTGAGGATCGAAGCGTTCTGGAGCAGGTTTTCATCATGGATCTCTCTGTACTTTGCTCTGCCTATCTTTCCCTTGATCCTGACTAGTCTCCCAGGTTTCCCCCAGACGTGACACTTGGCATTCAGGCCAAAGGGTTCAATCTTGGTTTCATCAGACCAGAGAATCTTGTTTCTCATGGTCTGAGTCCTTTGGGTGCCTTTTGGCAAACTCCAAGCGGGCTGTCATGTTCCTTTTACTGAGGAGTGGCTTCCGTCTGGCAACTCTACCATAAAGACCTGATTGGTGGAGTGCTGCAGAGATTGTTGTCCTTCTGGAAAGTTCTCCCATCTCCACAGAGGAACTCTGGAGCTCTGTCAGAGTGACCATTGGGTTTGGGCGACAGGTAGACTAGCGGTTAGAGGTTGGGCCAGTAACCGAAAGGTTGCTGGTTCGAACACCCAAGCCAACAAGGTGAAAAACCTGTCGATTGTGTCCTTGAGCAAGGCACTTAACCATCATTTGCTCCAGGGGATGACCCTGTAGGTAGGCCATCATTCTTAACTGACTTGCCTAGTTAAATGAAAGTTAAATAAATAAAAAATTGTATTCACCTCCCTGACCAAGGCCCTTCTCCCCCGATTGCTCAGTTTGGCTGAGCGGCCAGCTCTAGGAAGAGTCTTGGTGGTTCCAAACTTCTTCTATTTAAGAATGATGGAGGCCACTGTGTTCTTGGGGACCTTCAGTGCTGCAGACAATTTTTGGTATCCTTCCATTTTTTGGTATCCTTCCCCAGATCTGATCTCTATGGGCAATTCCTTCGACCTCATGGCTTGGTTTTTGCTTTGACATGCACTGTCAGCTGTGGGACCCTATATAGACAGGTGTGTGCCTTTCCTGTCCAATTAATTGAATTTACCCCAAGTGGACTCCAATCAAGTTGTAGAAACATTTTAAGGATGATCAATGGAAACAGGATGCACCTGAGCTCAATTTCGAGTCTCATAGCAAAGGGTCTGGATACTTATGTAAATAAGGTATTTCTGTTTTAAATTTTTAATACATTTGCAAAAAAAGCAGTTTTTGCTTCTTCATTATGGGGTATTGTGTGTAGATTGATGAAGAAAAATGTTTATTTAATTAATTAATTAATTAATTAATTGTAGAATTGTAGAATAATGTGGATAAAGGGAAGGGGTCTGAATACATTGTGTATATATATTATGAATAAATCCAGCACTACTATAGTGCTTTTTTTACTGTTAAAGGAAAGATTCACAAATTTTGAATGTTATATTGTTTTTGTGCATCTCTGATCGGTCATTTCATATTTTCATGTGTATCTGAGCTATTGCTGTTCAAGCAGGCAGAAATTCGGTCGGTATGATGTAGCTTTGAGATAGAGCCACTCTCACTACACTGGAAGTTAATAGGAATCCGACTTTTTGATCGTAAAAGTGACACTGGATTTTTCTTTAACTGGCAATGGGCAGCGTTGGACAAATGCCCGTCCTGTCTCTCTCAGCCCTGTGCCAGCCAGCTATTGCTGGACCCAGGACAGGGTTCCCTGCTGCCTTTCTGGGTGCCACTCTATGCAAGCAGACTAAACTAAGCCCCCTGGGAAATTAAGAAGTCCCTGTTCAGTTCAGTCTTCAGTCCCTCATCTAGGCATCCTGCCTGCCAAATGTAACCTTTAACCTTGGAGTGTTTTAAGCTGACGACGATGATCAGTGACACTGAGGTTGGCCGATCTTCCAATCGTCTTACTGTGTGGAAAGGCGACGGATATGTCTTGGTTCGCTGAAGATTCCCCCGCTCTCGCTTGGAGAGAGAGAGGTGACATTGGACAGGGACTCCCAGACAATTCCCCTCTGTCGTCAAGGCTTGATATTTATTTAAAGGGCAGTAGTATTTATGAGTGCATATGGAGGCATTAAAGGTTTTATGAGATGAAGGACTTGGTGTGGAATTGCCTGGAAGAAAGCCATTCATCTACAGGAGTAGTGCTCTCACCTTTGATTCTCTGTCTCTGATGGGAAGAGGCTGTACATGGCTGGAGAAGGATGTCTTAGTTATTCGGACAATATCAAAATGGATTAGTGTGTGTGTATGCATGCATTACTAGTTAGTTGAAAAGATGGCCCAGGTGCCCATCGGTGGTGTAAGACGATGCGTTACTGTTCCGTATGGGAACAGTAACGCATCTCCCATCAGAGAATTATGAACAAACTGAACTCACCATCAGCTAAAATGTGTTTTTAAGAACTTAACTTTGAATGAGACTTGGTCATTTGATTTAGTGGCTTCTAAAAAGTTATTTTTTCAGATGAAGTTGTGGTAAAGCAGAGGACACTGATTTCAAAGACAGTTAAAAAAAAAAAATCTGAAAAGAAAATGTCAGTGGTCAGCATTATCTCAGTGGTGCCTTGGCTGAGTGCTCTGGTAATGCAGTGCTGATTGAAATGTCATGTAAAGAATTAAGGCACTGTCTATGTCTGTAAGCCTGCTTTTACTGAAAATAGCTTGAAATGTTTTGCAGCTTTTATATCCCAGTCATGGAACAAAGTAAGATCTTGCATAAAAACAACCACATCACATCTAAAAAAGGTTACTTGTGTCTCCATCCATCTCTGGGCCCGGTTCTTTTGTGAGGAAAAATGATAAACATTTGGTAATTGAAGTTTTGTAGCTTAAGGGGGAATCGGCATGTTGATTAGTGCAGGATATTATCTCCTCAAATGAATGTAAATTACCCCGAGGTTCTAATTAGAATATTTAGATTGTCCTTGGACTAAGCTCCTGGAGTTTATAGTGCCTTGATTACCAATTACTGATGGAGTACTGCGTCTTTAACATTTCCTGTTTTTCCTCCTATACTTCCACTAATTTTACTGGGAACAAATAGATATATCCATTAAAGCAATGTTCCCCTCTCTGTGGTTTATGAGCTGGCTAATTAAACATTAGTCTAGATGCTGTGGTGCTTGTTGATCTGCTTTGGTAATCCTAATTGTGGATAGACGTTTGTTGTTGAATTAATTATTATTAGATGGGTAATACACTAACGTTATGCATTGTATGGAGGTACATAGATCTAGTTGATATTCTTTTTAATTTAACCTTTATTTAACTAGGCAAGTCAGTTAAGAACAAATTCTTATTTATAATGATGGCCTACCTACAGGGTCAGCCCCTAGTGAAAATGAAGGTTAAGTGCTTTGCTCACATAGTTAAAGGTTTTTCAACTTGTCGGCTCGGGTATTCAAACCAGCAACCTTTCGGTTACTGGCCCAACACTTTAACCGCTAGGCTACTTGCCGCCCTTGATGCAGTGCTTGTTGATCAGGTTAGTGTCCCTCTGCTTACAGTGCCTTAAGAAAGTATTCATACCCCTTGACTTATTCCACTTTATGTTGTGTTACAGCATGAATTCAAAATTGATTAAATTGATTGTTTTTCTCACCCATCTAGACACAATACCCCATAATGACAAAGGGAAAACATGTTTTTAGAAATTGTAGCAAATGTATTGAAAATGAAATACAGACATATCTAATTTACATAAGTATTCACATACATGTTGAGTCAATGCATGTTATAATCACCTTTGGCAGTAATTACAGCTGTGAGTCTTTCTGGGTAAGTCTCTAAGAGCTTTGCACATCTGGTTTGTACAATATTTGCACATTATTCCTTTTTAAATTCTTCAAGCTCTGTCAAGTTGGTTGTTGATCATTGCTAAACATCTATTTTCATGTCCTGCGATAGATTTTCAAGACACTTTAAGTCAAAACTGTAACTAGGCCACTCAGTAACATTCAATGTCGTCCTTGTAAGCAACTCCAATGTATATTTGGCCTTGTGTTTTACGTTATTGTCCTGCTGAACGGTGAATTTGTTTCCCAGTGTCTGTTAGAAAGCAGACTGAACCAGGTTTTTGTCTAGGATTTTGCTTGTGCTTAGCTCTATTCCACTTCTTTTTATAAATATATACAAACTCCACAGTCCATGCTGATGACAAGCATACCAATAACATGATGCAGCCACGACCATGCTTGAAAATATGAAGAGTGGTACTCAGTGATGAGTTGTGTTGTGTTGTGTTGGATTTGCCCCAAATATACAGTGCCTTCGGAAAGTATTCAGACCCCTTGACATTTTCCACATTCTGTTACGTTACAGCCTTATTCTAAAATTGATGAAATAAAATCAATCTACACACAATTCCCCAAAGTGACAAATTTATACAAATTTTAAAACAGAAATCTCTTAAATATATATAAGTATTCAGACCCTTTGCTATGAGACTCAAAATTGAGCTCAGGTACATCCTGTTTCCATTGATCATCCTTGAGATGTTTCTACAACTTGATTGGAGTCCACCTGTGGTAAATTCAATTGATTGGACATTGATTTGGAAAGACACACACCTGTCTGTATAATGTCCCACAGTTGACAGTGCATGTCAAAGCAAAAAAAAACCAGTCATGAGGTTGATGGAATTGTCCGTAGAGCTCCGAGACAGGTTTGTGTCAAGGTACAGATCTGAGGAAGGGAACCAAAACATTTCTGCAGCATTGATGGTCCCCAAGAACACAGTGGCCTCCAACATTCAAAAATGAAAGAAGTTTGAAACCACCAAGATTCTTCCTAGTGCTGGCCGCCCGGCCAAACAAGGTCCTTGGTCAGGGAAGTGACCATGAACCTTATGGTCACTCTGAGCTCCAGAATTCCTCTGTGGAGATGGGAGAACCATCTCTGCAGCACTCACCAATCAGGCCTTTATGGTAGAGTGTCCAGACGGAAGCCATTCCTCAGTAAAAGGCACATGACAGCCCGCTTGGAGTTTGCCAAAAGGCACCTGAAGACTCTAAGACAATGAGAAACAAGATTCTCTGGTCTGATGAAACCAAGATTGAACTCATTGGCCTAAATGCCAAGCATCAAGTCTGGAGGAACCCTGGCATCATCTCTACGGTGAAGCATGGTGGTGGCAGCATCTTGCTGTGGGGATGTTTTTCAACTGCAGGGATTGGGAGACTATTCAGGATCGAGGGAAAGATGAACGGAGCAAAGTATAGAGAGATCCTTGATGAAAACCTGCTCCAGAGCACTCAGGACCTCAGACTGGTGCCACGGTTCACCTTCCAATAGGACAACGACCCTAAGCACACAGCCAAGACAACGCAGGAGTGGCTTCGGGACAAGTCTCTGAATGTCCTTGAGTGGCCCAGCCAGAGCCCAGAATTGAACCTGTTTGAACATCTCTGGAGAGACCTGAATTTAGCTGTGCAGCAACACTCCCCATCCAACCTGACAGAGCTTGTGAGGATCTGCGGAGAAGAATGGGATAAACTCCCCGAATACAGGTGTGCCAAGCTTGTAGCATCATAACCAAGAGTACTCGAGGCTGTAACCGCTGCCAAAGGTTCTTCAAAAAAGTACTGAGTAAAGGGTCTGAATACTTACACTGGGGGCCAAAAGTTTGGAATATTAGTCATTCATTTGAGTAAATCTTTTTTTTCACTATTTGTAGCCAAATACACAATTCCTGACATTTAATACTAGTAACAATTCCCTGTCTTAGGTCAGTTAGGATCACCACTTAAGTTTAAGAATGTGAAATGTCAAAACAATAGTAGAGAGAATGATTTATTTCAGCTTTTATTTATTTCATTACATTCCCAGTGGGTCAGAAGTTTACATACACTCAATAAGTATGTGGTACCATTGCCTTTAAATTGTTTAACTCGGGTAGCCTTCCACAAGCTTCCCACATAAGTTGGGTGAATTTTGGCCCATTCCTCCTGACAGAACTGGTGTAACTGTGTCAGGTTTGTAGGCCTCCTTGCTCGCACACGCTTTTTCAGTTCTGCCCACAAATATTCTATATGATTGAGGTCAGGGCTTTGTGATGGCCACTCCAATACCTTGACTTTGTTGTCCTTAAGCCATTTTGCTACAACTTTGGAAGTATGCTTGGGGTCATTGTCCATTTGGAAGACCCATTTGCGATTAAGCTTTAACTTCCTGACTGATGTCATTAAAATTAGTTTTAATGACTTCAACCTAAGTGTATGTACAGTATATTACGAGAAGCAGTGTTGTAAAGTACTTATGTAAAAAACCTTAAGTCATTGTTTGTGATATCTGTACTTTACTTTACTATTTATATTTTTGACAACTTTTACTTTTTCTTCACTACATTCCTAAAGATAATAATGTACTTTTTACTCCATACATTTTCCCTTACACCCAAAAGTACTAGAAGAACAGGTCCATTTCACTCATCCCTGGTCATCCCCACTGCCTCTGATCTGGCGGACTCACTGAACACAAATGCTTCTTTTGGAAATTATGTCAGAGTGTTGGAGTGTGCCCGTGACTATGCATAAATATATATATATATATATATATATTCATAAAAAAAGTCATAATAATGTTGCTATCTGGTTTGCTTAATATAAGGAATTTGAAATGATTCGTACTTTAACTTTTGATACTTAAGTATATTGGAGTAATTACATTTACTTTTGATACTTAAGTATATTTAAAACAAAATACTTTTACTCAAGTTATATTTTTCTACTTTTGGGTTTGACAATTGGGTAATTTTTCCACCATGGATGACAAGATTTATTTATTTATTTATTTTTTTATTTTTTTTTTGCACTCCAGATATCCTGTATTTCTATACTTTTTCATACTGCCGCTCTATGTATCATGTACCGTGTATCTGTCTTTTGTGTACTTTCGTTGTGGCATTTTGCACCTGCCCTGTGTTTTTGTTGTAGCTGCTTGATAATGAAATTTCCCCCCCGGGGGATCAATAAAGTACCTATCTATCTATCTATCTATCTATCTATCTATCTATCTATCTATCTATCTATCTATCTATCTATCTATCTATCTATCTAAGCTGTGTGTTCTTCCAAATAGGTACGCTTTCCTGCTTGCTGGTTGCACAATGTAGCCCTCATCCTTTTGGCTCTCATACGCCTTTCCCTATTGGACCAAGTTAACTCGCTACATACCTCCTGACTTCAGATATGTGGATAAATCTATAAGCATCTTTGCTGTGACGTTTGTATATGTCTATAACAACTTCAACAGTAGGTTTCACGCCACATTAGCAACCTGAGGACCATTACAGCCTGTAGTATTTAGGAATTTCAGCATGACTAAGCTATGTTTACTTGTATGAATACAGAATTACCGGGGTGGGGCAGTGATCGGAACCATCTCACATATTCTCTTCTAACTCCGGGAGGGAAGATTCCCAGATGGAGAATGTCAGAAAACAAACACCCTGGAAAAGATGTAAACACAAGATTAAATATGGTGTTCTGTTTTCTCTTTGGCTTTGTGTCTCTCGACTGTGCTGACTTTGAGGCTGATGTGGTTATGGTGTGTGTGTGTGTGTGTGTGTGTGTGTGTGTGTGTGTGTGTGTGTGTGTGTGTGTGTGTGTGTGTGTGTGTGTGTGTGTGTGCTCTGATCTCAACATGGGACCATTAACAGAGCACTACAAGGCATTGTTCTTCCTCCCTGCTGGAGTCTTTTCTTCACAAAGCAGGCTTTTGACATTACTACACATACACACACACACACACACACATACATATGCAATAAACACAAAACCAACAGTCCTTGGGATCCTTAAGGCCTCGCTAAAGGTCTCATTTTAAGAGACATTCTGCACACACACATAGTTACACACAAACACATACACCTACAAACACATACACACACCCCCTCATACACGCCTACACATACTCCCACTCTCCCTTTCTTCATATTTTCTCAGAGCTGATGAGCATACTCATTTTGCTGTGTTGTGTATGCCTGAGATTGATAGGTTGGACCACATTATATTTTTGTCTGAATCAAAGGAAATGTAGATCTCGGTGTTTCTCCAGCAGATGCATTCATTAATCTAATTGCTGTGAAATTGTAGGAAATCTGCACTCCTATATCAGAGCTCATACTCCTACTCCTAACAGATTAGATGAGCTATGTGCTATTTTACAGATTACCTTCTGAATTATTGCACACATAGACAGCATACATATGAATGCTTTTCTCTGTCGCATTTCAAACTAATGTGCATCCGCCTGAAGTCATAAATGGACACAAACTGGATGGAATGAAAACACAATTCTATGAAACAACTGAACTTTTAAATATTGTGGCCCCCTTATTGCTATTTAATCACTAACTGTCATGCGTACCTGCACTAGAGAAAAAAACAACTAATTAATATAACAGCGAATTCAAGCCTGGAGTTGTATTACTGATTCATGTGCACAAACCTTCAGATTACTGGAAGGGCTTGTGGGCATGAATATTTGATGGGAAAACGATCTGCCTGTTCGCACCTAGTGACAGGTGTTTAGTTGCGTAAGACGAGTTAAGCAACAGACTGCCATTGAGAAACCTTAGAGGGGTCTGACGGCCTGGTGTCTATTTTCTTTGTCCCTCTCTGATGACACGCAGACGTATGGTAAGGAGACACCTGGGCTGGACAGCAGATCACATGTGTTCCTGAACGTTCCTTAGACAGGGACACTAGTTGCTGAATGAGTCATAGTGAGAGTCAACTTGTTCCCCATGTCCAGTAAACATTTTCCTTGAACGTGGTCACTGCTTTTCTCAGCATCTCTAAGAATATCACTGCTGATGTCAGTAAGTTACATACTGTAGGTTCTTGGACATGGGCCATCATATGTGCCTTTATAAAGTGCGCCATTATGTAATTATGTGGAAAATTACTCTCTTGGAGGTCAGTAAGGTGCATAGGTTCATGAAAATCGTTCATCGTATGTGCCTCTATAGAGTGTGCTATTAAGTGATTAAGTGGGAAATTATTTTCTTGGAGAAAGACAGTACAGTACAGTCTAAGTATTGCAAACATCAGTAAGGTATAGCTTAAGGAAATGATGCTTGGGTATTGTTTCTGTATGCTTGTGCCTACAAGTGCATGCCCCTAAAGAGTTCACTTAAGTTGTTCCAAACAAAGACTTATCATGAATTTTTAAGTAAAAAATGTATGCAACAATTGCAGATTTAAGTAATATATGTAATTATTTCCAAACTACAGTACAGTTATCATTTCCAAACTACAATTGTATGCAATGGATGTATCTTGTTTCCTACTCCCATGCCAAATGAAGTCCATCTAGAGATTGCTTAAATTGAGATTTTTATTTTTGTTTTTATGTTATTTTGATATACTAACTCTCTATTCCTTCACTCTACTCCCTGCTTTCCTCTCCTCTAACATCAAACCTCTGATCAAAACCCTGACCTCTACAGACTGGCAGTATGAGGGTAAGAGGGTAAACCTTTCCTTTTCCTCTCTCTCTCTCTCGTTCTCTCTCTCGCTCTCGGTCTCGCTCTCGGTCTCGCTCTCGCTCAGCATTAAGTGTATATTGACTCTCAACTAGGGTTGCAAAGCTACCAGTAATTTACCAAAGCTAATAAACAGGTAATCTATGGCAATCTATGGTAACATTGGTACTTTAATACTATACTGTTTTTTTTTAAAGTATATATTAAACAACAGTGGTAATCACTAAGTTGATGGTTTATGTTTAGGATAATGTCATTCTTTGTCATTGTATTTTTTTTACTCATCTTATTTGATCATTTTATATATTGTACTTGTGATAAGGCCACACAGAAGGCCAGAGACACCTGTGCTAATCTGAAGTATCCAAAAAGGCCACTAGATGTCATGTGGTTAATTATATAAAATCCTTGAAAGTTACCAAAATTCTAGTAGTTTACTGGTAAACTTTGAAAGTTTCCAGTAATATACCCTCCCCTTGCAACCCTTCTCAATACCTCTCTCCTGTCTTTCTCCATCATACAGTCATCACTGAAGCGCAATTCTCTCCATCTGTGCATCTCCTGTACTGGACACTGTGCTCGTGTTGTCCCCCACATGGTTGTCATGTATTGTCATCATGTATTGTAGTGAGTTGGTCATCACTGTGCTTTTGTGTCAGTGTCGTTCAACCCATCAATGTGCTTCAACAGTCAAAGAAATTATGCAACCATTCATAACCAGTAATGACAGTTTATGTCATGCTTTTGACATAAGGCTCTTGGTGATATTGATGTGTTTTATTGCCTTCTCTCTCCACCATACAGAATGTAAACTGTCTCGGTCAGGCCCCCCTGCTACCATAGTGACCATCGATGAAGAGAGCCCCAATGGTATGTACTGCCTTATTGTTTTCTCTGTACCTGCTGTTCAATATAGACCTTAACATACAGTATATTACAACACAGAGTTTAAGTACCGGTACTTAGATTTCTAAGTTAAGAATCGACAGGCATGCTACTGGGTACCCAATCAAACCTCTACCCAGGAGCCTTTGTGCTCCAGTTGAGACCAATCTAGCTTAAAGACTTCAGTTACCTGTAGCACGATACTTTCTATTTACCTAATTAGCTTGAGGAAAATCAACTTGTTGCAGGCACATGTTGTTGTGTACTGTGTGTGTGTGTGTGTGTGTGTGTGTGTGTGTGTGTGTGTGTGTGTGTGTGTGTGTGTGTGTGTGTGTTGGCCTCCCCAGACAGGGGACGTATGTGCTTGGTACAGATGGTGTTTGTCGTGGTGGTGCGGTGTGGGGCTCCATTAGTGAATAGACCGCTCCCAGCCGAGGACGGCACGGCACGGCTACGCATGGCTGTGTGCAACTGGTGACGGCTACAGCTCTGAATGTGTTCGAGGACTCAGGGATGTCGCTAAACAGATGTGCACAAGTTGTTGGGGTCAAGTGTGCCGGAATTCTTCCCCAGTTTCCTCATTATCATCTTCTTCCACCTTTTGCCTCTCTTCCTCTTCTTCCTCCTCTTCCTCCTCCTCCACTGCTTATATCGTTTTTGCTGGAGAGGTGAGATGTTGCACCATGCAGATTAATTGAATGTGTTGTTTTCAACTGCTAAAAGGAAGGTGGTTGAGAGTGAAGTAACTTCCAGCTGAGAAACAGGTGGACCTGCCTCAAAGTGGCTCCCTGCAGGATTAAGTTAACAACGTTTAATGAGCAGTTTTCAGTAAACACACTTTTCTGGGTCTGTTTATACAATCAGTTTATTATTTCACACACACTTCACTGGGCTGTCACATCCTACTGCAGTTGCCTCTCACAGGTGTTTGTGTGTGAGCACTCAAGCTTGTTTCCGTTTGACTGTGCATTTCAGTGTCTGCATTGCTGTTGTGTTGTTCTGTGAATGATTTGTCAAAATCTAGAGCTGTTTGTCAGTTTTGGGCGGGGCTTTTCAAAAGACAAAACGCTCATTAACCAGACCCTTATAATGGATGTCACACTGTCCTTCCCAGCTCTACCTCTCCATACATGGCCTTCCCAGCCTTATCTCTACATACATGACCTTCCCAGCTCTACCTCTACATACATGTCCTTCCCAGCTCTACCTCTACATACATGGCCTTCCCAGCCTTACCTCTACATACATGTCTTTCCCAGCCCTACTTCTACATACATGTCCTTCCCAGCCCTACCTCTACATACATGTTGGCATTCCTTTTTATATTAGTTGACGTCGGTCACCGGAAAAACAAACGGAACAATCACCAGTCCAACACCTTTTGCTTTGTCTGTAGGGTTCCAAGAAATGTCATTGTTTTAGAATAGCTTTTTTGCATCACTCGAAGGACGAATATGTCATAAGCCTTGTGATAGAAGAGTTGAATCATTTATATTTTCAAAAATAATTTCAATGGACATTCATTGAAGAACAGAGAAGCCTGCACACTGCTCTTGCTCGTATAACTTTGTTTGATTAACCCTTTACACTCATAGGAATTGGCCTATATGCATGTAGGGCCCAATATAAATGTTTCAAACAGAATAATTATGAGAACCATATGCACAACTATGGTAGAAATTGAAAGGAAACCGTTTGGAGATTATGGGGAAATTGTTAAACCAAAGGACACAACAGTTGATCAATTGAATAACATAATAATAATATTAATGAAAAATATGGGGTATGTGCAACATAAGAAGGGTTTGAGTTGATGTCTAACTGGTGATATGACTCAAGGAAAGAGTTTTCAACTATCAGGCTTTGCCGTTGAGGAACTGAAGCAAGCCCACTTGTAAACTGTCTTGGTCAGGCCCCCCTATTTGGAAGGTGAGGATGCAGGGCTTTTGTTTGGAACACAGCCCTGCATCCTCACCTTCACACAATTACTGTTGTTTTTTACACAATCCCAAAAAACGGTCTATTATAAATCCCAATCTGGGTTAGGAGGGCATCATTTGAAAGCTTATTCTATTGCCAACATGACTAGCGAAGTTATACAATACGATCTTACAGTGTAAGGCTTTCACAAGGCACTTCAGAGAAAATATTTTGTAAAGTACATGAGTTTTATCATTTTTGCGTGTGTGAGTGGTTTGCTAGCATTACATCGAAGCTGTATTTATTATAATCCTCAACGTCTCATCTTTCAAAACACATCGAGACCTCTTGTTTTACAGCATTCCCATCTATCAGACGAAAAAATAATAATTAGCATAAGTAGCCCAATTAGCGGGAGGGATGGGGACATCTTCTTGTTACAATTGGTGCTCACACCTAGAGTGTCTGTCAGTTGAATCCCATACAGCGCTGTAAAGCGGAGACCATGAGCTCTGACGCCATGTATAGCACGTTACTATGCAGCCACTGCTTTCCAATTTAGGCACTCATCAATGACCAAATCTGCAATTTTCAATACGGGTTGTGTATACAGGTTGTAAGTGCAAAGGGCCACAGCTTACTTTAAAAAAAAAAGCTCTGATGAAGGCCAAAAGGAATACACATAAGCTTTAATTAAAAAGTTATATGAGAAAGAGCAGTGTGCAGGTTTCTCTTTTCTTTGAAGTAATGCAACAGAATGGCCATTCATTGGTATTGTGTGCTGTGACATTCTGGTGGGCCAAGGAAGGAACAGAATACAGTATTGATTAATGTCATTTTCTTTACTGCTTAGTACTTAATGTGCTCAAAGAGAGGTCTGAATAGGCAAAGGAAGAAATGGACCCATATTGTTTTTGGAATTTCCATTGTCAATTGTTACATCATTGGTGTGTTGAATGGAATAATGCAACAGGAAGGATTGTATTGACCTTACTGAGAGAAGATGATCAGGATTGCATATTACAGAGTATGACTTAAATGGAATCAATATGATACCTGTATTCAAATCATCCTCCTCATTTATATTTTGAATACAATTCCAATATTGATTAATGAGGACTTTTTAGTCAGATGGTGATATACAGATAGAAGGGTGAAGAGATGGATAGGGAGATAGCTTGAGCAGTGTAAAAGATGGCTAGGAGAACAGAGTGATACATTGATGTATTGATGACTAAACAAAGCACTTGCTTATTATTGTTTGTGTTCAGGCTTAGCTTTTTTCCAGACATGGTTTTCTCATTACAGCTCACTATCTCTTTCTACTGGGGCCTCTGTTGAGTCTGAGAATACCAAGAGCTCACAGGGGGATATGACTGCTCATTCAGATGGAACATAGCATGTTTAATTTATCCCAAATGCTAGCTGTGCAGTCACTCTGACAGGTTCACTTCAGCATTTAAAGCCGATTTCTATCATAAAGACAAAGCTTGTTTTGTTTTGGCACATTTGCTGGTTCAATGAATGAAAAAGCAAATGTGTTTTTACCCGGGTTTCAACTGCAGTTAATCAGATTGAAGAGATTTATATGTAAGGAAATGGGCTGTCTGCAGGTGCAGAGAGAGACAGGAACTAAACTAGAAAGAGGGAGAGAGCATTACAGAAGTGAGTGGAGGTAGAGAGAGGACGTTGAAGAGCGAGAGAAAGGATGGAGAGAAGGAGAGAGAGAAAAGACAGACAATAAGAGAGAAAGTGTGTGAGAGAACGAGAGAATAATACAGGTTTTCTCAGAAGAGAGAAAGAAAAGTGAGTGAGAGGTAAAGAGATTATGTGAAAGAGGTGACATATAGAGATGAAGACATAGAAAAAGAGATTAAGAGAGAGAGAGAGAGAGAATGAGACAGAACTACATAGTATAGAAAGAGAGGGAAGTGAGAGGAAGGAAGATGTTGAGAAGCAGATGAGGGAGAGTGAGAATGAGAGAAAGAGGCAGAGAATTGCACAGAGCAGAGCTATAAAAAGAGAGTGGAAGTGAGAGAGGTGGGAGGAACAGAATGGAAAACTGACTCATTGACTGATCTGCTTCTACAACAGTAGAAGCAGATCAAGGTGCCTATAAACTAAAGGGCCGGTTCCTGGCGTTCATCTTTTCTCCACAAATGCATAACTTGTATCAATTGTGGCTTGGAGCGTGTGAAGGGCCGCCCACTCCTCTCGCGGACATATTGAGCGACAGCTCACAGGAAATAGAAAAAATTAATAAAGTAGTGTAGCTGAAGGGTTTTATTAGAAAGAAGCATTTTATATGTGCTGTGGTCAAGCATAAGCCATGGTGTGATCACTTGGAAGACTGATAAAGTCTTTGCAGTAAAGTAGGAGCATCCATATGAATGATATACACTGAGTGTACAAGAAATGATGAACACCTGCTCTTTCCATGACATAGACTGACCAGGTGAATCCAGGTGAAAGCTATGATCCCTTATTGATGTCACTTGTTAAATTCACTTCAATCAGTGTAGATGAAGGGGAGGAGACAGGTTTAACTCAGTATTAGGAAGGTGTACGTAATGTTTGGTATACTCAGTGTATTTAAGTCACATATATCACTTTCCTTCATAAATAAGATATCGTTACCCTGATTCAAAAAGGCACACATTAACATACATACTGTGCACGCAAGCAAGCACGAACACACACAATGAAATCTGAAGATGAAGAATGCTCCCTTTCCACAAAGCAATGGCATCAGGCTTCTACAGGGCATCCCCTGTCGTTAGACTTGGGATGCATCGCCAAAGAGCTACATTAATGCTGAACAGTTAACCTGAACTAGCTGATGCCAATCAACTAATGTACAGAATAAGAATGCACTAGATTCAGTTTGATAACGAGAGAGGCGAAATACAACACTAGACACAAACAGTTGGCTCAGGTCTGAGGCTGCATCAGAGGAATTGACATAGCAGAAAAAAAGCCAAGCAGCTGAAGTAGAGGGTTCCGGACAATAAATGTCCTTCAGTCTCTCAAAAGGCCTCCTCTTTTCTAAGAAAGCATTAAAAGACTGAAGGATGCCGTCTTCCATAGGAAAATGTCAGGTACAAAGACCTCAGAACTCTACTCCTCTCTCCAGCGCTATTTCAATCCTCTTTCTCTGTATCTCTCTCTCTCTCTCTCTCTCTCTCTCTCTCATTCTCTCTTTCCCCTCTAATTATCCACACACATGATGGTGAACTAAAACACTCTCATTTGTTTTATTTCATTCTCACATGTCACCTGTTTTCCCCCAAAATGTGTACAGCATTACACATTTTCAGGTTCTCAGTTTGATACGAAGCTATAATGACTGGGCCCTGTAATTATAGAATGGTTGCTATGCTAAAATGAGGGCTCTGTATATTTCTGGTTCAGTGCTATGTTGGTTGTAACTTATTCTGGCTGAGATGCCGGTTTGGTATTCTGGAGCCGTCTCTCTGTGATTCAAACGATGAGAGCCCTGGTGGCAACGCATGCATGAATGCCTGGCAGCAGAGTAAAGCGAGAGAGAGAGTGTGTGCGCATTTATGTTCCAGAATGAGTGTGCATGTGCCTGGGTTGGTTACAGTGTGTGGATGTCTTCTGCGATGTGCTTGGTTTACATTCAAGGGTTTCATTTGGATGTTGCAGATGTTCATTCCCAGTTAAACACTGGAAGTATAATAGTATAATAGTATAAGTATAATAATTTGGTGGGTCCTTATATTTGTCCTAGTGTGTATTAATGTGCATGTGTGAATTAGAATGTGTTTTTTTTGCATATCCCACTCTCCCTGAGAGGACAACCCTGGAGCAATAAGGGTTAAGTGTCATGCTCAAGGACACATCAACATATTTTTCACCTTGTCAGCTCAGGGATTTGAACTAGGGACCTTTCAGTTACTGGCCCAACACTCTGACCTCTAGGCTACCTGCCAGCATATGTGTGTGCTCATGTGTGTGCGTGTGTGTAAGCAATGTGTGCATATGTGTGTGTGCCCTGTTGAAATGATTGCAAGGCCAGCGATATGTAATTAGAGAGTGTGGCTGAAAGGACTGGATTAGTCTCCAACACCTGCTACTTCTCTGGATTAGAGAGAGAGAGGAAGAGAGAGGGATTGAGTGGGGTGTAGGGGAGATGAGAATGGTGCATGGAAAGGGGTAGGACGGAGGGCAGTGTGTTGAACGTGTGCATACTGTAGGTGCCTGCATGCTTGCCTCCGTGCATGTGAGGTGTTAGCATATACACATTTCATTTACCCAGACTTTCCATTTTACTGTCGTTTTTTTTCATGTATCTCGATGGCTTCGTGTTTGAATCTGCTTGCTAATTCAGTGGAACGTCAAATCTGTAGTGGAATGGTAGAACACTAGTTGATATTTCACCCAATTAGCCAGGGTTGCTAGGGTGTTTTTTTTGTGAAACATATATGTGTAAATAAAGGCTGTGATTACAGTATTATGTTGAGATAAACGGTCAATTTAATTAGCTGCGTTGATGTGCTAAATTGCTTTGACTGTTTGTTTACCCTCATTAAACTTAAGCTATAGAGATCAGTTTCTTTGAAGTATAGCTAGCATTCTGCATCCTCATTTACATACACAGATTATTTTGTGAGGATTTTTGACTTTTTCTATATAAAAACCTCCACCTTTGCTATGAAAATAAAATGAGACAATCTACTCAAAAACAGATTACTAAATCAAATATAATATAATATAATATAATATTCCCAATATTATATAAACCTCTAATACAGAACTCATGCAAACAACATAAATTCCCAACTGCCATGCAATTTGTTAAGCAGCAGGAAGAACAATGCCTCTTTAACTTCCTTCACTTTTCCTCAAGTCGATTCTGACATGAATTCTCAGCCCACACTGCATTATTCAATTGCTTCTCCCGAGTGTCTGAGCATTGTCACGTTAGATTATGGTTTTAGAATTTTCTGTGTATTTGTCATTTTGTGTTCCCTTCTCTCTTCAGAAAATCCTGGGGTACTTTTTCACAAGACCCAAAGAGGTGGGTCGCGAGTCATGAGTTAACATTCAAAATCATACACTATTTCTTCTTAATGTGGGTCGCATCCACTTGTTGCTTGGATAATTTGTTCTCAAGAAATGACTTTACTCAAAACAAGCAAGTATGGTGTAGAGCAGGGTTTCTTAAACTATTGTTAAGGACCCAAAGTGGGCCCTAAGTATGTTAGAGGTGGGTCGTGAGTTATGAGTTAACATTCAAAATCATACACTATTTCTTCTTAATTTGGGTCGTTCGAAGACAGTACATTTCTCATTTGGGTCTCAAGCTTAAATAGCTTAAGAACCTCTGGTGTAGAGAATCATTGTACCATCTAAACCACTCTGAGATATATGTTCCATAACCCCCCCAAAAAAGCTGTTTGAAGCTGGTGTACAAAACTGAAAGTAATAGACACAAAAGCGAAACTTCAGAACGGAAACCATAGAAGTAATGCACTTAGACTTGCTTTCAATGATAATGAAAGATCTATAACTTACATTTCTATGTGAATTTGGTCAGTCCGGTCGCCAAAAAAGTGACATATTGCAGCTTTAATCCTCTCATTAAACTGAGTAGTCATTAAAGGGATAGGTCATCCTCATTTCACAATTGGATCTCATTTCACTATTGGATCCTCATTTCACTATTGGATCTCAAAATCTGCATGTAGATACTTCCCTTGAAAAGGGGGTTGAACTTACTGAATTAGCCTCGGTTTCAATTGTCCTCATTTGGAAATGCAACTGAGAATGAGATTTGGGTCTTGGAGGCATGCCTTGATGTGGGTGTCTCTTGTGTAATAAATACATTTTATTTGGGGAACGCCATTCAAGATACTCAAGGACATCATACATTAAAAGTAGGCCTACATAAAATCAAGTGCAGTACATACAATCATAAAATCAAATGCAACAATTAAAATAATTTGTAATTTAAAATCATAGGACCAGACTAAACAGGACGGATAAAAACAGGAGGGTTGGGTTGGGAAGCGGATACAAACCCAGTTTAGGGTAAGGGTCTGGGTCACATAGGGATACATACAGAACTGGGAAGGCACAGTAGTGGGCGGTAGGACAGAGTCAATCATGGACGCTAGGCTATAAGATATAGGCATTGTTGAAGAGGTGTGTTTTGAGGAGGTTTTGAAGGAGATGACTGTGTCTGCATGTTGTATGTGTAGGGGGAGTGCATTCCAAAGCCTGGATGGCAAGCAGCTGAAGGCCCTGGCACCTATGGTGGAGAGGCGGAATGGGGGGGTGACAAGGAGACCAGCAGAGGAGGAGTGGAGGGAGCGGGAGGGGGCATAGGCTGGGAGAAGGTCAGAGAGGTAGGTGGGTGCCAGGTTGTGTAGGCCTTTGTAGGCGAGGAGGAGTGTCTTAAAGTTAATATGGGATAGCACAAGGAACCAGTGTAGATTGATGAGATGACTGGTGTGATGTGTTAGATTGATCAAGTGTGGGTGAGGATTCTGACAACTGAGTTCTGGACCAGTTGAAGTCTGTTGGTGAGTTTGGTGGGGGGATACCAGTAAGGACAGTGTTGCAGTAGTCCAGTCGGGAAGTGACAACGGCATGGATGAGGGTTTCGGTGCTGGAGTGTGACAGTGAGGTGGAAGAATGCTGTTTGGGTGATTGTTTTTATGTTAGGTTCGAATGAGAGGGTACTGTCCAGGATGACACCAAAGCTTTTGACATGAGGGGCCAGGAAACCAACTATGGTGATGCTTAGGTTGTGCTGTTTGGAGAGAGTGAATTTGGAACCGATGAGCATGACCTCTGTCTTGTTGCTGAAAAGTTTGAGGAGGATCATGCTCATCCCACTCGGGATGCCTTGGAGGCAGCTGATGAAGGAAGTGGGAGGGAGGGGAGTGGTGGGTTTAGTGAAGAGGTAGAGCTGGGTATCATCAGCACAGTGGAAGTGTACTTTGTGATGTCGCATGATCTTGCCCAGGGGTAGGAGATATATAATGAAGAGGAGTGGACCCAACAATGGCCCATGGGGGACAATGGCCCCTGGGGGACACCCAGTGACACACCCTGATCTGTGATTCTTCAGTTGCACAAACTGTTGGCGTTCAGTGAGGTTGCAGGAAAAACAGGAGAGTACAACACCGGTGACACCAACACCAGCCAGATGTTCCATGAGGAGGATAATTATGGATAGCAGCCCTTAGTCAGTTGCATGGAGGAGACCGTTAGTGCTGTGTTTGGAGTGGAAACCAGACTGGAATGATTCAGATAGAGTTGTAGTTGAGTGGCCACAACCCACTCCAGTATTTTAGAGAGGAAGGGAAGGTTGGAGATGGGACAGAAGTTGTTCAGGTCATCACGGTCAGCATTCAGTTTTTGGAGGATGGGAGTAACAGCAGCAATTTTAAGATTGGAGGGTACTATGCCAGTGGTGAGGGAGGAGTTGATTATGCCAGTGAGCAGAGGAGAGATGGAAGGCAGGCACGCTTTGACAAGGCTTGTGAGCACTGGGTCAAGTTGGCAGGTGGATGATTTGGATCTGTGGATAAGCTCAGTGATGGAGTTCTCAGCAGCCAGGGTGAAGTCAGAGAGGCAGGTGGTGTGGGCTGGGCCTTCCGTGTGTTCGCACGTGGAAAGCTTTTGTACATTCACTCTGCCCAAACAGTACACAGTTACAATCACTTACCCTTATAGATAACTTGAAACAGTCTAACCAGGTCTTGTGTCTGGAAGTAGCCTAGACTAGCTCGCAAGCTAGCCAACTTCTTTGCCAATTAGCTTCAACTGTTACGTACCCTTCATTCTGTGACATACAATTGTTTACTAATAATCTCTCAAATTTGGATGAGACTGACTTTTATGACCAAAATTATCCTATTTACACTTCCTTGTCAATTTCGACACTAGAATAAATGTTTCTGACTCATTGTATGCCACATAGGCCATTTTCAAACAGATACGTTAATTTTTGATTCAGTCTCTCTTTAAGTTGTTTCTCAGCATTTGTTAAAATAGAGGAGCAGTTGAGACAGTCAGAGGTTCAGATGCAAAAATAAGTGGTATTTATTTTACAGTGCAGGTAATAAGACTGGATCCAGACAGGGTTTAACAAAAATACATAACTCGTACTTTTTCAAAATTGTAATATATAACCTCAACTCGAGGACAAAGGCGAAGTGGCTCATACACAGGGCAAAATGCTGATTAACTCAAGCATCTGAGTAAATGGCAGAGCTAAAGGGACAGAAAGACAACCTACCCAGACAAATTAAATGCACCTTATTCAGAACAAGGAGCCTGAACAGAACTTGCCTGAACCTGGCTTGAACCATTAGGACTTCTTTAAAAAGCTAAATTCTCAACGACAGTGAGACAAAGACATAATATGCATACATCTTGGCACGGATTCACCTAGGAAATCAGTTCAGCAGTGGTGAGTACACATTGGCGATCATCAAACAAAATAATACACAGCTAAACATGTGAAGAGTTTATTTCCAAAACGCTACGGTATATGCAACAATTTTTCACATTTGTGTTTTTTCATCAGAAATTATTGCTTATGGGAACCTTCATGTCTGTGTGATATACTACTTTCCTCAGATTTTTGTGTGTATGACATTATAAAACATTTGAACAAAAAGCTATATATCCATTGTTTAACTGGAATGGAATGTACGTAATCCGTATATTTGACTGTGATACAGTGCCTTCGGAAAGTATTTATACCTCTTGACTTTTTCCACACATTGTTAGGTTACAGCCTTATTCTAACATTGATTTTAATAAATGCCCTCGTCTATCTACACACTATACCCCATAATGACAAAGCAAAGACAAGATTTTAGAACATTTTGCTAGTCTTCTTGGGTATGACACTACAAGCTTGGCACACCTGTATTTGGGGAGTTTCTCCCATTCTTCTCTGCAGATGTTCTCAAGCTCTAACAGGTTGGAATGGGAGTGTTGCTGTGCAGCTTTTTTCAGGTCTCTCCAGAGATGTTCAATCGGGTTCAAGTCCAGGCTCTGGCTGGGCCACTCAAGGACATTAAGAGGCTTGTCCATAGGTCACTCCTGTGTTGTCTTGGCTGTGTGCTTAGGGTCGTTGTCTTGTTGGAAGGTGCTGCCACCATCATGCTTCACTTTTGGAAAACTCTAAGCGGGCTGTCATGTGCCTTTTACTGAGGAGTGGCTTCGGTCTGGCCTGATTGGTGGAGGCCTGATTGGTGGAGTGCTGCAGAGATGGTTGTCCTTCTGGAATGTACTATCATCTCCACAGAGTGACCATCGGGTTCTTGATCACCTCCCTGACCAAGGCCCTTCTCCCCTTATTGCTCAGTTTGTCCAGGCGACCAGCTCTAGGAAGACTCTTGGTGGTTCCAAACTTCTTCCATTTAACCTCTATGGGATCGGTGTCCCATATACAGGATGGTTGCTGCTCAAAATGCGATATGTGACTAGAATGGTCTTGTAAATAACAGCCAACTTTCAGGGAAATTATTGTTAATCTAACTGCAGTGTACAATTTACAGTAGCTATTACAGCAAAAAAAAAACATGCTATTGTTTGAGGATAGTGCACAACAACAAAACACATTTGTCACGGTAACTGGTTTGGTACATTCACCTCGGAAGGAAAAATAATGTACTTACATTCAGTAATCTTGCTCTAATTTGTCATCCTTAGGGTCCCAGAGATAAAATGTAGTGTGGTTTTGTTTGAAAAATCAATTTGTATATTCAAATGTAGGAACTGGGTTCTACAGTTTGACCTCTGGCTCCATACCCACCCCACCCAGCCATCTAAATGTGTGAAGGTTAGTGTCTTTTCTGTAGGGTAGCTAATGTTCCATCATATATGACATTCCTGGGAGTGTGCAAACTTAAATGTTTTTTTACCGTAGCATTTTTGTATGTTCTCTATAGTTATGTACTTGAAAACCAATTCGGCACATTTGGGAATACTCCTGTCAGACTAATATTGTGTAGTGATGTAATTCTTCACTGGATCAGTCTGAAACTTTGCACACACACTGCTGCTATTTGGTGGACAACATCTAAATTACATTTGGAAAAACATTAGAAAGGTAAATGCATGTTTTTTTCCACAAACTTCAAAGTGTTTCCTTTCAAATTATATCAAGAATATGCATATCCTTGCTTCAGGTCCTGAGCTAGAGGAAGTTATATTTGGGTATGTCATTTTAGGCGAAAACTGAAAAAAAGGATCCGATCTTAACTGACTTGCCTAGTTAAATAAAGGTTAAATTAAAAAAATATACACTACCGTTCAAAAGTTTGTGGTCACTTAGAAATGTCATTGTTTTTGAAAGAAAGCAAATTTGTTGTCCATTAAAATAACAGTAAATGTATCAGAAATACAGTGTAGACATTGTTAATGTTGTAAATGACTATTGTAGCTGGAAACAGCAGATTTTTTATTGAATATCTACATAGGCGTACAGAGGCCCATTATCAGCAACCATCACTCCTGTGTTCCAATGGCACGTTGTGTTAGCTAATCCAAGTTAATCATTTTAAATGGCTAATTGATCATTAGAAAACCCTTTTGCAATGATGTTACCACAGATGAAAGTGTTGTGCTGATTAAAGAAGCAATAAAACTGGCCTTCTTTATACTAGTTGAGTATCTGGAGAATCAGCATTTGTGGGTTCGATTACAGGCTCAAAATGGCCAGAAACAAAGAACTTTCTTCTGAAACTCGTCAGTCTATTCTTGTTCTGAGAAATGAAGGCTATCTTGATATCCCACACCTGTCAGGTGGAAGGATTATCTTGGCAAAAAAGAAATGTTCACTAACAGGGATGAAAACAAATGAGTGCACAACATTTGTATGGAACATTTCTGGGATCTTTTCTTTCAGCTCATGAAACATGGGACTAACGTTTTACATGTTGAGTTTAGATTTTTGTTGAGTACATACATAGTCAGATTAGAAATAAATGTTTGATGAGGAGAGAAATGTTCTGATACACATCGTCACGGCAAGGAAGTGGCGAAGCTCATGGGATTATACTGAAGAATAACAGTATTTTGTATTTTTTAATTTCACCTTTATTTAACTAGGCAAGTCATTTAAGAACAAATTCCTGTTTACAATGACGGCCTACCCTGGCCAAACCTGGGCCAATAGTGCACCGCCCTATGGGACTCCCAATCATGGCCGGATGTGATACAGCCTGGATTCAAACCAGGTACTATAGTGACACCTCTTGCACTGAGATGCAGTGCCTTAGACCCTTGCACCACTCGGGAGACCCTTTTATCTTGCCATGGATTTATAACATTTCTGAAAACTATATTGCCTTAAAAAATAATATATATATATATATAGTACAATTTGATGCTGTTTCATGGTAACTAAGACAATTGTTTTTTCCCCCTCATACTCAGCTAGGAGGACCACAAAAAGCATTGTCTCCGTGTAGAATTGCGTAATGTGAAGGAAGCAAGAAAGGAAGCATTTGTGCAGATGAAAATACTATAGTGGGTATGAGAAGTATAACTTATATGTCCTGGGTTCAGATAGTGTTAATAAGCCCAAATAAGAGTGGCAAGGTCTGCTGCAGAGGCATTGGTAAGAAGCTCATTGACATCCATGGAGCAGCTGTGGCAAGGCTGAAGTGGAGATTAGGCCAACTTCAGCAGCCTTGATCTCTTCGGTGGAGGCTTAGGTCTGGAAAATAATCACAAAATCCTCCCAGTTACTCACAACCAAACGGAGTGAAGAGAGCGGAGAAAGAGAGAGACAGAGAGAGAGAGTGGGTGAAAGAGGGAGAAAGAAGGAGAGAATGATAACGAGAGAGAGTGTGAGAGAGTAAGAGATTTGGGGGAATAGAGAACAGAGAGAGACCTTGTCTTTTTATCTGCTTTCTCTTTAAGATTGTATGTGTCTGCAGCAATGTTTAATAGGCTTGCATTGTTGAGAACATGTCTTAAGTCTCATTGTCACACGCTGTCTGGACTGAGAGTGTGACTGAGCTTTACGTACAATACAAAGCTAATTAGAAGGCTATCACTCTCCGAGCAGATTTAACCTGCGGGATGCTCACTGGTTCCGTGTATAGAGACCAGTGGAGGCTGCTGAGGGGAGGATGGTTCATAATAATGTCTGTAACGGAGCGAATGGCATGGTATTTGATACCGTTCCACCTATTCTGCTCCAGCCATTACCACGAGCCAGTTCTCCCCAAATAAGGTGCCACCAGCCTCCTGTGATAGAGACCTTGTACAATAACACTTTCCTAGATGTGAAAATATTTAATGGAACAATGAAAGTCAGTAAACCAAAGTCTCTCATTAGATGCTAGGGGTGAAAGGGGATGTGATGTAGAGGGAGATACCCTATAGAATAAAAGCATTCAGAAAACTTAACGAGTGATATAGCTGGTGTTGGTTGGCCTCATTCTTCAATGAAGTTGTTTAGATTTGAACTCACCCTTGCATCTTGCACCCCTGTGCCTTGAATGACAACATGAACAAGACTAGAATAGTGTGTCAGTGTCATCTAAGGGACATGGGAGGGTTAGTGGCACCGGAGCACTCACATCTATAGCCATGAGATGCTTTGAAAGGCTGGTCATGGCTCACATCGACACCATCATCCCAGACACCTTGGACCCACTCCAATTCCATACCGCCCCAACAGATCCAGAGATTACGCAATCTTTATTGCACTCCACGCTGCCCTCATCCACCTGGACAAAAGGAATACCCATGTAAGAATGTTATTCATTGACTACAGTGCAGCGTTCAACACCATAGTCCCCTCCTAACTCATCACCAAGCTCAGGACCCTGGCACTGAACACCTCTCTCTGCAACTGGATCCTGGACTTTCTGACAGGCCGCCCACAGGTGGTGAGGCCCCTCAGGGGTGTGTGCTTAGTCCCTTCCCATGACTGCGTGGTTGTTCACGACTCCAACACCATCATCAAGTTTCTGAAGACATGACGGTGGTAGGACTGATCACTGACAGTGATGAGACAGCCTTCAGGGAGGAGGTTAGAGACCTGGCAGTGTGGTGCCAGGACAACAAACTCTCAATGTCAGCAAGACAATGGAGCTGATCATGGACATCAGGAAACGCTGAGGGCTGAGTGTTCCCCCATTCACATCGACGGGGCTGTATTGGAGCAGTTTGAGTGCTTCAAGTTCCTCTGTGTCCACGTCACTAAGGAATGAATATGGCCCACACACACCCACACAGTTGTGAAGAGGGCACAACAACGTCTCTTCCCCCTAAGGAGGCTGAAAAGATTTGGCATGGGCCCTCAGATCCTCAAGAAGTTTTACAGCTGCACCTTTGAGAGCATCTTCACTTGCTGCATCACCGCTTGGTACGGCAACTGCAAGGCACCTGACCGCAAGGCGCTACAGAGGGTGGTGAGTAGACTCCCTGCCACCCAGGACCTCTATACCAGGAAGTGTCAGAGGAAGGCCCTAAAGATTGTCAAAGATTCCTTTAACAGCTTCTACCCCCAAGCCATGAGACTGCTAAACAAATAGCTAATCAAATGGTTACCCAGACTACCTGCATTGACCCTTGTTTGCGCTAACTCTCTTGCACTGACTCTATACAGTACACACACACTGGACCCTACCCACACACTCACACATACTTACACTGACACCCCAACACACACACACACACACATATACACACATCAACTCGCAACTGGTACTGCCTGTATATAGGCAAGTTATTTTTACTTGTTATTGTTATTTGTTATTCACTGTGTATTTGTTCCTTGTGTTGTTGTTTCTATTTATAATGTATATCTTTATCTTTCTCTCTGCATTGTTGGCAAAGGAAAAACAACGCATTTCACTGTTAATCTACACCTGTTGTTTACTAATAAGCACGTGACAAATAATATTTGATTTGATTTGATTTAAGTATTTGAGTTTTTGTGTTTACTGAGTTTGGCAAAAAAAAATAGCAATGTTCTTGTATGATCTGTTGGTCACTTCAGCTGATTTGCGTTCCATTTCATTTGGAGGTTTTCTTTTGTTTCATACTCTATACACAGTACTAAGCAGCTGTTCCCCCATCCTTACTTTTCATTTGCCTCTGTAGTTATAGTTCACCTTGGTAGTATAAACAGACAAATGTTTTCTATGGATCAAATGACTTCAGCTGTAATAAGAGTATTTATTAAGCATTTTGGAATGCTAAGATGACATTGGTGCTGACATCCCATGCAGCAGACACTGCAAAGTGGGACACTTTGGTTTCATGGATGGTCAGTTCTTGTATCCATAGCTTTGTTTATGAATTTGAGAGTGGTAACATTTCTCCAGCCCGATCCTTCAGCTCTTTATCAAAACAGTGGCGGGGTGGGTGCTTTGTTTTGGTTCAAACTGCATAATTCCCCTTTAACTAACACGTACAGTATAGCAGCAATATTGGTTTCAGTTACACAAAGGACTGCCTGTGAATTGTAGCATGTTACCATGTTATCTTAAAAGGGGTTTGACTACATTTTTGTTTGTTTTGTTATTTTATGTTGGGGGAGGGATGGTTACAGGCACATTATCCATTTCAAATGGTATGTTTATAAAACGTACTCATAGGCTGCCAGTCGAAAGAAGAACAAATAACGAAGAAATAAAGTACATACAAAGTTAAAATGATTAACATAGCACCCCCAACCTCACCCACACATGTTTTTGATGTAACTTATGAACCACTTAATGCCAACCTCTATTATATGTGAACTGTATGAGTGTGTTTGTGTGCAGCTTTGCTCACTCTCCCCATTCACACTTGGTTGATGGGTGCTAAAGGGTTCAGGGTGTGAAACTCCAGGGGTCAAGCGGTGGGAGCCGAACTCCAGCCACTGACACATCCTATCGAACACAGGGTTTGATCCACCGTGTCCTTCTTACACAACCTCTTATAGAAGACTACTGGTCTTGAAAAGTCATAGTATTGGATTGAGTACATTAATTAGTTTTTTGGGGCTTATTTGCGTGGAAAATATAATGTTTCTTGTATTCTTTCAAAGATCAAACACAATTAAACCTGCTCTCGGTTCAGCTACAGAATAAATTAAGTGCTTATTGCTTTGTTTTTCGCTAATCTTTTGATTTTCTCCCCGCTAATTTCAAAGCCTTTGGTAAACCTCAGCACATGTACTGTAATTATCCTCTGATTGATTATAGTGGTCTAAGGTCTAAGATATTGTGAGTCTAGAAACCCTTTTATGTGTCATCAAGGCTTACATCTTATGAAAGGTATTATCTTTAATATATCTTCAATATCTACTGAACTGACACAAAGTCACTGTCCTTGGCGCCTGGGCTCTCAATTAGAGAAAAGGGTCTATATTAACTAAAGAATCACATACCTATTGTTTGAAACATATCCTCATATGGGCAGCAGATACCCTAGATGGGCGGCAGGTAGCCTAGCGGTTAAGGGCGTTGGGCCAGTTATTGAAAGATTGCAGGTTCGAATCACTGAGCTGACTAGGTGAAAATAATCTGTTAATGAACCCTTGAGCAAGGCACTTAACCCTAATTGCTCCAGGGTTGTTGCCATACCTGGCTGTGACCTAACTCTCTGAGGGTGTCTCAGAGGGAGTGGGCTATACACATTTCCTAACAGGACAAATGTTATTACTATTATATCCATAAAAGGTATAATTCCACTGACAAACCTTCCCATAGCTTCTGAAATAGAAATCTATTTGATTTGCAGTGTCAGCCCTGTCTGGCAGCATGATTCTGCAGAGTGTTTTTTGATATTTAGAATAAAAGTCCCCGCTCCTCCGCACACTCTGCTGGCTTCCAGTCGAAGCTCGCATCCACTACAAGACCATGGCGCTAGCCTACGGAGCAGCAAGAGGAACTGCCCCTCCCTATCTTCAGGCTATGCTCAAACCCTACACCCCAACCCAAGAACTCTGTTTTGCCACCTCCGTATGGGAGTGGGCCCAGTACAAGCTCTTCTCTGTCCTGGCACCGCAATGAACCAACACTTGCACTTGACCCCTCCCCCCCTTTCTAGCGCTGACTTTGCTGATAACTACTTTATTGAGGAAAAGTGTACTTACTATGCCTATAATACAGTGGGGAGAACAAGTATTTGATACAATGCCGATTTTGCAGGTTTTCCTACTTATAAAGCATGTAGAGGTCTGTAATTTTTATCATAGGTACACTTCAACTGTGAGAGACGGAAACAAAAATCCAGAAAATTACATTGTATGATTAATTTGCATTTTATTGCATGACATAAGTATTTGATCACCTACCAACCAGTAAGAATTCCGGCTCTCACAGACCTGTTAGTTTTTCTTTAAGAAGCCCTCCTGTTCTCCACTCATTACCTGTATTAACTGCACCTGTTTGAACTCGTTACCTGTATAAAAGACACCTGTCCACACACTCAATCAAACAGACTCCAACCTCTCCACAATGGCCAAGACCAGAGAGCTGTGTAAGGACATCAGGGATAAAATTGTAGACCTGCACAAGGCTGGGATGGGCTACAGGACAATAGGCAAGCAGCTTGGTGAGAAGGCAACAACTGTTGGCGCAATTATTAGAAAATGGAAGAAGTTCAAGATGACGGTCAATCTCCCTCCGTCTGGGGCACCATGCAAGATCTCACCTCGTGTTGCATCAATGATCATGAGGAAGGTGAGGGATCAGCCCAGAACTACACGGCAGGACCTGGTCAATGACCTGAAGAGAGCTGGGACCACAGTCTCAAAGAAAACCATTAGTAACACACTACGCCGTCATGGATTAAAATCCTGCAGCGCACGCAAGGTCCCCTGCTCAAGCCAGCGCATGTCCAGGCCTGTCTGAAGTTTGCCAATGACCATCTGGATGATCCAGAGGAGGAATGGGAGAAGGTCATGTGGTCTGATGAGACAAAAATAGAGCTTTTTGGTCTAAACTCCACTCGCCGTGTTTGGAGGAAGAAGAAGGATGAGTACAACCCCAAGAACACCATCCCAACCGTGAAACATGGAGGTGGAAAAATCATTCTTTGGGGATGCTTTTCTGCAAAGGGGACAGGACGACTGCACCGTATTGAGGGGAGGATGGATGGGGCCATGTATTGTGAGATCTTGGCCAACAACCTCCTTCCCTCAGTAAGAGCATTGAAGATGGTGACAGAACGACAGATATATGGGACCCAAAAGCGGACACGGAGGCAGAGATATGATTGACTGTTTAATAGGAGATATGGGGCAAGACAGGCTCGTAGTCAATGACAGGCAGTGTTCGTAACAGGGAATCAGAATGGCAGTCGTCCAATAAGGGGAGTCAGGCTCGTAGTCGTAGTTCAGGCAGAGTTCGGTACCGGGAATCAGAAGGATGGCAGTACAGAGGAGTAGACAGTCTCGTAATCCGTAATGCAGGCAGAGTTCGTTTGGCAGCAGATCAGATGGTCGAAGGCACATGAGGGGGCTAGACAGGAACGTAATCCAACAGGCAGGTAGAGGTCCAAATACCGGGAAACAGACTGGCAGAGTTAGTAATACGAGATAGAGTGCTGGAAACGACTGACTAGGCAAGACGATCTGGCAAAACCCTAACAGAACCCAAGGGACTAAATACCCAAACTGATTGACGAAGGAGATAGGGTGCACCTGGTGTGGGGAGGGGACAAACACAGACAGGTGAAACAAATCAGGACATGACAGTACCCCTCCTCCTACGGGCGCCACCTGGCGACCGACCCGGGTGCATACCTGGCTGACCGGGATGCCGTCGATGAAAGTCGGCGATGAGCTCTGGGTCGAGGATGTCCCTGGTAGAGACCCAAGACCGCTCCTCTGGCCCGTAGCCCTCCCAGTCAACCAGGTACTGGAAACCCCGGCCCCGGGGACGGACTCTCAGGAGGCGACGCACCGTCCAGGCAGGTTGATTGTCAATAACCCGAGGAGGAGGAGCAGGCCTAGGAACAGGAGACAAAGGACAATGAGAGACAGGTTTTACACGGGACACATGAAAGGTGGGATTAATGCGGAGGGACCGGGGCAACATGAGGCGTATGGCTGAACGGTTGATAATCCGGGAGATCTGATAGGGACCGATGTAACGGGATGAGAGCTTGCGACTCTCCACCCGAAGGGGCAGATCTCGGGTGGACAGCCACACCCTCTGGCCCACACGATAGTGGGGAGCCGGGGTCCTGCGACGGTCAGCCTGCCGCCGATACCTGGCATTGGTGCGTAGTAGAACCGCCCGGGCCTTTCTCCATGTCCGACGGCAGCGCCTTACAAACAACTGGGCCGACGGAACGCCAACCTCCTCCTCCTGCTCCGGAAACAGCGGAGGCTGGTAGCCCAAGGAGCATTCGAAGGGGGAAAGCCCAGTAGCGGAGGAAGGCAGGGTGTTGCGGGAATATTCCACCCAAACGAGTTGCCGGCTCCAGGTGGTGGGATTGTCCGAAACCAGGCAACGTAGAACAGTCTCGAGATCTTGATTGGCCCGCTCAGATTGGCCGTTAGACTCTGGGTGGAAACCTGAGGACAGGCTGATAGAAGAACCATTAAGGGTACAGAAAGCCCTCCAGAACTGGGAAGTGAACTGAGGACCCCGGTCGGAGACGATGTCAATGGGTAATCCGTGGATTCTAAAAACGTGCTGCACCATCAGTTGGGCCGTTTCCTTGGCCGATGGCAGCTTAGGCAGGGCGATGAAGTGTGCCGCCTTCGAGAACCGGTCCACAATGGTGAGGATAGCGGTATTGCCGTCGGATTGCGGCAGGCCTGTGACAAAATCCATGGAGATGTGCGACCATGGACGATGAGGGACCGGAAGAGGCTGTAGGAGACTAGCCGGGAACTGGAGGGGCGTCTTGTTTTGGTTACACACTGTGCAGGCAGAGACAAAAGAGGGGACATCCACTCCCATGGTGGGCCACCAAAACCTTCGACGTATAAATGCCAGGGTCCGGCGAGAACCGGGGTGGCAGGTCAGTTTAGATGAATGACCCCATTCCAGGACTCGGGATCGGACAGGGTCAGGCACGAACAGGCAGCCTGGCGGACCCCCTCCGGGGTCAGGGCTCAACTGTTGTGCGTTACGCACATCCTCTTCAATACCCCAGACCAAGGATGTAGCCAAACAAGAAACTGGGAGAATGTGCTCATTACCTTGGGCAGCAGCAGGACTGAACACACGGGAGAGGGCGTCCGGTTTAGTGTTCTTAGAGCCGGGTCGATAAGACAGGGTAAAATTAAAGCGAGTAAAAAACAGGGCCCACCTGGCTTGTCGGGCATTGAGCCTCCTGGCTGAGCGTAGATACTCCAGGTTCTTGTGGTCTGTCCACACAAGAAATGGTTGTTCCGCTCCCTCCAGCCAATGTCTCCACTCCTCCAATGCAGTCTTGACCGCCAGCAATTCCCTGTTGCCGACGTCATAGTTAACCTCAGCAGGTGTCAAACGACGGGAGAGGAATGCACAGGGGTGCAACTTCTGGTCGCTGTCCGACCTTTGTGACAACACGGCCACCACGCCGATGTTGGAGGCGTCCACCTCCACCACAAACTGCCGGGCCGGATCTGGGTGAATCAGAATGGGGGCTGAAGTGAAGCGCTGTTTGAGGGCAGCGAAGGCCTGGGCTGCTTGGGAGGACCATACAAAGTTCACTTTAGTCGAGGTTAAAGCCGTGAGTGGGGCTGCCAAAATACTGTAATTACGGATGAATCGCCGATAAAAATTGGCAAACCCCAGGAAACGTTGCAGATCCAGGCGTGAAGAGGGCTGTGGCCAATCAGTGACGGCTTGGACCTTGCCTGGATCCATTCGGATGCTACCTGCAGCCACTATGTAACCCAAGAAAGGAATGACAGAGCGATGGAACTCACACTTTTCTGCTTTTACAAACAGTTGGTTCTCTAATAATCGCTGGAGGACCTGTCGTACGTGTGCCGTGTGTTCCTGGGCTGAGTGGGAAAAAATCAAGATATCGTCCAGATACACAAAAACAAAACGATTAATCATGTCCCGGAGTACGTCATTTACCAGAGCCTGGAAGACAGCGGGAGCGTTCGTCAATCCAAATGGCATCACCAGGTATTCATAGTGTCCACTAGCAGTGTTAAACGCAGTCTTCCATTCATCCCCTTCTCGTATCCGTACCAGGTGATAAGCATTTCGGAGATCCAGTTTCGAGAAGATCGTGGCTCCTTGGAGCAACTCAAAGGCAGAGGCAAGCAGGGGAAGTGGATAACGGTTTTTCACCGTTATGTCATTCAGGCCCCGGTAATCAATGCATGGGCGTAGAGTTTTATCCTTCTTGGCCACGAAGAAAAACCCAGCCCCAGCAGAAGAGGATGATGGCCGAATAATCCCAGCCCTGAGGGAGGTCTCCACATAATCCGCCATGGCCTTAGTTTCCGGACCGGACAGGGAGTACAGACGTCCACGGGGGGGTGATGTACCTGGATGGAGGTCTATGGCACAGTCGTATGGCCGATGAGGTGGTAAAGAGGTAGCCCGAGACTTATTGAACACCTCTCTTAGATCCCAGTATTCGGGAGGAACAGATGACACATCGATGTTCTCTGTGGAAAGAGGAACCTGTCTGTTAAGAACATGTGGTGCAGCCCTCAGGCAATGAGCAAGGCAAAAAGGGCTCCAGTTAATAACAGAACCAGTAATCCAGTCGATGTGAGGGTTGTGTTTGACAAGCCAAGAATGGCCTAACACAATCGGAGTGTTAGGAGAATGTAAGGGCAGGAACTGGATCTCCTCCCTGTGGTTACCAGACAGGATCAGAGTGATGGGCACCAATATCTGAGACATCCGTCCAATAGAACGACCGTCCAGGGCCGTGGCCTCGATGGGTGTGCTTAGAGGACGTGAGGGAATGCCTAACTTAACCAGAAGTGAATTATCAATAAAGCAATCGTCCGCCCCTGAATCCATAAGGACATTTACTTTCAGGGTTTGGGAACCCCAAATAATAGTGGCCGGAAAAGGAAAACGAACCGGGGATACCCACGGGGTTTTAGTTTGACTCACCCGTATTCCTATTTGCATGGGTTCAGACATAAGGACCTCGGACGCCCTCGGTGGTTCTCGGAAGAATTCGGGTGGTCCCGTCAGTCCCAGTGACGTTCTACTACCCGATCCACCGAAATGCGGAAGTGCCTGAGCAGGACGACGATTCTCTCTCTCCTGATTTCGTTCCTGAAGTCTACTGCCTATACGCATGGCAATGGAGATGAGACTATCTAAACTGGGAGGCACCTCTCGAGCGGCGAGCTCGTCTTTAATGGAATCACATAATCCATTGTAAAATGCATCGAGCAGAGCCTCGGAATTCCATGAGCACTCCGTTGCCAGGGTACGGAATTTAATGGAGTAATCCGACACGCTGCTAGTCCCCTGTCTTAGCTGTAGCAGCTGGCGTGCCGCTTCTCTTCCGGATAATGGAGCATCAAAAACTTTTTTTACCTCCGTAATGAACGCTGCTAGACTGAAACAAACGGGAAGCTGCTGGTCCCATATCGGCGTAGCCCATGCCAGGGCTCGCCCCGTCATCATGGTTATCATATAGGCGACCCGTGACTTCTCTGTGGGAAAAGAGGATGGCTGCAGTTCGAAGATACGCGAGCACTGGGACAAGAAAGGACGACAATAACTCGAATCACCAGAGAACCGTTCGGGGGCAGGTAAGTGCGGCTCTCTAAGGGATACCGGGGAAGGTGTTGGGTTGCTGGGTATAGGTGGGACAGGAGACGGGAGGAAAGCGCTCTGTGCCGGTAGTGCCAGTGTTAATCTCTCCAAGTGTTTGAGCAGGCATTCGGTGGCTCGCTGCTGGTTCTCTCTCTGCTCACTGAGTTCCTCTGCAATTGAACGTAGCACCTCCTCGTGTCGACCCACAACAACCCCTTGGTGGGCTATTGCGTTCTGTAGATGGGTCAACTCCGCTGGGTCCGTCATGGCCAGATCGTTCTGACAGAACGACAGATATATGGGACCCAAAAGCGGACACGGAGGCAGAGATATGATTGACTGTTTAATAGGAGATATGGGGCAAGACAGGCTCGTAGTCAATGACAGGCAGTGTTCGTAACAGGGAATCAGAATGGCAGTCGTCCAATAAGGGGAGTCAGGCTCGTAGTCGTAGTTCAGGCAGAGTTCGGTACCGGGAATCAGAAGGATGGCAGTACAGAGGAGTAGACAGTCTCGTAATCCGTAATGCAGGCAGAGTTCGTTTGGCAGCAGATCAGATGGTCGAAGGCACATGAGGGGGCTAGACAGGAACGTAATCCAACAGGCAGGTAGAGGTCCAAATACCGGGAAACAGACTGGCAGAGTTAGTAATACGAGATAGAGTGCTGGAAACGACTGACTAGGCAAGACGATCTGGCAAAACCCTAACAGAACCCAAGGGACTAAATACCCAAACTGATTGACGAAGGAGATAGGGTGCACCTGGTGTGGGGAGGGGACAAACACAGACAGGTGAAACAAATCAGGACATGACAGATGGGTCGTGGCTGGGTCTTCCAGCATGACAACGACCCGAAACACACAGCCAGGGCAACTAAGGAGTGGCTCAGTAAGAAGCATCTCCAGGTCCTGGAGTGGCCTAGCCAGTCTCCAGACCTGAACCCAATAGAAAATCTTTGGAGGGAGCTGAAAGTCCGTATTGCCCAGCGACAGCCCCGAAACCTGAAGGATCTGGAGAAGGTCTGTATGGAGGAGTGGGCCAAAATCCCTGCTGCAGTGTGTGCAAACCTGGTCAAGAACTATAGGAAACGTATGATATCTGTAATTGCAAACAAAGGTTTCTGTACCAAATATTAAGTTCTGCTTTTCTGATGTATCAAATACTTATGTCATGCAATAAAATGCAAATTAATTACTTAAAAATCATACAATGTGATTTTCTGGATTTTTGTTTTAGATTCCTTCACTCACAGTTGAAGAGTACCTATGATAAAAATTACAGACTTATATATGCTTTGTAAGTGGGAAAACCTGCAAAATCGGCAGTGTATCAAATACTTGTTCTCCCCACTGTATGTGATTGTCCCATATTGATGAATGCTGTAAGTCGCTCTGGATAAGAGCATCTGCTTTTTTACTTTATTTAACCAGGTAGGCCAGATGAGAACAAGTTCTCATTTACAACTGTGACCTGGCCAAGACAAAGCAAAGCAGTGCGACAAAAACAACAACACAGAGTTACACATGGGATAAACAAACGTACAGTCAATAACACAATAGAAAATCTATATACAGTGTGTGCAAATGTAGTGTGATTAGGAAGGTAAGGCAATAAATAGGCCATATTGGCGAAATAATTACAATTTAGCATTAACACTGGAGTGATAGATGTGCAGATGATGATGTGCAAATAGAAATACTGCAAATGAGTAAAAGAAAAGAATACCAATATGGGGATGAGGTAGTTTGGTGGGCTATTTACAGAAGGGCTGTATAAAGGTGCAGTTATCGGTAAGCTGCTCTGATGCTTAAAGTTATTGAGGGAGATGGTAGTCTCCAGCTTCAATGATTTTTGCAATTCGTTCCAGTCATTGGCAGCAGAGAACTGGAAGGAATGGCGGCCAAAGGAGGTGTTGGCTTTGGGGATGACCAATGAAATATACCTGCTGGAGCGCATGCTACGAGTGGGTGTTGCTATGGTGACCAGCGAGCTGAGATAAAGCGGGGATTTATCTAGCAAAGACTTATAGATGACCTGGAGCCAGTGGGTTTGGCGACAAATATGTAGTGAGGGCCAACCAACGAGAGCATACAGGTCACAGCGTATATGGGGCTTTGGTAACAAAACGGATGGCACTGTGATAGACTACATCCAATTTGCTGAGTAGAGTGTTGGAGGCTATTTTGTAAATGACATCGCCGAAGTCAGGGATCGGTAGGATAGTCAGTTTTACGAGGGCATGTTTGGCAGCATGAGTGAAGGAGGCTTTGTTGTGAAATAGGAAGCCGATTGGAGATTTAATTTTGGATTGGAGATGCTTAATGTGAGTCTGGAAGGAGAGTTTACAGTCTAACCAGACACTTAGGTATTTGTAGGTGTCCAAATATTCTAAGTCAGACCCGTCGAGAGTAATGGTGCGGGCAGCGTTCGATTGAAGAGCATGCATTTAGTTTTACTAGCATTTAATAGCAATTGTAGGCCACGGAAGGAGTGGCCTGGTCACACTGTGAAGTCTGGAATAAATGACATGTTCAATGGAGAAAAACCCATAGGTAGGAAAGCTTCTGTAGGATTAGTTTTTTTAAAGGCATCTCATCTGTAGAAGTTTTACTTTATCTTGCGTGAGCATGTCAACATGACCTCTTTCCTTTGTGAGTTTTGTAAGTATTAGATTGATTGAGTAAGTGACTAGAAGTGTATTAATCTTCCATTGACAGAAATAGGGAAGGCCATTGCCTGCCTTACTTTCTCTAGAAAGCTGAAGTGTAATTAACTTTAGAAAGCAACAAGGCTCCATCTCCCTCCTCTGTAATATTACCGGCAGAATCATTTATACCAGCAGTATAATTTAGATATTCCAAAAAGATGTCCCTCTCAAGTTACTGAAGCGAAAGTATGAAAATGCCTTGTTTTGAGATTAATGAACCTACACGGGGACCGTCTTCCACTTTAAATTAAATTCTTAAAGTTCCATTATTCAAATTCATTTGTGTCCAAGTCAGAGGGAGATAATGGTGTGTCCTTTTGATTGCAACACAGCTGCATCAAACATGCAGTGCCCCAAACATGGAGCATACTCTTTAATGGGAATATGTAGATGGTTAAATAATAATCTGACTTCATCACTCTTCCCCATATACTCCTTCCTGTATGATACCGCATTAGGCCATTTTATTAAAGCATGAAATACATTGTGTTATACTGTGTAATTAAAATATCCATAACACACACCATCCTATTTAGTTGTATAGCAAAATGCTCTGCTTGCATCTATGTGCTAGTGTAGTGAGGCATGTGTTAAACTCAGTCCTTTACATATTTAGTTTAATTGTCAGTATATACAGTAGTTGGTTCAGGGCTTCACGCTAATCTTAACCTCGTCCTCATATGAATACTGCATATGTCTTGCAACATTATTTCTGAGCATATGTATTTTGTCTAGCATCAATTTTAGAAAATGTGGCTCCACATCAACAAGGTCAGGATGTGTTGTGATGTAGTCATGGTACCATAACAAGCATGTCAATCAAACAAGGGAAATTGGTTGGATTCCTCCAGCCAATGCCAAGGCCTGAATTCCAAGGCTGTGTTTCTAGAGGCGTCTGAGCAGAGAGAGAATCTCTGGCCAGTGCTCGAGTGCTGCAGTGTCAGACTCGAGTCATTCTAATCATGATTCTAAAGCACGGATGAAAATCTGCCAATATTTAAGTGGCTCTTGAGGAACAGAATTTGGTAATGCCGGGGGCTAGCCCAAATTAGCTATGATGTAACTTTTTCTGCAAATGGATTTAGAGGTTTTGGAGAGTATGTAGACCCTGATAATTATTCTGCTGTGTAACATGCCTGACTGTTGGTTTGAGGCATAGTGCTTGCAACACCAGGGTTAATGGTTTGATGTTTCAATGGGCGACATACTGAACATAAATGTGTTCAATAAATGTAAGTTGCTATGGTTATGCTAAATTACAATATAACATACTTATTTTGTGCAGGCACAGTACTGGTGGAGAATATGCAGATCAACGGGAGAGCAGAGGACCCAGGCAGGACCATCTCTCTGATCCTGCTTGGCAACTACGACTACTGGGTCATCCTGGATCCCCTCAGACAGAGGCTGTTCCTCAACAGCACCGGACGTTTTCTGGACAGGGATGTGAGTATGGACCTGACACCAGGTTGGGTTGGGATACTAGAGGCAAAGGGTTTTACATTAAATATGTTTGCCTACACACACACAAACACACACCCACACCCACACACATGGTTATACTGATACTTAAATTGTATGCAATCACATTGTAAGCTTTCCAAATCGCATTGATATTCCAAGTCATTTTTTATTAGAATTATAATTATTATATTGTTTTGAGTGGGTAGACCAGCTTTAATATTGCAGATAGATTGTGGCTTCCATCAATGTAATTGTTTGCATAATTTTCAATCCCCCATAGATATATGTATATATATAAAATATATAATATATTATTATTTTCCAGTAACCCTACCACCCCTCCCCTAATTGGAGTAAACTGATGGACAACAACACTTAGATTTATTGATTTGAGTAAAAGAAGACAGGCCTGCTGTATGATGGAAATAGTCCTCATGAAATATCATCAATGTTTGACCGTTTTTCACAACAAGATCACTGTAAATACTAATATCAAAACAGGTCCAAGAAA
Source organism: Thymallus thymallus (assembly GCA_023634145.1). Taxonomy (NCBI): domain Eukaryota; kingdom Metazoa; phylum Chordata; class Actinopteri; order Salmoniformes; family Salmonidae; genus Thymallus; species Thymallus thymallus. The sequence goes on along the minus strand of CM042389.1, from coordinate 17,294,479 downwards.
GCTTGAAGTACTAGACAGATCCCACTGTTTTGAGGCTCCTGGATTGACTGCACTGCAATTTCCTTATTGTAAGGAAAAATCTGTTCCGTTGGATTGATTTGAAACCACAGCCTCCTGGCTTGGAGCCCATCCACCACTTCCCTGTTCAGAGTCTGTTATACTGTCCACAGATTGTAACTGTAATATCCCAGGACATTGTGATGTAGAAAAACATTATTTATGTGGCTGTGTTGGAAACATTAGGAAATAATCATCTATTGAGTGGTTTTGAGCAGTGTGACAATGTATTTGTATTTTATGCATAATCATCAGTTTATTGATTGGTTTATTGAATTGGTTGATTTCTTGTATCTTTCTCCTTCTTCTTCTCTTTCTCTCGCGCTCTCTCTCTCACCCTCAGCCCCCCTCCTCTATCACTACAATCGTGGTGAAGGTCCAGTGCACCAGTGAGCTGGTTGGGACAGTGATCCTCCACGAGGTCCGCATTGTAGTCAGGGACAAAAATGACAACACACCTCGCTTTCAGCAGCCGCGCTACTATGTGGCCGTCAATGAGGTGAGAGAGAGAGAGAGAGAGAGAGAGAGAGAGAGAGAGAGAGAGAGAGAGAGAGAGAGAGAGAGAGAGAGAGAGAGAGAGAGAGAGAGAGAGAGAGAGAGAGAGAGAGAGAGAGAGAGAGAGAGAGAGAGAGAGAGAGAGAGAGAGAGAGAGAGAGAGAGAGAGAGGGAGAGGGAGAGGGAGAGGGAGAGGGAGAGGGAGAGGGAGAGAGAGAGAGATTTTTTTGCTTTAGTGTGCATTTCTTTCTCCCCTGGGTAAGTAATTCATGCCTCACATGACCTTTCTCACAGAGTTCAACAAAGCCCAGAGGCCTTACAGAAAGTAACTCCTATACTGACTACTGTTGAAGCAATTATGTAGTACATTCATGCTTCATTCTTTCAAATACAAAGAAAGGTCGTTTGGTCATCATTGAAATTAAGGAACTACCTAGTTAAATACTCAAAGCTTTGTTGATGTAGGCACAGTGGAATAGAGTGTTGACTAGGCTACTCTGCAGTAACTGGAGTATTCTGCACTGGGTTCCCCCATCTTATTTTTCTCATTTTTTTGTCAGTCTTCTGCACGGAGACAGAGTAAAACATGACAACAGCTATTCTACGCATGTTAGGCAGCAGCTTCCCAGGATAACAAAACAATAGCAGAGCCTCAGATCTCCAGGATATCTGTTCTTCCTCTAGTGCATGAAATTGCTTTGACGCATGGACGGTAGCACGCTAGTTATGGGTTCCCAGTGAATCATGTTGTTCCTGTATGTCTGCTTGATATAGATGTCACCATACTCCCTGTCTGCCCCAGAGAGCTCAACGATGATGCTTTTGACTAAGGTCATCAGCTCAGTGTGTGTGTGTGTGTAATATCCCATGTAAATAGTTGTGCTAGTGTGTGCATGTTTTATTTAAAACAAAGTGATAGCTGCGTGAGTCAGTACTCTCCCTACCAGTCCAGACAAAGAGCACAATGGAATATCACATTTTATACAATGAAACGAAGTCCAGCTAGTTTGCAGTCTTTACAGCTTCAGTTTGAAGTGATTATGTTAGTTGTGTTGTTGGTTTACTCCTCTGAACAACAGTGTTCTGACGAGAGAGCACATTCTCTATGCCAGGTGAAATTTCGCCTCATTAGCTCGTTGTTATGGATGTATCCAAATAGAAAACAGCTTAAACAAATGCAAATGCAGCTATTTTGCTGTTATTCTGGCTTCACTGTTTGACGTGACTGTAAGTTAGCCGTAGTTGGCTAGCCAGCAAGCAAGGGATAAGAATGTCGCCAGCCAGTATGGCTATAGAACATTTAGAACTAACGACTCCATAGATACAGAACAAAAAGACTGAACGACTGGGTTGCGTCTCTGGCAACCGAGGCGATAGAACGAACGACCAGCCGGCCTGGGTAGCAACCCTAGATTTGTGTCGGGATGAAATAGTATTAATAAATTCATCAAAATATATTTTAATGAAAATATGTAAATCATTATTTGAATATGTTTGTAACCCGTTGTATAAAAGAGGATATATTGGCACGCATTATCCTCCAAACACCGGGCTTCTCAGGCATTATCAATTCAATATTTTGTGTTAGGCATCACTGTGTTTAGAATTGTATAATATGTCTAATCAAAAACAGCCAGTGATATCTACACCTATAGCAAATTGACGTTTGGCTGCATTTTGCAGTAAAACATATTTTTTTTTACCACAAACTGTTATATACCTATGTTAGAATTAAACTTCTGCAGAACTGAACAAACAAGCTAATTATGTGGCTACAGTATGTGCATACACCTTTGAAGATTTTTAATCTCCTACATTTGCTGATCACCATGGTTCTCATCCATCATATCTCGCAACTGTCAAAGTAATAGTTTAATACATTTAATTTAAAATTGAGTTTCACTGACAAAAACACTATCAGTTTCTCTGTTTCTATTTTCCAAAATGTCATCACTGTAAAACAACATTAAATTAATGACACTAGACATGTCTTTTTATTTCAGCGAGATTGTGATATTTTTTTTTATTTTTATTTTTTTATTTCACCTTTATTTAACCAGGTAGGTCAGTTGAGAACAAGTTCTCATTTGCAACTGCGACCTGGCCAAGACAAAGCAAAGCAGTGTGACAAATAACAACACAGAGTTACACATTAAACAAACAGTCAAAAACACAATAGAAAAATCTATATACAGAGTGCAAAATGTAGTGCAAAAATGCAGTAAGGTTAAGAGGTAGAACAATAAATAGACTATAGTGGTGACATAAATTACAGAATTATCATTATTAACACAGGAATGAAAAACGTGCAAATTATGATGTGCAAATAGAGATACTGGAGTGCAAGATTAGTGAAAATAAACAAAAAATAAATATGGGGATGAGGTAGTAGTGTGGGCTATTTACAGAAGGGCTATATACAGGTGCAGTGATCGATAAGCAGCTTTGACAGCTGATGCTTAAAGTTATTGAGGGAGATAGGAACCTCTAGCTTCAATGATTTTTGCAATTCGTTCCAGTCATATGTACAGATGTTGTATCTTAATTTGAGCCAGTTTGCTACAGCAGGAAAATAATCCTCAGCAACAGTAAATATGAACAAATTAAGATCCTACATCTGTAAGACACCTGTATCGAGAGCCTCCGAGTCAGACAGCCATACCTTTTGTCTCCTTTGTTGACACTTCCTATGTTCTTCACACTAAGTACCTGTCAGTGTGTGTTATCCCAGGAAACATTACTACCTGAACAGTGTTCTGAATCAGACTCTGCTGCTGTCAAACCTCTCCTGAACTGAGCTCAACTCCCCTCGGGCCCCCAGGTGCTCTAGAACACAGCTCTCTGGAGGCCCATTTCTCTGCAGCATCTCTCTGAGAGGTTGTTATGGCTGCCAGTGGGGTGCAGAGGCCCCCAGAGAAATACTCATCCACGGCTGTTGACGACAATGTTTTCAGTTCAAATCAGTGCATCCATTCACTCTTCCTAACAACAAAGGTCTCCACTTCTCACACTTCTGGCAGTATTTGGCCATCTTCTATTGAAGTGTTCCTGTGATCATGGGAGTGGTCAGTAATATTAGTGAGATGGAGTATATAGAGTTGTTACAATGTCCAGACAGGGGGACATGCCTGTTGACAGTATTTTTTCTCTATCTCTGCCTCCAGCTCACTCCTGCCGGGACCACCATATTCACAGGCTTTAGTGGAGACAACGGGGCCACAGACATCGATGACGGGCCTAACGGACAGATAGAATATGGTATCCAGTACAACCCCAACGACCCAGTACGTGGATGTAATGCTTACTGACTGCAGATTGTGACTGAAGCAATACGACTATACGACTATGGGACAGTCGAACAATGTCTGTTGTCAATGAAACCTATGACTGAACACTGTCTGTCTCTCCCTCTCTCTCCCTCTCTCCCTCTCCCTCTCCCTCTCCCTCTCCCTCTCCCTCTCCCTCTCTCTCACACACTCTCTGTCTCCCTCTCTGTCTCTCTTTCCTCTTTCTCAGGTGTCTAATAAAACTGTGGTTGTAGGGAATACTCTCTCTGGGAACATTGTTCTGACTGAGAGACTAAACTATGAAGAGAGAACACGCTACCTGGTCATTGTTCAAGCCAACGTGAGACACTGCCATTTTCTTTGTTTGTTTGTATGCTCCAGAAGTGTGTGTGTGCATACATTTGTTTGTGTGTGTGTGTGTGTGTATGCATGTGTGTTTGCGCATATTAAATATGAATGAACAATATTTTTTACTTGGTGTCATGCTAGTGAACTGACAGTGACAGTGAGAGTTTTTGAATGTTCAGGACTTGAGGGTCCATGGATCTGTTTGTTTTCTATCCTGGCTAAGATAATGGATTAGTGTTTTGCAAGGTTTTGGACTGAATGGTTGATTTAGGGACTTGTTTTGTACAAAGTGTTAAGAGCTGATGTTTAGAATATAGGGTCAACTACTGGTTGTTACTTTGATTGGTTTATGCTTTATTAAGTTTGCCATCGCCAGATAAACCAAAACCTTACTACACTGAAGAAAAATATAAACGCAACATGCAACAATTTCAACGATTTTACTGAGTTACAGTTCATATAAGGAAATCAGTCAATTTAAATAAATTCATTAGGCCCTAATCTATGGATTTTACATGACTGAAAATACAGATATGCATCTGTTCGTCACAGATACCTTAAAAAAAAAAGGTAGGGGCGTGGATAAGAAAACCAGTCAGTATCTGGTGTGACCACCATTTGCAGCGCAACACATCTCCTTCACATAGAGTTGATCAGCCTGTTGATTGTGGCTTGTGGAATGTTGTCCCACTCCTCTTCAATGTCTGTGCGAAGTTGCTGGATATTGGCGGGAACTGGAACACGCTGTCGTACACATTGCTCCAGAGCATCTCAAACATACTCAATGGGTGACATGTCTGGTGAGTATGCAGGCCATGGAAGAACTGGGATATTTTCAGCTTGAAGGAATTGTGTACAGATCCTTGTGACATGGGGCTGTGACATGGGGACGTGCTTACTAACAGGGATGTACAAAAAATGTACACAAAATTTGAGAGAAATACTCTGTTTTTTGCATATGGAAAATTGCTGGGATCTTTTGTTTCAGCTCATGAAACGTGGGACCGACACTTTACATGTTGAGCTTGTATTTTTTGTTCAGTGTAGTTAGCTATTTGTTCTTACTGAAAATAAAATGTACGTACAGTAATTGGAAGGAAGAATAGCAGCTGTTGCAGATTACATGTTTGCAATTAAAGTACAAAGCTTTTTACAAAGCTTTTGTTTATACATAAGTGAAAGCATCAGCCTCTATACGCTTTGCTTGTTTGACTGTGTTTAATTCATTGCTTGACTGACATGGTTTTCTAAACATAGAATACAGCACAATGATCATTGATTAGTTGTGGTTATGTAGAATTTTGTAGAATTTTGTGTTCTGGATTTATGAAAAGATAGAGACAGCTCGTCGTCAAGAGACCATTGTTTATTCCTTCATCAGAAACAAATCCACAAACAAACAACTTTTCAAATAGCCTAATAGTTACATAACCCATAATTACTTTTAGTCCAGAACTAACTAACTGAAAGGTCGGTCCATTTTCCAATTTCCATTTCTATTTATTTCCACATTTGCATAACGTCTCCTTCCTCTCTTTGGAGCGCTGTCAGATAACTGTTCATAGGCAAACAGCCTAACATATCAGGATCTATTTAATTATAACTTTTACAAGAGGAAGGGCAGTGGCTCCCAGACTCCTCGCAGGCCACATGAGGGAGGGAGAGATATTGAAAATCAAGTGGTGCTAATGAGACTGGTTTAAATGCTTGGGGTTTTAATAAATGCATTTTTATATTTAAGCTGTCGTAGGCCATGCCTATTACTCCTGGTCATTAGCCGTGAAGAGTCCCTGACAAGGATTATGAATCAGACACTGTAATGCTACCAGTGACAGTACGATATTTTAAGCAGAGCGATGTAAATGAATATGTATTTTCCCAATCAAGAGAAATTGGTCTCTTGATTGGTGTTGATGCTATGTTAATGTGTTATCCATTAATGGCTTTGGTAAGTAACCATGTTGACTTGCTTCCTACAGGACCGTGCCCCGTTTAATGCCAATAGGCGGACCGCTACGACCACGCTGACCATAGACGTTCTGGATGGAGATGACCTGGGCCCCATGTTCCTGCCCTGCGTCCTGGTCAACAACACCCACGACTGCAACCCTGTCACCTACCGCGTCATCATACCAGAGTTCACCAAACCGGTACAAACCACACTGTGTGGGTGTGTGTTTTTGTTTTTGCTATCCTGGGTACCAGAAGTACTCACAAGGATAGTAAAACAAGGCCATTTCACCGATCCACACGATTTTAGGCTTAGGGGTAAGGTTTAGGGTTAGGGTTAGGGTCGGGTGGGATTAGGCTTTGTGCGTGTGTAAGCGAACAGGAAGTGAGTGAGGGTGTGAGGGAATGAGTGAGTGTGTGTTTGTGTGCAACTGTAACCCCTTCATCTCCTGTGTGATTTGGAAATAGCCCATGCTGAGGATTGAACCGGTAGTCAGGCAGGTGATGATCTGACAAGTGTGTATGTCCTCAGTCACATCGCTACACTGGCACAGACCAGCACCACGCTGGCAGAACAGCATGGCAGGAGAGTGTGTGTGTTTACCTCCCCTAGAGGCACACTAATCCTTGCTGTTTTGTCTCAGCATGGTCGTTTGAATGCATTTTCTGGTCTGGTGGAACAACAATTACAGCTGACGTTTGAGTCAGTTTCAGACTAAAAACACCAGCTGAATTCTGATCAAAAAGCGAGAGAAATTGATATAGCTTTGGGAGGAAATGTAGAGCAGAAATTAGAGGGGGTGGGGGGAGTCTGACTGAGGGAAAGGGAGCGAGGGGAGGGGAGGGGAGGCGGTGCGGTGGGGTGCTGTGGACCTAACATCTCTCACAGGAAGTGGGAAATAAGAGGGAGAGAGAGAAAAGGAAGAGTCCTGGGAGGTAGTCCCCAACTACAGCATCAAACTGAGATTGGTTACAGTACGTGACAGTCCCATGTGTTTTTTGACGATGGTCCTCTGTGTCTTCTCTGCTCACCCAGTGTCACTGGGTCCCTGAGGGACAGATGGAGGGAGAAGGAGAGAGTTAGAGAGAAAGACTTAAAAAGATGGTGACTGAGAAAGGGAGAGGGAGAGGAGATGGACAGTGACCTACATAGTTAGTGAGACATGGATAAAGAGAGAGAAATAGAGAGTCATTGTGAATCCCAGTTGTTGTTGGCTGAGAGGAGTCGGGGTGATTTATAATTAATGATAAAAGGTTTGCAGACTGCTAAGTATGCAGGGCCGGGGAGCTGTGTGGATCTCTACAATACAGTACCCAAAGCTCAGCTTTCTCATCAGTGGAAGAAATGTTTCCACCTGCTCTCTTGCTTCTATCTCTATCTCTCTCTCTCCATCACTTTCTCTTGTTCTCTATTCTTGCTTTTTCCCGCTCGCTCTCTCGCTCTCGCTCGCTCTATCAATCTCTAATTGTATCCCCTCAAAGCTTCACTTCAAGTACTGTCTTTTCAAGGTATCTAATATAGCCAACATCTGAATGTTTCATATTTGCTTTGGTTTCCTTCCCAAACCTTTTATCTTGTACTTCACAAGTAGTTTTTTTTGCTAATTTTGCAAATGCATTTGACGTTTTGAATGTAGACGATTTAGTTATCCATTTTACTCAGGTAATATACTGTAAACTGTCAGTCAGCGTATAGGTTTACAGGTTCAACTGCCCAGAATACTGTAGATAGATGGCTTTGGAGGATACATAATCCAAAGGAAGGTACATAATAATAAAAAATGTAAATAATTAAGAAGGTTTATTGTCACATAAACTGCATAGGTGCAGCGAAATGTGTTGTTTTACAGTTTTGGGAACTGACTTTTATCCCTTAGCTTCTAAGTCGCTAAACCCCCTAGGTTCACATCGCCTAGTCTAACCTTCTAGTGGCTAGACCCTCCTACACACACAACAATGTCTAGTCTAACCTTCTGGTGGCTGAACCCCGTAGGCATATAACAATGCCTAGTCTAACCTTCTGGTGGCTGAACCCCGTAGGCATATAACAATGCCTAGTCTAACCATCTGGCGGCTAACCCCCCTAGGCATATAGTGCCTAGTCTAACCTTCTGGTGGCTAAACCTCCTAGGCATATAGTGCCTAGTCTAACCTTCTGGTGGCTCAACCAGCGCCCCTAGGGGCTCCAAATCATAGGTCTACGTCCAGTCGTATACACAATGGGCCTACTGAATGAATCCAGGCTTTCTATGTCCGTTACCCATAATTTATATTCCGCCTATAACCCTCATCTCCCCAAGATGACAGAATGAGGAGTGTCAAGTGTAGGAACTTGCCTACCTTGTTTTGTGCCGGCGACTGTTCCACTGATTCTGACTCTTTAGTTCGACTGCAAATGATGGTGAATCCTGCCAACAAAGCCAATTGTTAGGTTCTAACTTCCGGTTTAATAATCCAGACGGATACCCAAAAAAAGCTCTGGCTAGATTTATTCACCACACTGGGTAATGTAGCAGTTAGAACAGATAAAGAGTCACAGGCACATATATTTATAACCCCCAACTAGGCCCCCCTTCTGTGTCTAGGATGAACAATCAATCTCTGTGGCTGGGCAGGTGGTGTTATCATCCCAGCTTGAGTCCGGTACTCCTTCACACCTCTCACAGGTCTTATTATCAGTCAAGTTAGGGAGTACACATTCTTCCAGTTCACTACAATCCACAACCAAATTTTCCTTCACATACACAAAGAGAACACTTTCTATTTTTAAGAATAAGCCATCTATTCATACTAAGAGAATATAATGATATAAAACATTAAGATAATATAATGATATAATACATATTAAGAGGATATATATTTATATAAAACAGTGAAGATACAGTAGAAGACAGCATTATAGGACAGTATTTTATTATATATCAGTTCTAACACATGGCTCCTATCCCGCTCTGGAATCATTCTGGTACTCAGAGACAGGCCCCCTTTGTACTCTACCTATGGCCAAATACGATGCACATATATCTTTCAGCTAACCCATAACATAACAATCACTACTGTTAGGCTACTTATAAAATCATGAACTTATTAAAACGTGCTCAAGTCAAATCCCAACAACAGGGTCAGCTATAGTAATATGGCGCCCCTGGAGCAAATTCGGGTTAAGTGCCTTTCACCTGGTCGGCTCAGGTACTCGAATCAGTGGCCTTTCGGTTACTGGCCCAAGGCTTTAACTGATAGAATACCTGCTGCCGTAGGTACAAATTAGATGTCAATGTGACCATAGAGTTGGCGGGGGGTTCATAATCAGAATGATTATGAATGACAATGAGACTGGAAAATGATATGAATTCTGAGAAAGTAATTTAACCTGCAAATCTTGAGGGGACAAGTTGAAGCAATGGTAACCTAGAGTCAACAGACATATTATATAACATCTATGCAATATAAAATATTTGGTAACACTTTATAATAACCCCTGGTTATAAAGCATTCATAAATAGTATTTAATATTAGTATGTTATTCGTAAACAGTATTTCATAAATACTGTTATAAATTATGTGTTTGTGATTATTAAGACCATTTATAGGGTATTTGATGAAGGTACACTACAGGTCAAAAGTTACTCATTCAAGGGTTTTTCTTTATTTTTACTATTTTGTACATTGTAGAATAATAGAGAAGACATCAAAACTATGAAATAATACATATGGAATCATGTAGTAACCAAAAAAGTTTTAAACAAATCTAAATATATTTTATGTTTGAGATTCTTCAAAAAAACACCCTTTGCCTTGATGACAGCTTTGCACATTCTTGGCATTCACTCAACCATCTTCATGAGGTAGTCATCTGGAATGCATTTCAACTAACAGGTGTGCCTTCTTAAAAGTTAATTTGTGGAATTTCTTTCCTTCTTAATGCGTTTGATCCAATCAGTTGTGTTGTGACAAGGTAGGCAGGGTATACAGAAGATAGCCCATATTAAGTCCATATTATGGCAAGAACAGCTCAAATAAGCAAAGAGAAATGACAGTCCATCATTACTTTAAGACATGAAGGTCAGTCAATCCGGAAAATGTCAAGAACTTTTGAACGTTTCTTCAAGTGCCGTCGCAAAAACCATCAAGCGATATGATGAAGCTGGCTCTCATGAGGACCGCCACAGGAATGGAAGACCCAGAGTTACCTCTATTGCAGAGGATAAATTAATTAGAGTTACCAGGATCAGAAATTGCAGCCCAAATAAATGTTTACAGAGTTCAAGTAACAGACCCATCTCAACATCAACTGTTCAGAGAAGAATGTGTGAATCAGGCCTTCATGGTCGAATTGCTGCAAAGAAACCACTACTGAAGGACACCAATAAGAAGAAGAGACTTGATTGGGCCAAGAAACACCAGCAATGGACATTAGACCGGTGGAAACCTGTCCTTTGGTCTGGAGTCCAAATTGGAGATCTTTGGTTCCAACCGTGTCTTTGTGAGACTCAGTGTGGGTGAACGGATTGTCTCCGCATGTGTATTTCCCACCGTAAAGTATGGAGGAGGAGGTGTTATGGTGTGTGGGTGCTTTGCTGGTGACACTGTCTGTGATGTATTTGGAATTCAAGGCACACTTAACCACCCTGGCTACCACAGCATTTTGCAGCGATACACCATCCCATCTGGTTTGGGCATAGTGGGACTATCATTTGTTTTTCAAAAGGACAATGACACAACCACACCTCCAGGCTGTGTAAGGGCTATTTTACCAAGGAGAGTGATGGAGTGCTGCATCAGATGACCTGTCCTCCACAATGGCCTGTCCTCCTCCCGACCTCAACCAAATTGAAATGGTTTGGGATGAGTCGGACCGCTGAGTGAAGGAAAAGCAGCTTAACACTTTTTTGGTTCCTACATGATTCCATATGTGTTATTTCATAGTTTTGATGTCTTCACTATTATTCTACAATGTACACCCAAGCTAACTGGCTAACATTGGCTAGCTTGTACACCCATGCTAACTGGCTAACATTGGCTAGCTTGCTAGCTACTTCCAGACAAAAATTAGAGAACACCCCACTCTGACCACTTTACTTACCCTAGCAGGGCTGGTTAGGCTGTTTTCATGTTATCCATAGTGTTGGTGACTGTAACTATGCTGCTGGAATCAATTTAATTACACCTTTTTGACGATGTTTTCTGACACCGGCCATATTCAACGGGTGTTGAGCGTTCATAAATTCATCAGTTATTCTGCGCTCTGGCACACTCAGACGAGAGTGCTCTGAAATCGGAGTAGATGGCCAGGCTGAATATACGAAAGCACCCGAAATGGTTACTTGCATAGTGGAGTCTTTTGTTAAGACATGTAGCTAGCTAGCTAGGTAAACAATTAACCATAATCCCAACAAAATTATAAATGTGTAATATCTGAATATCTGATAAGATAGTCTAGCTATCTTATCCGTGCTCTGAAATCGGAGTAGATAGCCAGAGAGAATTTACCAGCTACTTCTATCAACAGTCGCAGTGACATTCTATTGAAATGGATACTTGCATAGTGGAGTTTTTACGGCCCCCTAACCAACCTTTCTTAAGATAATGTTTCTGCTACCGTCTCTTATGACAGAAAAGAGCTTTTGGATATCAGGACAGCGATTACTCACCTCGTACTGGACAAAGATTCTTTCTTTAACGAGTCGGACGCAAAGGATTTTCTACAGACACCCGACAAGGCCCAAATACCCGTCATTCGCATGAGAAAGAGACTATCGTGGACGTAGGTCTGGGTGCCTTGTAAGGATCCAACTGGATGTGAGTAATATGCCTCTACCCTCAGTCCTATTAGCTAACGTACAATCATTGGAAAACAAAACAGACAACCTACGAGCATGGAAATCCTACCAACGGGACATTAACAACTGTAATATATTATGTTTCACAGAGTCTTGTCTGAACAACGACATGGATAACATACAGCTGGCGAGATATACGCTGCATCGGCAAGATAGAATAGCTGCCTCCTGTAAGACAAGGGGTGGTGGTCTGTGTATATTTGTAAACCACAGCTGGTGCATGAATATACATCTAATATTAAGAAAGTCTTGAGGTATTGCTCGCCTGAGTTAGAGTATCTCATGATAAGCTGTAGACCACACTATTTATCAAGAGTGTTTTCATCTATATTTTTCATAGCTGTCTATTTACCACCACAAACCGATGCTGGCACTAAGACCGCACTTAATGAGCTGTATAAGGCCATAAGCAAACAGGAAAACACTCATCTAGAGGCGGCGCTCCTATGCAGGGACACCTAAATATGTTTACCTCATTTCTACCAGCATGTTAAATGTGCAACCAGAGGCAAAAAAACTCTAGACGACCTTTACTCCACACACAGAGACACGTACAAAGCTCTCCTTCGCCCTTCATTTGGCAAATCTGACCATAATTCTATCCTCCTGATTCCTGCTTATAAGCTAAAACTAAAGCAGGAAGCACCAGTGACTCGGTTAATAAAGAAGTGGTCAGATGATGCACATGCTAAGATACAGGACTGTTTTGCTTCCGATGGCATTGAGGAGTACACCACATTAGTCACTGGCTTCATCAATAAGTGCATTGATGACATCGTCCCCACAGTGACTGTACATACATACCCCAACCAGAAGCCATGGATTTCAGGCAACATCCGCACTGAGCTAAAGGGTAGAGCTACCGTTTTCAAATAGCAGGACTCTAACCCAGATGATTATAAGAAATCCCACTATGCCCTCCGGCAAACCATCAAAAAGGCAAATAGTCAATACAGGACTAAGATTGAATCGTACTACACTGGCTCTGACGCTCATCGGATGTGGCAGGCCTTGCAAACTATTACAGACTACAAAGGGAAGCACAGCCGCGAGCTGCCCAGTGACACGTGCATACCAGACTAGCTAAGATACTTCTATGCTCGCTTCGAGGCAAGCAACACTGAAGCATGCATGAGAGATTCAGCTGTTCCGGATGACTGTGTGATCACGCTCTCTGTAGCCGGTGTGAGTAAGACTTTTAAGCAGGTCAACATTCACAAGGTTGCAGGGCCAGACCGATTACCAGGATGTGTACTCCGAGCATGCGCTGACCAACTGGAAAGTGTCTTCACTGACATTTTCATATATATCCAGAGGTTATTATAAAGTGGTACCGAATTTGTTAAGTTGGTACAATCTTCCTAGATGTTATATATTTTCTTCTGGTAGTTAGCAGTGGTGTAGAGTATTTAAGTACAAATACTTTAAAGTACTACTTAAGAGTTTTTTTGGGGTATCTGTACTTTACTTTACTATTTATATTTTTGACAAATTTTACTTTTACTTCACTACATTCCTAAAGAAAATAATGTACTTTTTACTCCATACATTTTCCCTGACACCCAAAAGTACTCATTACATGTTGAATGCTTAGCAGAACAGGAAAATTGTCCAATTCACACACTTAACAAGAGAACACATCCTTACTGCCTCTGAACTGGCAGACGCACTAAACACAAATGCATCATTTGGGAAGGATGTCTGATTGTTGCAGTTTACCCCTGGCCATCTGTAAATAAAAAAAACAAGAAAATGGTATCATCTGCTTTGCTTAATATAAGGAATTTGAAATGATTTATACTTTTAATTTTGATACTTAATATATTTAGAAGCAAATACTCAAGTAGTATTTTTGCTGGGTCACCTTTACTTGAGTAAATTTCAATTAAGGTATCTATACTTTTACTCAAGTATGACAATTGGATACTTTTCCCACCACTGGTAGTTAGTTGTAAGACTACCTGCTGCAGTAAAACTATTGTGTTACTTCAATGCTTTCAGAAACTATTCACTCCTTGACTTTTTCCACATTTTGGGATTAAATGGATTTAATTGACTTTTTTTGTGCACAAAATATTCTGTAATGTCAAAGTGGAAGAACATTTTTTGTTAAATATATGACAAATAAAACAATACATGTTATAGTAAATACATGTTAGAATCACCTTTGGCAATTATTACACCTGTGAGTCTTTCTGGGTAAGTCTCTAAGAGCTTTGCACACATTCAACTCATGTTAAACACTACTATTGCACACACAGAGTCCATGCAATTATTGTGTGACTTGTTAAGCACATTATTACTCCTGAACTTATTTAGGCTTGCCATAACAACTGGGTTGAATACTTATTGACCCATTACATTTCAGATTTTCATTTTTTATTAATTTGTAAACATTTCTAAAAACATAATTCTACTTTGACATTATGTGGTGTTGTGTGTAGGCCAGTAATGCAAAATTCTCAATTTAATTCATTTTAAATTCAGTCTGTAACACAACAAAATGTGTACAAGGGTGTGAATACTTTCTAAAGGCCCTGTATATTCTTATGCTGTATTGTGAGTTTTTTCTCTGAATTAATAATGTATCACTGTCTTGTAAAGTAATTACAGAGGCTAGACACACCTTATTAAGTTGATTTGTATTTATTTGCTCCCTGAGGAGGTATTAGCTATCTGCTCTGGAGTCCTCATGATAATGGCTGCTGGAGGTGTATTATAGCTTATCATCATTGTGCAGAGCTAGGGAGATTTGATTTAGCGCACCTCCAGACATTGTAAAAGTGGTGGAGTGTATGTGTGTGTGTGTGTGTGTGTGGGAATAAGGATTACAGTGGACCCTGGGATATAAATACTTCCACCAAGGGAGGGATTCTGCCAGAGCTGTTGGTTAGCCATGTGCCTTCCTATACTAGGGAAGTACAGCGCATACCGCTAAGCACACATCCACTTACTACAGTATTAGCCATATGTGGGTACACTAGGGAAATGCAGCGCAAGCTAATTAGTGCTAATGGTGTCTATTAGCAATGCGTGTGCGTGAATAAGAGAAGTAACCTAGCCTACATCACAACAAACAGATTACCTGTGATGTATGGTACTATTATGCATGTTGGTGAGAATTCTGAGGAGGAAGAAAGCTAATAGACCCGTGTAATTAGATTATTAGTCTATTGTGTTAACAGTAGTGTACTGTGAGAATGGGGACTGAAACTAACAAATGCACAATACTGATATATTGTTTATATAGTATTGAACATTTAATTGCATTTTATCACGTTTCCCTTGGTCGTAAAAGGCATAACAGTGTAATGGGGATACAAACTACTAACACAGTTCATTGTTTACTGACTCCCCCCTCTTCCTCCCTTCCTCCTTTTCAGAGTGAACTGAACCCGCTGCTGGTGACCCCACCTATTCGAGCCGTGGACATGGACAGGAACATCCAGCCCCCCTCTAAAAGGCCAGGGATCCATTACTACTTACTGGTTGGTAGGTTCCTCACAGAGCTGCCAGTCACACACATGCATGTTTGCATGATCAGTTCTACTATTCCACTTTGATCCTTTATTGTTTAATCGCTAATGTCTTATTAATGGTCACCATTCATGCCCAAAAGCACAAAAAAAATAAATGCCATTCTTTGTGGGTGTTGTTTTACTTCAGGTCAGCCCTCAGAGTACCCAGAGTACTTCTCCCTGAACAAGACGACCGCAGAGCTCCTCCTCCTGAAACCAGTCAGCAGAGACATGTACACCACATTTACCCTCTTCATCAAGGTAAGCAAACCCACTTTTAACCTTAAATCAAGGTGCAACATGTGCCACACTATCAACCAGAAGATTTGGGTAAGCTTACTCAGCATTTAAGCCTGACAAAAGGCAACTAAACCAATACTTACAGAAGTGTCAAAAATCTAGGATCATGTAATAGGAATTGTTGCTGTAGCCTTCTTATGAATCCTGATAAGAACTAGGGATTACCTGTGGTGATGAACAGAGCAGACTATCATCAACTCACCAGAAGCTGTCTCCATTTAAAACGGTAGCCCCTGAGCACTGAACAGGTTGCCATGTACATAGAGAGGTGAGCAGAGGAGGGAGAGGAGAGAGTGATGATGTGTGAAGAGCATTTTGTGTGATTCCAGGAGAGTTGTCTAAGGAGCGGGGTGAGGGAGGTGGAGGGAGGGCGATAGCAGCCTTATCTAGCTGAGTCACAGGGAGATGGAACTGGTGCTGCGGACATCAGCAGGGAAGAAGAGAGAGATTTAGAGACTGCTCTGGGTTACCTAGCAGATACTGCTTTACAAATATGCCTACTGCCATTGAAGTTGAGATCTTACTCATCGAGATACCTGGAGGAGAGAAAAGGGTAGTAAATAGTTGTATTTTATTGTCACTTGGTATAGAATGTTCAGCACCAAGGACATGTTGTTCCAATGTTATCATTGATTCTGATGTCTCATTGGAAAAAGCCATTTTCTCTCAGAGGGTGGCTAGGACAAAAATGAAAAATAAAGATAGGTGAGATGGATGGATTGGGAAAGAGGGGGAGACAATAGTCAGATCAATACAGAGGAAGGGGTGAGAAAAAAATAACAAGAGAAACAGAGAGAGAGAGGGGAGATTGAGGGGGTGTGATGAAGATTGAGTGATAAACAGTGACTGTAGGTGGCAGAGAGTTTCCTGCAGCCTGGTGTGTTCTAGCAGCGGAACACAGGTAATTTACCACTGCCTCCCAGAAACAGGGACATTACTAAAGAGACAAACCACAAGGGAACACACTTCATCCTCCTTTTCCCTCCGACTCTCTATCTATCTGCCTAACGCTTTCTCTCTCTGCCTCTCTCACTTCTCATCTCCTCTTTCTAAAAGCATTTTCCCTCAGGTGTTGCTGAGAGTAGATTAGATCCTAGGGGGAAACCACAGGGTAGAAGTGGGTGGTGGGTCGATGGTTGTCCAATCTCATCAGTCTGAGATGTGCAGGAGGTGGGGGTGGTCACAGGAGATGGACACAGTGAAGATGGACAGATAAATTGGTGGTGGTGGACATGGAAGGAGTGCTCTTCAAGTTGAGCAGCAGGAGTAAATGCGAACAGAATTCTACAGTCTTGAGAAAGATGGATAGATGAGGCAGCACTCCAGAAGTGAAAGTTGGCAAGCAAGCAAAATATTCATTTATTTTTTTCTCCAATATACCTGCAATACATTCTATTCAAAAGACTCTTACTATATGTTTGAGTGCACAAGTACCCCGAACTTAAAAAGAAGACAGGGAGGAAGTCCTAAATAACCTATTTTCTTGTGAGTAGTTAGGTTTCCATCTAATTCGCGACAGATTTTCATGTGAATATTCTAAAATCCGCATAAAGAAGATATGTGGATTTTCCCACCAGTGGTGTGTTTCCACTAAATGGACGTGTTGTGGATAAAAACCAGTGTGATGATGTTAAGTTTTCATGTACCAAATAAAAATCGAAAGTTTAATGTGTCACAAAAAGTGTAAATGGATAGAAAATGTGCCTACTTTGGTCTTGGCAAGTACGCTCTAGCCAACAGCTCGCTGTGTGGGTTGGCTAGTCTACAAGATGAGATTATTATGGATAAGAGCGAGACTATTTGTATTTGTCAAATGACGGACAAGCATCAAGTCACCAGAATAAGACCCTCAATATTTGGAAACACTCATCAAGAAAGGAGTGCTTTCACCACCATGTGAAATTCATCGTAACTTATTTCATCTGTTGCCTAATAAACTGCATGGTCTCCCGAGTAATAATAGGAGGACCACACACGCATGTCATCGCGTGACTCAAAGTTTACTTCGATATGATGGTTGTTATATCAATCTTTGCACATAAAGGCGTTTCCACATAATACATTTTACCGACACAAAAAGATACCACCATGTCGAACGAACAAACGAATTTATAAAATTACACTGAAACTTCCTGTTTCCATCACAGCTGTCATGATTTTTTTTTTTTATACGGTATGACTTTACTCGCATAAAAACTGTGGATGGAAAGGGTGTTACTGTCATCTCTTATTTGATTCTTCAGACTGCAGTATTCCAGTCACAGCTTTAACTGATGTTGCCCGTCTCTGCCTCCCCTTCTCCCTTCCTCTACTCCTCTCATCCTCTCCTCCTCACCAGGTTCACTTGCAAAGAAACAACATTAGTTTATGAACTGCCTTAGATAAAGTAATTGTGAAATATATGTTTATGAGAAATGATGGTGGTCTGACTGCATGACTGCACTCAATCGGTGGCTTGTCATCCATGCTAGGATATAGTTTCACATGCGTATTAGGTTACAGTGTAACTATCACTAAAGCACATGTGATACTTGCTGTGAGAGGTTGAATGGTTGACTGGCTGAAGGGCCCTCTGCGGTGACAGGATTCATTATCATTTTTACTACTCCAGAGGTGTTGATCGCTGGAGATTTTAATCTTGCATTGGGGAACGTAGGATGCTGACTGTTTAAAGGATTTTTGTACTAATTTTGTACTAATTTTTACTAAATTTGACCCAGCTGATTAGAAAGCCTACTCGTCCAAACTTAAAGGACCCTATGAAATCAACTTTGATTGACGCCATATTTACAAATACTCCAGAGAAATACAGTTGTATGAAAAAGTTTGGGCACCCCTGACAATTTCCATGATTTCCATTTATAAATAATTGGGTGTTTGGATCAGCAATTTCATTTTGATCTATCAAATAACTGATGGACACAGTAATATTTCAGTAGTGAAATTAGGTTTATTGGATTAACAGAAAATGTGCAATATGCATCAAAACGAAATTAGACAGGTGCATAAATTTGGGCACCCCAAGCATGCCGAGCTGCCGAGCATGGACAGGCCGCTTCAAATCATCCCACAGATTCTCAATGGTATTCAGGTCTGCAGACTGGGATGGCCATTCCAGAATATTGTACTTGTTCCTCTGCATAAATGCCCGGGTAGATTTTGAGCAGTGTTTTGGGTCGTTGTCTTGTTGAAATATCCATCCCCGGCGTAACTTCAACTTTGTGACTGATGCTTCAACATTATTCCCAAGAATCTGCTGATATTGACTGGAATCCATGCGACCCTCAACTTTAACAAGATTCCCAGTACCGGCACTGGCCACACAGCACCACAGCATGATGGAACCCACACCAAATTTTACTGTGGGTAGCAAGTACTTTTCTTGGAACGCTGTGTTCTTTTGCCGCCATGCATAACACCCCTTGTTATGACCAAATAACTCAATCTTTGTTTCATCAGTCCACAGCACCTTATTCCAAAATGAAGCTGGCTTGTCCAAAAGTGCAATGTTTGCATACCTCAAGCGACTCTGTTTGTGGCGTGTGTGCAGAAAAGGCTTCTTCCGCATCACTCTCCCGTACAGCTTCTCCTTGTGCAAAGTGCGCTGAATTGTTGAACGATGCACAGTGACACCATCTGCAGCAAGATGATGTTGTAGGTCTTTGGAGGTGGTCTGTGGGCTGTTTTTGACTGTTCTCAGCATCCTTCGCCTTTGCCTCTCTGATGTTTTACTTGGCCTGCCACTTCTGGCCTTAACAAGAACTGTGCATGTGGTATTCCATTTCCTCACTATGTTCCTCACAGTGGACAGCTTACATCTCTGCGATAGCTTTTTGTAGCCTTCCCCTAAACCATAATGTTGAACAATCTTTGTTTTCAGGTCATTTGAGAGTTGTTTTGATGCCCCCATGTTGCCACTCTTCAGAGGAGAGTCAAAGAGAACAACAACTTGCAATTGGCCACCTTAAATACCTTTTCTCATGATTGGATGCACTTGTCTATGAAGTTCAAGGCTTAATGAGCTCACCAAACCAATTGTGTGTTCCAATTAATAAGTGCTAAGTAGTTACAGGTATTCAAATCAACAGAATGACAAGGGTGCCCAAATTTTTGCATAGCCAATTTTTCACATCTGATTTAATTTCATACAACTTAATATTGCTACACTAAAAATCTTTGTCTGGACAATACCCCAGTACTCAGCTTTTATTAGAAAATGAATGCCATGCCACTGTGATCATTTTCTGTGACGACAGAGTAAATTATTATACAGCCTCAGAGGGGTGCCCAAACTTTTTCATACGACTGTATGTTGGGACTTGGGTATTTGCTTTGGATATTAGTGACCACTGTCGCATTGTATGTGTCAGGGATATACAGATGCCTAGATCCAAACCTTGTTTTATCAACAAGATGAATTTTAAACATTTTCAATGAACAGGCCTTTATTTTGTTGACTTTATTGCATCTATACCTGACTCAGAGTTGGCTCTGAACCACTTCTCAAATGTTTTCAATTGTATTGTAGATAAACATACTCCCTTTAAAAATGTAGAATTAAAAATAGGTATTGCGCTTGGTTCAGTCCAGAGCTATCTGAAGTCATACACAACAGAGATGCTGCCTGGGCCAAAGCTAGATTCCCAGACTAGGGCCCAGACTGGCATTCTTTCAGGCGATTTGAGAAATCTGTGTGTAAAACTAGTTAAAAAAGCTAAATCAGAAAATTATGTTAATACACTATCTGAATGTACAGGGAACCCAGCTACATTTTGGAAAGCTGCTATGTCACTGAAGGGTTGTGTCTCATCTTCTCTCCCCCAATAAATTAATTTAGATTCTGTCCCTATTACTGACAAAATTAATATAATTAATGCATTTAATCACCATTTTATCTCTGCGGGCTATATATTTGAATATATTTCAAAGCCAGCTCTTGAAAAGGGTAATTTGGATGTTATTGGTGAAAATCTATTGAATGATACTGAAAATGCTGGTCAGGAGTTTTCTTTTCGGAAATTAACTGATAAAGAAGTCCTGGATGTTTTGCTAACATTAGACCAAAAATAATCCACAGGGGCTGTTCATTTGAAGCCTGCTCTGCTTAAGTGTGCAGCTCACTTTATTGCTGGCTCAGTAGCCCATGTTTTAATTTAACATTGTTATCAGGAAGTATTCCAAAAGCATGGAAGCATGGAAATCTGCATATGTGTTGCCACTCCATAAGGGTGGGGATACAAATGATCTTGACAACTATCGCCCCATTTCAAGACTACCTTGAATTCTTGGTTAATGTACAACTTGGTTTCTTTTTATCTGAAAATTGTATTAATAAACCAATCAGGGCTTAGGCCTGGGCATAGTACTACCAGAACAACCACTCTAATTGCTAATGATCTTGTCAATGCCTTGGATTGATAGCTGTGCTGCCTTGTTTATTGGACTGTCAAAGGTGTTCGACACTGTTGATCATTCTTTGCTGAAGAAGTTATAAAGAATAGGCTTGGGATATACAGCCTGTTTATGGTTTCAGAATTATCTTAGCAACAGAACTCAGGCCGTCTTGACAGATGGGGTTACATTTTAATTTCTTGAGATTCAAAAAGGTGTTCCTCAGGGTTTGATTATTGTTCATCTTGTATACAGAGCACCTAATAGCTTTGATGGGCTGAGCGGGAACTGTGCTTCCGTAGAGGTAGGGGGGCTAGCGGGCCAGAGGTGGATGTACGTAGTGCCCTCGTTTGGGTGTAGGGTCTGAACAGATCCTGAAGGTAAGGATGTGCCGTTCCTCTCATAGCTCCGTAGGCAAGCACCATGGTTTTGTAGTAGATGCGAGCTTCAAATGGAAGCCAGTGGAGTGTGCGGAGAAGCGGGGTGACATGAGAGAACTTGGGAAGATCGAACACCAGACGGGCTGCAGCGTTCTGGATAAGTTGTAGGGGTTTAATGGCTCCTCGGATAGGAGCGGCCTGTCAGGTAGGATGCAATCCAAGAGTCTGCAGCGCCGGAGATGCCCAACTCAGAAAGGGTGGAGGGGAGGATCTGATGCAGCAGATAGGTCTAGAAGGATAAGAGCAGAGCAGAGAGAGTTAGCTTTGGCAGTGCTAAGCGCCTCCGTGACACAGAGAAGAGCAGTCTCAGTTGAATTACCAGTCTTGAAACCAGACTGATTAGGATCAAGAATGTCATTCTGAGAGAGATAGCAGGAGAGTTGGTTAGAGACAGTATGCTCAAGAGTTTTGGAGAGAAAAGAAAGAAGGGATACTGGTCTGTTGCTGTTGGCATCGGAGGGATTGAGTGTAGGTTTTTTGAGGAGGGGTGCAACTCTCGCCCTCTTGAAGACGGAAGGGACATAGCCAGCGGTCAAGAATGAGTTGATGAGCAAGGTGAGGTAAGGGAGAAGGTCTCCAGAAATGGTCTGGAGAAAAGAGGCCACAAGATCACAAGTCACAAGATTTCATCTGGAGAGAGGGGAGAAAGAAGTCAAAGCATAGGGTAAGGCAGTGTTAGCAGGACCAGTTGTGTCAATAGGCTTAGTAAATGAGGATCGGATGTCATCAACCTTCTTTTCAAAATGGTTGACGAAGTCATCCACAGAGAGGGAGGATGGAGGGGGAGGAGGAGGAGGAGGATTCAGCAGGGAGGAGAAGGTGGCAAAGCGCTTCCTAGGGTTAGAGGCCGATGCTTGAAATGTAAAGTGGTAGAAAGTGGCTTTAGCTGCAGAAACAGTGGAAGAAAAAGTAGAGAGGAGAGAGTAAAAAGATGACAGGTCCACAGGGAGTTTAGTTTTCCTCCATTTCCGCTCGGCTGCCCGGAGCCTTGTTCTGTGAGCTCTCAATGAGTCGTCTAGCCACGGAGCAGGAGGGGAGAACCGAGCCGGCCGAGGATAGGGGGCATAGAGAGTCAAAAGATGCAGAAAGGGAGGAGAGGAGGATCGAGGAGGCAGAATCAGAGACAGGAGGGAGAAGGATTTAGCAGAGGAAAGAGATGATAGGATGGAAGAGGAGAGAGTAGCGGGAGAGAGAGAGCGAAGGTTGCGCATTACCATCTGAGTAGGGACAGAGTGAGTAGTGTTGGAGGAGAGCAAGAGAAAAAAGGATACGAAATAGTGGTCAGAGATTTGGAGGGATTTGCAGTGAGATTAGTAGAAGAACAGCATCTAGTAAAGATGAGGTCAAGCGTATTGCCTGCCTTGTGAGTAGGTGGGGGACGGTGAGAGGGTGAGGTCAAAAGAGGAAAGGAGTGGAAAGAAGGAGGCAGAGAGAAATGAGTCAAAGGCAGACGACGGGAGGTTAAAGTTGCCCAGAACTGTGAGGGGAGAGCCATCATCAGGAAATGAACTTATCAAGGCGTCAAGCTTATTGATGAACTCTCCAAGGACACCTGGAGGGCAATAAATGACAAGGAGATAGACAGATGGGTCAGGGTGAAAAGAGAGAATGACCACTTGGGAGAGATTAGAATTCTTGTGCCACCGCCACGCTGACCAAATGCTCTCGGGGTATGCAGGGACCACCAGATTAGAGGGGTTGCAGTCATGCGGTGTGAAGCGTTTGTATGACGCTAGGCCAATTGTGCGCCACCCTATGGGACTACCGATCACAGTTGTGATACAGCCCGGGATCGAACCAGGGTCTGCAGTGACACCTTTAGCACTGAGATGCAGTGCCTTAGACCGCTGCGCCACATATTATTGACATAGGAAACACTGTTAATACTTCAATATTAATCTCTATGCAGATGACACAGTTTGGTTTCTTGTGCCACCTCAGTGCAGCAGGCCATTTGTGAACTTCAGCATGACTTTGATTCAATTCACTTCAAGCTCATACTGTTCTCTAGGTCTCAAAATGTTGACCCTGAGGACCTGCATTGTTGCGCTACAAATGGAGACAAAATTGAGCTTGTTTCTCAATATAAGTACCTGGGTGTCTAGATTACTGACAAGTTGTCCTTCGTAACGCATATAGAAAATCTGAGATCCAAGATTATTTTTTTATTTTGAAATAAATCATGCCTCAGTATTGAAAATAGGAGAAAGGTTGTTCAAACAACACTTCTCCGTGTATTCGATTTTGGTGATATTGTTTACATGCATGTGGCAACCTCTGTTTTGAAACCCTTGGATGCAGTCTACTATTTTATCACAGGGGACAATTTTAACACTCATCATTTTAGTATTTATACAAATCTGGGATGGACCTCTGTCTGTAAGAAGAGAGCTGCATTCAATTTTATTTATTTACAAAGCAATCTTACAGAAATTCCCTTCATATGTAACTTCATTAATTAAATTAAGAATCATAAATTACCAAACCCGAATGGATAACATTAGAGATTTGGGAAAATCTGTGTTTTGTTTTTTTGCCCCTAATTTGTCGAACAATCTGCATAGTTCACTGTAACTAGCTAGTTGAATGTGATTGCTTTTATTAAATATGTTTATTTTCTTATTGTGTGCTGAATTATATTGTTTTATACACATATGTGTATGTTGTTGTCACGATCGCTATGAAACAGGACCTGAGGAGCAGAGCTGTAGTGCGAAGACATTCCTTTATTCCAGCAATATAATCCCAAAACCGAACAAAGGAGAGACAGTGACCATGAACCAGCTTGAAAATAAAAGGAACACACACAAAAACCCATAAACACAGGTGGAACAACTGAACATAAATAGGCTCCCCAATTAGAGGCAATGAGGCACAGCTGACTCTAATTGGGGACCAATTCCAACACAACATAGAGAAATCCAGAGAGGTCTCTGGAAACTAAACCTGGAAAACATAAAGGTTTCCAGAGCCCTCTCTGAACATATTTTCTTACAGTACGGCGCTACTAAGCTGGGGACACGCACTGGAGCTACCGGGCTAGGAACCGGCACTGGCGCTACCGGGCTAGGAACCGGCACTGGCGCCACCGGGCTAGGAACCGGGCTAGATACCGGCACTGGAGCTTACAGTGCCGGTATCACCTCCGGGAGCCCCCACGGGTGAGGGAACAGGAGCATCTCCTCGTCCTCATCCGACTCCTCTCTGTACTCCCGCTCCCATGGCTGTAGGGGCTCCTCCTCGAACCCCCACGAGTGAAGAGGCCGGGGCTCTTCGTTATCATTCCCCGACCAAACCCATAGCCCCCCCCCAAAAAAACAGTTTGGGGGTTCTTCGGGGCTCCATGCTGGTCCGACCTCCTGGACCGCCGACGTGGAGTCCGTTGACGGTGCCACTGCTCAGGACCCCAGCCTTCTTCCTTAGCTCTGTAGTGGAGGAACTCCTCCTTCGCGATAATCCCCATTTCTCTGAGGAGTTCCCCCAATGTCCAGCCCTGCTTGGTCCCGTTTTGGTGGTGGGTTTTTCTGTCACGATCGCTATGAAACAGGACCAGAGGAGCAGAGCTGTAGTACGAAGACATTTCTTTATTCCAGTAATATAATCCCAAAACCGAACAAATGCGAGACAGCGACCATGAACCGGCGTGAAAACAAAAGGAACACACACAAAAACCCACAAACACAGGTGGAACAACTGAACTTAAATAGGCTCCCCAATTAGAGGCAATGTGGCGCAGCTTCAGTGACCTCTCTGAACATAAATCCTTACAGTTGTTTTATTATTCCGTTTTTATTGTGATGTATACAGGGCTCTCCAGTAATATAGATTTTTAATTAAGGTTAAATAAAATAAAATAAATTGATGTGTGCTAATGTGGCCTGTTGCTCTAGTCATTTCCCCCACCAACTGTGCTGCAATAATGCTAAAATGATGGAAGTAACATTTACGCCCCTGTGTTTGTGTCAAATAGATTGGTTATAGCATCATATTATACACTGTCCATTACACAAGACACCGACGTGGTTTGAAAAATGTTGACTCCAAATGTACAGTGATGATCTCTTAGCTGCTGGGTTAAATTAAGAAGGTTTTGAACATGTCCTGGTCTTTGTCAGAACTTTATAATAGGGTGTTGAATTGTGCATTGAATGTGCACACAGTTTGATGTTTGCCTCAAGCAAACACGAGCGCTGACTTTTTGATAACGTGACTGATTCCTCTGAATACTTGTCAATAGCTAGGTTTAACATCAATGATCCACATTACAAAATAACATGATTTGAATGCACTTATCCATTGAACTGGTATCCATGGAGAGCAGCATGAGAAGGCACATTGAAGAGTGCTACTAGGGGTGCAGGCGTTTGCTTCAGAGCAGCTTCAGAGCAGTAGCGGTGCGGGGGTAAAATCACTGGGGCAGCCAAGCCAGGAATTAAGCCATATTGCAACCTATGTTGTGATAAGTGCTATGTTTGCTCTCTAACCCATTTGTTCATAGGCCACCATGATATACAATAAGGCCGTGACGACAAAAATATAACAGTCAAACAGTGGTGGAATAAATTCAACAGTTACATGAACTGCAGCATGGTCAAACAAGTTAATATTTCTGACAGTTTACTAAACAACTACTGATTTAGAAACACGGCGAGTCACCCCAAGTCAGCACAAAGAAAACAGGACCACTTTCTCCACTAATCTAGCAGCTTAAACCACTCAACATCATCAAATCAAGATGCCATAAACAATTTAGTCCAATCAACGTTGCTACATATCATGTGGCTGTCCATGGTGCTGATTAGATTTATCTGTGTGTGTGTGTGTGCAAGTAGAAAAAACATGTTGACTCGCCCAGACTAGATGAAAGTAAATGTCATTCTCCTCTCTTCCAAAGCGGTCTATGACTCTGTAACACAGTAGTACACATGTTTTATTTTTGTTGTCATAGACTATAGGCTACAAGGCTAAGATGCTTGCTAGCCTAACTATGGGCAACAATGAACCAGTTAAGTTAGCTAGCTAGTTAACATGAGCCTAGTACATCTAGGTTACGTATTGAACTTCAATTGTCTCAGGTCAGTGGCACAATGTATGAATTTATGGTTGGATCAGAATATCCGTAATAATCCTTATCCTGTCCAAATCCCCATCTCCATCTATGGCTTAGGAAAGGGTTGACTTTAGGTAGCTAGCTACTGCAAGACATTAACACAAGTAGACCAGAAATATACATTTTTTCTGGCAATTACATTTAGCTTTGATGTGTTTTGATTGGTGAAGCCAAATCTAAACTGGCCTCCCTTGAGGGGTGGTTTTGCTACGCCAGGATCAACCGCAGTTGAGCTCAGCTAAATTTTCTCATCAAGGCAGGCCAAATGCTCGCTGGCATCAATCAATCAAATGCTACGTGTGGCAACACTTAGTACTCTCTTAGGCCCGACAGCATAAGATACATGAGCTACACATACTGAGACAGACGGCCGCTGTTTCCCTCGCTCAGATGATTCATCCGGTGAGATAGATTCACAGAGAGGCGAAATATATTATTATTTTGTATATTTTTTGTTATTGGGGAAGCCTGGCTTCCCTTGGCATCCATGAATACACACCACTAGACACACCTGATTCTACCAATCAGCTGTTCATCAGGACCTTGATTAGCTTTAATCAGATGTGTTAGAATAGGGCTGGAGCAAACGCCTGCACCCAGGAAGAGCGTTGGTCACCCCTGATGTAAACAATAAAGTCTGCAGTATCATTCAAAACAGAAACTGAACTGGCAGCTAACCATTTTAATTAACGTCCATCCGTCCCAGATTAAAGCATTTGTGTTAAATTTCTCACCAATTACTGGAGTATAATCCAAAGTGGACGTAATTAATTTACCAATGCTTTATGTAACTGAAATTATGCCCTTTGCATTTCTATTTCCTTGGTAATGACACTGACGCTCAGAAGTTTGTCATTGCAATTATGACATTGAGTCCTTGTAAATGGTTTAGTATGTGTCAATCAAATATGTTTAGCTTTGTTCCATGTATGTTGTAAGTTGCATGTCAGTACATGTTACAGTGAGGTTCATAATAAATATACACTTTTCTCCTTCTTTTAGGCTGAGCAGGACAACGGCCACCCACTCCCAGCATACGCTGAGCTGATCATTGATGTCCTGGATGAGAACAACCAGGCTCCATACTTCCAGTTCCAGTCCTACCAGGGCTACATCAGCGAGTCCTCCTCAGTGGGCACCACCATCTCTGCCAGCTCCAACCTCACTGCCCCCTTGGGCATCATCGCCCTGGACAAAGATATTGAAGAGGTATGGGGATGTGCGCGTGCACACACACAGACACACAATCACAGAAGCGCACAATCTCACGAGCACTAACATGTCGCTTATGAACCTGCAAATACACAATACTATGAAAGAAAATAAATAGACAGCGCACGCAAATACACACACAATTTAGCTGGCGTGCCTACACACAAGCAACTAATTGTAGATGTTAACCTTTTGAATGAATGCAGCGGTCTAAGGCACTGCATCCCAGTGCTAGCTGCATTACTGCAGATCCTGGTTCAATACAGGGCTGGAGACCCATGAGGCGAAGCACAACTGGCCCAGCGCCGTCCGGTTTAGGGGAGGGTTGTCCTTGTCCCATCGCACTCTAGCGACTCCTGTGGCGGGCCTTGCGCAAGCACGTTGACACAGCCAGCAGATGTACGGTGTTTCCTCCTACACATTGGTGTGGCTGGCTTCCAGGTTAAGCGTGCATTGTGGCAAGAAGCAGTGTGGCTTGGCGGGGTTGTGTTTCGGAGGACGCACGGCTCTCGACCTTCGCCTCTCCCAAGTCCGTACAGGAGTTGCAGCGATGGGACAAGACCGTAACGACCAATTGAATATATATATTCTACCGTTCAAAAGTTTGGGGTCACTTAGAAACGTTCTTGTTTTCCATGAAAACATACATGAAATGAGTTGCAAAATGAATAGGATATATAGTCAAGATGTTGACAAGGTTATAAATAATGATTTTTAATTGAAATAATAATAGTGTCCTTCAAATCCTCCATTTGCAGCAGTTACAGCCTTGCAGACCTTTTACATTCTAGTTGTCAATTTGTTGAAATAATCTGAAGAGATTTCATCCCATGCTTCATGAGATCCGGGGACTGTGCTGGCCTCTCCATTATAGACAGAAAACCAGCTGACTGCTTCTTCCCTAAATAGTTCTTGCATAGTTTGGAGCTGTGCTTTGGGTCATTGTCCTGTTGTAGGAGGAAATTGGCTCCAATTAAGCACCGTCCACAGGATATGGCATGGCGTTGCAAAATGGAGTGATAGCCTTCCTTCTTCAAGATCCCTTTTACCCTGTACAAAACTCCCACTTTACCACCACCAAAGAACCCTCAGACCATCACATTGCCTCCACCATGCTTGACAGATGGCGTCAAGCACTCCTCCAGCATTTTTTCATTTGGTCTGCGTCTCACGAATAATCTTCTTTGTGATCCGAACACCTCAAACTTAGATTTGTCTGTCCATAACACTTTTTTTCCAATCTTCCTCTGTCCAGTGTGTGTTCTTTTGCCCATCTTAATCTTTTATTTTTATTGGCCAGTCTGAGATATGTCTTTTTCTTTGAAACTCTGCCTAGAAGGCCATCATCCCGGAGTCGCCTCTTCACTGTTGACGTTGAGACTTGTGTTTTGCGGGTACTATTTAATTAAGCTGCCAGTTGAGGACTTGTGAGGTGTCTGTTTCTCAAACAAGACACTCTAATGTACTTGTCCTCTTGCTCAGTTGTGCACCAGGGCCTGTTCTGTACACATCGTTGTACGAGATTCTTGGCAATTTCTTGCATGGAATAGCCTTTATTTCTCAGAACAAGAATAGACTGATGAATTTCAGAAGAAAGTCCTTTGTTTCTGGCCATTTTGAACCCACAAATTCTGATGCTCCAGATACTCAACTAGTCTAAAGAAGGCCAGTTGTATTGCTTCTTTAATCAGCACAACAGTTTTCAGCTCTGCTAACATAATTGCAAAAGGATTTTCTAATTATTAATTAGCCTTTCAAAATGATAAACCTGTATTAGCTAACACAGGAGTGATGGTTGCTGATAATGGGCCTCTGTACTCTGTACGCCTATGTAGATATTCCATAAAAAATCATCCGTTTCCAGCTACAATAGTCATTTACAACACTAACAATGTCTACACTGTATTTCTGATCAATTTGATGTTATTTTAATGGACAAAATATTTGCTTTTCTTTCTAAGTGACCCCAAACTTTTGAATGGTAGTATATATAAATATATATAGAAATATGAAGCCTATTGTGGGCTTTTCACAGATTAAATAATTTCATGAATACATAAGGCAATTTTATTACATGTTTATGTTAAAAACATTACTTCCATAAGCCCATGCTAAGATGGGGAAACACCTCATCATACTGTATTATCATTGTTGCTTCTTTGTCTCTTGTTGTAGCTGCTGCCTGGTCAAACACCTGTAGGTAAAAGTGTGGTTTGTGATGCTGTTATGACTGAAAGTCTGCCTTTGGGTTTTACTCTACTGCATGCTCTGTGTTCATGCTCTCTTCCATTTTCTTCAGATGTGTGACTGTTTTTCCTGATGAATTTACACACATTTTTTATGTGTTTGGCCATGTTTTTTAATTTAACTAGGCAAGTCAGTTATTTACAATGGCAGCCCACCTACAGGGACAGCCATAGTAGTACGGCACCCCTGGAGCAAATTAGGGTTAAGTGCCTTGCTCAAGGACACATCAACAGGTTTTTCACCTTGTCAGCTCAGGGATTCAAACAAGCAACCTTTCAGTTACTGGCCCAACACTCTAACCACTAAGCTACCTGCTGCCCCCTTCTAGTCATGTTACATTCAGTACATTCAGTATTTGTGTTTGTGTGTGTGTGTGTGTGTGTGTGTGTGTGTGTTGTTGTGGTGATGATTCTGAAAAGCACACAATTTCAAACAGGCGCTGACAGGAGTGGGTTTTCTGAGCGCCTCAACTGCATTTAAATGGTTGAAAACACACATTGAGACAGGCTGCCAACACACCAGGAGACACTCAGAACACAGACGCACAGCAGCATTCGCCCCCCACTCTGTTTGTGTTTTTGTCACCAGGATATTTCTCTTTATGTTGATGATGTTGATTAGATTGTTTTATTCATTTCTTCAGATGACACCTAACACAATAAACCCATCCACAGAGACACCTAACACAATAAACCCATCCACAGAGACACCTAACACAATAAACACATCCACAGAGATTTCTCCAACTCACTTGCCCTCTCCATATTTTCTTACTGTGCCTCTATGTCTCTCTCTTTCTCTTTGTGTGTCTGTCTGTATCTGTGTCTCTCTCTCTTTCTCAATTTAATTTTAAGGGCTTTATTGGCATGGAAACATATGCTAACATTGCAAAAGCAAGTGAAGTGTATATTAAACAATAAAAATGAACAGTAAACATTACACTCAGAGGTTTCAAAAGAATAAAGACATTTCAAATGTCATATTATGTATACTATATACAGTGTTCTAACAATGTGCAAATAGTTAAAGTACAAATGGGCAAATAAATAAACATACATATCGGTTGTATTTACAATGGTGTTTGTTCTTCACTGGTTGCCCTTTTCTTGTGGCAACAGGTCACAAATCTTGCTGCTGTGATGGCACACTGTGGTATTGTATTTCTCTCTCTCTCGCTTGCTCTCTCTCTCTCTCACTCTCTCACACTCCCTCTCTCTCTCTCTCTCTCTCAGCAGGGTGAGATTAAGATATCAAAGTGCAGCTCTAAAACAGATCAATGGACAAAGCAGTGTGAATGTTTAGCAGACAGGCAGGCCTTTAGGCCAAATTAATCTGTACTACATTTTATATAAGTATTTACAGATCACATACGAGTTAAGACACATGAAAGTTCACATGTTGAAGAATGTTTTATTTTTATCAAAAACATCTTCTGCTTTCAAACGTCTCGACTGTATACTACAGTATGCCAGAGCCACAATGAAACACCTACTGTACAATACTGTATATAGTGTACTATATAGGGGGTATAAAATCACATGATTTCTAGAATTTATTCAAGGCCTTCCCCTGTTCTCAGTACTATGTTGTCTTTGTCAGCAGGCTTTAACCATGTTTTGACTTGTTTTGTCTCTCATGATTGTTTTCCCTCAGTGACACAGCTGCAGACTTGAGTAATGTCTTGTCACCATGGTAACCCTCTTCTCTCTAATGTCTTCACTTTTTGAAGAGCAAAGACCCTCTGGTGACGGTGACTCTGGACGATTTCAGCACCATCTTTGCCATAACCCCGACCGGGATCACCCGCTACCTCAGACTGCTCAAACCTGTGGACAGAGAGAAGCAGATGACCTACACCTTCACGGTACGCCTCGTTCCAACCACATCCACACATACACCCCCGGTCAAAAGTTTGGAATATTACTCATTCAAGGATTTTTCTTTATTTGCCCTATTTTTTACATTGTAGAATAATAGTGAAGACATCAAAAAACAATGAAATAACACATATGGAATCATGCAGCAACCAAAAACGTGTTATACAAATCAAAGATCTCACATCTGTCCTTCTGGACAGAAACATACTGCCACTGTTGGCTCCTTCTGTATTTTGACGCACAGTGCTCTCCTGCATCTTCATAATGAAGGGATTCTATTTTACATTATTCAGACTTAATTGTGTTCTCATGTAATTACATGTATAGTGCTACTGTTTGTCACGATCGCTATGAGACAGGACCCGTGGCGCAGTGCTGTGGTGCAAAAACATTCCTTTATTCTGAATAGAGAAATCCCAAAACCAAACAAAGGTGAGACAGCGACCATGAACCTGCATGAACAAAAAGGAACACACTCACGAAAACCCACAAACACAGGTGGGAATACTGAAATTAAATAGGCTCCCCAATTAAACGGTGCAGCTGCCTCTAATTGGGGACCAATTCCAAAAGGACCATAGAGAATTCCAAAGAGGTCTCTGGACACTAAACCTGTAAAACATAAAGGTTTCCAGAGACCTCTCTGAACATAAATCCTTACACTGTTCTCGTTGACATTAAGACCCTGAGTATTCTCTGAAGAGCCCCCAGTGCTTTAAGCATCTACACGTGTGTACTCTCCCTGTGGGTTGGTTACATATTAGAAAGCATAATTATTTCAATATTGAAGGAGTGTTTCCTGGAGAAAAAAAAGAGAAAGTGCGAGGGTTGAACTCTTTGGCCTGAATGCCAAGCATAACGTATGGAGGAAACTTAGAACCATCCCTACGGTGAAGCATGGTGGTGGCAGCATCATACTCTGCGGATGTTTTTCAGCGGCAGGATCGAGAGAAAGATGAACGTAGCAAAGTACAGAGAGATCCTTGATGGAAAACTGCAGCAGTGTGCTCAGGACCGCAGACTGAGGCGAAGGTTCACCTTCGAATAGGACAACAACCCTAAGCACACATCCAAGACAACGCAGGAATGGCTTTTGGACAATGTCCTTTTGTGGCACAGCCAGAGCCTATACTTGAACCCGATCAAACATCTCTGGAGAGACCTGAAAATAGCTGTGCAGCGACGCTGACGATCTGCTGAGAAGAATGGGAGAAACTCCCCAAATACAGGTGTGCCAAGCTTGTAATGTCATACCCAAGAAGATACAAGGCTGTAATCGCTGCCAAAGGTGTGTCAACAAAGTACTGAGTAAAGGGTCTGAATACTTAAGTAAATGTGATATATATGTATTTTCTTTATACATTTGCAAACATTTCTAAAACCTGTTGTTGCTTTGTCATTAGGGGAAAAAAACGATTTAATCCATTTTAGAATAAGGCTGTAATATAACAAAATGTGGAAAAAGTCAAGGAGTCTGAATACTTTCCGAATGGACTGCATATTATTATTATTATCATCATCATCATCATCATCATCATCATCATCATTATTATTATTATTATTATTATTATATACTGTATTCTAGTCAAGGCTCATCCTATATAGGGTAACACTTTACTTGACACCCAGCATCACAACACGTTATGACACGGTCATAACCATGTCATAATATATCATAACAGCTGACATAACTTGTCATAACCTGTTAGAATATGGTCATAACACTGTCATGAAGCATTTATTTAGACCTGTTGTGACATATATTGCTTTATTTAATGGCTGATTATGACACCTACATAAGAGTGTATAAACCCACAAACCTACCACGGTGGTTATTTTATGGCTGTGTCAAAACCCACAAAAGTTACCACACAAGGCAAAACATTATATTACACCATAGCATATGTGCTAACAGTGTGTTTATGTTATAACAACTGTTGGGAAATTGACCATATTGCACACACATTGATGTCAGACATGCACCTACCCCCCAATGCTCTGTTGCTGATGACTGGGATGAATGCAGGAGCAGATTTTAGGAGCAGGACAAGACACCCTTTTTTTGACTAATGTCTGATATAAGGGCATTTACGTGATATTACTATCTGGCTTATATGACTATGATGGTCATAATGCTTCAAGACAGTGTCATAAAGTGTATTTTCTACAAGTTATATGATGAAAAATACACAACAACAACAAAGGTTTTAAGAAACAAACTTTAAAAAGAAAGGACACTTCCTGGCAGGGAAAAAAATACAAATTTGAATACGTTTGGGTGTTGACACTCTTATGTAGGTGTCATAACCAGCCATAAAATAACGCAATATATGTCACAACAAGTGTAACTATATGGGTGATGGGTTATAACAAGTTATGTCAGCTGTTATGACATATTATGACATTGTTATGACTGGGTGTCAAGTAACTTGTTACCATGTACTGTAGATATGGATTTATATTCTGGACTCTGAAATTGCTCGTTCTAATATTTATATGCTTCTTAATTCCTTTCTTTGATTTGTTGGGGGATTTGCATGTATTGTTTTGTATTATTAGGTATTACTGCACTGTTGGAGCTAGTAACATAAGCATTTAGCTACACCCGCGATAACATCTGCAAAATATGTGTACGCGACCAACACAGTTTGGACTTGTTGCTGTGAAAAAACACTACTAATGCGACTATTATCTTTGAAGAGTTTCATCAATAGTATGTTTATTATGTCTATGTTGAAGAGGCTTTGATGGTTACCATATTTTCATTAGAATGATTCGGAATTATGAAAGAAATTGCTACAATTTTCAATACTTGAGCATCAAGCAATCGTCATGGCCACGCAAGGGTAAGAGAATAAGTGGTCCATTTAAATTGAAATCACGCCTTTAATGTTATTTATTCTGGCTTTAAGGGTTCTGTTTTGTTTGGTTGTCCTTTCTTCTGGGTTGCTCTCGTTTACTGTGTGTGTATGTGTACGTCACAGGAGGTTGGTGGCACCTTCATTGGGAAGGACGGGCTCCTGGTAATGGCTGGAGCAGAATAAGTGGAATGGTATCAAATACATCAAACACATGGTTTCCATGTGTTTGATGCCATTCCATTTGCTCCGTTCTGGACATTATTATGAACCGTTCTCCCCTCCTGTGGTTTCGTGTCTGTATATGAGAGTGAGGAAAACCCCTCCTGAGGAAAACCTCAACATCTGTGTTGTGAATTAAGCCAGGGTGACCGGCAACACCACATTAAAGTTGTGCACTTTACCCTTTTATGTACCCATTATTTGTTCCTATTTACTCTGTTTTATTTCAGTTTTCTATCATTTTTTTTGTCAGGCACTTAACTGGAAGAGAATTAGCTAGCAACAGACTTTGTCCTAAAGGCAGGATTTTTACTGCTCACTGTTGTCCTGTGTATAGATGATGGCATCAGATGGGGTACAGGAGAGCACACGGGTGACTGTCAACATCCTGGTGATTGACGCCAATGACAACACTCCCACCTTCGGCGAAGTCTCCTACAGCGTTAAGGTGTTCACTGACATGCAGCAAGGAGAAACAGTACTACAGGTAATCAATACATATCTGTCTCTATCTTCCTGTCCCCTTTCATTCTTCTCTTTTTCTCTTTTTAGGTCTCTCTCTCTCTCGCTCTATCTCTTTGTCTCTCCCTTCCCTCGCTCTCTTTCTCTCTTTAATTCTCCCGCCTGGCGTCCAGTTTCCACAAACAATCCAGTGCCTTAGATCAACAGTCCCAGCCCCAGAACAATCCACTCTTTCTTTGATCAGATGACTCAAGAACAATTTACTTTCTTAATACAGTGGTCAGGACTCAAATATTCTCAGCTCAATATTGACATAACTCGACACAATACACTACCATGGGTCAACAGTAAGGACTCCAACTCAATCTCCTCTCCCATAACAATAATTGTCTCTGAAATAGCTCCAGGGAGATCTGGTTTCTGATTTGAAATATGTCTGAATGGATTGCAGAGTTTATTTAGTTTGACTTGGATTCTAGTTTGATTAGTTTGAAGGTTTGGGGTTGGGTTTGTTGTGTGTGTGTGTGTGTGTGTGTGTGTATGAGTGTGTGCATGAGTTTGTGTTTAGGGTCAAATTGTTTCCAGCAGGAAGTCCCCACATCGACATATCTGGTTTTGTGGGGTTCCTTCAGCAGCTGTGTGCGTTTGTCTCTCATTTGGTAAGCAGAGCATGATCTCCCGTCTCAGTCGCTCAGCACACAGTCACAAAAAAAATGTCAGACACAGAAAATGTCAAGTTTAATCTGTGTTTAAAATCAGCCGCCCAGCCCAGCTGAAATGAGGCCAGGGGTCACGTGGCGGTCAGTACGACCACTTAACCTGTTTTTATAAGCAGTTTATATGAGAGTCTCCTGGCCTCTAAGGACACAGGTTTATGTGATGCTGCTGCTGCTATTCCATCTCTTAGACATCACAGCTCTATAGGGCTCCTGATTGGCCCAGCGTCGTCCGGGTTAGGATTTGGTCAGGGTAGACCGTCATTGTAAATGAGAACTTGTTCTTAACTGACATGCCTAAAAAAAAAAGTAAAGTTTTTTTTTATTCTGTACATTAACATTTCTTACTCTCATGGCTGGCGTTAAAGCTTCACTAATGTGAAACGCACGTTAGTTTGCAATTTTGTCATGTAAAAACTGGCGCACTGGCATTTTCCAACCCTAGCGCCAGGTTCGGCAATTTACCTGTCTTATATCAGCTCGCTTGCGCTCAGTTGGGCGGGGTGGGAATGATAAGGCAGTTGGTTATGGCATACATTTTGACAGCGGAAAGGCAGCCTATCCAGCCGTGACGCACATTGCCCATATGCGCATGGAACAAGAGTAGCCTAATGTGCCTGTATACTTTTGTTTTATTTGATTAAAAACCAAGCATAGTCTCCCCTCCTCTCAATTAAGGCTTTTTTTGTCTGCCCAATGCAATCGCAAAGTAGTCAAGACTATCGGTTGGCTCCTGAGACCACTTGGAAATAAATCGTAATCACCAAAGCTTTATTAAAATATAAAGTTTGAGAGGAGTAAAACTGTGAGCTGACATTCCCTTTTTATCTATGCATTGTAGGCAGGCCCACGTTATTTTAGCAATGCAGGTCTCATTTTGGACGTGTGTCAAACCCCCTTCATGTGGTAGGCTACGTGTACATTCCCATCATAAAACAAGAGATGAGAACCTCTGTGAATAATGGTGAATCTCGTATTTAGAAGTAATCTGTAACCTGTAAAATGTCTTGTTTTCCATGTATGTTTTATCACAACCAAACTTATTAGAAAGATTCACCTTCCTGGTTTTATTGTGACAACGTCCGTGCCGAGTTTGCAACGCAACTTCTGGAGATGTGTAAATGCGATCTGATCTGTAAGATGGTTCTGCTTTATATTCATACAACATAGGCCTATTTGGGAGCAGTATAACAGTGAGTGGGCATTCTCCCTTTCTCTTTATATTGGATCTTTGTCCAGCTACTATGAAAAATGTTGATGTGCATGTTTTAATATTATATGCCCATGGTGAGAAATTAGGGTGCCTTTAAGTGTGACATAGCCTATTTAAAACAAGTTGTTGTTTTGTTTTGTTTAGAATTTGAATAGAATGATTCATTCTCTATTTAGGCCTTATCAATAATTAATTTAATTTTGCTTATTGACAATGTTTGGCACGTCCATGATCAGCCATAATGCAATTTACTGTAGGCCTAGCCCCTATATTAGTGTAAATACTATTGAAGCCATGGAATTACTTGAACAATGTGGGCTACAAATGGGTTCAAGTTAACATATTTGGCAAAGACACTGTAGGACTACATTTTGTTATTTTGTTTCTGCCATTTAACAAACTACTAACATTGGAATTGGAGTCGATTCCAAGGCAATACATAAACGACTGTTAATACACAACTTTAATTTTACTAGGCAAGTCAGTTAAGAATACATTTTTATTTACAATTACGTCCTACCGATGAACAGTGTATGGTTAACTGCCTTGTTCAGGGGCGATTGTTCAGATTTTTACCTTGTTAGCTCAGGGATTTGATCCAACAACCTTTTGGTTGCTGGCCCAACACCCTAACCACTAGGCTACCTGCCGCCCCCAAACTTGACCCAACCACATATTGCGCCTTGGAGCACGTTCTGATTGGCCAGTAAGGGGCCAAGCCTCGATACACCCACAACTTGTTTATTCATCAAAACCCAGACCTTTTGCGCCAACGCCAGCAAGTGCGCCAATAATTGTGATAGTGAAAATAGCAAACATTTCTGACACACCTCTCAACCTCACTAATTTAGCATAAATATTTTAGGAGGGAGGAGAAGTTGTTTACTGTAGCAGTTAGAAAAGGTCAGTAGTTCCGTATACACACGAGTGGTGTGCAGGTCAGCTGTTTGTTCACCTGCCTGCAATTGCTAATAACCCATCCACCCGACTACATGTGAAAAAGTGACAATCTGAGGACCGCACCCAACCCTAACCCGCAAATATAGAAAATGTGTTATAGGAAACAGTCAAAGACTTTTTGACAGGGGGTGCAGGATTTTTTTGTTGTTACTTCATGTTTCTGCTTATAATTTATGACATTTTGGTAGGCTATTTATTAGCCAACTTGTCCATAATTAGACACATGTAGTTTCTCTAATGTCATATGTTGCCCTAGAAGACACTTACTCAACAGAATAATGTAATAGATCGATAGAATGAATGCTTCAATCAAGTTGACATCGTCATCTTTCGAGGAGCAAAGACATTTAGGGACTGGGGAGAAAATACAATTGAGCAAAAAAAAAAAAAATGTCTATGCAAAATGTCCAAATGACATCCGTTTGACCGGTTGTAAGGAAAAAGATAGTTGTGAAAATGAGTTTCTGATAAGATTTCAGATCGGCTGCACATTTTATGTGGTTAAAATGCTATCACTTTTTATGATGCTTTTATTATGAAGACAGCACCTCTTCAGATGTTATCTAACTAAACATTGCATTCTCTCAAGGTGCAGAAATAAATCATATTTCTCCACTCCTGTTCCCAAGTCCAAATTTTGCCAACCAAAAAGCTTAATTCTGCAGTAGTTATTATTAAGGCTATAGCCCTATTCTCACAGGACTAGTATTACTAGAGCATGTTGTTATGTATTTATTACCACAATGTCCATTATTCTAGAGGCGCAATATTTTTTATTATGTTTTAGGATGTTTTCATTCGCACAAAACGTCTAAACAAAGGCATTCACTGTGAAAGTCATGCATGTAGGCCCTTCATATACAGTGCATTTTGTTACGTTACAGCCTGACTCTAAAATGGATTAAATAAAAACATGTCCTCATCAAAATTTCCCACAGTTGACAGTCCATGTCAGAGCAAAAAACAAGCCATGAGGTCGAAGGAATTGTCCGTAGAGCTCTGAAGTGTCCATAGAGCTCTGAAACAGGATTGTGTCGAGGCACAGATCTGGGGAAGGGTACCAAAAAATGTTTGCAACCACCAAAACTCTTCCTAGAGCTGGCTGCCCGGCCAAATGAGCAATCAGGGGAGAAGGGCCTTGGTCAGGGAGGTGACCAAGAACCTGATGGTCACTCTGAGAGAGCTCCAGAGTTCCTCTGTGGAGATGAGAGAACCTTCCAGAAGAATAACCATCTCTGCATCACTCCAGCAATCAGGCCTTTATGGTAGAGTGAAAGACGAAAGCCACACCTCAGTAAAAGGCACATGACAGCCTGCTTGGAGTTTGCCAAAAGGCACCTAAAGGACTCTCATGAGAAACAAGATTCTCTGGTCTGATGAAACCAAGATTGAACTCTTTGGCCTGAATGCCAAGTGTCACGTCTGCAGGAAACCTGGCACCATCTCATGCTGTGGGCATGTTTTTCTAAGGCAGGGACTGGGAGACTAGTCAGGATCGAGGGAAAGATGAACAGAGCAAAGTACAGAGAGATCCTTAATGAAAACCTGTTCCAGAGCGCTCAGGACATCAGACTGGGGAGAAGGTTCACCTTCCAACAGGACAACAACCCTAAGAACACAGCCAAGACAATGCAGGAGTGGCAGGAGTGGCATTCAAGTCTCTGAATGTCCTTGAATGGCCCAGCCAGAGCCCGGACTTCAACCAGATTTAATATCAACCTGACAGAGCTTGAGATGATCTGCTGAGAAGAATGGGAGAAATTCCCCAAATGCAGGTGTGCCAAGCTTGTTGCATCATGCCAAAGAAGACTCAAGGCTCTAATTGCTGCCAAAGGTGCTTCAACAAAGTACTGAGTAAAGGGTCTGAATACTTATGCAAAAATTATATTTCAGTTTTTTATTTTTTATAAATCTGCACCAAAAAAACAACAACTGTTTTTGCTTTGTCATCATGGGGTACTGTGTGTATATTGATGTGTAGGTTATCAGTTTGCATTTAACCCATCTGAACAGTAAGCTACAGTTCCCTTGACGTGCCATAGGCCTATTTGAAGTCCTTGTGACTGTCGAAATTGTATAGCGCTTCACAATCATCACACATAACATATCCGGCACTGCTATCATCGTCTTTTACAACTTCACCAAATATTTTCCAAACATTACTTTTCTGGCCCTCCTTTCTCTTTATTGTCAACTGTCCTTTTGCAGCTTTTGTCTTTTAGAATTAAACTTCAACAATGTCCTTTTTTCCTTGAGGATTGACGTTAACCTTTTCTGCCCTTCCCAAAATCATTATTTGGCAATTGGCTGTGTAGGCTATTTGGCACGCATACAGTTAAACCCTAAAGTTTATGCTTATGCAGTAATACCAGATAGCCTAAAATAATGAATGAAAAACCTCAATGAATCTAAATAAATAGCACAATAATTATACATTTATGGATTTTTCAAGGTATTGTTTCTGTTTATTCAATCCGTCCTTCACCCACCCGTCCTTCCGCCACACAATATTTAATAAATAAAACCACAAGGACTGCAGGCTATGAGTCACCCCCGCTCTTCACTAATTCACACAGCTTACAAGAGCACCGTCTGGTAAATGTCACTCATTGTACGCCAGTCCTGTACACATAACATTACAAAGACAGGTGGGGCCCTCCTACAAATCACTATTGCCCCCCTGCCTAGAAAAATGTTCAACTCAAGTTGGTGGCTTTGAATGTTGATTTTAGGACCCTCCACACCCTGCTGAGATACACTGACTCTCCCTCTCCCTCTCCCTCTCCCTCTCCCTCTCAGCTGACGGCATTGGATGCTGATGAGGGGTTAAACGGTCTGGTGACCTATGAGATCCTTGCCGGAGCGCAGGGTGTTTTCATCATCAATAACCGCACTGGACGAATCACCATCCCACCCGGCATAGCCCTTAGCGTGGGCCGTTCTTATGCCCTCACAGTGAAGGCTGCGGACAATGCACCAGAGATCCAGAGAAGGTACATACATTTCATCCATACATTTTTTTTATCTATTCGTTCTTTCAGTCTTTCTTTTGCTCAATCCCACCTTTCATTTATTAATGTGTTTATTAAAAGGACTGAATCCCTTGGATCTCCACATTAATATCCATGCATTATTTAGATGATGTTTGATGTAAAATCTTGCTTCTTACTCAGTTTTTCATTTTTCGTACTTCTTCAGTTAATATTAAGTATTCAATTATTCCTTCATTAAGTCAGGATTTCATACATGTATTCATCCATCTCATTCAGTCGTTGTTCCAGCTGATTGTTTATTCCTGCTGTACAGTCACTTGTTGGTCTATTCAATTCATGCATATAGAATCATTGTATTCTTTATTGAATGTGCGTATTGATTCATGTATCTGCTGTGAAGTTGTGAATGGTATGAGGCTGTATGAAGACATATTTGACTGGCCATTGAGACAAAGTGTTTAAATCAACTATCAGATGGCCTCTCATTCTTACAGTCATTAGAAACAGATCTTTGTCATAAATTTCTCTTCATTTTCAACTATCATTCATAATGGTGTGATGCATTTTCTGTAATTGTTGCCTCATACTCCTGTCGGCAAGTAGCAAGTAACTAGAAAACTCTTCTAAAAGTTTAAACGGACTATCTTAGCTAAGGCTAAAAGCTCAAACTTTACAGCTGTAGTGGAGGTAGGAACACAAAGAGGTGACGCCTGCGGTAGAATGGGTTTTGCTGAAGAGAGTTTGCCATGACTGGGTCTGACTGTGCAAACACACATCTATTGGACTTGGCAAACAGTGCCTCTGTATGCAGACTGTTCAGCAGCTTTTTCAAGGTAACACATTTAGGCTGCCGGTTGAAAACTGAAGTACTTTATTCATTATAGCTCCTTGTTTCTGTAAGGGCTTTCAATATTCTGTGTACAACATCTACAGTGGGGAGAACAAGTATTTGATACACTGCCGATTTTGCAGGTTTTCCCACTTACAAAGCATGTAGAAGTCTGTAATTTTTATCATAGGTACTCTTCAACTGTGAGTGACGGAATCTAAAACAAAAATCCAGAAAATCACATTGTATGATTTTTAAGTAATTAATTTGCATTTTATTGCATGACATAAGTATTTGATACATCAGAAAAGTAGAACTTAATATTTGGTACAGAAACCTTTGTTTGCAATTACAGAGATCATACGTTTCCTGTAGTTCTTGACCAGGTTTGCACACACTGCAGCAGGGATTTTGGCCCACTCCTCCATACAGACCTTCTCCAGATCATTCAGGTTTCAGGGCTGTCGCTGGGCAATACGGACTTTCAGCTCCCTCCAAAGATTTTCTATTGGGTTCAGGTCTGGAGACTGGCTAGGCCACTCCAGGACCTTGAGATGCTTCTTACGGAGCCACTCCTTAGTTGCCCTGGCTGTGTGTTTCGGGTCGTTGTCATGCTGGAAGACCCAGCCACGACCTATCTTCAATGCTCTTACTGAGGGAAGGAGGTTGTTGGCCAAGATCTCGCGATACATGGCCCCATCCATCCTCCCCTCAATACGGTGCAGTCGTCCTGTCCCCTTTGCAGAAAAGCATCCCCAAAGAATGATGTTTACACCTCCATGCTTCACGGTTGGGATGGTGTTCTTGGGGTTGTACTCATCCTTCTTCTTCCTCCAAACACGGGGAGTGGAGTTTAGATCAAAAAGCTCTATTTTTGTCTCATCAGACCACATGACCTTCTCCCATTCCTCCTCTGGATCATCCAGATGGTCATTGGCAAACTTCAGACGGGCCTGGACATGCGCTGGCTTGAGCAGGGGGACCTTGCGTGCGCTGCAGGATTTTAATCCATGACGGCGTAGTGTGTTACTAATGGTTATCTTTGAGACTGTGGTCCCAGCTCTCTTCAGGTCACTGACCAGGTCCTGCCGTGTAGTTCTGGGCTGATCCCTCACCATCCTCATGATCATTGATGCCCCACGAGGTGAGATCTTGCATGGTGCCCCAGACCGAGGGAGATTGACTGTCATCTTGAACTTCTTCCATTTTCGAATAATTGCGCCAACAGTTGCCTTCTCACCAAGCTGCTTGCCTATTGTCCTGTAGCCCATCCCAGCCTTGTGCAGGTCTACAATTTTATCCCTGATGTCCTTACACAGCTCTCTGGTCTTGGCCATTGTGGAGAGGTTGGAGTCTGTTTGATTGAGTGTGTGGACAGGTGTCTTTTATACAGGTAACAAGTTCAAACAGGTGCAGTTAATACAGGTAATGAGTGGAGAACAGGGGGGCTTCTTAAAGAAAAACTGGTTGGTAGGTGATCAAATACTTATGTCATGCAATAAAATGCAAATTAATTATTTAAAAATCATACAATGTGATTTTCTGGATTTTTGTTTTAGATTCCGTCTCTCACAGTTGAAGTGTACCTATGATAAAAATTACAGACCTCTACATGCTTTGTAATTAGGAAAACCTTGCAAAATCGGCAGTGTATCAAATACTTGTTCTCCCCTCTGT
The DNA here is from genome assembly GCA_023634145.1 of Thymallus thymallus. Taxonomy (NCBI): domain Eukaryota; kingdom Metazoa; phylum Chordata; class Actinopteri; order Salmoniformes; family Salmonidae; genus Thymallus; species Thymallus thymallus. The sequence continues at coordinate 17,250,477 of CM042389.1, read as the reverse complement.
ATATTTAGCCTACTGTATATGAGGGCACGGCTCCTTCCTCATTGTCTTGTTCACCTACCTTTATCAGCCTCTTTACAATTCACAATTTCTTCAATAAGTTGAAATGGAAAAATTGTGGTTTTCCTGCGTGTGTGCAGTATGTTTGATTAATAACTGCACAGGATCAAGAACAAATGTTGACCTGGACTCATTTATTCAGAATTCAAATGAATTTGGTTGGAGATTCTTGTTTAGTGCGTAATGTTTCTCATCTGTGGTAATTTGCAGTTGCCTACAGGGTAGCAATAGCCATTGAACCTGAAAACCAGACATTCTGCTTCATTCCACTGTACTGTAAAGTGCAAGGGTGCCAATATATGTGAACGTAACTGAGCAAAGAATGTCCTTTTGGGGGATATCAAGTACTCTACTCTATACCATTCTATTCTACTATACCCTTTTGTATTCTATTCTGTAAGCCCCAAAAAATGACCCCCACACCAGTGTACTTAACCATTACCTTTCTTTCTGCCCCCTCGTTACCCTCTACCCCTCACCCTCTACCCCTCCAGGAGCTCTATCACCACGGTGTACATTGAGGTGCTGCCCCCCAACAACCAGAGCCCCCCACGCTTCCCCCTCTTCACCTACAACCTGGAGGTCAGCGAGGCCATGAGGATAGGAGCCATCCTGCTCAACCTACAGGTGAGAGACACACAGCAGGGGTCAAAGGTCACATAACTAGATGAAGGTCAGGAGAGGGCAGTGTGATGACTCCAGCGAAGATCATGGAAGCGTTTGAGTTTAGTAAACAGCAATTACTAAACCAGCCAGTATGGATTATCAGATGTAATATCATATGATTTCATAGATTTTAAGTGTTTATGTGTTGGCGGTGGAAGTAAACGCTTGTTTGATTTCTATCTTCTGTTCTTGTTGTTTTTCATAGGCCACAGACAGAGAGAATGACCCAATCACATACCAGGTTTTGAGTGGGGATATCCAGCAAGTCTTCAACCTGTCTAAAACGTAATACTGATGGATGGATGGATGGATGGATGGATGATGATTCAGAATAGCATTTTTCTTGTCTTGCTTCAATAGCAAGCCTTGTCTTGCTTCAGTGCTTGAGAATGAGAAATGTTAAAGTTGTTAGTATGAATAATGACTGTCTGGAAATATATTTTAAGAAACTATTCACAAAATTAGGCACAATTATCCTAACAAGAGCCTCTTGTCTAGAATGTGCCCTGAGTCTAGAATGTGCCCTGAGTCAATGGCCTGTACAATTAACCCAACTTGTTACGTTTGGACAAGGGCAATATTCAGCTGACAGGATTCTGTGGATTCTTTACTGGGTTCACTAAAGGCTTAGTGGTACAAAAACTTAGCATTAGACACTTTGAAAAGAGCAAATGCCTATTATGACGTTTGAATAGGTGCTTTATGTGAAATGGATGGAGATCAGCTTTGAAACTTTATAGTGAATCTGTGGCTTGTTTTGGCATTAAATACAGTGAATTCGGAAAGACACATTGACTTTTTCCAAATTGTGTTATGTTACAGCCTTATTCTAAAATTCATTAAATTGTTTTTTTCCCTAATCAATCTACACAAAATACTCCATAATGACAAAGCAAAACAGGTTTTTAGAAATGTTTGCAAAATATCACATTTACATAAGTATTCATACCCTTTACTCAGTACTTTGTTGAAGCACCTTTGGCAGCGATTACAACCTTGAGTCTTCTTGGGTATGACGCTACAAGCTTGACACATGACAGAACGACAGATATATGGGACCCAAAAGCGGACACGGAGGCAGGGATATGATTGACTGTTTAATAGTAGATATAGGGCAAGACAGGCTCGTAGTCAATGACAGGCAGTGTTGGTAACAGGGAATCAGAATGGCAGTCGTCCAATAAGGGGAGTCAGGCTCGTAGTCGTAGTTCAGGCAGAGTTCGGTACCGGGAATCAGAAGGATGGCAGTACAGAGGAGTAGACAGTCTCGTAATCCGTAATGCAGGCAGAGTTCGTTTGGCAGCAGATCAGATGGTCGAAGGCACATGAGGGGGCTAGACAGGAACGTAATCCAACAGGCAGGTAGAGGTCCAAATACCGGGAAACAGACTGGCAGAGTTAATAATACGAGAGAGTGCTGGAAACGACTGACTAGGCAAGACGATCTGGCAAATGCCAACAGCACCCAAGAGACTAAATACCCACACTGATTAATGCTGGTGATAGGGTGCACCTGGTGTGGGGAGGGGACAAACACAGACAGGTGAAACATATCAGGACATGACAGTACCCCTCCCCCTACGGGCGCCACCTGGCGACCGACCCGGGTGCATACCTGGCTGACCGGGATGTCGCCGATGAAAGTCAGCGATGAGCTCCGGGTCGAGGATGTCCCTGGTAGAGACCCAAGACCGCTCCTCCGGCCCGTAGCCCTCCCAGTCAACCAGGTACTGGAAACCCCGGCCCCGGGGACGGACTCTCAGGAGGCGACGCACCGTCCAAGCAGGTTGGTTGTCAATAACCCGAGGAGGAGGGGCAGGCCTGGGAACAGGAGACAAAGGACAGTGAGAGACAGGTTTAACACGGGACACATGAAAGGTGGGATTAATGCGGAGGGACCGGGGCAACATGAGGCGTATAGCTGAGCGATTGATAACCCGGGAGATCTGATAAGGGCCGATGTAACGGGAAGAAAGCTTGCGACTTTCCACCCGAAGGGGCAGATCTCGGGTGGACAGCCACACCCTCTGGCCAACACGGTAGTGGGGAGCCTGGGTCCTGCGACGGTCGGCCTGCCGCCGATACCTGGTATTTGTTCGTAGAAGAACCGCCCGGGCCTTTCTCCAGGTCCGACGGCAGCGCCTAACAAACAGCTGGGCTGACGGGACGCCAACCTCCTCTTCCTGCTCCGAGAACAGCGGAGGCTGGTAGCCCAAGGAGCACTCGAAGGGTGAAAGCCCAGTAGCGGAGGAAGGCAGGGTGTTGCGGGCGTATTCCACCCAAACGAGTTGCCGGCTCCAGGTGGTGGGGTTGTCCGAAACCAGGCAGCGTAGCACAGTCTCTAGATCTTGGTTGGCCCGCTCTGATTGGCCGTTAGACTCTGGGTGGAATCCTGAGGACAGGCTGATAGAAGAACCAATAAGGGTACAGAAAGCCCTCCAGAACTGGGAAGTGAACTGAGGGCCCCGGTCGGAGACGATGTCAATGGGTAATCCGTGGATCCTAAAAACGTGCTGCACCATCAGTTGGGCCGTTTCCTTGGCCGATGGCAGCTTAGGCAGGGCGATGAAGTGTGCCGCCTTCGAGAACCGGTCCACAATGGTGAGGATAGCGGTATTGCCGTCGGATTGCGGCAGGCCTGTGACAAAATCCAGGGAGATGTGCGACCATGGACGATGAGGGACCGGAAGAGGCTGTAGGAGACCAGCCGGGGCCTGGCGGGGCGTCTTGTTTTGGTTACACACTGTGCATGCAGAGACAAAAGAGGGAACATCCACTCCCATGGTGGGCCACCAAAACCTTCAACGTATAAATGCCAGGGTCCGCCGTGAGCCGGGGTGGCAGGTCAGTTTGGATGAATGACCCCACTCCAGGACTCGGGATCGGACAGAGTCAGGCACGAACAGGCAGCCTGGCGGGCCCCCTCCGGGGTCAGGGCTCAACTGTTGTGCGTTACGCACATCCTCTTCAATACCCCAGACCAAGGACGTAGCCAGACAAGATGCAGGGAGAATGTGCTCACTACCTTGGGCAGCAGCAGGACTGAACACACGGGAGAGGGCGTCCGGTTTAGTGTTCTTAGAACCAGGTCGATAAGATAGGGTGAAATCAAAGCGGGTAAAAAACAGAGCCCACCTGGCTTGTCGGGCATTGAGCCTCCTGGCTGAGCGTAGATACTCCAGGTTTTTGTGGTCTGTCCACACAAGAAATGGCTGTTCCGCCCCCTCCAGCCAATGTCTCCACTCCTCCAATGCAGTCTTGACCGCCAGCAATTCCCTGTTGCCGACGTCGTAGTTAACCTCAGCAGGTGTCAGACGACGAGAGAGGAATGCGCAGGGGTGCAGCTTCTGGTCGCTGTCCGACCTTTGTGACAAGACGGCCCCCACACCGACATTGGAGGCGTCCACCTCCACCACAAACTGCCGGGCCGGATCTGGATGAATCAAAATCGGGGCTGAGGTGAAGCGCTGTTTGAGGGCAGCGAAAGCCTGGGCGGCTTGGGGGGACCATACAAAGTTCACCTTAGTCGAGGTTAAGGCAGTGAGTGGGGCTGCCAAAATACTGTAATTACGTATGAATCGCCGATAAAAATTGGCGAACCCCAGGAAACGTTGCAGATCCAGGCGTGAAGAGGGTTGTGGCCAATCAGTGACGGCTTGGACCTTGCCTGGATCCATTCGGATGCTACCCGCAGCCACTATGTAACCCAGGAAAGGAATGACAGATCGATGGAATTCACACTTCTCTGCTTTCACAAACAGTTGGTTCTCTAATAATCGTTGAAGGACCTGTCTTACGTGTGCCGTGTGTTCCTGGGCTGAGTGGGAAAAAATCAAGATATCGTCCAAATACACAAAAACAAACCGATTAATCATGTCCCGGAGTACGTCGTTTACCAGAGCCTGGAAGACAGCGGGAGCGTTAGTCAACCCGAATGGCATCACCAGGTATTCATAGTGCCCACTAGCAGTGTTAAACGCTGTCTTCCATTCATCCCCTTCTCGTATCCGTACCAGGTGGTAGGCGTTTCGGAGATCCAGTTTAGAGAATATTGTGGCTCCTTGGAGCAGCTCAAAGGCGGAGGCGAGCAGTGGAAGTGGGTAACGGTTTTTCACCGTAATGTCGTTCAGGCCCCGGTAATCAATGCATGGGCGTAGGGTCTTATCCTTCTTGGCCACGAAGAAAAACCCCGCCCCAGCAGAAGAGGATGATGGCCGAATAATCCCAGCCCTGAGGGAGGTTTCCACATAATCCGCCATGGCCTTAGTTTCCGGACCGGACAGGGAGTACAGACGTCCACGGGGGGGTGATGTGCCTGGATGGAGGTCTATGGCACAGTCATATGGCCGATGAGGTGGTAACGAGGTAGCCCGAGACTTATTGAAGACCTCCCTTAGATCCCAGTATTCGGAAGGGACAGACGACACATCGATGTCCTCTGTGGAATGTGAAACCTGTCTGTTCAGAACATGCGGAGCAGCCTTCAGACAATGAGCAAGGCAAAAAGGGCTCCAGTTAATAACAGAACCAGTAGTCCAGTCGATGTGAGGGTTGTGCTTGACAAGCCAAGAATGGCCTAACACAATCGGAGTGTTAGGAGAATGTAAGGGCAGGAACTGGATCTCCTCCCTGTGGTTACCAGACAGGATTAGAGTGACGGGCACCGATATCTGAGACATCCGCCCAATAGAACGACCGTCCAGGGCTGTGGCCTCGATGTGCGTGTTTAGAGGGCGTGAGGGAATGCCTAACTTAACCAGAAGTGAACTATCAATGAAGCAATCGTCAGCCCCTGAATCCATAAGGACATTTACTTTCAGGGTTTGGGAACCCCAAATAATAGTGGCTGGAAAAGGAAAACGAACCGGGGAAACCCACTGGGTTTTAGTTTGACTCACCCGTATTCCTGCTGTTACGGATGAGCCCGCCCTTTTTAAAGGACAACCGGCTGCATAATGTCCTTTCTCTCCACAGTAGAGGCAGCTGCGACTGTCTATCCTGCGTCGACGTTCCTCGGGCGTCAGCTGTGCCCTCCTTATTTGCATGGGTTCAGACGCAAGGATCTCGGACGCCCTCGGTGGTTCCCGGAAGAATTCGGGTGATTCTGGCAGTCCCGGTGACGCTCTACCACCCGGTCCGCCGAAATGCGGAAGTGCCTGAGCAGGACGACGATTTTCTCTCTCTCGATTTCGTTCCTGAAGTCTACTTCCTATACGCATGGCCATGGAGATGAGACTATCTAAACTGGGAGGCACCTCTCGGGCGGCGAGCTCATCTTTAATGGAATCACATAATCCATCATAAAATGCATCGAGCAGAGCCTCTGAATTCCATGAGCACTCCGCTGCCAGGGTCCGGAATTTAATGGAGTAATCCGACACGCTGCTAGTCCCCTGTTTTAGATTTAACAGCTGACGTGCCGCTTCTCTGCCAGATAATGGAGCGTCGAAAACTTTTTTTTACCTCCGCAGTAAACGCTGCCAGGCTGTAACAGACTGGAAGTTGCTGGTCCCAGATCGGCGTAGCCCAGGCCAGGGCTCGCCCCGTCATCATGGTTATCATATATGCGACCCGTGACTTCTCTGTGGGAAAGGAGGATGGCTGCAGCTCAAAGATACGCGAGCATTGGGACAAAAACGGACCACAATAACTCGAATCACCTGAGAACCGTTCGGGAGCAGGTAAGTGCGGCTCTCTTAGGGATACCGGGGAAGGTGTTGGATTGCTGGGTATAGGTGGGACAGGAGACGGGGGGGAAGCTCTCTGTGCCGGTAGTGCCAGTGTTAATCTCTCCAAGTGTTGGAGCAGGCATTCGGTGACCCGCTGCTGGTTATCTCTCTGCTCACGGATTTCCTCTGCTATTGAACGTAGCACCTCCTCGTGTCGACCCACAATAACCTCTTGGTGGGCTATTGCGTTCTGTAGCTGAGTCAACTCCGCTGGGTCCGTCATGGCCAGATCGTTCTGACAGAACGACAGATATATGGGACCCAAAAGCGGACACGGAGGCAGGGATATGATTGACTGTTTAATAGTAGATATAGGGCAAGACAGGCTCGTAGTCAATGACAGGCAGTGTTGGTAACAGGGAATCAGAATGGCAGTCGTCCAATAAGGGGAGTCAGGCTCGTAGTCGTAGTTCAGGCAGAGTTCGGTACCGGGAATCAGAAGGATGGCAGTACAGAGGAGTAGACAGTCTCGTAATCCGTAATGCAGGCAGAGTTCGTTTGGCAGCAGATCAGATGGTCGAAGGCACATGAGGGGGCTAGACAGGAACGTAATCCAACAGGCAGGTAGAGGTCCAAATACCGGGAAACAGACTGGCAGAGTTAATAATACGAGAGAGTGCTGGAAACGACTGACTAGGCAAGACGATCTGGCAAATGCCAACAGCACCCAAGAGACTAAATACCCACACTGATTAATGCTGGTGATAGGGTGCACCTGGTGTGGGGAGGGGACAAACACAGACAGGTGAAACATATCAGGACATGACAACACACCTGTATTTGAGGAGTTTCTCCCATTCTTCTCAGCAGATTGTCTCAAGCTCTGTCAGGTTAGATGGGGGCCGTCGCTGCATGGCTATTTTCAGGTCTCTCCAGAGATATTCGATTGGGTACAATGTCCGGACTCTGGCTGGGCCACTCAAGGATATTCAGAGACTTGTCCCAAAGCCACTCCTGCGTTGTCTTGGCTGTGTTCTTAGGGTTGTTGTCCTGTTGGAAGGTGAACTTTCGCCCCAGTCTGAGGTCCTGAGTGCTCTGGAGCAGGTTTTCATCAAGCATCTCTCTGTACTTTTCTCCATTCATCTTTCCCTTGATACTGACTAGTCTCCCAGTCCTTGCCTTGTGTTCCTTTCCAAATCATGTCCAATTGATTAAATTGACCACAGGTGGACTCCAATCAAGTTGTAGAAACATCTTGGCCTGTTTATTTCATTTTTAATACATTTACAAACATTTCTAAAAACCTGTTTTCACTTTGTCATTATGGGGTATTGTGTGTATGTAGATTGATAAGGCTGAACAGTAAGAATAAATGGAAAAAGGGAATACTTTCCAAATTCACTGTATATTGATAACAGAACAAAAACACCCAGAGTCCACTGCATCTATCATCATCCATGTTTAGAATACATAGCTTTATGAGCTAGCTAGTGTAAGTCCTCTACAACATCCTCCCCTATAGCCTGGAAAGCACAGACAGTCCTCTGCCCTGAGCCTCACAGAGTTGTTACACAGCTCACTGCATGAAAAAGAGAAGGAGGAGAGGAGGAGGTGGAGAAGGAGGATAGGCTTCAAACAACCATAAAGAACATGAAAATTGTCATCAGCCACCCACTGCCAATACAGCCTGTCAGAGCAAGGGATGTGAGAGGAGGTGGAGGGTGTGGAGTGAGAGAGTGATGGGAGAGGAGTTGGAGGGTGTGGAGTGAGAGAGGGATGGAGGCCGGAGGAGAAGAGAAACAACATGAAATATTAACGAGGCGAGTGCTGTTCACTGTCCCTTAAATAAACAAGAAAATAAAGAGGGAAGCGTCCCGTGCGATGGCGCCGCGGTGAGGAGACATTGGGATACTGATAACAAGGCACCCTTTCATCTTTTTCTCTAATTGATTAAAAGCCTCTTTTAGGCATTGTTTCCGCTTCTTTTGTTTGAGTTTGTTAACTCTTAATCTGTCTCCATGTTGGAGCGATTGTTTGTTTGGAGGGATGATTACTTTGCACAGGCACGGTGGTGCCGCCAGTAAGAAAAGACGTGACAATATCTCCAGGACTCTTGAAACAAGCGCATATCCTACTGTGTCTTTTGGAGAGGTTGAATCGTTGTACATTACAATAGCAGCCCTCAGCAGCTTTACTGTATAATTACCCCACTGTCTATTCCCCTAACCAGGTGCTGGGGGCTTCTGATGAATCAAAGGATAATTAACCGGTAACGTATGCTTGATGAGTGTGCGAGATATTGCGTCCTAGTCAGAGCTGCTCTCTCATTTTTCAAGCCCATCCAGAACTCTTGAGGAGGATGACGGTGTGACAGAGGTTTTGTGCAGTGTAGGATTTTCAGATCCAGGCCACATATGGTGCTGGTTTGATACGGCTAATATGAATAATGGGCTCCTCTAAATGGAGCAGGTTCCCCAGAGGCATGATGGGTAGAGACAGAGAATCTCAGCCTCAGATCTTTTCCCACTTTTAGCCAGGATAGATAGCAAAGATCACTACTACAAGGCCTGGACACATCACTCGTATGATACAAGTAGACTATTGTTCTGACGTTTCACATTCTTAAAATAAAGTGGTGATCCTAACTGACCTAAGTCAGGGACTTTTACCTAGGATTAAATGTCAGGAATTGTGAAAAACTGAGTTTAAATGTATTTGGCTGAGGTGTATGTAAACTTCCGACTTCAACTCTATGTTCAGGACTGGGGAAGGTTCATGCACACGGAAGGAAGCAAATATGGCGAGCCATCAGATATGGGGGCAGTGTCACTCACATGCAGCACTACCTTCCTCCACTTGCCCTTCACTGTGTGTTAAAAAGATCCTATCAGTCTGACAACAGCTTCCTCTCTCTTGGATCTCTCCTGTAGCTGCTGGCTACTATCATACGTGATCATTGTCCTCTCAAACAGGGTCGGAGTAGAGTTCACAACTTAGAGCAGCTTTGGATAGATTCCCTGTTGTCTGAGAAGCAAAGATCATCAGCATCATCATTATTATAATCATCATCATATTCAAGATAATCTTCACTGCTCTTTGTACCCAGGGCTTCATTCTGTGCAGAAGATGGATTTTAGGCCTTTGTGGCCATGGTATAAATATACAGTCGTGGCCAAAAGTTTTGAGAATTACACAAGTATTGGTCTCCACAAAGTTTGCTGCTTCAGTGTTCTTAGATCTTTATGTCAGTAATTACTATGGTACACTGAAGTATAATTACAAGTATTCCATAAGTGTCAAAGGCTTTCATTGACAATGACATTCAGTTTATGCAAAGAGTCAATATTTGCAGTGTTGACCCATCTTTTTCAAGACCTCTGCAATCCGCCCTGGCATGCTGTCAATTAACTTCTGGGCCACATCCTGACTGACGGCAGGCCATTCTTGCATAATCAATGCTTGGAGTTTGTCAGAAGTTGTGGGTTTTTGTTTGTCCACCCGCCTCTTGAGGATCGACCACAAGTTCTCAATGGGATTAAGGTCTGGGGAGTTTCCTGGCCATGGACCCAAAATGACGATGTTTTGTTCACCGAGCCACTTAGTTATCACTTTTGCCTTATGGCAAGGTGCTCCATCATGCTGGAAAAGACATTGGTCGTCATTGGGAGAAGTTCCTCTCGGAGGATGTGTTGGTACCATTCTTTATTCATGGCTGTGTTCTTAGGCAAAATTGTGAGTGAGCCCACTCCCTTGGCTGAGAAGCAACCCCAATGGTGTGAGGATGCTTTACTGTTGGCATGACACAGGACTGATGGTAGCGCTCACCTTGTCTTCTCCGGACAAGGTGTTTTCCGGATGGCCCAAACAATCAGAAAGGGGATTCATCAGAGAAAATGACTCTACCCCAGTCCTCAGCAGTCCAATCCCTGTACGTTTTGCAGAATATCAGTCTGTCCCTGATGTTTTTCCTGGAGAGAAGTGGCTTCTTTGCTGCCCTTCTTGACACCAGGCCATCCTCCTAAAGTCTTTGCCTCACTGTGCGTGCAGATGCACTCACACCTGCCTGCTGCCATTCCTGAGCAAGCTCTGCACTGGTGGTGCCCCGATCCCGCAGCTGAATCAACTTTAGGAGACGGTCCTGGTGCTTGCTGGACTTTCTTGGGCACCCTAACGCCTTCTTCACAACAACTGAACCTCTCTCCTTGAAGTTCTTGTTGATCCGATAAATGGTTGATTTAGGTGCAATCTTACTAGAGAGAGAGAGAGAGAGAGAGAGAGAGAGAGAGAGAGAGAGAGAGAGAGAGAGAGAGAGAGAGAGAGAGAGAGAGAGAGAGAGAGAGAGAGAGAGAGAGAGAGAGAGAGAGAGAGAGAGAGAGAGAGAGAGAGAGAGAGAGAGAGAGAGAGAGAGAGAGAGAGACCCCTCAAACCTGTTCTACTAACACACTGAAGCATCAGGATCTGAACAATCAGAATAAAGAAAATTACAACACAGTCAAAACAACAATAGTTATTGGGAAGCACAAAGCAAAATGCAGTGCTATCTGGCCCTAAATCGACAGTACACCATGGCAAACTATTTGACCATGATTACTGATCAAATCCTTGACAAAATACAGGCTCAGTGAGCACAGCCTTGCCATTGAGAAGGGTAGAGCCAGGTCTGCCTACGGCAACCTTTCTCAATAGCAAGGCTATGCTCACTGAGTCTGTACATCGTCTTAGCTTTCCTTAATTTTGGGTCAGTCACAGTGGTCAGACACAGGAAAACCTGGCTCCCTGTAGAGGAAAGGCTATGCAACCACTGCACCACTGCAGAACCCGAGACTGAGCTGCATTTCCTGACCAGATGTTAAAAATATAAAACAATGAGAGAGTGTCATTTCCCCAAATTTGAAACCCTTATTCAAGGTTTCAAATAACTCTCTGATGAGAATAGGCTACCTGACCTGTTGGGGGGAGGAGAGCTGTGGGTTGACAGCGCACTACATTGCACTACATTGCTGCCTGCCATAAGATGAGGGACAGTGTCTAACAGACCAACCAACCTGCACATGTCCTCTATGCCATTGTTATTGTTCAATGTTATTGTTGTTACAATTGACAATAATGATTATTATTATTTAAATTATGTTAATATTGTAAATCTCCAAAGTAAGCTTTGGCAATATGTACATTGTTATTGTCATGCCAATAAAGCAAATTAATTGAATAGAATTGAAGAGAAAGAGAGAGATGTGAAGAAATAGTGTGTTCGTGTCTCAAGTACACCTGTTCATTATACTGTAAAGTAGCGTATCCTGTAATTGCAGATCCACTAGTGATGGAACTAACAAATCCTTGACGGATTTAGTAGAGCACATGGGTTTTGCTGTTGACTAATGCTGTTGTGTGTTGTCTCTCCCTACAGGATAGGCTTGCTGTTTCTGGGGAAGCCTCTGGACAGGGAGACCACTGACCAGTACCGTCTCATCGTCACTGCCTCTGATGGCATCCCAGGCGGGGTGAGAATAATTGTAACGGTACACGTATTTGTACTGTGAACCCGAATGAATACGTTGAAAAAACATATTTACTAAATAAAAATACTATGCTGCGTTGTAGGCCTATGCCTCTTGAGTAAAACAAATTAAAATCAGGCTATTCCGTTAAACAACTATAGCCTATGTGCATGTTGTAATCAAAATTCAAATCTTAACTGGCACATTTCAAACTTTCCTTTTGTGAGGCGGAGCCGGGAATAAGTTATTTACAATGGCGAGTGGTGGGGTTGATAAAGCAGAATTGGAGGATCTTCCGTCATCGTTTAAATAATCTGTTTGGGAAGAATGATTTAAATGTATGCTCACTCAAAAAAATTGATCTATTACTGGTGTGATCATATAGCCTACCAACAATTTTGAAATATATACTGAACAAAAATATAAACACAACATACAACAATTTCAAAGATTTTACTGAGTTACAGTCCATATAAGGAAATCAGTCAATTGAAATAAATTCATTAGGCCCTCATCTATGGATTCCAAATGATTGGGCAGCCACGGATGGGCCTGGGACAACATACTTGGAACCAGGCCCACACACTGGGGAGCCAGGCCTAGCCAATCAGGATGAGTATATTACAGACAGAAATTCTCCTCAGTTTCATCAGTTGGCCGGTCTTTTATTCTTTATTTAACTAGGCAAGTCCTTTAAGAACAAATTCTTATTTACAATGACGGCTTCCCCGGCCAAACAGCACTTCCCATGGGACTCCCAATCACAGCCGGACTGTAGTGACGCCTCTTGCACTGAGATGTAGTGCCTTAGACTGCTGCGCCACTCGGGCGTCAAGATATTAGTTCCCATACCAGGAGTTGAACCCAGGCCACCTAACCTGTGTAATATACATGCTGTTTAATCAGCTTCTTGATGTGCCACACCTGTCAGGTGGATGGATTATCTTGGCAAAGGAGAAATGCACAACATGTTTGAGAAATACGCAAAACAACAATGCATTGGCAGAGCATTTCAAACAAAGCCAATATGCGGTGATAATGTATTGGGAATAAATATTACTGTACAATCCTAATTTCTACAGTACTGTTTTTAATTGATTAATGTTTCAGTAGATCTCGGCTTGAATTTTCACTCAAAGTGATCTTCACTCTATAGTTTTCCCTGTTTACACTATCAACATGTCCCTTTACTGTGGCAATTGTGATCTAATCAACGCAATATTAGCCACTTTCAATGCAACATACCGAAACAATGCAAGACATTTTATTGTAGTAGGCAGAACGCATCGGAGTAGGAATCTATTGCATTTACACGCTCGACTCGTACTCTACACAGACCGGTAAGGCATAAACAATCAAAGCTGCAGTAGACCTATATGCAAATAGACCACTGCCATATATGGATCTGTGCCATTTACTTTGAACTGGACTGTGTTAACAGCATGAGCGGCCGTGAGTAGATGTGCTTGTTTTGAGATCAAAGCGAGAGCTGGATGTAGCCACGTGTGCACATTTAGTTTATATCCTTTGCTACTGTAGCTAGTGAGTTATTAGCCCAGTTATAGATAATATGTAGTCAGCAATAGGGGAGCGATTGCTTCCTACAAGAGCACAAAACGTGTACATTTCTAGACATCTTTGAAAAGTGAGTCAGGTTAAGACCTTTTTTTTGTCTTAAAGGGGCAGTGTTGTATTTTGAGTCTGGCTTGAATAAGCTAAGTGGGTAAGGGAAAAGGAAAGGAGGATACTAGTCAGTTGTACAACTGAATGCTTTCAACTGAAATGTGTCTTCTGCATTTAACTCAACTCTTAAGTAGCCAATAGGCAGAGGGTAGCATAATTTGCCTGATTCTCTGTAATAATAGTATGGGAATAATGAGGCATTTTATTTTATAAAGTGGATTCTTGCATTAAACAACACAAAAACATTTTCAGTCATAAATGGATAAACAGCTTAATGTTTCATTGAACAGCTATTTTCATGATAAAATGTTACATTGTGGGTACAGCCTCAGTGTTCACAGTAAATGCACGCTGGAAGTTCCACAGAATTTTCCACAACATTCAAGTTTGCGCTCAGCAGACCTAAAATTTGCTCAGTGCCGAAAACATTTTATTGTAAGGACCCTGAACTCCAATCCTCACTAGGGCTCCATAACTGTGCTGACGACCGTGTAAAATCACTTGCATACCTGCAAACGTCTGTGTGTCTGTGTTCTTGCATGTGTCATCATCCTTTCTCCCTGCCTCTGGGATGGTTGTGTGTCGGGGAGAATGTTGGACTATCTAGCTAACATTTATTCTTAACTAAACACAGATGTTTTCCTATTCGGTCTAACAAATAATGGCTTATTGTTAACACATCCTGGCCGCTGTGTGTGCTTGTTTGCAGACTTTGAAATAATAATAATAATACAGCTTTGACAGTGCTACTGACCCTAGAGGTGGCGCTTGGCTTGCGCAAGCAAATATTCTAAAACATAATTTTGTTCTTTGACGTATCAAGTTAAAAGCTTATTTGATGCGTCAAATAGTGTTATTTGACATCTAGCTTTTTTGACACGCAAAGACTCAAACGGTGTTCCATACTTACAGGACCCATAAACCCTCAAAGTTCCAGAATGGGGGGAAAATGGCTGCAATATTAGTCAGGGAGAAATCCAATCCAATAAATGGCAATAAAAGCATAATCCTGATTATACGTATGCAGGAAAATAAACGCAAGGCATGTGATCTATCAGAAATTGTGTAGTAGAATTAATGTCAACCTGAAATATTATTATAAATACAATTTATACAGGTTTTATACACATTTTCTGTATAAATAGCCTAATAAATGTCTGTTTGTGTTTTCTTTGAAAGCTGTACTTGTTGCATTTACATTTACTTGTCTAAGTCCTATCATCAACTGATTTCAGCCAGTGTACGGCTGTCGATTGACTGCATGGTTTGAACGGAATTTAAATACATTCTTAAAATTCATTATTTGCATGCCAATCCGCCTCCTTCGTCTATCCCCAATGGTCTGCATTCCATTGACCTCTTTACCGCATGTATGGTAGGACCCCCCTCCCATTTCCCCTCCACTCAAACAGTAAAATCTCTAACCTCATCTGCAAGCAAGGACAGACCATTATACACCTCCATCAATGTGCCCCAACAGTACAGTACACTAAAACATATCAAGCAGATACAAGCAACTCAAATGTTGCTAGCAGATAGGTAGGTAGGTAGGTAGGTAGGTAGGTAGGTAGGTAGGTAGGTAGGTAGGTAGGTAGGTAGGTAGGTAGGTAGGTAGGTAGGTAGGTAGGTAGGTAGGTAGGTAGGTAGGTAGGTAGGTAGGTAGGTAGGTACAGTGGGGAGAACAAGTATTTGATACACTGCCGATTTTGCAGGTTTTCCTACTTACAAAGCATGTAGAGGTCTGTAATTTTTATCATAGGTACACTTCAACAAAAATCCAGAAAATCACATTGTATGATTTTTTAATAATTAATTTGCATTTTATTGCATGACATAAGTATTTGATCACCTACCAACCAGTAAGAATTCCGGCTCTCACAGACCTGTTAGTTTTTCTTTAAGAAGCCCTCCTGTTCTCCACTCATTACCTGTATTAACTGCACCTGTTTGAACTCGTTACCTGTATAAAAGACACCTGTCCACACACTCAATCAAACAGACTCCAACCTCTCCACAATGGCCAAGACCAGAGAGCTGTGTAAGGACATCAGGGATAAAATTGTAGACCTGCACAAGGCTGGGATGGGCTACAGGACAATAGGCAAGCAGCTTGGTGAGAAGGCAACAACTGTTGGTGCAATTATTAGAAAATGGAAGAAGTTCAAGATGACGGTCAATCTCCCTTGGTCTGGGGCACCATGCAAGATCTCACCTCGTGGGGCATCAATGATCATGAGGAAGGTGAGGGATCAGCCCAGAACTACACGGCAGGACCTGGTCAATGACCTGATGTGAGGGCTTGGTTGTGGTAAGGCCTCTTACTCCCACCTAGGGGAGGAGAGAGGCACACAACCAAGTCCTCACACACTGATTAGGGAGATTATCATCCCCAATCAGAGACAGCTGTCTAGCGTTGTCTCTGATTGGGGATAGTATTTAGGAGCTGCACAAATCCACCTGTGTGTGGATCATTGTTCATTTGTGTTTGTCTGCACTGCCTGCTGCAAACCAAGTAAGTCACTGTGTTTTGTTAGTATCGTGTTTTTAGTTTTTTACTCTCCTTTATTTGTTAATGCTTCGTGAGTACATCTCATTCTCAAATAAAAGGATGACCCTTCACCAGCGCTCCGTCTATCGTCCCTTATATCCGACACACCGTGACAGAATGATCCACCACCCTGGGACGCAACGAGAGCAGACACTGGTAGACATCCTCTATGATATGGGGAAATTATCTAGGGAGGATGTCTACCATTATCATGCGGTGGAGGAAGGCTGGGGTCCGGAGCAGCAGAGGCGCCGAAGACGGGGGAAACGTCACCGGGCTAAAGTTGAGGACCAGCCTGGAGCCCTGAAAAACCCCCAAACTGATTTTGGGGGGGGGCTATGGGGGTGGTCGGGGATCGAGGAAGAAGACCCCCGACCACTGCACTCGTGGGGGTTCCAGGAGGAGCCCCTACAGCCGTGGGAGCAGGAGTACAGAGAGGAGTCGGAGGAAGACGACGACGATGTGCTTCTGTTCCCTCACTCGTGGGGGTTCCCGGAGGAGCCCTCACAGGATGGGGATTGGCGGTGGAGTAGGGACGACAGGGACAGTCGTGCTCCAGCGTCAGTTCCCAGTCCGGTGCCTCCAGCGCCGGTCCAGAGTCGGAGACGGAGGAGACCGACTCAGCGCACCAAACCATCGGTGCGCAACGATAGCCCGGTACGGCCCGCGCCTGCTCCGCGCACCAGCCCTATGGTGCGTGTCCCCAGCCCGGTGCGACCCGTGCCAGCCAGACGCACCAGCCCAACGGTGCGTTTCCCCAGCCCGGTACGGCCCGCGCCTGCTCCACGCACCAGCCCTATGGTGCGTGTCTACAGCCCGGTGCGACCCGTGCCAGCTAAACGCACCAGCCCAACGGTGCGTTTCCCCAGCCCGGTACGGCCCGTGCCAGCGCCTCGCATCAGACCAGTGGTGCGTTCCCCCAGTCCAGTACGCCCCGTGCCTATTCCTCACACGGAGCCTACAGCGAGGGTCGACAGCGCAGCTCTGTGGTTGGAGACCATCTCTGCGTCGGTGCCCAGGGTGGGCACGACGTTCAGCCCCGCTGTGGAGCAGGAGCTCCATAGCGTGTCGGTGCCCAGTCTGGGGCCGACAGCCAGCCCCACCAGAGGGCTGGAAACCATCTCTGCGTCGGTGCCCAGGGTGGGCACGACGTTCAGTCCCGCTGTGGAGCAGGAGCTCCATAGCGCGTCGGTGCCCAGTCTGGGGCCGACAGCCAGCCCCACCAGAGGGCTGGAAACCATCTCTGCGTCGGTGCCCAGGGTGGGCACGACGTTCAGTCCCGCTGTGGAGCAGGAGCTCCATAGCGCGTCGGTGCCCAGTCTGGGGCCGACAGCCAGCCCAACCACAGGGCTGGAAACCATCTCCGCGTCGGTGCCCAGGGTGGGCACGACGTTCAGTCCCGCTGTGGAGCAGGAGCTCCATAGCGTGTCGGTGCCCAGTCTGGGGCCGACAGCCAGCCCAACCACAGGGCTGGAGACCATCTCTGCGTCGGTGCCCAGGGTGGGCACGACGTTCAGTCCCGCTGTGGAGCAGGAGCTCCATAGCGTGTCGGTGCCCAGTCTGGGGCCGACAGCCAGCCCAACCACAGGGCTGGAAACCACCTCTGCGTCGGTGCCCAGGGTGGGCACGACGTTCAGTCCCGCTGTGGAGCAGGAGCTCCATAGCGTGTCGGCGCCCAGTCTGGGACAGACAGCCAGACCTACGGCAGGGCTGAAAACCACCTCTCCGTCGGTGCCCAGGGTGGGCACGGCGTCCAACCCAAGGTCTCCGGTGAAGGTCAGCTGTCCGAGACCTCCGGAGAAGGTCAGCAGCCCGAGGCCTCCGGAGAAGGTCAGCAGCCCGAGGCCTCCTGTGAAGGTCAGCAGCCCGAGGCCTCCTGTGAAGGTCAGCAGCCCGAGGCCTCCTGTGAAGGTCAGCAGCCCGAGGCCTCCTGTGAAGGTCAGCAGCCCGAGGCCTCCTGTGAAGGTCAGCTGCCCGAGACCTCCGGAGAGGGTCAGCAGCCCGAGACCTCCGGAGAAGGTCAGCAGCCCGAGACCTCCGGAGAAGGTCAGCAGCCCGAGGCCTCCTGTGAAGGTCAGTAGTCCGAGGCCTCCTGTGAAGGTCAGCAGCCCGAGGCCTCCTGTGAAGGTCAGCAGCCCGAGGCCTCCTGTGAAGGTCAGCAGCCCGAGGCCTCCGGTGAAGGTCAGCAGCCCAAAAACCCCGGCGAAGGTCAGCAGCCCGAGACCCCCGGTGAAGGTCAGCTGCCCGAGACCTCCGGAGAAGGTCAGCAGCCCGAGACCTCTGGGGAAGGTCAGCAGCCCGAGACCTCTGGGGAAGGTCAGCAGCCCGAGACCTCCGGGGAAGGTCAGCAGCCCGAGATCTCCGGGGAAGGTCAGCAGCCCGGGACCTCAGGTAAAGGTGAGCAGCCCTGAACCTCTACCAGAGCCACATCCGGGTCCAGCAGTCTGCGCTGTTACAGCGCCAGAGCGGTCCGCTCCACCGGTGCCCAGTCCGGGGCCGGTCATCTGCGTCGCTCCAGTGCCGGAGCAGTCCGCTCCACCGGTGCCCAGTCCGGGGCCGGTCGTCTACGTCGCTCCAGTGAAGGAGCAGTCCGCTCCACCGGTGCCCAGTCCGGGGCCGGTCGTCTACGTCGCTCCAGTGACGGAGCAGTCCGCTCCACCGGTGCCCAGTCCGGGGCCGGTCGTCTGCGTCGCTCCAGTGCCGGAGCAGTCCGCTCCACCGGTGCCCAGTCCGGGGCCGGTCGTCCACGTCGCTCCAGTGGCGGAGCAGTCCGCTCCACCGGTGCCCAGTCCGGGGCCGGTCGTCTGCGTCGCTCCAGTGCCGGAGCAGTCCGCTCCACCGGTGCCCAGTCCGGGGCCGGTTGTCAGCCCCTCTCCAGGGTCGAGGGCTCCCACACCAGGGTCCAGACAGGACTTGGTGGATGGCGGGAGTACTGAGGGCGGAACCATCGCGCCGGGGTCCGGACCGGACCGGGCGTGCAACGGAGAGGTAGGAGGGAAGCTACTCTCACAGCCTGTGCCACGCCCGGAACCGGAACCGGAGCCCCCACCAGCAACCACCTCAGTACCCCGCCATGTCCCCCCTAGTTTTTTGCACAATTTTTTCTTTCAGGAGAGGGGGGTGTATTGGTGTGCGATCGGGAGTCCGCACCTTAGGGGGGGGGGGGTACTGTGAGGGCTTGGTTGTGGTAAGGCCTCTTACTCCCACCTAGGGGAGGAGAGAGGCACACAACCAAGTCCTCACACACTGATTAGGGAGATTATCATCCCCAATCAGAGACAGCTGTCTAGCGTTGTCTCTGATTGGGGATAGTATTTAGGAGCTGCACAAATCCACCTGTGTGTGGATCATTGTTCATTTGTGTTTGTCTGCACTGCCTGCTGCAAACCAAGTAAGTCACTGTGTTTTGTTAGTATCGTGTTTTTTGTTTTTTACTCTCCTTTATTTGTTAATGCTTCGTGAGTACATCTCATTCTCAAATAAAAGGATGACCCTTCACCAGCGCTCCGTCTATCGTCCCTTATATCCGACGCACCGTGACACCTGAAGAGAGCTGGGACCACAGTCTCAAAGAAAACAATTAGTAACACACTACGCCGTCATGGATTAAAATCCTGCAGCGCACGCAAGGTCCCCCTGCTCAAGCCAGCGCATGTCCAGGCCCGTCTGAAGTTTGCCAATGACCATCTGGATGATCCAGAGGAGGAATGGGAGAAGGTCATGTGGTCTGATGAGACAAAAATAGAGCTTTTTGGTCTAAACTCCACTCGCCGTGTTTGGAGGAAGAAGAAGGATGAGTACAACCACAAGAACACCATCCCAACCGTGAAGCATGGAGGTGGAAACATCATTCTTTGGGGATGCTTTTCTGCAAAGGGGACAGGACGACTGCACCATATTGAGGGGAGGATGGATGGGGCCATGTATCGCGAGATCTTGGCCAACAACCTCCTTCCCTCAGTAAGAGCATTGAAGATGGGTCGTGGCTGGGTCTTCCAGCATGACAACGACCCGAAACACACAGCCAGGGCAACTAAGGAGTGGCTCCGTAAGAAGCATCTCAAGGTCTTGGAGTGGCCTAGCCAGTCTCCAGACCTGAACCCAATAGAAAATCTTTGGAGGGAGCTGAAAGTCCGTATTGCCCAGCGACAGCCCCGAAACCTGAAGGATCTGTATGGAGGAGTGGGCCAAAATCCCTGCTGCAGTGTGTGCAAACCTGGTCAAGAACTACAGGAAACGTATGATCTCTGTAATTGCAAACAAAGGTTTCTGTACCAAATATTAAGTTCTGCTTTTCTGATGTATCAAATACTTATGTCATGCAATAAAATGCAAATTAATTACTTAAAAATCATACAATGTGATTTTCTGGATTTTTGTTTTAGATTCCGTCACTCACAGTTGAAGAGTACCTATGATAATGCTTTGTAAGTGGGAAAACCTGCAAAATGGGCAGTGTATCAAATACTTGTTCTCCCCACTGTATGTGCGTATGATATAATTTAGGGTAATAATATTAATTCCCTTAAAATACAGTCCTTAGTGCAGGGTTTAATTACAGATAAATGCATGTATTGCACATTCGATATACTAAAAACAATAAAAAAAATATACCACTGACAGGATACTAATATGCATTCCTGAGGGAACGACTACGTAAATTCAGTCCAAGAATTACTTACAATATTGCACGTTATATGATATAACAATTGTACATGAATATGTATATACAGTCCTGAATGAATGAGTGCTGAATGAATAAGTCCTGAGTGAATAGATAGATAGATAGATAGGTACTTTATTTATCCCCGAGTGGGAAATTTCTTAAATGAGTGATTACAGACCAGAGAGTTACTCACGGATGGATGCCTAATTGTTAAACTAGTTCCTAACACCCCAACAGTTCCAGGTCTATGTTGCCGACGGCATGGCACCCCAGTGAGGCATTAAATAGTCTAATAGCCGCCGGCAGGAAGGACCTCCTGTAGCGCTCTCTGGCACACCGTGATTGAGGTCAGATCACCAACTATTGAGGTCAGTTTTGACTCCATCAAACCAGGAAATTAATGGAAATTGAATTCATAAATTGAAATGATCCCCATGTGAAAAGAATGTTCAGTATACAATTAATGATCAACTTTTCATTAGTTCTCAGAAATCAAATAACCCCAAACTAATAGCCTGCTGGCTAGTATAATATTGTGTCGCCAAGTTGGCTAAAGAACTAACCCATCACCCATAGAGACTAACTAGGGTTGGTAGATAACCCACTGTACTTAACACTCAGATGAGGTGACTGTGGCAGCCTACACAGATCATCAAACCTCACCACAGCCACACACACAAGCTCCAACCGTGCTGTCACTTTAAAGGCTGTACCGTTGGCACCCTGGCCATGTCTTAGGGACTGTGGTGACAGAGATGGGAGATCACAGACATGCATTTCCTCTAATAAATAAATAAAAGGATATCTTTAATCAGCATATGACTGATGGCCACATCCAGCCCTAAAGAGCTGTAGCAGGGAGATGCTGGGCTTTGATAACGCCAGCCCACGCAAGACCCATACCTAATTAGCCTTCAGGAGCTGGAAGATGTGCTGTCCATCATAGAAGGGTTAGTCAAATCAAATCAAAGTTTGTTTGTCATGTGCGCCGAATACAACAGTGAAATGCTTACTTACAAGCCATAACCAACAGTGCAGTTTAAGTAGAACATATGTACAGTGGGGCAAAAAAGTATTTAGTCAGCCACCAATTGTGCAAGTTCTCCCAGTTAAAAAGATGAGAGAGGCCTGTAATTTTCATCATAGGTACACTTCAACTATGAGAGACAAAATGAGAAAAAAAAATCAAGAAAATCACATTGTAGGATTTTTAATGAATTTATTTGCAAATTATGGTGGAAAATAAGTATTTGGTCAATAACAAAAGTTTATCTCAATACTTTGTTATATACCCTTTGTTGGCAATGACAGAGGTCAAACGTTTTCTGTAAGTCTTCACAAGGTTTTCACACACTGTTGCTGGTATTTTGGCCCATTCCTCCATGCAGATCTCCTCTAGAGCAGTGATGTTTCGGGGCTGTCGCTGGGCAACACGGACTTTCAACTCCCTCCAAAGATTTTCTATGGGGTTGAGATCTGGAGACTGGCTAGGCCACTCCAGGACCTTGAAATGCTTCTTACGAAGCCACTCCTTCGTTGCCCGGGCGGTGTGTTTGGGATCATTGTCATGCTGAAAGACCCAGCCACGTTTCATCTTCAATGCCCTTGCTGATGGAAGGAGGTTTTCACTCAAAATCTCACGATACATGGCCCCATTCATTCTTTCCTTTACACGGATCAGTCGTCCTGGTCCCTTTGCAGAAAAACAGCCCCAAAGCATGATGTTTCCACCCCCATGCTTCACAGTAGGTATGGTGTTCTTTGGATGCAACTCAGCATACTTTCTCCTCCAAACACGACGAGTTGAGTTTTTACCAAAAAGTTATATTTTGGTTTCATCTGACCATATGACATTCTCCCAATCCTCTTCTGGATCATCCAAATGCTCTCTAGCAAACTTCAGACGGGCCTGGACATGTACTGGCTTAAGCAGGGGGACACGTCTGGCACTGCAGGATTTGAGTCTCTGGCGGCGTAGTGTGTTACTGATGGTAGCCTTTGTTACTTTGGTCCCAGCTCTCTGCAGGTCATTCACTAGGTCCCCCCGTGTGGTTCTGGGATTTTTGCTCACCGTTCTTGTGATCATTTTGACCCCACGGGGTGAGATCTTGCGTGGAGCCCCAGATCGAGGGAGATTATCAGTGGTCTTGTATGTCTTCCATTTCCTAATAATTGCTCCCACAGTTGATTTCTTCACACCAAGCTGCTTACCTATTGCAGATTCAGTCTTCCCAGCCTGGTGCAGGTCTACCATTTTGTTTCTGGTGTCCTTTGACAGCTCTTTGGTCTTGGCAATAGTGGAGTTTGGAGTGTGACTGTTTGAGGTTGTGGACAGGTGTCTTTTATACTGATAACAAGTTCAAACAGGTGCCATTAATACAGGTAACGAGTGGAGGACAGAGGAGCCTCTTAAAGAAGAAGTTACAGGTCTGTGAGAGCCAGAAGTCTTGCTTGTTTGTAGGTGACCAAATACTTTTTTTCCACCATAATTTGCAAATAAATTCATAAAAAATCCTACAATGTGATTTTCTGGATTTTATTTTCTCATTTTGTCTCTCATAGTTGAAGTGTACCTATGATGAACATTACAGGCCTCTCTCATCTTTTTAAGTGGGAGAACTTGCACAATTGGTGGCTGACTAAATACTTTTTTGCCCCACTGTATTATGTAAACAAGAGAGGTAAAGAAATTAAAAACAGTAAAGTGACAGTAAAAAATATACAGGTGGTATATAGGTGGTACCTATACAGAGTCAATGTGCAGGGGGCACCGGTTAGTCGGGCTTATTTACGTAGTATGTGGGGGGGAGCCTTTTTGACCTAGACTTGGTGCTCCGGTAACGCTTGTCATGCGATAGCATGGGGTGGCTGGAGTCTTTGACAATTTTTAGGGCCTTCCTCTGACACCGCCTGGTATAGAGGTCCTGGATGGCAGGAAGCTTGGCCCAGTGATGTACTGGGCCGTACGCACTACCCTCTGTAGTGCCTTTTGCCTTTTCCTGTAGTCCACAATCATCTCCTTTGTCTTGATTACGTTGAAGAAGAGGTTGTTATCATGGTACCACACGGCCCGGTCTCTGACCTCCTCCCTATAGGCTGTCTCGTCATTTTCGGTGATCAGGCCTACCTCTGTTGTGTCATCTGAAAACTTCATGATGGTGTTGGATTCAGGCCTGGAGGTGCAGTCGTGGGTGAACAGGGGAGTACAGTAGGGGACTGAGCACGCAACCCTGATGGGCCCCAGTGTTGAGGATCAGCGTGGCAGGTGTGTTGTGACCTACCATTACCACCTGGGAGAGGCCCGTCAGGAAATCCAAAAACCAAGTTGCAGAGGGAGGTGTTCAGTCCCAGGATCCTTAGCTTGGTGATGAGCTTTGAGGGCACTATGGTGTTGAACGCTGAGCTGTAGTCAATGAATAGCATTCTCACATAGGTGTTCCTTTTGTCCAAGTGGGAAAGGGCAGTGTGGAGTGCAATAGAGATTGCATCATCTGTGAATCTGTTTGAGCGGTATGCAAAATGGTTTCTGGGATAATAGTGTTAATGTGAGCCATGACCAACCTTTCAAAGCACTTCATGGCTACAGACGTGAGTGCTACGGGTCTGAAGTCATTTAGGCAGGTTACCTTAGTGTTCTTGGGCACAGGGACTATGATGGTCTGCTTGAAACATGTTGGTATTACAGACTCAATCAGGGACTTGTTTAAAATGTTAGTGAAGACAGTTGCCAGTTGGTCAGCGCATGCTCGGAGTACACGTCCTGGTAATCCGTCTGGCCCAGCGGCCTTGTGAATGTTGACCTGTTTAAAGCTCTTACTCACATCGGCTACGTGATCCGGAACAGCTGGTGCTCTCATGCATGCCTCAGTGTTGCTTGCCTCGAAGCGAGCATAGAAGTAGTTTAGCTCATCTGGTAGAGAGGAGGTCCTACATTGGATGTAGCTATTATTTTCTTCTTCTCTATTCTCTTTTTTCTCTAAACGCAAACCTCTCAGAGAGAGATGACATGTTATGATGTTTTAAAGCTTCGACCTCTGAGAAAGAGATGACATGCTATGATGTTATAAAGCTTCAACCTCTGAGAGAGATGACATGCTATGATGTTATAAAGCTTCGACCTCTGATAGAGATGACATGCTATGATGTTCTAAAGCTTCGGCCTCTGAGAGAGATGTGAGAGATGGGCTGGCAAGTGAGATACTGTAGATGGGCTGACAAGTGATATTGTACGGGGGGGGGGGGGGTGTGCGGTAACTGTATTTGGCCAATCTCTGAGAAAAGAGGTGATTATGGGTGTCAAAAGAAAAAGAAAGAGAGGAAACAATAGCAAAGATGTTCCCTGTACACTATGTAGAAACTAAGGTGTCATCTCCTACGCCTGAAATGCCTTATGAGGCGAGGATGATACCTACCTCCCGGGGATTATATGTCTTACATTGTATCCTTTCCTTTTCTCCCCAAGGAGGCCATTTTTCACCACTGTGTAAGCACAGCATTGCCTCAGTGCACGATGGGATTATAGATGTTGTGCATATTCAGCTATCTTTCCCAGTGATTTATATGAGGGCCTTGGAGGGTTGTATACTGGTGTCATTGTTTGAAGGTTAACTGCACTATATTGGTACACTGTGACTTCCCAAATAGTATATTATTACCAGGAATGGGATACAGAGGATCCTCCACCTCTGTTGGGTTACCCAAACTCGGTCCGGGGGCCCTCAAGGCAATTAATATTATGTGATAATAATTTCACACTGTATATCCACAAAGATACTGTAGGTGTGCTAACAGCCTTAGTTGGCTTAGCGACCATATTGAATTCTCTGCATTCTCAGTGAAGATGAAGTCTGTGTGAATTAGCTTCAGTAACTATTTGACGTAGTGTCTCAGCATTGACTTCATTATATTATGTATTCATTAGTAGAGCATATTTTGTCTTTGCCTAGTCATCACAGATGCTGTTCTGTAAGTCTGCTTCAGATAAATTAATTTCCCAATTTCTTTGAAAATACTTCAGATTCTCTGTGGCTTTAGCTTTTGTTTGGCAAATTGTCATTCAATTATTTACACTGTATCATCATACAGAATGTCTTTAAATGTTTTGATTTCTCTCAAAGCTTTCCAATCTACCGCAAATACAGCATGTCTGTCTGCTTGTGCACGTGCACGTACACACACACACACACACACACACACACACACACACACAATCAACTTGTTTATTTCTCTCTGTCTTTGTTTCCAGACCTCCACCACCACAGTGAACATAGTGGTGACTGACGTAAACGATAACGACCCTAAGTTTGACCTGACCCTGCCTAGGAACCTCACTGTCCAGGAGGAGAAGGCCAACGTGTTTGTGGGTCAAGTCACGGTAAGCACCTCTAATGGGTTAAAGATGCACACAGTGTAGTAGTATGTTGTTAGAGTTCACCTTGAGTGTCACTATGAAGAAAAAAACATTCCTTTCACCTACCATTTCCTGGTATTTCCCTTCTTTTCCACATTCCTACCTGGCACGTCTTTACTGAGCAGGTTTTTTTGTAGATATTCCCAAAGTCCCACCACTGTCCACAGCAACGCATATGGCGACTTCAACACGGCAGGTCTCGATTGGCTGATCTTTCACCAAAAGTCCCTTATGACTGGTTCAGTTCAGCTCTGTCAGGCAGAAAGATTTTTCTAATTACTGTTTTAGATTAAATGGGCTGTAATCAGAGAATGATACATCCAGACTTTTTGTGTGAGCGTGCGTGGTGCGTGGTGGCACGATAGAAGGATCGCAGCGCAAGGTTGGTTGTGTTACTTCAGTGTCTCGCCTTGATTAGGAGGACTGCTCTAATTGACTGAAATACAGTGCTTTGATGAAAGATCAAAATGTTTGTTTGAGTTGGGATCAAAATTATTACTTTGCCCTAGTAATGTCAGAACTTTGGGCTGCGCTCTGATAAGTGGCACATGAAGAGTTAAAGAACAATTCCAGTGCTCTAAAGTGCGACCAAATATTTTGCTGTCCAAAATATCCTATTAAAAAGTAAATGTATAACAATATTTCGCCTGTTCTCTACACTGTTCAAACAAGACAGGCTGAAGCCCTGCCCCCTAAACTGGCCAGCAGCACACAGACAGTTCCTGTTTCTCTCAGCATGCACTCAACAGATTCTTCCAAAACAACAACGATACTGCTTTCCACATTTCTTCTAAATATGAATACACATGTTTCATCTATTATAATATTAGTTTGTGTGTCTTACCCTTTGCAAAATGTGAGTTAGTTAGTCTAAGGAAGCTGGCATGTGCCTAAAGCTAATCGCTAATGCTGATCGCTAACTGGCTAGCTGGCTAGCTAAATGCCCTTTAGCTAAATGCACTAGCTAGGGCAAAGCAAACATGATCTCTAATACAGGTTGCTACCAGTGGGGGTGTATATCAGCATGTTGCATGCCTTTTTAACATATGTAGACTGGTATGGTCCTGGAGATTATGAATATGAAGTTGGCAGAATTGTCCTTTAATTGTAAGAGGCATTTGGATGCTTCATTTACATATCAATCAATCAATCAACATTTATTTATAAAGCGCTTTTTACATCAGCCGATGTCACAAAGTGCTATACAGAAACCCAGCCTAAAACCCCAAACAGCAAGCAATGCAGATGTAGAAGCACGGTGGCTAGGAAAAACTCCCTAGAAAGGCAAAACCTAGGAAGAAACCTAGAGAGGAACCAGGCTCTGAGGGGTGGCCAGTCCTCTTCTGGCTGTGCCGGGTGGAGATTAAAACAATTTATGGCCATTAAGGCCAGTTCTTTCTCCAAGATGTTCAAATATTCATAGATGACCAGCAGGGTCAAATAATAATAAAAGTAGTTGTGGAGGTTGCAACAGGTAAATACATCAGCAGTGAATGTCACTTGGTTTTTCAGTGCAATAGAGCGAGAGTGAGGTGAAAACAGCAGGTCTGGGACAGGGTGGCACGTCCAATGAACAGGTCAGGGTTCCATAACCGCAGGCAGAGGAGTTGAAACCGGTGCAGCAGCACAACCAGGTGGACTGGGGACAGCTAGGAGTCATCAGGACAGGTGGTCCTGAAGCATGGTCCTCCGGGTAGGCTCAGGTCCTCCGGGAGAGGAGGTAGAGTGGGAGAGAGAGCGAATTAGAGGGAGCATACTTAAATTCACACAAGACACTGGATAATAACATCAGATTTAACAAACTGACCCTAACCCCCTGGCACATAGACTATTGCAACATAGGTACTGGAGGCTGAGACAGGGGGGTCAGGAGACACTGTGGCCCCCTCCGACAATACCCAGACAATACCCCCGGACAGGGCCAAACCAGGCAGGATATAACCTCACCCACTCTGCCAAGCACAGCCCCTACACCAATAGGGGGATATCAACAACCACCAAAATATTTTGCTGTCCAAAAAATCCTATTAAAAAGTAAATGTATAACAATATTTCGCCTGTTCTCTACACTGTTCAAACAAGACAGGCTGAAGCCCTGCCCCCTAAACTGGCCAGCAGCACACAGACAGTTCCTGTTTCTCTCAGCATGCACTCTCAACATATCCCCACTACTTATTAGTAGTTATTACCAGAACCATCAACCTACATAACTATGACCCTGATTATTGCTATACCTATTGTATGTCCCATTATCTGAGTATAAATCCAGCAATTATAAGTTGTCAATATCACCATTATTACCTCTTCATTGAATTACTTATAATCGAATACATGGATTGTTAATTACCCAAAGTACACTGATCAATGGGCCAGCTAACTTTGTTAATGTGGCCTCTCCTGTGAGGGCCCTGCTGGACTGCAATCAAGTGGAAACTCTTACTTGTCCACCTCGTTTAGCTTTTAGTTGTGTTTGGACCATGGGGTTAGTGTCCATTCCGAGAAACGGTAATAACAAATGCTCAAAAAGAAAAAACAAATATACAATTTGCCTAGCCAAGAACATTTTGCATCCAGACCAAGAAGAAATACATAATGACAACACATAATTTATTTCTTCATTCACTTTGTTCTGCTGAGGGATATGATAGGTAGGTCAAACTCCTACTGAATTGTGATGATGATTCACACATTTGAAAAGACTGATGCCTTTTCAAAGTGTTTGAAAGGAGATTCCAACATCCTTTATGGGAACTGGAGCTCCTCAAGTTGAGTTACTTTGTTTGTTTCATCATGCTGACACATTCACCAACCCCGGAACACCAAGACTGATCTCTCTCTCTCTTTGAAGTTCTCACATCTCTCTTATTGATTTAAATTTACTTTATAGTTACTCCCATAGACCACATTATGGCACAGAGATTGATAGAGTAAGTAATACATGTATCAACAGCATACAAAACACATTCATTGGTGTTTGAAGACCCCTGCCTCACACGCCTTAGGGTTTTCATTAAGATACTTAAATGATCTGAATGCCCTTCAAGCCAGTCAGAAGCTAGTAGAATTAGCAACCAATGTGTTTGTCTAGCAACCAGGCAAATAGGACTAACGACTGGTATGTTTTTGTTGGAACTACTTCATAGCTGTTGGTTATTGCCGTGCATTACTGAGAAATAACGCACACTCCAGAATGCCCTTCAAGCCAATCAGAAATTAGTATTCAACAATGCCGTGGCTTAATCTAGTTTAGCATTATGTCTTTATTAGAACTGCATTGTACCTGTTCCAATATTGTCCCAGACTGTTGACAGGTAAACCTTTTGTGTTTATGTAATCATTTGCATAATGAGCTGAAGTGCCATACACGTCCATACATTCCTCCCAGGGAGGGAGTTGTAATCTGGGCACGCACATGACGATGACAAATCAATTAGCATTCACGTCAGCTAAACCATAAAATCTGTAGCGATGTAGCTAACTGAAGAGGCGGTTGAACATGGTATTGTTTGTCTCCCCCGCTCTTCTTGATGAAGCCATCAACCTCAATAATATGACACCCATTTTCTTATGAGTTGTAAGCTACAGTACATCATACCCTTCAAGGTTCCACTTTAATTTACAATATGTTATTTACCTGCTTGCTACCTACACATTTCATGCTGAAATGGTAATTACGTAATAATGTAACGATAATTACTTTGTTCGTTTCTTTGTCATTCACATGCATGCATACTGTATGTAGGCCTACCCTTTCGTATCAGGTATTAACCAAAAGGTATTGGTGTGTCCAATTGGTGCGTCCACATAGTGTAGATTCTGCAAGAGTTGTAGCAGTTTTTTCATGTGGCAGGTCTAATGCTGCGTTTACACAGGCAGTCCAATTCTGATCCTTTGCCAAATTATTGGCAAAATAATTTGGCAAAGGATCAGAATTGGACTGCCTGTTTAAACGCAGCCTAATTAACTTTTAATGGATCTGAGAGACAATGAATGCTCGGCTACCTTAAGTGCATAAAAAACAGGCGCTAACCAACCCTGCAGTGCTAAAGTGAGCTTGTGTGTGTTTTTAGTCATTGGGAGGCTGTTCAAATATTCCTAATTATTAATTGATGCATTTACTACGTATTAAAGGAATTAAGCCTGTGAGCCGTGAGGTGCATAATGATGTCAACTCACTGCAGAGTAATGTTTGCACATTTCAATTGACATGTTGTTCTTCTGTTTTCTAAAGACTTAACGCCAAGACTCAATCTTTAGCCTTGGCTTTGAGCATCAATCTGGCTTTCTGTCTAATAAATCACCCTTACTCCATCTAAGCCCTCTCCCTTTTTAATTTTCTATTTTTTATTTGATTCTCACTGTGCTACTCTATCCTTCCATAGCCGAGGTCAAGAACTCAGTCAGGTTTGAATCGAACGGGGGCAGGGGAATTGTGGCCAGACTTCAAAGCCTTCCCTGCCTCTCTCTCTCTCTCTCTCTCTCTCTCTCTCTCTCTCTCTCTCTCTCTCTCCCTCTCTCTCTTTCCCTGTTACCATGATTACAACAGAAAGGAATTAGTGCCTGCACAAAAACCATGCTGACAGGTTCACACACACACACACAAACACACACACACACACACACACACACACACACACACACACACACACACACACACACACACACACAGCAGACTAGCACACACTCACACACGCTGGCATACTCACTAACCTTCTGTCTGCCCTGAAGGATCCTCAAAATGTACCCTTTTCCGGGGTTTTTCATCTTGTCCTTATTTTTTGCTGAATAAAGAATGAAGTGTATGTTTCTGGAACGTAATTTAGCATTCAAGGAATTCCCTTTGATGAAAATCAGACTTTAAAGAAGAGACTTCTGGCCTTTTGAACTTGCTGATGATGAGTCATGAGTCTGTGACAAAGACACTCAATGTGAAGAGAAAATTTGATTGAAATGAACACTGGGTTTGAATTTATGAGAACAGTTTAGTAATTTTTAAGTGTCCAGGACTAATTTTGTTTGTGTGTGTGCGTTTTTAACTGTGACTATATTCATGATAGCGCACAACCCCTTGTACCTTACTGCTTAAGTATTTCCATGCATATTTGCCTGTTTCCCTTCCTCGCTTCACATATCTACTATGTTTTCCTTCTCCACTGCAGGCCACAGATCCAGATGCAGGTGCTAATGGTCTGGTGCGCTACAGGATAGTCAACCACCCAGGTCTTTTCACCATCACCGAGAATGGCAGCATCTTCACCGTGGTGCCTCTGGACCGGGAGCTCAGGGGTCAGTATGACCTTATAGTGGAGGCCTCAGACGGGGCGGTGGACCCCCGCAGGACCACCTTCACCCTCTCTGTCCAGGTGACAGACATCGATGACAACAGCCCAGAGTTCTCCCAGAAGACTTACGTGGTCAATGTCCCAGAGAACAGCCCTGTGGGTACCGTGGTGCTGCGCCTCAGTGTAAGTCTGTGTGTGCGTGTGCATGTTCCTTTGTGTGTGTCCTACAGCTACACCGAGTATGTGTGTGATCAATAAGCATTGTGGTTCTGAGACTCAGTGTAAGTGTGGATATGGGGGTAGGGGATCTGTGGTTTCTCTCCCTATCTCTGCCTGGCCTTCCACAGAGCAGTAAGGGTTTCAGACAGCTTGACTATTAAATGTACCCTTTAACTTCAAAGCGTCTCCAGCTATCAGGTGATTTGACCTCAATTTCAACTGTCATAAGCTTCCAGGCTCTTCAGTGTTTCGCTGTAGAATTCAATGGATAATTATTACATGTTCTATGTTTGTGCTGCTTTTGAAAGCAAAAGTCAAATTGAAAACATTATTGGCATTGTTGAATTAGATTTTCAAAATGGCAAGCTAGTGCTGATGGTTTGGTTAGCTAAACTAACAAGTCTGTTTGGTTAGTTACCACGCACAGCAACTGCTGTAGCTATCTAGTAAACTTGCTTGTTACTTCTGTGGATGCTGAACACATTTCTACCGGCATAATTAACACATTTCTAGCTGCAAATGTGTTAAATTATAGCCATGGTATAAAAGGGATAATCAACTCTGGAAAATAATGCAACTCCGTGGAGACTGGTCCAGTCATTCAACGAGATGGCCTTCACTATGTTTGCGCCGTTATCGTTATGCAAGTGTGCTGCTCCTCATTCACGACCCAGGCAGCTAAAGCTTCACACAGCCCCAGAGCAATGTTTTCTCCCTTGTGATCTTCGGGCCTATGATGTTTACAAGCACCGACCTTTCAGTTGAAACGTCTCATCTAGTGTACTGTCAAACGAATTTAGGGCTTGGTTGTTCTACTAACAAAGGTATGTTGTAGTCACGTAATAATCAACATGTGTGAGCTCTGTTTCAACTTCTCCCTTAATTTTGTTGTGCAGTGTTGGGATAGCGCCTTCGGAGAAATACTGTATGTGCGAGATGGAATCTTGTATCTCCTGTCCAGCTTGTTTGCCATATTTGCTGACTGTGCAAATAGGAATCATGTCTTTGGCTATGTGATAGATGATTTCTATGTGTCTGGGGGATATTTTTTGTTAGCACTAGGAGCACTCAGAGAGTGAGAGTGCCCACTTGTGATTGGTCAGCTATGCATGTAGAGAGAGAATGAACGGAGTCGTACGCATCTCATTGGCGGAGGGACCGTAGTCTAGTTTTTGTTGTATTAACTGAACATCAAAGAACATAGATAATCGCAGCCTCTTGCGATATGGATATTTCCATCTGAATTTGATTAATCATGCAGCCCTACTGTCAAGCATATCCTCTTGTTGTTTTTGCTGAGGAAGAGAACCATGGGAATACCCCAGCAAGCGCCAAAGCAAAGCCTGAGCAGAGGGGAAGTAATTGTACGCATATTGTGAGTGACATATCACTCAACTCACAAGGGAATATTGCAAGGGAGAGGGGAGTGGATGAGTGACTGACAACTGCAACCGTGACAACACTAATCTCCCAAGAAACGAACAATGTCTTCAGCCAGAGCAGGAGCAGACAGTGATGGGGTTGGTGGTGGGAGTGACACCTGCCTGTAAAGAAGGCCCAATGACAGACAGCCATTGTAGGCAGATGAATCTCTGATCCCCGCCTCTCTCCTCTGGAGGGATTATATGTGTTCTCTTTTCTATTTATTTATAAATGTATTTTATCTTTTTATATTGTTGTATATTCTTACTTCTGTCACATCTCCACATCAAAGCCTTCCACCTGAAAGATTCTCACTACCACAGATCGCATTGACTTTTTATTTTCAGTCGGTTGGATATCTTTTCTAATCAGGATTTTGGTTGCTGTGTTTGTGTGTTTGTGTGTGTTTGTGTACATGCATGTCAATAATCATTTAACTCCGCCCCTAGGATAACTCCTCCTTTGATCTTAATCATTTTACTTATAAAGGACCAATTAAACAATTTCCCTGTAATTAATTTGATCCCCCTCTCTCTATTCTCTCTCTCTCTCTCTCTCTCTCTCTCTTTCTCATCCCTCTCTCATCCCTCCATCCCTGCCTTTCCCCCTCTCTCTCTCTCTCTCTCTCTCTCTCTGTCTCTCTCTCTCCCACTCTCTCTCTCTCTCTCTCTCTCTCTCTCTCATACCCCTCTCTCTCTCTCACTCTCTCCCTCTGTACCAGGCGGTGGATGCAGACCTGTTTTCTAACGTGACGTACCGTATCAAATCTGCGGAGGCCAGGAAGCTTTTCTCTGTGAACCCGATCTCAGGGGAGCTGTCGGTCCTGCAGACGCTGGACTTTGAGGACCTGGCAAGTATGGGCATGGGGACCAACTATACCTTCCAGGTGGAGGCCGTGGACCAGGCAGGGACCATGCCCCCCGGTGAGGCCACCGTCACTGTTCGGATCACGGTAAGACCAGCTGAAGCTCTGTATTCACTGTGTATTCACTCCCACTCCAGTTCGCCTACAGAGCTAACAGGTCTGTGGATGACGTTGTCAACAGGAGCCTACACTACATCCAAAAACACCTCGATAACCCAAAGACATATGCAAGGACTATGTTTGTGGGCTTTAGCTCTGCGTTCAATATCCAAAACTGCTGCAAGACAAACTCTCCCAGCTCAACGTGTCCAGCTCCATCTGTCAGTGGTCTCTGAATTCCTTATCAACAGGAAGCAACATGTGAAGCTGGGAAAACACCTTTCAGACTCTTTATCTCTCAGTACCGGAGCGCTGCAAGGATGCTTGCTCTCACCACTAATCTACTCATTCTACATCAATGACTGCACCTCCAACAACACATCTGTCAATGAGT
The DNA here is from genome assembly GCA_023634145.1 of Thymallus thymallus. NCBI lineage: Eukaryota > Metazoa > Chordata > Actinopteri > Salmoniformes > Salmonidae > Thymallus > Thymallus thymallus. Next base: position 17,215,999 of record CM042389.1, on the reverse strand, counting down.
CCATGTACCGTGGAGAGGTCGACCGGCTAATGGCCTGGTGTAGTCACATTAACCTGGAACTCAACACAGACAAAACCGTGGAAATTGTAGTTGACTTCAGAAAATGCGCCCCCACCATTTCTCCCCCTCGAGATTAATGACTCAGCTGTTAGCATTGCTGAATCATTTAAATTCCTGGGATCCATCATCTCCTACCTCAAGTGGGAGGACACAGCGGATGTACTACTTGCCGCAGCTAAAACAACAAAAAATCTTCCATTCAATCTTGATCCTGTTTTACGCATCAATCGTTGAGTCCATCCACACCTCCTCCATCACCATCTGGTTTGGGTCTGTGTCTACAAGGGCAAACTGCAATGCATTGTCCAGTCTGCAGAGAGGTTCATCGGCTTGGGGTGACCCTTCCCACCCCTGTCCACCCCTCCTTAAAAAATGTTCCTCTGGCAGGCGGTTCAGATCACTCATGACCGAAACTCCGCTACCTGAAAAGTTTCTTCCCCGGGCTGTGGCCCTCACCAACCGCCCATCCTGCCCATAGAGACTAAAGGACTATGCACTGCTGCACACCGCATCAATACATCTCTGACCTGTTTGCAAAATAACTGCACTATACTGAATGCACTCTGTCCATCTCTCTGCATTTAGATACACTGAGTATACCAAACATTAGGAACACCTTCCTAATATTGAGTTCCACAGGGATGCTGGCCCATGTTGACTCCAATGCTTCCCACAGTTGTGTCAAGTTGGCTGGATGTCCTTTGGGTGGTGGACCATTCTTGATATACTGTACATAGAAAACTGTATGAAAAACCTAGCAGCGTTACAGTTCTTGACACAAACCGGTGCGCCTGGCACCTACTACCATATCCCGTTCAAAGGCACTTAAATCTTTTGTCTTGCCCATTCACGTTCTGCATGCCCCACATACACAATCCATGTCTAAATTGTCTCAAGGCTTAAAAATCCTTCTTTAACCTGTCTCTTCCCCTTTATCTATTGAAGTGGATTTAACAAGTGACATCCATAAGGGATCATACTGTAGTTTTTACCTTGATTCACCTGGTCAGTCTATGTCATGGAAAGAGCGGGTGTTCTTAATGTTTTGTATACTCAGAGTATATTCATACTGATACTGTTCATTTTTACATCCACTGTATATCAACTGTCTACACACTGTATATTTTATCATATACTCACTCTACCTAGTTGTGTATAATGTATGTAAACTTTGTTTCAACTCTGTTGTCTGTCTCTAAATGTGTCTATCACTAGCAGCACCATATCACAGAGTACAACTTTGGATTATGTGTAAATATACTTGGCGAATAAAGGTGATTCTGATTTGTGAGCGATTAGTAAAAGTCAGAAAAACATCACTCATGGTGGTGACAAGTAGGCTAGTGCTTAAACGAGTTATGGCCCTCATCAAGGTAAACCACTGGTTGCTTTACATTTGCAATAGTATGTACCATCATGGTCCCTAAGGACAAGTAGTGGTGGTGAAGCATAGTCATAGTCGGCATAACCCTTTATTCACTGTGTGTCTCCTGCTCTGCACTTACTGAGGAAGGCGTGGTGGATTTCTCCTTTGGTTAGGATGAATAAACACTTTATTTATACTCATGGTCCCCAGGCAGAAGTAGTGCTGGAATAAAGCAACAAAGCAATACTGTTTCACTTCCATGAGCAGTAGTTACAGTTATCTTTAGACAAGATATAGGTCGTTATCAATAAAATGCAGAGGTACAGAGCGTTCAATTTGACCCCCAGCTCCGCTAAAACCAATAACAACTACGTGCCATTTTCAAGTGATTGTTAAATAAGTGATGGGAAGGCTAATGGCAGAAAGGCACATTGGCTCTGCATATGCGCTCAGCCTTGGATCAGCCATAACAAAGACAGAATCAGGACGGCTATGCAAAAGTCTCTTAGCTGGCCTAGCTGAATGAAGTGATCATTAAATTGAGTTCATAGCATGTAATGACATAATACCATGACTGCTATTCATGTAGCGCTAAAGTACTTTGCCTGTTAAATTTCATGATCAATTGATGTTTACTGATCATTAAAAGCATGTAGTTACTTGCTGCATAACTCTGATAGAGCTAAATGTGCGAAATTGTTTTGCATGGAATAATCTGAGATTTGTAGTTCTGACTATGCTCTTCGAGAGGTGATGATATTACAACCAAATAGTTAACATTGCCCCCCAGCAGGCAAAGTACTTTAGCGCTACACAAATAGCAGACATGGTATTATGTCATTATATGCTGTGAACTCAATTTAATGATGGCCTCATTCAGATAGGCCAGCTAGGAATTGCAGTCCTAAATGTAGGGAAAGTACTAATATTGCAGTCCTAAATGTGTCTTTGTTATGGCTGATCCAAGACTGAACACATATCCAGAGCCACTGTGCCTTTCTAGTGGTCGTGTTAGCCCGGTGCTATTCCAGTGCTGAATGACTCATTAGCTTTGTGACTGCAATTATGTGAGGATTTCCAGACGCATGCGTTCCCTTTCCAACCTTTCAGGAGATTAGCCGCTCAATCCAAACTAAAGGATTAGACGCCTCCTGTTTTGGCACACTGTGTCTCGCTCTGTTTGTGTGTGCGTGAGTGTGTGCATGCCTAACAACACCTTTTAACTGTGACTATATTCATGATATAGATCAACCCCTCTCACACTTCACCCACTGAGTTGGACAGAAAACAGTACATTTGCTTTTTCAGGGTGTATGTGGGTTTTATTTAGCCTGATGGCAGAACCACTCTGCATTCACAATATTGCTAGGACGGCAAGGGAAGCTTGGTCTATCAAGTTGTTCCTCTGCAGGCCCAGTCTACCTTTAGAGTGAGTTTTTCCTCAGATAAGGACAGTTTGATGTAGTTTTCTTGTAGTCACCCAGGAACAGTGTTTGATAGGATAAGGCGCAGTAGTGCTTCCGTTATCACACCCTCCTGGCTGCTTTTTGATACGGCCAACATGAATTAAGGTGGGACAAATGTATTCACACTGGGTTGCTATGAGTGGAGATGGAGGAGGCACAATGACTTTCCTTCCTTCCTTCATATAACACCTGCTGAAGCTTTTGAAGTCTTTTGCGTTTCATTTGTTCTTGTCTTTGTATTTCTATAGGTTTTCTTGTTTTGTTTCCATGGAAGACCTCGCTGTGATAGATTGTGTAGTCTAACAGTGTCCTGGGGTTCAGAAATAAACTCACAAACGTTTCCCTATTTTCTCGCCCTTTCTGAAAACACACGGTAGAAGCTGATAGAGCGTGCATGTGTGTGTGTGTGTGTACAGAGGACATCACCATGGCAAGACTTTGTTATTGAAAGCAGAAGCAGTGAATCACAGTTTGTCAGCTCTACAGAACACAAGCTGCATATAGATAGACTGGAAACGTGTCTGTGAATGAGTTTTTGCATTTCACTTGAAGGTCCTCTAGGTATGGTTAGAACAGATGGTTTGTTCAAGGGCACTTAGTGTCAAAGGCTCTTCTCTCTACCGGTCAGCACCGGCCCACTTCAACTATACCATCAGAAATGTAATTATATCATATGAATCAATGTGTTGTTCAAGATCATTAATTGTATGTACAGTGCATTTAGAAAGTATTCAGACCCCTTTACGTTTTTCACATTTTGTTACGTTACAGCCTTATTCTAAAATTTATTAAATTAAAAGTGTTTCTTATCAATCTACACAGACTACCCCATAATGACAAAGCGAAAACAGGTTTTTAGAAATGTTTGCAAATGTATTAAAAAAATCATTATTTACTTAACTATTCAGACCATTTGCTATGAGACTCGAAATTGAGCTCAGTTGCATCCTGTTTCCATTGATCATCCTTGAGGTGTTTCTACAACTTGATTGGAGTCCACCTGTTGTAAATTCAATTGATTGGACATAATTTGGAAAGGCACACACCTGTCTATATAAGGTGCCACAGTTGACAGTGCATGTCAAAGCAAAAGCCAAGCCATGAGGTCAAAGGAATTGTCCGTAGAGCTCTGAGACAGGATGGTGTCAAGGCACAGATATGGGGAAGGGTACCAAAAAATGTCTGTAGCACAGAAGGTCCCCAAGAACACAGTGTCCTCCATCAGTCTTAAATGGAAGAAGTTTGGAACCACCAACACTCTTCCTAGAGCTGGCCACCCGGCCAAACTGAGCAATCGGCGGAGAAGGGCCTTGGTCAGGGAGGTGACCAAGAACCCAATGGTCCCTCTGACATAGCTCCAGAGTTCCACTGTGGAGATGGGGGAACCTTCCAGACAGACAACCATCTCTGCATCACTCCACAAATCAGGTCTTTATGGTAGAGTGGTCAGAAGGAAGCCACTCCTCAGTAAAAGGCACATGATAGCCCACTTGGAGTTTGCCAAAAGGCCCCTTAAAGTCTCTCAGACCATAAGAAACAAGAATCTCTGGTCTGATGAAACCAAGATTTAACGCTTTGGCCTGAATGCCAAGCATCATGTTTTTCTAAGGCAGGGACTGGGAGACTAGTCAGGATCCAGGGAAAGATGAACAGAGCAGGGTACAGAGAGATCCTTTTTGAAAATCTGCTAAAGAGCGCTCAGGACCTCAGACTACTACTTTCATTTTTTGTTTTGTTTTTTAAGCGTTGGGGATACAAACATTTAAAAGTACTTTATGTATCTATTCTTTTTCTTTTTATTCACAGGATATGAATGACTTCTCCCCGGTGTTTAGACAAGCGCTGTACAAGGGCCTGGTGGCCCCCAACGCAGAGAAGGGAACAGTCATCACCACTGTGTTCGCTGAGGACCAAGACCCTCCTGTGAGTATCATTGATCGCTCTAATGATTCAGATCAAGATTAATATGTATTGGTTTTCTAAAGTAGAGGTTTTTAAAGCTTTTTGGGGACGGGGACCCCTTTTGTGATAGTAAATTCATCAGGGACCCCCTCATAATTAGAACACAACTCAAGTGAGATTAAAATAGCATCCAAGGAGTTTCTAAACCCAGAGGAGCAAAATCGCAAGACTTCCAGGAACACTTGTGAAACAGACCAAGCAGACCAGGCCAGGGTTTGAGAAGTCAATGAGAGAAATGAACAATTCTTCCTTAGTTGTTAATTTTCTCAATCTAAAGGCACAACCTAGATTCAAGTCAATGTCTTATGTAGTTGAAAATGTTATTACGCCAACCTCGTGAACATTTTTAAATGACACTTCAAATGCTCAGTTTGGCGCGAGATGACCGTTAGACTCGATGACGTGTTTCTGCTCATGAGCTTAGATAGCCAACGTTGCCATGACATCGCCGACAAGTGTGATCAGTGATTTCTATTGGAGAAGCCGTTTCTTCATACTGTACTGTCTTTGGTTTTACAATGACCTTGGCAGTGCATTGCCAGATGAACCAGCCCTGGGAAGGAATATTTTAATGGCCCACCTCTTGGCATCGCAAGAACATTTAGCAGTTTTCAAGCTAATTTCCTGTAATTCAAAAACAATTTACAAGATATCTTATGTTGTTGCAGCTTTAACACATATTTTTCCATGAGGCAGAGATAACTGCAGTTTTAAAGCTTAAATTACAGTGTATTTATGCCCACAAAAATATTTGTGGGGAATACAAGAAGTATTGAGTTGATAAATGTATAATTGAGTGGGGAGGGGAAAACTGACAACTTTAGCTGTAGAGAGGTTTGGAACTCTTATTGGTCTATTAACTAACTTACCGTCTGGTGATGTCAGAATTTACTATATACAAAAGTATGTGAACACCCCTTCAAATTAGTGGATTTGGCTGTTTCAGCCACACCTGTTGCTGACAGGTGTATAAAATCGAGCACACAGCCATGCAATATCCAAAGACAAATATTGACAGTAGAATGGCCCATACTGAAGAGCTCAGTGACTTTCAATGTGGCACCGTCTTAGGATGCCACCTTTCCAACAAGTCAGTTCATCAAATTTCTGCCGTGCTAGAGCGGCCCCGGTCAACTGTAAGTGCTCTTATTGTGAAGTGGAAACGAATTGGTAGGCCACACAAGCTCCTTTCTGTTTCAGCTTGACAATTCCCCTGTGCACAAAGCGAGGTCCATACAGAAATGGTTTGTCAACAACGGTGTGGAAGAACTTGATCGGCCTGCAAAGAGCCCTGATCTCAACCCCGTCGAACACCTTTGGGATGAATTTGAATGAGATGTTCAATTAGCAGGCGTCCACATACTTTTGGTAATGTAGTGTATATGCAGTACCTCCGGGGACCCCCACTTTGAGAACCCCTGTTAAAGTGTGTGATTTTCACAGTTTATGGCATCACAGCTGATTACACAAATTATTACACAGCATAGTGAAATACAGCACAACCACCAAGAACCAATGTTCTCTTCATAAAAATAGCTGCCTGATTGTGTTGCATTTGTTCTGTTCCCACAGTTGTCATAATGTGTTTATTATTTCTGTTAAGTATGTTCTTAAGGATTGGACCCTTTTTCAATTTTCGCCTAAAATGACATACTCAAATCTAACTGCCTGTAGCTCAGGACCTGGAGCAAGGATATGCATATTATTGATACCATTTGAAAGTAATCACTTTGAAGTCTGTGTAAATGTTAAATTAATGTAGGAGAATATAACACATTAGATCTGGTAAAAGATAATACAAAGAAAAAAACATGCACTTTTTTTGTTTTTTTTGTCACGTATACTTAGGAGTCCAGGCACAATTTAGATTTTGGCCACTACATGGTAGCAGTGTATGTGCAAAATGTTAGACTGATCCAATGAACAATTGCATTACTGTTCAAAATATTGTATCAAGACTGCCCAAATTTGCCTATTGATTTATTAATACATTTTCAAGTACAAAACTATGCACTCTCCTCAAACAATAGTATGGTATTCTTTCACTGTAATAGCTACTGTAAATTGGACAGTGCAGTTAGATTAACAAGAATTTAAGCTTTCTGCCCATATAAGATATGTCATGCTAATCACATTAGCACACGTTAGCTTAACTGTCCCGAGGGCGGGACACAATCCTCGTTCCAGTCTCACCCTTCTGTTTATCTGTCTCTTGTCTTCATTCGTTTTGCCATGGCTGAGCAGTTCCACACCGACTTCCTGGTATATACTCTCTTTTTTGTTTTTTGGGCCCGGCTGCAAACCGAAGGAATGAAATTACACAATACGGCACCAGAGTTTTGACACCCTGTTCCACTCAGAAATTATTTCCCTATAATAGACGAGGCTGCACAAGGGCAGGGGAAATCAGTATAGGTTTTTGTAATGCGGCACACCACACTCCCCTAACTTTTACGGCTTCCCGTTCGCTCTGTCAATAGGATAACAAGGCCATTACGATAAAGCAAAGACACATTCGGAATCTAACAAATGCTAGAGAACAAGGTTATTTTGTCCCCAGAAAAATTTGGTTCAGCTTCATCAACCCAATGCCAAAGGAAGGTGGGTTTATTGGCGGTGCAATCAACTAAATATTTTATAGCCCAATAGGTGAGTCAGCATTCTACCTTACATGCTCCCTCGCTCCCTCGCTCTTTTCTTTTGTTTTGAGACTGGAGTTGTTTTGCAATATAACGAGTGCTCAGCATAGTTACATGAACCTTAAAGTCCTGAGGTTTTCAAAGTGTTTAGTCCATGTTAGTTTCCATTGTTACTGTAGCATATCGTGAATGTGTGTTCTGTGGAGAGCAAGTTAGCTGTGAACTATGCAAAAGTTGCAGGGTAGAGCAGAGTGGTTGTATTGAGCCAATTGGAAGCTGGAGATAATTAGATGACTGAGGTAGTCCGAGGCGCCAGGTGGGGAATTTAGCCAGAACACCAGGTTAACACCCCTAATCTTACGAGTGATCACAAAGAGTCAGAACCTTGGTTTAATGTTCCATCCAAAGAATGACCCTTTTTGCAGCAAGCCAGCAGTGGGATGCAGGGTGGTATGGCTAGAACTTTGGGGCTTCTGCCTGCGCATCCCTTCCTCTCTTCCTCACTCTCTTGCAAGCTATGTCTGTTTTCTACCCCGGTCCTTCTTCCTCTCTTTCACTCTCACCCTGGCAGTCTCTTGGCCAGGATTTTTATATAATTGAATGATATTACTTTTTTATAGTCGGCATTATTATATTTGACTATTGGGTGAATTGTGTCCATCTAAAACAATGCAGCCATCAGAAACAATCCTCATCTGACGCTTCTTGAATCTATCTGCTTGTTATACACTTCAAGGGGGTCTGGAGAAAAGGCCAGTGATTGTAGACTGGACTGGAACTTGGTGTGAAAGGACCTCCTGCTGGTTGTGTTTCCACCAGGGTAGGGGGCCTGCGTGGTGTCTGTAGTTGAGGAACAGTGTACGTCCCTTGGGTTCACTCTGGCCCTGTCAATTACAACAGTATGGATCTGAACATTTCACACAACATAGTTAACCTGCATTATTGACTCACTCTAAATATCTCCCCCTCTCTGTGCTCTCTGTGCATGTGTATTGTCTATTTGTCTATCTTTGTCTGTCTGTCTCCTAGTCTCTCTTTCTCTCCCACACTCCCACTCTACCTTTGTGTCACCTCTTCTGCTGTACTTAGGGTCATTTACTGTACAGGATATACTGTATCTATTGCTCAGTTACAAAGCAGGTGGGTGGATTATGATACACTCTAGTTCATGGTCAGTGAAGCAAAGCAAGGACTCTTATTGTCTCCACTATGGAAAGTATAGCTCTGGAGGATAGTTAGACTAATACAAAGGGATTAGGTAAACTAACAGGACTATTTCACCTAGTCTCTTATTGACCTGGATTTGGGAGCTCAAAGAGCTTTATTGACAGGACGCTTGTCACAATCACTTCTGTCAGACAGAGGAGAGCTTAGCCTAGTGTGCAGACATACACACACACACACACACACACACACACACACACACACACACACACACTCTCCTCTTTACTATTACTCTTAATTTTGGCCTTTGTGCTGAATTTGAAGATAACAGTAACAAGGGGGCTGTTGTTGTGCCTCCTTTCCACAGCAGAACTGATGAGGGAAACAGGGACGGAGAACAGAAATGGAATTCAATCTCAGACATGAAACGTTCTCTGTATTTTGGGCTGCACCATATAAACCACTTATTCAAATGTGAATTTCGACTTGATTTCATGCAGAGAATCACCATGGAGACAAAGGCTGAGAACACAAAGGCATATACGGAAGCATCTCTTCTTATCGCTTACTAGAGCTGAAGGAAATCAATTAGAGAGGTGTAATGAATACCAATTATCATATGCAGTTAATGTTTCTGAAAATTGAAGGTTCTGAAGTTCACATCACAGCCAGAACACATTTAGCTCCATTGGTCACTCTATAGATCACTCTGCGGACACTGTCTCATAAGGGTCTCAAAGCCTGTCATTGACTGTTTTTACAGTAATTTTAGTATTTTTAGCCAACAATAGGGGCTATGTCCTAATATCAGGCGAGGAAACATAGGGTAGTGACATCATCAGTTTGAAGATATTCCAGGAAGTATTACATCTAGAAATAAGAGTGGACATGAAAGGACCGATTAAAACCCTGGCCATACAGTTCACTATGCCTCTGGTCCCCATGTGCACGTCTTTAACTTTATTAAAACAGCATCATCCCATCATTGAACTCATATAAAACCTTTAAATCTCACTGTGCTGAAAAGTATTAAGCAGGGATTATCCTACTGCTATTTCCATTTCAGATAGCAGCACTAAGGAGTAGATCATGTAAGTGGAGTTCCCCAGAGGGTGGAAAATAAACCATGTCTTCTAGAAATAAGCCTGAGAAGTTGAAGGAGTACCTTGGGTCCAATGGTTTTAATGCTCGCTGATATAGGAAGTGCACTCGTCACTGTCTTTATCAGCCATACTCCAGTTACGAAATCGGATCTGATTTGATATTCCAGGTCATAGGTCTATCGATGGAGGCTTATCTTTTAAATTATTGATGCATTATGTTTGGAAGAGCAGAATTCAACCCACTATATTCAGTTCTTCTAATTAGTTCTTCTAATCTACATTTTTGTGAATCCTTGGATTGTTTTCTTAGTTATATTTCTTGTACAATTTAAATTGTTGTTTTGTTGTTGTTTAGTCATATCTCAGCCATATGTTATAGGTTCATTACTTTGGTAAAAATAGCTGTGAATAATTGTTAAATTGATTGTTTAGGGGAAGCAGAAACTAAACGGTTGAGAGCAATAGTTGTTTTCCCACTGGTGTCATTCACAGCTATTTTCTAATGATTTACAGAGGGGTTGTAGAAGGGCATGGGTGTTGAAGAGTGGTGGTATATTGATATTTCAGACACTACTCTAGTAACACTACAAACAGCATTGACTGAGTAATTGTAGACACTAGACTATTTGATGTATCTGGTCAAATGAGGTGGCTGGTGTGTTTTGACTCTGCCCTCCTGTTCTCCAAGCAGATGTTGGTATACTCTCCAGGGTCTCTATGCCTGTTCTTTTATTCACGATCTGTCTGTTTTTTTTCGTTAAATACAAGTACAATCTTGAAAGAAAAATCGCTGGCTGACATTTTGTCTCCAAAAAGCAGGCATTCGATTTCTTCTTCCTTACAGTGAGAGAGTCCCAACTAGGGCTGTTACTACGGTGACCATATTACCGCCACACCAGCTGTCTCGAGTCGTGACAGCAGTCAAATTCCACATGACCATTTAGTCACGGTAACTAAGCTTCTCCAAGCTCTGATGCTGCTGATGGTCATTAGTAGCCTACCAAACTTGCTAAATGCCTGGTACTCAGCACTCTATTGTCCCTCTAATCACTCTGACATCAATGCAAATGTTTTCGAAAATAAAATCAAACACTTCACGAGAGCCTATGAGCTCATGTTGTGCAACATTTCTATAGGCTATGTAATTGCGTAGCAATAGCGTAGAAAATAGTTTTGATGGCCTCTATTTAAAAGAGGTGGATCCCATCATCTTTCTATAGGCTAGGCCTACTGTATTTATTTATCAACTTTCTAATATTAAGCATGTTGCTTTTCTTTACAACAGGAGCATAGCCTATCTGGCTGGCACGAAAATGAACCACGGGAAAAGCGTCCTCCATTTGCTATTTAAGTGCATAGATGACATCTATTATGGTCCATTCTACATCAAAACTAATTTCACACATACTGTATATTATTTAGTACATGTAAAAACGACATTAAATTAAGAATAGTCTGATGGGTGACAGTATTAGCCTATCACTTGTGAATGATGTATTATCACTTGTGAATGATGCCCAACGTGTGCATTAAGGCAAGAAACAGTGTGTGCCTTTTTCAAATCATAGTCACACACCTCATGTTGCTAAAGTGGCCAAATAACTTCTTAAAATGTAGGCTATGCCAAATAACTGGCATAGCCTACATAGGCGGCAGATGAATTTAAAGTTTGGGAAAAATAATTTTCACCATAGAAATGCTCCTTCATAATAAAGCATTACATGCATAATCTCATTTGCCTTCACTTTTGAGAACAGTGTTTTCCCGCTAATTGATTGCATTTTGGAACATTTGCGCTTATAGCCTTCTGCCACGTGCGCGTTGCTGCACTTATAATGTGAAGAAATAGCCTAATCATTTATCAACATTTTAAGCTAAACTTTCTGATCTGTTGCATCAGTCTCATTGCTTTCAAAAGTTTTTTTTGATATTGTTCTATTAATTTGGGATCTATCGCATCCCACAACTGTCAGAGTATGTTTGGAATATTTATTTCTTGCACAGAAAGACAAGTTAACCAATAGAATAGGTCAACTTTTGTACTATGGGGGATAGTAGATTGACATAGGCTAGTGCTTTTGCTGTTCGTTAGACCTACTCATCTTATTGGCTGTCTAAAAGTAGATGTGGACAGTTCTTCCAACATCTTTAACATGCGCCTCGGAATTCGATAAGAGGGACACGCGCTGTTGCGTCCTTGATGTGTCAGTGTTCACTTGTAGCCTACTTCTTAGCTGGCGGGCTAATAAGAATTGAGATAACTGAGAGAGTCATGTGAGTGAGAGGTGCTTCGGAGCACGGCAGCTGGGAGAATGTAATTATAATTGTTATATTCAGCCCAAGGGCACAACGGCCACTGCCGCAAAAGGCATGGACTTTTTAGTGGCCGTTATAGCCACACAAGGGGGTTTCCGCCGGGAAATTTGACGCCTGGTAAGAATATTATCATGTGCTTATCAAATTGTGAATGAGAGACTGATGAAGTGTGTGCAGCCAGCACAAGAATCAAAGCAGAGCTCATGCCATTCAAGCATTTTTTTCAAATCATCATTAGAGTCGCATCATGCAGCATTAGTATTAAAGATGTAAACATATAACTCAACGTTTGTAGCACAACTAAAGTTGCAGAAATAACTCTAAATAAGCATATAGGATTACCTGTTTCTTTGTTAACTGCTAAACACAGAATAGCCACATGCGCACTTCCTTGGAAATAGTTTGGAGAAAATATTATTAATATTTAATTCAACTATGTCTAATTGTATTGTTCATATAAAATAATGCTAAATGAACTAGTGTAGCCCACATGCCATATGGCATAGCCATATCAGGGCCTAACGTAAGGACAACTCAGAGTATGCTATTCTGTTCTTCTGAAATAGACTACATTTTCTTCATATTATGTTTCTTTAGACCTGTCAAAAATAAGTAATGGATTTATTGTGAAGGTGTTGGCTATATTAAATTGATTTAAAATACTTTTTAAAATGTAAATGTTCCAAAGGTCTGCATCAGTGGCTTGTGCTAGGTGTGTAAGCCAGGAGATGCTAAATATGTTTATGTTAATTAACGGTCAATTACCATGAAACCGGCTGTTGTTTGTTTGACGCTGAACGTCAAATGTGGAAACTGGAAACGTTGATACTGAACTGCACAGGTTATAGAGGAAGGGAAATGGGGGAGAGGACATCATCTTGTTTTTTATAAATGTTTCTATTGAGTAGGCGCATGGTCTCTGGTCCTGAGGGATTGTTTGGCCTTTCAGCTCACACTCCAGTGGCTAAATGGCCTGGGGTTCTACTTCATAGTAATATTTCAAAGTCAAAGCTTGGCCTTACATGTTAAGGAACAGCATATGATTGGTGTTGGAATCCGAAATGGTGCACCTTCATGGGTTGCCCTTGGGAAAGATACAGTACTTAGTCTATGCCCTATGTTCACCTGAAATAAATAATTCTGACAGAATGCTGACACTTTTTGACAATATTTGGTAGGTGCAGTGTGCAGTTGCCAAACAAAAAGGCATTTGGTGTATGTTCTTATTATTCTCAGTTTGGATCTAACACAAATCCCAGATTCTATGCACACAGCCTGGATGTTACACACATGCCCCTCAGTGTATCCGTAAGCTCTCTCTGATGGTTTCTCACAACCTTTGGCAGATGTATTTGTGTGAGTAAACCACCCAAGGGATCTAACATCTCTAACCCCCGCATTTGCTCAGTTCTGCCCTGTTTGACTCTACAGCACAGAAAACCCATTAGGCTGTCTCAAGTCCAGCATTCTCAGTTCTGCTGAAGGGCACTGAAGTATTATCTTCTATTAGAAGACAGTATGAAAAAAATATAGAGCTTAAAAGTGGTATAATTGAAAAAGATAGTTTGAAAGCATTATTCATCTTAATAAAAGGGTCATTAAAGCCTTTAAGTGGATTTGATTTGGGGTTGGAGGGATAGGGTGGATGTTATTTAACTCCAACAGATGATGTGTGTAATCTATGAATACAGTAAAGGGTAATTAGATGAGCAGTTTTCCTGCTGGATGAGACTATGTTGTGTAGTCACAGTGTAGCAGAGGTAGTTCATTGAGGTTCACTTGCGTGTTTAGTACCTGCCGGAGATCTCAAGACCAATGTTCACACAAAGAGCCAACACATAGACAATAGCGAAGTGGGCGAACACACTGTTAGGTTCCAAATAACAGGGTAAAAACTGGCGGACAACTATAAAAGCTCAAACCAAGTTATTCACCCAATGGGTCAGATAGCTGCACAGACAAAGACATATTCACACAAGCACTGTCATTTAAACCTTCCTCCTATGCTGAGTCTCCTCCTTATACATCTGGACAGACAATACATCTCTGGACAGCCAATACATCTGGACAGCCAATACATCTCTGTTGCTAGACAGGACTTTAGTGATGCCTGTTCTTTCTCACTTCATCTGCCCTGACCTCGGCGCAAATTCCTCAAACCTCCCCAACTCAGGGCTGGCCTGTTGACTTGTAGCAGTCTGTGGCCCTTCTCCTTCCCATAGGATCCCTGATGTCTAACAATAACATGTTCTGTCACAATGTAAACATCCTGCATTCCGTTCACTCACCTAACATGTCTATCTTGCCCCTGTGTTTCTGTCCCAGGGTACTCCAGCCAGTCTGGTGCGTTACAGAGTGGATGAGGACCAATCACCTTACAGCGGTAGCATCTTTGACGTGGAGAAGGGGTCTGGGAGGGTCATCACCAGGGTCAACCTCAACGAACAGCCCAGCGTCACCTTCAAGGTATGATGATGATGATGATGATGATGATGGATGATCACCCCCACTTACACATTACCCAATATAGACATTACTCATATAATTACACTTGACACATTTGTACAGTACAGTTGCACTTTAAGATCTAATGCAGACCAGTGGGTCAGAAAGGTTAAATAAAACAAAACGAAAACAGGTTTTTAGAAATGTTTGCAAATGTATTACAAATAAAAAACAGAAATACCTTATTTACATAAGTATTCAGACCCTTTGCTTTACCAGCCTCATGCTGTGGGGATGTTTTTCAGCGGCAGGGAGACAAGTCAGGGATGGTAATATTTATATTTCGTATTTCATATTTCATATTTCGAGGGAAATATGAACGGAGGAAAGTGCAGAGAGATTCTTGATGAAAACCTGCTCCAGAGCGTTCAGGACCTCAGACTGGGGGTCAATGTTCACGTTCCAACAGGACAAGAACCCTAAGCACACAGCCAAGACAATGCAGGAGTGGCTTCGGGACAAGTCTCTGAATGTCCTTGAGTAGCCCAGCCAGAGCCCAAACTTGAACCCGATCGAACATCTCTGGAGAGACCTGAAAATACCTGTGCAGCAAAGCTCCCCATCCATCCTGGCAGAGCTTGAGAGCTACATCGGCTGATGTAAAAAGGGCTTTATAAATATTTGAGAGGATCTGCAGAGAAGAATGGGAGAAACTCCCCAAATACAGGTGTGACAAGCTTGTAGCGTCATGCCCAAGAAGACTCAAGGCTGTAATCGCTGCCAAAGGTGCTTCAACAAAGTACTGAGTGAAGGGTCTGAATACTTATGTAAATGTGATATTTCCGATTTTAATTTTTTGTCATTATGGGGTATTGTATTGAGGGCTCCCGAGTGGCACAGCGGTCTAGGGCACTGCCTCTCAGTGCTAGAGGCGTCACTACAGACCCTGGTTCTATCCCGGGTCATGATTGGGAGCCCCATAGGGTGGCGCACAATTGGCCCAGCGTCGTCTGGGTTAGGGGAGGGTTTTGCCATGGGTATACCGTCATTGTAAATAAGAATTTGTTCTTAACTGACTTGCCTAGTTAAATAAAGGTTAAATAAAAACATTTTAAATGTAAATGTTTGTGTGTAGATTGACAAGGAAAAATACTAATTTAATCCATTTTAGAATAACACTGTAACGTAACAAAATGTGCAAAAACTCAAGGGGTCTGAATACTTTCAGAATATACTGTATATATATATTTTTTTATGTGAGTCTTTCTTATAGTACACATGCACTGTACACCTTTCCTCACATACTGTACAGAGATAATGCACATGTATTATTAGTTCTAATTGGTCAAAAGGTTGCATATATGGAGCTAATGGACAGACTCTTTCTGGAACCTTCTCACAATACCTTCATCATCTCCTTATTCATAGTCCACATGTGACTAAACCAAGATATGCCTGCATATTAAGTTCCTGACATTATACTCCCACAGAAGGTTATCTGAGTGTATGTGGAGCTGACCTCAGCTCAGTGTAACCTTGGCAGCGAACGGGAGGAGCATGTTGCTAAAGGATATTAGGTTGTAATAAGGACAGACTCTCTCTCTATCTCTCTCTCGCTCTCTCTCTCTCTCTCTCTCTCTCTCTCTCTCTCTCTCTCTCTCTCTCTCTCTCTCTCTCTCTCTGTCTCGCTTTCTGTCTCTGTCTCGTCTCCCAGATCTAAGAATGTTGGGTCGATAGATTCATACACTCTCTCTGGGTGGGTTGGAGCTTGGTTCCCAGACCTGTTTGTGCCCTTTCCAACTTCTCTGTTATTCATTGTCATGCATGCAGAAACAGATGGCGACCAGGCATTGTGGTTTGATTCAAGAAGAAATCAGTAATGTGTGTGTGTGTGTGTGTGTGTGTGTGATCTCAGTTGGTGGTGATAGCCTTTGACGATGGAGAGCCAGTGAAGGAGAACCGGACCCTGGTGGAGATCACTGTCCTCCAGCCCTCCAGGATCCCCATCTTCACTGAGGAGGAGTACAGGTAACACACATGCACACACAAACTCACACGTGCGCACACACACTTGAATATGACCAAATACACTGCCTTTCTTGAAAGTATTCAGACCCCTTGACTTCTACATTTGTTAGGTTAAAGCCTTATTAAAAAAAATATTAAATGCTTTTTTCCTTCTCATCAATCTGCACACAATACCTCATAATGACAAAGCAAAAACAGATTTCTGCTGATTTATATATATATATATAAGGCTGCATAATAATTTACTCTGTCACAGTGGCATGCCATTCATTTTCTAATAGAAGCTGAGTACTGGGGTATTGTCCAGACAAAGATTTTTAGTGTAGCAATATTAAGTTGTATGAAATTAAATCAAAAATAGGCTATGCAAAAATTTGGGCACCCTTGTCATTCTGTTGATTTGGTGAGCTCATTAAGCCTTGAACTTCATAGACAAGTGCATCCAATCATGAGAAAAGGTATTTAAGGTGGCCAATTGCAAGTTCTCTTTGACTCTGCTCTGAAGAGTGGCAACATGGGGGCCTCAAAACAACTCTCAAATGACCTGAAAACAAAGATTGTTCAACAATATGGTTTAGGGGAAGGCTACAAAAAGCTATCGCAGAGATGTAAGCTGTCAGTGTCCACTTTGAGGAACATAGTGAGGAAATGGAAGACCACAGGCACAGTTCTTGTTAAGACCAGAAGTGGCAGGCCAAGTAAAATATCGGAGAGGCAAAGGCGAAGGATGGTGAGAACGGTCAAAAACAGCCCACAGACCACCTCCAAAGACCTACAACATAATCTTGCTGCAGATGGTGTCACTGTGCATCGTTCAACAATTCAGCGCACTTTGCACAAGGAGAAGCTGTACGGGAGAGTGATGCGGAAGAAGCCTTTTCTGCACACACGCCACAAACAGAGTCGCTTGAGGTATGCAAACATTGCACTTTTGGACAAGCCAGCTTCATTTTGGAATAAGGTGCTGTGGACTGATGAAACAAAGATTGAGTTATTTGGTCATAACAAGGGGTGTTATGCATGGCGGCAAAAGAACACAGCGTTCCAAGAAAAGTACTTGCTACCCACAGTAAAATTTGGTGTGGGTTCCATCATGCTGTGGTGCTGTGTGGCCAGTGCCGGTACTGGGAATCTTGTTAAAGTTGAGGGTCGCATGGATTCCAGTCAATATCAGCAGATTCTTGGGAATAATGTTGAAGAGTCAGTCACAAAGTTGAAGTTACGCCGGGGCTGGATATTTCAACAAGACAACGACCCAAAACACTGCTCAAAATCTTCCCGGGCATTAAGAGGAACAAGTACAATGTTCTGGAATGGCCATCCCAGTCCACAGACCTGAATTTCATTGAGAATCTGTGGGATGATTTGAAGCGGGCTCTCCATGCTCGGCAACCATCAAACCTAACTGAACTGGAGATGTTTTGTAAGGAGGAATGGTCCAAAATACCTTCATCCAGAATCCAGACACTCATTAGAGGCTATAGGAAGCGTCTAGAGGCTGATATTTTAGCAAAAGGAGGCTCTACTAAATATTGATGTGATTTTTCTGTTGGAGTGCCCAAATTATGCACCTGTCTAATTTCATTTTGATCCATATTGCACATTTTCTGTTAATCCAATAAACCTCATTTCACTACTGAAATATTACTGTGTCCATCAATTATTTGATAGATCAAAATGAAATTGCTGATCCAAACACCCAATTATTTATAAATGGAAATCATGGAAATTGTCAGGGGTATACAGTCATACGACTGTATATAAAAGAAACTGTAATATCACATTTACATAAGTATGTACTTTGTTGAATCACCTTTGGCAGCGATTACAGCCTCGGGTCTTCTTGTGTATGACGATACAAGCTTGGCACACCTGTATTTGGGGAGTTTCCCCCATTCTTCTCTGCAGATCCTCTCAAGCTCTGTCAGGTTGGATGGGGAGCGTTGCTGCACAGCTATTTTCAGGTCTCTCCAGAGATGTTCGATCGGGTTCAAGTCTGGGCTCTGGCTGGTCCACTCAAGGACATTCAGAGACTTGTCCCTAAGCCACTCCTGCGCTGTCTTGACTGTATGCTTAGGTTTGTTGTCCAGTTAGAAGGTGAACCTTCGCCCCAGTCTGAGGTCCTGAGTGCTCTGGAGAAGGTTTTTATCACGGATCTCTCTGTACTTTTCTCCGTTCAACTTTTCCTCGGTCCTGACTAGTCTCCCAGTCCCTACCACTGAAAAAGATCCCCACAGCATGATGCTGCCACCACCATGCTTCCCTGTAGGGATGGTGCCAGGTTTCTTCCAGAGGTGACACTTGGCATTCAGGCCAAATAGTTAAATCTTAGTTTCATCAGACCAGAGAATTTTGTTTATCATGGTCTGAGAGTCTTTAGATGCCCTTTGGCAAACACCAAGCGGGCTGCCATGTGTCTTTTACTGAGGAGTGGCTTCCGTCTGGCCACTCTACCATAAAGGCATGATCGGTGGAGTGCTGCAGAGATGATTGTCCTTCTGGAAGGTTCTCCCATCTCTACAGAGGAACTCTTGAGCTCTGTCAGAGTGACCATCGGGTTCTTGGTCACCTCCCTGACCAAGGCCCTTCTCCCCTAGGCAGTCAGCTCTAGGAAGAGTCTTGGTGGTTCCAAACTTCTTCCATTTAAGAATGATGGAGGCCACTGTGTTCTTGGGGACCATCAATGTTTTAGTACCTTTCCCCAGATCTGTGCCTTGACACAATCCTGTCTCGGAGCTCTACGGACAATTCCTTCGACCTCATGGCTTGGTTTTTGCTCTGATATGCACTGTCAACTGTGGGACCTTATATGCACAGGTGTGTGCCTTTACAAATCATGTCCAATCAATTGAATTTATGACAGGTGGACTCCAATCAAGTTGTAGAAACATCTAAAGGATGAGCTCAATTTAGAGTCTCATAGCAAAGGGTCTATTCAGATCCTTATGTAAATAATGTATTTCTGTTGTTTATTTTTAATACATTTGTTAAAATTTCTTTACCTGTTTTCGCTTTGACATTATGTGGTATTGTGCGTAGTTTTCTGAGGACATGTTTTTATTTAATGCATTTTAGAATAAGGCTGTAATGTAACAAAATGTGGAAAAAGTAAAGTAGTCTGAATGCTTTCCGAAGGTACTGCATACATCTTACTTTTACAGCTCATTACTGAAAGCTGCAGGCAGGGCTGGGTAGGTTGCTCTCTAAATGTAATCCGTTACAGTCCAAAATTGTTATCAGTAACATAACTTTTGGATTACCTAAACTCAGTAACGTAATCAAATTACTTTCAGTTACTTTTGTATTACTTTCCCTTTAAGAGGCATTAGAAGACACAAAGGATCTATATAAAAAAAATGGTATATGTTTTATTGTCACATACACCAGATTGGTACAGTGAAATGTGTTGTTTTACAGGATCAGCCATAGTAGTACAGCATCCCTGTATCAAATTAGGGTTAAGTGCCTTGCTCAAGGGCACCTCGGCAGATTTGTCACTTTGTCGGATCCGAACCATCAACCTTTTGGTGACTGGCCTAACACTTTAACAGCAAGGCTACCAGCCTCCCTCCGTATTTGGTGGTCATCATAGTCGTCTCTGACTTCGTCTCTGACGTCTCTGGTCGGACTCGCTCAGGCAACTTAAACTTGCACCTTTTTTCAATGCTGCATTGAGTGTCATTGAGAAAATAGAAAGGTGTCATAATGTATTTTGTTCTGCAAACATCCTTTCTGAATTGAAAAGTAATCCAAGAAGTAATCATCTAGTTTTTCAATATTTTTGTTGGTAACAGAACTGATTACAGTTTTGTAATCAGATTACATGTAATCAGTTACTCCCCAATCCTGGCTGCTGGATAGGTTTATCTGGTGTTGAGCAGAAATGCAACAACAACCTCAACACACACAAACACACCTTACACACCAGATCACATCCTTCCTCCCTCACCAGGCCTTGGTAAATATTAAAAACATTTTGAATAATGCATTCGCCAGCTTCAATTACATTTTGTTTGGCCGTGAGTTGACTATCTATTATTTAAAGCTGTTATTATTGTGTGATACCATTAGCCCATGCTTGTGTCTCATCTGGGGTGATGTACACAATGTGAGAAGATGAATAAAAATGTGTGAAGACAAGAGTTGTTCAGAGCAGTTTGTAAAAGATACCAGCATTCTGAGATCAAATTTTGAAGCTCTACTTTCCTCGCATGCAGACTGTATAATGAGTAGTATAAATATTAAGGGGTGCTCGGAGCCAGAGGCTGCTGCTGATCATCAGAACAGTAAACCACAACATTTTTCTTTCTCGGAGGGCAAAGCAGAGCTTCCCCTGAGTTTATTAAGAGAGTCTTTTAGCCAGATAACATTTTTAATACGTTGAACTGTCAGGATAGTGGTGGACGGGGATCTAATCTATACTCATGACTTCTCTAGCAGGGCTGGATCGCAGCGAGGCACAGCCCAGCCTCAGTTTGCTGTGTTGATGTTGAAGGAGGGATTCGTATATTTTTTTAATTATTATTAGCCTTGTGGCTGGAGCAGCATTGAGAAAGTCTTGGTTTTGATGAGATATTGCGGTTCTCTGAGTGTGAGATACACCAACTCTGACATTCATCAAATGTTTTTTTGTATAATAATATTGAACAGCAGGTGGTATTAGCTGTGAGGTACCAGTCAGTGTCTTATGTCTCCTACTGTCCCTTGGAGCTTATTAAGTAAAGCTTGTTAGCGGCAAATTGATTTCTAACTGCATTTGTCCGTCAAGGCATAGAATCGTGGCAAAATGTGTCATTTCTAATAGAGTTGAATATGCCTTTACACATTAGGGAGAACTTTTCATAAGGTCAGCTCAGCCTGTCAAGCTGCTGTTTTGTGCTCACTTTAGAGTAATTGCTTGATCTTGTGTAAACTGTATGTCAGAAAGTGTGGCCTGTGTGTGTGTGTGTGTGTGTGTGTGTGTGTGTGTGTGTCTGTCTGTTGCTGTGTACTATGTTTAAAACTATATGCATACACTATTAGGATTGTATGTGTGTGTGTTCTGTTTCTTTTCCCATGCTCCTCTTCTCCCTATTCCAGACATTATCCTATGATTGATCAATGCAATACACATTCCCAGCAGTGTGTCTGATGAAGGGCCTTAGATTAGCTTGTGAATGAGTGTTATGTCCTACACACACAGAAGGTTAGGATGGCTGGCACGGCACTCTGTAGGGCGTAGCATTGACAATGCTTACCATCCACAGCGGCAGGCCCAACATAAATGATGACCCATTAAAGCATTAGGCAGGTGCTATCTCTTCCCTGCTGTACAGGAGCGCACCAAGAGGGCCTCCAATCTGGTCTTCATCCCCCTACTGGACAATAGAGTGCTCCATCTTTCCTCCTCGCTTCATCTTCCTCTCTCTAAGGAACCCTCACAAAACAAATCATGCTCTACATGTCCACAGAAGATGATGTTTGTCTAACCAAAGCCTGTTAATAGTAGCAGCAATCAGGAAGGCTGTGCGTACAGCGCCACAACACACAATTAAATCAGCTCTGTGGGGCTTTGGCTGGCTTAATGCTTTCTTTCAGGGTTTTATTGTTAGTCCCCTCCATCTGTTTTGGGGAGGTGAACATCTCCCAATCATGGTTGGAGAAAACAAATGGCACGTACAGTGTGCCTTGGCTTGTGTTGTGAGCACCAGTTTGTTTGTTTGTAATACTGCATCTAGCATTAATTATAGAAGTCTTTCAACAATTAGACTATACCATCTGAAATGATATGTTCAAGTTTAAATAACACTGAAATGCATGAATAGTAGGTTTATATTTAATGTGTTAATGTTATGATGTTGATGTATGATATAATGTTGAATAGGACATTCTTGTCGTACATTAATAAATTAAAGTTTTTATTCAAATCATATTCAAATCGAAGCATACAGTGCCTTTGGAAAGTGTTCAGACTCCTTGACTTTTTCCACATTTTGTTACGCTACAGCCTTATTCTAAAATAGATTAAATAAATAAAAATTCTCAGCAATCTACACACAATACCCCATAATGACAAAATGAAAACAGGCTTTTAGAAATGTTACAAATATATAAAACAACCAAAAACAGATAACTTATTTACATAAAGATTCAGACCATTTGCTATGTGACTTAACATTTAGCTAAGGTGCATCATTGATCATCCTTGAGATGTTTCTACAACTTGATTGGAGTCCACCTGTTGTAAATTCAATTGATTGGACATAATTTGGGAAGGTCCCACAGTTGACAGTGCATGTCAGAGCAAAAACCAGGCCATGAGGTTGAAGGAATTGTCCTTAGTGCTCTGAGACAGGATTGTGTTGAGGCACAGATCTGAGGAAGGGTACTATAAAATGTCTGCAGCATTGAAGGTCCCCAAGAAGACAGTGGCCTCCATCGTTTTTAAATGGAAGAAGTGTGGAACGACCAAGACTCTTCGTAGAGCTGGCCACCTGGTCAAACTGGGCAATCGGGGGAGAAGGGTCTTGGTCAGGGAGGTGACCAAGAAGCCGATGGTCAATCTGGTGGAGATGGGGGAACCTTCCAGAAGGACAATCATCTCTGCAGCACTCCACCAATCAGGCCTTTATGGTAAAGTGGCCAGATGGAAGCCACTCCTCAGTATAAAGCACATGACAGCCCGCTAGCTATTTTCCAAAAAGCACCTAGACTCTCAGACCATGAGAAACAAGATTCTCTGGTCTGATGGAACCAAGATTGAACTCCTTGGCCTTAATGCCAAGTGTAACTCATCTAGGAAACCTGGCACCGTCCCTACGGTGAAGCATGGTGGTGGCAGCATCATGCTGTGGGGATTGGGAGACTAGTCAGGATCCAGGCAAAAATGAACAGAGCAAAGTAGAGAGAGAGCCTTGATGAAAACCTGCTCCAGAGCGCTCAGGACCTCAGACTGGGGCGAAGATTCATCTTCCAACACGACAACTACCCTAAGAACACAGCCAAGACAATGCAGGAATGGCTTCGGAATGTGCTTGAGTGGCCCAGCTAGAGCCCGGACTTGAACCCAATCGAACATCTCTGGAAAGATCTGAAAATGTGCAGCAAAGCTCCCCATCCGACCTGACAGAGCTTGAGAGGATCTGCAGAGAGGAATGGGAGAAATTCCCCAAATACAGGTGTGCCAAGCTTGTAGTGCCATACCCAAGAAGACTCGAGGCTGTAATTGCTGCCAAAGGTGTTTCAACAAAGTACTGAGTAAAGGGTCTGAATACTTTTCTAAATGTGATATTTCCGTTTTTATTTTTTTTAATTTTGCTAAAATTTCTAAAAACTATTTTTGCTTTGTCATTATAGGATATTGTGTGTAGATTGATGAGGGATAAAAAAAAAATACATTTTAGAGTAAGGCTGAAACGGTACAAAATGCTGAAAAAGTCAAGGGGTCTGAGTACTTTCCGAATGCACTGTAGATACAATTTACTCTGACAACAAGTTAATAGGCTTATGTAAACAAGGGCCCAGTACAATAACAATTCATCCTGTTTGAAACCATTCACTTAATAACAATGATGGCCTTTAGATGGAACTCACAAACATCCCTGTAGGGATGTTTTTAGCGCTGGGCACCAGGTACAGCAATTAATTTATTTTCCCCAGCATGTCTGACTGCAGGAGAGGAGGGGTAAGCTTTTTTCTAAGCCTGAAATCCCTAGTGTACACTATGAAGGGGTGGCTACTTTACTTTACTGGCCCCATGTAGCAGACCTTCAGCCTAAAAGCATCTTTCCCTTAGGCCTGCTGCTTATCTCCCCCAGCACTTCGCCTGAGCTGAGGGTTGAGGGTTGAGAGCTGCGGGCTGGGGATGGATCCTCTAAATCACAGGACACTAAGCCTCGCCACTTCTCACTTTGTCATTTTAATGATCACAGCAATTACAGCCTCTCTACTCTACTAGTTTCTCTCTCTCTCTCTCTCTCTTTCTTTCTTTCTTTCTTTCGTACTCTTTCTTTCTTTCTTTCTTTCTTTCGCTCTCTCTCTCCTCTCTCTCTCTCTCTGGGTTTCTCTCAGCTCACTCTTTCATCTTGTTTCCTCCACCTCCTTGCCTCCTCTCCCCCCCCCCCCCTCTCTCTCTCTCTCGCTCTCTCTCGTACCTGACTCATTTTCTCCTTTCTACCTTTCAACTCCCCTTTTCTCTCTCACCTAAGCGGATGCAGTCGGGTAAGACATTAATCATGTCTTACCCTTACGTCAAGCTAAAACACTGAACCTTGCTTATCAATTACAAACATTTGTTTCCATGCACAGTGCTCTAAGCCACTTGTTGAAATGATAATTGTGTTTTGACAGTATAATATAGCCAGACACAATGTACTTTGAGCAAATTACAAAAACATTAATTGGATCAAACTTGTTCTAAGCAAGAGGATAATGCTGTTAACGCAGAAGTGGCTTCCAGACAAGTCTCTGAATGTCCTTGAGTGGCCTAGCCAGAGCCCGGACTTGAACCCAATCGAACATCTCTAGAGAGAACTGAAAATAGCTGTGCAGCGACGCTCCCCATCCAACATGACTGGGAAACTCCCCAAATACAGTAATGCAAAGCTTGCTGTGTCATACCAAAGAAGACTTGAGGTTGTAATCGCTGACAAAGGTGCTTCAACAAAGTATGACTAAAAGGTTTGAATACTTATGTAAATGTGATATTTCAGTTTTATTTTTATTGTTTTGCAAACATTTCTAAAAACCTGTTTTTGCTTTGTCATGGGGTATTGTGTGTAGATTGATGAGGGGGAAAAAACTATGTAATACATTTTAGAATAAGGCTGTGACGTTACAAAATGTGGAAAAAGTCAAGGGGTCTGAATACTTTCCGAATGCACTGTATGTACTTATAATAGCCCCATCCCAAAATTAAGCCAAAAGCATAAGCTCTGTTAGACCAACTCGAACCCTTAGCATATGACATGTTGCTGAATTCTAAGAGAATTGTCGCTAGAATGGACATTGTCTGTTATCAGCAACCTAAAATTAGCAAAACCATGAGTGGTTTGTTATTTATTTGTTCTATTTGTTCTATCCTTTGCCCCTTTTGGCATGCGGCTGTTCTAAGAGGGACCTTTAAGACTGCGGACCTATCTTTCTCTCTGGCTGACGACACTGACTCTCTCCTGTGATATTAGCATGCAGCCCAGCGGGCCACTGAACAACACCCCACCACAGCACATTGAGTCAGCTTCTTAGACACACTGTTAGCATAGCAGACGAAGGTAGCTAATGATGTCCTTATCAAGTATTACTACAGGAAAACACCATGTCAAACAACCAGCTCTGCCAGCTGCACTGGTAATGAGAGAATTAGCAGGACTATGTCAATGTTAGGATGTAAACATTTGTTTGCTAATACACAAACGTCGCAGCATCTCCCTGTTTAAATGTGGCTATCCAAACAGGCTATAAGTAAATACCCTTGAGAAAGGGTTTCCTCGATAGTACAGTATTCCTGCTCAGGAATCTGTCTTCTTGCACTTGTATATGGCTTATCTAAGATGTCCTTTGGGTGATATCTGAACCCAGTGGCACAGAAAGTCTCAGTTCTATTATGTTTTTGGAGAGTGCTGGTGTACATTTAATGTGCTTCTGTGGCCACATTGTGAAAAGGGATTCAGTACTCTCTGTGGTGCTACTAATGTCCTTAACCTGAAATAGAGGACTATCTAGGGGCCTGTAGCACTAATATACTGTAGCTCCTCCAGAGTCATGAATAACCTGTGAATATAAATGTGATTTTTCTGAAAGCCTTAAGAACTGTTGCTCATAATATAAAAGGAATTACCAAAGAAAAGCTGTTCAGTTGATTTCAAATAGAGATACCTGTTGGCTTAAGTAGAATGGGCTCTACAAATAAACCTTTCATGCACAGCACAAGTTATTTTTACACCGCTTAGAGAGATGATCTGCATCAGTCTTGCATATCAGTTCAATAACATACTGATAATTAGTTTGATCCCTGGTTGTCATAACATACTGCTGTCTCTGGTTTTGATATGTGTACTGTAATGTGCTCGCCCACACACACTCACGCTATCTCTAGCCTTCAACACACTGTTTCTCTGATCTTTCTCTCATTTTCTTTTTGAAACAGACATAAACACATGTGGGTATACATAACAGGCCACACACACTCACTCAAACCACACACACACACACACACACACAAACCACACACACCACCCACACAAACAAACACCCTGCAAAGCAGACAGGCATCTTATGTCAGTCATATACAGGCGCTAAGTAGCAGACGCTGCTCATATCACGCTGTCCACAGAAGGTCAGTGCTGCTACTGATAAACCTTTAAAAAAATTGTTCTCTGGTTCCGTACTTCCACATAAAAGGTCATGGTAGCTGACTATATAATCATTCAATATTATATTATCTCTGTGTGTGTGTGTGTGTGTGTGTGTGTGTGTGTGTGTGTGTGTGTGTGTGTGTGTGTGTGTGTGTGTGTGTGTGTGTGTGTGTGTGTGTGTGTGTGTGTGTGTGTGTGTGTGTGTGCATTAGGTTTAGGGGTTAGGGAAATTAGGATTTTGAATGGGGATAAATTCAAAAAGTACAGAACATTGTATGAAAACAAAGCTATATGTGTATTGCGTACATGCATGCTAGATAGTCATCAGCCATAGAGGATGGCATTTTTCTGTCTACAAATCAAATAAAAACAAATAAAATCTAAGTTTATTTGTCACGTGTGCCGAATACAACAGGTGTAGACCTTACAGTGACAAACAAGAGAGATAAAGAAATAAAAAACAGTAAAGTGACAGTAAAAAATATATACAGCGGGTGAGTATTGAACACGTCACCATTTTTCTCAGTAAATATATTTCCAAAGGTGCTATTGACATGACATTTTCACCAGATGTTGGTAACAACCCAAGTAATCCATACATACAAACCAAAACAAATAAGTTCAGAAATTAAGTTATGTGTAATAATATGAAATGACACAGGGAAAAAGTATTGAACACATGAAGAAAGGGAGGTTCAAAAAGGCATGGAAAGCCAAGACAACAGCTGAAAACTATCAGTAATTAAAAAGCAATCCAGCCCCCTGTCGGTGCAAATTAATATCAGCTGGTTCAGTCCCAACTGATGGCCTACAAAAAGGTCTCATTGCCAAGGTGTCACACATGACACATCTCATGATGGGTAAAAGCAAAGAGCTGTCTCAAGACATTCGCAACCTAATTTTTGCGAAACATAATGATGGCATTGGTTATAGGCGAATTTCTAAGCTTCTGAATGTTCCAGTGAGCACTGTTGGGGCCATAATACGGAAGTGGAAAGACAATCATTTCACCATAAATTTGCCTCGACCAGGTGCTCCTCGTAAATTTGCCCATTCATCCTTCCTTCAATTATGTGAAGTTTGCCAGTACCATTTGCTGAAAAGCAGCCCCACACCATGATGTTCCCACCTCCAAACTTCACTGTTGGTATGGTGTTTTTAGGGTGATGTGCAGTGCCATTTCTCCTCCAAACATGGTGTGTATTATGACATCCAAACAGTTCAATTTTGCTCTCATCTGACCACACTATATTCTCCCAGTATTTCACTGGCTTTTCCAAATGTTGTGCAGCAAACTTTAAACGAGCTTCAACATGCTTTTTTTTCAGCAATGGAGTCTTGCGTGGTAAGCATGCACACAGGCCATGGCGGTGGAGTGCATTACTTAATGTTTTCTTTGAGACAACAGTACCTGCTAATTGCAGGTCTTTTTGAAGCTCTCCACAAGTGGTCCTTGGCTCTTGGACAACTCTTCTGATTATTCTTTTCACTCCTCTGTCAGAAATCTTGCGAGGAGCACCTGGTCGAGGCAAATTTATGGTTAAACGTTTGTTTTTCCACTTCCGTATTATGGCCCCAACAGTGCTCACTGGAACATTCAGAAGCTTAGAAATGCGCCTATAACCAATGCCATGCCATCATTATGTTTTGCAACAATTAGGTTGCCAATGTCTTGAGACAGCTCTTTGCTTTTACCCATCATGAGATGTGTCTTGTGTGACACCTTGGCAATGAGACCTTTTTGTAGGCCATCATTTGGGACTGAACCAGCTGATATTAACTTGCACTGACAGGGGGCTGGATTGCTTTTTAATTACTGATAGTTTTCAGCTGTTGTCTTGGCTTTCCATGCCTTTTTGAACCTCCCTTTCTTCAAGTGTTCAATACTTTTTCCCTGTGTCATTTCACATTAACTTAATTTCTGAACTTATTTGTTTTGGTTTCTTTGTATGTATGGATTACTTGTGTTGTTACCAACATCTGGTGAAACTTTCATGTCAATAGCACCTTTGGAAATATATTTACTGAGAAAAATGGTGACGTGTTCAATACTTATTTCACCCGCTGTATATACAGGTGGTATATACCGGTGGTACCGGTACATGTGCAGGGGCACTGGTTAGTCGGACAAATTTAGGTAATATGTACATGCAGGTCTGGGTAGTCTGGGTAGCCATTTGATTAGCTGATCAGGAGTCTTATGGCTTGGGGGTAAAAGCTGTTAAGAAGCCTTTTGGACCTAGACTTGGTGCTCCGGTACCACTTGCCATGCGGTAGCAGAGAGAACAGTCTATGACTGGGGTGGCTGGAGTCTTTGACAATTTTTAGGGCCTTCCTCTGACACCGCCTGGTATAGAGGTCCTGGATAGCAGGAAGCTTGGCCGCAGTGATGTACTGGGCCGTACACTTTACCCTCAGTAGCGCTCTGTAGTGCCTTATGGTCGGAGGCCGAGCAGTTGCCGTACCAGACAGTGATGCAGCCAGTCAGGATGCTCTCGATGTTGCAGCTGTAGAACCTTTTGAGGATCTGAGGACCCATGCCAAATCTTTTCAGTCTCCTGAGGGAGTATAGGCTTTGTCTTGCCCTCTTCACGACTGTCTTGGTGTGTTTGGACCATTCTAGTTTGTTGGTGATGTGGACACCAAGGAACTTGAAGCTCTCAACTTGCTCCACGCGATCAGAATAGGGGGCGTGCTCGGTCCTCCTCCTTTTCCTGTAGTCCACAATCATCTCCTTTGTCTTGATTACTTTGAGGGAGGCACCACGGGCAAATTAGGACAAACAACTAAGTCACAGCTAGCCAAAGTATCCCTCCATTTGACAGAGAGGCCTCCCCATGTGTGTTAAATTAGCCAGTAAAACATAATCCATAGGGTGGGATACAATATGCTGTCCTCTGCATGCTGACCCTTGACTTGTACTATACTTTGAGAAGAGTGCAATAAGCTCATGTTCTTTGGTGGATTTCTGAGTCATTTGTTTGGACAGCCTTGACTGTTAAATCACCTTACCAAGGTTGAGTCAGCAAAATAAACACAATTCTGTGCTAATATCTGCTAACTTTGCTTTGGACTAGGCCTGCACTGACACTGCACTGTTAATTCGGACGTACATAGGGGAAATATCGAGACCAATTGCAATTGACTGAAATAGATCCCTAAAAAGTGTATTAGTTCAGAGTTAACACTTGAATGGCTGGGCCTCGACACCATTACAGAAGTCCATTAATATTTGTTTAAGAAACATTATGGTACTAAATGTATTTCAAAAGAACAGAATAGCATATTTTGAGTTTAATTATGTTACCAGTCTGTTCTTACGAGCCTAGACTACAGTATATAGCTGAGCTATGCCAATGAAATCAGTTAGTTAATTTGTTCATTTAGCAGACAAGAAACACTGATATTCCCCTGTCCTGATCACAGTCAACACACATACAGTATATTTTATGTTAAGAATATAGCTAATGGAATTTAGTAGAATAAAATAGAAACTCTGGATTTTGCTAAGGTTACGGTTAGGATTATGTTTAGAATAAGGGTTAGGGTAAGAGTTAAGTTTAGGGTTAAAATAATAGTTAGGGTTAGGGCTAGGGTTAGGGTTATGAATGTCCTCTTACAACTGCTTTTGTGAAATCAAAATTCCCACAACGTCAGTGTGCTCGTTTGGAGTGGCAATGCTTTCCCTCCAATGCCATTGCAAATGACTGATACACACATACAGTTGAAGTCGGAAGTTTACATACACCTTAGCCAAATACATTTCCTGACATTTAATCCTAGTAAACATTCCCTGTCTTAGGTCAGTTAGGATCACCACATTCCCAGTGGGTCAGAAGTTTATATACACTCAATTAGTATTTGGTAGCATTGCCTTTAAATTGTTTAACTTTGGTCAAACGTTTTGGGTAGCCTTCCACAAGTTTTTGAATTGTGGAAGGCTACCCGAACCGTAGCCTTCCTCCTTACAGAACTGGTGTAACTGAGTCAGGTTTGTAGGCTTCCTTGCTCACACATGCTTTTTCAGTTCTGCCCACAAAAGCATGTTTGGCTTTGTGATGGCCACTCCAATACCTTGACTTTGTTGTCCTTAAGCCATTTTGACACAACTTTGGAAGTATGCTTGTGGTCATTGTTCATTTGTAAGACCCATTTGCGACCAAACTTTAACTTCCTGACTGATGTCTTGAGATGTTGCTTCAATATATCCACATCATTTTCCTTCCTCATGATGCCATCTATTTTGTGAAGTGCACCAGTTCCTCTTGCAGCAAAGCACCCTCCACAACATGATGCTGCTACCCCCGTGCTTCACGGTTGGGATGGTGTTCTTCGGCTTGCAAGCCTCCCCCTTTTTCCTCCAAACAAAACGATGGTCATTATAGCCAAACAGTTCTATATTTGTTTCATCAGACCAGAGGACATTTCTCCAAAAAGTACAATCTTTGTCCCCATGTGCAGTTGCAAACCATAATCTGTATTTTTTATGGCGGTTTTGGAGCAGTGGCTTCTTCCTTGCTGAGCGGCTTTTCAGGTTATGTCGATATAGGACTTGTATTTCTGTGGATATAGATACTTGTGTACCTGTTTCTTCCAGCATCTTCACAAGGTCCTTTGCTGTTGTTCTGGGATTGATTTGCATCTCTAGGAGACAGAACGCGTCTCCTTCCTGAGCGGTATGACGGCTGCGTGGTCCCATGGTGTTTATACTTGCATACTATTGTTTGTACAGATGAACGTGGTACCTACAGGCGTTTGAAAATTGCTCCCAAGGATGATCCAGACTTGTGGATGTCTAAAAACATTTTCTGAGGTCTTGGCTGATTTCTTTTTATTTTCCCATTATGTCAAGCAAAGAGGCACTGAGTTTGAAGGTAGACCTTGAAATACATCCACAGGTACACCTCCAATTGAAATCAAATTATGTCAATTAGCCTATCAGAAGCTTCTAAAGCCATAAAATCATTTTCTGGAATTTTCCAAGCTGTTTAAAGGCACAGTCAACTTAGTGTATGGAATTGTGATATAGTGAATTATAAGTAAAATAATCTGTCTGTAAACAATTGTTGGAAGAATTACTTGTGTCATGCACAAAGTAGATGTCTTAACTGACTTGCCAAAACTATATTTTGTTAACTTGTGGAGTGGTTGAAAAATGAGTGTTAATGACTTCTACCTAAGTGTATGTAAACTTCCAACTTCAACTGTACATGGCGCTTGAAGCCTGCACGCTACCACGTATACACACACACACACACACACACACACACACACACACACACACACACACACGCACGCACAGCATGTCAGTCACCCAGTGTGTTGTTTGGGGCTGTGTTTGTAGTAGGTCATGTTCTGAACACTATTGAGAGTGTGTAGGCTGACTATTGGCGACCTGCTCCAGTGTTCAACTGTGATATGACGTTACGCTTCAAAGAGCCAGAGAAAGGCTGACACTTATGAGCATGCAGCGTGCACAGCAGGGACGGCCCACTCATGTACACACATGCACACAAGGTCACATACACACACGCACGTCCCCACATACATGCCTCATTTATATACAAATGCCTTTCGATATTCTCCAGCTGACAGGTAACAACAACACAGCATCTTTCCCAGATTTTAGTCCTCTCTGCCATTATGATTCAGACAAACTAGGGGGAAAATAAAAACAATCCTATTGCTTTTCACAAAGGAGTTGACTTCACTTCCTACGTAATAGAATATTGCTGTATAATACTATGTCTCTCAGTGCAGTTTCAAAAAACTAATTTGAGGATCTTAAAACCCTGAATGTTTTGGGGATCAGCTTCTGTTGACGTCTCCCTCCCCATTGCTCTCAATCTCTCTCTCCCTCTCTAAGTATCCCATCTTAATAGTGATGCACTTGGTATTTTAGTTTCTGGGTTGGTGTAAAAAGCAATTTGGGAGAAAAAAAAATAAGAATGTGGATTAATTTTTGTTCGCCATGGGTTGGGGTCAAGTCCATGTCAAGTCAATGTTTTCATCAAGTAACATTTTTCATAGAAAGTAGGCATGATTGTGTTCATATGACCATTATTTCCTGAATGAATAACATTGAATTGGCTTCAACTTTCAATCCCAGCCTGTAAAGGAGGCTCACAAATACATTTTATTGGCGTTAGTATCCCCATCATCACACAGCTCACTGATGTGGTTGTGAGGAGTCACATTGAGACACAACTCAACACCTGAGTCTGCCCTTGGCATTTGATAATAGAACCTAGTTAGTGTTCAGCCAGTGGATTGGTGTGTAAAAATACACTAATGAAATGTGAAAATGTAAGGTGCAGGTTAACGGATTAGGCCTATTCCCTTTGCAAATCCTGCAGCGTGACAGAACTTACTGTGCTGTGGCTGCCTTATATAATAAGCCACATCCTCTTAATAGAAGGCATGGAGCCTGGATTAAAAAGGTCTCTTCTTAAAGTCCCAGTTCAGTCAAAAACAACAACAAAAAGCAAGTACATGGCAATACCACGGAGAGGAGATACTAACTTTCCATGTGTAACTTACTGATGCCACATCAGTCTGAATTTGTTGTCTTATGGATCTGAATGTACTTTTATTTTTTATTTTTTTTATTTATTTCACCTTTATTTAACCAGGTAGGCTAGTTGAGAACAAGTTCTCATTTACAACTGCGACCTGGCCAAGACAAAGCAAAGCAGTGCGACATAAAAACAACACAGAGTTACACATGAGAATAGACAAACGTACAGTCAATAACACAATAGAGAATCTATATACAGTGTGCAAATGTAGTGCAAAATGCTAGGAAGGTAGGACAATAAATAGGCCATAGTGGCGAGATGATTTACAAATTAGAATTAACACTGGAGTGATAGATGTGCAAATGATGATGTGCAAATAGAGATACTGGAGTGCAAAATGAGCTAAAATAATACATATGGGGATGAGGTAGTAGGGTGGGCTATTTACAGAAGGGCTATATACAGGTGCAGTGATTGATAAGCAGCTCTGACAGCTGATGCTTAAAGTTAGTGAGGGAGATAGGAACCTCTAGCTTCAAGGATTTTTGCAGTTCGTTCCAGTCATTGGCAGCAGAGAACTGGAAGGAATGGCGGCCAAAGGAGGTATTGGCTTTGGGGGTGACCAGTGAAATATACCTGCTGGAGCGCATGCTACGGGTGGGTGTTGCTATGGTGACCAGCGAGCTGAGATAAGGTGGGGATTTACCTAGTAAGGACTTGCAAATGACCTGGAGCCAGTGGGCTTGGCGACGAATATGTAGTGAGGGCCAGCCAACGAGAGAATACAGGTCGCAGTGGTGGGTGGTATATGGGGCTTTGGTAACAAAACGGATGGCACTGTGATAGATTACATCCAATTTGCTGAGTAGAGTGTTGGAGGCTATTTTGTAAATGACATCGCCGAAGTCAAGGATTGGTAGGATAGTTAGTTTTACAAGGGCATGTTTGGCAGCATGAGTGAAGGAGGCTTTGTTGCGAAATAGGAAGCCGATTCTAGATTTAATTTTGGATTGGAGATGGTTAATGTGAGTCTGGAAGTTGAGTTTACAGTCTAACCAGACGCCTAGGTATTTGTAGGTGTCCACGTATTCTAAGTCAGACCCGTCGTACCATTGTATATCCATCCATATTTTTAATACCCGAATATCCAGTCAATCAGTCAGTCTCAGGTTAAACTGGTGCAGGAGAATAAAACACTTGAATAAATCAATAAAGCCCCTTTAGGCTTATTTAACACTAATCTAACATGGTCATAAACTATGCAGAATTATAAACTGGGTGGTTCGAGCCCTGAATGCTGATTGGCTGACAGCCGTGGTATACCACGGGTATGACCAAATATTTATTTTTACTGCTCTAATTACGTTGGTAAACAGTTTATAATGGCAATAAGGCACCTTGGGGATTTGTGGTATATGGCCAATATACCGTGGCTAAGGGCTGTGTCCAGGCAATCCGCGATGCGTTGGGCCTAAGAACAGCCCTTAATGTCAGGCTCTGACTGAGGCCAGGTCTCTGGCTCCCTCTAGGGGGAGCTGTAGGGCCACAGTCGGGACCTGACAATAGACTGGGGTGTTTTTCTGTTTAGTTAATTTCAATCCCCAATTAGAGGCAGCTGTCTTGAGTTGTCTCTAATTGGGGATTCTATTTATGTCCATTGTTTTCCACCTGCGTTGTGGATTCTTGTGTGTGTTCTTCCTTTTTTGTGTGCTCCAGCTCTGTGCCTCGGGTCCTGTTTCATCACGATCGTGACACTTAACTGTGGTATATTGGCCATATACCACACCCCCTCAAGATTAGTAACATATCCGCTTCTGTATGTATGCAACATTGATGAATGTCCATGCAGTAGTTATGAATGTGGTTCTTATGATAACCCACAGTGGTTTTGAATGTTTTACGCAGTGTTAACTGTACATAGGGCTTTTAGATTAATGTACTGCAATATACGAAAATGTGTCGAGAGACCGTACCAGTGACCTATGACCTGGGTCATATACTCATATACACTCATATACTCTGTCCTCTGGGCTTGAGAGAGAGAGAAAGAGAGTGTTGGCAAGGTAGCATTCTCCCCTGTGGCACACAGCAAGGTTTGCACTCCTCTGCCATGTCTCGTCAACGTCACTCTGAGTTTGGCCTCGGGGCCTGGCACCTGCTGACACCTCTGTGTGACGCTCTGCACACTTGCATGTCATTCACCCTTTCTTATGCTATCACGTTGGCGAGAGTCTCTTTCTCTCCTTGTTTTTCTCTCTTACCACCTCCTCTCTCTGCCTGTTCCTCTTTTTCAGTTTCTCTCTCTCTCTTTCTCTCTCTCTCTCTCTCTCTCTGTCTGTCTGTCTCTTTCTCTCCCTCAGGGAGTTCATCCCTCCTCATTGTCCTCTTCATCTTATCTAAATTTGAAAGGCTTTGGAAACAGCCCCCCTTGTCCCTCCTCCATGCTACATGGTTCTGCTCTATGTATAATTGAGTCCTAGAATACACCCACTTGTTTGGCTCACAGTAATTTAAGTTCCTTGTTAGCCAAGTCCCTCTCTGATTTGACTTGTTGTTGTCCCATTGCAGTTCATTTTGAACTCCAAAGTGTGGGTGTGCTCTGAATTATGTCTTGTTCATACACACAGACAAACACACACATGCACACAGACACACCCTCGGGCCAAGCTGCTTTTGAGGGCGACCGCAACCAGTCAACTCTGGCCCCTCTGCGCTGGAGGGTGTTCTCAGCAGGAATGCAGCATGTTAGCGTAGGGCGTGATAGCCTGAATCAAATCAAATCAAATTGTATTTTTCACATGCTTCGTAAACAACAGGTGTAGACTAAAAGTCAAGTGCAGGCCAGTCAAGTACTTCCAAACCGATCTCGACCAATCATTTCTGTATGGACCTCGCTTTGTGCATGGGGGCATTGTCAAACTGAAACAGAAATGGGCCTTCCACAAACTGTTGCCACAAAGTTGGAAGCACAGAATCATCTAGAATGTCATTGCATGCTGTAGTGTTAAGATTTCGGTAGTGAGTGTTGCAACCGAGGACAGACTATTTTTACTCGCTGCGTGCTTCAGCCCTCCCGTTCTGTAAGCTTGTGTGGCCTACTACTTCGTGGCTGAACCGTTGTTGCTCCTAGATATTTCCACTTCACAATAACAGCACTTATATTATCATTTGACAAACTGACTTGTTGGAAAGGTGGCATCCTATGACGGTGCCACGTTGAAAGTCACTGAGCTCTTCAATAAGGCCATTCTACTGACAATGTTTGTCTATGGAGATTGCATGGCTGTGTGCTCAATTTTATACACCTGTCAGCAACGGGTGTGGCGGAAATTACCAAATCCACTAATTTGAAGGGGTGTCCACATACTTTTGTATACATAGTGTATGTACATATACAGTAACTAGGAATAAGTAATAAACAGTAGCAGCAGAGTATGTGATGAGTCAAAAAATTTGGGTCAATGCAGATAGTCCTGGTAGCTATTTGGTTAACTATATAACTAACAATTTCTTAAGGCTTGGGGGTAAAGGCTGTTCAGGATCCTGTTGGTTCCAGACTTGTTGCATTGGTACCATTTGCCATGCGGTAGCAGAGAGAACAGTCTTGGGTGGCTGGAGGTTTTGAACATTTTTAGGGTCTTCCTCTGGTACTGCCTGGTATAGAGGTCCTGGATGGCAGGTAGCTCGGCCCCAGTGATGTACTGATGTACTGGGCCGTACACTTTACCCTCAGTAGCGCTTTGCAGTGCGGATGCCAAGCAGTTGCCATAACAAGCTGGGATGCAGCCAGTCAAGATGCTCTCAATAGTGCAGCTGTAGGTCAGAGGCATCTTCCAGGTCTCTGACCTCCTTTCTAAAAGCTGTCTCATCGTAGTCGGTGATCAGGCCTACCACCGGCGTCGCCCTGAGATGTTTGGCGCCGCCCTGAGTGGTCGCCTGTTAAGCAGCTTCCGTTGTTCGTGCATAAATTGTTGTTTTTAGTTCGTTTTTTAGTTCGTTTTCTTTCGTCTCTTTTCTTTAGTTTTATTTTGCTACAGTTGAAGTACCTATCTATCCTATCTATCTATCTATCTATCTATCTATCTATCTATCTATCTATCTATCTATCTATCTATCTATCTATCTATCTATCTATCTATCTATCTATCAATCATCGGCAAACTTAATGATGGTGTTGGAGTCGGGCGCAGCCACGCAGTTGTGGGTGAACAGGGAGTACAGGAGGGGACTAAGCACGCCCCCCCTTAGGGGCCCCCGTGTTGAGGTTCAGCATGGTGAATGTGTTGTCGCCTAACCTCAACACCTGGGGGCGGCCCGTCAGGAAGTTCAGGATCCAGTTGCAGAGAGAGGTGTTCAACCCCAGGGTCCATAGCTTAGTGATGAGTTTGAAGGCCACTATGCTGTTGAATTCTTATCTGTAGTCAATGAACAGCATTCTCACATAGGTGTTCCTCTTGTCCAGGTGGGAAAGGGCAGTGTGGAGTGCAATAGAGATTGTGTCATCTGTGGATCTCTTGGGGCGGCATGCGAATTGGAGTATGTCCAGGGTGTCTGGGATGATAGTGTTGATGTGAGCCATGAAAATACATTTAAAGCATTTCATGGCTACGGATGTGAGTGCTACGGGTCTGTAGTCATTTAAACAGGTTACTTTAGTGTTCTTGGGCACAGGGACTATGGTGGTCTGCTTGAAACATGTTGGTATTACAGACTGGGTCAAGGAGAGGTTGAAAATGTCAGTGAAAACAATTGCCAGCTGGTCAGCGCATGCTCTGAGTACGCATCCTGGTAATCCGTCTGGCCCTGCGGCTTTGTGAATGTTAACCTGTTAAAAAGTCTTACTACCTACGTAGAGCGTGATCACACTGTCATTTGCAACCCTTTAGCTTCAACCAGCAGCACTTAGCACTTGTAGAGCATTAGCCTCAATTCACAATAATCTCATACAGTGTTTGACTTCAGGTCCAGGCAGCAACATATTGGCTTCAACCCTGTAAGCCTGTTGCTCTGCTGCTGCACTCCTACACATTAGGTCAATGGGCAACAGAGTCATTAGTACACAGTACCGTTGTACACCTAGTGTACAAAACATTAAAAACATCTGCTCTTTCTATGACATAGACTGACCAGTTGAACTGCAACACTGCTGGGTTTTTCACGCTCAACAGTTTCCCGTGTGTATCAAGAATGGTCCACCACCTAAAGGACATCCAGCCAACTTGACACAACTGTGGGAAGCATTGGTGTCAACATGGGCCAGCATCTCAATATTAGGAAGGTGTTCTTATGTTTTGTACACTCAGGGCCAGATGTACTAACGCTTTTGCGCCCACTTCAGGCGTATTTGTTTCACAAAGTGCGCATAAAACCATGGCGAGGTATGTACAAACGGGACGCACCAAGATGAAAGCGCAGACTGCCAGTCGCGGGAACTGAAAATGGCAAAATGCGCTTTTTGTGTCATGCATATGCATTCATGGGATGGTCAAGGGGAAAGTGGGAGTGTCACATAAAGAGATGGGAGGGGAAGCGTAAACTGCGCCTAATTATGTATTCCGAGTTATGTACAGAAAAAGCTGGTGAAAGCGCGCCTCTATTTTACGCTGAAAGTGCTCTGCCTCTTAAAAGCAGGTGTAATTTAGGAAGCGGGTTTCCTGGCATATGCCTCCTGGTGAAGTGGCAGCAGTAATCCGAGCAAGACGAAGACATAGGCTAAGGAGACGAGCTGAAAAGATTTTTGCCACACGAATCACACTTTTTCAATTGAGTGAAAACGAAATCATTAAGCGTTACAGATTAAGCAGCTACGCAATATTACAGTTACTGGAAGAAATCAAAGATGACATCGAATCACACAAAATATTCGCTGCTAATTTATATTGTATCCATATAAAATAAATGGATTCAACCATAAACAAACTAGAACTTTCACTTTAAATGTGAAAAATAACTAATAATTTTCGCTATTACAAAGAGGAAATACACATTAAACGAACAACAGCAATGTTGGACTTTTGTCTGTGTGACTGTGTTTGTTCAGACTTAATTTTTCTCTTTCTGAGATCTCGCCTCAGTATAGTTGGAGATGGCACAGGGCTGGGTTGCGCAGGTCGGGATGGCACAGGGCTGGGTTGCGCAGGTCGGGATGGCACAGGGCTGGGTTGCGCAGGTCGGGATGGCACAGGGCTGGGTTGCGCAGGTCGGGATGGCACAGGGCTGGGTTGCGCAGGTCGGGATGGCACAGGGCTGGGTTGCGCAGGTCGGGATGGCACAGGGCTGGGTTGCGCAGGTCAGGATGGCACAGGGCTAGGTGGTGCAGGGTTGGAGGTTCCGGTCATGCTTACTATGATCGCCTTGAGGCAGATGTTGATCTCCTGCTGCTGGCGACATAATCTTGTGACAGCTCGCGTCATTCCATTCACTGCCACCACAAGGTCTTTTACCTGCTGGCTGTGGCGCCTCACAGCCCTGATGGAAATGGCCATCTGCTGCACATCCAAAGACATCTTTTGTAGTGCCCTCGTTTGGCCCCTTTGCTCAGTCAAGAGCATTTCATCCACGTCATCCATGTTCATCCTATGTGCGGGTGCAGAGGGTAGAGACGAGGTGGAAGGTGCACAGGATGCCGGTGCAGTAGCACCAACATTTGAAAATGCGCTTTCTAAAGGGGAAAAAGGATATGTAACACACTTAACACTCGTAACACCTGAATGTTCTATTTTTCAATAGCTAGATATAAATCAAATAAATATAAATGTGACAACAAAGTCCATTTACAATCACGAATATTTAATCTTAAATCAGACTTACCTTCATTTTCTAATGTGGACTCAGCAGTATCAATTCCTTCCACAGCTTCCACCTGTTCAGCAACCAGCGTTTGCTGCACAACCTCTTCAACATAGGTCAATTCGCGCACTTCTGGGGGACCTGAACCAGTTTTCCTGGCCTGTGCCCTGTTAAATGCAACTTTTTCTTTGGTACGGCGTTTGAGGTCCTGCCACCTCTTTTTTACCTCTTCCACCTGTCTGCGGGTCGAGGATATTGCATTGATTTTTTTTGTGATTTCGGTCCAGATGGCATTCTTTTGTGTGGGTGTGTAATTCCGGGCTTGTATGATGTTTAAATTTGGTGTTACCTCATGAACAAGCAGATCAACCTCGTTATAGCTACATTTTTGTTTTCGCTGTTTTGCCTGACTTGGTGGCTGATCCATGATGGAAAGAGAGAAGGAGACCCATTCAATTGCGCGTTTAAATACGCGCAATTTACGGTATAGTGGGTGGGGACAGGCGCTGATTACCTGATGAACTGCAGGTTTGGTGCACACTGCGGTTTCACATCAAGCGCTTTCTGCGTCTTGGCCATGGCGCTATTAACGCTGCGTTCGCAAATGTACGTACATCTGGCCCTCAGTGTACTGTATAGTGTTAGCCTTAACTCGAGTTACAGACATGCTAACCTTGCCCAACCACTGTCTTGCTGGTTTTCCAGGGGCACATTTTCCCCAAGTCCCAGTGTATTTCCTTCACTGATATCGTAACTCTAGCAACTCCCAGAGCCATTGCCACACAGCAGCACCTCAGAGCATTAGCTTCCATAACATTTTAATGGCTTGTCATTTAGTCTGTGTTGGCCTTTGCCAAGTCTCTCTCCGTCAACCCTCGTAAAGCTTCTACAAAGAGCACACTTCTCTCGGATAGTGAGTGTTAAGCAGAGGGTTTGTAATTATAGCAAAAGTCTGTGAAAGGCTTAGACAGCAAGAACTCAGGTGTGAATTGTAGCTTTGATTTATTCATCCATGCTTGCTTACTGATGTGATACTGGAATTTGTTCAATGTCAGGACTTAATGTCCATGTTTTGCATAAGTACATAGGAAGTTATGTTGTCACACTGGAAATTCTTACAGATTTCTGCACATGCTGTATCAAAATTACCATTGACCTTCTGTCTCTCAGATACACATTATTTTCTAAGCCACCGGATTTTCACTTTTAGATTACAGTATTCAGGTTTCTGAAATGTAAGACACTTTCATCTCTCACTTCTTCAGTTTATCTCCCTGACAGTCAAACGGTTATTGCATGTTGTCGAGCAGGGATAGTTCCTTTTTTTTTCCGTATGTGTAGTAATATTATCTAATTCACTTACTGTATTTGTCTCATGAATAAAGCCAGTTGTTGTAAAGGAGATGGCTTTATCTTTTTCCCAGTGCTAATGCCTCACACTGACCTTCACGTTCAGAATGGGAAATGGATGCTGTCTCCTCTCTGGTTCCTCTCATGAAGTCACTTTTATAAGGAAGAGCCGTGCTATTAAAACACAAGAACAAACCCCTGGAGTAAATGTCTGACTCAATTTTGACGTTTGTTCTTACCTGAAGGCTTGCATTATTATTGATGCTATAAAAGGCATGGAACTCATGGGGGTCAGGGAAGATGAGAAGGAGTAATGAAACTGCCTTGGGTCGCCAATATGGTTCACAGCTGGGAGACGCTTCTTCATCTTGGAGTTTAGTGTACATAATAGACTACGACTCCCACACCTTATGATTTCATTGTTACTTTTCCCCACAAAGCTTTCACAAGGGAAAGCTTTTTATCTCTTGATATGATTGACTGTAGGCTGAAGTGGAACAAGAGACACACATACACACATACACTGACAGTATTACAAAAGCACACAGAGTAAGATGGTATTATCAACTTAAATCACCCCATGCCGACACTCTGCCAAGCTAGCATTCAGCACTATTTATGGCATCCGCTACTTCTATGGAGACCCGTGACAAGCTTATCTGTCGTAGATGTGGATGAGAATGCATTCTTTATGTGTGATAGTCAGCCATGGATATTTGCTGTTATTAGCCATTGTCTCTCCTATCACGGAAATAACAACTCATGCTATCTCATGCTATTCACGGTACAATAGAGGAAATGTTAAATATCAAGGACATTGCTTTTTTTTATCTTGACAACCTGAAGACACCAACATAATGTGCACTTGAACTTGTCAAGCTAAGATAAAGTGCTAATTGCTATTGGAGAAACTTGGAATGTTTGTGCAATTTTCATATGTGCCATGTTCAACAGTGTGTCTGCTAAATGTGGTGGGAAGGTGCATAGTGTCAGAGAATTTGATTTTGTCACAGTGGATTTTTTCAGTGCAAGTTGTCAGTGGTAATGTGTCCAGTGATATTTAGTCATATTGGATATCATCTCTGTCTCCAGGTTTGCTCCTGTCAGTGAGCTGGCCCCAGTAGGCAGACCAGTGGGCAGCATCCTGGCAGCTGCCATGAACCAGACAATCTTCTACTCCATCGTGGGAGGAAACGAAGGCGGTAAGTGTAGAAATGTACCCTGCAGTGCCATAGATAGAAGAAACAGGAAAATAGGAAAAGGTCTAATCTAAATTGCAGAGAAATGTCCTGAAACAAACAATTTGCTATAAAGGTAACTATTGTTAAAGTGACTGTTTTTTTTACCACAGTGGAAGTTTCCTTTTATCACAGTCTATGTCCACGTCTATGAAGTCGACGTGCAATAGTCTTCATCAATGTGTGATGCACAGTCTACTTCTGATTAAGGCATCGACTTGGTAATGTCCTAAATGAGTGCTTTAAACCTGAGCATCTGGAAGTAGTGATATTACATGTAAAATGGGGCTAGTGAACTGCATGACACTTAAACAATGTGTAACTATAAGTTATAATCTTTGTGGTTGGCACACACAGACACAAAATTAACCATTTTTTTAATCCAATGTTGATCCTGTCAGTGAGTGCTGCCAATGTCTTCCTGATTGTTTT
Source organism: Thymallus thymallus (assembly GCA_023634145.1). Lineage (NCBI taxonomy): Eukaryota > Metazoa > Chordata > Actinopteri > Salmoniformes > Salmonidae > Thymallus > Thymallus thymallus. Next base: position 17,172,792 of record CM042389.1, on the reverse strand, counting down.
TTGGTCGGTTGCAGGTGAGTTTCAAGTGAATAACCGGACAGGTGTTATCTCCACGGCTAAGCCTCTGGATTATGAGACTGTCACCAGCTACGTGCTCAGGGTCCAGGCTGACTCCATGGCCGTGGTCATGGCCCAACTGCGGGTTCCCTCCAAATGTAAGTGGGGGGTATTGAACTGGGACACTACATCAACTGTTCACCTTTCCAGCTAGATACTGTGGTTGTCCTAGGTACTAAAAGGAGTCAACAGACACTCTTATTCAGAAGAACTTACAGGAGCAATTAGCAGCCTTCTTCAAGGGCACGTAGACAGTTGTTTTTTTTATTATTATATTTTTTTTACTTTATTGAGTTCAAATAATCAGAGCAGAACAGCGCGGATTGTCAGATTGTCACAGCCCAATTAACATCATTACACACACACACACACACACACACACACACACACACACACACACACACACACACACACACACACACACACACACACACACACACACACACACACACACACACACACACACATATTTAATAAAGCAGAGTCATTGATAAGAATTAATTTAACACAGCTCCCCTCCACTCCCACCACCCCTTTCCCTAAATTAAAATGTTCTCTACTCAATAGCTCATTCTGCCATGGGAGCCATCCTTTCTCTTAATGGTTTTCTTTATGTGTGTGTGTGTGTGTGTGAGTGTGTGTGTGTGTGTGTGTGTGTGTGTGTGTGTGTGTGTGTGTGTGTGCGCACGCTTGTGTGTGTGCTGAAGCATATGTTTGTGAGTGTGTGTCTTTACTGAAAAGTGACCAATTTCCCAAAAGACCACAATGGATAAACCGTGGAGGGAATACAACTGTTTTTAGAGAGACAGAAAAAAGGCAGTAGAGAGAGCGACTGTCCTCTCCCTCTGGGCCTTCCCTCTGGCTCTCACGGTGGTGTTTGTGATTTGATGAACTGTGTTTTTGTTCATCCTATTCCCTCGGATCATCCTTAGCCCTAGCCACATGACTTTACATTTCTGTGCTCTGCTGGAAGAACATTTTGTAGTTGACAGTGCATATTTTTCACCTTAACTGCAGTGTGGGCCACAGTAGGGTTGTGCTAGGTTTGTACATAGTTGTACTGTATAAGTGTAACAGTGACAAATAGGTATGGAGTGTGTATATCCTTACTACAAGCTATTTTCCTTGAGGTCAACCTGGCATATGAATGGAAATGGCGCAGTAGCTGCGAAAGGAGAAAGTATTTGATTATTATAAAAAAAATAAACCTTTATTTAACCAGGTAGGCCAGATGAGAACAAGTTGTCATTTACAACTGCAACCTGGCCAAGACAAAGCAAAGCAGTGCGACAAAAACAACAACAACAACACAGAGTTACACATGGGATAAACAAACGTACAGTCAATAACACAATAGAAAATCTATATACAGTGTGTGCAAATGTAGTGTGATTAGGAAGGTAAGGCAATAAATAGGCCATATTGGCGAAATAATTACAATTTAGCATTAACACTGGAGTGATAGATGTGCAGATGATGATGTGCAAATAGAGATACTGCAAAAGAAAAGAATAATAATATGGGGATGAGGTAGTTTGGTGGGCTGTTTGCAGATGGGCTGTGTACAGGTGCAGTTATCGGTAAGCTGCTCTGACAGCTGATGCTTAGTTATTGAGGGAGATGGTAGTCTCCAGCTTCAATGGTTTTTGCAATTCGTTCCAGTCATTGGCAGCAGAGAACTGGAAGGAATGGAGGCCAAAGGAGGTGTTGGCTTTGGGAATGACCAGTGAAATATACCAGTGTTGGGTGTTGCAATGGTGACCAGCGAGCTGAGATAAGGCAGGGATTTACCTAGCAAAGACTTATAGATGACCTGGAGCCAGTGGGTTTGGCAACGAATATGTAGTTAGGGCCAGCCAACGAGAGCATACAGGTAACAAAACGGATGGCACTGTGATAGACTACATCCAATTTGCTGAGTAGAGTGTTGGAGGCTATGAACTGGAACCTGTGTTTTTGAATGGGAGCTTTATTTTGTTTGTAGTTCCCTACCATTCCCTACCAACACTGATCCCCTCTAAACTATATGGTGTACTGTAGAGGAACGTAAATGAAAGTTGTGTGCTCTTGCTGTCCTGTTTCAGTCTGGATAAGACAATATGCCTCACGTCTAAAATGTGTCTGTGTCCCTCCTCTTTAACTCTGCAGCCAACACAGCCAAGGTGTTTATCGAGGTGTGGGATGAGAACGACCACCCGCCTGTCTTCACCAGAAAGCTCTACATCGGTGGTGTGGCTGAAGACGCCAAGACCTTCTCCTCTGTGCTGAAGATAGTGGTGAGAAAAGCCTGCGGATACTCATCCTTATATGCTACTCTCTTAACACACACACGCACATACACACACGCATAAACACACACATACTGAAGATCATGTTGAGAAAGCTGTCTGACACTATATTCTCTGACGTACTCTGATTGTAGTCTGACGTAAGCCAGTCGAAACTCATCCTTAATGCTACTCAGGTCTGTCGTGACGTGACTAACATTAATCTAAAGACTGTTATTTCTCTAATTAACTAACTATTTTTAATTGTCAACTGATTAAATGAATCATGTAACAATTAACTCATTAGGATTTGGGGCACCACGGGAGTGGTTTTTTAAAGACTTAACATCTCCCGAATTAAACTCTAAAAGGTCTCTACCTATCACATCGATAAACAGTCAACTTATTAATTATAACCTTGTATCATATCATCATTCTGAACGCTAGAGACATAATACTTTGGTACATTTAGAAACATATACTTTGCACACGAACCTTCGCCCATTTGAAGTAAGGATCATGAATGTATTTACAGTTGAAGTCGAATGTTTACATACACCTTAGCCAAATACATTTAAACTCAGTTTTTCCACAATTCCTGACATTTAATCCTAGTAACAATTCCCGGTCTTAGGTCAGTTAGGATCACCACTTAATTTTAAGAATGTAAAATGTCAGAATAATAGTAGAAAGAATTATTCATTTCAGCTTTTATTTCTTTCATCACATTCCTAGTGGGTCAGAAGTTTACATACACTCAATTAGTATTTGGTAGCATTGCCTTTAAATTGTTTAACTTGGGTCAAACGTTTCGGGTAGCCTTCAACAAGCTTCCCACAATAAGTTGGGTGAATTTTGGCCCATTCCTTCTGACAGAACTGGTATAACTGAGTCAGGTTTGTAGGCCTCCTTGCTCGCACAAGCTTTTTCAGTTCTGCCCACACATTTTCTATAGGATTGAGGTCAGGGCTTCGGGGTTGCCACTCCAATACCTTGACTTTGTTGTCCTTAAGCCATTTTGACACAACTTTGGAAGTGTTCTTGGGGTCATTGTCCATTTGGAAGACCCATTTGCAACCAAGCTTTAACTTCCTTACTGATGTCTTGAGATGTTGCTTCAATATATCCACATAATTTTCCTTCCTCATGATGCCATCTATTTTGTGAAGTGCACCAGGGAGATTGACCGTCATCTTGAACTTCTTCCATTTTCTAATAATTGCACCAACAGTTGTTGCCTTCTCACCAAGCTGCTTGCCTATTGTCCTGTAGCCCATCCCAGCCTTGTGCAGGTCTACAATTTTATCCCTGATGTCCTTACACAGCTCTCTGGCCTTGGCCATTGTGGAGAGGTTGGAGTCTGTTTGATTGAGTGTGTGGACAGGTGTCTTTTATACAGGCAATGAGTTCAAACAGGTGCAGTTAATACAGGTAATGAGTTGAGAACAGGAGGGCTTCTTAAAGAAAAACTAACAGGTCTGTGAGAGACTGAATTCTTACTGGTTGGTAGGTGATCAAATACTTATGTCATGCAATAAAATGCAAATTAATTATTTTAAAATCATACAATGTGATTTTCTGGATTTTTGTTTTAGATTCCGTCTCTCACAGTTGAAGTGTACCTATGATAAAAATTACAGACCTCTATATGCTTTGTAAGTAGGAAAACCTGCAAAATCGTCAGTGTATCAAAGACTTGTTCTCCCCACTGTAGATACTTTTGTACCTGTTTCCTCCAGCATCTTCACAAGGTCCTTTGCTGTTGTGCTGGGATTGATTTGCACTTTTTGCACCAAAGTACGTCCATCTCTAGGAGACAGAACGCGTCTCCTTCCTGAGCGGTATGACGGCTGCATGGTCCCATGGTGTTTATACTTGCATACTATTGTTTGTACAGAAGAACGTGGTACCTTCAGGCGTTTGGAAATTGCTCCCAAGGATGAGGTCTACAATTTATTTTCTGGGGTCTTGGCTGATTTCTTTTGATTTTCCCACGATATAGAGCAAAGAGGCACTGAGTTTGAAGGTAGGCCTTGAAATACATGTCAATTAGCCTATCAGAAGCTTCTAAAGCCATGACATCATTTTCTGGAATTTTCCAAGCTCAAACACAACTTAGTGTATATAAACTTCTTACCCACTGGAATTGTGATATAGTGAATTATAAGTGAAATAATCTCTGTAAACAATTTTTGGAAGAATAACTTGTATCATGCACAATGTAGATGTCCTAACCGACTTGCCAAAAGTATAGTTTGTTAATATGAAATCTGTGGAGTGGTTTGTAAATTAGTTTTAATGACTTCAACCTAATCAGCCATACCAGTGATTGTTCGGGAGGGGAGTTCTATTCTCCACCTAATGTTGAGATTCAGGGTTCGATACCACTTTGGACGTGAAGCTGAAGCTGCAGCTATGCGTCTCTCTGGTCTAATTGTTCATTTCTTTACTAATCCTTTATGCACTCTGGTCGAAATGGGCGGTTCCGTCAGGCTGACACGCTCTCTGACCTCACTTGGGGTGTGGCTACTTACTGTGCAAAGTTAAAAGGACTTTCATATTTTTTCATATTTCATTCACAACGCATCGGATGGACACTTCACAGATATAGGGTGTATACTTTTCAAGTTACAGTATTTCCTCTATAACAATTTTAATGGCATCACAAAATAACAACAATATGGCATTAGTTTTCTATGGACCGCCTCTGACCGTTCCCCAAGTTCTATGTTAGGAATCTTTTTCCTGTATTCGCTTTATTACGTGTTAGAGTTTTGGCGGGAAAAAGATTGTTAACAAAGTACGTTCCTTTGGTTAATACTGGAGAGGGAGACCTAAATCTTTTCTCCTTTAATTTGAGGTGTCAACCCCCCCCACACCAGTTCCCTCCTCCCGCCTCTGCTTGTGAGAAGGGGTCCGGTTGAAGTTTATTCATTGCAAACCTGATCTGACCCATTTGGATCCTCGATAGACAGTCAAGACAGGTCCCTGCAGTCATTTGGTCGGTCCAAAATCGAGTACTGTACATATGCAATCTGATTCCATCCCCATCCTCCCTGCCGGTTCCATTCTGTTCAGTCATGGAGGCAAAATCCATTCGAGCCACTCTCTGTAGTTCAGTTTCATATTCCTCTCCATCCCTCTCTCTATTCCTCCCTCCTCTATTCACTGGTGGGATCTAATATAATGGTGGGATGTAATATAATCCCAGTTCACCCATTGAACCGTGGCAAAAAATCAATCCAGATTATTATTCTGTTTTACATTGAAAGTGGTATGGCTCTGTGAACATTCCTTTACGTGTGACTTTATGTGTGACTCAGCTGGTAGCACCTTACCTACCAAACAGGCACACATAGTCATTTGAAAACAATCAGCAGCAGGTACATGCTCTGGGATACAGTATACTGTAGCTCCTGCTGCATAAATCTCTTGTGCTCCACTGTCAGTATTGTATGATTGTACGGTTTAACTCTTATTGTTTGAGTAGAAGTCACCCTTGAGCTCAGATTAACCGTAACCATTCTTAACCTGAACCATTAGCAGGTGCTTATCTATCCAAACTGAACAGAGTCGTACAAATTCCGTCCACTACTGATGCATAAAAATAAAAAAACTCAGTCCAGTCTTCCAAACACAAGATTAGATATGAAGATTATTCAGCATGCTGTCTAATATAGTGAAGCTAATACATTATAAATGCTAGAGAGGGACTTCACGTATGACTGATAGTAAATCTTCATAGTAAAAATAAAGGAAAAACCCTGGAATGAGTAGGTGTGTCCAAACTTTTGACTTGTACTGTATATATACAGTATATGTGTGTGTGTGTGTGTGTGTGTGTGTGTGTGTGTGTGTGTGTGTGTGTGTGTGTGTTCCCCTCCACTCCCACCACCCCTTTCCCTAAATTAAAATGTTCTCTACTCAATAGCTCATTCTGCCATGGGAGCCATCCTTTCTCTTAATGGTTTTCTTTATGTGTGTGTGTGTGTGTGTGAGTGTGTGAGTGTGTGAGTGTGTGAGTGTGTGTGTGTGTGTGTGTGTGTGTGTGTGTGTGTGTGTGTGTGTGTGTGTGTGTGTGTGTGTGTGTGTGTGTGTGTGTGTGTGTGTAAATATGTGTGTATATACTGTATGTGTGTATATACAGTATATATATATACAGTACCAGTCAAACGTTTGGACAAAACTACTCATTCAAGGGTTGTGAAACAAAAAAGTGGGTGTGAGTTGTTCGTTAACAAGCTTTGGTGTTTACAGACCAAGGATCTTGCCATTCTGAGAAACTGCAATGATAGTACTTAACCTTTCCAGGAAAGAAATGACTCACTGAGTTGAATCAGATGAAAAGTGAGGATTAGGATCGATGACATGAGGAGGACTGTATGCTTAAATGAGAAATGCACTCTACCTCCGCCTAGCCTTGTTGCATTCCTCTTTGAGATTCAATTGATTTCAGTTGACAATTCTGATGTTGGCAGTCATAGACATTGCTTAGAGGGATATTTTGCCTACTGTACAAGGAATTTATGAATTGTTTATAACAATCAACACTTAACTTGCAAATGGGGTAAAATGTATCCAATAACAACACAATGTACCCAATCATACTGCATCGGCTAGTAGACCATCTCAGACTCCATCTGTAGAATTAATTATATGATTCCATCTCTCCATTGTTCCTGTTCCTTAGAATGTTGTGTTATCTCTGTCAGGTCTAGATCGAATACTGAACCATCCTCAGTAGCATAAATGCTAAACACAGTTTGGCTGTGGCACCAAGCTTTGGTCTCCTTCAGATGGTATCGGATGTGTCTGAGATCTTTGTATGGTTTTAAGGCAGGCGGCTCAACAGTGTATATATTAGCCTAATCTACTGTCATATCCTTCTTTATATAGTTTGGAATAGAAGCAAGGGAAAATAAAATAGAAGCAAGGGAAAATAAAAGATGGCAGGGGTTGATGTGGCATGGTGGTAATGACTGAGAAATGTTAATTTTATGCTAAATGTTTTCTCAGAACGTATGTTCTCGAGTGGTTTTACGAAGGGTAGACCTATTGAGTTGAAGCAGAGTTACATCATTTTATATTATTGTTTTTATATGAAGTCTTGTATGTAGTTGTATACAGTCTTGTTGAGTATTTCATGAGTGATTGCTTAATAAAAGTATATTTTCCAACCCATTTTTCCTTTCAATGCCACTTTGTGGGTGGGTGTGTGTTCGGGTGGGTGGGTGGGTATGTAGGTAGGTAGGTAGGTAGGTAGGTAGGTAGGTAGGTAGGTAGGTAGGTAGGTAGGTAGGTAGGTAGGTAGGTAGGTAGGTAGGTAGGTAGGTAGGTAGGTAGGTAGGTAGGTAGGTAGGTAGGTAGGTAGGTAGGTAGGTAGGTAGGTAGGTAGGTAGGTAGATAGATGCGTGTGCTAGAGGAACTGCCCCTCCCTACAGGCTATGCTCAAACCCTATACCCCAACCTGAGCACTCCGGACTGCCACCTCTGGTCTCTTGCCCCCCCCCTTACTATGACTGTGATATGTGGTTGTCCCACCTTGCTATCTCAAGATGCATGCACTAACTGTAAGTCGCTCTGTATAAGTGTCTGCTAAATGACAAAAATGTAAATGTAGACTGCGAGAGCTGAAAAACCTGTGTGACACACCTGTCAACAGTTAAGCAGGAAACAGGGATCAAGTCGTGCTGAGCAGCGCTTAGAGTACTACTCTTCACAAGGACGAGAGATGAGAATGACCAGAGGGCAGGCGAGTGGCTCCTTATCACTTGAAACAAGTCATTGAAATGTAACCACTTTATTTGATATGAGTGTGTTTTTAGGGCGGCTTGTATAGAGTGATATTTGAGAATATCTAGCCCCATCTAATGACTGAGATAGGGCAGCCCTGTCATTTATTGTTCTACTACCATCCATTTCCTCCCTCCCTCCTTCAATCCCTCCATCCTCCCATCAGTAGCCGGAGAGAGAAAAAGGCATTGTACTTATTAATCAATGTCACTGCAGACAGGCACTCTGAGAATTGATGCAAGTCTGAGCACGCAGGGAGGCAGGGAGGCAGGCCAGCAGGGAGGCAGGCCGGCAGGGAGGCAGGCCGGCAGGGAGGCAGGCCGGCCGGCAGGGAGGCAGGGAGGCCAGTCAAATGCTCTCTGTGCCATACTGTACCTGCTTCTGAGACTCAAGTTCCCCCTCTCCTGGCCAAATTAGCTAAATGCACTGTCATCCTGTAGGGAACAATGACAATGATACATTTGCCATTTTGGTCATTAAGCAGAAGCTCTTATCCGGAGTGACTTACTTAGATGATGTTAGTTTTGACTTAATACCTCAATACTCCATTCTGTGCCCTCCATTTGTGTGTATATGCATATGTGTGGCGACAACTCAAGCAGCTCTGTCACAAAATATGCCACCACAACTGAAGCACACTCATCATAACTGCTATTGTTAATGTAGTAGAGGTCAGAAGATCTCAGTCTAGTGTTCATGTGTAGCCTGTGTGTGTGGTTACTTTCCCCCAGGCCACTGATGCAGATACAGGGAACTACAGTGCCAATACGTACCGGTTGATCATCCCACCCACGTCAGATGGTCAGGACAGCTTTGTGATCGAGCAGTACACAGGCATCATCAAGACCGCTATCATGTACCGCAACATGCGCAGGTCCTACTTCAAGTTTGCGGTCATCGCCACCGACAACTATGGAGAGGGCCTGAGCAGCAGCGCTGATGTGGTGGTGAGTGTCTAGTGTCCTCAAACAACACATATCCCTCCACTGTTTGAAACACTCTTTCTTGTTAGGCAAGTGAATATGAGACTACGAAGCCTGGCAGTTAGATGTTTGTCCTGAGTCCACTGTGATCTTAACAACAGATGCCAATACCCCCACCACCCACAACATCTGATGGGGTTATTAGTGTCAGACTGCAGTTTTCCTCTGAGACGAGTTATTCATTAGAAGGCATGTTTTCTCTTCTCTCAAGACTTTGTCTAGCTTCCAATATATCAAATTATTCAGAGCCGTTACAGCACACGAGATGCATAATGCGTATGCCAGTGAACCCCTCTGCTTCGAGCTGATGATCCAATTAAACTATGCATAGAGTGTGTTTTCCATTGTAGTTGGTGTGTGTGCATGTGTGTGCGTGTGTCATTACACTTATACAATACATTTCCATTTGCTTCCAGTTATTGGAGTCAGGGGTTCTCCTAATATGTCAGGCTAACAAGTCTCTAATGAGACTGAAGGAGTGTTGGAACGGCGCCTGAACGGGTGACAGCGGCGAGTGCTTAACCATGTTGCTGGTTCATTTTCAAGAGAAAATGTAATTTCACAGAGACCGTGTGGGAGATTTGGCTGCAGAGCCCAGAGCCTTAGAGCTAGTGCACTTACTGAGCCGGTAAATATTAGGCATCATTAGATTGGCCACATGGCACCAATACAAGCAGGTAATTAAGATTCTTGTTTTTGCCACCAGGAGCATGTTAGGCAGGAATGAACAATACTTACATATCTACTACTACTCTCTCTCTCCCTATGTCTCTCTCTCTGTCTCTCTGTCTCTCTCTCTGTGTCTCTCTCTCTCTCTCTCTCTCTCTCTCTCAGGTGTCTGTGGTCAACCAGCTGGATATGCAGGTGGTGGTGTCCAATGTCCCGCCCACTGTCGTGGAGGAGAATAAAGAGCAGCTTATTGCGTAATGCACCAGTCAATCACTTCCTTTCAGTGTTATTGTCACAGTGAACATGCTTGGTTGATTTGGAAACCTATAATGGTCCTAAAGGCTCCTGAACACTCAACAGAAACAGGAGAGTGAATTAAAAAGTATTACATTTATTTTCATTAGAACATTTCCTCTACAACCCAAGCAAAAGTTAATCTTCTCAGTGATAACTCTATGGTCTAGAGGCAGAAGCCCTGTGGAGAGTCTAGAACAGTCCTTTTTATCATAGACTCTTCATTCTATGGCTCAGTGCATGCCTCACTGTTTGATTGCCACAGGATGCCACTTTTCTCCTGTTGAATAAGGGGACTTGGTTCAAAGTCGCACAATGCAATTTGCATATCTGTTAGTGAAATTGTTTGCGTTGAATCCTAGTTCCCTTAATGGGAATCTTAGCCAATGTTCTGGCAATATTTCTGGTTTGCTGAGTAGTCTCCAACTGTGTTTTGAGAAACAAAACATGCAACGGAAAGAAAGGTTCCAGCGCTTGTGAATTATCCCTGTGTTGCAAAACTTACGTCATCAATGGCTTCACTGTTTGTTTACGTTCTGTCTCCCTTAATAACCAATGATTGGGGAGGTAAAACCACCGATTGTCCAGATAGACAGTCAAATAATCATTCTCAATCAGTTGATGAATGAGAGGCAAGAACAGAAAACAGTAGTGTTTTTAGACAGGATATTAAAATAAGAAGGTAATATACAGTACATTGATTGTTTTAATGCCTACCCCTTTAAGATTGATCTATCCTTTGACAACTAAATCATGTGTTTAGTTAGTCAATCTGATAACATATGAGCGGCCTCCCATGTTCCTTGGTCCTAGTGGGGTCCAGAACCGGGTTCTCTGTTCATCAGGCTTGGCATTTGGGTTGGACAAAGTACCCATTTAGTGGTTGTCATTTAAAGTGCAGAGTTCACTCAGCCTGAAATTGATTATGGAAGCCCTTTTTTGCAGAGAACCCAGTGAGAAAATACATACTGGCGTCCATTTTGACAACTATGGCTGGAATTTAACAGATATGGTGACACACAAGTAAAAGTTGTAAAAAGATTACGTTTCAGCATTATAAAGTCAATTACATAATTTGTAGAATGGTGACAACACATGCAGGTGAACTGAACCAGGGCAACCTGTTAATAACAGTATGACAGTAGTTACTGAATGATTCATAGAGCCTTCACATCATGGTAAAGATGGCTGTAGAAATAGGATGGTAGACATATCGAATGCTTCAGCTATACCTGGTACTATACTTTATTTGAAATGTGAAAAGACCACAATGGTTTTGTCTCCCAAACGTCAGTATTCTAGAGCGATACATCCAGGACCAGATCCCAGGGGCCAAGGTGGTGGTGGAGTCCATCGGGCCGCGGCGGTTCGGAGACGGCTTTGACCAGGAGGACTACACCAAGTCAGACCTGATGGTGTACGCCATCGATCCACTGACCAACAGGGCCATCTCACGTCAGGAGCTCTTTAAGTGAGTGAACCAACACAATGACATGAAAAGCTATCTCTTTATATCCCTCTCTCTCTCTCTCTCTCTCTCTCTCTCTCTCTCTCTCTTTTTTTTCTAACGAGAGAGAGAGAGAGAGGGAGGAAAATGTGATATTCCATCAGTAGATACCACTATGCTACCCAGAGGTTGTTCCAATTTTCTGGATAAATGTCAGCTTAGCATTTTAGTCCCCTTGTATTCGGAGAGAGAGAGCCACTCCTCAGAGCCCAGGGTTCCCCTCTTACATAGCAGCTTTTGTAACACTTTTTCACCCTGTCAGGGGAAAGAGCAGTCCCCTTCCACTCAGCAGGTGGGGGGTGTTAAAACACCCCAGGAACATGTTGCTGCCATTAGTCTTATGTTGCCCAGCCCTCAGACAGGGTCAGAGTCAACACTGTGGGAGCCAAGGCCCCCCTCAGAGCATAACAGGCACCATGCTAGAGGAACCCTTCCCCCCTACTGCGCACCCTTCCACTTTCCGCAGAAGGAAGGCATGATCTCTCTATCCCTCTGTCTATCGCCCTCCCTCTCTTTTGCCCCATACTCCTTTTCACTCTGGCTTTAACAGTTCCACTTAGGCTACGTTCCCCTCCCCTTTAAACCAGATACCAGTCTATTGTTTAATCCTGCTCTTTAAAATGTGACTTTGAGTAAAGTGGCTTTGTGTTGAGTTAATCTGAGCACATTACTGTCCTGCTAGCGGTGGCCCTGTTTTACTGTAATGACACACGTGTCTCATAAAGAAAGGGGGTTTCTTAGCCTGACGTAGCGAGCATCACTCTTATCACAAGCACCAGCTTCGGAGCGAGACGTTGTTAATTTTAAAAAGAGGTGCTGATATATCTATCGTTGCTTCAATAAGAATCCCCCTCTTAGATACAATGGGAGGAGGAAGAGGCTAGCCGAGGTTCAAGGAGCTTGGAGGGAAAAAATAAGGTCTTTGTTCATGCAGCGCACGCCTGGCAGCGTAGAGTTCATTGCATGTTATATTTATGTTCTTTAGCTGTCAGCTAACATAGAGAGATGGAGAGAGATGGAGAGGTTCTAGCATTATGATTGTCCTTATGTCACTTTGACTGTGCCGCTCTCGCCTAAATGAGGGAAATAAGGACTCTTGAGGGTTGAAAGAAGCCTATAGATAACTCACATGAAAGGACAATTTTAGGAAATGTTTATAAAGAGGCCATATAGTGGATGATAATGCAACTTGTGTCAGAGAGGTGTTGCGTTGGGAACTTGAATGACTGCACAAATCTCCTATTGACATCAATGCACATTTACTCATAAGGCCAAGTAACACGCGCATATATTATGTTAGGATTCAACACCAATTTAAGTAATTTGAATTCCCGAAACTGTCGCAGTTGATATGGTGTTACACCCAAACTTAAAGTACACTAAATGAACAAAAGTATGTGGACACGTGCTCGTTCAACATCTCATTCTACAATCATGGGCGTTAACATGGAGTTGGTGACGAACCGTTCTTGTGCTGACCTTGCTTCCAGAGTGTTGCAACCCGGGGACAGACGATTTTTACGTGCTTCAGTGCTCGGTGGTCCCGTTCTGTGAGCTTGTGTGGCCTACCACTTCGCAGCTGAGCTGTTGTTGCTCCTAGACGTTTCCACTTCACAATAACAGCATTTACAGTTGACCGGCTCTTCACTATGGGCCATTCTACTGCCAATGTTTGTCTATGGAGATTGCATGGATGTGTGCTTGATTTTATACACCTTTCAGCAACGGGTGTGGCTGAAATAGTCGAATACACTAATTTGAAGGGGTGTCCACATACTTTTGGCCATGTAGTGCACTTGTGTGACTGACTGTGGTCTGTCTGGCAGGTTTCTGGACGGGAAGCTGCTGGACATCAACAAGGAGTTCCAGCCCTACCTGGGTCAAGGAGGACGCATCCTGGAGATCCGTACGCCCGACATCGTGGCCAGCGTGAAGAAGGCTGCCCAGGCTGTGGGCTACACTGAGGGGGCACTGCTCGCCCTGGCTATCATCATCATCCTCTGCTGCATCCCCGCCATCCTAATCATCATGGTCACCTACAAACAGTGAGTGCACAACCGCTGTTGTCGTAGTTACACGCAACATGTGTGCGTTTGGCCATGGTGACGTTTCAAAGCTAGCACTGTAGTTTGTTGAGGCTGAGGAAAAGTTAATGGTGCCAGGTATTCAGTCAAGCATCACTCTCCCAGTCTCTCTCTCTTTAACTAATTAGTGATGCTGACAGCGAACACCGCCGGTCTAATGTCCCTATTCACACACTGTGAAAGCAAATTAATTAACACTCATTTGCAACAAATATCCAAAGCCAATTGTGACCGTCACAGTGCGTCTTCACGGCTCCAATACCCCATCACTCACATTCACAAACACACAGACACATTTCCTCCACACACACTCACAACAAATGACATAATGAGAAAGCATAGGGTACAGATTTACTATACCATTTGTTCCTGATGGTCGAGGTTGTTTTATTTGATGTCGATTGGGCAAGGTCAGGTGCTGCTCAATGTCCTTCTACGTGCTGCGTGAATCCACTATATAAACACTATATAAACACTGATGTCTAGGGAATGTTTACACCAAGCAGACGGAGCAGAGTGGTTACCCAGAGATGAAGAAACACACACACAGACACATTGCAGAATTTCTAGTGCTACGATGTGCTAGTTTAGAAAAGTTAATTAATTCATTCAATCTTATGACGTTTTGATCTCTGGGACAATATTGTGATGCAACGCATTCTCTCGTTTTTCTCTTCTGGGGTAATTGTGTTTTGTTGTGAATGAGTAATGCTGGGAACAAAAGAAACTGAAGAGTTTGATGTACTTATATGAACTGTAAGCTGCAAACATAGCTGGAGAGCCTGATGCGTTCCATTACACTGTGTGATAAGAAATTAAGCAGAACTTATTAAATTCAGTGGTGAAATAGGCTGAGATCTTTGATAGGGCATGTTATCCAAAGCCTGGCTGTTATCTGAATAAGTCAAAAGGAATTCCATGAATAATGCACATTGTTTCACCTAGAGTGGTGTGTTTTTCAAAAGGAACCTTAACAACCGCCAAACACCTAAAATTGAGTTAAAGGAACGCAGAGGCGTCTCACAAATCCCAATTTAATTAATGTTTCTCATTGTGTAGTATTAACAAAATAGGAATGAGCTAATTCTATAACCAAGGTCCTATTGTGTTTTCTTTTCCCTGCACTGCCTGGAAAACCATCCACCAGATTCAAAGAGTAAGTAGTTGTCCATGTGATGAGTGATCTATTGTATGCACTTGAGCATGAATACAACATGGTTCTGTCACATGTCCTCATTACTGAATAGTCCTTTAGAGATGAACCAGGGAGTCAGAATGACTATTAAAATGAAGATAAAAGTACAAACATTGTAGTTCAAGTCATCGCCATCATAGGGACTTAAATCCTCATAGGGACTTAAATCCCCAGTAATTGGGAAAGACAATGACTTTGACCTTTTTTTTAATCTAGTTTTATACAAGAGATTGGCTCTGTTATTTTTTTTATCTCAGTCAGTTGGGATGAGACACATACTGTACTGATGTTCAATCACTTCAATCACCAAAGACATGTAGCCTTCATAGGGAACAAGTGATGAAATGTTATGGAAACAAAGTGCAATGGATGGACTCAAACTGATGAAACTTTATTTGAACTTCAGGAGACAGGCAGAATGTGCCAAGACTGCGAGGATTCAGCAGGCTCTGCCAGCAGGCAAGGCTGCTGCTCCACGTGCACCAACAGCCAATCTCTATGGAGAACTAGGGGACAGCAGCATGTAAGTCAAATCAAATCAAATGTATTTCTAAAGCCATTTTTACATCAGCAAATGTCACAAAGTGCTTATACAGAAACCCAGCCCACCTTTGACCTCTTCCTCCTAACCCACTTACTTCCTGTTTCAGGCGCCATATACCGATGAGTAATGCCTATTTGTGCAGATGTGTTAGGACATTACTTATTTTTCAAACAGCAAACACATTTCTTGACTAAAAAAGTCCTTAATCCACCAACGATGGACATTGGTCTTTAGAGTCTGTCATGTTGAGCTTTAGACATTTGGAGGACTGCATCATTGTTCCCATTCAGTCATCATTAAGTGTGCTTTTGTCCTCCTACAAACACTTACAGTACACAGACCTAAGTTTGTTCGGTATCCCATCTCAGATTATCAGTGTGTGACTTTGCAATTAGATGCCAGATCCATTTCAACATGGCCTTCTGTTCTCTGAAGGTGAAGCTATTTGTTTTGACTCATAAAAGAGAGAACAAGGTTTGCTAGAAACATAATAATGATGTGTCTCTGTTTGTCCCACCCTTTTGTTGGTAATTGATTTTGTGGTAAATTACTTTTGGATATTCCCTTCTTATTGTCGCTGTTAAATACCTCAGCAGTCAGTTTTGCCATTAACACAATCGGATTCCACCTTTCACATTAATAACTAATCGGATTCCACCTTTCACAGTGAAATGTTCATAGTTTTAGATTAAACCAGATTGAATCAAAACTACATAATCAGTCCCCATGGTAAATAGGGGCTGAGGTGATCTTGATTTGTATGCATTTTAAACCAATGCTGCTACTAACGTCACAGGCGGTGTGCAATGGACATAGGCTCTACTATGTTTACAGCAGCTGTTGACAAATACTCAACACGGAGCAGATGCTTTTAATTTTCCTCTGTTCAGAAGTGCTCTCTCAGGGGTAACAGAGCAACCCACTGTCTTTTATTTTGGGTTGATTTTCAGATCTGCCATAGAAACGAGGAATGATTATCACAGAAACTACACTTTATTTTGCCCGTGCGTGTGTGTATGCATGTGTACATGTGTGTGAGAGGAATAGAAACCAGATCAAGGTCACGTATCAGATTTGTCTCCAATAACAACTTCAGTAATAAGTAAGGTACTGGTAAGGCACACAGTACAGTGTATGCATACCAACATGAAGACGGTATTACCTCGAATGTATGCAGAACTTGTGTTATGCCTATTCATTCACCATCTTCATCAACCAACCAGTTTGACCATGGATACCTCAGCTTCTTGACCATTTCCCATAAGGTGACACTTTGTTAAACATCTGTCTGTCTTTGTCTGTCTTTCCTTTCATCTCCACTCTATTTTCTCTTCGATGGATTCAGACTGCAGTAAGTAGCCCCAGTGCTTATGCCTAGGCTCAAATAGCAAAACAAGAGGGATATAGATGGTGTCTTTAATATTTTTCATTGACATGTACTTAATATTTTATTACAGAAATAACTTACTTGTGACGGTACTATACATGGTTAGTGCATTTGCATCTGAATATAATGGTATAATGTCAGGGATGCTGGGTAATACTCTTTATAAAGGTAAGGCTTAACTACAGCTTAACACCATTTTTGCTTCCGCCTGTTTAGGAAAAGTGATCCTCTCTTTATAAGCTTTAGAGGTATATAGTGCATCTTTAGATGCTTATAGTTTACGCCCTGTCCATCCCAATCCTGATCCCATTAGAAAAAAAGTAATTGTTTATGTTTCACGTCCATTAACTTAAGATCATAGCCTCCTAGTATTATTGCTATGATTGGACAAATGCACACAGGTAGGTGTTGGGTACTTCAGAACACATGTTCCATATATTTGTGGACTGTGATACTAAAATGGAAGTACCTCTGTGACTGTGCTTTGATTTCTTCAAATCAAATAGGATTAGATTTTTGATCTTGTATTAAATGTTCTAGAGATGTTTTTAAGTGGATACTTTATCGCCATGTTTTCAAATGACTCCGACACTGTATCCACAAGAAGAAAAGAAAAGCATGGTCTACCCTGCTGCATTACCTTTGAGTTTGAATCACATTTTATATTGTTTCTAACTATAATCATAATACTATGAGTCAAAGTTACTGAAGGATTTTGGAATAACACTATAGCATCTCCCTCATCCCTTCTCCTCTGCTTCCTCATCCTTAATCCTTCCTTCACCTGTGTTTCAAATTTTTCTTTTCTCCTCCCTCCATCTACATTCCTAATCGGAAAAAAGGTCTGAGATCGAGAAAGCCGACCGCCAGAGACACCTTAGCAGCTTCGCCTGTCGCACCATCTCCTCCCGTGGCAACGGGTCGCTGCACAGCATCCTACCCAAGTCAGAGAGCAACGTCACCTTTCTGTCAGACCACCACCCTCTGACCACCACCAACCCCCTCTACGATGAAGAAGAAGACGGGAACCTCAGCAGCCCCTATGGGACGGCAAAAAGGGGCTCTTTCTCCCCCTCCCTCTCTGGAGGGTCCGGGAACGCCTGGACCATGCCGTCTCATCTCCGTGGAGGGTCAGAGGGGTACGAGTCACTGAAGAGACAGGCTCTGATGGACCCGGCCCAGTGGGAGCTGCAGCTGCTCCAAGCTGGGATGAAGGGTCAAGAAAGCCTAGAGGGTTATGACGTCCAGAGCAGCCTCTGCACAGAGGAGAGCAAGCTGTCTGTCAGGGAGCAGGCCAGGCAGTATGAACAGCAGGCCATCCAGGAGAGGACCCCCAGGGGAGGGCGTGACTCCAGGGGATCCCTGACCTCCCCTCCACTACTGCGGAACCAAGATAGCATTGACATGCTGGAGCTGAGCGCAGATACCCTGTTCTCCATCATGGACCACCCCTACAGCCCCATGTCCATAGGGAAGGATGTGCCCCCCCGCATCATTATCACCCAGGGGGAAGGTTCTCCGTCCCTGGCCCAGAGGCCCACCCCACCTGTCCTCAGGAAATTCAGCTCCAGCATCTCCAGCTATATCACTGCGGAGCCCTGCGAGATCACTGTGGAGATCATCCCTGACCCGCCTGAGAATCCGCCACCTCCCCCTCCTTCTCCTCATTCTCCTCCACCTCCCTCTCCTTCTCCTCCTTCTCCTCCTCCTTCTCCTCCACCCCCTCCTCCTTCTCAAATTCCTCATTCTGGTCATCCTCCTCCTCCACATCCTGCCTCATCACCTCCTCCTCCTCCCTCCTCATCTCCTCCTCCTCCTCCTCCCTCCTCATCTCCTCCCCCTGCACCCTTCAGTCCTCACTTTAGTGAGCCTGATCATTCTCCCCCACCCTCTTTCCCTCCCTCTCCCCCTCCTTTTCGGAATCATGCTCTTCCGCCACCGCCCCCACCCCTCCCTCCCCCTTTCTCCCCCACTTTTGAACGACCTCGCCACACCGTTCAGTTTGTCCCAACCTTCCTGCCGCCGTTGTCCTCGCTCCGCCCTATTTCCTCCCGGGCCCCTCCCCCACCACCTCCCCCCCAACCCGAGGACGGTGTGAAGAGGAAGGAGCTAAAGGGAATTCTGAAAAACCTCCAGAACCTCGCCGATATCGAGAAGTCTGTTGCCAACCTCTACAGTCAAGTAGACAAGAATCGCAAGGTGGCGCGATTCGGCAAGAAACCCCAAGCAACCGAGGAACCAGAAGTTACTCGGAAACAAAGCAGATCTGGGTCCCGTGAAGAACTAAACCAGCCAAACCTGACCAGCACGGAACATGTGGTCCAACCAAACTCAACCACAAACACTAACTCCTCTGAGCTGAAAACAAGCCAACCAAGCTCTAACAATGTGACCTCAGAGGTCCAGGAGCCGAGCCAATCAAACCAGTCAAATGCAGACTCTGTGATTGAGGAACTAAGCAATCGCTTTCCATCCCAATCCACCACTTTCTGACTGGCTGACTTCTCTCCTCTTAGCTCTATTTCCTCATTCATTTTCTTTCGTTCGACATCTTTATGTCTCATGTCATGATCATGCTGTGTTGAATTGGATATTCTCTGATGTTTTTGTAAGTGTTGTCTTCAACAATTTAGTTTCTTCCCCTAACAAACTTTTAT
This sequence comes from Thymallus thymallus, assembly GCA_023634145.1. NCBI lineage: Eukaryota > Metazoa > Chordata > Actinopteri > Salmoniformes > Salmonidae > Thymallus > Thymallus thymallus. Next base: position 17,153,355 of record CM042389.1, on the reverse strand, counting down.
AATGTTCATGCCATCATAACTAACAGCAAGTAAGCTGAAAGATCCCATAGGTTTTCAGAACCTCTTAAACTGAGGATTTAAAATATCAAACCTTGTCATGTTCCTAAATTCACAACCCCTTGTCCTTTTCTATGTCACCAACCATCCTCTATCTTCACCCCCTGTTCTACCACAAAGATCCCATTAAAGTTTTCAAGGCTTGAGAAATATGTTGAACTGAACCTGCGTAAAACGCACTCCTTGTACGTTGTACTCCCATCCAATTCAATTTTTTAAGGAGAGTGGAGAGTCTATTATTCTCAATGCTTTTATTGACAGATTAGAAGTAGAAATATAGATAGGTGAAAGGATATGGAAGGGAGAACACAGGGATTGAATACAGATATATCCCATTAGGTACTAACGTCAATTCAACGTCTATTCTATTTCATTGAAATGACGTGGAAACAACGTTGATTCAACCAGTGTTTGCCCAGTGGGATGTGAGCATGTGCATAGAGCCTGGATGACTCATCCATACAAACAAACTTATTCTAAACCCACTCTCACATTGTGAGCCTAATGGACTTTTATTCCCCAAGAGTACCCTGGTGAATGGAGAGCTCTTATTCTTCACGGAGGACAGTGCATTCGATCAGAATATCCATACAATCTGTACAAGACAACATCCTTGGGGAATGGTTTCATGAGAAAGATGTAGTCTTATTTACTTATTTCAAAACAATGCAAGGGCATTCTATTTGTTTATGATTTTCAGAAAAATGTAACATTTCTGGAACAACATTGAATTTGAGGGGAAGGAATAGAGTGTAACACAGAGTTCAGATGTTTCTCTAGATATTTGACATTGGGAAGTGGTAGTTGAAGCTGTGATGATGTTGTGGATAGTCTATACAGATCCTCACAGCATGATAAACTAGTAGCTGTTGCTGTCTGACGGCTCTCTGTACGCGGCTAATTAGTCAACCAATCAATCCCTCAACCACTGGCGCTGCTGTACTGACCTGTCACCCTCTCCTCTTAACTCCATCACACACTCTCTCTTCTTTCTTCTGTCTAAACACTCTTGTCCTCTATCTCTCTTGTTCTTTCTCGCTTTATTTCTCTACCTGACCCCTTCTTGTTCTACCTTTCATGTATTCCTTATCATTTTCATGTGACTCTAACACGACCATCGGTGTCAATCTTCTAAAGGCTCCTGTAGCGCTTTTTTTCTCCCTCTCTGCCACTTCTCTCTCATCTCCTTTCAAGAGCAGTTATATTTGTTTAATCAGCCATTCCCCTGGTGTTCCAGAACAGATGGAAGTTTGTCTAATTGTGTATTCTGTGTTCACCAAATGGGGTAATGTCCTCTATCGAAAAGGCCCACAACTCACATACTTTGCTTAACAAAAAATGTCAATGCAACATGCAACAATTTCAAAGATTTTACTGAGTTACAGTTCATATGAGGGAAATCAGTCGATTTGAATCAATTAATTAGGCCCTAATCTATGGATTTGATATGACTGGGAATACATATATGCATTTGTTGATCACAGATACCTTAAAAGAAATGGGCCTGGCAATGGGCATCAGGATCTCTTCACTGTATTTCTGTCATCCAAATTGCCATCGATAAAATGTAATTGTGTTCGTTGTCCATAGCTTATGCCTGCCCATACCATAACCCCACCAGTATGTAACATTTATCAGCTCATGAAACATGGGACTTTTGTTTCCGGTTCAGGTGCTCTTTTTCTTTGGCTCAAACAGCTGTCATTTCTAACAGATCTTTTTTCTTTTTTTGTTCCTTTGATGGCAAATATTGTGTCACTTCCTCTTCGGTTTTAACATTTATTTTCTTCATTTTTCATCCAGTGCCGTGATAGAATGAAATAAACAATTAAATAAACGTAATTTACCTCTGCATCATAAACCATTTCCCCCCAGTGAATTGATTGCATATAAGATAGGAAGAAACTCCCTCCACTCGGTTACGTCCGGATACATGAGTATTTAAGTGTCCATTAGTTATATGAAGTGGACATCTCTGGATGTGCATCCCCCCTACTCCTCCCTGCCTACGGTATCTGTCCAATTGGTCATTTGTTTTGGTGTTTTCTAAAAACTTCACAAGCCCAGCAGGCCATTCATCAGCCCTGTTCCCACCTGGTGTGGTCGTACGGCAGGGATCATCAACTAGACTAGGGCCGTTTTAATTTTAGATGCACAACTCCCCATAATTTTGATATGCACTATGTCTGGGACAGTTACGTTTTTTCTGGGGGAAATCTCTGTGATGCTTTGTCAACGTTGGCTAGTGTGATGTGCATTTGAGTAAATCATCAAGAATGCCTTCGAAAAAAGGGTGCAATATTGCTTTCCAATCCAGCCGCTCAAATTCTTGAAAATTAGGCCAGGATTCGATCAGAACAGCGTAACCCGCATTAGCCGACAAACAAAGATTTGTAACTGCGTTTGAGCTTTCAAATCGGTGAGCGGCTGCTCTTGTAGTCATTACCACGAAACAACACCTGTCCTTATATCCCACCCACGTTAGAAGTTCAGAACAAGAAAGTGTTAGCTACAGTGAGCACCATAATTCATTGGACAGTGGCCATTTTTTTGTTATTTTGGTTCTGTACTCTAGCACTTTGAGTTTGAAAGGATACAACGACAATGAGGTTGAAATGCAGACTGTCAGATATAATTTGAGGGTATTTTCATACATATCGAATGAACCGTTTAGAAATGACAGCACCTTTTGTATATGGTCACCCCATTTCAAGGTACTAAAAGTATTTGTTGAATTGGCTTCACAGATGTGTGTCGTTAGGCAGGTGTATTCATTTGTGTCGTTAGTGAATGCAGGAGAGCTGTTGATGAATAGTATTGATTCTAGACTTTGCTATTGCCTTTGGACGTTGTTGTTGGGGTGTGACAACATGTGGAAGACAGCAGTGTCGATGCAAATTAAGCTGGCCGTCACAAGGCTCAGAAATGAAAATCAATCAATCAGGAACATTGCAAAAACCCTGGGCATGCCCAAGTCAACAGTTTGGTTCATCATTAACAAGAAAAAAACAACCGGTAAACTCATTTATGTCAAAAGACCCGGTAGACGGAGGAAGACCACTGTAGTGGTGAAGAAAACCCCCCTGACAACAGCCCAACAGGATGCAGGTGTAGATGTGTCAAAGTCTACCATATGTAGAAGACTACACCTGCAGGACTACAGAGGGTACACTACACGATGCAAACCACTGATAAGCCTGAAGAACAGAAAGGCGAGATTACAAGTCAGCCAGTCAGAAAGCAACTAAAAGAGTCCCAAGAGTTCTGGGGAAAAGTATTGTGGACAGATGAGACAAAGATTAACATGTACCAGAGTGATGGAAAGAGGAAAGTGTGGAGAAAAAAAATAAATGCCCATGATCCAAAGCATACTACCTCATCTGTGAAACATGGTGGAGGGGGTGTTATGGCTTGGGCCTGTATGGCTGCCAGTGGAACAGGCTCACTTGTCTTCATCGATGATGTGACTACAGACAGAAGTAGAACAATGAATTCTGAAGTCTACAGAAATGTTTTATCTGTTGAGATAAAACCAAATGTCTTCAAACTCATTGGACGGCACTTCATCATACAACAAGACAATGACCCATTCGAGAGACAATAGTGTGCCATAAATAGATTTTCCCAGTTTCTATTGGGAAGGTAATTGCTTAGATATGTCAACTTAAGTGTAGGGTTTGTTGTTATTTCTTATTTCGGTCTCCCCCACCTCTCTTTGTATCCAGCTTTTCATTTTATCTACCAATCATTGTTCTAATGTAAGAAAGAACATAACAAATAGTTAAGAAAAATGTTTTTTAAATGAAAAATTGAACCAATGGCTTGACACAGGAAATTGCACAGTAAGTAACATTGAAATCACTTAACTGGTCATCAGAATATAAGCTTTTATATCAATGCACTTTGAATTTTGAGGTCACATTGTACTCATTATTTGCACAATTTCTTTCCTCCTTTTTTCCATGACCTACAGGCGAGGACACGGGAGAAAGGTAGGCATTTTTATTGTTATGTATGTTTATGTTATGCACTGTGTGCAAAGTAAATTTGTTCATGTTCCAGGGAGCTTTATTCACCACCATTCTTATCTACCACTCACCTGATGGAAAACACTGAATGCGATTTAGACGGGATCATTGGCTGATTATTTTAACATTAGCATCACAGTTTACATTTGGTTTGAAAACTGGCATGGGCATTAGGGCCATTTGTTTCTCTTCTGGTGCATGGAAGTACTGCTAGTCCTACAAATCCTGCCCTGTAAATAACCCATGAACTTCAGCATCAGAAGTGTCATGTGTGCTCCTTCAATTTTCAATATTATTTGATAGCAGCTCTAAAGTTGTGAGTGTCCTTAATCTGTCATATATCTCTCTTCTGGCTTCTTCTATCTGTATTTTCTATCATCCTTTTTCAACTATACCTTTTGTCTATTTTCTTGTGACTGTCTGCTCTGTTCATCCTGTCACTCATTAATTTTCTCTGTATTCTCCTTTATCTCTTCATCACCTCCTCATACTGTGTTAAACCTATTGTTCGCTACCCTCTTCCAAATCCACTCTCCTCTCTCTATGGCCTTACAAAGCTTTCATTCTTTATCCTGCTGTATCTGTAGTTAAATATGAACTGTGAACTGGACACTCTGTCTCTGTTATTCCTTATCCCTCCCTCTCCAACTAATCTATGGCAGCAACAGCAAATGCTGAGGCCATCCCTGCTGAGACCTGAGGTAGAAACCTTACTGCTTCTGTCAAAGCTCTATAATTCTGCTACGCTCACACTGCTGTTCTGTTCTGTGCTGTGTTTCTAGCTATGGTTTCTCTTTTTTTTCTCTCTGTATTGATGTATCTCTATGTGCTTCTCCTGAAATTTAGGAGCTCTCCATGGAGTCAGGCATCGACCCAGGCCAAGACTACTACAGGGACGAATACTATAATTATGACCAGGGGTGAGTCCAATCCCCGCTGACCCTCCCATCTCTCATCAGTTCCGCTCTGGTCCAGGGAATTGAATTGATCTCCACTGGTTAATTGCTGAAAGTAATGCCATTAAGACTAATTTACAAATGTATCATGAACTTACATTTCACAAGCCTCCGACCCACACTAACACACACACAAACACACTGAGAGATCCTACCTCTAACTTCCTTCATACTGGACGCAAAGACATAAAAATGGTATCCACGAGTTCATCTGACTCTGGGGAGGTAGAACAATCCCGAACTATCCCTTTAAGTGTAACACAGAGGAAAACACTGGGACTTACAGCGATACGAACAGATGCTCACCAAATGTTATTCATTGGACTCTCGTGTTCAGTTTTGGGTTCTTTAAAACTATCAGGGGAGTTAAGCTAGATGGAGGACAAGCTAAACCACTACTTGAATCAAACCTTCGATAACCACGTTAAATGGATCATTGACCACGTAACATATTTTAATTGCATGATCACGTAGGCCTCATCGACTCTGTGAATTACCCTCTCATCATCCATGAAAATTCTAATTGATGCTTAGTGTGTTTGTATGATGAAGCCCTTCCGTTGAGTCTTAAAGTAATTGTGTTGTGAAGACTCTGTGGGACAGCAGGTCCCTAAAGCTGCTGCAGCTGAGGTTGCTATCACGATAACCCAGACTGCCTTTGATCCATTTCTATTTAAAGAGCAACTTAATAGCTGGGTTAAGCTCTTAATCCAGCAATCACTAGCTCTGGCGGTCTTCAGCTGCGACCCAGCGACCCCACGTGTTCAGAAGGTTTTGCTAATGCAGATTTCCCATTGACCTGCTTCCTTCAGTTTCCATACAGAATCACTGGTGTAATGCAGCTTGCTTCTAGCGCCCATGCCAGGTGGGTTGCAGATAGTACCACAAATATGTTTTGGCACGCAATTTCAGGTCTGATGTTGATGCTGATTGATGTTGGCCCCACACTGTACCTCATTTACAGATTCAGTTTGAGGCTAATGCAGATTGTGATATGGGTATTTTAATTGTGCATCGCCCAGTTAGTACTAATTAAATTATGCAGCTGATCAGTGTTGACCCATTCTTTCATGCATGGACTTAGGAACTGTTGATTTAAGAATGTGTTATGGACATGTAACACAGTAAATGTGCAAATGTAATATTGTTAGAGCGAGTGCTTCAAATATCTCATGCACCAGCTATATAACACTGGAGGCTTGTGTGTGTTTGTGGCTCACATCCCTAGGTGTGTGAGCAGAGGTTGTTAGTTACTGTCACTTCTCCAAAAATATTTGGTTGAAACAGCCCTTTTAAGCTGTTTCCTGTTCGGCTCTAAATTTTTGTTTTGTCTTCCAGGTATGACCATCCTCAATATGGCAGTCGCAGGAAGCTGATCTCTCCCAGGTATGATGAGTATGGAGAGCTGATTATGGAGGACGACTACTACAGCCCCCATGGGTCTGAGGTACTTATTTTACTACAATTAGATTTTGATTAACAACAATGAATTTCGATGATTATGATTCAACGTACATATGATGTTCAGGGGATCAAGTTTCCATAGAGTTAGTTAACCACTACACTGCATAACTATAATAACTACCCACTACATAGCTACAATAATGCAATAACAGAGTTCCAATTTCAACTATATAATGTTGTCTGAACTATATTGAGGCTGAAAATCTTGTTGAATCACAAGTGATGTAACTGTGGCAGGGGCGAGGCAGAGGGCGTGGAAGGGGTACTGGTCGAGGAGGCAAGAGGGTGGGATTTAGAGACCTTCCACCAGAGGATGAGATCGAGCAGGCAGAGCCAGTGGAGGGCGAGGAACCCCGTGAACCCTCCTCAGCTGCCAAGAGGCTGAAATCCGTCATGAAGCTCAGCAAGCTGCTAGCGGCCAGTAAGAGTGGAGACCAGACTGCTCCAGGCCCATCCCCCTGGAAGAAGGCCAAGATGTTCAAGATGTTTGGCACCAAGAAGGACAAGGACTACGCCAAACTAATGTCGGCCCGCCGCATCGACAGCCAGGAGAGTCTGACGGGGGGACCTGCCGGTGATGGTCCGATAGACACCAAGTCCACCGCCAGGAGCCGGCTGGGCAAGGTGATGAAGCGCATCAACCTGAGCAACAGGCTGCAGGCAAGGAGGAAGTCTCAGGGAAGCGTTAGTCGAAGCTCTGCCACAGGTAGCGAGAAGGATGAAGACGCCTCGCAAGCTGCCACTAGTGATGAGGAGAAGAAGTCCAAGGTGTCTATCAGCGTGACGGTGGAGAGCGAGCCGGAGGCGAGTGGGAGTGGGAGTGGGAAGGGTTCTGATGAGGATTCAGAGAGAAGCAGTGTGGCACTTTCCACTGAGGACAAAGATTACCTGAAGGTGGATCTGGACCGAGACGATACCAATGAAAGCACTGTGGACTCAGAAGAGGAGCCAGAGGAGCACCCAGAGGATTCTGATGACGAAAGCAAATCCAAGTCAGAGGATGATGAGACAGGGAAGGAATCTGGCACTGAAATGGAATCGGGGACAGAAAAAGAGTCAGGCTCAGAGAACGAGTCAGGCTCAGAGAAAGAGTCAGGCTCAGAGAAAACATCAGAGAAAGAATCAGATTCTGAGAAAGAATCTGATAGTGGGAAAGAGTCAGGGACAGAGAAAGAGTCAGGAACTGAAAAGTCAGGAACTGAATCTAGTACAGAGAAAGGATCTGGGACTGAGAAAGATTCTGAGGAAGAGTCTGAAGAGGATGAGGGGACTGGGGAGTCCAAAGAAAGTGGCTCCTCTGCCCGTTCTTCCAAGAAATCATCTGGCACTGCTACTGAAAGTTCCAGTGTAGGGACACAAGGCAGTGTTAGGAGCAGTGCCTCTGGTATCAGCGGAAGTAGAAGTGCTAGTGGCGATGTTAGCGTTAGTGACAGTGGTAGCTTAGGTGGCAGTGGTAGTGGCAGTGGTAGTGTTGGTGGCAGTGTTAGTGGCAGTGGTAGCATTAGTGGTAGTGTTGGTGGCAGTGGCAGTGGTAGCATTAGTGGTAGTGTTGGTGGCAGTGGTAGCGTTGGTGGCAGTGGTAGCGTAGGTGGCAGTAGCAGTGGTAGCATTAGTGGTAGTGTTGGTGGCAGTGGTAGCGTTGGTGGCAGTGGTAGCGTTGGTGGCAGTAGTAGCGTAGGTGGCAGTGGTAGCGTTGGTGGCAGTGGTAGCGGCTCAAGCAGTGCCGCTTCCCAGCCTGGTTCTTCCATAAGATCGTCACAAAGCGCCGGAGGCTCAGAGATGTCCAAGCCAGGAAGTGAGGGGGTCAGTGAAGGGGAATCAGGGTCGGGAAGCTCAGTGTACAGCAGAGGCAGCCAGATCCAGCTCTCTGTATCAGAGGTCAGCGAGTCAGAGGACAACCAGCTGACGGACGAGATCTCCCTGGCGGGCAGCGAGAGGAGCTCCACCAGCTCCAGGTCCACTGGAGGCAGCCGCAAGTCCATCCTGACCTGCAGTTCACAGGACACCATCGATGAGGAGAGTGAAGAGGAGGATGAAGGAGAATCTGAGGAGGAAGGCGGTACTGCCGATGAGAGAAAAGAGTCTGCAGAGGAGCTGAGTGACGGAGCAGCGTCCAGGAGGCCCAGCTTATTGTCTGCTGGAGAAGGGCCCAGCCATAGTCCCTACGCTGGAACTCCTTACGGCTCAGACTCCAGCAACAGCCTGACAGAGGCCTCAGAGGAGACCTTTGGAGGACTCTCTCCCATCACAGAGGTGGACGAGGATGCCATTACACCGTCTGAGAAATCGTCTGACGCCAGTAGCCAGGGGTCAGCTGGTAGATCCCAGTCTGCAGCCACAGAGGAGACCTCCGATACCAATTCAGAGTCTGATGGGAACGCCACAGCCTTCTGAGGGACGAGTTGGTCAGCTGTGAAGTAAGATTGGCTGGAGTGGCCTGTCGCATGGGAGTGAAGAGAGTACTGTGTGTTTCATTCTTTTTACTTCTCTCTATCTATTGGGAAATACTTATTGCATGGAAGTGGAATGGGTTGTTCTATCTTCGGCTTTGAATTCTTCTCTTTTCAATGGTGTTGAACCACACATTGTGGCATCTTTGTATTTTCTCTGATTCACACTTTTTGGTTGTGTTCAAAAATGTTCTTCAAACAATTGCACATTGTCTCTTTACTTATAGCCATATGATGACCATAACATAGCAGTGCTATGATCATGTTTACAGAGTTGTGTGTTTCCTATCCTGTTACTGTCATAGTTTTAAGATGACTTGTACATTGATCGGCATCTATGATCTATGATCTATGATCTGTTTGGAAGCATGATGTTTGAATATATGGAAATACTATTTTATCTGTGCATTAACCTCATCTTTCTCTCTCCATCTTTCTTTCCATAATTTACTCTCAGCCTGGAGTGAGAAGGAAGCGGATCAAGCTGATGGTGGACAGGGAGTATGAGACCAGCTCCACTGGAGAGGACAGTGCTCCTGAACCCCAGAGGAACCGCCTGTCTAACATCAACAGCCACGCTAACATCAACGGGAACGTCTACCTCGCCCAGAATGGGGCCATTGTGCGGACCAGGAGGCCTGGCCACCCCAACAACCTCAAGGTGGGCTCCCCGGGCCGCTTGGGCAAACAGTTTAAAAAGTTAGACATGCTGACTGAGACTCAGGAAGAGAAGCTTCCTCTAAACAGTGTGGGGGAACCAGTAACAGGAAATGGAACAGGTACACTTACGGGCGTTTCCTCAACTGTTGACATTAACCTCAACACCCGGCAGTCCAGCGGGTCCCTGGGGTCCAGCATCACAGGCCTTGACAGTATTGGGTCCAAATCCAATATTGCCAAGGCCCTACATGACAGGAACAGCAGAAGTAACTGTTGTGTAGATGAGCAGGAGTCGTGTGTGGACAACATGGCATCGAAAGAAACATTGACGTCTCGCAGTGACCACACACTGTCGGATGAGGAGGAGCTGTGGATGGGGCCTTGGAACAGCCTGCACATACCAATGACAAAATTATGACATATGGACTGCTGAGAGTTTATATTTTTCTGTTGACAAAGTTGACCATGCTTTTAATGAGTTGAGAAATGGAGCAACAAATTATTGTATGCCTCTGCTGTATAAGCATCAATCACTGTCCAAGACTAGCAGTGTGAATGATTTGATGACTTTTGATGTGGTGATGTTTCATGTGTCAAATACATATCCCTGATAGGGCTATTATACAATCGGTCAACTTGCTGTGAAGCAATGCTTGTCTCAAAAAATTTATGAAAAGTAATGAATGGTGATTGGCATTATCCCAAAAATGTACCTTGAGGACCTTTGACTCGCTGGATGTTGCATAATATGTTTTATAAGTATTTTCTTGATTTAGAGGTGAAGGATGTCTGGAGCCCAGATACTTTATAATACAGATAAATATAATTATGATAATTAATACATTATTTGTATTTTGCTAAGATTACATTTTATTTGTAAATAATGAATTATTCTGGTTGATTATTTTTTGTTTTTATTTTCCCAAAAAAATAGTTAAAACTTATTAGAAAGTTGACAAAATTATTGTTGTCTTTTAATATCGATCAGAGTATAGGGGGGAAATTTGGACTTGTAACCTATGATATAGAAGTAATGCAAACATGTTTGTCAATATTTCAACAAAGAAATATGTTAATGTTGTCATTATTTAAACTATGTTTTTTAAAGACATTTGTATCTACATGATGTGGTATTTTCAGTCCCTTAAAACTTGATGCAAAACCATTCTGTTTGAGATCTTTTCTAAATACGTCAGGTCCCTCTAGATGGGAAAACACTACCAAATAATGTATCAATCTCAACAATAAAGTTTTAACATGCAATTCTTTGGAAAACTGGCATGATTGAAGTAATACAACATCTGCAGATAACTCATGTCAAGACACAGGTGTTGGATAGAATGCTGTTTACAAAGGCCCAATATTGAACTCTGAAAAAGTACTTGAGTGACTTTGGCAAGGAAATTGGAAATGAATCCCTGTAGGTTTCATTCAGTACACTCAAAATAAATAGTTTTTGTTGTCCCCATTAGCTGGTGATCTGAAAATAAGTTGGCAGTATTTGAGAAACTTCCTGACCTAGAGTATTTTTCTAAAGTATCCTCCTTATCATCTTGAATGACTTGGGATAGGCAATTGTATAAGATATGAAATGCTAATCATCTTTCATAAGCTTGACCTTCTACCTATAAGTCATCTGCCAATTTATCTTTGAACAAATGGAATTCCAGACTATAAAGAGCTTCGGTAATGTGGAGAGAGAACGGAAGTGTAAACATTATGAAGATTGAGAGATTAACCTCTTCTGAAAACCCATCATTCAGAATCTCCTCCGCTGTCATATCAAACTGTCCAACGTTTTTTTTCTTTCTTTTTAAAAACGTTCAATTATGGCAGCTCATAACATCCAGTTCCAGCCTCCCAAATAATTTTTATTACAGTGAGTGTCGCTCTCTCACAGTAATAGTGGTATGACTGCCTCTATTGGGCAAGGGCTGCTGGCAAGAGCATTATCAGTAGCCTGCTGTTATAGTTTTGCTTATTTGTCTTCATATTTTACGAATTATTGTTAATCACAAATTAATCTCTTACCTTTAAATACTTAAGTCTATAACCACATTGCACGTCATGTGTTAGCCTGCTGGATCTACACTGAGTGTAGAAAACATTATGAACACCTGATCTTTCCATGACATAGACTGACCGGGCGAATGCAGGTGAAAGCTATGATCGCTTATTGATGTCACTTGTTGAGTCCACTTCAACTAGTGTAGATGAAGGGGAGGAGGAAGGATTTTTAAGTCTTGATACTATTGAGACATGGATTGTGTGCGTGTGCCATTCAGAGGGTGAATGGGCAAGACAAAAGATTGAAGTGCTTTTGAACGGGGTATGGTAGAAGGTGCCAGGCGCACCGGATTGTGTCAAGAACTGCAACACTGCTGGGGTTTTAACGCTCAACAGTTTCCTGTGTGTAGAATGGTCCATCACCCAAAGGATATCCATCCAACTTGACAGTGGGAAGCATTGGAGTCAACGTGGGCCATCATCCATGTGGAATGCTTTCGACAACTTGTAAAGTCCATGCCCCAACGAATTTAGGCTGTTCTGAGGGCAACTCAATATTAGGAAGTTGTTCTTAATGTTTTGTACACTCAGTGTATGTTATGTTTTGTGCCTTACGCATTAGGGCAAATCTGAGAATTCTCTAGAGTTTGCTCTATCCCTATAGCCACAAGGTGGCGCCTAAAGCTTTATAATGAAGCAGACTACCGGCCCACCTTATTACTGACAAACCATGAAATTACACTACACTTCCAATAGAAATCATTTGGACTATCTATCTAAACAAAATATGAAAATAAAAAGTTATAATATGTTATTTTGTACCTATTTATATGTTTGGGATACTTCATGAACACACTAAATATATTAAATATTTTTTGTAAATGCCAATTTAGCTAGTATTTGTGGACTGTGAGTATTAACACAGTTTTTTTTTCTTAATGTTAGAGAGTCTAGGATTGCTGCTTCCGTATAGTTGGATGTAATGCTGATCAATACCAGTACACTGCATAGTTGGATGCAATGCTGATCAATACCAGTACACTGCATAGTTGGATGCAATGCTGATCAATACCAGTACACTGCATAGTTGGATGCAATGCTGATCAAATTTTATAGGGTGGCTGGTAGCCTAGCGGTTAGAGCGTTGGGCCAGAAACCAAAAGGTCGCTGGTTTGAATACCTGAGCCGACAAGGTGAGAAAACCAGTCGATGTGTCCTTAAGCAAGGCACTTAACCCTAATTTGCTCAAGGGCCTGAACCTGTAGGAGGGCTGTCATTGTAATGCTGATCAATACCAATGCACTGCATAGTTGCTGTACTGTTGATGTGAAGGGCTACTTTTTACCACTAAGTGGAGACATACTATATCTGAGCTACAGTGATGATAAAGCAAATTATTTCAAGCATTTTATCATCAAAATACTTTTCTATCAACAATTCAAATTAACTGAAAGGGCTGAGGAATGTAATTGACAAAATGGTAGATGTATCTAAGTATGTTTTGTCTAGGTGTGTTGGTGGGTGTGTGTCTTGGGTGGGTAGGTCACAGTATTTAACTGTTATATTTATGTGTTCATGCACATACAGTACATGTAGGTTAGTGTTGTAATATTCCACATGCAGTTCTGGTCGGTCTGAACATGTGATGTTTTCTGTTTGTGCATCAGTGGCCTGGTTTTGTTCCATGTTTTGTAAAGAATGCAAAAGTTGTTCAAGTCAAGTATATTTCTTCATGAACATAAATATAGCTGAACTTTATTATGTTGGTCTGGTAGGAAGATATGATCAAAAAAAGACACACACCATCTCAGCTTGCTCTGCCCCAGAAAATAACTTGGGAATACAGAGATACAGAAAATGGAAGCTACTCTGGGCATACTAATTATAGCTGAAATTATTTGGATATTGCTGTAATGTGTTTAAGAGGTACCTATTTCATATCTAGCGCCTTTCATCAGTAGCATATGAGACCCTTGTTAGACAGTTATGACTGCAGACCCCTGGTTAAATATCAGCTACTGCAGTTCTGCCACTACAGGTGGATCATCTGAGCAGTATAATTAGCTGAAATACTGTAATTAGTAAGGTGTTCAATATATCAAAGCACCAGAGTTCCTCTCCTTCTTAGAGAACACTGTCATAGGCCCCTGAGTCAGATGTTTTTGCATAGTAGACATACCCAGCTAGCTGCTTGTGGCAACAGACAGACAGCTTAAGAGTAGATTGTAAAAGAATGTGGTTGATAATTGATTTATTTTCTCACTAGAGGGGAACAGAAGTGTCTAAGAGGAAAATGGCTGCTGTTTAGTACAAGTGCACTGTTGCCTTGAGGAAGACAGTTGGTTCAACTTGAATGAAACCTACTGTAATGTTTCCTTTCCAGGGTTTTTAGTTTGTCCATGGGTTGTTAATTTTCCATTAGCATTGGAATTGTTGTAGTTCTTATCTGGTTTTCCTACTACTGTGAGATGGGATTCATCAGAAGAGGAGCAAAGAGGGACAGGAAGAATATTTGTTATGTGGCGACTGGTTTCTTCCTTCTCCCTGCATATGATTCATACAATGCTGTTTGGTCAGAGGGTCCACATACTAGCCTAAAGACATCTAAAGTCTATTATTAGAAGGCAAAGATAAAAACCAGTAGAAACTTCAGCCCTCTAGAATCAGTGGTTTTATAATGCCAGGGCCTGTTTAATCAGTACAAGTTAAAAGTGAGTTTGGGCTGTGAAATTAGCTTTAATTGAATAATGGCAACAGCTTGTCTCTTTTGCGTCATTTGAGGGTTTATAGCTGCCCTGTTGTGGTTGTCATTGTTTTAACTGCCCAGAATGTGACATTTATTCAAAGTTTGTTTACTTAAGGCTCTGGCCACCACCATTTTTTATCTTCCTTTTAATGGTTGTGATGAACATTTTCACAATGTTCTTTTTCCATTGTGATGTGCTATTTATTGGATTCCTTTGGCCTGTTTCAAGTAGAAATCTGATGCTCCTCCTCTGTGCTATTTAAAGAGAATGTGTTGCTAAGGCTGAGTCGATGCAAGTCCATCATCATCTCCTCATTTCCACTTGCTATTTAGGACCATGTCCTTCCAAAATAAGTATCTCCTGACTACGGTGTGAGCTATCTGTGGACCTGTTTGTGAGTAATTTCAGGATATTAGGTTGTCCCAAATCCTTTTGTTTTGACGTCTCACCAGCTCAACCAGTGTATTTCTGTATGCCATTTCATATAATGCCATTTTCGAGGCAATTTTAAAAAGCTTTTTTTGGTTTTGGTAACTATATATTGTACATGTTGAGTACTTTATAATTTCTATGCTTCACATTGTTATTTTGGAAATGTACACAAATCCAAATAAAGGTTTTACTGACAGACAGGAGACACACTCGTGAACACACGCACGCACACACACACACACACACACACACACACACACACACACACACACACACACACACACACACACACACACACACACACACACACACACACACACACACACACACACACACGTGCAGTCGGACATTCTATGCACTCCATGAGCTTGTCCCTGTGACATACCCCCAAAGGTTATATTATATCTGAAATGTTGGGTGTGTAGTAAAGTACATGCTCCACTGTCTGGCACGTCTCTAATGAAAGGGTGTACAGTATGGCCCATGGGCTTGTTTTACATACAGTATATATACACCATTAGATACTGTACCATTCTCACAGGACTCTTACAAGATGAGAAAAGTATGGTGTCTTTTGCATTCAACATTCACTATACCAATCAGATCATCAGGTGCCAAACACACTCATGGCCTCCAGACTACCAAATCAGTATTTCCAACAGAGATGGGCATGATTAGTTTTAGTACCAATTGTGATGATCAAGCCTGTAAAAAATAAGGTCTAAAGTAGTCAGGAGTCTGAGAGGGCCACACGTCGCCAGACCTGTCAAGACTGTGAAATTTCAGCACCCACAATGTTAATGCATCATGTCAACCCAGTAGGTAGCCTTGTTAAAAAGCAATTAAGCCAAAATGATTTAAACATCATGTGGTTTGGCTATTTGGTAGCATAGTTTTGTTTTCTTAAAATGAGAATTTGACTGTCTGCTCACATTTAACCGCCATTTGTGTGAGTGTAGTTCTAACCACGCTTTCTCACAACCGCCAAACCCTACCAAACCACAGACTTCACACACACACGCACGCACACGCACACACACAAATATATACACATACAAATGTACAGACACACAAACACGTTCCCTCATGAAGAGTAATTGAGGGGTTTGACTAGTTTTTGGTGCATTAAAACAGTAGATGTTGTTTTAAATGGCTGGGACTGAGACACACTTGGTTGTCTGTGACTGGCAAATCCATGGGTTATTGCTGACAGAGGACGTGGCACCCAATGCTGTGTCTGTGTGGTTCTTTTTTAATCCTGTTTCACAGAAAGGCACTATGATGGCTATATTGTCATGTTTCTATTGGATTTGCATGGCATCAAGAATAAAATGAGTGTTTGGATTAAAATGACTAAGATTAAACACTGATGCACTCTGTGTAAACAACCAGAAGCATTTGCATGCCAAATGCTGCATCTGGACAAATACTGTATCACCACAGCCAGTGGAGAATCCTCGGATAACGACCCATGACGGATGTGTTTTGGGGCCCGTTTCCATAGCAACTGGTCCCATCCCAGGGTTTGTGATAATTTGCTATTATGAGTGCATCAGAATAAGTGGAGTCTAACAATATAACTAACCCCTCCGGTCTGCTGGAGTCTAACAATATAACTAACCCCTCCGGTCTGCTGAAGTCTAACAATATAACTACCCCTCTGGTCTGCTGAAGTCTAACAATATAACTACCCCTCTGGTCTGCTGAAGTCTAACAATATAACTACCCCTCCGGTCTGCTGGAGTCTAACAATATAACTACCCCTCCGGTCTGTTGGAGTCTAACAATATAACTACCCCTCCGGTCTGCTGGAGTCTAACAATATAACTACCCCTCCGGTCTGCTGGAGTCTAACAATATAACTACCCCTCCGGTCTGCTGGAGTCTAACAATATAACTACCCCTCCGGTCTGCTGGAGTCTAACAATATAACTACCCCTCCGGTCTGTTGGAGTCTAACAATATAACTACCCCTACGGTCTGACACAGCAAACTGTTTTTAGCTCTTGCCTTTCAAAGACTGAAAAGCAAAGTGGTGAGAGTCGTTTTGCTGTTGGCAGATTATTACCCCACACTGCTCTGTGTGAATGTGCTCATCACAGCCAGACGTCTTGGATGTGGTTTGGAGTGTCTGTGTGGTCTGCTGCGCAGAAGACAGACAGAGAGAGACAGAGGGAGGGAGAGACGGATAGACCCCAGCACTACTTTAAGCCTTCAGTTTTTCCATCACCACTGTCGCCACTATGGTGCTTGTAGTACTTTTGAGCAGAGCCAGGGGACACAGAGAGGGAGAGAGTGAGAGAGAGAGAGACAGAGAATGTGCTAGAGGGAGAGAGTGAGAGAGAGAGACAGACAGACAGACAGACAGACAGACAGACAGACAGACAGACAGACAGACAGACAGACAGACAGACAGAATGAGCTAGAGACAGAGACAGAGAAAGAGAGAGAGAGCTAGAGAGGGAGAGACAGAGAACAAGCTTGAGAGAGACAGAGCGCGCGAGAGAGAAAGAAAGATAGAGAGAGAGAGAGCGCGCGAGAGAGAGAGAGAGAGAGAGAGAGAGAGAGAGAGAGAGACTGAGTGGGGAGCCACCAGTCTGGAGTCTAGTGGATGACTTATGAGGCTGATGGTTTGGTCTGGCGGGGCTGGGGTTTAATGGGGCTGGTGAAGAGGGGTGGGGGAGAAGGAGTAGAGGGCCGTTGAAAATAGCCTGGTCCAAACCTGTGGTCGACTCAGAGTCCCCCATCCCCCCCACCACCCCCCTTCCCATACACGTGTGGTGTTTATTTACGAGGCAGTTAACCGCGTCGCGGTCCCTGCGGTGAACTGACACTAGACGACAGCAGCCTACTGTCCTGCCCTTTAAACTCAGCCCTAATGGTTGCTTTAGTTCGTGAAGCAGGCACCAGGAGAGGCGCCTAAGTGTCTTTTCATGGGGGCCCTCTGAGTAACACATCAGCTCACACATCTATGGGCCACTGTCCAGGCTTTATGAGTACCTGCTTCTGTGGCTGTGGCGCCACTGTTTTTAGGCACAGCTCTATGACGGGGACAGTAGGAACATGTAGGAGTATGTTATTAATCTGTTAGACTGATGTAACAATGATTTTTGGATGTGAATGTCTTTTTAATATCAGTGACTGGCCTACATATCAGTGGCACCTGTGACATTTGAATGGCAGCTAGACCAGGGATTTGAAACTGAGACCTCAGAGCACTTTTTATGCTTTGTTGGGGATGGCCGCAGTACACTTCGGTACTCTTATAGATATTTCATTTTAGACCTGCAATTGGTTGAATAACAGATGAGATCGTACTTCGTAACTCTCTTGCATTGTGTTTTTAAAGAAAAAATCTATCCAGCCAGCGATCCCAGTTGATATATATCTATATATACACTACCGTTTAAAAATTTGGGGTCACTTAGAAATGTCCTTGTTTTTGAAAGAAAGGCACATTTTTTGTTCATTAAAATAACATCAAATTGATCAGAAATAAAGTGTAGACATTGTTAATGTTGTAAATTACTATTGTAGCTGGAAACAGATCATTTTTTATGGAATATCTACATAGGTGTACAGAGGCCCATTATCAGCAACCATCACTCCTGTGTTCCAATGGCACGTTGTGTTAGCTAATTAAAGTTTATAATTTTAAAAGGCTAATTGATCATTAGAAAACACTTTTGCAATGATGTTAGCACAGCTGAAAAGTGTTGTGCTGATTAAAGAAGCAATAAAACCTTCTTGAGACTAGTTGAGTATCTGGAGCATCAGCATTTGTGGGCTCGATTACAGGCTCGAAATGGCCAGAAACAAATAACTTTCTTCTGAAACTCATCTGTCTATTCTTGTTCTGAGAAATGAAGGCTATTCCAAGTTGTATTGCTTCTTTAATCAGCACAACACGTTTCAGCTGTGCTAACCTCATTGCAAAATGGTTTTCTAATGATCAATGAGCCTTTTAAAATGATAAACTTAGATTAGCTAACACACATTGGAACACAGAAGTGATGGTTGCTGATAATAGGCCTCTGTACGCCTATGTAGATATTACATAAAAAATCAGCCATTTACAGCTACAATAGTCATTTACAACATTAACAATGTCTACACTGTATTTCTGATCAATTTGATGTTATTTTAATGGACAAAAAATTGGCTTTTCTTTCAAAAACAAGGAAATTACTAAGTGACCCCAAACTTTTGAACAGTAGTGTATATACAGTGGGGAGAACAAGTATTTGATACACTGCCGATTTTGCAGGTTTTCCTACTTACAAAGCATGTAGAGGTCTGTAATTTTTATCATAGGTACACGTCAACTGTGAGAGACGGAATCTAAAACAAAAATCCAGAAAATCACATTGTATAATTTTTAAATAATTAATTTGCATTTTATTGCATGACATAAGTATTTGATCACCTACCAACCAGTAAGAATTCCGGCTCTCACAGACCTGTTCGTTTTTCTTTAAGAAGCCCTCCTGTTCTCCACTCATTACCTGTATTAACTGCACCTGTTTGAACTCGTTACCTGTATAAAAGACACCTGTCCACACACTCAATCAAACAGACTCCAACCTCTCCACAATGGCCAAGACCAGAGAGCTGTGTAAGGACATCAGGGATAAAATTGTAGACCTGCACAAGGCTGGGATGGGCTACAGGACAATAGGCAAGCAGCTTGGTGAGAAGGCAACAACTGTTGGCGCAATTATTAGAAAATGGAAGATGTTCAAGATGACGGTCAATCTCCCTCGGTCTGGGGCACCATGCAAGATCTCACCTCGTGGGGCATCAATGATCATGAGGAAGGTGAGGGATCATGCCAGAACTACACGGCAGGACCTGGTCAATGACCTGAAGAGAGCTGGGACCACAGTCTCAAAGAAAACCATTAGTAAAACACTACGCCGTCATGGATTAAAATCCTGCAGCGCACGCAAGGTCCCCCTGCTCAAGCCAGCGCATGTCCAGGCCCGTCTGAAGTTTGCCAATGACCATCTGATTGATCCAGAGGAGGAATGGGAGAAGGTCATGTGGTCTGATGAGACAAAAATTGAGCTTTTTGGTCTAAACTCCACTCGCCGTGTTTGGAGGAAGAAGAAGGATGAGTACAACCCCAAGAACACCATCCCAACCGTGAAGCATGGAGGTGGAAACATAATTCTTTGGGGATGCTTTTCTGCAAAGGGGACAGGACGACTGCACCGTATTGAGGGGAGGATGGATGGGGCCATGTATCGCGAGATCTTGGCTAACAACCTCCTTCCCTCAGTAAGAGCATTGAAGATGGGTCGTGGCTGGGTCTTCCAGCATGACAACGACCCGAAACACACAGCCAGGGCAACTAAGGAGTGGCTCCGTAAGAAGCATCTCAAGGTCCTGGAGTGGCCTTGCCAGTCTCCAGACCTGAAACCAATAGAACATCTTTGGAGGGAGCTGAAAGTCCGTATTGCCCAGCGACAGCCCCGAAACCTGAAGGATCTGGAGAAGGTCTGTATGGAGGAGTGGGCCAAAATCCCTGCTGCAGTGTGTGCAAACCTGGTCAAGAACTACAGGAAACGTATGATCTCTGTAATTGCAAACAAAGGTTTCTGTACCAAATATTAAGTTCTGCTTTTCTGATGTATCAAATACTTATGTCATGCAATAAAATGCAAATTAATTACTTAAAAATCATACAATGTGATTTTCTGGATTTTTTTTAGATTCCATCACTCACAGTTGAAGAGTACCTATGATACAAATTACAGACTTCTACATGCTTTGTAAGTGGGAAAACCTGCAAAATCGGCAGTGTATCAAATACTTGTTCTCCCCACTGTATGTACAGTCGTGGTCAAAAGGTTTGAGAATGAGTATTGGTCTCCACAAAGTTTGCTGCTTCAGTGTTCTTAGATCTTTATGTCAGTAGTTACTATGGTACACTGAAGTATAATTACAAGTATTCCATAAGTGTCAAAGGCTTTCATTGACAATGCCATTCAGTTTATGCAAAGAGTCAATATTTGCAGTGTTGACCCATCTTTATCAAGACCTCTGCAATCCGCCCTGGCATGCTATCAATTAACTTCTGGGCCACATCCTGACTGATGGCAGGCCATTCTTGCATAATCAATGCTTGGAGTTTGTCAGAAGTTGTGGGTTTTTGTTTGTCCAACTGCCTCTTGAGGATCGACCACAAGTTCTCAATGGGATTAAGGTCTGGGGAGTTTCCTGGCCATGGACCCAAAATGACGATGTTTTGTTCCCCGAGCCACTTAGTTATCATGTGTTGGTACCATTCTTTATTCATGGCTGTGTTCTTAGGCAAAATTGTGAGCCTACTCCCTTGGCTGAGAAGCAACCCCACACATGAATGGTCTGAGGATGCTTTACTGTTGGCATGACACAGGACTGATGGTAGCGCTCACCTTGTCTTCTCCGGACAAGGTGTTTTCCGGATGGCCCAAACAATCGGAAAGGGGATTCATCAGAGAAAATGACTCTACCCCAGTCCTCAGCAGTCCAATCCCTGTACCTTTTTCCTGGAGAGAAGTGGCTTCTTTGCTGCCCTTCTTGACACCAGGCCATCCTCCAAAAGTCTTCGCCTCACTGTGCGTGCAGATGCACTCACACCTGCCTGCTGCTTCACAACAATTGAACCTCTCTCCTTGAAGATCTTGATGATCCGATAAATGGTTGATTTAGGTGCAATCTTACCAGCAGCAATATCCTTGCCTGTGAAGCCCTTTTTGTGCAAAGCAATGATGACGGCACATGTTTCCTTGCAGGTAACCATGGTTGACAGAGGAAGAACAATGATTTCAGGCACCACCCTCCTTTTAAAGCTTCCAGTCTGTTATTCTGACTCAATCAGCATGACAGAGTGATCTCCAGCCTTGTCCTCGTCAACACTCTCACCTGTGTTAACGAGACAATCACTGACATGATGGCAGCTGGTCCTTTTGTGGCAGGGCTGAAATGCAGTGGAAATGTTTTTTGGGGATTAAGTTCATTTTCATGGCAAAGAGGGACTTTGCAATTAATTGCAATTCAACTGATCACTCTTCATGACATTCTGGAGTATATGCAAATTGCCATCATCAACACTGAGGCAGCAAACTTTGTGGAGACCAATACTTGTAATTCTCAAAACTTTTGACCACGACTGTACAGGGGTGCAACTTTCACTGGGTACAGGACGGGACGGGGGGATCCCCACATTCAGAAATTGCA
This sequence comes from Thymallus thymallus, assembly GCA_023634145.1. NCBI lineage: Eukaryota > Metazoa > Chordata > Actinopteri > Salmoniformes > Salmonidae > Thymallus > Thymallus thymallus. The sequence goes on along the minus strand of CM042389.1, from coordinate 17,131,330 downwards.
TTTTTGTCTCCAGTTTTATCATTGGAATGTAATACAAAACGAGGCACCAGTGTGCTTTAGGACCATGTGGATGCCTCCAAACGATCAGGTAGGCTGTTTGGAGTGTTTATCTGACTGGATAAAAAAAATATATATATGATAATAATTATGTCCCCCTCACTTCTAAAACCAAAGTTGCACCCCTCTATATGTATGTATATGTAGGAGTCTACTAAACATTAATATTGAGTTGCCCTCAGAACAGCATCAATTAATTTGGGCATGGACTCCACAGGGATGCTGGCCCATGTTGACTACATTGCTTCGCACAGTTGTGTCAAGTTGGCTGGAAGTCGTTTTGGTGGTGGACCATTCTTGATACACATGGGAAACTGTTGAACAAAAAAACGGTGTGGGTCGCACATACTACCATATCCCGTTCAAAGGCGCTTAAGTATTTTGTTCTGCCCATTCATCCTTTGAATGGCACACATACAAGTCATGTCTCAATTTTCTCAAGGATGAAAAAATCCCTATAAATAAAGGCAAATAGTGGCTACTTTGAAGAATCTCAAATATAAAATATATTTTGATTTGTTTAACACTTTGTTGGTTACTAAAGGATTCAATATGTGTTATTTCATAGTTTTGATGTCTTCACTATTATTCTACAATGTAGAAAATAGTAAAAATAAAGAAAAACCCTTGAATGAGTAGGTGTGTCCAAACTTTTGACTGGTACTGTATATGGGACTCCCAATCACGGCCGGATGTGACGCATCTTGCGCTGAGATGCAGTGCCAAAGACATGCCCAAAAGTATGTGGACACCTGCTCGTCGAACATCTCATTCCAAAATCATGGCCATTAATTTGGAATTGGTCCCCCCTTTGCTGCTATAACAGCCTCTGCTCTTCACGGAAGTCTTTCCACTAGACATTGGAACATTGCTGTGGGGACTTGCTTCCATTCAGCCACGAGCATTAGTGAGGTAGGGCACTGATGTTGGGCGATTACGCCTGGCTTGCAGTTGGCATTCCTATTTATCCCAAAGGTTTTCAATGTGGTTGAGGTCAGGGCTCTGTGTAGGCCAGTCAAGTTCTTCCACACCGATTTAGACAAACCATTTCTGTATGGGGGCATTGTCATGCTAAAACAGGAAAGGGCCACAAAGTTAGAATGTCATTGAATGCTGTAGCATTAAGATCTCCCTTCACTCGAACTAAGGGGCTCAGCCCGAACCATGAAAAACAGCCCTAGATCATTAATGCTCCTCCACCAAACTTTATAGCTGGCACCATGCATTGGGGCAGGTAGCATTCTCCTGGAAACTGCCAAACCCAGATTCGTCCGTCGGACTACCAGATGGTGAAGCATGATTCATCAATCCAGAGAATGTGCTTCCACTGCTCCAGAGTCCAATGGCGGCGAGCTTTACACCACTCCAGCCAACTCTTGGCATTGCGCATGATGATCTTAGGCTTGTGTGCGGCTGCTCGGCCATGGAAACCCATTTCCCATGAAGCTCCGGACAAACAGTTCTTGTGCTGACGTTGCTTCCAGAAACAGTTTGGAACTTGGTGGTGAGTGTCGCAAGTGAGGACAGACAATGTTTACGCGCTATGTGCTTCAGCAGTCCCGTTCTGTGATCTTGTGTGGCCTACCACTTTGCGGCTGAGCCGTTGTTCCTCCTAGACATTTCCACTTCACAATAACAGCACTCACAGTTGACCGGGGCAGCACTAGCAGGGCAGATATTTGACGAACGTATTCAATCAGGAAATTCTACTGACAAAGTTTGTCTATGGAGATTGGCTGTGTGCTAGATGTTATATACCTTTCAGCAACGGGTGTGGCTGAAATAGCCGAATCCACTAATTTGAAAGTACTTTTGTATATAGAGTTTGTGTGTACATACAGTGCATTCGGTAAGTATTCAGACCACTTTACTTTTTCCACATTTTGTTACGTTAGAGCCTTATTCTAAAATTGATTACATTGTTTTTGCTCCCCTCATCAATCTACACATAATACCCCATAACGACAAAGCAAAAACAGGTTTTTAGAATTTTTAGCAAATGTAACTATTTCAGAACATGACCTATCGATTGTCAATATCACAATGGGAAGAATTGACATTTGCGATCTCCCCCTATCTGCAAGGATGACCAATGGCATAACACCTTCTTGATATGCAAATTAAACCAACCAATAGGAATACATAAACATCGAAGACATATTTCTGCAGTGGGAAGTGAAAACGTAAACAAACCTGTTACAGTTGCTTGACTCAATTGGTAGAGAAGTCCGTCTTAATGTTAAGATCATTTCCATTCTCATCCTTGCCGTTCATAACATAATAGGTTAATGCAACAATACATCTCTCCTGGTTATACCTCTGTAGTAAGTTAATAGTATATGTGAGTGTTATTGGGCAAATTATATGCATTAATATTACATGATAGCAAATATACACTAAACATAAAAAGACCTGGGTAAACAGGATATTTAGGACTGCATACCTTTCTGTGTGGGCCTGCCAGCCCACGCAATTAGACTACTTCTGAGAGGAAGAGAAGATTATCACTTAAACCGCTCACATTGCTCAACCAAGGCTACCAAGGTGACCATGGTTTACTGTTTGATCAACACTGCCAATCATGCATTGAAAATTATCTAAAAGTCCTGATTCCTGAAAATCTGGTTGATGTGGAGGTGAGAAATCACGCCCATTAGCCGGCATTGTCGGGAGGGTGATTTCTTGGAGTCCATAACATGGGATATCCCACACGCCTTCAGCTACTTGGCAGAGACAATTTATGTCTCTATATTTTAGGATGCCAGGTGTGATACTTACAACCTATATGTCATTTTGTAATTTGGGTGAACTATCCCTTTAAGTAACTCTGTAGATACAGAGTACAAATGTCTTCCTACAGACACATTGTCTTAATTCTGACCTTGCAGTACTGGGTTCACTGTCTGGAGTGGATGGGGGGGGGGGTCAACACTGTCGTTCCTGCACTCAATCCCTCTCTGTGTCTTGCTTGTCTGACTCAATCTCTCTGTGTGTTTTGCCTGTCTGACTCAATCTCTCTCTGTGTTTTGACTGTCTGACTCAGTCACTCTCTGTGTTTTGCTTGTCTGACTCAATCTCTCTCTGTGTCTTGCCTGTCGGAATCAATCTCTCTCTGTGTTTTGCCTTTCTGACTCAGTCACTCTGTGTTTTGCCTGTCTGACTCAATATTCTCTCTGTGTCTTGCCTGTCTGACTCAGTCTCTCTTTGTGTCTTGCCTGTCTGACTCAATCACCCTCTGTGTTTTGCCTGGCTGACTCAGTCTCTCTCTGTGTCTTGCCTGTCTGACTCAATCTCCCTCTGTGTTTTGCCTGTCTGACTCAGTCTTTGTGTTTTGCCTGTCTGACCCGCCATTTCCTTCGCTCATGTCTTTTTTCCTTTCTGTGAGATCCTTCACTCTCTTTCTTTTTTGACTCTAAATCCTTTAAGTAAGTCTGTTGTTTTTGTTTAAGGTAAGTCAGCATCCCTGCGCTGTCTGTAGAGTCTTTGCTTTTCAGCAGCACCTAATTTGGCCATATCTATCAAAAGGAAAGCCATATTATGTGATTACAATATTGAAGCAGTAATAAAATGCTAATAAGTATTTTTTAATACAATTGTTGAGGGTTTTATAAAACATTACATTGAGAAAAAAGTTTGTGGTGTTATTGATTGTCACTGGCGTTATCGTCATGTCACTGGTGTTACCAGCAAGAACAGTAAAACCAGTGACGGTAACACCAGTGACAAATCTGCAGACAAGATGGCATATCTAAGATGGCAGCCACTGTAGCTCAAACAACACTTCTTGAATTGTAAATAAATCACTTCATCATGCAATTTTATCAATCATTTTTATCCAATTTCCTTTCCCCTTACTATAAACTGTATAACACCAGTGACACATCTTAAGTCCTTACATGAAATTACCAAGTTAATCATACAATTGTTAACATATGAAGAGAGAGTGCACACTCACCATGTGCTTTTCAAAACAGTCCCATCTCCAATGAACCTTTGACCCAGGAAGAATTTGGCAAGGATGTTGCATTTTTTCAAAGTTTTATACATTTTAACACCAGTGACATGAAATTGAGGGACAGCTATTACTTGTAAATTATTTGTAATATTTATTTGATATTTTCGTTTTTTAAGTAGTCCACTAAATAACTATAATACTTTCCTTTGTATTATGACATTTAAACTCAAAATATGTCACTAAACCATGACTCCTTACCCGAGGGACAAGCCAATTTCATGGTGGTACTGTGCTCTACAATATATACAACAAACTGTTTGCAGTATAACTGTCTTACATGTGTTTTATTAATAATTATTTATTAATAAATATTTTTTGTGTCATTATCTCACACTTTTAAGTGTTTTTCCTGGTGAATAAGGCCGGGACAGGAAAACCACCAATTTCGTAGAATGACCCACTTATTGTTTAAACTATAAAATGTCTTGCACAACTAACTTAATATGTTTTGATCACTTTAGAAATGTATTTTGGGACCCAGCCCTGTAAATGTAATCTGCCTAATGACGCATGAGTGGAGAAGGACCGTCTCATTTCAAGCAAGCGCATTTCCATCCACGTTCCGTCTTCTCGCAGACTAACTTTGACCTATTTCAAAAGCAGGCGAAAAAGGATGGAGGAGAGAGGACGCAGGAGGGGAGCAAATCTAATTGATAAAAGGCCCATATCTCTAACACTCCTCGAGTTGAATTGCAATTTTCTCTTCTCTCTTATTGCTATTTGTCTGCTGTCACTATAGGATTATGGTCTGGAAATGCTTTCCTCACAAACAAACAATGAGGTGGGGTGGAGTCTTGAGAATGTAGTCAAACCATTGTTGTCTATTTGTTTTCCTGTTTCCAAGTGAGCACCAACTGATGCAGGATGTCCTTGGACATTGAAAAGTGGTTGAAATTTGGTCAATCCGCCATGGCCTTAATGTCAACATCCACAGATGTCGATTTTTGGTCCAGTCCGGACCGGCTTTAAATTGGCCCAAACAAAGACGTCTATGATTGGATCAAATCTGCTCCGGACTGGTCTTTATTTGGCCCAAACAAAGAGGTCTATGATTGGTTCTGATTTGTTCCGGTCCAAACCGGCCTTGATTTGGCCCAAACCTGGTTCAGATTTGGTCAAGTCCGGCTTTGATTTGGTCCCATACGGTTTAGGTCTGGTCCGGACCGGCCTTGATTTGGCCCAAACTGTGGTACAGATTTGGTCTCGTCTAGATCTTCCTGATAAATATTCCATACTGCAGTATCCAATTTGCTATTGTAAGTGGAAATAAAACCTTTGAACATGACATAATGCTATCTTCATTGACATGTAGATGTTAGTGAAATTATGTACAGTTGAAATTTGGCCGTAGGAAACAATGATTAAAAAATACAGATTTTCAACACCTGTAAAACATGTATTGAATGTTTTACTTAGAAATGAAAATGAACGTGACTTCAACATCAGTCAAATATTGCTAACTTGGTTGTTTCCCTGTTCATGGTCTTTCTCTTTATCAGTTCTTTTTCTGCTTCAGCTAATTGTCTGAACAGACTTTGATGACGTAAACACAGATCGAGCTCTCCTCTTGTCTCCATCCATTCAACAATGGTTTCCCAATCACAGAGGACTCTAAAAGCAGGATGTGGCTGGCTCAGCTTGATGACCTCATCAGTCCTAATCTGTAGGGGGTGGAGGTCAGTTGGTTCATGGAGTAGGATAAAGTTGTCAGTTGTATGGTCATGTGTATTTTTCCCCTCTAACGGCTTTGGTTAGGATTTGGGGAAGGAAAGCTGATCTGTGCCTCTGGGGAATTTGTCCGCTGAGTTTGGATCACAATGTTTGATGAGGCACCCTTGGTCTCACAGATGAGCTGGTTGCAGTCACTGTTCTCCAGACTAGTGACTGTGGTCTAGACTTCCTCCAATCCAAGAGCCAATCCATCCCAAGACAAACAGACACGGTGACTACAATTAAGCACTGCTATTAAGGGATAGGCTTCAGGCAGATTATGGGAAAGAGTTGTGGCTAGTACTTATATATTGCTATTGTAGACTGCAGATTTTCTCAAGGACGAGCGTGAGATTGAAGTGTGGTCAATTGTATTTAGAGTTAGATTATAATTCATGTGGTTACACTATCAATGTTGCAGGTAAAAATATCTGTCTCTTGCAAGGGACAGATAGCTCCCTCTGTCTTTGGCTAATCAGTGAAAACATTTGGGAAGAGAAACTGGAGGTGCACCCAGTTCCACAGGAGGGGTTGTGATTGAGAGGATTAAGATTAGTGGGCGGTTCCCTCTGAGTGACTGACAGTACAAAGTGAGAGAGGGAGGGAGGGAGGGCAGGGCAGGAGTCTGTGTGGCGGACCAGCAGCAGCTTTAGTCTTCAATCAGCCAGATGAAAATTGCCACTCCTGTCAAAGTGGAGGTGTTTACTGAATAGAGAGAAAAAGAGAGACAGGGGAGAGAGTTATGCAACATGTGAGTTATGCAACATGTGAGTTGTGTGTGTGTGTGTGTGTGTGTGTGTGTGTGTGTGTGTGTGTGTGTGTGTGTGTGTGTGTGTGTGTGTGTGTGTGTGTGTGTGTGTGTGTGAGTTGAAGATGAGTTGAATTTGAAAGAGTCCGTGGGTTGAAATAGCATTAGGGTTGATAGTTTGGAATGAAGACAATTTCACAATGATGTTTCCTGACACAAACACAAATTATGCATTGCTAAATATGGGTGAATTGAAATTGAAATGAAAATCTTACAAGAATGTCTTTGAGGAACCACATCAAACAAGGATTGTAACTAAGGCATTGTTTGTGGTATTTTTTTTTTCATCAGTACAATGTTGATACAGTCCCAATTTGTATTGCACGTCAGCAGTCAAGCATTTTGCATCATGATGGTGAAGTTGACTAGTGACACTTTGCTTCTTGAAAGTCCAATATCTTGAAAACTTGACTGCTGACATTCCAAATAATGTGGGACTTAATCAACAGTGGATTAAAGAAAAAAATACCAAAACATATTTTAGTGGAGTTTCCCTTTAAACTTAGTAATTGTGTACCAGGCAGTGGGTTGATAATCTAATACACACAATACATTTTTTTAAACTGTCTCACTTTCTAACAACATTTAACTATTTTATTTTATTTCAGGAGTGTTACTGCAAGTAATAATGATTTTCCACTTATTTGAGACCAAACCTTAGTCTCTGAGGACTGAGAAGTGATGACGTGGCGTTGCTGCTAACATAACCTCAGTTAACCCAGAACAAAAATTGTCCATAATTTGGACAGGCCATTTATGTTTACGTAGTCTGTCCACAAGAGATTACTGCTAACACAGATCCTCTTTCCTGTGCCTCATCTAAATTATATCTCTGTAGATATTATTTGGGTTCATTCAGGGTTGGCATTGGGGGATCCAAGGAAGTTATCTGGGAGACCCCCACAATGTCCTAGTAAATTGTCTGGTGGTCCAAGGCAATCATTTGGGGCACTATACCATACCAATTATATTATTGTCATAACCCTAACCCTAGCTTCATGTCCACACCCCAGCTCAACCCAAACCCTAGCCTCAACTCCATGAGCAAGACGCTTAACCCTAATTTGCTCCAGGGGCAGACCCTGTAGGTAGGTCGTCATTGTAAATAAGAATTTGTTCTTTACTGACTTGCCTAATTAAATAAAGGTTAAATTATATATAAAATAAATACAAATAAAAACTCTAACCTCTAGCAGCCGTGCAATGTATTACATAAAGCTGTAGTTAGCCAAAAAGTTTTTTGTGCCATTTTTGCCTTCTAAGTATAAGATATCACTTTATACTTTACTCAGCGCAGCCTCCATATCCTAGAACTGTAACCATCCCATGCCCCCTCCTACCATCCCATTCCCCCTCCCCCCCCCCCCCCCCCCCCCCCCACCTCCAGATAGAGAAAGAGGATAATTTTATTTGTGGCATGAGTTCTGACGTCTTCATAAATCAGGCTAATGGCAGGGTTGTGGTACACCCCTGCCTTGTTTGAATCTTTGTTAATGCCATACACATGTGGCCAATGACAAGCTTGTATATATGACCAGCCATCGCCACTCGCTCAGCTGTAGGGGTGGTTGGTCTACTGCTGAGATGTAACATATAGGGCGAATGACAGACGTTGTTGTGATATTTGGCTGTGGTCTTTGGAACCAGGGACAGGCTTGGATGTGTATTGTAAAGTTCTGCCATGCATTTTTGAAGTTATAAATCAAATAAAATCAAGACCTTACAGTAAAATGCTTACTTACAAGAACTTAACCAAAATGCAGTTTTAAGAAAAATAGGTTAGGTAAAAAGTAGATAAGTTAAAAATAAAAATAATTAAAGTGCAGCAGTAAAATAACATGGCTACTGACGTGAGTGCTACGGGTCAGTAGTCATTTAGACAGGTTACCTTAGTGTTCTTGAGCACAGGGACTATGGTGGTCTGCTTGAAACATGTTGGTATTAGAGACTCAATCAGGGACATGTTGAAAATGTCAGTGAAGACACTTGCCAGCGCACGCTAGGAGTACACGTCCTGGTAATCCGTCTGGCCCTGCGGCCTTGTGAATGTTGACCTGCATAAAAGTCTTAGTCATATCGACTACGGAGAGCATGATCACACAGCTGATGCTCTCATGCATACTTCAGTGTTGCTTGCCTCGAAGCGAGCATAGAAGTAATTTAGCTTGTCTGGTAGGCTCGTGTCACTGGGCAGCTCGCGTCTGTGCTTCCCTTTGTAGTCTGTAATAGTTTGCAAGCCCTGCCACATCTGACACATCTGACAGAACTAAGATTGACGATTCAATCTTAGTTCTGTATTGACGGTTTGTCGGAGGGTTATAAGCGTCCGGGTTTGAATCCCGATCTGAAAGCGGCAGCACTACCCTTTAGCTCAGTGCGGATGTTGACTGTAATCCATGGCTTCTGGTTGGGGTATGTATGTACGGTCACTGTGGGGACGACATCATCGATGCACTAATTGATGAAGGAAGCAGTGACTGATGTAGTGTATTCCTCAATGCCATTGGAAGAATCCCGGAACATATTCCAGTCTGTGCTAGCAACACAATCCTGTAGCTTAGCATCTGTGTCATCTGACCACTTCTTTGTTGACCGAGTAACTGGTGCTTCCTGCTTTAGATTTTGCTTATAAGCAGGAATCAGGAGGATAGAATTATAGTCACATTTGCCAGATGGAGGGCAATGGAGTGCTTTTTACCCGTCTCTGTGTGTGGAGTAAAGGTGGTCTAGAGTTTTTTTGCCTCTGGTTGCACATTTAACATGCTCGTCGAACTGAAGTAAAACGGATTTAAGTTTCCCTTCATTAAAGTCCCCGGCCTCTAGGAGCGCTGCCTCTGGATGAGAGTTTTCCTCTTTGCTTATGGCCTTATACAGCTCATTGAGTGGTCTTAGTGCCAGCATTGGTTTGTGGTGGTAAATAGACAGCTACGAAAAATGTTGTTTTCCAATGATTGTACGTTGGCTAATAGGACTGATGGTAGAGGCAGATTACTCACTTGCCATTGGATCCTTACAAGGCACCCCGACCTACGTCCACGACCTACGTCTTTCTCTTGCGAATGACGGGGATTTGGGCCTTGTCGGGTGTCTGTAGAATATCCTTTGGGTCCGACTCGTTAAATAAAAATTATTTGTCCAATACGAGGTGAGTAATCGCTGTCCTGATATCCAGAAGCTCTTTTCGGTCATAAGAGACGGTGGCAAAAACATTATGTACAGAATAAGTTACAAATAACGCAAAAAACACACATAATAGCAAAATTGGTTAGGGTGCCGTAAAACGGCAGCCATCTCCTCCGGCGCCATTATCCTCCGCTGCCATTATATAGCTCCCCTCACAAGCTATGGAATTAGTTATCAGTTTTATCATGACAATGACTTTTTCAGCTATTTTCCTGTCTAATTTTGACGTTTTTTCTTGAGTAAGTCTTAGTTACACCTAGCCAAGGAGTTTTGTGCTTGATGGAGCATTATTTTTTAAGTTTTAATATATGCAGGAAAATTGTTAGCTTGCTAGCTGAGCCCGTCACACTTCATATGAAATAAATGGTATGGTAACCAGCAAGTGCACACAATGCTGAACACTAGCTAAACGCTTCCTCCATAAGCTAGCTATCTAGCCATTGTAGCTAGTAACATTATTAAATCACATTGAATTTCTGTTCACTAAGCAACTGCCTGTTCTGCTGAAAGTCAAACCGAGTCATTAGTGTGTTAGCGAATGACAATGCTAACCAAGCTAGATATTTGAGAGTGAAAAAAATAATAATATAGCTAGATAGTTATCAAAAAAGTATAGCTAGCTAGCTAGCAAACATTTAGTGCAGCTAGCTAGCTAACATAGGCCAACAAAGCTAAAGAAAGTAACCCTACTGCCATCATCTGGCCTGGAGTATTTTAAGGCTGACAGTGAAAAAAAAGAGACATTCTGGTCAAAAGTGCGGTAACACTTTATTTGGACAGTCCCAAGTAGATAGTTAGTAGATGTTCAGTAGATGTTCAATAACTGTCAACAACATTTCAACTATCTATCTACTAACCCTAACCTTAACCCTTATCCTAACACCTAAACATAACCCTTATCCTAACCATAGCCCTAACCTTAACCCTAACTATTATTCTAAACCTAAGCCTAACCATAACCCTAACCGTAACCTTAGCAAGCAGTTGCTTATCAATAGATAGTTTGTTGAAAGTATGACCATCTGTAGATCACCTATATGGCACTATCCAAATAATGTGTGAACAAAAGTGCTAAGCACTGCGGCCGACAATATCGCTGAGGTTTCTGTGCTCTCAAACTTGACCCATTGGAAACAAACCACATCTGGGTACCACATTCCATCATATCTGTGCTGCATTCCATGGCCCCATTCATATACAACATTAGATGACTGTTCCCCCAAGTTGTGACCTCCCTCTTTCTTTCACTTTATCTCTCTGGCTTCTTCACACTTTACCTCTCTCTATTGTCATTGTCTAAGAAAAAGATTTACATCCCCCCCATTAATTTATACAGAGCCTCCACAGCAGACACTTGCTGTCTGAAGTGGAGACAGCGACGGTTCATACAGCTGACGAATGTTGGAACGCGTTTGGTCATATTTAATTTGCTGACATGATCAGACCACAGCGAGGCATTCTCAAGACGCTATCGAGACACAACCTCAGACGATGGCTCTGAAGTTTGAAACACTCGCTAAATCAATATGGCAGCTTTTTCATTTTTTCACAGAAAGCCACAGAAGTGCACATGCACAGACGGAACAGCGGCGTCACTAATATTAATGTCATATTAAAGTAACTGTCCATATTAAAGTAACTTAACTCATACCCAAATAATGTTGTTGACTCATCCTATACTTGTATTTGTGGCCAAAGCATAAATTGGTGAAAGAAATACTTAAAAAACCCCACCTCAAACATACCGTTTCAAAAATGCTTGCTATTTCCTCATAGAACATGATGTCACATAGGCTCATGGGCTGAGCTGGCCAATCAACTTGCATGAATATTGTTAATGACCGGTATACGCCCATACCATTTTGTTGTTGGGGTACGCCCACACCATTCCAACACAGAAAAGCTGCTTTTTAATACTTTAATACCTTTTTGTAAGGAAAACTATTTTAAATCATATTTGTATTAATTATAGGTCATATTTAGTAGAAATCTGGAAAACCTGGACAGTTAATTTAAGTATTAAAGCCACTTTGGTTGCTAATGCAGTAAATCATGTTTGGCTAGGCTGGATGGACTTTGTGTTTTCAATCTAAGGGGAGCAGTGTTTCCTCTGTGCGTCTGATTGATGTGTAATGCTTGCTAAGCCTATGGGTGCATCTCAATATCTTAAAGTGTCTCCCTTTCCTTCAGCATTGCTGACGTTACGTGAAACAACTGGACAAGTCCATACAGCAAAGTTCAACATGTGAGAACAAAGTAGGCGTGTACACCATAATGCTTGTTCCTAGCCTTTGTTTTCAGACACTCTACGTATATTCAAAGTGTGAATTTAGCCATTTCACCAAGACAAGAGCTTGTAACATCATTGGTGTCACGTTTATTCTCTGTTTATCTCAAGTTAACTGTTTCACTGTACTTGTGCATGCCAAAAATAGAATAACATCAGTTGGTAGAGCAATATACAGTAGATATTAAAACTGATTCAAATCCATAGCTGGCGAAGTTCCCAACGTTTTTATTAGGCCAACCACTATAATACGTCTTCGTTCTCATTAATACGTAGAGATGATATAGAATGATATACTGTAGACTAATGTAGTTTGTATATGATTGAAATCCATGTCTGGCAAGGTTGCTATAGTTATCATAAGGCCAACCACTGAACTAATAATAAGTCTTAGATCTCTTTAAATATGGTGACACTGGTGACAAGGGGACTCTGTGACTCTCACTGTTTCCAGCAGTCTGCTGTGCACTGCGTACCAGTCTGGATGTCATTACCCTAACGGAGACAGTAAATCATGACGCAACGTATGGCCAATTTGTGGTGGGCGAAAAAAAATTGTCCTGGGTTTATGGAGTCGTCGCTGACTAAACAGGGCCCATTAACACATGTGTGGGAGAGAGTTGCAGTGGCAGCTAGAGAGAGAGGGGAGGAACGGCCGTTTAATAAAACAAGCTATTTAAGTGCTATTATGTTTTGTCTCATTTCAAAACTGAAAATATAAGATAGAAAAATAGCTATATTCATCCTCAGAAAAAATACCTGGATCCATGGTTAAAGCCACTTAAGAGTATTGAGATGCATCCCTTGGTCTTTCAAGGCCTGTTGATGCCAAATAGTTCTCCTTTTTACTTGATACTGTTGATTGCACTTGATAGTGAACAAAATATCACCAAGCGGTTTCAATATATCACCTGTATTTATGACATTTATATAACTCTCCTTTCATCTGAGGACCAGATTGCACAGGGACACACTGACTTGAATGTTTCCACTCCGATTGGAAGCTAAGCTAGTGATTCAGCATCAATAAACGTTTTAGAGCGATCATCTCCTTTGAGCCAGAATACAGCTCTACAGACCCATCAGATAAACCAGGATCCCCTCACATATCATTTTACTTGGCCAGCAGGGATAAGACAAGGCTTTTTTTCCTCAGCCCTGTCTGTCAGGGAACCTCATCCCACTGTGTTTGTTTTGGAACAAAATATGTCATACAGCTGCAAAAACACAAAATGTGTGACATGCAAAATGTGAGTCCTTCCAGGTTGAAAGGGTTGTAGTACCAGGGGGCAGACCTTACTAAGAGATCTACTGAAGGACTCACATTTCTACTGAATAACACATTATTCATTTGTTATTGACACAATTATCTTCCCGGAATATCCAGTGTGCTACAACATGCCACAGTGTTTGAGAACAGTAACCAATAGAATTCAGCATTCAACTAGGATAGACATGAACAGCCATGGGTGCTATTAAATAACGTTTCAAGTCTCCTTTGCCGCACAAACCATGTTTAAAGGGGGAAGAAGTCTCCACCACAATCTGCTGTGGCTGTGGCTGTTGCTGTGTTTTTGTCTCTGCTTCACTTTTCTGTTTTAACCCTTTAAATCATCCTCTCTCTTTTCTCTCTCGGTTCTCCAGGTCAAATTATTCCCTGGCTTCACAGGTAATGGTTCTGCGGTGGCTCCAGTAATGGCGCTGTAATTTTGTATCTGCTTTGATGTGCTCCCGTCCCGACCGTCGTGTTACCTGAAGTCTGCTTGATTGTGGGATGGCTGGGGCTGGGGTTGGGGCTGGAGCATGCTAGGCTATCTCACTACTCCCTGCAGCCTGATTAGATGTAATTGCTCCATTTTGTAGTGGTGCCCGTGTGGAGAGGGGAAGCCTTGTAATAAGGGAGATTGCGTGAAGGGTCCAAGGATCACAGACGCCAAAGAGGAGCCACAAGGAGACGATAGGAGACAATTCCACCCCTCCTGTCGCCTCCCTTGTCCTGAGCAGACCTAGTCATTACCCCCTCCACCCCTCTCTATCTTCCCCTCTCTCCCTAGTCTCTGGCACACAGCATGATGCCCTGGGGTTGAGTCATCATAGCTATTTTGGGGGGAAGGCATGGAGAATGTGAGGCCGCTGTATCAGAAATATTTAGCATTTGTGCTCATTGCTAATGCTCTGTGTGTATACATATTCTGGTTTTGTGTCTTGTGTTGACCGCATAACGACTGTACTAATATCACTCCATGAGGGCTTTGAATTAACACCTACATTAGATCCCACATATTTGAACTCCCAATGATTTAGAAAGTTTAATTGTTATGGTCAGTGAATTTTAATAATCTACTGTTATGATTTTTTTTTTTAAATGTAAACCATTAGAAGTAGCTATTTAGCATGATTATTTTCTTGGAGGATTCCACTTGAAATGTTGTAGGATTCCATGTCACCAAACTGCACTGTTCTAATCAGGAAGTGTGTTTGTAGTATCTCATCTAGTGTCACTGCTCTCTGAGTGATAGCTGGGATTCTTGGAATAGTTCAGACACCTTCGGGTCTCCGTGACTGACTAAGACACTTTAAGGGGAGCTGCTTAACCCTGACTCTGACTGAGGAACAACAGGAGACACATTCTTTCCGGGAAAGAGGAGAGGAAAAGAGAGGAAATTACAGGCCAGAAGAGGATGAGAGAGAGGGGGGAGAAGCAGAGAGAGCGTCTGCTTGACCATGACCCTGTCTGATGAGATGAGAAGCTGGTTGGTTGCATGAGCTGTGTCTACAGAGGTGACTCAGACAGGGGGATGAGCTAAGATTAACCTCTCTGTTTTAAAAAGGTCCTGCAGACTGACTCCGCTGTTGGAGAGATGACATTCCTTCCTCCTCTGGCTCCAAATGCCTATCCTGCAACAGGATGTCCAGAGATTCGCTCCCCTCCTCCTCCTTTTCCTCCTCCTCTCTCTCCATCTCCCAGTCTGTGGTGCCAGCCCGTCTGCCATTGGGCCCATTAAGGCTAATGTGACACAGCCTCCGGATCACATTTCAGCCCAATATGATCGCATTTCAGCCCACCCGTACCCCCACCTCATCCCTGACTCCATCCCTCCATCTACACCCCCCCCCCCATCTCCTCTCCTCCTTGCTGACCAGACCTGGCCCAGGAAGCACATGTCCGACCCGGGCCGACAGATCAATAAAAAACGCAGGATCCCAAAGCCACCATTTTGTGTTTTATGATCCAGGAAAGCGTGCTGTAAATGATTTCTCTGCTTGTTAAAATATCTTCATAAAACTGTCTGGAGAACGGGTTGAATGCTGCTACTTTTGGAGGGATGGGGGAGGGGATGGAGGGATGAGGAGGAGGAAGGATAAAGAGGAGGATGATGGAGAGAAATAAATAGTGGGAGGAAGGGGGCTAGGTGCAATGCCCCAGTCAATCCCTCCCTGTTTTACTGACTGGAGAAGGATTCTCAGCCCAGAATAAATGTGTGAGTGGAACATCAAAAAGCGGACAGAGACAACGTGTGGTTGGATCACACACAGTGCACGGGCCAGTCTCTCTCCTGACCCCTTCTTATGTGGTTTATATGAGAACAGGCCCCTCAGCCACAGTGTTTCCATATAAACCAAAGCAGATTTGGCAAAAGCTCTGAACGCTGTACTCCCGTTTACCACCGTACTAATCGCTTGGCTGTCTCTGGATGACTGCATCTTATGTGTCATCACCGTACTGCCTTCATATCACCCAGATTCTTGAAATACCACCATGTATAAATACCATCATATACGTGTCAAGTAATATTCTATTCCCATCTGTCAAATTCTCACTCTTCCAGAGTGCCAGTTCCCCTAAATGTATACCCTTACGCAGTGCAACGTTTATTCCTCTAAACACTTGTATTTTATACACAGTGCATGTGACGTTAGTTAGTGCACCACTCTACCAGGCTAATGAGGCAGTCCTCCTATTCAGCACTGGGGGCATCAGGCAATTAACAAGTTGCACATGGTGATTAGCTGTCTGCATGTTGAATAACATTTAGCTTCCAGTTCCCCATTAGTGGCTTATAGAAGCTAAGGTTCATAATTATGTCATGAATTGTATATGCTTGATTCATAATTATAGAGTCCATGTAATTATAGATGTACGCTTCCTCTGCAACCTGTTGTGACACACATTGTGCAAACGTTCATAATTAGCTCAGTTTGAGGGAGTATTACCTACCTTGAATGAGGGAGGATTCTAGAATGGTTTGGGAATGGATTTTTTTTTTGCCAGCTTTTGCCAAAGGTGGGTAAACTAATCTGGTTTCTGAATTCTGTGTTTACCTGATGAGGCTTCACACTGCCTGCTCAATCCACATCATTGTAAACTACTCCTGACATAGACACCTTACTTTCATCTGCCAAACGCTGTTCGATCAGTTATCATTTCTGGGAGGGGTGCATTTTTATTCAATAGTCTAACAGATTTTTGGGTTGAAACACAGAGCCGGCCCTGACCTCCCTGGGGCCCTAAGCTAAATTTTGCTAAGGGACCCTCCTACCTGACCCATGTAAACCATTTGCCATTGCCACACAGTCACACCTGACACCACAGTGCTCCCACTACAATCCTCCCTCCTTTAAAACAGTTTGCTCCATCTGTCGGTCTAAGAATAAGTAGACCTTTACAGAACAGAATGAGGTATAAACAAACAATATTTATTGAATAGAATATTTTCTATAGAATCTTAAGATAAGTGAATATTAACATTAACATAAATAAGAAATTGTAGAACATATAACATTTATAAAATATAACACTGAGCTTGGGCTCTGCTGCCTGGTAATTAATACAGTCCTCACAATATTATACAATTAGCTATGTCTATACAATGTAAACATAAGCCTATAGGCTGTGGCTGCAGCTATATGTCACAAAATAGTCAAATAAAACCTATACAGCTGTGTGATTAACTTTGGTTCCCTCTACAGCCTGGGCATTTTCAGCATCAGCATGGACACCAGTCTATCTGGACTGTCTGGAAGAAATTGAGAAAGTATGTCACATAGTTAAGCAGTCATTTACACAAATGCACTTCTGCCATACAAACTTAAATGTTACTAAGTGTGTAAACATTTGAATGTTTGAATTAAAATCTTTACCATCAAAATATTCCTCTTCTGCACTTTCTTGAGGCAAAATCATCAATGATGTCATCATAGGACATGTGTTTCCCCACGTCATGATTTATGCTCATGATGGCCAGACCACTCAAACTTTCCTGTGACATGGAAGACCTCAGGTAGCTTTTGATGAGCTTTAATTGACAAGCTTTAATTTTGAAAAGCTCCTCTCTGCCGATGCTACTGTTACTGGTAGGGTGACTGCAATTCTTAGGGCTATCCAAAGGTTAGGAAGAGTTCCTCCAAGTTTTTCTCACAGGGAAAGGAAAGCAGCTCAAAGGCAGTCATCTTATCTGATGGCAGATCAGGTAAATTCTGAATCTCGTGTGCCAGATCCTTTCCACTGATGTCACAGTCATCTCTGAAGGTTAGAGTGTTTTCAACTTCCATGCAGTGAGCCTTTAAATATTCACTGGACATCTAAGAGGCATTGCTGAAGTTCAGCAGCACTCCATATTTGGTTCTCACCTGGCTGAGTGTTTCAAATCACTCATCCATGGATGTCACAGCAGAGTCGACCACAATGTTGAAATAGTTGACTTGAAGGTTTTTCAGTGCATCAGTCACTGTTTCATCAGGAGCCTCATAGCTGAAATGCCTCTTGCTGTTTCTCAGTCTCTTCTCTTTCAGAACAGCCTCCACATTCATTTCTTCACAAATGCTTTCGGCTGTTGTCTGGGCCTCAGAGAATCCATTTTCCCGGTATGTAGTGAGGGAGGCCTTTGCATTTGAGATTAAATTCACTGTGATATCCAACTGCATTGAGGCGGATTGGGGGAGCTTGTTCACCTTGTTTGTCATTGTCTGTATCTCACACCATACGACACAGCAAATCAAGAAGTGGTAGGACCCAACTTCCTCTGCAAGCGCTTGTGCCTCCACTTTGGCCACAGGATCGTTAATCGTCTGTCTTGCTTCCAGTAATGCCTCCCGAACCACAGAAGCCTGATACCTGATTGCATGAACACTTTGGAGCATACTCTCCCATCTTGTGCCACTCCATGACTTCACGTGTTTCTTCAAAACACTCCATCTTTGTGTGCCAGCTGAAAAGCAGGTGAAGAGCTTTTGCACATGCCCAAAAAACCCAACTGCATCTTTTGAAGATTTGGCAGCATCTGCAATGACAAGTTTAGAGTATGTGCTCCACATGGGACGAACACGGCTCTGGGATTATTTTTGAGCAGTCTGGCTTGTACTCCTTGGTGCTTGCCCTTCATGTTGGCCTCATTATCATAAGCTTGCCCTCTGCAAGCTCATTCAGCTTATCTAAGATGACAGTGAACAGATTCAAGCCTGTTGTAACCTAAACATTCACAAAGTCGAGGAAGTGCTCCTTGATCTCTGGCTTTCCCTTTAAAGTCACACTTCTCAGAATAATGGACATTTGCTCATGGTGACTAATGTCAGGTGTACATTCCAAGATAATGGAGAAGTACTTTGAGCCTCTTACTTGAGTCACTATTGCTTCCAGAATCTTGTCACTCAAAATCTGTATCAGCTCATTCTGTGTGAGCTTCCCAAGGTAATGAGCATGTCTCTCTTTAATTTTGCTAATATGAAATTTTGCCAGTAATTCAACCTCTTTTAGGAAGTTTACATTATCTGGTTGGAAGAGTTTGTCTGATGAACCCCTGAATTCTAGGTTTCTTTCAGCCAGAGACTGGGTGATACTTATTAAACGTGCAAGGACATCCCGCCATCTCTTTCTTTCAGCCTCCAAAATTGTCATTTGTATCTGGTCAAGAGTCTGTCCCTGACTTAGGCGCAGATCAAGTTCTCTCCACTTAATCATATTGTTTGTGAGTTCAAGAATACCCTCATGGTGTTTCAGAATGGCATTGATATTTGACCAGTCATTCACACCTTCCTTTATTATTTTGTAGTCTTTTGTAGAAAAGCGCTTACAGCAAAAACAATACACAGTGTGGTTTTTGATTGAGTATGAAAACAAGCTCCTGGTAATATTTTCCCCATTTGACAGCTGTCTCTGTAATAAGCCTGAATGGAAACCTCTTCTAGACTCGTCTTTAGGGTCAAGAAAATCCAGTCCTGGTTTGAATGGACCTCTGCACACTAGCTCAGTCCTCATAAAGTCTGTTAAGACTGGGGGCCAATCTGCTGGGTCATTTGGTGGAGCAGCAACTGTTTTATTAGGGTTTGAGCTGCTTGTATCTGATGCTGGCTGTACACCTCTGGTTGTGCTAGTACTGGCTGAGGCTGCCTGTACTTCACCTGGGTCTGTGTTAGTACTCGCTGAAGACGGCTGTATTGGGTCTGTGTTAGTATTTGCTGAAGCCAGCTGTACTCGTTCTGTGTTAGTCCTTGCTGAAGCTGCCAATACTGAGTCTGTGCTTGTACTTGCTGATGATCCAGCATCTCCTCTACAGACAAATTTAAGCATAGCACCTGTAGATTATAGATAACAATACTATTATTAATTTTATCAGCTGCATCAGGCCCATTCAAACTGTCTCCCCCAGGTTTCCTTTTATACATTTTCAAATATAAAATACTATTTATACTATGGCTTGGCTGAATACTTGATGGTTATTATTTACTGAGAGATGTGCATCCATATTGCCCAGTATGCCCAGCTAATCAACATTTTAAATTCAATATATAAATCAATAGTCAATGTCAATCCATTGCTTTCCATCTTACATTACCATGTTAAGTTGCTACCATGCTTTGTTGTCATGTGCTGCTGCCTTGCTATGTTGTTGTCTTAGGTATCTCTTTTGGTAGTGTTGTATTATTTATTTGTATATATTTTTTTAAATCCCAGACCCCGTCGCAGCAGGAGGTATTTTGCCTTTTGGTAGGCGGTCATTGTAAATAAGAATTTGTTCTTAACTGACTTGCCTAGTTAAATAGGTTACATAAATAGGTTACATAAATACATAAATTAGTCCAGAGTTGTAACTAAACCTTGACTAAGACACTAGATAATCATTGTCTTGTTTTAATATTATGTGCGCCTATGAGGGGTGCCATCACGCCCATATATTGTCTGCTGCCGGAAAGCGCGAGTTAAAATTCGTGCACGCGCATATGAACGCATGTTGACACGCGACGCGGTTATCTTTTCCGAGCTGCAGTTTATAAACACCGGTTCCCGTTGGCGTTTATCAACCGTAATAAATAGTTGTATTTCACTCTCACTTCTGTTAGGCACAAAGCCACTGAATACAGCCCTGGACAAGACACAGACAGACCAAGATATGCACTGCCCAGCTAGGTTAGCAAGACAGACAGACTAGAGAGGGATGCACTGCAAGCTAGCACATCAACTTAACGTTACTGTTATTTGCTGACATCAAACTTGGGGAGGAGAGAACACAAGTTTACCTGATTGCTGTTCCCGCAATTCACTCTCATGGTGTTTTATTTTTATTTTTCATCACCAGAAAGATAGTTCCGCTTCATCCTCTCATCGAAGTTGTAAACACTGACACCCGCTTTGACACGAGGGGGAGGCGGGGCCTTGCGTAATTTCGTAGTGAGCGTATAAGGCAGCCCAGCTCTGTTGATACATGTATTACCATGGCCATGTCCCTCCTACGCCAGTCACACAGGCTCTTCATTCTCTCACAGCCCCATACCGCTTCTGTAGACTTTTCTCACAATTCCGACACATTTACGAACTTCTCAGTAGTTGCTATTCAGAATTACCTTATGCAGGTGCTTAACGGACTTTACAGGCGTGGTTCCCTTGCGTGCGCTGAATACATTTAATTAAACGGCTGAAAACCCTCCCACTTGCTGGCAAACATACTTTCTCGTGGAGGCTAGACAGACTAGAATACATTGAGAGAACGAGTTCAGAACATAGGGATCAATGAAAGCCATCTAAATATATGCATATTCGTCATTTCAGCACCAACTGGTAGAAGTAAAAAAAAGACTCAGCTCTTTTAGATTATTTAGGCAACATTTAGTGTTAGGAAAGTACATATGAATCATAAAAAGTTAAATCCATCAATATTGGAAGGTGGGAAAAATACTTTACTTTACTATTTATATTTTTGACAACTTTTACTTTTACTTCACTACATTCCTAAAGATAATAATGTACTTTTTACTCCATATTACACCCAAAAGTACTAGTTCCATGTTGAATGCTTAGCAGGACATGGAGATGGTCCAATTCACGCACTTATCAAGAGAACATCCCTGGCATCTCTACTGCCTATGACTCACTAAAGACAGATGCTTAGTTGGAAATTATGTCTGAGTGTTGGAGTGTGCCCCTGGCTATCCGTAAATAAAAAAAACAAGAAAATGGTGCCGTCTGGTTTGCTTAATATAAGGAATTTGAAATGATTTACACTACCAGTCAAAGTTTTAGAACACATTCTCATTCAAGGGTTTTTCTTTATTTTTACTATTTTCTACATTGTAGACTAATAGTGATTACATCAAAACTATGACATAAAACATATGGAATCATGTAGTAACCAAAAAAGTGTTAAACAAATCTAATTATATTTTATATTTGAGATTCTTCAAATAGCCACCCTTTTCCTTGATGACAGCTTTGCACACTCTTGGCATTCTCTCAACCAGCTTCATGAAGTAGTCACCTTGAATGCATTTCAATTAACAGGTGTGGCTTGTTAAAAGTTAATTTTGGAATTTCTTTCCTTCTTAATGCGTTGTGTTGTGTTGTGACAAGGTAGGGGTGGTAGGGGTGGTATACAGAAGATAGCCCTATTTGGTAAAGACCAAGTCCATATTATGACAAGAACAACCCAAATAAGCAAAGAGAAACAACAGTCCATCATTACTTTAAGACATGAAGGTCAGTCAATACAGAAAATGTCTAGAACTTTGTTTCTTCAAGTGCAGTCACAAAAACCATCAAGCGCTATGATCAGGCTGGCTCTCATGAGGACCACCACAGGAATGGAAGACCCAGAGTTACCTCTGCTGCAGAGGATAAGTTCATTAGAGTTACCAGCAACAGAAATTGCAGCGCAAATAAATGCTTCACAGAGTTCAAGTAACGTACACATCTCAACATCAACTGTCCAGAGGAGACTGTGTGAATCAGGCCTTCATGGTCGAATTTCTGCAAATAAACCACTACTAAAGAACACCAATAATAAGAAGAGACTTGCTTGGGCCAAGAAACACGAACAATGGACATTAGACCGGTGGAAATTTGTCATTTGGTCTGGAGTCCAAATTGGAGATTTTTGGTCACGCCGTGTCTTTGTGAGACACGGTGTGTATGATCTCTGCATGTGTATTTCCCACCGTAAAGCATGGAGGAGGAGGTGTGATGGTGTGGGGGTGCTTTACTGGTGACACTGCCTGTGATTTATTTAGACACACTTAACCAGCATGGCTACCACAGCATTCTGCAGCGATAAGCCATCCCATCTGGTTTGGGCTTAGTGAGACTATCAACCAAATTGTTTTGGTTTGGGATGAGTCGGACCGCACAGTGAAGGAAAAGCAGCCAACAAGTGCTCAGAATATGTGGGCAGTCCTTCAAGACTGTTGGAAAAGCATTCCAGGTGAAGCTGGTTGAGAGAATGTCAAGAGTGTGCAAAGCTGTCATCAAGGCAAAGGGTGGTTATTTGAAGAATCTCAAAAATAAAATATATTGTTCTAAAACTTTTCGTCGTGAACCATGCACCAGGCTCCAGGCTTCATGTGGTCTGAGTTCCATAATGATTCAAATCGGCTACATGTCCCAACATTAGCCTTATATGATTCACTAATGCTAGCGACCCTTAGGAACAACTACACAGACGTGAAATAGGAAAGAAAGGCAAACAGAACGGAATTATGCAAAATGTAAACTACAAATTCAAGAAAACTCACACTAAAGTGACAGTTCTAAATGCATGTGAGTATTACTGAAGATGGCTCCCGATAGTGGATAATATTTAGCATTACACAAAGTGTCAAATAAACCGGAGAGAAGCCTGGGCATATAATTCTAAAGTGAATACATCAACTCAGCAGGTTCAGTCAGAAGCCTATAACTTGCGTCTACAAATGTCATTCATGCAAATCGAGAGGGCACACAATAAAAATGGAATAATGGCACCGCTATTTATAGTCTACTTCACTGTGGAAAAGGAGCCGCAATACGATGTTGATACGATTTTCAGTTTGCTTTCATGTGACTGGTTTCACATTCATCTCCAGGGATTATAAGGAAAAATCATGTAAAACAATTGCTATGTATATTTACAATCCCCTTCTCCAAATGGATTTACCTAACTCTTATCGATAACTCTTATCAGTTGCATGGAGAATGCTGTTTACATACTTTTTACACTTGTAACCGGCAGGTTCGTTCGACGTAATTCATTGTTTCCTCATGCATAAATGTGGTGGAATTATGAGTAAATTAAGTCTAGGTCAGAATATGGCATATCTGTAGACACACCTCCACACATCTCTTAGATCTCCACCCCGAACAAATAGTGGGTGAATAACACGCTATTCTGGTGCTTAAGTTCAGGTCAGAATACGCATGGAGAGAAAAGTGCATAAATAGTGCATAATTACGTTCCATTTACGGGAGCTTAACTCTGGTCGAAATCGTCCCCATGATATGTGGAGTTAATGGTATTTAGCCTGAATCCACCTGGCTGCTTTGATCTGTTTGAATAAGACCCTATTAGACACTAGTATGCCATTATTGGGCATGATACCTCTACCAGAGTATGTCTTTAGAATAAGCCTTTTTCTTACTCGTCATCTCCTCTATTCTTGGCAGTCATTGAGAATCCTATTCTCATCTCATTGTAATGTAACATGGGTTGTGAATATATGTAACATGAGCTATGAATATATGAACATGATACTTCACACTTCTAAATCTTGGCTAAACTGATGAGCATTTATCTTTTCGCTCCATAGTGAAAGCAGTAGTAGTTGTGTTGAAGTTACTGCCATTGTTTGGACTATGAAGTGTAAAATCAGCATCAGATGTGGCTCATTTAATGCTTTTATCAGGACCATATGGTCCCATGATTCAGAGATCCCTCCTGTACTGCCTGCTTGCAGTTAAATCGTTCGGTGAACTTTCAACAAGTGAGAGAAATCATGTATTTTGGAATAACTGGGACACAGAGCAGGGGTGTGCTGCGAACAGTGGAAAGGACCACCCTCAGGCGGACTGTAAATTACTGTAAAACCATTTTTTTTAAATGAGTAGTGAGCTCACCATGCTATTTTTAAAAGAGGGCAGACACCAATGAATACGTTACAGGTTTTGTGTGAGAACTGTCTTCTATTGTTTATGTATAGGGCATTTATGTATAAGTTATTCCTGATGATGTGACCTCACAGGGAAAAAAAACTCTTGACCCCATCTCTCCTCTGGATAAACAAATGACATGTCACTGGAGGTAAATCAAGGGCTCAGAACAAGACGACCAATCAGAGTTAGACGTGGGGAACTCCAGAGCCTGTCAGAAGGTGCCCTCAGGATACATAGGCTTGTAATCTCTACCTTATTAAAGCAGATTAGTGTACATTTGTTCAGAGACAAGGCCCTGTTGTGTTCTGAGAATGCCTATTGTACTGAGACTGCATGTTTAGAGTTTAGAGAATAGCAATACAATGAGAGCTAACATGCAAATAATCCCATGGCAAATGAAAATGTTATTTCTAATTACATGTTAATGAATGAAAAATGTTTGCGCTAACTGTCATTGATTATTTTAGAACATTTATGCTTTAAGAGTTTAGTACAACTGCTGCACTGGTATATAATATCATAACTCAATACATTTTTGTATTTTCTAGTCTTGCCAGCAGGCATGCCAGCTAAGATAGTTAGAGTTAAGCTACTCTAACTTGATTAATAGCATGAAATGGCGTGGTAGCTAATTATGAGGTTGGGACATTAGGAACCTACAGTATCTAGCTGGCTAGCTAAAGACAACTTAATACAATTGATAGGTGGCTAGTGTTACAGAGAAACAACATTTTCCTTGTATTTATTCATCAAGAAGGAGTCAATAGGCTACATACTGTAGCTTGATCTTATAAATTTACTAACATACCTTCTGCGATTCCTGCCCATCATCGGTAGCTAAAATCAAATCAAACGCTGTGTGTTTCACTCAACACTCTCTCTCCTCCTCCACTGACGATACTGTCTGCACGCACTAGAGTATCTAGTGTCCTGCCTAGCATATTTTTGGTCCGTGATGCATCTTGGAAGGTGTCACACCCTGATCTGTTTCACCTGTCCTTGTCCTTGTCTCCACCCTCTCCAGGTGTCGCTCGTTACCCCCTGTGTATTTATACCTGTATTTTCTGTCTCTCTGTGCCAGTTCGCCTTGTTAGCCAAGTCAACCAGCGTTGACTTAGTCCTCCTGGTTCTGACCCTTGCCTGTCCTGACACTGAGCCCGCCTGACCATTCTTCCTGCCCTGACCTTGAGCCTGCCTACCGCCCTGTATCATTTGGACTCAGCCCTGGTGATTGAACCCTTGCCTATTTGGACCACAAGACTGCCTTCCCTCCTGTACTGTTTGGAATCAGCCCTGGTTATTGAACCCCTGCTTACCCTGACCACGAGACTGCCTGTTCCATTGTTCTACTCAGACTATATCTGGTTGATGAACTATTGCCTGTCCCTGACCTGCCCTTTGCCTATTCCCTTCATTATATTAAATATCTTGCCTTGTATCTATATAGTACGAACTGGCCATGACTGTGTAATGAATGCCACGCGTGGAGCTGCGTTGACCTCTTCCTCTCCGGCGCTCCTCCTTGTCGGTGTACTAACCGGCGGCAGGAGTAGGATGGCAGCAACACCCTTCACGAATACACCTGCCTTCAGTTACATAATTATGTGCATTATATATTTTCTGTGTGTTTCATTTTAACCTCACGGGTTATTGTTTATGTGATACATATCCATGTTGGTGCAGTTTTCTGATAAAATGTACGACATTCAGATCTACTTGTTTTTGTGCGTTTTTGTACGACATTCAGATCTCCTCGCACCTCACAGAATAACCCGTCGATCCAGAGGCATCTTTTATTTTTCTGTCTAGTCCGAGTCTTTTTTTATCTTCAGTTTTTTTTCCTCTCACCCTTTTTCTTTCAGAGATGAGTACGCGCAGGCACGGAGAGGGAGCTGGACCACCTGGTCGGGCTACAGAGCTCGGGGAGAGACTCCGGGCCATGGAGGGACAGGTCGCCGGGCTAATGACAGCGTTGGTGACATGATGTCTCACATGGCTGCACGATCGGGCGGAGGGGGCACGGCAGCACCGGCTGGAGCCTCGGCACCTCTTACTGCTCATCGTGGGGAGTCTTGTCGTTCCCCAGGAGGAGAACTGCGGAGAGCCATACCTGATAAGTATGACGACCAACCGGTTCCGGATTTGGAGAAGGTCTCCACGATGATCACTCTTCTCACGGGGCGTGCCCATGAATGGTCGGCGGCACTGTGGGAGTGCTGCTCAATGGATTTGAGGTCCTTCCCCAGTTTCATCGCTCAGTGTTCGACCACCCCGCGGAGTGGCGAGATGGGGGCGAGTGGCTTATGCACAATAAAGATAAGAAAATTGGTCTGGTTTGGTCTTAACCATATGGGTGTGTGGTAAAACATCATTCAAAGAACAAAATACCTACCCTAGGCCCTCCATTTTTCACATGACTCATCCGCCATTCCACCTCCCCAGCTTCAGCCAGCTTCTTCTTCGTCAAGAAGAAAGACGGGTGGGTGAGAACATATATTGATTATCTGGGCATAAATGAGGTAACCACGAAGTTCCGATACCCGATGCCCCTCGTCCCTGCGGCCATTGAGCAGCTGAGGGGGGCATACTTTTTAACCAAGCTGGACCTCCGGAGCGCATACAACCTGGTGCATGTATCCGGGAGGAAGACGAGTGGAAGACCACATTCAGCACGGCATCGGCCCATTATGAATACCTCGTGATGTTGTATGGACTAGCTAACGCACCAGCAGTATTTCAGTCCTTACTGAATGAGGTTTTCAGAGATTTGCTGGGGAGGTATGTAGTGGTCTATATTGATTACATTCTGGTCTACTCCCTGACATTCCCGGAACATGTGGTCCACATTCGTGCTGTCCTCCGACGACTACATCAGAACCACGTTAATGTCAGTCAAGGGGGAAAAATGCGATTTCCACAAGACAACCGTCTCTTTTTCTCGGGTACTACGCACTCTCTCGCA
The DNA here is from genome assembly GCA_023634145.1 of Thymallus thymallus. Taxonomy (NCBI): domain Eukaryota; kingdom Metazoa; phylum Chordata; class Actinopteri; order Salmoniformes; family Salmonidae; genus Thymallus; species Thymallus thymallus. Next base: position 17,103,917 of record CM042389.1, on the reverse strand, counting down.
TCCACGACAGGGGGGCCGAACTGCCACGAGACATTCCTATCATCCCTGCGTCCTGAATCGTGTATATTGGTGGCCTGGGATGGGAAGGACTGTGCGGCACTATGTACTCTCTTGTGTGGTGTGCGCACAGTCTAAGGTGCCGAGAACGGCTCCAGAGGGGAAACTCCACCCTCTACCGGTACCTCAGTGGTTTGATTCCTTCCACTGCCCGGCCTCCCCTCTGCACTGCAGGTTGCTGAGGTGCTGTTTCAACAGGTCTTCTGACTGTATGGTCTTTTGGAGGATATTGTGTCTGACCGTGGACCCCAATTTACATCAGTCTGAAAAGCATTCATGTCCAGACTAGGGATCACGGTCAGCCTCACATCCGGGTACCATCCACAGTCGAACGGGCAGGTGGAACGCACGAACCAAGAACTCGGGAGGTTCCTCAGAGCCTATTATATGGAACAGCCAGTAGTGAGACAGGAGTGAGTGGACCCGCTTTCTCCCCTGGGCAGAGTAGGCTCAGAACTCCCTGCGCCACTCCTCCACAGGTTTAACTCCCTTCCAGGTGGTGCTTAGATTTCAGCCTCCGTTGTGCCCCTGGAGAGGGAGTTTGAGTGATGTTCAGGCGGTGGAGGAGTGGTTTAGGAAGTCTGAGGGGGTCTGGTCCACTGCTCACATCCGCCTGCAAGAGGCGTTGCAGCGGCAAAAGACGCAGGCAGATCAGCGGCGGATCGGGGGCGGAGCGAGGCTCCAGGGTACTGCCCAGGGAGTCTGGCTGTCCACGAGGGACCTTCCACTCCATCTGCCCTGTCGTAAGCTTGGGCCTCGATATGGGGGCCATTCACGATCCTCCGGAAGGTAAATGAGGTCACCTTCACACTTAAACTTGTTTTTGTGCGTTTTTTAGATTTTCAGTTTTGCCTCACTTTTCACTCGCCTTCTCCTCGAACCTCACAGACTGACCCAGCAGACTTGGACCAGCTCTGCCACCCTGTCTCTTGTCAGGGAGTTACTATTGGGAAACATGAGGAGCTACTTCAGGACCTTTTGGAGGGGCTTCGGTCTCTGGCGGAACACCACGACCATGGGTTCAAGGCGTTAACAGAGCAATTTCGGGAATTTACTTGCATGGCTGTGTGGGAACAGCAATCCGCCGTGTGCGATAGCCTGGAGGAATTTATGGCAGAAGTGAGGAAGGTATTCGATTCTCCAGTGCCCGGGTGGGAGGCGGATCGAAAAAATACTGAAGGTATAGCAAAACGCCCGTAGTGTGGCTGACTACGCTGTCGAATTTCGCACATTAGCCGCCGAGAGTGCTTGGAATCCAGAGGCTCTGTTCGACACCTTCCTCCACGGACTGGCGGAGGAGATTAAGGACGAGTTTGCAGCTCGGGAAATCCCACTAGATCTCGATTCCCTCATCGCCTATTCTATTAGGATTGATGGGCGCCTGCGAGAACGCTGGTGGGAGAGGAGGATGGGTTTTGGGAACACCCATTCAACTGCTGCTACCTACTCACGTCCAAAGGAACCTTGAAATCCCCAAAGTTGGAATTTCAGAGAGGAGCCGAAAGCACCTGAGCCCCCTCGAGAATCATCGGCGACGGGTGAGTTGGCTACTCCTGAGCCTATGCAACTAGGAAGAGCTAGATTATCGCCTAGTGAACGATCACGAAGGATGAGCTCAAACTGTTGTGGGGCTGCGGGACATTATATAGCTACCTGCCCTGTCAGGAAACCTATTTCCCTAGTAGGGACAAGTGTATTGGTGAGCCAGACTGGGAATCCTCTAGTTCCAATCACCCGCACTCCCTGATTTGTGATCTTGTTGTGGGGAGACCAATCTCAGTCTCTCCGGGTTGTCATTGATGCTGGGGCAGATGAGAGTTTTATGGATGCCTCCCTAGTCTCTGAATTAGGTATCCCTACTCAACCTCTCTCCGTTCCTATGGACACTAGAGCACTGAATGGCCGATCTATTGGGTTACCCACAGTACTGTTCCTGTTAATCTGCAGGATTCTGGGAATCACAGTCTATCCAGTTTCTCCTCCAGTTTCTCCTCATAGAATCCCCCCATGTTCCTGTGGTTTTGGGATATTCTTGGCTTCAGAAACATAACCCTGTTATTGATTGGACCACAAGTTCAATCCTGTGCTGGAGCCCGTTTTGCCATTCCTATTACCTTAAAGCAGCACAGCCTTCCCCGAGACGTCCTCCTCAGAGCTTAAGCCAAGCCTTGGATGTCTCTATCATCCCCACAGAGTACTGTGACCTCCTGGAGGTATTCAGTAAGGCACAGGCTACTTCTCTTCCCCCGCATCGTCCCTATGATTGTGCCATTGACCTCCTTCCTGGCACCTCGTGGTCGAATATTTTCTCTATCCAGCTCGGAGACCAAGGCCATGGAGGAATATATTGAGGACTGTCTAGCTGCTGGATGCATTCGTCCCTCTGCATCCCCTGCCGGTGCAGGGTTTTTCTTTGTGGAGAAGAAGGACAAGATCCTGCGCCCGTGCATTGACTACCGGGGTCTTAATGACATTACTGTCAAGAATCGTTATCCCCTACCACTCCTCTCCTCGGCTTTCAAACCTTTCCAGGGAGCGACTATTTTTTCCAAGCTGGACTTTCGAAATACCTACCACCTTGTCTGAATACGTGAAGGAGATGAGTGGAAGGCAGCATTCAACACCGCCAGTGGCAATTATGAGTACTTAGTGATGCCGTTTGGACTCACCAACGCCCCGCTATTTTCCAGGCCCTGGTAAACAACGTGCTGTTAAATCGTTTTGTGTTCGTCTACCTCAACGACATTCTGGTTTTTCCCGTTCTGCCAAAGAACACGTTCTCCATGTCTGACAAGTCCTTCAGCGCAGATGAATCCTGAAAAGGTGAAGGCAGGACATACTCCTCAGTTTCATCAGCTGTCTGGGTGGCTGGTCTCGCAGGTGAAGAACAATCCCGCAGGTGAAGAAGCTGGCTGTGGTGGTCTTAGGCTGGCATGGTTACACGTGGTCTGTGGTTGTGGACGTACTGCCAAATTCTCTAAAACGACGTTGGAGGTGGCTTATGGTAGAGAAAAATACTTCTAGTGGACATTCCTGCAGTCTGCATGCTGTCTTGTCCCCAGCACAAGGTGCACCTGTTTAATGATCATGCTGTTTAATCAGCTTCTTGATATGCCACACCTGTCAGGTGGATGGATTATCTTGGCAAAGGAGAAATGTTCACTAACAGTGATGTAAACAAATTTGTTCACAAAAGTTGAGATAAATAAGCTTTTTGTGCGTATGGAAAACTTATGGGATATTTTATTTCAGCTCATGAAACATGGGACCAGCACTTTACATGTTGTGTTTATATTTTTGTTCAGTATGTATACTGCATAAAAAATACAAAAATAACATTTTCTTTTTTTTTTTATCTGAGGGGGCATGTGACCTTGTGCCCCCTATGGGCATGACACCTTTGCTGAATAGTCCACCTTCCTTGTATCCCATCTGGGAAGATTTAAGTGGGTGCACCAGACTAGTCCTCACTTATCAGTGCTTCTGAAAGGAAAAAGCATCTCTTTTCATTCATGACCGCTGGAATCTAAGAACTGTTAAATTGCTAATATCTATCAAGTCCTTTCAGAAAAAGTCATCATGAAGTCAAAGGAGAAATGCAAGGAATTAAGCTATTCAAAGTTATTGGGACACCAAGAGTGACGTTGGAAACAAGCGTCCACTGTGACCCCTTAGGTACAGGGGTACAGGAGTCTCCAGGACCAGAAACGGTGTGTTTTGGATAAGCATCATGAGGTCAAAAGGACAGGATCTTAATAAAATGCTTTAAATAAGAGTAGAGCTCTCTCATTAGAGTGTTATTACATCATAGGGACTTCCTGAGCTAATAATCAGAGGACAGAGACTGCATGGGTGTGTGTCCGGATGTGTCTCAGCAGAGAGACGGCCAGCCCTGTAATACAACAGCTTCAATTACACTGCATCAGGAAAAGGAGGCCGTGATAGAGCTCATTCACAAAGAGCAGGACACGGACACAGAAGGAAGGAAGGAAGGAAGGAAGGAAGGAAGGAAGCAATTCTGTGTGTGTGTTTGCGTGTGTCGCCGTGAGGATGATTCACCTTCATTTGGAATTTTGGTTGGTCTTGGGGTGGTAGTCTACAGACATTACTATAATAAGTAGTCATTCTTGGAGTCAATGCATTTCATCAAATCATGAATTCTGTAAACTTGAAATGACTGACATTTTAAACTGCCCCCAATCTAACTACCCACTGCCCTGTGAGCAGAGCCAAATAATTGCTTCCCTCATGCCTTAGAAAAGCTCCAGCAGGCAGGCTGTTGGAGTTATCCTCAGGAGAGAAGCTGGAAAGAATGATGCCATCAAACAGCCCTAACAGCACAGGAACATCTGTTCAATCGCTTCCATTGATAGTAATCACAACTACCGACAACTGCTACATCTTAACCCCCGCAATTAGCAAAATACAGAACTTCTAAAACACCCTCTGGCTCTCTCTCTCTCTCTCTCTCTCTCTCTCTCTCTCTCTCTCTCTATCTTACTCTCTCTCGTCCTCTCTCTTTCCTCCTCTATCTCTCTCCCCGTCTTTCTCTCTTTATCTCTCTCTCTCAGTGCTTTTGAGGGACTCTTCAGATGTTTATTCCGCCTCTTGTTAGCCAACGTCGGTTGTAGTGCATGCCCATTGAAGGAAACTATTTTGCCAAATGCCAAAGCCATTCACTGTTTCTTCATTTCCTGTCAGATAAGCCGCCACAAAGGCCTCTCTTTTTTTCCTCCGGCTCCCAAACCATTCTTAACATCTTGACATCCTCCTCTCTTCCTCCCCCTCCCATCTTGTTAGGATATAGAGTTGTAATGTCAGGAAGGACACACATTCCTCTGTACGTATTCACAGATCTCAGAGGAGAAGGGGAGAGATGTCATGCAATGTCTCCAGCAGATCAGAAGGGGAGATGGAAAGGAGACCGAAGAGGCTTCAGAGAAAGAGAGGGAGTCGGGAGAGTGAAAGAGGGAAGGGAAGAGGCCAATGCACGAGAGAGGAAGTGGGACAGGGAAAGCAAGAGAGAGCAGTCTTGATCGAAGGTCTTCACCAAACATTAAAACACTGGCTCGGGCCTCTCCAAATGAGTTTTGTTTTCCGAAGGAATCAGCATCTACTGTATATCAAATATGGGACCGCTGTAGCTCCTACGGTCATCATGGATGAAGTGCTGACTGTTAAGTCTCAGAACACACAATAAACATTTGCACTGTAAATGAGTTTATTAGAGTGCACCATGGGAGTCAACAGTAGCACATTTTAAGTGCATTAAATTGATTGTAAATTACATGCAGAGCAGGACAAAGCTTGAATGTTTAAACTGGCCTTGGTTTCAAAACCTCCTTTGTGGCAGATTTTGGATGGCTAGCAGCTCGAACTCTCAATAAAACATACACTTGGTATTCAGACTCACACAATTAGAGTTGAAATGGGGCAGCCAACGTAATACAGAGGCGTTAACTACAGTGGGCCCTGGCTTTTTGACATTCTTTCGTCAATTCTGTTGTTTTTGTAAACAAGGTTGTTTGGAAGGGATGGGAAACACCTGTGTACTGTGATCAGTCAGATGACACTTAGATGCTCTGGAATCTGTCTTGTACTGATAACTACGTGTAATGCTGTCAGCATGTTGGACATCCAGCGATCAAAGCTATCTACCAGCCCTTAGTGGTTTTCTTGGAATTGTAATTATTCGGTTGGTATGTGAATCTGTATCCCTCATTGTCTTGCAGTGTCTCGCCCCTCTTTCCCTCTCATCCTTTCTCTTTCTCCATCTTTCTCTGACCCTATATGACCATATTTGTCTTCACTCTACTGTCTCATATTTGGTATACCATGCTTCTAAATTGCACACCATGCATACAGAAAACGTGCTAGATATAAGAGGCCTATAAACAGTATTACACATGAGAGCCTCCTGTATGACTCCTATCAAAATTACTGGGATGCCTGTGGCTTGTGATTAAGCTGTTGCAAACCACACAGCCAAGAGAGAGAAAAAACAACATTTAAACTCAGACCCAGGGACTCGCAGCCTAGGCAACAACAGCGGCATATTAGTGATTATGCCCCGAGACAAAATGTCCATAATTTGTGTGTAACCCACATTGAGGCAATTCTGCCTCTCAGCACATGGTATTATGTCTGGAGATGTTTTGGGGTGCATTTACCAGTCCAATTTATTGCCTGGAGTAATCAAAATGACTTTTTGAAAACTATAAAATGTATGTGCTTTATAGCTGCTTCATAGCTGCTGAGTATTACACATACCTGCACTAAATATGATTTGTGTTAAGTACACACAACGAACAAATTAAGAATGGTCCTTTCAAGGTTGTTCGGCAGACTAAATTATTGTGATGGCCAGCTTTTCTTTCCATAAAAGCAGGGCTTTCCACCCTAGGACAACAGTTCCTGTGTTATTGGTAGGCTACTGTATTCCAATAATATAACGGGTGTTGCTACAGTATGTCTTCAATTGCCCATGAGCATTAGCAAAGCAACCTGTTTAGAAAGACATATTTCCTCTAAGTGTTTACACGGACACATCAGACAGCTACAGTTATTGCAAGTCCTCTTTTGACCAGTGGGACCTGGTCCAAAGGAAAGCAGAACCAATCTGTCTGGGAAGTGTTTCCATATGGACACAAAGAGGGGGGCACATTCTTGTGGAAATGAAAGCCAGTCCTTTAATCTAAGAGACATAATCAATACATGATAAGGCTTCTAGCCGAAGGACAAGAGCAGTAGTTTGAAGATATCTAAAGACAAGATTTGTGATAGGACAGAGAGAGGGGGGCACTATGTTGAATTAAAACATTATGCACAGCGTTCTAGTTAGATCCTTGCTAATCAAGGCTCCCTATCAGCTGCTTAGATCACTCCTTGCGGGCCTAGCGTTGCTCCTACTTTAAGTGATCATAGATGTATCTTAGAGGAATGGTAATTAGAGTTGTAGAGAACTTGTCCAGAGATCTCTGACAGCAGTTACATAATTAGTAGACCAGTGGGACAGAAATGTATGACATGTTGGAGATACTACATTTTAGTGATGTGCACTATGTGTTCAGAATACCAGTACTCCCTGTGACATCAGTATGTTGTGTTTGTGAGGGAGACAGTGGAGTGGTGAGGTTGTGGATTGTGCTGGCCAGTATCCGAAAGGGCCAGTATCCGAAAGGTTGCTAGGTTGAATCCCTGAGCTGACAAGGTAAAAATCTGTTGTTCTGCCCCTGAACAAGGCAGTTAGCCCACTGATCCCTGGGTGCTGAAGACGTGGAGGTTGATTAAGGCAGCCCACCGAACCTCTCTGATTCAGAGGGTTAAATGTGGAAGACACATTTCAGTTAAAGGCATTCGGTTGTACAACTGACTAGTATCCTCCTTCCCTTCCCTAATATTGCTTGATCACCATGTCTTACCGAATTTCAGAATAGGTCCAAAAATATCACCAAGGATTCTGGATGATTTGGTGGTTGGCTAAGAGTTGATGTGACTGTGTAGTTCGAGCCAAGGGAACGGTTTGGGGTAGCTTAAGAATTAAGACATCTCTGGGACAGCATCTGACATGTAGAGACATTTTGATTCCAACAATAACTTATCTGAAATCTGCTATCAACTGGCCTTTTGGCTGGCTACCTAGCAGCATGAGGACATCACAAATACTTGCAATATCCATAACTTATTAAACTGGGCCAACCAGTCCCATTACCACACAAGGAGGGGGTGGCATGCATGATCAGTGCAAATCCATGTTTCTCAGCTCAAGCTGACAGATCCGGGGCTGAGTTAGTGTGATTTACAGTATGTTCTATTATTCACATCAGTAATGTGATGTTTCCCACCCACAATGGAGGAACACACACAGACTGCAACCTCAACACAATGGCTGTGGGCTGTTCTCAGTCACTGTAAACCTGCAGCGCAGTCACACAGCATGCAAGCCATCGGGGATCAGTTATGAGTAGGGTCCTGAGTTTGTACTGACTATATGGATTTGACTAGAAAACACTCTTGGTCAGGTCATGTGTTCAGGTGAAACCCTTTAACCTTTAACTAGTCAAGTCAGTTAAGAACAAATTCTTATTTACAATGATGGCCTACCTACAGGGTCAGCCCCTGGTTAAGTGCCTTGATCAAAGACACATCGACAGGTTTTTCACCTTGTCAGCTTGGGAACCAGCGACCTTTCGGTTACAGGCCCAACACTCTAACTGCTAGGCTACCTGACCTAGGGCCCGAGGTTATGTGTATGATTCAACTAGTAAGGATTGTGAGTGAGGATGATGCTGAGTGAAATAAAATGCTGATATTTTTATTTCACGTTCATAGTCCTAGAAGATCAGTGTTCACCAAGGAAAGAGACAGATGGAAAAGAAGTCTTACGAGTATGAGAATGTCAGAATGTCTGCTAATAGAGGTGAACTTGACCGTTGCTTTCCTTTAGGGGCGTGGATGGTCTGTCGAGTATTGGCACCTCATCAAGTCCCCTCAGATGTTGGTGTGAACGAATCAACATTTAGACAACGTCCTAATGTGCTGGAGATGACCCAGTGAGGATAACCCAACCTTTGATTTAACCCCCTGCCACTAACTCTGTCACAGCTTAGCCCACCAGCAGGGACCAAGACAATTCAGTCCACTTACCCCTCATGGAGATCAAGGCACCGGAGCACTGCCGTCTCCCTTTTCATTCTATTCTACCAAACTCTACCTTTGTAAAGTCCCCTCACGCAAATTAGATTGTGCTCCGAATGGATTGGAGGGAGGAAGGAGTGGAGTATCAAAGGGTTAGGTGAGTGGCGGAAGGGGTTGTAGGGGAGGGAATTTAGGGATGGGGGATCCCTGAGGACTGCACTGTAACGGAAAACTGTAATTTATATGGTAATTTACATTTACATTTACATTTTAGTAATTTAGCAGACGCTCTTATCCAGAGCGACTTACAAATTGGTGCATTCAACTTAGGATAGCCAGTGAGACAACCACATCTCGATCACAGTAAGTGCATTTCTTTAAACAAGCAGCTGTGAGCAAAGTCAGTGCTAGCAGGGAAATACAATTTTTTTTAATGTAGGGAGGGTGGGGTAGAAGGATTATCAACAGTAAAATACTGTGAAACATTTTACTGCTGCATACTGTAAATGATGGTGGACAAGAATTTCTGCATTTCAAATAGTACTGTAATTCCATTCGTAAACCTTTTGACCAATAGTGGTGCATGGTATTGTTGTTTCTTGCTCACTTATTAACATACTTTGAGGTGTGCCTTGTAAGAGGCTATATTTGTTGCACACCTTAGTGAGAATTATTACTTTTTTTTTTTATTTAACCTTTATTTAACTAGGCAAGTCAGTTAAGAACAAATTATTGTTTACAATGATGGCCTAGACCGGCCAAACTTGGACAACACATTACCTAGCAGCCAACCTTCTATCACCAATCCCATGGAATTACATTAAAATTATGTGAAATACAAACACCATCTCCCCTCAAATAATTTCATTCATCCATTAATTTACTTTTTTACAGTATAATATCGTCAATTCTATGGTATTTTATATGAAATACGGTAACTTACTTACCACTAGTTCATGTCAAATTCCCAGCAACACTTTTACAGTATGTTAATGGGATAATTGGGGAACCTCTGAGGCCATTACTGTGCCGTTGTCTTATAGGATGCTTCCCCTTTGAGCTGAGGAGGCAGCTCTGGGGCTCTGCTCTTTTGATGCTACCGGGCTGACCCTAGGTAGGGTGAGGAGTGACACTCCATGTTTTCTGTGTTTCCCTGGAAAAGGGAGAAAGGGATGGAGAAAGAGACGTGAAGGGGGAGATGCATGGGATAGGTATTAGGAAGGGAGAGGGAGAGAGGGGAGAAAGAGAGGCAGGGTGGAGAATTATATTGTTCTATGTGCTAGGAGAGGGCAAAGGGAGATGAAAGAGAGGGGAGGGGGTGAGACAGGGAGAGGCAGAGGTATAGAGAAGAAAGTAAGAGTGCGAGAGAAGGGTGAGGCAGGTTAGAGAGAGACAGATAGGGGAGAGAGAGGGGATGTAGACAGACTTCTCCCATCGGCTGGGAGGGTTTCATAGTTTAATTTCCAAAACTCTGTTATTAAACAGAAAGTCCAGAGACACCTATTTCCTGTTTCAATGGAAGTGCTCTCTGTCTCCTGTGAGCATACTGAATTAGCTATGGTCACCGGAAATGTCTACCGACATGCATACACACCGGTTTTTGCCAAGCATTGCATTTGACGATTCACACTACTTTACGCCTTCCACAAATGTGTAATAGATGGATATTAACTACATGTAAGCATTGAGTCAGCTGTTCTGAATACTGCCACTCCACAGGTCTACTCACTTAGAACATTATATAACAGCATAGCTTTCATTTTTACTGAGTAATTACTCTTTTCTCTGTCAGTGTTGATTTTCCAGTGTAGCTGCCATTGCAATTAATGTAATCTCTTTTTACATAGAAAAATGAACAAATAATGAGTAAATTATATGTGTGAAACAGCTTTGCACAATGTGGTTGTGGCTCGGAGAGACTTTTATACAGCAGCATTCAGGCCAGCTTTCTAGCTGCCAACAGAAAAGGTTCTGGATCAAGGACAATGTAGAGTAGGCATTTTTATTCCCGGCTGTAATTTTGCCCCCCCACTCCCTCCACCCCACCCCCCGGTGCATCTGTTTGCTGTGTTTTTTCTGGCACCGAGGGCAGACATGGCATATTGGCTTATTATTTGTATAAACAATGGGCATATTGTTTGTTTGCAGAGAATGGGACCCAGCTGTGGCAGAGCTGGAATATCTGGCACATCAGGAAGAATGAGACAACCAAGTGAATCCACCTGAAGAACGCAGGTGTATGAGACATTCGAAACTGAACACGTGCCAAGTTAGCACTCTATAGTAGACTTCAGTTGCTGACATAAATTAGAAAGCCAGAAAATAAGTTAAATGGATCAAGTGCAATGCAAATTTGTTTATAGGAAATGTTCTGTTCAAATTACAATGTTTGACTGGTAGTTCCTCTTCAAGACATGTATTCTCCTTATATCAATGTCAAGACTGGGCCTCTGACGTTTCACATGTGATTCAACTCAATGCAATCCAATTATCTGCCAGAAAATGGTCCACAAATCACTAGAATAAGCCCGTCCTTCCTGTTTCAAGTTCACAGCATGTGGTGATAAATGTCCTTTAGCATGACATCATCAGAATGGGACAGACCTGAGACCACAGAGGAGGCGTCGGCCACAGATGGATGGAACACCAGCCTCGATCAAACCAGACACCGAGGGGCCCCCCAGGAGAGCCAGCCCAGAGCAGCGTTCTTGGGGTAGTACAGAGAGATGCCGAGCCTCCTGGCCGCCACATGAGGAGCCCTGCAGACATCACTGTGGCTAAGAGAAGCACATTGGGAAAACATACATATGATGGGAAGTATATCAAATTCTATGGTGTTCAATGGAACCAATGGATTATAATTTGGCACAGCTAAAAGTTAGGCAACCAGATGCGTCACTGTAACATAACTAAAATAAACCATTACTCCATTTGAGATACAACAACACTACTAGTTAGTTATTACCAGTATATTAAGACTGTATTGACTTTTTGGGGAAAGTGTAGGTCCCATTATGGCCTTTGAGGAACAAGAGCAATCAACAAGACAGACTCACCTGGCGAGGGCAATCCACGACACACCTTTTTGTACCCAATCCAACTTCCTCACTGTGTGAAAGACTCCATCGCAATCGTTTTGTTAACGTCATTCAGAATTTGAATGAGTAGGACTCAATCGTTTTCAAATGAGATGGTCAAACACACAAAGTATTGTGTAGGATGACGTGTACCTTTTTAATTACAAATTTCCCAGAGATAGGGAGAGTCCCCCTGTTGCTCAATCTCTCAGATAGTCACTGCGATTACTTCACTAAGATGAATAGTGTGCATTGTGCCTCTCTATGGGGCAAACAGTGCCAGCGCCCAACAGTATGATAACACCTCCCTGGGAAAAATGTTTTGATAAGAACTTGTTTTGTTTTGATCAGGATCCACATTCTCCATATACATGCCCCATTCATGTGACAGAATAGCAGGTATTGTGTACACAACCCCATCTCTTTGGTCTTTTATCTGTGATGGGTCTCACTGCACATTTGTTTACACAGCCTTGTTAGGGATGTTTGGCAAACCTGTTAGAATAATAATGAATATCACACCGGTTATTGTATCAGATATGAGATTTGAATATACAGTTGAAGTCGGAAGTTTGCATACACTTAGGTTGACGTCAATAAAACTCATTTTTCAACCACTCCACATATTTCATGTTAACAAACTATAGTTTTGGCAAGTCGGTTAGGACATCTACTTTGTGCATGACACAAGTAATTATTCCAACAATTGTTTACAGACAGATTATTTCACTTATAATTCACTATATCACAATTCCAGTGGGTCAGAAGTTTACATACATTAAGTTGACTGTGCTTTTAAACAGCTTGGAAAATTCCAGACAATGATGTCATGGCTTTAGAAGCTTCTAATAGGCTAATTGACATAATTTGAGTCAATTGGAGGTGTACCTGTGGAGGTATTTCAAGGCCTACCTTCAGACTCAGTGCCTCTTTGCTCAACATCATGGGAAAATCAAAAGAAATCAGCCAAGACCTCAGAAAAAACATTGTAGACCTACACAAGTCTGGTTCAGCCTTGGGAGCAATTTCCAAACGCCTGAAAGTACCACGTTCATCTGTACAAACAATAGTACGCAAGTATAAACACCATGGGACCACACAGCCGTCATACCGCTCAGGAAGGAGACGCGTTCTGTCTCCTAGAGATGAACGTACTTTGGTGTGAAAAGTGCAAATCAATCCCAGAACAACAGCAAAGGACCTTGTGAAGATGCTGGAGGAAACCGGTACAAAAGTATCTATATCCACAGTAAAACGAGTCCTATATCGACATAACATGCAAGGCCGCTCAGCAAGGAAGAAGCCACTGCTCCAAAACCGCCATAAAAAAGCCAGACTACGGTTTGCAACTGCACATGGGGACAAAGATTGTACTTTTTGGAGAAATGCCCTCTGGTCTGATGAAACAAAAAATAGAACTGTTTGGCCATGATGACCATCATTATGTTTGGAGGAAAAAGGGGAAGCTTACAAGCCGAATAACACCATCCCAACCGTGAAGCACTAGGGAGGCAGCATCATGTTGTGGGGGTGCTTTGCTGCAAGAGGGACTGGTGCACTTCACAAAATAGATGGCATCATGAGGAAGGAAAATGATGTGGATATATTGAAGCAACATCTCAAGACATCAGTCAGGAAGTTAAAGCTTTTTCGCAAATGGGTCTTCCAAATGGACAATGACCCCAAGCATACTTCCAAAGTTCAGGCAAAATGGCTTAAGGACAACAAAGTCAAGGTATTGGAGTGGCCATCACAAAGCCCTGACCTCAATCCTATAGAAAAATTAGAACTGAAAAAGCTTGTGCGAGCAAGGAGGTCTACAAACCTGACTCAGTTACACCAGTTCTGTCAGGAGGAATGGGCCAAAATTCACCCAACTTATTGTGGGAAGCTTGTGGAAGGCTACCCGAAACGTTTGACCCAAGTTAAACAATTTAAAGGCAATGCTACCAAATACTAATTGAGTGTATGTAAACTTCTGACCCACTGGGAAATAAAAGCTGAAATAAATAATTCTCTCTACTATTATTCTGACATTTCACATTCTTAAAATAAAGTGGTGATCCTAACTGACCTAAGACAGGTAATTTTTACTAGGATTAAAAGTCAGGAATTGTGAAAAACTGAGTTTAAATGTATAAGGTGTATGTAAAGTTCCGACTTCAACTGTAGCTTGAAAATAAACGCAAGTAGGCAGGGTGTTATTATAAAGATTTGGAATTGATATGGGGAAATAAAAAATAAAAAAAACACACATACACATAACTCCACACTCTTATCAACAATGGCCATCATAAGTGTTATGATTTTATGGTCAATTGAGATTAAAATCCCAGTGTACATGATGAACAGGAGCGGTTCTGTGATCTTCTCGATAACATCAATAAATGTTATGGTAATGTTGAGACTTACAGATAACACAATGGCATAATAGAGCCTTCTCAAAGCCCTAGAAGCACAACTGGTGTTTTGGTTAGTATTTTACTACTGTATATTTTACTACTCCTTGGACATGCCAGTGGGAGTGTGTGGTTAGCCTAATTATGAGTGGCTTTGCAGAGACACTGATTCCAGGACCTCCAACAAACACGCTTTAGCTCACACTGGAGCATTATGACGACAGTACAGGAATTGACCTCAGCTGAATCTGGTAATGAATGGTGTGGATGTTGAACAAGTTGAGGAAACTAAATTACTTGCCGTTACCTTAGATTATAAACTGTCATGGTCAAAGCATATACACTATCGTTCAAAAGTTTGGGGTCACTCTAGAAATGTCCTTGTTTTTGATGGAATATCTACATAGGCGTACAGAGGCCCATTATCAGCAACCATCACTCCTGTGTTCCAATGTCTCGTTGTGTTAGCTAATCCAAGTTTATCATTTTAAAAGGCTAATTGATCATTAGAAAACCCTTTTGCAATTATGTTAGCACAGATAAAAACTGTTGTGCTGATTAAAGAAGCAATAAAACTGGCCTTCTTTAGACTAGTTGAGTATCTGGAGCATCAGCATTTGTGGGTTTGATTACAGGCAAAAATGGCCAGAAACAAAGACCTTTCTTCTGAAACTCGTCAGTCTATTCTTGTTCTGAAAAATGAAGGCTATTCCGTGCAATAAATTGCCAAGAAACTGAAGATCTCATACAACGCTGTGTACTACTCCCTTCACAGAACAGCACAAACTGTCTCTTTCCAGAATAGAAAGAGGAGTGGGAGGCCGCGGTGCACAACTGAGCAAGAGGAGAAGTACATTAGAGTGTCTAGTTTGAGAAACAGACACCTCACAAGTCCTCAACTGGCAGCTTCATTAAATAGTACCCGCAAAACACCAGTCTCAACTTCATCAGTGAAGAGGCGACTCCGGAATACTGGCCTTCTAGGCAGAGTTGCCATATCTCAGAAAATATTAAGATGGGCAAAAGAACACAGACATTGGATAGAGGAAGATTGGAAAAAATGTGTTATGGACAGACGAATCTAAGTTTGAGGTGTTCGGATCACAGATAAGAACATTCGTGAGACGCAGACCAAATGAAAAGATGCTGGAGGAGTCCTTGACGCCATCTGTCAAGCATGGTGGAGGCAATGTGATGGTCTGGGGGTGCTTTGGGGGTGGTAAAGTGGGAGATTTGTAAAGGGTAAAAGGGATCTTAAAGAAGGAAGGCTATCACTCCATTTTGCACAGCCATGCCATATCCTGTGGACGGCGCTTAATTGGAGCCAATTTCCTCCTACAACAGAACAATGACCCAAAGCACAGCTCCAAACTATGCAAGAACTATTTAGGGAAGAAGCAGTCAGCTGGTATTCTGTCTATAATGGAGTGGTCAGCAGTGTCACCGGATCTCAACCCTACTGAGCTGTTGTGGGAGCAGCTTGACCATCAAGCCAATCCAATTTGTGGGACGTGCTTCAGGAAGCATGGGGTGAAATCTCTTCAGATTACCGCAACAAATGTCTGAATGCCAAAGGTCTGCAAGGCTGTAATTTCTGCAAATGGAGGATGCTTTGATGAAAGAAAAGTTTGAAGGAAACAATTATTATTTCAATTAAAAAAACATTATTTATAACCTTGTCAACATCTTGACTATATTTGCTATTCATTTTGAAACTCATTTCATGTATGTTTTCATGGAAAACAAGGACATTTGTAAGTGACCCCATACTTTTGAACTGTAGTGTAGACTAAATGGTTGTAAAGACGGGGAGAGGTCTGTCCGTAATAAAAAGATGCTCTGCTTTTTTGACACCACACTCCAAAAAGCAAGCTCTGCAGGCTCTAGTTTTGTCCAATCTTGATTATTGTCCAGTCGTGTGGTCCAGTGCTGCAAGGAAATACCTAGTTAAGCTGCAGCTGGCCCAGAACAGAGCGGCACATCTTGCTCTTCATTGTAATCAGAGGGCTGATATAAATACTATGCATGCCAGACTCTCTTGGCTAACAGTTGAGGAGAGACTGACTGCATCACTTCTTCTTTTTATAAGAAACATTAATGTGTTGAAATCCCAAATTGTTTGCATAGTCAACTTACACACAGCTCTGACACACACACTTACCCCACCAGACATGCCACCAGGGGTCTTACCCCACCAGACATGCCACCAGGGGTCTTACCCCACCAGACATGCCACCAGGGGTCTTACCCCACCAGACATGCCACCAGGGGTCTTTTCACAGTCCCCAAATCCATAACAAATTCAAGAAAGCGTACAGTATTATATTGAGCCATTATTGCATTGAACTCCGTTCCATCTCATATTGCTCAAATAAACAACAAACCTGGTTTCAAAAAATATATAAAGCAACACCTCATGGCACAACGCCTCTCCCCTATTTGACCTAGATAGTTTGTGTGTATGTATTGATATGTAGGCTGAGTGTGCCTTTAAAACAAATGTAAGTAGTTATGTCCTTTAGCTGCTCTTGTCTATTAATGTTCTGCATTGTTTCATGTTTTATGTCAACCCCAGGAAGAGTAGCTGCTGCTTTTTCAACAGCTAATAAAATACCAAAAAATATTGGCAGTAATTTAATAGAAACACGGGCTACTATCTGTGTGTTTGTCCACCCAAGTGTCTGTCTGTCTGCCAACTGCCATGCACTAATGGGGGTTGGGTGCTACATTTGCGGTGGATATGAAGAATTACCCCCATACAAGATAAAGAGCTTAAAGACCTGGGTCAAATCACTTCTGATACTGTATAAACACCCTCCACCCTTAACAAACATACTGTACTGTATATGGTCGTGACATGAAAGGTTGCAGAGGGCACTTTGCATGGTTAGAAATCAAATGTTTCTCTTCGCCACCCTTTGATCCAAATCACGGGGATGTCAACATGAGAATCTGTCTGCTATGCTGGGGCAGAAGACACAGTCATTCTCTCGCCATCATGTAATCCACATCGTCCTAATTAGAGACACGCAGGTCGAGTTTGGTCGATGCTTATATGTTATTGCACAAGTGCAGGAAACGCGGTGTGTCCCTGCCGTGCAGTGAGCATGAAGAACACTTGCATTGCATCACAGTAAACCTAAGTCAAGTGGTATCCTTGATTTCACGGTCATTCTTTAGATTGAGTAAGATAAAGTAATTAGAGAGTAAGCTCAGCTAGCTAGTAGCTACGTTATGTTATGTTCTGTTCAGCTTCACATAAAGGCTAGGAGAGGTCTAATTAGAAGTTAGCCAGAAACACCAAAGACTCAAGGAGGACACTGGGATACTTATCATAGACTGTTTTCATTGGATACAGTGGTATTGTCTTTGTAGTCCTCTGCTATAGTGTTCCTGTCTGTAATGACTAGATGTGTTTTTTACAGAAAGCCATGCGTGGCCCAAGGACTGTGCCGCACCACTATGATATTTATCCTACGGTCAAGCACCCCACAATGTCACAAAGGTATGTTGTTTTGTGATAGATGATGTGACGTGTATGTGTGCACATATGTGCGTTTGTGTGTGCCTTTGTGTATGTGTAAAAAACAAAAATGTGAACTCTCCAGTCTTAACCACTGATTTGTGTGGACTGGGTTAGGAGTTAAATGCTACCAAGAGCATGCCTAAATAACTCTTGCTCTCCAAAAGGGGTGGTTGTTACCTTGGAATGCTAAAAACATTCCCTACCCCCTATCTTTGGAGAGCTTGACTGAATCATTAAGCTGTTGGACATCATTTTGGGATGTGTAGAGTCAAAACTATTGCACCTTTCCCCCGGATCACAATATCAAATAGCAGATTATTGTTCGACAACCATTGTAAAACAGCCAAACAAGCTTTTTTCTTGTAGAACTCGAGCAGCCATACTTACAACATTGGTCAGGTTATTAGAATGTTTTAATAAAACAAATATCTTTACTTATTTTATTTTTTTTACAAGTAAATAAAACAAATATACATTTTACATTACACAGTAAATAACAATATAAATCATATTGTGTACACATTTACAATATTGGAAACGAACCGTGCAGCACTGTGTTCTTATTTATCACACTGGTGTTGACAGAATTCAATAGCTCAGTTAAGTACCACCTCCAGTATAGTATTTACAATACAGTAATTTACTGCAATAATCAAGGTTAAGTTCCATAAAAAGAGAAACAAAACAACTCTGCCATTTTTAATGACGTATCGATCTTTACAAGACTCATCCAATGACAACTTCCTTATTCGGCATCCTCCAGCATCCAGGGGGATCCGATTGGTCCATTGTATACCACTGCATCCCTCTGGGCGTATCACTTTTCTCTGAAATCTGGTCTTCTTTTCCATGTGTTGTGTGTGTATCAGCGTCTCTGACAGATGTGTAGGTTGTGGGCAGTGTTTCAGCATCTTAGGCAGTGTGTATGTCCAGGATGTGTGTGCGTCAGCGTCTCTGGCAGGTGTGTAGGTTCCGGTCTGCGGTCTTGCTGACTCCGGGGTCTTTCTCTCCTCTATCCAGTCTGCAGGAGAGACCATCTTCACAGTCACAGCGCTGGAACAGCTCCAGGCCATGACCACCTTTTCTACGGTGACGTGTGCACACCTGGCCCTCCGTCAGCACCGGCTTACAGATACGAGACCAGAAGTGGCGTGCACAGCACAGACCCTCAGAGCAGTCAGAGGACCTTAGGCAGTTGTCACCTCCCCGACCTAGAGAAAGAGAGAGAAGAGAGAAAGATAAATATGACTTGTTCTGTAGAAAACTCTGGGTAAGGTCTCACAGCTGGAATTTTGATAATTAAAATGTTCCTTTCAAACCCATTGCCTTTGTGTTTTCAATGGTAATGTAGTCTAAGTGGACAGTGTGGGGAGGACAAATCTATAGAATATTTATGGGTGATACTGCGTAGTGTTTGTTGTGTGGGTGTGTGCACCTACCTTTGACAGAATGTTGTGGTTGACCTTGGGGCAGAGGCAGTCTCTTGCCATGGTGTTCCATGGTGTTGTTCTGCCTATTCCCAATACTGGTAGTGACTGCAGCTTCAGAATCTTGATCACTGGCCTGGCAAGCACCTGAGGGGAAAAGCACATGTTATCATTGAACGCTAGTAAAGTTTTCAAGATAATTACACTATCTCATTAAACCCCAACTGTCTTACACATAAGTTGTTTTTATATTCCCAATACCTCTCTTACCACATAATTAAACTTCAATACAAGTCCTCGCATAAATTAAAAGTGTAATGATCTGAAAATGGTTGGAAAAATAACATGTAACATTTGGATATGTTGAGCTCACCGTTGATGCAGTGGTTCCCAGCGCAGCACATTGAATCGCTTGCGCACCGCTTCCGGGTCTTTCGGCATGGGAGGCACGCGCCATCGTTGCAGAATTCATCGGTCCCACACTCATCATCATATGTGCAAGTAGGCTAAGATAAATAGACGTAATCAAATATTTATTTCCATTGGAACATAAATGCAGAACGCATTTCGGTAAAAGCGCAAAGGTAACGTGTCGAACAAGCACTTGGGCATTGGTTAGTGTTGGTATTACGCACAGCTCCTAGAGCTTTCTAGTGGGGTTTCTTACCTGAAAAGTGTCCACGACTGCTTTCTGCCGGTCGCTATCTGGTGAAGACGGACGTGGGCTCGGGGTAACTGGGTCGGTGCCACCGGGCAGGTTCTTGATGGCATTATAGTTCAGTAAAACCGCCCCGGCATAAGCATCCCCAAGGTATCCAAACAGCACGAGATACACGGCCATAAAACGATTCACTGACAGATGAGGCATACTTCTTCTTTGTGCAAATTATCGGTCTTATAAATCAATGAAAAATTATGAAAAATCCGTCAAATGTATTGTTAAAAAGTCCGCGTAAGTCTTGAATCCTACCACAAAGTCTCAAGAGGTTGTTGTTAGTAAGGCATTTGACGCATGGCTCTGCGATGTTCGCTTTATACATGTGGATCTGTATTTATTCCCGCCCCTCACAGCAAACAACAAAGGCGGGGGGGGGGGGGGGTGGAATTTCAAAGGCGCTTAAACTCCTGAGCTCTACTGTACGGAAATGGGCAACCGCCCAGCCAGGATTTTGTTTCACAATGTTTGTGTGATCAACAAGTCTCTATTGGGATTGCACCCATCACCTGCCTAGAGACCTAATTCTTTAAACGATATTTAAAGGATGCCATTAGGATACAGCTCAATACTGCATTTCTGTCAACTGGCTGGTGTAGCCAAATGTTGATCAAATTGGCACAAGAGTTATTTACTCACATTTCAGATATAATAAGTTGTGGAGCTGATCAAATCCAGAACTTCTAATAGACTACGCTTAACGAGCAGTTGACACGGACCCTATTGCTTATTTTGGGTAAGATAGTCTGAAATCTATGAGCCGTTCTGGCTCGCACAAGCCGCTCATGCAAGGCTACTTACTATTTGTACATAGTCTGAAATATGCGCTCAAAACTCGCAAATATGCTTATGATTTAATGTGGATTTTTTTTTAATTCACCACATCCTGTGAGTTACTGTCTGGACACATTCTCCCATTCTTACGCTCTTTTGGGAAAGTTTGGCACAGTGGAAGGGTCTCTCCTAAAGGCGCAATATTTTTCCTTTGACATTCAAGTAGCCTAACTGTCCTTTGGCTCTGTGTAAACGGTGATTGAAGCTACTTTCCGTCGATTAACTACTTCATTTGATCTCTCTGATTGCAAAGGGAGCAATTATCCTCTAAGTGTGCTTAATTACACTAGCGGCGGACATCAATATAGGATATGCAAACCATTAAGGGGTGCGAAAGTTTACCGAATAAATGGGCTTCCGTAGAGAGGTCTTTCAGGGCTGACTGGGACATTGAGATAAAAGACAACTCTGATCTGTCATGCTTGCGCTCAGGTTGCGCTTGGGAAGGACACGGGATAAAATTGTGACACTCTGCTCTTCCCATGGCCTGCAGCTCACTCCCACACAAATAATCTAAAAAAGTTTTACATTTTTTAGGCTGGTGTGCGTTCATAAAACACCACTACCAACATGCGTGTGTACCGGGTGAGAACGCGAGGCTATAGAGAATGTGCTTGGTTCTCTTATACGCTACAGAAAAGGTTTGGCACTTGGACCCCACCTGGTGGTTCTATAACTGTATTGTTTTATTTATATTTAACCTTTATTTAACTAGGCAATTCAGTTAAGAACAAATTCTTATTTACAATTACGGCCTACCTAAGTGCCTTGCTCAACGACAGCTTGAGTATTCGAATCAGCGACCTTTCGTTTATTGGCCTAACGCTCTAACCGCTAGGCTACCTGCCGCCCTCAAATTGACAACGAAGAAGCAATTTTGCCTAATAAATATTTCCTACCTGAACAAGAATTGGCGCTACAGTATGTGGGTATTTCCCAGAATTCGGGCCTATTTCTGTCCACAGGGTGTAATTCTATAAAAAACTAATTAAATCTAATGCATTTTAGCACCACTAATTAGTATAAACAAAAACAAGCCTATAAGTTTTTATGGCTGCTCTTACTAATGATTTTAACACATTTTATTGGTGTTTTGTGGTACAATATCTGTGTTTTGTGGTACAATATCTCTGTCCGCCACCAGAATTTTCACATGTCGTGCCATATCTCAAACATTATTTATCACAAATTAATTAAAAAAAATATGCATATGAATTAAATGTTACCTGAACTAATAAACTACATGCACATATTAAACATATATATGCATTTTGTACTTTATTTTGCTTAATTTCTACCTGTCCCATGGTTTAGCCGTCATTACCAGCACGCTCTGCATAAAGGCACTTTCCTAGTGTTTTTTCATCAAAAGTTTATTTGGTAGCCATGGTAACCTAATAGCATAGTGGAGCACATGGATTTCAAGCTGCAAGACTGATGCCTTGATGTCCAGAAAAGTAAGTAAATCTACTCTTTATTCTTTGTGTTGGGCATGTACACTTATTATGCGTCATTACCATATGTGTTGTATTTCTGTATTTTTAAACATTTTTGAATTATTTTTATCACTTTGATAGTTAAAATGGTGTGCATTACATGTAGAAAGCTAGCTACTCTTGCTAAGTCATCATCTTTGCTAGTAAGGCTAGTTTTTTGACAAAAATGTCATTACCAGCATAGTCATTACCAGCACATTACAGCTTGTGCTGGTAATGACAGGTTGTGGTGGTGATGACGGCAGATACATTAAACATACCGTTCTTTAAAGAATTTATGTTGAATACGTTATCTTAAATGAATTAATATACATTTACCAATCAAATCTATACCAGACCAGCTTGAAACTGTATGTGGTACAATGAAAATCCACCAGGTAAGCTTGAGCACACACCACACAAGCAGAACAACAGTCCAAAGTGTTGGTTTTCTTTTAGTTTATATTTGTATTGTGTGAAATTATGACTGTTGTGCTTTTTGTTTGTAGATTTTTACCACCAAGTCCAGCCACATCAACTGGCGAATCCTAAGCTGTTTCTGCTCAGCTCCTGAAGATTGCCTCTGCTTTGCCCCTGAGTCTGTGGTCCTCAACAAAGCACAGAAAAAGAAAACCACTATGAAGACAGAGCCATGCCAAGGGATGCTCAATACAACGCCTGAAATAACCATGTCTTTGGTGGGAGAATGGTGTGTGGTCTGTTTCGATGGGGAGGCCTACCCAGGTGTGGTCCAGGATGTCGATGAAGAGTCTGTCCAGGTGAAAACAATGTGTATCATTGGGGGTTAACCGTTTTTTTTGGCCTCTGAAAGACGACATCCTGTGGTACAGGCATGACGATTTCCTGGAGCTCATGCCAGAGCCAAAACCAGTCACCAAGAGGCATATGATGCTTGATGTCTCTGTCTGGAATAAAGTATCGTCCATGATGGATGAGAGGATGGAAGTTTGACATGTTTTTGTCTCTTTTGTGGAAGATTTGGTATCAATGACATGTTTATGGTGTTTAATTTTTTAAGCAATTGTTGAACAAAAAGTTTAAGTAAACTGTCAGATTAGATTCTAGTTCTAGTTGTTTGGGATACGTAATATGACTAATGTGTTATTTCAGCGTTTAACCTGTTCTTAACTGCCCTCCTGTTTCCTGTTTTTTTTATTCAACATGGCTATGAAATTATTAAATAGTCTGTTTAGACTATAATTATACTGAACCAATCCTGTTCACAAGGAACACAGTTCATGTTTGGTCTTCCATAATCAGATTAAACTATGTTTTGATGTTTAAACAGATTACTAACTGGTGTTTTTTTTGTTGGTCTGAAGTCACTTAGGCTCTTAAATTACAATAGGTTATGATCAGTGATTTGTCATCACCGCAACAAACTGTCATTACCAGAACTGCAATGTCATCACCATCACCATACATATTTTTGCCAATAAATTATGTATACATTACAAAAACATCCTACAATTATAGATTTCTGACAATGTTGGACAGTCTAAAGGATCACTGTATTAAAAAGTTTTGATATATGGCATTCACTTAAAATAAGCTTATATTCCAAGCCAGGGTAGATTGATTAATCAGAAATGTAGATACTTAAATGACTATAATTAATCTTGCAAGTAAAAATCAACAATCCCATTAAGTTCAAGATAAAATAGGTTCAAATGATCACACAGATGTGACAAGCTGTTAGGCCTGTCTCATGAGTGAATTTAATCTCTGGGAATACACTGTTGATTGGTCTGGTTACTAGCAGAAATACTTACGAACCAGATAAAACATCTCTGAAAAGTGGAGGGTCCTCCTGTCAAAGCCTACAGGTTGCATTGGGGTGAACAAGAAGATGCTCACCTTTTGCTCTCTCTTGTGGCTGTGGGTGTTTCCTTCTCCATATTATTGACAGTGTTTTGAATAGAAAATCTTAACTTAACTTTAGGTTGGCCACATGAAGAAAAGACACTCAGAAAAACACCATTGAAAAGTATGTTGTCTTTACTTTTTAAAGAGTGTACATGTGGCACTCTGCAAATTAATTTGCGGTAGAAACATAACAAAAACACAAGGAAAATATATAAGGCAACTCACATTGTAACTGTTGGGGATACACAAATCAGTGGAAATTAAATCAGTAAGGGTCTGTCAGATTATGAATGACAAAGTGGTATACAAGAAACTGGAATGTTTGCAATCTTTTCTATGCATCCCAGCATCATGGCAACAATAGTGATTTAAATAAGTAAAGCAGGCCTTGGCTATGTGTTCTTGTCTGACGCAAAATTCCTATTATAATCTCTTGGGCCTTTGCAAACTCAGCATTTATTTAAATTCAAAAAATATTGCCAGTGCTACGCATTCCCTCTCAATTTAACAAAGCCTTTTCAATATGGTAACAGGTCATATACTTTCAGACCAACTGTGCCGAGAACTGCAAATCAACTTTGCCATCTCTTTATCTGATTTAAGTGGTGGTTTATCCATCATATTGACATGTGAGTTTCTGTGCCCATATCCACAAAGCGTCTCAGAGTAGAAATCAGATCTAAGATCAGGTCCCAACCTGTCTATATAGTCTTATTTATTATGATCTAAATGAGAAACTGATCCTAGATCAGCAATCTATTCTGAGCTGCTTTGTGGATAAGGGCCCAGGTCTAGGTCTTCAGGTGCAACCACCCACTATCATGTCCAAAGGAGAGCATGTCAGTGAAGTCACATAATGCAGTCAGTGTTTCTACTTTGTTTCCATATCATGTGCACTCAGTTTAGACTACATATCACTTAAATCTATCTTTTTGTGAAGGGGGAAATGGAGGAATGGAGAAAAATACTGTTTTATAGACAGACTTTCAATTGTTGTCTAATTATATATACAGCGGGTGAAATAAGTATTGAACACATCACCATTTTTCTCAGTAAATATATTTCCAAAGGTGCTATTGACATGACATTTTCACCAGATGTTGGTAACAACCCAAGTAATCCATACATACAAAGAAACCAAAACAAATAAGTTCAGAAATTAAGTTATGTGTAATAATGTGAAATGACACAGGGAAAAAGTATTGAACACATGAAGAAAGGGAGGTGCAAAAAGGCATGGAAAGCCAAGACAACAGCTGAAAACTATCAGTAATTAAAAAGCAATCCAGCCCCCTGTCAGTGCAAATTAATATCAGCTGGTTCAGTCCCAACTGATGGCCTACAAAAAGGTCTCATTGCCAAGGTGTCACACAAGACACATCTCATGATGGGTAAAAGCAAAGAGCTGTCTCACCTAATTGTTGCAAAACATAATGATGGCATTGGTTATAGGCGCATTTCTAAGCTTCTGAATGTTCCAGTGAGCACAGTTGGGGCCATAATACGGAAGTGGAAAGACAA
Organism: Thymallus thymallus; assembly: GCA_023634145.1. Taxonomy (NCBI): domain Eukaryota; kingdom Metazoa; phylum Chordata; class Actinopteri; order Salmoniformes; family Salmonidae; genus Thymallus; species Thymallus thymallus. Next base: position 17,078,362 of record CM042389.1, on the reverse strand, counting down.
TAATTTCACCATAAACTTGCCTCGACCAGGTGCTCCTCGCAAGATTTCTGACAGAGGAGTGAAAAGAATAATCAGAAGAGTTGTCCAAGAGCCAAGGACCACTTGTGGAGAGCTTAAAAAATACCTGCAATTAGCAGGTGCTGTTGTCTCAAAGAAAACAGTAAGTAATGCACTCCACCGCCATGGCCTGTATGCACGCTCACCACGCAAGGCTCCATTGCTAAAAAAAAGGATGTTGAAGCTCGTTTAAAGATTGCTGCACAACATTTGGAAAAGCCAGTGAAATACTGGGAGAATATAGTGTGGTCAGATGAGAGCAAAATTGAACTGTTTGGATGTCATAATACACACCATGTTTGGAGGAGAAATGGCACTGCACATCACCCTAAAAACACCATACCAACAGTGAAGTTTGGAGGTGGGAACATCATGGTGTGGGGCTGCTTTTCAGCAAATGGTACTGGCAAACTTCACATAATTAAAGGAAGGATGAATGGGCAAATTTACCGAGACATTCTTGACAAAAATCTGCTGCCATCTACCAGGATGATAAAGATGAAACGAGGGTGGACATTTCAGCAAGACAATGATCCCAAACACAAAGCCAAGGAAACTGTCAATTGGTTTCAAAGAAAGAAAATAAAGCTGCTAGAATGGCCCAGCCAATCACCTGACTTAAATCCCATTGAAAATCTATGGAAAGAACTGAAGATCAAGATTCATAGAAGAGGCCCACGGAACCTTCAAGATTTGAAGAATGGGCCAAAATCACACCAGAGCAATGCATGCGACTAGTTTCTCCATACAGGAGGCGTCTTGAAGCTGTCATTACCAACAAAGGCTTTTGTACAAAGTATTAAATAAATATCAGTAAGTGTGTTCAATACTTTACATTATTACAATACTTTCACATTATTACACATAACTTAATTTCTGAACTTATTTGTTTTGGTTTCATGTCAATAGCACCTTTGGAAATATATTTACTGAGAAAAATGGTGACGTGTTCAATACTTATTTCACCCGCTGTATGCATACAGTTGAAGTCGGAAGTTTATATACACTTAGGTTGAAGAATGACACATTTTTCAACAACTCCACAGATTTCATGTTAACAAACTATAGTTTTGGCAAGTCGGTTAGGACATCTACTTTGTGCATGACACAAGTAATTCTTCCAACAATTGTTTACAGACAGATTATTTCACTTATAATTCACTATATCACAATTCTAGTGGGTCAGAAGTTTACATACACTAAGTTTACTGTCCCTTTAAACAGCTTGGACATTTTCAGAAAATGCTTTAGAAGCTTCTGATTAATTGACATAATTTGAGTCCAATTGTAAATTGTTTAACTTGGGTCAAACGTTTCAGGTAGCCTTCCACAAGCTTCCCACAATAAGTTAGGTGAATTTTGGCCCATTCCTCCTGACAGAACTGGTGTCAGGTTTGTAGGCCTCCTTGCTCGCACACACTTTTTCAGTTCTTCCCACAAATGTTCTATAGGATTGATGGCCAATCCAATACCTTTACTTTGTTTTCCTTAAGCCATTTTGCCAAAACTTTGGCAGTATGCTTGGGGTCAAGCTTTAACTTCCTGACTGATGTCTTGAGATGTTGCTTCAATATATCCACATAATTTTCCTTTCTCATGATGCCATCTATTTTGTGAAGTGCACCAGTTCCTCCTGCAGCAAAGCACCCCCACCACATGATCCTGCCACCCCCGTGCTTCACGGTTGGGATGGTGTTCTTCGGCTTGCAAGCCTCCCCCTTGCCAAACAGTTATATTTTTGTTTAATCGGACCAGAGGACATTTCTCCCCATGTGCAGTTGCAAACCGTAGTCTGGCTTTTTTATGGCGGTTTTGGAGCAGTGGCTTCTTCCTTGCTGAGCAGCCTTTCAGGTTATCTCGATATAGGACTCGTTTTACTGTGGCTTTAGATACTTTTGTACCTGTTTCCTCCAGCATCTTCACAAGGTCCTTTGCTGTTGTTCTGGGATTGATTTGCACAAAGTACGTTCATCTCTAGGAGACAGAACTCGTCTTCTTCCTGAGCGGTATGATGGCTGCGTGGTCCCATGGTGTTTATACTTGCGTACTATTGTTTGTACAGATGAACGTGGTACCTTCAGGTGTTTGGAAATTGCTCCCAAGGATGAGCCAGACTTGTGGAGGTCTACAATTTCTTTTCTGAGGTCTTGGATGATTTCTTTTGATTTTCCCATGATGTCGAGCAAAGAGGCACAGAGTTTGAAGATAGGCCTTGAAAAACATCCACAGGCACACCTCCAATTGACTCAAATGATGTGAAGCTTCTAAAGCCATGACATCATTTTCCAAGCTGTTTAAAGGCACAGTCAACTTAGTGTATGTAAACTTCTGATACACTGGAATTGTGATATAGTAAATTTTAAGTGAAATAATCTGTCTGTAAACAATTGTTGGAATAATTACTTGTGTCATGCATAAAGTAGATGTCCTGACCGACTTGCCAAAACTATAGTTGCTAACATGAAATCTGTGGAGTGGTTGAAAAATGAGTGTATGTAAACTTCAACTGTATATATATATATATGGAAAGCAACCATCTAGGAGATGGTGTGACAACAGATGTAATGTTTTGAGTCGCATACTGTTCATGCAGTATGGAACGATGACATGATGTTAATTGGGATTCCACTGATTTAAGGCACTTGCATTGTTCTACTGATGATGAATGCTTACTGGGGTTGGACAGTGAGGTACTGAACTACAAGTGTAGAGACAATTATGAATGAATGATTGGCGTTACTCATAAAACATAACCATGTTGGTTGTCCAGTCCACCAACTGTTTTACAAAAACTGTTTTTAAAATAGACCTACTCCAAGATATGATTGATGCACACTTTATACTTATTATGTCAATAGTAATTGGTTGCTAACTGTTCTATTATGTATTTATTATTGTCCTCTGGATTTAGCGGTCACTTGTGTGACTTTAACTAAACACAGAGAATCAACACAACAACAGTATCAAATATTAAACAGACTGTCACTTAAGTTTACAAACCAACATAATTATCTAAAGAAAGAAAGCAAGTGCTTTACAAAGTAATCAAGCACTTTAATATCAATACACAGTAACAATAACCAGTGCTCATTATATTTCATCCATTCATATTTAATTCAGCGCCTGTATTTACAGTACTGTAGAAACGACAGCACTGACGGCATTAAAACCCCATTAAAAGTGGTAAATTAAACTACTGTGGCGTGAAAATATGACCTAATTAAAGGGATGGCATTTATATTGATTGGTTAGCAACTACATGATGGAAGAGCAACTCATAGGATGAGGATGTCAGACATTTGCAATACGTAAGGTTGATGCGTAGCTAAGAGCATATTGTGGACTTTTAAATTACATCTTTATTATCTCATCGTCCAATGCCTGTGAAATGAAAGATGGTCCGAGAATCTTCATTGTTGTTGTTGATGAAATTTGTTAATAACTGCATAATAATAAATTGCTTTCTAGAAATGAGGGATGAATATGTGTGACTGATTCAATTTGTAAGCAGGACATTTGAAAGGTAATCATTTTTCCATCAGAAGCACAGAAGAGTAATGTTGCTTTTTTTTTTTAAGGTAAGTAGCTTCTGCATACAGTGTACATGAATAAAGTATATGAATGTAAATTCAAATTGTATATACATATACTCTGTGGTTCTAAAATTAATATTAAGAAGAACAGTAACATTCAGCTTCGCCATGAGCACTTGGTATCTGTTTGACTTGTCAGACTCAGTGTTAAGATCCTGTTTCCCTGTTGAGGAGGGCCAGATACCAGATACTGTAGGTACTAGGTACTGCTGAGCCAAACCTCCGGGACCAGCTATAGTAATAGAAGTCTTGGATAGAAAACAGGGTACAGAGAGGAAGCCTGCCAAACATGGACCCAACCTGTCTGTGTGTGTCTGTCCAACCTTTTAGGAGCAGTGCAGGTGTGTGGCCGCAACAGAAAACTCTTCATCCACCCTATATATTTGACTTTTTTTATCGTTCCTTATAGTGTCCATACACTCAGTCTCACACACTCTCTCTGCTAAATTAATAGGCATTGTTTTAGCTCCAGCACTTACCTCAGTGTGTGTGTGTGTGTGTGTGTGTGTGTGTGTGTGTGTGTGTGTGTGTGTGTGTGTGTGTGTGTGTGAGAACACTGAGGAAATGCTAAGGACATTAAATGCTAGTCCCAGAGCCACGTGTAGCGAAGGCATATCGGTGACCCAGAGCGGTTGTGGTCCTCTTCCTCTCCTCCCCCTCTCCTCTTCCTCTTTATCGCAGTCTTTAGAATGCAGCTATATCAAGAAGAAGGCTCTCAGGACAATGACAGAGGAGAATTTGGGGGGGGGGGGGGGGGGGCATTTAAAAATCGTTATCCCAGCCAGAGTTGTCATCTGGGGGCGGGTCTTCATTGTCCTCTGGGAAGCTGTCAAAGTTACTTGTGTCTGTTGGTGATGTCACCTGATTGACAGACAAAGACAGAAAGAGAATTTAACCACTTAAACCTCTTATGAAAGCAGCTTGCTGCTGAAATCTTGGTTTGTGACTTACATTAGGGATGATAGGGGGTGTCAGCGTTCCCTTCCGTAGACCTTCCCCATTAAAGCCCTCAAACCATCTGGAAATGTATAGAAACTGTTATAAATATCTAAATGTGGGAATATTAGTAGAATAATATGGCTATCCATATCCATTAACTTACTTGTGCTTCTGGATGTCTTTGACACCGTTTTTCAAGTTTCCCAGTCTTTCCGAAGGATTGTCCCTAAAATGGACACATCATCCTTAAATTCTCTACATAAGACCAAATTATATTAAAGGTCCAATGCAGCCATTTTTATCTCAATATCAAAATCATTTCTGGGTAACAATTAAGTACCTTACTGTGATTGTTTTCAATTAAAATAGTAAAAAAAAGTAACAAAAATTACTTCAAGGCAAAGAGGATTTTTTTCAGGCAACAATTGTTCTAGGACTGTCTGGGAGTGGTCTGAGCGGGGAGGGGAAAACTTAAAATTAGGTCTTGTTGGCAGAAAGGTTTAGAATGCTCTTTCTTACTGGTCTATTAACTAATTTACTGCATGTTGATGTCACCATTTAAGGCCAAATCTCCCTCCCATACCAAAACAGGCAGACTTTGCAGGTGGTCTTTTCAAACAAATCTTACACTAAAAGGGCATTATCATAATTTTACAATTTCACAGCATTATTCCAACCTCATTTTTTTATTTAACCTTTATTTAACTAGGCAAGTCAGTTAAGAACAAATTCTCATTTACAATGATGTCCTACACCGTCCAAACTTGGACGACACTGGGCCAATTGTGCACTGCCTTATGGGACTCCCAATCACTGCCGGTTGTGATACAGTCTGGATTCAAACCAGGTTGTCTGTAGTGACGCCTCTAGCACTGAAATGCAGGGTCTTAGACCACTGCATCACTTGGGAGCCCTCGTAGTGTGGAAATATATATAAAACACAGATAAATCATGTTTTTGACTGCACTGAGCCTTTTGAGGGTGGACCAAATTATTTGGGACTCACCTGCATAGTTTTTTTATTAAGTTGGCAGCGTTTTTGGTAATCTTCTTTGGAAATTCAATCATGTCGATGCCCCTCAGGATGATGTTATAGGTCTTCATGGGATCAGGGCCAGAGAAGGGAGGGCTGGAAGACCGGGGTAGAAGTAGACACAACAATTTCTCCCAGTCTAAGTTTACATCTGGCCTTACATTTTTATTTAAGAGTAATTATCAGGTTTGTCTGTATACCTGCCGGTGAGGAGCTCAAACATGAGGATTCCTAGAGACCAGTAGTCAGCTGAGATGTCGTGGCCTTTGTTCAGAATGATCTCTGGTGCCACGTATTCCGGTGTTCCACAAAACGTCCACGTTTTCTTCCCAAACCCTATCTTCTTGGCAAAGCCAAAGTCCACCTAAACAAAGGACATGGGAAAATACATTCTTAGAGGCAACCTACAGCGTTAATAGGTCAAAGGGTTAGAAGTTTGGGCCATCAAGCTTTGAATCCACAGTGTGTGTCCCTTACTAGCTTGGCGTAGCCCCTGTGGTCAAGTATAAGGTTCTCTGGTTTGAGGTCTCTGTAGATGATGCCTTTGGAATGCAGGTAGGCAAATGCTTCTACCACACAAGCTGTGTAGAACCTGGTGGTGGAGTCCTCAAACGAACCCCTGGAGAAGGAAGTGACAATAATCTCATTGATTTTCACGAACATACTAACCCATGTGGTGATTGAAAGATGAACGGGGAGAGATAAATCAAAGAACTAACTAACTAACTAAAAACTAACTAGGTTTCCCCTTTTATCTGTGGATTAATTGTCGGAGGAGAGAACACATGATTTTGTATGACTCAAAATTGTTAACAATTCTACAAACATCCAGCAAAAAATCTCCCAGGATAAATTAGCTAGCAACAGCAAGCTAGCAACAGTTTTTCATGTGTATTTCTACCTGTCCCCAAATTAATATTGTTGATTCACTGTTGGTTTTGGTCTTTTAACCTGCGTGTCATAAACGCGTCTGGTGGGGATAGACAAAATCAACATGCACACGATTGTGCATGCGCAGTCGGTTTAGTCAAGGTATAACACTCACCGGTCTCTAAGAATGGTCCAAAGCTCTCCTCCTAGACAAGCCTCCATCAGCATGTAGAGATACTTACTGTCCTTAAACGTCCTGTACAGTCTGAATACGAAACACAGAGTACAAAGATATCAAGACAGTGGCGGGGGGAGGGTGGGTCCTCTGTAGGTTTTACTGTGAATTAAAAGTGTCTGTGTACCTGACAATGAAGTCAGAATGGGCCTCCTGCATAATGAGTTTCTCAGAGCGGATATGCTCCTGCTGCCGTGTGTCCACGATGTGACGCTTCTTCAGGATCTTCATGGCAAAAGTCTTCAACTCATCACTCTTCAGCTGGACCTGTTGACACAGGAGAGAGGAGAGCACTGTTAGCTGTAAACAACAGTTCAATGACACATCAATGCAATACAATGTAACTTGCAGCTTAGCCTCTAAGCTTCCGAGTGTGGACATCCCACATTTGTCGTTAGATTCCAGAAGACTGAGCAGTCCCTTTACAAGTCAGAATGTTGAATTCACTGTCCGGTGAGTTCAACCCTATGCCGTTGGAAATGTTTGACAAAATATCCATAGGAAAGTATTATTAAACCGACTTCAATATACGGGTCTCTGTGCGTGGTTCTCATGGTTTGTTTGCTCATCACCTGAGGCACACCCACAACACGTAAATATATGCAGGCAATGCATGCATACTAACCAAACTCGTGCAGGTATTTACATGGTTTTGAGCATGTGCCAGGTGATAGAAATCGCAATGGCAGTACCAGCATTTAAAAAAGTTGGTTTAAAAATACTTTTCTGTGGATATTTTGTCTCATATGTTTTGCACAAGAACCATCCAAGTGAAATGAGTAAATTCAAATTACAGTTTATTCCACATTTTGGCTACACAACGCTATTCAAGTCACCTTTCATTTAGCTATAATTTGCTATTAGGTCAGGAGGCCGACAAGAGGCAGCTGTGGTTCCTACCAGCTCTACGCGGCCGAAGCCACCAACCCCCAGTGTGTCAATGATGTTGAAGTCAGCCAGATTGAGGTTGGAGAAGAAAGCGTTCTCTGATTCGTACCTGCAGGGACAGACAACAAGGACATGTTAACTTTGAGGTAGTACTTCTTATTTTAATTCTTCACTGATTAAGACCTGGGACAGATGGTGGAATATCTGGCCAATCATTGACATTGATCAAGGTAGAAAAAAAACTGCAGCACTCCAGACCTGTTTAATGTTCTGAGTGCTGACCTCTGTCACAACACAGAACCTCTCTGTCCCTTGTCTGTCCCCATTGTACCAGAGACAGACAGAAGTCACATGAGATGACTCCTCTGGGACCAAATGCTGTGCTTGGCTAGGCCTGTCACTCCCAGTGTCCTCTCTGGTTATTGTTTAATCCAGTGGGTCTTATCAGCTCAGTAGTGTGATCGAGAGGATCAGGACAGATAGAGGCCTGAGCCCTGAGGATAAAGGGTTTCTTGGTCAACCATGCCAGAAGATCTTCTACACCTTCAGCCTCGGGTGCATGCCAAAACAATCACCATGACTGTGGACTGGTTCATACTTTTCCATGTGAAAGGGGAGAGAGCAAGGACACAGTGATTGCAAATGTCGCCCCTGTCCACATTAGCCCATACTGGATTTTCTCCTAGACTATGTGACATTACCAGGAAACATCTGGGCCCTAGTTATGAGCTCCAATCACAGACCTCCTTACTGGAGGGCAATGTTGTTTATGATGATGACTTTGTGTGTGGTGTTCTCCACAGTCTCACATGTAGAAGGTGTTGTCTAGAAGGTGAACCAACTCTGCCTACTGTCTGCCCTGTAACCCAGAAAAAGTACATGTTTAGCAGAGGCAGCGAGGCCCACTTGTCCCTGAGCACTGAGGACAGATCTATTGGGCTTCACCAGCCTCTCCTTTCATCACTCCCGTCTACTCTACCCATCTCCTGGAATACAGCCCAGACTGCACTCCAAAGAGGGTGGCCCACTTGGAGCTCAGGGTGACTGATAGCTGACCCCTCTCCCTGTCAAGAGGTTTACAAGTCAAGGGGTGACAGCGAGGCCCACTTCTCCCTGAGCACGGCTCCATTGGGCTTCACCAGCCTGTCCTTTCATCACTTCCCTCTACTCTAACCATCTCCTGGAACACAGCCCAGACTACAATCCAAAGAGGGTGGCCCTAACAGCTCAGAGTGGCTGACAGCTTACTCCTCCCCTGTCAAGAGTTTTACCATTCAAGGGGTGATGGGTAAGGCCAAGAGATTTTCCTGACCAAGTGACCTGAGGAGGGAAGTGTTACAGCTCAATTCAGACCTACCTCAGTCATAAACTCATTTGATGTTGTAAGACTAGTTTATGACCACTAGATGACGATGTTGTACCATTGTCATCACAGGTAAAGGAAGTTCAACTGAACTCCTATTTCAGTAGCTGAGAATGGAAGAAAGAAGAAATTAATTAAAATGGATAGAATTCAGAAGAGGCTCCTCAGAGGAGGAAGGGGAGGACCATCCTCCTCAGTGAATTTCATAAAAATAAAAATAGTGAAACATTAAAAAAGTTATTCTTTTTAAATTAAACTATACAGTCGTGGCCAAAAGGTTTGAGAATGACACAAGTATTGGTCTCCACAAAGTTTTCTGCTTCAGTGTTCTTAGATCTTTATGTCAGTAGTTACTATGGTACAAAAGTATCCCATAAGTGTCAAAGGCTTTCATTGACAATGACATTCAGTTTATGCAAAGAGTCAATATTTGCAGTGTTGACCCTTCTTTTTCAAGACCTCTGCAATCCTGTCATGCTGTCAATTAACTTCTGGGCCACATCCTGACTGATGGCAGGCCATTCTTGCATAATCAATGCTTGGTGTTTGTCAGAAGTTGTGGGTTTTTGTTTGTCCACCTGCCTCTTGAGGATCGACCACAAGTTCTCAATGGGATTAAGATCTGGGGAGTTTCCTGGCCATGGACCCAAAATGTTGATGTTTTGTTCCCCGAGCCACTTAGTTATCACTTTTGCCTTATGGCAAGGTGCTCCATCATGATGGAAAAGGCATTGGTCGTCACCAAACTGTTCTTAGATGGTTGGAAGAAGTTGCTCTCGGAGGATGTGTTGGTACCATTCTTTATTCATGGCTGTGTTCTTAGGCAAAATTGTGAGTGAGCCCACTCCCTTGGCTGTGAAGCAACCCCACACATGAATGGTCTGAGGATGCTTTACTGTTGGCATGACACAGGACTGATGGTAGCGCTCACCTTGTCTTCTCCGGACAAGGTGTTTTCCGGATTGCCCAAACAATCGGAAAGGGGATTCATCAGAGAAAATGACTCTACCCCAGTCCTCAGCAGTCCAATCCCTGTAGAATATCAGTCTGTCCCTGATGTTTTTCCTGGAGAGAAGTGGCTTCTTTGCTGCCCTTCTTGACACCAGGCCATCCTCCAAAAGTCTTCGCCTCACTGTGCGTGCAGATGCATTCACACATGCCTGCTGCCATTCCTGACCAAGCTCTGCACTGGTGGTGCCCCGATCCCGCAGCTGAATCAACTTTAGGAGACGGTCCTGGCGCTTGCTGGACTTTCTTGGGCGCCCTGACGCCTTCTTCACAACAATTGAACCTCTCTCTTTGAAGTCCTTGATGATCCGATAAATGGTTGATTTAGGTGCAATCTTACCAGCAGCAATATCCTAGCCTGTGAAGCCCTTTTTGTGCAAAGCAATGATGACGGCACGTGTTTCCTTGCAGGTAACCATGGTTGACAGAGGAAGAACAATGATTTCAAGCACCACCCTCCTTTTAATTGTTCCAGTCACACTACAATGGATATTCCAACCCTGAGCCCCAGCATGCTCTGCTCTTGCTGATCAAAAACCTTTTTGTGTGCCGCTTAACCAATGGCTGTGCTGTGTAGGCTTACGGTGGCAGTTCAGGAGGAGAGTCAAAGGATTCTTCCGAAAATACATGATTAAAAATACTTATTTTACTTTTTTAACATGAACAGAAATAAACCACATCCATGTTCTCCTTTTGGTAGGTATTTTCATTATTAAACATGCAATGAACTACACAGAGGGAAAAGTACACTGTGCATTCAGCACGATGGACAGAACTCTTGTTAACAGGTACGCACAAAAACACAAGAATGAGAGAGAGCTCAACATTACATTTAAACTACTCAAGTGAGGAGTGAAGTCTCTGATGGGCATTGACTAGAGCAGTGAAGTCATGTATAGTTTCTGATGTCGCTATGCGCAGGATTGCTGAGAGGTGAGAGTCAGTAAGAGTATTTGATACACTGCCGATTTTGCAGGTTTTCCTACTTACAAAGCATGTAGAGGTCTGAAATTTTTATCATAGGTACACTTCAACTGTGAGAGGTACACTTCAACTGGTCCACAAAAATCCAGAAAATCACATTGTATGATTTTTAAATAATTAATTTGCATTTTATTGCATGACATAAGTATTTGATCACCTACCAACCAGTAAGAATTCCGGCTCTCACAGACCTGTTCGTTTTTCTTTAAGAAGCCCCCCTGTTCTCTACTCATTACCTGTATTAACTGCACCTGTTTGAACTTGTTACCTGTATAAAAGACACCTGTCCACACACTCAATCAAACAGACTCCAACCTCTCCACAATGGCCAAGACCAGAGAGCTGTGTAAGGACATCAGGGATAAAATTGTAGACCTGCACAAGGCTGGGATGGGCTACCGGACAATAGGCAAGCAGCTTGGTGAGAAGGCAACAACTGTTGGCGCAATTATTAGAAAATGGAAGAAGTTCAAGATGACGGTCAATCTCCCTCGGTCTGGGGCACCATGCAAGATCTCAACTCGTGGGGCATCAATGATCATGAGGATGGTGAGGGATCAGCCCAGAACTACACGGCAGGACCTGGTCAGTGACCTGAAGAGAGCTGGGACCACAGTCTCAAAGATAACCATTAGTAACACACTACGCCGCCATGGATTAAAATCCTGCAGCGCACGCAAGGTCCCCCTGCTCAAGCCAGCGCATGTCCAGGCCCGTCTGAAGTTTGCCAATGACCATCTGGATGATCCAGAGGAGGAATGGGAGAAGGTCATGTGGTCTGATGAGACAAAAATAGAGCTTTCCGGTCTAAACTCCACTCGCCGTGTTTTGGAGGAAGAAGAAGGATGAGTACAACCCCAAGAACACCATCCCAACCGTGAAGCATGGAGGTGGAAACATAATTCTTTGGGGATGCTTTTCTGCACCGTATTGAGGGGAGGATGGATGGGGCCATGTATCGCGAGATCTTGGCCAACAACCTTCCCTCAGTAAGAACATTGAAGATGGGTCGTGGCTGGGTCTTCCAGCATGACAACGACCCGAAACACACAGCCAGGGCAACTAAGGAGTGGCTCCGTAAGAAGTATCTCAAGGTCCTGGAGTGGCCTAGCCAGTCTCCAGACCTGAACCCAATAGAACATCTTTGGAGGGAGCTGAAAGTCCGTATTGCCCAGCGACAGCCCCGAAACCTGAAGGATCTGGAGAAGGTATGTATGGAGGAGTGGGCCAAAATCCCTGCTGCAGTGTGTGCAAACCTGGTCAAGAACTACAGGAAACGTATGATTTCTGTAATTGCAAACAAAGGTTTCTGTACCAAATATTAAGTTCTGCTTTTCTGATGTATCAAATACTTATGTCATGCAATAAAATGCAAATTAATTACTTAAAAATCATACAATGTGATCATACAAATTTTTTTTTTTTTTAGATTCCGTCACTCACAGTTGAAGAGTACCTATGATAAAAATTGCAGACTTCTACATGCTTTGTAAGTGGGAAAACCTGCAAAATCGGCAGTGTATCAAATACTTGTTCTCCCCACTGTACATAGGTTGACCCAAACAGTACAAACATCTTCTGAGCATGACTCCTAATCTTTGGAAAGTTTTGTTCATTGAGAGATGCAAAGACCTTGGCAGTGACATTGTTTTGAATAGTTCTCCAATCACTGCATTAGACTGAAGATCGATAAGCTCAAGTTGCAGGTCAGTGGAAGTGTTATCCGCATTGAAGGTGAAAGGAGACGAAACCAACAGCATGTCATTTTCCAAACTTTGAAATCCTCAAAACGATAAGAAAACTCACTGTTCAAAGCAGCAGTGATGTATACTTCTCCCACTGGTCATCTGATAGGGATCAGACTAGTAGTGTCAGAAGGTGGATGAGATTGTTGGCTTCTACTTGGCGGGTCAGGAGGAGTAATTTTTGCCTTGAAGGCTTTGATAAGGCTGTACATCTGATGTGCAAAAAGGCCCTTCCCTTGTAGTTTGGAATTCAAACTTCATTTTCCTTTCATTTGCAAAAACTCAGCAATCTCCAACCTCAGGTCCCACACACTTTTTAGCACCTTCTCCAAATTCAGCCATCTCACGTTTGCGTGGTAGGGGAGATCTGCATGACCAGACACTGTCTCTTCCAACAGTAAGACAACTGCCTGTGGTTTAAATATTTTGTTCTTATGAAGTTTACCATTTTAGTGACTGTATCCACAACATGGCAAATTTTCAGAACACATTTACAGAGCACCTCCTGATGAAAATGCAAAACTATTTTTCAGTTTTGCATTTTTCTTGCTAGCTACTATTTGTAACTGTGACGTGTGTGTCAGCCTGTCAGTCACTGTCTGTCCTCATGCAGCTGTTATTTATACGTGCCTTCAAAATAAATGTCCCATAAGTGGTGGGAGTTAAATCATTACACAAAGGCAAGTATTCATTAGGCTTTTAATTTGAATAATAAATATGTTTTAAAAAACGTACTATCGCAAATTCTTTATGTGATCTGAGCATGATTCCGCGGCCCGTATTAAATCAGGTCGCGGACCACATACGGCCCCCGGGCCGGCCTTTGCCCAGGCCTGCCCTGGACCCACTCCAATTTGTGTATTTCCCCAACAGATCCACAGATCCACAGATACAATCTCAATTGTATTTCACACTGCCCTTTCCCACCTGGACAAGTGGGAAATAACTATGTGAGAATTCTGTTCATAGACTACAACCCTCCAAGCTCATCACCAAACAAGGGATCCTGGAACTGAACCCCTCCCTCTGCAACTGAATAATGGACTTCCTGACGGGTCGGCCCCAGGTGGTGAGGGTGAGCAACAACACCTCCGCCACGCTGATCCTCAACACGGGAGACCCTCAGGGGTGTGTGCTTAGTCCCCTCCTGTACTCCCTGTTCACCCACGACTGTGTGGGTGAGCACGACTCCAACACCATCATCAAGTTTGCTGACGATACAGAGGTGGTAGGCCTGATCATCGACAGCGATGAGTCGGCCTACAGGGAGGAGGTCAGAGACTTAGCAGTGTGGTGCCAGGACAACAACCTCTCCCTCAACGTCAGTAAGACCAAGGAGCTGGTCATTGGCGTCCACATCACTAAGGACTTAATATGGTCCACACACACCTGCACAGTCATGAAAAGAGCACGGAAGCGTCTCTTCCCCTTCAGGAGGCTGAAAAGATTTGGTATGGGCCCTCAGATCCTCAAAAATATCGAGAGCATCTTGACTGGCTGCATCACCACTTGGTATGGCAATTGCACCACCTTTGACCGCAAAGCGATACAATGGGTGGTGTGGACAGCCCAGTACATTACTGGGGCCAAGCTACCTGCCATCCAGGACCTTTATATCAGGTGGTGTCGAAAAATTGGCAACACACACACATACACACACTTTGGTCCGCAATGCTTTATCCTAGAAACAAGCAGTGAATACACAGGAAAGACATGAATCTGATGCATATGGGGATATCATTGTTGAATTTATTTGCCATTCAGAGGCTAAGCTACAACCATCTATAGCCGAGGAGACAAACAATTTACTTTACTTGGGAAGTAATTGAATTCTGTCACTACCAATTGATTAAGCTATTCACTTTCTGTACAAAAGCCTGACAGCTTTTAGGCAAAAACTTGTGACCTTCTCTCGTTGGGTTAAGACACGGAAGAAGAGTAGCCAGCAGTTAAAGCTTCCATTTTTCTGCATCGGTAGTTCTACTCTGTCTGTGTTCAAAACGTAGGGCTAACTTTTGAAAGTACCATGCTCAGATTCCAAATGACGTCTCAGATGTAATTGTTTGCAAACAGGGACAGTTTCGTTTCAAACAAGACACACTGAGTTGGCATTGGAGAAATACGATGAACACATAGGTCTATCTTTCTGTCCATTCTTAGCCCGTAATTTCAGTAATTTGTGTGGTATTGAAAAAATATTCAGCTAATATGTAAAATGATGTAGAATTGCATGCTGTTTTTCTCGGACCTGCAAATACAATGATAGGTTCATGCAATACTTTTAATATACAGGAGATCTTTCCACCCCTACTCTTGTCTATGGTGGTCTGTGAACACACAACCTTCTGACCCGCAGCCCTGTATGCTATCAACATTTTTGTTTTACTGCTTATTTGGGGTATAGGGGAGGGCTACTTGTTTTCTTTCTAGGGTTTCGGTAAAATATATTTTGCTGAAGGGAGGGCTATCCATTTGCATTTCAGAGAGGTCTGATTTTATCCATGTAACCTTTATTATAAATAATGTTCACTCCATAACAGTGTCAAAGAAAGAAGAAAATTGCAGCCACTTCGATATGGACATTGCAAATGTCAAAATTGCAATTTCGATCTGAATCTGATTAATCGTGCAGTCCTATTTCAACCACATAAAATATGCATCCAAGCCGAACTAAAATATTGTCTATATTTGCGGGTTAGGGTCGGGTGACTGCACAACCTGGCATGGAAATATTGTGAAAGACATTACCAATGTATCATACTGGACACAATGCAGCAGATTGTACAGTAGGTTACCAGGACAAATACGCCATTCACTGTCTTACTTAGACGTGGGCCTCACTACAGTGACCAAAACAAAGTATCATTCTCCATTCTTGTCTCTTTCCAGGATGTAAGCAAAACAGTACCCAAAGAACATTGAGTCTGACATAATCATCTGTAGTCCCCTCCCCCCCAAAAGAAGAATTTCAATGTGAGAGAGGCTGACATTTAAAATGTACCTTATGAGGTGCACACAGCCAGGTATGGAAGTACTGTATGTAAGGTTTATAACATGTTTAAATACCATACAGACTTCCAACAAAGAACATAATATTACCAAAAGAGTTCCCTAAGGTGTAATAAAACAACTATATTGCTGGCATTGGTGGATTAGTGAACAGTAGACCGATGAGATCATAAAGAATGATGTAATTGTGTGTGTGCGTGCGTCTGTGTGCCTGCCTGCATGTGTGTATCTGTACGTGAGTGTTTATAATGTATCAAACACTCTAACCTCTAACACTCCCTCCAAGCCACATCTATTGCGCCAATGCTTCCTGCTTCCTGAAGAGAGAGGGAGAGTGCTTCCCAATGTTCCCCATGAGATATTCTGATGGGACACAGCTGCCAGAACCTCCCCTTCATCACATCAGGGACTGGAGCCTGGAACAGACCAGACCCTTTCTATACACGGTGTGTCCAAGCTCAAACACACACTCGAAACTCAGTTGTAGGTTTTACCTTTGTTACTAAACTCTGGATAGAAACATCTGCTTAAGTGACTGTGGTGAGGATATTCCTTTATGTCAAAGGGAGAACTACCACCCTTACTGCATTGAGGAAATAATCAAATGACAAGCAAGAAGTGTAGTGTTGAGGAAAAGGCGACTCTCCCTAATAGCGAGAAGCTGTAGTTAAGATGAGGTTGCCATGTGGCGCCCAGCCTGCTGTGGCCAAACAGACAGGTTCCATCTCGTGGCGGTCTGTTTCGAGCTCCTCATTCTTCCCCGGCAACCGGCTCCCAGGAAGTAACGAACAGGAAAGGAAACTCCGGGCGTGAAGGGTGAAAAAGTCATTTTAATCAGGGTGACAAAGGTACATCTTTTTGATGTGACAGACAGACGAATTAGAGCTGTATTTATTTGGTCTTGTGTTGCTCAGTCGGTAGAGCACGGCACTATCAACGCCAAGTGTTGTGGGTTAAATTCCCACTGAGGTCATCCATAATTAAAATATCTCTCCGCATGACTGTAAGTCAGTCACCTTGGATAAAAGCATCTGCTAAATGATATATTATATTACCAAAGACAGGGTGTAGAATAGGGATATACAATAATATAAAACTGGATATACCACTGTCAACTCTCTGCCTCTGAGTGTCTTGGCTGGTGACAAGCTGACCCAGGTGTCTCGCTTTGCGGTCAGTCTGTCCTGTCCACGGTTCTGGTTTCTCCTCACCTTGTCTGACAGACAACATAACCCTGCTCTGAGCTGGCATCTCTTTATGCCGATAAGAACACACCACGGCACCAAGGTGCCCCTGTGCCAGAGTGCCCGGTGTCTGGTGCTATGCTCATGTTTCCATGGTTACATATAACATATTGGCTCCTCCAAGGGGTGCGGTAGAGGTCACAACCTTCACTTCCAGGTCTGTCACCAGAGAATTGCGTTATGTAACAGCCCTTAGGTTGACCAAACCACAGAGCCAAGCAAAGCCAGTTGATAGACTATGTAATGAGTAGACAGTGAAAGAAAGACAGGGGACTTACCTAGCCTTGGCCTCAGCATCCTCACAGCCTTTACTGGACACCTCCTCCAACCCTCCAATTAGGTGCTTGAAGGAGCTGCAACACAGGTAGTGAAAGAGTGTTTGTGAAACATTACTTTTTTATATGAGTTCAAGACATTGACCCCATTGCATTAATGTCACCCTCCTCCTTAAATGGCATTCAAGAAGCTGTAGTATCTTTATGTATAATTATTGTTGTCTTCAAGTAATCACATCAGTTGTCTAAATGACAAAAACATTGCTAATTGGTGTTGTGGTTCATTAACTGCGGCGTAACTGCTCCATCCCCTTGATCATTGTAATTGACAGTACATATTTAATAAGCGGGGCTCTATATACCCTTAGCCACTTATTCTCCATATGACTCATCTAATGCAGCTGTGTATTGTGTCTTTATATTACCTATTAAAACTTTATGAATGTTTAATAAACCTTGGTAAGATTGTTGTTTGTTTGAAGTGGAAACCACTTGGTCTCACTATATAAAACCCCAAGACCATCTGATCACTTTATAATCCCCAGATTCCCCACACATATCATCTCTGTTTGGATGTGCTTGAACCCTACACCCATAAATCAATAAGCAAATATTGATGAATATACAAATGAAGGATAATAATGATCAAGATACATTTCAATTGAGCTGTTTACAGTCTTTCAGCTGACAACCCTGGCTGCCAAGGCTAAAGCCTCTTCCCAAAATACTTACATGGTGACATGTAAACACACATGCAAGCACACACACTGTCACGGTTGCGGTTGGACAGGACCCGAGACGCAGAGCTGTGTTGCAAAAAAATTCCTTTTATTATACAAAACTCCAAAATAACAAAAGGAGAGACAGCGACCATGAACCAGCGCCAACAAAATGGAACAGACAGAAAAACCCACCACCACGGGACCGAGCAAGGACGTCGACGGAGGCCACGTCGGTGATTGAAGAGGCAGGCCCAGCCTAGAGCCCCGAAGAACCCCCATACAGTTTTTTGGGGGGGGCTATGGGGGTGGTCGGGGAATGAAGAGGAGGAGCCCCGACCACTACACTCGTGGGGGCTCATGGAGGAGTCCCTACAGCCATGGGAGCAGGAGTACGCCCAGGTGTCGGACGATGACGACGAGGTGCTCCTGTTTCCCAACACGTGCAGAGCCGGGATCGGCGGAGGAGGGAGGACGGCTGGGGGAGTCTGCAACCTCCCACAGCGGAGGACCGGCAGCCACCGGAGGTTTTTTTTGAACGGTCTCTGGAGGAACAGGGGAGATGGTGGAGGGCTTGGCTGGAGCTGAGACCTCCCAGCCCGGGAGCAGGAACCAGCCCGAGGGAGGACGAGGCCGACTTCGAGGACCGCAAGAGGATGTGGTCCGAACGACTGGCGGCTTCTCTTCCTGAGGCTCCTGGGCTGGTGCCCAGCCCGGTACCTCCAACGCCGATTCTCAGCCCGGTACCTACAGCAACGGTTCTCAGCCCAGCTCAGCTCGGCTCCCCACACCCGACCTCTAGTGCGTGCACCCAGCCCGGTACCTCCAGTACCGGTTCCTAGCTCGGTGGCATCAGTAGGTGTCCCCATCGTGGTAGCGCCAGTACTGGTGCCTAGCCCGGTGGCGCCAGCGCCGATTCCTAGCCCAGTAGCTCCAGTCCCGGTACCTAGCCCGGTAGCTCCAGTGCATCCCCCCAGCTTTGTAGCGCCAGTACCGGTTCCTAGACCGGTGGTGCCAGTGCCGGTTCCTAGCATGGTAGCTCCAGTGCGTGTTCCCAGCTCGGTAGCGCCAGTACCGGTTCCTAGCCCGGTGGCGTCAGTGGGTGTCCCCAGCTTGGTAGCGCCTGTACCGGTTTCTAGCCCGTTAGCTCCAATGCCGGTCGTCAGCCCCGCTCCAGTGCCGGAGCAGTCCGCTCCACCGGTGCCCAGTCCGGGACCGGTCGTCATCCCCGATCCAGTGACGGAGCATTCCACTCCACCGGTCCCAATCTGGGAAAGGGCTACAGCCCTGCTCCTGAGCTGGTGCCACGTCCGGTACCGGGTCCAGAGCCCCAGCCAACGCCTGTTCCCCTCCCTGAACCCCCCCCTTGCGGGTGTTCCTAGTCTTGCGGCCGGGAGTCCGCGTCTTGGGGGGTACTGTAAGGATTTATGTTCAGAGAAGTCACTGGAAACCTTTACGGTTTTCAGGTTTTGTGTCCAGAGACCTCTCTGGAATTCTCTATGTTCCTTTTGGAATTGGTCCCCAATTAGAGGCAGCTGCGCCGCATTGCCTCTAATTGGGGAGCCTATTTATGTTCAGTATTCCCACCTGTGTGGGTTTTTGAGTGTGTGTGTGTGTGTGTGTGTGTGTGTGTGTGTGTGTGTGTGTGTGTGTGTGTGTGTGTGTGTGTGTGTGTGTGTGTGTGTGTGTGTGTGTGTGTGTGTGTGTGTGTGTGTGTGTGTGTGTGTGTGTGTTTCTTTTTGTGCACGCTGTCTCTCCTTTTGTTTGGTTATTTTTTTGTTTATCGTAAATAAAAGGAATGTATTCTCACCACCACTCTGCGCTTCGGGTCCTGTCTCATTGCGATCGTGACACACACACACACACACACACACACACACACACACACACACACACGCACACACACACACACACACACACACACACACACACACACACACACACACACACACACAGACACACACACATCTGTGCTGGAGTTCCCCTCTCACCATTAGCCCCTAATCCTCATTCTCTCTCTCTTTCCCTCCCTCTCTCTTCCCTCCAGAAAGACAGATAGCAGGCTGCCTGACACCGCTAACCTCTCTCTCACCAGTTCTGACACCTATGGCAAGCTGGCTATGTGAGGTCAGAGAGCATTTGCTGCCCTACCAAGAAAAAAGACAGTAACTGATAATTTAGTAGAAAAAAATTGTTAATTTAGTTACGTTAAATACATGCTTAATCATGTGGACAAGTATCCTGTCTCTATTGTATGGGGGTCATGTTTGCAGTAACTGCATAAGGTTACTGTGAAACCAAGGTAAAAAAAAACAACAATCCTTCTCACTTCTACGCTATGAGCAGTTAATGGCTTTTTGCTTGTTAGGGCAGATTAGCGGCCTGTGTGACAGAGTGACAGACCATAATAATCATCTCATTCAGATGACTCACTCACTAAGGGTTGCCCATGAGAGGCCTGCTCCATAACAGTTGCTAACATGATACCACCCAACCCTGCTCTTAGATTACAGCTGATTTATATACTGACTGGTGTTAGTGGTGCCACAATGAGTGTCCTGTACGGGTCAGCTGGTAAAGCAGGACGCTTGCAAAATCAGGATTGTGGGTTCGATTCCCAGGGCCACCCAAACAAAGAAATGTATGCACGCATTACTGTAAGTTGCTTTGGATAAAAGTGTCTACTAAATAGCTTATGTTATGTAAGATACTAGACCAAATTATAAAAACTATTTCAGAATACAAGAGAAAGTACTGAGGTTTTGAACACTTACTCTCTGTCGATGACCAGACATGTAACAGCCTCTGCAGCGATGATGTTTGCTGTTCTGATGTCCTCCCTGCAACAGAACACACATACGGTCATTAGTAACAAACATTACACAGAAAACAGCAGCACTTTATTTTATTAAACATTAAGGACCAGGTATGTGCTTACAATTACATGGAAAAAGAGTTATTACACAATAAAAACATTGTGTTGCACGTTTTGATAAATAATTTAAACACTGATTCACAAATCAGTAAAATAATACACAATAGAAAGACATTTGATACATTAAGAAATACAGACTTTGACGTAGAAACACTTCAAGCTTTGTGTTGACAAATACAAATATAAATACATTAGCGACAGTAAACGGTACCAAAAGTATAACCAGATTTACTCTGTATTCTCAGTGACATCATCGATATCCTCTTCTTCCGAGGACTCGTCTCCCCAGTCGCTCTCAGAGTCTGAGTCGTCCCAGGACTCCATGGCCCCTCCAGTCTAACTAGCACGACCAGTCCTCACACACACACACACGCACACACACTCTACCGTATCACTGAGAACACTCAAATCTACACTTACAGCTGGGCAAGCGAGTCCACACAAGCTGTCTACACACACTTTAACAGATCTCAGGGTCAAGTGAAGATCACTCTAAGACACACTGAAACCTAACACTTAGTGCAGCAGCTGGAGGAGTCCATACAGTATTCCACTTTATCCAAATTCAAAACAGGAAAAATATGTTGGCAAAAGATGAGCATACACTAAATACTATACAAAATATTGTACAAAATACAATACTGAACAAGTACGGAATCAAGCTTTACTCCGGATCGGTGAGAACGTGTATCAGCATTAGAGCTGTTGACATGTGAGTCAGGTCACACTGTGGTGTCTAAGTAGTGGAGGAATGACCCATATGTTTTTGCTGCTACGCAACCTATTTCACATGGACCGAGGTGACAAGTCCTTCTCATGCCATCTAGCCTCCTCATACACCCGCCGACACTACCCCCTTTCCAAACACACACACAAACACACTCTCCCTATCTAAAAAGGTCACAGCTGCTGGAAACGACAAGGGTTTCACCAGTGGAAAGGAGATGAGAAGAGGAAGCCATTAAGGAGTGTTGGGGGAAAGATGGACTAAAGAAGAAAGAGGGGGTTATTCTCTCATGGGCAGGGAGGGAGGCGGGAGGCTGAAGGGGGTATTAAGTGAACTAAATCCAGTCCCCATCGTAAACACCTGCTGGGTGTGAATTGGGACTATGTGCCAAATGTAGCCTCTCTGCCATTGTGCTACTGTTGTCAACAATGTTTTGGCAGATACACCTGCCTCTCAAGAGGACAGGGTACATTGCTTTTTCCATGTTGGAAGAAAGAAACCCCCAACAAAAAACACGTACGCATGCACAAACACACACACGCTCAAAATCTATTTTGCTTTCTATCTCAGATAATGAGCAGAGCCCTTTATTCTAACTAGTACATACACAAAGAGACTGAGCTGCACTGATTTGCCTCATAAAAGGTGCACAGTTTTTGTATTATTTACACACCATGGTGATTCCCTTTCATTAAGACACCAACAACCCAATACAGCCCATTGTGTGAGATAGATAGATTCATTGTTTAAGGGGCAATCTGCAGTTTCTACATCCCTTTTTGTACTTATAAATTAATGGTGTGTATCCATTGATTCTTGAATTATATTACTTAGAAATGCCTCATGTGCTTAGTTCAACTGACTTACCCCATCAGAACCCAAAATATTACCTGGTTTCACTCCACTGTTTGTAAACAAAGTAAATGTAAAGAAACACTGTATTTTTTTTTTTTTTTTTTTTTTTATTTCACCTTTATTTAACCAGGTAGGTCAGTTGAGAACAAGTTCTCATTTGCAACTGCGACCTGGCCAAGACAAAGCAAAGCAGTGCGACAAAAACAACACAGAGTTACACATTAAACAAACAGTCAAAAAAAAAACACAATAGAAAATCTATATACAGAGTGCAAAATGTAGTGCAAAAATGCAGTAAGGTTAGGAGGTAGGACAATAAATAGACTATAGTGGTAAAATAAATTACAGAATTATCATCATTAACACAGGAATGAAGGATGTGCAAATTTTGATGTGCAAATAGAGATACTGGAGTGCAAGATTAGTGAAATAAACAAAAATAAATATAGGGATGAGGTAGTAGTGTGGGCTATATACAGAAGGGCTATATACAGGTGCAGTGATCGATAAGCAGCTTTGACAACTGATGCTTAAAGTTATTGAGGGAGATAGGAACCTCTAGCTTCAATGATTTTTGCAATTCGTTCCAGTCATTGGCAGCAGCGAACTGGAAGGAATGGCGGCCAAAGGAGGTGTTGGCTTTGGGGGTGACCAGAGAGATAAACCTGCTGGAGCGCATGCTACGGGTGGGTGTTGCTATAGTGACCAGTGAGCTGAGATAGGGCGGGGATTTACCTAACAAAGACTTGTAGATGACCTGGAGCCAGTGGGTTTGGCGACGAATATATAATGAAGGCCAGCCAACGAGAGCATACAGGTCGCAGTGGTGGGTAGTGTATGGGGCTTTGGTGACAAAACGGATGGCACTGTGATAGACTACATCCAATTTGCTAAGTAGAGTGTTGGAGGCTAGTTTGTAAATGACATCGCCAAAATCGAGGATCGGTAGGATAGTCAGTTTTACAAGGGCATGTTTGGCAGCATGAGTGAAGGAGGCTCTGTTGCGAAATAGGAAGCCAATTCTGGATTTAATTTTGGATTGGAGATGGTTGATGTGAGTCTGGAAGTTGAGTTTATAGTCTAACCAGATGCCTAGGTATTTGTAGGTATCCACGTATTCTAATTCGGATCCGTCGAGAGTAGTGATGATAGTCCGGTGGGCGGGTGCTGGCAGCGTACGATAGAAAAGCATGCACTTAGTTTTACTAGCGTTTAAGAGCAGTTGGAGGCCACGGAAGGAGTGTTGTATGCCATTGAAGCTTGATTGAAGGTTAGTAAACACAGTATCCAAAGAGGGGCCAGATGTATACAGAATGGTGTCATCTGCATAGAGATGGATCAGAGAGTCACCAGCAGCGAGAGCGACATCGTTGATGTATATAGAGAAAAGGGTTGGCCCAAGAATTGAACCCTGTGGCACCCCCATAGAGACTGCCAGAGGATCGGACAATAGGCCCTCCGATTTGACACACTGAACTCTGTCTGCAAAGTAGTTAGAGAACCAGGCAAGGCAGTCACTTGAGAAACCAAGGCTATTGAGTCTGTCAATAAGAATGCGGTGATTGACAGAGTCGAAAGCCTTGGCCAGGTCGATGAAAACGGCTGCACAGTACTGTCTTTTATCGATGGCGGTAATGATGTCGTTCAGTACCTTGAGCGTAGCTGAGGTGCACCCATGACCAGCTCGGAAACCAGATTGCATAGCAGAGAAGGTACGGTGGGATTCGAAGTGGTCAGTTATCTGTTTGTTAACTTGGCTTTCGAAAACTTTAGAAAGGCAGGGCAGGATGGATATTGGTCTATAACAGTTTGGGTCTAGAGTGTCTCCTCCTTTGAAGAGGGGGATGACCGCGGCAGCCTTCCAATCTCTAGGGATCTCAGACGATACGAAAGAGAGGTTGAACAGGCTAGTGATAGGTGTTGCAACAATTTTGGCTGATAATTTCAGAAAGAGAGGGTCCAGATTATCTAGCCCAGCAGATTTGTAGGGGTCCAGATTTAGCAGCTCTTTCAGAACATCAGCCGTCTGGATTTGGGTGAAGGAGAAGCGGGGGGGGCTTGGGCAAGTAGCTGCCGAGGGTGCAGAGCTGTTGGCCGGGGTAGGGGTAGCCAGGTGGAAAGCATGGCCAGCCGTAGCAAAATGCTTATTGAAATTTTCGATAATCGTGGATTTATCGTTGGTAACAGTGTTTCCGAGCCTCAATGCAGTGGGCAACTGGGAGGAGGTGCTCTTATTCTCCATGGATTTAACAGTGTCCCAGAACTTTTTGGAGTTAGTACTACAGGAAGCAAATTTCTGTTTGAAAAAGCTGGCCTTTGCTTTTCTAACTGACTGTGTGTACTTGTTCCTGACTTCCCTGAATAGCTGCATATCGCGGGGGCTGTTCGATGCTAATGCAGTGCGCCACAGGATGTTTTTGTGTTGGTCTAGTGCAGTCAAGTCTGGGGTGAACCACGGGCTATATCTATTCTTAGTTCTACGTTTTTTGAAAGGGGCATGCTTATTTAGGATGGAGAGGAAAGCACTTTTAAAGAACAACCAGGCATCCTCTATTGACGGGATGAGGTCAATATCCTTCCAGGATACCTGGGCCAGATCAAATAGAAAGGCCTGCTCACAAAAGTGTGTTAGGGAGCGTTTGACAGTGATAAGGGGTGGTCGTTTGACCGCTGACCCATTGCGAACGCAGGCGATGAGGCAGTGATCGCTGAGATCCTGGTTGAAAACAGAGGAGGTGTATTTGGAGGGCAGGTTAGTCAGAATGATATCAATAATGGTACCCATGTTTACGGATTTTGGGTTGTACCTGGTGGGTTCCTTGATAATTTGCGTGAGATTGAGGGCATCTATCTTAGATTGAAGTACAGCCGAGGTGTTAAGCATATCCCAGTTTAAGTCACCTAACAGTACAAACTCTGAAGATAGATGTGGGGCAATCAATTCACATATGGAGTCCAGGGCACAGCTGGGGGCTGAGGGGGGTCTGTAACAGGCGGCAACAGTGTAGTGTTTTAACATGGTTAAAACTATACTTTTATATAATGAATGATGGTCAGTCCTTGCATCCATAGCTCTGTCTATGAATTTGAAATCCAGCCCCATCCCTCAGCTTTTTACAGAAACAATGGCGGGGGTGGCTAGGGTAACATTTTCGGCTGTCATATTGTTGATATTGACAATAGTAGTTGTGAAACAATTGCTGCTGTCTGTTAACCTCTGCAAACAATTGATTTACTCTGGTCACCACACACCTTCACAATTGCTTGTAAACACACACACACACACACACACACACACACACACACACACACACATACACACACACACAGGGAGGGAGGGAGGGAGGGAGGGAGGGAGGGAGAGAGAGAGAGAGAGAGAGAGAGAGAGAGAGAAGCTACATGTGTCTGAAATGTCCTTTAGAGCAGCACAGCAGAGAGCCGACCAGCATTTCCAGTCAAGCGTTTGAATTAAAACTGGTAATTGGATGGTGATCTGGTGTCCCAGTAGGGTTTACGAAAATACAGGCTGGGGTGGGGCCTGACACCAGCACCAATCACATTGTTTCCCTTTTTTGTCAACGATGTCACACTCTTTAAATAAGCTCTCATCCTCTACTGACCCTTCTATCAACCCACACACATGAACACACACACACGCACGCACAAACACACACACACACTCCCCCGAAGCATAGCACACATCGTCTGAACTGTGGATGGATCTACACCTCAAATGGGACCTCATACAAGAATGTGACATCAGATACTATGCTGCCCTATCGGGGACAACGACTATGTTTTGAGAAACCTCTGTTCCTAGAACTACCAACAACATTTATGTACATGATATACTATAACCTAAGAGAAGAGTGGAACAATTTCTGTTTCGCACAAACACACACACGCATGAAAACACATGAGTAGGCACACACACACACACACACACACACACACACACACACACACACACACACACACACACACACACACACACACACACACACACACACACACACACACACACACACACACACACACACACACACACACACTCTCCAGTATCACTGCTAAGAGAACATACTGTGATATGCAAATATTGTAACAAAAGATCAGTGTCTTGATATGTAGTGTCCTTTATCGCACAGATATTGAGTTTCATAAGCAATGACACACACTATTAACTTCTGATTAAAAACCTATCTTGAAGCCCACTGATCAAAAGCATACATTGAAGAAGCTGTGGTCTTTATTTCAATTTGGGAGACATGCTTGAGCATCAAAGCAAACGTTGAGTGGACCGCTTTGCTCAAGACGCCCGGAGACAAAGACCTGTTGGTAAATGGTTACAATAATAAATGGACACTGTGTCCTTCTGAGGATACATACAGATGGCCTTCTTAGATGTCCTTAGGGAGAATACAAAATATAGGGAAAATAAATCCCTGTGTCTACGAGTTATTTACAGCAAACAGACTTTCTAAACTCCATAAAATATATTTCTGAAAGTGTCGCTATGACACATTATTTTAAACAGAAATTTGTACAGATTCTTCTTCTGGGAAAAGCTTTGAATCCTATTACAATCAAATGGGCCAGTCCGATCTACGGTAGCATTAGTATGACCATCAGAAGAGTTGGATTAATATGACTCAAATTCCTTATTTCACAAAGGAATTTCTTTCTTATATTTGTTTCACATATCGTTGTCCAATGGCAGCAGAGCTACAGTAGCCAAGTCCCATATGTCATCTTTCATCTCTTACGTTCATTAGCTTCAGATAAGGAATAGACCATACTGTACTCATGTTGCTACACTGCATTTGCCATATAATTACCACATTAAGTATGCTGTATTAATATCAGACAATGATCTTATATAACTGTTTGTGTGAGAAATATGACATGCAACTGATGATCTATATCGGAATATATATCTCTCACTCCAAATGGGTAGAGATGTCTAAGTGAATAATTGCTTCCACAGTAATTGGCTGTCTGCATTACTTCTGATCAATACACCAGTATGCATTGTAACTGTTTTGCTTCACACAGGTAAACAGAGCTCAATGGGGATTGTTCCTCATTCAGTCACCACAAGATGGTGCTAGATACATCCCTTACTTATTCACTCACGTGCAGTGCACCTGTGTGTGTGTGTGTGTGTGTGTGTGTGTGTGTGTGTGTGTGTGTGTGTGTGTGTGTGTGTGTGTGTGTGTGTGTGTGTGTGTGTGTGTGTGTGTGTGTGTGTGTGTGTGTGTGTGTGTGTAAGGGGGGATCTAAGGAATGTTTGGTTCCTCTTTTGCTATTACAAGCCCACCCAAGGCTGAAACTCACTGGAGACTAACCGGGTGATTCTCATGAAAGCAGTTTTAAACATGTCTGTAGCAAATTGAGTTACAAAACCATGATACATTCTGAGGACTAAGAAGTCTAGTTTTTGGCAAAGTGTCTTATTTTAAATAAATGTTACACTTTCGCCTGAATTTTGTACATTTTCACCCCAAATTCTAATTTCTGAAATTTATCCTGGGGTCATTTTATACCATTTTACTTTAGAAAAACATATTTTAATAAAACACAAAACATGTTGTTGTAGTTTGTCCATAAATCATAAAAATGGTATACTAGTTGAAGAACTATAATATTTATTATGTACAAAAACAGTGTCTGAGGACATCTCATTACCGTAACAGTAAAAACTCAAATCAGTTTTTTTTATATATAAAGTTTTATTCACCCATGATGCATCATCTAGAGGAGTAGTAGAGTTTAAGTAATGTATCTGAATGAGGTACTTATTCTCAAACAACCCCTTTATCCCACTTCATTTTATTCTGTTTCATAATTTCATTTTACATATTTGTATTTTCAGTGTTATGTTTAACTCAGGCCTTTTCATTAGAGGAGCAATGTTAAAAAATATATTAGAAATGTATTTCTTTATTACTTTTTTGGACTATTGTGGTAATGAGATTATTTGGGAAATTGTGGTAATGTATTGTATGATCAAAAAAACATAATAAGAAATAGATAAGTACAGATCGTAATATCAGTGATCCAAGAGGAAATTTCGTGAAACATCACACATCACAATTTTGGTGAGTTTGACCCAACCAGACAAGGTAATAAGGAATAAAAAGAAGTCTACGTCAGACATTGGGGTACTTTGTACAGGTGAAGTTCATAAGTAGATAACTACAGTGAAGTACATACTGTAAGTACGGTCTTACCCAATACATTTGTAGACAATGATAATAATGCTTGGATTTATACAAGCACTTGCCAGGTTCTCAAGGTACTTCACAATGTGTCAGGGGGGAGATCACTCAGGCAATGTGATGCATGTGGTTTATTGGGGTTATGCACATAACAGACATTCTGGTCACAATTCTGATTTCATGCAGCTCTTATCATCCATTGCCACAGAACACCTGCCTAGAAAGAGGAAGAGGAAAAGAGATTGAAAGGGAGAGAGAGAGGGAGAGAGAGGGGGGAGGTAGAGAGAGAAAGAAAGAGAAATGGTAGAAAGACAGGGAGGGAAAGAGAGAGATAGAGGAGAGAAAAAGAGAGAGAGAGAGAGAGAGGGCGGGGCAAGGAGAGACAGTTAGAAGTGTGGGTAGAGGGGTTATCAGTCTTACCCCTGCAGGGCCTTCTCTCCGAACCAGTCTCCTTTCCCCATGCTGCGGAGGTAGACAGGATCCCCGCTGGGCTTGTCTTCCCTGGTGACATTCACCTGGACAAAAAGGTAGGGGTGCCACTTTAAATCCATGAGGGGGGAGTGAGCAATTATACCTTCTAAGTGAATGGGAACATGTGCTGCACTGTAAGTACCTCAAACCCTTCTGTAATGGACATTTCTGTAACTGTATGGTTTACAGTGGTGTAAAGTACTTAAGTAAAGATACTTGAAATAACTGCTTAAGTCGTTTTTTGGGGGTATCTGTACTTTACTTTACTATTTACTTCACAACATTCCTAATGAAAATGATGTACTTTTTACTCCATACATTTTCCCTGATACCCAAAAGTACTTATTACATTTTGAATGCTTAGCATGACAGGAAATTGTCTAATTCATACACTTATCAAGAGAACATCCCTGGTCATCTACTGTCTCTGATCTGGCGGACTCACTAAACACATGCTTCGTTTGTAAATTATGTGTTGGAGTGTGCCCCTGACTATCCATATATTTAAAAAATTATATTAATAATAATGCCATCTGGTTTGCTTTATATAAGGAATTTGAAATTATTTCTACTTTTACTTTTGATTCTTAAGTATATTTTAGCAATTACATTTACTTTTGATACTTAAGTTTATTTAAAACCAAATACTTTTAGACTTTTACTCAAGTAGTATTTTACTGGGTGACTTTCACTTTTACTTGAGTCATTTTCTATTAAGATATCTTTACTTTTACTCAAGCATGAGAATTGGGTACTGATGTTTGACAAATCACTACATTATTCAACATCAAAGTGAGGTTAATGCAGAGCAGGGGTGATGGACATGTCTGTGCATGCTAAATCTATGTACATCTTTGATGGACATCTTGGTGCTATGGTCTATGAGGAACCACTGACCAGGTCATTAGCTAGCTGACAACTGAGCGATGGAGGTTGAGCAGAACTGGCCAAAGTGAAGATATAGAAGGTCGTTTGACTTAATTAAGGCTTCAATCTTCATTCATTAGAAGGTTCTATTGCGGTATGACATCACGTCCACCAGAAATATATAGCTAAATCTCAGGGACAGCGATAATTCAACTTTTAATATGATCTTTGAGGACAGAAAGGGAAAGGCAGACCCAGGAAAAGAAACAGAGGGATTGAGAAAGAGAAGGAGAGAGGAATGTGGACAGAGAAGGCTAAAGGCAGGGAGGGGGAGAGGGAGAGGGAGAGGGAGAGGTGTTTGTTCCACTAGTTGAGACAGATATCTTATCATCTTGATAATTTGAATGGGGTGAGTCGTTGAACTTATTTGGCTCCCTGGCTGGGACAGAAGGTAACATTTCTGTCTGAGAGCCCTATATCAATAATGTTGATGATGATGAGGGTCTCACCATTCCCTTACTGACGATGAAGAAGGTGTCTCCAGTGGCTCCCTGTCTGACGATGTACTCTCCATCCTCATAGTGTGTCTGGAACCAGAGAGGAGAGTATAAATGAGAAGGATGAGTCACCCAGACACCTCTGTCTAATACCCCCTTCACCCGAGGGTAAGACACTTAAGACACGTTGCCTTGTTGAAAAGGTTTTCCCTCAGTATTCCATCTTAGTCGGGGTGCGGAGTCACCTGAAGCAACAAGCCTTTGAAAGCACACACACATTCACGCACACATAAGCTCATAGGCACAGGCGCACGCTCCCCTATTCTTCACGCTCTCATTTCCTGTGTTTTCTCTTGATTTGAAAGCCTCTCCTAGAACCTCATCCACACACAGGCAGGTGTGTTAACCTGTAAAGACAGGATTACGTTTAACACTACAATTTACCCAGGCAAAGATGGTTGGATGTGGTATGTGAGAGTGAGTATCTGGCCTTTGTAAGACAAAGCTGTGTGACATTTCGCTTGTAGAGGGCTCAGCCGATCAATACACTGTGACCAATGTGCAACACCAGACCAACTAAACACACTGGCCATGGAAACAGATGCTGACCTTTGTATATTATGGTCATCCAATGTCAAAACATGGAGAGAGGTTACATTGTCTTCTTGTTGTTCAGCCCAGCAGTCAAATCCTGCCCCAATATGCCCGTTATCAACAGGGGTTAGATGTGTGTGTTTTTTCCCTCATCCTTCTAGACATAATACCCCATAATGAAAAAGCAAAAACAGGTTTTTAGAAATTTTAGCAAATGTATTAAAAATCTAAAACAGAAATATCACATTCAGTATTCAGACCCTTTACTCAGTGCTTTGTTGAAGCACCTTTGGCAGCGATTACAGCATAGAGACTTCTTGGGTATGACGCTACAAGCTTGGCACACCTGTATTTGGGGAGTTTCTCTCATTCTTCTCCGCAGATCCTCTCAAGCTCTGTCAGGTTGGATGGGGAGCGTCGCTACACAGCTATTTTCAGTTCTCTCCAGAGATGTTAGATCGGGTTCAAGTCTGGGTTGGCTACTCAAGGACATTCAGAGACTTGACCCGAAGCCACTCCTGTATTGTATTGGCTATGTGCTTAGGGTCGTTGTCCTACTGGAAGGTTAACCTTCGCCCAAGTCTGAGGTCCTGAGCGCTTTGGAGCAGGTTTTCATCAAGGATCTGTACTTTTCTCCATTCATCTTTCCCTCGATCCTGACTAGTCTCCCAGTCCCTGCAGCTGAAAAACATCCATACAGCATTATGTTGCCCAATGCTTCACCATAGGGATGGTGCCAGGTTTCCTCCAGACGTGATACTTGGAAGAGTATTGGTGATGCCAAACTTTGTCCTTTTCAAGAATGATGGAAGATGAAGATGAATGAAGAACTGTGTTCTTGGGAACCTTCAATGCTGCAGACAATTTTTGGTACCCTTCCCCAGATCTGTGCCTTGACACAATCCTGTCTCGGAGCTCTACGGACAATTCCTTCGACCTCATGTCTAGATTTTTGCTCTGACATGCACTGTCAACTGTGGGACCTCATTAGTCTATCTATTTATTTAGACAGGTGTGTGCCTTTACAAACCATGTCCAATCAATTGAATTGACCACAGGTGGACTCTAATCAAGTTGTAGAAACATCTCAAGGATGATCAATGGAAACACGATGCACCTGAGCTCAATTTCGAGTCTCATAGGGTCTGAATACTTATGTAAATAAGTAAAAACCTGTTTTCGCTTTGTCATTATGGGGTATTGTGTGTAGATTGATGAGGGGGAAAAATGATTTAATCAATTTTAGAATAAGGCTGTAACATAACAGAATTTGGAAAAAGGGAAGGGGTCTGAATACTTTATGTATGTCTTAGTCTGTCAGACAAATTAATAAGACAGCACCTGATTAACATTAGAATGAACAGTACTATGGTGAATACAACAGAGTGTTGAATGACACAGAGGGGCTCTCACAAACATGCTGTTAACATGTTATTTTGGTTTGTGTTATGCAGTCAGTGTATGTCCCAAACGTTGGTCAGATGGTCTTTTATAAACCCATTGATTAATTTTACCACTGCAGTCAGGATGTACAGCATGGCAGGTGATTTACACAAATTGAATGGCATGCAAAACAAAACTTATAGCTTTAAAATGAACTTTAATGATTTTGTGTCATGTATTCATTCTCATGAAAGAGAGGTAAATATTTATGTTTAAAGAAACAAAATGGAATAGGAAAAGCCTTAGGTTGTAGACAGTGTAGAGAGTGCATAGATCTTCATGGTTTAGCATAATTAATAGATTTTCTGTCCTTGTGAAGTGAACACTTTATGGCCAAAATGGGGACCTCTTCCTGGTCATTATCTGAACAGCACACACACACGCACGCACGCACGCACGCACGCACACACACACACACACACACACACACACACACACACACACACACACACACACACACACACACACACACACACACACACACACAGAAATGCAAATGCGACAGGCTTCTAAAAGCCTGCAGCACAAAATAAATGTAAAAAGCAGTGTGCAGCCAAAGTAAAACTGGAGAATATATCAAAGCAAAAAGG
The DNA here is from genome assembly GCA_023634145.1 of Thymallus thymallus. Taxonomy (NCBI): domain Eukaryota; kingdom Metazoa; phylum Chordata; class Actinopteri; order Salmoniformes; family Salmonidae; genus Thymallus; species Thymallus thymallus. The sequence goes on along the minus strand of CM042389.1, from coordinate 17,045,203 downwards.
ATAACAAATAGTATATTTGAATCTCAAAATAAAACATATAACATTTTACAAAACCACCAGAGGAAACCTGAACAAAAAAGATAAATCCAGGGGACAGGTACAAAATATACATTCCTCTGGGCAAAAAGTGGTGATCTGACATCTTTGACCGGTGAGATTCTTTCAAGAATTTCAATTAGATTTCAATTGTACATGTTGTCAGTCATATCACATACAAGTACATCAACACCGTACCCAGTTGCTCAGAACTCTCAAATCTCCTCTGCCTTCAGCATAGCAAGAACATCATCCCCAACCCATAGGCATCCATTCTCCATTCATGTAATGCACTTTTGTTTCCATAGAAATGTATATACTTGGCAAACACATTTGTGTATGCAACTGGATTTCAACGGAGGACCTACCTCCTCAAGGACATCAGCTAGCTTGCTTAGAATCTCCTCCGGAAGTTCATGGAACGTCGGAACACTGCAGGAAGAAAAGAGTCAGGAAGTCAGTGTACAAGGAAGAATAGTAATCCACAATGCAACACTATTTACGCTAATAGACATACACACTGAGTGTACAAAACATGACATAGACTAACCAGCTGAATCCAGGTGAAAGCTATGATCCTGTATTGATGTCACCAGTTAAATCCACTTCAATCAGTGTAGATGAAGGGTAGGAGACAGGTTAAATAAGGATTTTTCAGCCTTGAGACAATTGAGACATGGACTGTGTACAGTATTTGTGCCATTCAGAGGGTGAATGGGCAACACAAAATATTTAAGCGTCTTTGAACGGGGTATGGTAGTAGGAGTCAGGCGCACCGAGTTTTAGTGTGTAATGAACGGTGCTGGGTTTTTCACGCTTAACAGTTTCCTGGGTTTTTCACGCTTAACAGTTTCCTGTGTGTATCAAGAATGGTCCACCACCCAAAGGACATCCAGCCAACTTGACACAACTGTGGGAGGCATTGGAGTCAACGTGGGCCAGCATCCCTGTGGAACGCTTTCGACAACTTGTAGAATCCATTCCGTAACGAATTGAGGATGTTCTGAGGGCAAAAGAGGAGCAAACTGAATATTAGGAAGGTGTTGCTAATGTTTTGTACACTCAGTGTACATTGAACAGAAGGTCAAGTGATATCGGTAGATAGAGCTTCTGTTATTACGCTTGCTCAGTTTTCATAACGTTAGTGAATGTATAATCCAGAATACTTATATACTGTAAATACACTACGCATGTACTATGTGTGGTATTCTGTATGCGTACACAAACACACACACACACACACACACACACACACACACACACACACACACACACACACACACACACACACACACAGAGGTTGAAGAGGCTTGATGTTTGTTCAGTGCGTTTCCTAGCAGTCCTCTGAATCCTAAATCCTATCTGCTCGTTATCGACATGGACTAAAGAAAACTGGCCAATGTTTATCAGAGGGGAGAGAAAAATAGCACCCAGGCATTGGAACAAAGGCCTTTATCTCTCCATATCTTCTCTCTGTTTCTCCATCTCCCACTCACTCTAATTTTCCATGCTTTATTAAAGTAATCTGAACCATCTCGCCCCAGCACCAACTCCTGGTGCTACATTTCCTATTTCCTCCATGGACCCTGGCCAGAAAATGGCTTGTCAGATAGCTCCTTATTATGGGAAACATATGTGACTTTAGCCCCCGAGCCGTGAAACAATCCCCCCAAACAAAAAGCCTCTGTTATGGAAAGTTCTGTATCTAAGGACTTCATTGGGTTGTAATAAAATGGTACATTTGATCATCATGTTGTTAGGTTCAAAACTGCTACAGTGGAATAGGATGGTGTTTGCATGTGTCTTTGTGTGTGTGAGGGTGTGCATGCACATAGCTTAGACTCCAGTCTTCTCAAATGTGACTGTGAACCATTTGAACTCGAGTGCCACAAACCACCGATTTTCATTCCCCCCCAGCCCTTAATTGATCAATTATGGTCATAGATTTGCTGGAAAGTGGGTTGCCCAGGTGTTATCAATCTCTAATTGAATGGCACTGATGAAAAAGGGTTGGGGTCATTTCAAGTCAACTGAAATTCCAATTCTACAATACTGAAAAAGGCACCTATTCTCAATGATTTATAAATACACTGAAAAGGAGGAAGCTATTTATTTCAAAATGTGTTCAATTTGTTTTATTTTAAATTCAAATCACTTCCTGAATTGACTGACTTCAATTATTTTTTTCCCGGTAGAGTGGGTACTTCCAGATGCGTAACAAACTTGAAGGAGACATTGGGCTCTATTTTAACAAACCTAACGCAATGGTAAATCTTAGCACTGGCGGTAGGGCTATAGGTCCTGGGGTGTGTCAGAAATATTGTTGCTATTGTCATTACGCGAATTAGCTGGTGATGGTGCGATAGGGCTGATTCATTGATTCATAAATAAATTATAGGTAGCCAATCAACACGTTTCATGGCTTAATAATGCATGCTGTCTCAAGCTCTGTAGGTTATTGACAGTCTTTGCCTTGGATGGGGGCACGGAATATTCTCTTCCTAGTCCATTGTGGATTGATAAAGTTTATAAATTGCATAGGCTACAATAACAGGTAACAGCAACAGTAATATGCTCTATATGTTTGGAGTGTTGACAATCAACATTGTTGTAATTGGCTTCAACGCATCACACTTCTCCTCAGATAAAAATACTAGGACGGCAAAAGCCTCACGAGTAGACTATTTAGAAACCTTTAATGGATAGGCTACTTGGCTAATGTATGGCCAGGATCAGAAAGACAGTGGACGCATTGCTGTTGAACCAGCTTTTGTCCTATTAAGTTAAGGGTAGCTTATAGGAGCTTGTTTTTTCATGAAACGAAACAGAAAACAGTTGTTAGAGGAAAATAACTTACATGAGGAGAGGAGGGGAAGTTATGCTTGGTTTTTAATCAAATTAAACTAAATCGTTTTTTATGTTTCTAAATACGAGGTTTACGGGCACAAAAAGTACATTTATCTTGTTCCATGTGCATATAGGCGTCACGGCTGGATAGGCTGCGCTTCCGCTGTCAAAATCCATGCCATAACCAACCAAGTTACTGCTAACACCAGATTTTGGTTGGTCTTAAATATCCCCACCAGTGCAGCCTGAACATGCTGCACTGGTGGCACACGTTTGGCACACGTTTTTAAGGACACACCTCAGATACTGCCACCCCTCCCACCTAAGCGCAAGCGAACTCATGTAAGATAGACAGGTCAATCCTGGCGCTAGGGTTTAAAAACAGAAGAGGGCCGGCTTTAAAAGGTCGAAATTGCAAACAAGCGTTTGACAATTGCGCTGGCTTAACTGTCATTATCACAGGGTGGCAGATAGCCTAGTGGTTAGAGCGGTGGGCCAGTAAGCTAAAGTTTAAGTGCCCTTGAGCAAGGCACTTAACTCTAATTTGCTCCAGGGGAACTGTACTACTATGGCTGACCCTGTAGAACAATGTAGGCTGTCATTGTAAATAAGAATTTGTTCTTAACTGACTTGCCTAGTTAAATAAAGGTTAAATAAAATAAATGAAATGTAACTGAATACAAATGGGGAAATGTGACAGTGAGGCTTCAATAGTAAATCATCCCAATATATCCAACCCTAGGTCGTATGAGTCTGGTATATTGACAAATCAATAAACGTTATGATGTAGTCAAATCAAATCAAATGTTATTCATCACATGCGCCAAACACAACTGGTGTAGACTTTACAGTGAAATGCTTGCTTACGAACCTTTCCCAATGATGCAGAGTTAAAACAATTATCATACAAAATAAAATAGTAACGGAATACAATAAAATACACAAGAATAGAGCTATATACAGGGAGTATATAGCATTTCTGTTCCTCACCTTTTTAAAAACTCCATGTATTCGGTGTGTTTGATCAGGCCCGTCCTCATCATAATAGTCTGAAAGCATTGTCGGTCGATGGCCCATAACTTCACATTGGTGAGAGCTGGAGAGGGACAAAATGAAAAAGAAAGGAGTGATCAGAATAGTCAGGGAGAAACATGGATACCAGGTCATTTCCAGGTATCTACTTGATCAACATGAGGGTTTTTTCGAGAGAGATGAGGCGAGAAAGAGATATTACTGTCAGAACTTAAACCGGCCCAGGCTATCCCATAAGAACCCACAGCAGAAAGGCTCCAGTAGGATCATTAGCATAACTTTCATCACTGATGAATGGATCCATTTGGCTGACCCTGTCTGTGCATGTTTATCTGTTTGTTGCTTTGCCTGCATGTTTGTTCTGATCCTGACCTGTCTACTTGGATGTCTGCGTCACTGTAACACTGAATCGTTGACTCCGCGGCGGCAGGTGGCCTGGCGGGTCGGAGCGTTGGGCCAGTAACTGAAAGGAATCGAATCCCCAAGCTGACAAGGGAAAAAAATCAGTAGTTCTACCGCTGAGCAAGGCAGTTAACCCACTGTTCCCTGGGTGCTGAAGACATAGTACTATCAGGTTGCATGAAATCAAGGGATCCAACCAAGGATTACTAGGGAACAGACCGTCATTCCAGACCTCTTGAACCCAAGCCTCAGGAAGAGGGCTAGAAAATATTTTGGAGTAACATTCATGTTAGGCGGTAAAGCAACAGCTGTTAAGAGGAGAGACGTAGGGGTGTAAACACAGAGCCAACAGAGTGCTACGGCGGTGAGTGGGCAATTCACAGGGCATGGGGAAATCAGATATTGAGAGGCCTGGAGCACATTGCAGTGAGAGTAAGTGGGTTATTTGGAGACTTGACTAAATTGCAGTGAGACTTAGGGAGCTAGTTAGCCTGCAATGTGTGTAGATGAATGTCTTAATACTTGTGAGCCGTTGGCCATTAGCTTGACAGCTTACTAAAACCAGTCCAGGCCCTGGGTAGACAACAGGCAGGGATGGAGGTGGAATGTGAAGGGTCTTGAGAAGTGTGGGAGTCTGGTAGTGAGGGAATTATGTTGAAGCGGACGGAGAATACATGCATGATGCATGCTGCGTATAATATACACACACAGGTACATACACAGGCACTAACCCTAACCCTTGGGATCTCATCCCTTAAAGAGATTGGAACAACACTATTGCTACCACAAAAAAGGTGTGCGGTCAAGTCTGCTACTGTCTTCATCGTACGAAGGACAAGTCCCATCAGGATTTATGTTACCACATCATACAAAGTGTGATCTTTAAATACAAAGTGTGATCTTTAAATACAAAGTGTGATCTTTAAATACAAAGTGTGATCTTTCAGCCACAGTATCCTATTCCTCTACCTTCGCTTTGACAGAACAGCCCTACCTGTCTGTTCAATACCTGCCCTGCCAACAGACTTCTACTGGCCCATACATATTATATTAAATATTGTTTTACTTTTAGCCATTTTTCTCCCCAATTTCGTAGTCCAGTTGGTAGTTACAGTTTTGCCTCACCCCGGAGAAGCGAAGGTTCGAGAGCCGTGCGTCCTCCGAAACACGACCCTGCCAAGCCGCACTGCTTCTTGACACACTGCTTGCTTAACCCGGAAGCCTGCCGCACGAATGTGTCGGAGGAAACACCGTCCAACTGACGACCGAGTCAGCTTGCAGGTGCCCGGGCCCGCCACAAGGAGTTGCAAGAGCACGATGAAACAAGGAAATCCCGGCCGGCTAAATCGAACCTGAGGCTGTAGTGACACCTCAGCACTGTGATGCAGTGCCTTAGACCGCTGGCCCATGCATTTCTCCCCATACTTTCCCCATCTTAAAGAGGCAGTATCTTTGCCCTGAGAGTTTGTGGTTGTTTCCCCTCACCCTTCTGAATCTGTGCCACTAGCTCTTGAGAAGGTTCCTGTTATCATGCTAGCAAGTAAAAGTGCAGTGATGCCACCATCACTCAGAAGCACCTGTTCAGAGGACATCGGTTTTGATTCATATAAAGCATCATCCAAATTAAAGAGTATTGTAAGGTCAATGTTTCCCCTAACGTTTTCTGTCTCTGTTTCCCATTCAAATGTGATTGATTGAGCTGTTGATTGGGATTATAACAAAGCCTGTGCGTAATCAAGGATGTGTGTAATCAAGGATCAGTTGATTTGCCTTGTGTCACCCTCAGGGAGAGAACAGATTTGTTTAAGCCCTTATACAGGAACTGAGAAAACATCACAGAGGAAAGGAGAAAGGATTGAACAGAATGACTTTGTCCAAATAAAACGTATTTGAATATGTTTATTTCTGAATGTATGTCGCACCATTTAAATACAAGTGGGGTGACTGCCACAATGAATTGTAATAGAATTCAATACAACAGAATAATGTCAGGGTAACATTGTTTTTTGAATAGAAGGCAGCAAATAATGATAGGTTATAATTTGTGTACTGATATTGTTCAAAGTAAAAAAATAAATAAAAAAAAAGAAGCAGCCAAATGTTTAATCATCACACCATTGTACTCTCATGGTGAATGTTCTCTGGTGTGCTACGGAGTGTAATGAAGTTGAAAATGACTCCAGTATCTTTGAAACACAGTCCCTTTCTGGTCCCGGATGGTTCAGATACACAGCGCTGCTGCAGTTGCTTTGTAAGGCTGCATGGCACCCGCATTATAATGAGTTAAACACCCCCTCATATCAGTTTCACAAGAGCAAAGACAACCACGGGGAAAATACACATAAATAAGCAACTTTGTGAATTTCCTTACACAGTTCAAGTCCCATAATCCTGCACTGTCCAATGGAGGGAGGACAATACAATATCAGAGAGAAGAGACACACAGCATACATACAACTGCATCTCACCAGGAACACAGGTGAAAAAAAGAGTACCAACAAAGGGTGGAGGACGATTGTTCATATCCTCCTCGAAGGACCATGAAAGAGAGTGACCACCTTGTACCGTTCTCGTTAGGAACGGTTTCACTCAGAAGTAAGGGAGCATTAGAAAGTCACACTTTGAGAGTTAAAGGTCACACTCTGTAAGAGGACTGAGGGTTTTCTACAACAGTCACACCCCAATATTATAATGAATGATAGACTGACTGTATGGCTCTCCCTATCTTTCTCTGATGAAAGCCTCTTTAACCCCCCACCCCCTCTCTGTCTCTCTATGACCCCCCCCCCCCCCCCTCCCCCTTTCCCCCATGTATCTCTCTCTATCCCTCTCTCTGAAGGCCCATTTCCCCTCATCATACTCTATAATTATATCACTGTGGCATGGAAAGGCAAATGTGTTGGAATAATGAAGGAATATTAATTAACATGTATCTTTATCTGAACCTTCGGAGCAGTGGATATTAGGTTATTAGCTACTCTGAGAATTATCATAAGTCCCTCTCTGTAATTAACCGGATGATAGTTAGGCTGCAGTGTAGATCTATGTTACTGTTGCTATACATGTCTATCCTCTTCATTCACTCTGACTTTTGCTTCTCACACACCGCATATCATATGAGAGCCGTAGGGTGTAAAAGACTTCTTGAGAGGCTTAATCTCCTCCCTCCCCATTAATAACTCCAGTCTTACTTGATTACATCTGCATGAGTTCTTTGGAGCGTGAGAAAGTTGGACAGGCCATTTCGACCAGGCAAAGAAGGACAGAGAACAAAACAACGTTAATGGAAAAGAGGAAGAATCTTACTAACAATGCACACTGAAATGTTGGGTTATAGCCTCAAAAAATGGATTTTGTTCATTTGTGACTGAAAAATAACGTATAGCCTGTGATATACTGTGCATGCATAGCTCCCACTTTCAGTGTCAGTGGTAGTTATGTGCAAAAATTGTTGCACTAAAACTTTATCATAACTTAAATGAGCTTGTTCCTTTGTCACATGTGACTGACTGAGTGACTAAGTCAAATGAAAAAGGCAGACATTAATCTCCGAGCTGCCAATGTTCTCCCCATGTGGGAGAGAGGAATCTATGGACCTACAGTGGAGAAGCTGCTAGAGAAAATATGCCACTGTTCTTCATCCTACCACCACCCACACCCAACCACCATTTAACAGGCTCAGAATACAAAACACTACTGTTCACCACCACAGCAAATCTCACTTTTACTAAACCAAATGCATATACTGCATACTGTACAATACATCCAGATATCCAACTTTTAATGTATGCATACAAGCTAGCTGTAAAAAAAAGCTGTTCGTTTGCTAATGGTGACACTTTGTTCACTCAAACCAGTGCTTATGTATGACAATTAATACAGGAAAGTATTTTGGCTGAGCTGAAGTGATACTGGCTTTCCTATTAGACATGTTTATCACACAATAATGGTCCTACCTTAAACTAGTGACCAGGTTTCTGGGGTAAGACCAAATAACATTGTTCTTGTACTTAGATAATTCACCCTTGGGTTCATGTAGTCAATAAAACACATCTAATGAACCCACAGGAAACTGAACTGGATAGTTAGCGTTTTCTAACAGTGCAGGAGGAATGTTGTTTTGACCCAGAAACTACCAGTTGTCAGTGTTTGATTGAACAGGGATCTGATTTGTATTACTCTATGAGTCATGGTGGAGACATGGATTCAACAACCCAGCCTATATAATATTAACAAGATCTCTAAGCCTGCAGTCATCATGTAACTTTGTAGATGTTTTTGAAATTAAACATAAACATTCTCCCATTAACCGGCCAGCTGATTGGTCGATGTAAAGTCAGTGTTATCGTAGAAGCAGAGTGGCCCTTCTGAAAGTAGTTCGCTGCATGCCCTGTGATTGCAGGTTTGCTAATGTTATTCATGGCCCAGGGATAACACATTACCTCAAAACTTCTTACAACAACATTGCCTTTTTATAAAAAAATTTACATTGCACATTGAGTTCGGAATATTCTGGAAATTGACCATACCTCACTACTGGTAGCCAGTTACTGTATCAATATAGAGGATTATCTAATTAAAATCATCCCTCTATCTATAGTATTTTTCTCTCAGAATCAGGGCCCTAGGTTATCTTTGATAACATCAATTTAAAATATTCAAGAAACACTTTCACCTGCTCGGTACTATAAATTGAAAAAGCTTGTACCGCTGCACACTGCATCCAGCTCAGAAGCTCTGGGGTTTTACACCCCTTGTCAAGAAACTGACTAGTGAGCCTGGACAGTGACAGTGATTGGACGAGTTTGTGGCCACAAGTAACAAGAATTAGGGCATTAATTAATGATGAGAGAGAGGTGGTTTGAGGGGACGGGTGGTTTGAAGGGACCTGTGATCTGAGTACAGTTGAGATAGGCTGAAGAGAGATTGACTTGACATTTCGTGTGTTGACAGCTAAAGGACAAATTTACTGAGGTGCAAACTCTCCACATTTGCAGTTCATACCTGCTATTAATAAAGGAAATGAAAAATTAGAGGTAGGACAAAAGTGCAAATGGGGTAAATGTTCAAACTAAGGCAAGGAATATCTGGTATCTATTATCTATCTTTCCAAGTAAAATATCTGCTTTTGATAGCATCGGCTGAAAACAAACTTTTCGTGATTACTCACAACATGTTTATCTTGAAATAGACAAGCCTTCCCCATATCAAATGTAACACTATAAAATAATAGAGCTATGTTCAATGAGACAGTTAATGTAAGCATGATCCAGGTCAATACGGACTGGTAAAGGAGACACAAGTGGGAGAGAATGTTTGGTTAGATGCATGACTGGCCTGAACAAAGGGCGGATGGATGTTTACCTTTGTTTCAGAGGGCATTCAGCACAGAAAAGGTCAAAGTAGACACAATAGAAGAAAGCCAGGCTGATTTCTGTCAATGTAAATGGAGCTGGAGCGTCACCTGTCAACTATAATTCAATGCCTCCTGAATTCTCTCAAACGGCTGATTCGGAGTTCATGTCTGGCATATTTATGAGAAATGCATTGTGTGCAGGAATACACTGTGTGTACACACACACACACACACACACACACACACACACACACACACACACACACACACACACACACACTTCTGACATCTGGGGACATTTTGTTACTCCCCACAAGGGATATAGGGTTAAGGTTAGAATTAGTGTTAAGGTTAGAATTAGGTTCAGGGTTAAGAGCTAGGGTTCGTTTTAGTGTTAGGAGCTAGGGTTAGGTTTAGGGTTAGGTTTTGGGGTTAAGGTTAAGGTAAGGGTTAGGGAAAATAGGATTTTGAATGGGACTGACTTGTGTGTCCCCACAAGGTTAGTTATACGTGTGTGTGTGTGGCTTGTCCCTAATTTGTGTGCTCTGTGTCACCTGGGGCTGCATGGCAAATGGCCCAGCAAAACACAAAGGACAGTGCTCAAGGACTAGTCAGCCCTTCCCCCTCAGAGGGGCCAAAATTGAAATCTCTCTGTTACAGAATCCAGAGGACTGAGTATTGAATGTGTGATATAATAATACTATAGTATCCATGTCTGGTTTCTATCTGAGGACTCTGAAGACACAATATATATATATATACACTACCGTTCAAAAGTTTGGGGTCACTGTCCATTAAAATAACATCAAATTGATCAGAAATACAGTGTAGACATTGTTAATGTTGTAAATGACTATTGTATCTGGAAACGGCAGATTTTTTATGGAATATCTACATAAGCGTACAGAGGCCCATTATCAGCAACCATCACTCCTGTGTTCCAATGGCACGTTGTGTTAGCTAATCTAAATGTATCATTTTAAAAGGCTAATTGATAATTAGAAAATCCTTTAGCAATTATGTTAGCACAGCTGAAAACTGTTGTGCTGATTAAAGAAGCAATAAAACTGGCCTTCTTTAGACTATTTGAGTATCTGGAGCATCAGCATTTGTGGGTTCGATTACAGGCTCAAAATGGCCAGAAACAAAGAACATTATTCTGAAACTCGTCAGTCTATTCTTGTTTTGAGAAATGAAGGCTAGTCCATGCGAGAAATTGCCAAGAAACTGAAGATCTCGTACAACGCTGTGAACTACTCTCTTCACAGAACAGCGCAAACTGTCTCTAACCAGAATAGAAAGAGGAGTGGGAGGCCCTGGTGCACAACTGAGCAAGAGGACAAGTACATTAGAGTGTCTAGTTTGAGAAACAGACGCCTCATAAGTCCTCAACTGGCAGCTTCATTAAATAGTACCCGCAAAACACCAGTCTCAACGTCAACAGTGAAGAGGCGACTCCGGTATGCTGGCCTTCTAGGCAGAGTTTCAAAGAAAAAGTCTGGAAAACAACCTCTCACTCAACGTCAACAAAACAAAGGAGATGATGGTGGACTTCAGGAAACAGCAGAGGGTGCACCCCTCTATCTACATTGAAGGGGCTGCAGTGGAGAAGGTGGAAAGCTTCAAGTTCCTTGGCGTACACATCACTGACAAACTGAAATGGTCCACCCACACAGACAGTGTGGTGAAGAAGGCGCAACAGAGCCTCTTCAACCTCAGGAGGCTAAAGAAATTTAGCTTGTCACCTAAAACCCCTTACAAACTTTTACAGATGCACAATTGAAAGCATCCTGTCAGGCTGTATCACCGCCTCGTATGGCAACTGCACCGCCCGCAACCACAAGGCTCTCCAGAGGGTGGTGCAGTCTGCCCAAACGCATTACTGGGGGAAAACTACCCGCCCTCCAGGACACCTATAGCACCCGATGTAACAGGAAGGACAACCACCCGAGCCACTGCCTGTTCATCCAGAAAGCGAAGTCAGTACAGGTGCATCAAAGCTGGGACCGAGAGACTGAAAAACAGCTTCTATCTCAAGGCCATCAGACTGTTGAACAGCCATCGCTAGCACATTACAGGCTGCTGCCAATAGGCATAGACTACAAATCACTGGCCACTTTAAGGAATTGAACACTAGTCACTTTAACAGTGTTTACATATCTGGGATTACTCATCTCATATGTATATACTGTATTCTATACTATTCTACTGTATCTTAGTCACTTTAACAGTGTTTACATATCTGGGATTACTCATCTCATATGTATATACTGTATTATATACTATTCTACTGTATCTTAGTCCGTTCCGCTCTGACATCGCTCGTCCATATATGTATATAGTCTTAATTCATTCCTACTTAGATTTGTGTGTTATGTTTTGTAATTTGTTAGATATTACTTGTTAGATATTACTGCATTGTCAGAGCTAGAAACACTAGCATTTCGCTACACCCGCAATAACATCTGCTAATCACGTGTATGTGACCAATAAAATGTGATTTTGATTTGTGCGAGTGCGAACACATTTGGAAAGCAGGGCAGCAGCAGTTAATGAGTTCGCTAGATATCATGTAAGCAAAAGTGTGGGAAGAATATATTAACAGACTGCCATTGCTCTTCCAAAGCAATATTTTTAATTCACAACCAAGACTGAAGATTGTTAAGATTGATGGAAGTACTTTCATGCTATTAGCTATCTTACATTAAGTAGCTAGCTAGCCCACGTAGCTAGCCAAGTGTGGTGAGACGCGTTACATCAATGGACTACCATCGCTTGTCCAATATGGTTTGTGTGTGTGCTGTTTGCAAAAACAAACCAAGGACGTGGTCAGCTACAATTTTTCACAAACTTCCATTGCAGAATCCGGACCAATTTACACTATGTCCAGTTGCTCTGAATATAGATAACAACACTCCAACCGAGGACCTCAGAAAGTTACTAGTTTGCACTGAATTTATTTTCGCCCGGAGACTTTATGGGAGGATGGAACTGACAAGCCATAATGATGAGAGGTTTCCTGAGGGATACAGTGGTCCCATCAGTGGGCATTCATCACACACCAGAACAAAGACTGGGAGTAAGTGTGATGAGGATCTAACATTATCTGAATAGCAGCTCTTCTCATAATAGAATGTGATAGGTCTGTCAATTTTCTCGTGGATAGGCTGTCCATGTCATGTAGCCTGTGTCACACAAAGCAATTTGGAAGAAAATACATGTATTGACTGCCAGACCATGTACATAAACCATGAGTAGCCAAAATGTCTAGAATTTTTTATACATTTCACATTTCACGTCTCTTTTGTCCCGGTTTTCAGCAGCACTTACAGCTGTAAACTGGGTCAGAGTTCCGAAGAGAACAATATAACAAGTCTTTTCTACTCACTGAAATTGCATACAGTCAGTTGTGTCAGTTGCTTGAAAGAGGATTGATTTTTGTGGGGTGACACATGGAGCAACCCAGATGCAACTTTATTGCAAGCAACATAAATTGCATCCAGATTGCTTCGTGTGACATCGTGTAACTGTAGAAAAACAACCTTACTAATGTCTCACTCCCCTCAGCTGGTCTCAGACTACTTTGTGTTTGTGACAGTATCACCCATCCCCCGCTGGTGCCAAGAGGTCTAGGGCCATACATTTGCCCTGTCTATCAGGAGCCAACAACCTACTCACCCTGACAGCCTCCACTATTTCACCACTTAATTTCCCAGAACAGTGTGCCGATATCAACAATGCTTGTCTGTTGAACTCCCAAGTGGCGCCGTGGTCTAAGGCACTGCATCTCAGTGCTAGATGCATCACTACAGACACCCTGGTTTGAATCCAGGCTGTATCACAACTGGTCGTGATTGGGAGTCCCATACGGCGGTGCACAATTGGACTAGCGTCGTCGGAGTTTGGCCGGAGTAGGCCGCCATTGTAAATAAGAATTTGCTCTTAACTGACTTCCCTAGTTAAATAAAGGTTACAAATATATTTTTTAAATACAATACATTTTCAGGATTTAAAGCGCAGGTTCAAGTCAATGCTCCCTCACACCTGTGGGGTCCATCACTGGGAAGAGGACAGAGTGGAACAACGCTTTAACCATGGACAGCTAACAGAGGACCAGCAGAGGAAGCCCTGTACTCAGGTGCTTAGGGTCTGTGCTGACCAACTGTGTGGAATACTACAGCGACACTTCAACCTTAGCCTGAGCCTGGAAAGGGTCCCTGTGCTGTGGAAAACATCCTGCCTGGTCCCAGTGCCCAAGAAGGCACACCCCAATGTCCTGAATGACTTCAGACCTGTAGCGCTAACATTCCACATCATGAAGACCCTGGAAAGGTTAGTCCTCGCTCACCTCAGACCCCTGGTGTGTACATCACTGGACCCCCTCGCATACCAGCGCAACATCGGGGTGGATGATGCAATCAACTACCTTCTGCAGAGGGCCTACTCTCACCTGGACAACGCAGGTTGCACTGTGAGGGTTATGTTTTTTGACTTCTCCAGTGCCTTCAACACCATTCAGCCCCTGCTACTGGGTGAGAAGATGAAGAGGATGAAAGTGGAAGCACCCTTAGTCTCCTGGGTTACGGACTACCTGACCGTTAGGCAACAATTTGTGCGACTACAGAGCTGTGTGTCAGAACGGGCAGTGAGCAACACAGGGGCCCCCCAGGGAACGGTCCTGTCCCCCTTCCTGTTCACCCTCTACACCTCAGACTTCAGATATAACTCTGAAACATGCCACCTACAGAAGTTCTCGGATGACTCCGCAATTCTAGGGTGCATCAGGGGTGGGCAGGAGGAGGAGTACAGGAGCATAATCAATTAATTTGTGGTGTGGTGTGAGCAGAACCACCTTCAGCTCAACATCAGCAAAACAAAGGAGATGGTGGTTGACTTCAGGAGAACCAAGACCCAACTGACTGCAGTCCCTATACAGGGGATGGATGTGGAAATGGTTTGGTCATACAAGTTCCTGGGAGTCCATATGGACAAGAGGCTGGAATGGGCTGGTAACACCGGGGCTCTGTACAAAAAGGGCCAGAGCCGACTCTACTTTCTGAGGAGGCTCAGGTCCTTCAACGTGTACAGTAAACTACTGCATACCTTCTACCAGTCTGTGGTGGCCAGTGCCATCTTATTTTGCAGTGGTTTGCTGGGGCACCAACATAAATGTCGCTGATGCTTCTCGGGTAAATAAGCTGATCAGGAAGGCTAGCTCTGTTCTGGGGATTAGCCTTGACACTCTAGAGGAGGTGGCGGAGAGACGGATCCTGGCCAAACTGCTGGTCATCACGGACAACGTCACCCAGCCTCTGCATGCCATGGTTATGATGCAGAGGAGCACTTTCAGTCACAGACTGATCCCACCACGGTGTGCCAGAGAGTTCTACAGGAGGTCTTTCCTGCCGGCGGCTATTAGACTATTTAATACCTCACCGCGGTGCCGTGCCGTTTGCAACATAGACCTGGAACTGTTGGGGTGTTAGGACCTAGTTTAACAATTAGGCATCCATCCGTGAGAAACTCTGGTCTGTAATCACTCATTCACTCAGGACTGTATATACATATTCATGTACAGTTGTTATATCATATCACGTGCAATATTGTAAGTCATTCTTGAACTGAATTTACGTAGTCATTCACTTAGAAATGCATATTAGTATGCTGTCAGTTGTATCTTTTTTCATAGCTTTTAGGTTTCCGAGCTGGTCATGGGTGCACCTCAGCTAAGCTCAAGGTACTTAACGATATCATAACCGCCATCGATAGAAGACAGTACTGTGCAGCCGTCTTCATCGACCTGGCAAAGGCCTCCAACTCTGTCAATCACTGCATTCTTATTGGCAGACTCAACAGCCTTGGTTTCTCAAGTGACTGCCTTGCCTGGTTCTCCAACTACTTCTCAGACAGAGTTCAGTGTGTAAAATCGGAGGGCCTGCTGTCCGGTCTCCTGGCAGTCTCTATGGGGGTGCCACAGGGTTAAATTCTTGGGCCAACCCTAGTCTCTATATACATCAACGATGTTGCTCTCGCTGCTGGTGACTCTCTGATCCATCTCTACGCAGACGACACCATTCTGTATACATCTGGCCCCTCTTTGGACACTGTGTTAACTAACCTTCAAACAAGCTTCAATGCCATACAACACTCCTTCCGTGGCCTCCAACTGCTCTTAAATGCTAGTAAGACTAAATGCATGCTTTTCAATCGAACGTTGCCTGCACACGCCCACCGGACTATCATCACTACTCTCGACGGGTCTGACTTAGAATACGTGGACACCTACAAATACCTAGGTGTCTGATTAGACTGTAAACTCAACTTCCAGACTCACATTAACCATCTCCAATCCAGATCTAGAATCGGCTTCCTATTTCGCAACAAAGCCTCCTTCACTCATGCTGACAAACATGCCCTTGTAAAACTTACCATCCTACCGATCCTTGACTTCGGCGATGTCATTTACAAAATAGCCTCCAACACTCTACTCAGCAAATTGGATGTAGTCTATCACAGTGCCATCCGTTTTGTTACCAAAGCCCCATATACTACCCACCACTGCGACCTGTATTCTCTCGTTGGCTGGCCTTTACTACATATTCGTCGCCAAACCCACTGGCTCCAGGTCATCTATAAGTATTTATTAGGTAAATCCCCACCTTATCTCAGCTCGCTGGTCACCATAGCAACACCCACCCGTAGCATGCGCTCCAGCAGGTATATTTCACTGGCCACCCCCAAAGCCAATACCTCCTTTGGTCGCCATTCCTTCCAGTTCTCTGCTACCAATGACTGGAACGAATTGCAAAAATCCTTGAAGCTAGAGGTTCCTATCTCCCTCACTAACTTTAAGCATCATCTGTCAAAGCTGCTTATCGATCACTGCACCAGTCTATAGCCCTTCTGTAAATAGCCCACTCTACTACCTCATCCCCATATTTATTTCTTTACTTCCGCTCATTTTGCACTCCAGTATCTCCACTATGGCCTATTTATTGTCCTATCTTCCTAACCTTACTGCATTTTGCACTACATTTGCACTCTGTATATAGATTTTCTATTGTGTTATTGACTGTACGTTTGTTTATTTCCCATGTGTAACTCTGTGAAGTTGTTTTTGTCGCACTGCATTGCTTTGTCTTGGCCAGGTCGCAGTTGTAAATGAGAACTTGTTCTCAACTGACCTACCTGGTTAAATAAAGGTGAAATAAAATAAAAATAAAAGTATATCGACTGTGCAATACGTGCATTTATCTGTAATTAAACCCTGCACTAAGGACTGTATTTTAAGGGAATTATTATTATTACCCTAAATTATATCATACACACATTTAGCCATTTAAGTATCTCTTCCTGTAATTTACCTGTACATTTAATGTAACCATGCATATATTCACTTACCTGTACATTTAACTGTACATTTACCTGTACAGTTAATTTAACCATGCAAATATTCACTTACCTGTTCATTTAACCAGACTGTATATTAAACTATTATTACCCTCACTTATATCATACGCACATTTAGCTATTTAAGTATTTCTCTGCCATCGACCGGTATAGTATAGTTAACCATGAAAATATTCCTTATTTATCTATATCAACTTGCAATATTTTTATCAATTTTTTTCACCAAACACTCCGTAACAATGTATAGTGTACATATTCAGCCATTCACCCATACTATGCAATGTCTTTTTATAACGTTTTGCACTCCAGACTTCTTGTATTTTTATACTTTTTCATACGGCCGCACTATGTATCATATATCGTGTATCTGTCTTTTGTATATTTTAGTTCTGGCATGTTTCGTAGCTGCTCGACGAAGAAATTTCCCTTCGGGGATCAATAAAGTACTAACCGACCGACCGACCGAGCAAGCAAGCAAGCACACAGGTGTGTTCACCATTGAATTAGCATGCATATCAAATGAAACAAACATAGAACCTTTACTTTTCACAGATGAGAAATGCTTTCTTAGAATCTACTGTGCTGTGTGTAGGTGTTAACAAGCAAAATACTTACCACATAATATCTATTTGGCACTGGTCATGCATATGTTATTTCATGCTCCATCTTTTATTTATTTTATTTCAGCTTTATTTAACTAGGCGAGTCAGTTAAGAACAAATTCTTATTTACAATGATGGCCAGCCTACAGGGTCAGCCCCTGGAGCAAATTAGGGTTAAGGGCCTTGCTCAAGGTCACATTGACAGGTTTTTCACCTTGTCGGCTCGGATATTTGAACCAGCGACCTTTCGGTTACTGGCCCAACACTCTAACCGCTAGGTTGCCTGCCGTCCATCTAAGGTTGTCTCTCTTTTCTTTTACTATGTTTTACCAGGA
Source organism: Thymallus thymallus (assembly GCA_023634145.1). Lineage (NCBI taxonomy): Eukaryota > Metazoa > Chordata > Actinopteri > Salmoniformes > Salmonidae > Thymallus > Thymallus thymallus. Next base: position 17,027,183 of record CM042389.1, on the reverse strand, counting down.
AACTTGAGGTATTTCGCAGTTATATATTGAAATACTGTCAAAAGCGTCACCACTTCAAAGTCTACAGTCGTGGCCAAAAGTTTTGAGAATGACACAAGTATTGGTCTCCACAAAGTTTGCTGCCTCAGTGTTGATGATGGCAATTTGCATATACTCCAGAAAGTCATGAAGAGTGATCAGATGAACTTTGCCATGAAAATGAACTTAATCCAAAAAAAAACATTTCCACTGCATTTCAGCCCTGCCACAAAAGGACCAGCTGCCATCATGTCAGTGATTGTCTCGTTAACACAGGTGAGAGTGTTGACGAGGACAAGGCTGGAGATCACTCTGTCATGCTGATTGAGTCAGAATAACAGACTGGAAGCTTTAAAAGGAGGGTGGTGCTTGAAATCATTGTTCTTCCTCTGTCAACCATGGTTACCTGCAAGGAAACACGTGCCGTCATCATTGCTTTGCACAAAAAGGGCTTCACAGGCAAGGATATTGCTACTAGTAAGATTGCACCTAAATCAACCATTTATCGGATCATCAAGAACTTCAAGGAGAGAGGTTCAATTGTTGTGAAGAAGGTGTCAGGGTGCCCAAGAAAGTCCAGCAAGCGCCAGGACCGTCTCCTAAAGTTGATTCAGCTGCGGGATCGGGGCACCACCAGTGCAGAGCTTGCTCAGGAATGGCAGCAGGCAGGTGTGAGTGCATCTGCATGCACAGTGAGGCGAAGACTTTTGGAGGATGGCCTGGTGTCAAGAAGGGCAGCAAAGAAGCCACTTCTCTCCAGAAAAATCTTCAGGGACAGACTAATATTCTGCAAAAGGTACAGGGATTAGACTGCTGAGGACTGGGGTAGAGTCATTTTCTCTGATGAATCCCTTTTCCGATTGTTTGGGCCATCCGGAAAACACCTTGTCCGGAGAAGACAAGGTGAGCGCTACCATCAGTCCTGTGTCATGCCAACAGTAAAGTATCCTTAGACCATTCATGTGTGGGGTTGCTTCTCAGCCAAGGGAGTGGGCTCACTCACAATTTTGCCTAAGAACACATCCATGAATAAAGAATGGTACCAACACATCCTCCGAGAGCAACTTCTCCCAACCATCCAAGAACAGTTTGGTGATGACCAATGCCTTTTCCAGCATGATGGAGCACCTTGCCATAAGGCAAAAGTGATAACAAAGTGGCTCGGGAACAAAACATCAACATTTTGGGTCCATGGCCAGGAAACTCCCCAGACCTTAATCCCATTGAGAACTCGATCCTCAAGAGGCGGATGGACAAACAAAAACCCACAACTTCTGACAAACTCCAAGCATTGATTATGCAAGAATGGCCTGCCATCAGTCAGGATGTGGCCCAGAAGTTAATTGACAGCATGTTAGGGCGGATTGCAGAGGTCTTGAAAAAAAAGGGTCAACACTGCAAATATTGACTCTTTGCATAAACTGAATGGCATTGTCAATGAAAGCCTTTGACACTTATGGAATACTTGTAATTATACTTCATTGTATCATAGTAACTACTGACATAAAGATCTAAGAACACTGAAGCAGCAAACTTTGTGGAGACCAATACTTGTGTCATTCTCAAAACTTTTGGCCACAACTGTACAGCATGAAAGCCCTTACCCAGTTGACAGTTTTTGACCTCAATGAGAATCAGAACCGGAATAGAGAACAAGCCTCAACCGTTACTGGTAACTAAGGAAACTATACAGATTTACACTTTAGCACTTCCTTGGTCATTTTGGCAGGGTAATGCAATCATTGTCCTGTCCAGACAGATCTATTCTAACGGGCCCCTCCAGGATAGTTTGGTAGACTTGGGGAAAGTGGGGGGGGGTTCTTTAGGGGATGGTGCTCTCTTTCAATTGTGCTCAGACACCCTTCTTTCTCTGTGGGAGGTGTGGGACCTGTCTATCTCCACTGCACTTGTCTGATCATTTGCATCCAGCCTGAATACAATGTAGGAAACCAAGAAGTGTCCTTGTGTTTTACATTGTATTCACTGGTTTATTTTCTTCACTTTCCAAATTTCAGGCAATCCAAGATACGACGTTGTTGACCCTAAACTCATAACAGTGGATTGCCTGTACAATATATCAGCCCACCACTCAAAGATTCAGGAATGACCTGATGTAGCACGTCCTGCAGAGACGCATGGACAAATCAGTGAAATACTGGGAGCCAAAATTCTGTGGACGAGGCCGTCATCTGGCTGCCAACATAGCCCCATCCCAAAACCCAGCAAGGAGGTTATTGCAGCACACACATCAAGATTCAAGGACACTTGAGGGCCATTTTGAGAATGCTGTGTATTGTTCATTATATGCAGTGATCTGTGTTGTGTTGTAAAAAAAAAACTATTGTCTTTGCAATTTCGTCAATTCTCATGTCATTACATAGGTGTACACTTTGATTTGATGGGTTTGACCAATTTACCTTCAGTATTCAAATGTTACTGACTGCTTTATTTAATACCTATCCTAGCAGTTAGAGCGTCGGGCCAGTATCCGAAAGGTCACTGGTTAGAATACCCGAGACGACAAGGTGAAAAACCTGCCGATGTGTCCTTGAGCAAGCCACTTAACCCTAATTTGCTCCAGGGGCTGACCCTGTAGGTAGGCCGTCATTGTAAATAAGAATTTGTTCTTAACTGACTTGCCTAGATAAATAAAGGTTAAATAAATACAAATACATTGTGTGAATACACTGTAATAAATCACTTATAGTTTTAAGTAACAAAACAGGTGGTACTGGTTCAAATAATGGATTTTTTTTACAGTGGTTCGACAGAATTGTAACAAAATAGAATGTACTAGTTTAGAGGGATTTTACAAAATTGGTTGGTTAGGCAATGTCTGCCTGTGAAGATGAGTCATCGTAGCGTAATTGCAATAGGCCCATCACATTCTCTGCCTCCTTGAATCCCATGTAGACTCCTGTCGGCGAGGGATATTTGTGGCGAATGGCACAAACAACACATGAAGCAAAGACACTTCTATTTCCTCATCCCAGTCTCTCTCCCTTCAGGGCTCATTCTAGCACCGATAAGAAATCAACCTGTGTTGACTAAGAACACAAATTGTTATTTGTGAGTAGCTAGATAAAAATAATCTAACCACAGACTGCAATTATAAAACTGCAAAAGTTATCAATAGATGATCTTCCTTACGCTTTGTTAGTGTGTGCTGGGACAAGTAGAATAATGTCACTTACTCGATGTCCATTCGGTCCAGCAGGTCTAGGCTGCTTCTTCCAATTTATTTTCGGGACATACTGTCTCTATAACACCACGATTGATGAGCACAGAAAAGTCCTTAATTTCTTACAGTCTCTCGTGCGCTGCTTTTTTCGCTGGAGATATCAAGCCCCCCCAATTGATGGCAGTAACAAGTTCCATTCTGTGAAGCACAAACAATCATCGTCATGTTGTCATGGGTTGGCATTTCCCGCACCACCAATCCCCCTCAGACATGGCTCTCATCACCGCTCCAGTTAGCTTGTTTACCGGCTCCACCGCTGATTCAGCATCCCTCCGTGCTCGCTCAGCGTACAGCTGCACAAGTTTCTCCTCAGTAAATTCATGCTCGAAAAAATATGGCTCTGAATAAAAATTGTCTTCTACCTCAAAGTCCGGCATGATTTTTCAAATGTTATAATGATTTGTCAATAAGAAAGAAAGTAAGCTAGCTAGCTATGTTATCTACTACAGTAAGCAACAACAATATTATAGTTACATTCAAATATACTAATTGATAAAGAAAACAATATTTTGGGAGAAATAATTAATAAAATGGTATAATCTGTGTAAATGATATCATAAATAGAACAGCAGGTAGCCTAGCAGTTAGAGAATTGGGCCAGTAACTGAAAGGTCGTTGGTTTGAATACCCAAGCCGACAAGGTGAAAACCCTGTCGATGTGTCCTTGAGCAAGGCACTTAACCCTATTTTGCTCCAGGGGCACCGTACTACTATGGTTGACCCTATAGGTAGGCCGCCATTGTAAATAAGAATTTGTTCTTAACAGACTTCCCAAGTTAAATAAAGGTTAAATAAATAGGACTGGTGGAGTTATGTCACACATGCAGCTAAAAAATAATACATGGAAATGTCTGGTCTATTCAAAATTACAACCAACTAATTGCAGCATTACCGCAAAAATAGAACTTGTCTGTTGGCCCTGCATTAAAGACCAAAAAAAAGTATACCAGTTTCATTTAAGGACCAAAATAGTTAGGGAAGAGATTTTCGATGTACCGATTTCATAGCACATGGTTTATGAACTGATACACAAAACGACGCTGGATTCAAAACTTAAGAGTTTTTCATTTATAATTATTATACAAAATTCTTGCAACCAATAGAATGTTATATATATGGGGGATACAACCATCCCAGCTTTGCAGATTTTTTGCGAAGAGACAGAATCATTAGATCATTTGTTTGGTACTGTCCATATGTAGCTTGTTTTTGGTCTCAGGTTCAGGAATGGCTGAAGAATTGCAACATTTACCTGGCGCTAACTCTGCAAATAGCCCTGCTGGGTGATTTAAAAAGTCATAGTCATATAATAATACTCTTAGCAAAAAATTGTATGTTTAATTTATAATCTGTAGAAACTATGAGAATAGAAAGGTTCAGAACTTCTGTGAAACATCACAGCACAGGACAAATATTTTAAAAAATATATTTATTATATATATTTTTTATATATATATGGAGGATTGGAAATGATGCAGACAATTACATTGATGGAAGCCACAATCTTTCTGCAATATTAAAGCTGATCTACCCCTTAAAAAATGTATAAAAAAAAAAAATTAAAACATTTGACCTGCAGTACATATCTGGGCATCTAGATAGACAAAACTCTATCTTTCAAAAAGCATGTTGATGAGTTAGTTAAGTTTTATTATGAGCAATAAGTTCAGTACATATCACTGCACTGTATTATAAAGCCTTCCTGCATAAACTTCGTACCTTAATTAATTGTTAACTTACAGACATACGAGATACCTGAATCAGTCTCAGGGACGGCCAACTCTGGAGATCCCTTCCATCTTCACTGAGTTAGGTAAATCTGATTTTAGTTTTTTTGCACCTTCCTAATCTCCCAAGACTCTAAAATTTGATGAATTTGTGCCTTTAGGGCAATTCAAAAGGATGATTGAGGACCTTTTTACTGAATAATGTGTTTGTTTTCTATGATTGTGTTTTGCTTTTCTTGTATTGATGTGAATATTGATGCGTACAGTATATCGATGTTTATAGTGTTTATTGATGTGTATTAATGTGTGGTTGTGTATTTACGTGTATACAGGGCTCATCTGTAAAAGAGACCTAGGTCTCAGCATGACTTCCTGTTCAAATAAAAGGTTAAATAAAAAAAGTCTGAGAGTTTTTAGTTAAAGAGCCTTTTCAGCTAGTTACAGTCTTCTCTTCCCTTCAATTCTCAATCAAAACAGAAAACAATGACAAAGGTTTGCTGCTGTGATGATTCTGCTTAACCACTGGTGCAGAATGCAGAGACAATATTGTCCTTCAACCATAGACTGTTTCCTTAGAAGATAAATGGTAATTGTTTATTTTCCACATCATTACAGAAAACCACCCAAACAATCATTCTCCACCAGGAAATCTATTGGTGTGACCTGGTATATTTTAGTCTGGTCGTTCTGAGAAAATCATATGGAGAAAATGTATGTTCTCATCTATTCATCAATAGATGCATTATTCTAATCTGGGGCTACAGTCTTCTCATATCTGCTTTCACATATCTACAACTCAAATTACTTAGTTCCGTCACATTGTTGATAGCCTGCGTCACATAGCAGGGTTGAAGAAAGAAAAGGGACATTGTGTCCAAGTCCTTGCAGCAGGACACTGGCTCGATTTGTCAGTCAGCTCAAAAAGGTCAAACTGCTTCAACATTAGACCATCAGATGTTGAGTACACATTTTAATTTATTGATAAAGACGAATAGGTTTTTCCCAAAGCTTTTTACTGTTGCTACCACAACCGTTTTATGCATCTCTGTTGCAAAAGAAGATTTTATTCCTGGGTTGCACTTTAGAACCACATCAAGATACCAGCATCTTCCTGAAATAGCCCCAAAATGTACCAAACATTTAAACGGGAGATATACACAGCGCCTACGGCAGCAATGTTTTGACGATTGTGGGTCTACATGTAATCTATGTGAGCATCTAAGTAATATGCATAGTTTCTCATTCCTCCTTCACCTAAGCACTAGAATAGCCGAGCCTCAACGAGTATCAATAGCCACCAATGCCGCACCCCTGGGGCATCTTTTGTAGTCTAATACATCAATTAAATATACACCATCACAAAGAAATCCATTATTATTTTGTTTAGGCAGGTCTTAAAGGAATAATCCACTCAAAAGCTATATTTTGGTATTTCTTTCATTAGTCAACTGTTGATACTGTCCCAAAATGTTTAGATTTTTCTTCATTAGTCAACTGTTGATACAGTCCCAAAATGTTTTGCATGTCAGCGATCAAGTTTTCAATATATAGGACTTTAGTCATTACACTTGCCCCATCTTCATGATGATGTATTTTACATCAAATTATGCATTTTGCTTGATTGCTGACACATTTTGGGACTGTGTCAACAGTTGACTAATGAAGAAAAATCAAAACATTTTGGGACAGTATCAACAGTTGACTAATGAAGAAAAATCTAAACATTTTGGGACAGTATCAACAGTTGACTAAAATAACACAACAGCATATTTTGTCCTCATAAAACTGCTTTCTGTTTGTGTTATCAAAATACTAACAACGTCAAATAGACTTCTTTAGGAAAAGTCAACAACAGAGATATGTAAATGTTTAATTCACGATGTTCAAAAGACATCGTTGGCGGTTCTACTATTCTACAAATTAGTTGCGGTGTCTGTTTAGATAGAACTCTGTAGCCTTGTCCTCTGACAGCTCGGGTACGACACTTCCCCCTGAGGAAAAGTGGAACAATCATCAAAACTCTGTTCCAAAACATAACCCTGGTGCCACAGTGACAATTCCTCTGGCTATGGCAGCTGGTGATGAGTGTCTTAGTGTAGTGTGGTGAGAGAGAGCATCCCTCTCTTTACAGTAACACTAACGACTCCGACTAAGAAGCTTCCTATCTTGGCAAGGGCCCAGGATTCAGCTACACGTCTGTAAACCCATGTGGGAAATAGCTCATTAAGACGAGCAACCGACCATGGTTAAAAATAACTGTGAAAAAGAGACAAATAAGAAAAGTTTGTGTGGTAACTTTGCAGTCGCTTTTGTTTCAATACTGTGACTCAAAACACATCAAGTGGTCCATTCGGTTTAGCTGTTTTTGTGGGATACCAACAGTTTAGTCTAAAAAAAAAGATGCACACACACATGCACACACGTGCACACGCGCTCACGCACACACATAGACACACACTCACACTCACCTTTTGTCTAGTTCGAATCTTAATGATGACTCACATGTTGTTTTCACTATCATGTCCTTCCCTGAGGGAGAGATGCTAGTTTATATTACCATGCCTGTTTCTGCATTGACAAATATTAGCATAGAAATAGCCATCAAACATTGTTTAAAGAGACAGCCGCAGGGCTATTCTCTCACTATAATTCTGGGAGGTCTCTTTCTCTCCCTGTCTTTAAATTCCATCTCCTTTTCCCTCCTCTCATCCTCCACAGCGCACTCTTACTAGGTGTGTTCACTTTTTCAGACACCTGAAATCCTGATGCAGCCATCTGCGTTCTCACCAAGAAAATAACAGCTTACACAAACATGCAAACATTCACACACGTACATTTATAAACCCTCTCAGATATAAACTCACACGCAGGCACAGATCTGTACACGCACACACTGTCTGCAGTCTGGCTAGGGTCTGAGTGACCGTAACCCCCACTGTACTGATCACCCAGATCCCCTTAACCCCCACGCCTCAATCCCTCCACTGTTCCTCGCAGGAGAGGGTTACCATGGCAGCCAATGGAAGATGAGGGCTTTTGATTACCCCTCATTCCCCGTGGAGGACCGTGTTAAAACATTTTCCTCCTCACTTTACATCTTGTTGTCTCTCACCATATCTCTGTCTGTATCTTTCTCTCTCTCTCTCTCTCTCATCTCTCATTTTAATTTACCTCTATCTCTCTTTCTCGTTGTCTGCTGCTCTCTGCCCCCTTATCTCTATTTCTTTCTCTCTCTCTCTTTCATCTCTCTTTCGAGGGCAGACACTCCAACTCCATAAAGACTCCTGTGCGTGGTGATATGGAGACACAAAAACACTGGATACCTCCTTCCGAGAGACTGCAAGTGCTCTCCTTTCACTGCCTCCCTCAATTCTGAGTGCTCTCTTCTCCACCAGAGTCCCTGTCTATTCACACTGTGGGAGAATATAGCAATGTTTACAATAACCAATTTGCTATAGATTTCAAATAGCACTATCACTTCCTATAGATTTTTTTTTTTTTTATGTACAGTGGGGAGAACAAGTATTTGATACACTGCCGATTTAGCAGGTTTTCCTACTTACAAAGCATGTAGAGGTCTGTAATTTTTATCATAGGTACACTTCAACTGTGAGAGATGGAATCTAAAATGGGAGAAGGTCATGTGGACTGATGAGACAAAAATAGAGCTTTTTTTCTGTATGGAAGAGTGGGCCAAAATCCCTGCTGCAGTGTGTACAAACCTGATCAAGAACTACAGGAAACGTATGATCTCTGTAATTGCAAACAAAGGTTTCTGTACCAAATATTAAGTTCTGCTTTTCTGATGTATCAAATACTTATGTCATGCAATAAAATGCAAATTAATTACTTAGAAATCATACAATGTGATTTTCTGGATTTTTGTTTTAGATTCCGTCACTCACAGTTGAAGAGTACCTATGATAAAATTTACAGACCTCTACATGCTTTGTATGTGGGAAAACCTGCAAAATCGGCAGTGTATCAAATACTTGTTCTCCCCACTGTACATCAGGGAGAAGACGAGCCCCAATCACACAAGCATTTGCAAATTAGTGGACATGTGATTGAGTGGGACACATTGTCAGTGATGCCTGCTTTAATCAAGTCCATATTAAATCATTTTACTCTCTCTCATACCTTAGTTCTTTAAGGCTAAAAAACATGATTAGTATTCTGGGTCAACCTCTCTGTGAGCAGAGCAGATCAGGCAGTCTGAGAAGGACAAGGAGAGGACACAGTTTAACATTGTAACAGCTCGCTGCTGGAACTCCAAGGTCAGTGTCATATGGAGGTTGACTATAGTCTGAAACTCACCACTCAACTGCCTGTTGCCATGGAGAACATAAAATATGTTGTTTACACATGGATGTGGAAGTGTTCTGGGAAGTCTTTTTGTGGTTCATAACCTATTGTACAAGCTCAGCACATACATGAATGTGTGGTGCACATACTGTACATCTAAAAACACACCAGGGTTGGGGTCAATTTTAATTTAAGTCAGTCTATTCAGGAAGTGATTTGAATTCACAAATTCAAACATGGAAAAACCTTTGAAATAAATAGCTTCTGCTTTTCAGTTTATTGAGAAATGTGCCATTATTGAACTGGAATTACAGTTTACTTCCTGAATTGACTTATTTCAATTCGAATTGACACCAACCCTGAAACACACACAACTGTATAGAGACACACATGTGAAGACACATTCATTAACATCCTTAAACATGCACACACAGAGCCTCTCCCAGCCTCACACAGACACAGGAATCTGCCACAGAATTCCAAACAACAAGTTTTATGATTTAAACAGTGAGTCCCTAGTGAAGCTACCACTGTCCGTAGAAACGTTCCAGTGTTTAGTTTCATGCCTGATCTCCTGAGGTCGAACCTGTAACTTCCAACTCCTGTCATAACAAAAGCCCAGTAACTTTAGACAGGGTGAACTGAGAGTATGCCCAAGCAGGGAATGACGAGTCCCACTTGACTGTCCAAACCTACTGATAGAGATTAGATAGACAGAAGAGTTTGGTGTAAAAGGCTTTTCATACAGCTCAACAGCTCCAAACAATGGAGCCTCTAAAAATGACTTCACTGCATTGCAGCCTGACTTAGGCTAATGCTTGTTTTTTGCGATGCAAGGAGAAATAGTGTTGTGTTTGTGACTGTGTGTGTCTAATGAAAGAGGAAGGGTGGTGATGTGTGTGTGTGTGTGTGTGTGTGTGCTTGCGTGTGTGAATCCTTATTTGCATGCACTGTTGAACATGAGCAGAATGCTTTCAGAGTTTCATCTCAAGGGAAACTGAGGTATATGTTGGTTTATGTGATCAAATCCACAATAGCTTAGAAAGAGGGGCAAGAATCTACATTACACAAGGATTATGGGTAGAGGGAAAATATGAATCATAGTATTATAATATCACTGGGGGAATTTCTCTCTAAAGTCAGAGTTTAGCTGTTTTTTTCGCTGTACTTTACTGTGTTCTTCAGTTCTAGGGAAAAAGCACTGCATATCGTTTCAACATTTAGGCATGCATAGCTCTCTCCTTTCCTTGTTTCCACCCTTGCTCTCTCTATCATTTCACTACTTGTTCTCCCTCTCCCCATCTCTCTCTCTCTCCTGGTCTTGAGATTGTAACCTCCTAAAAGCGCGTTGTCCTTAATAGGAGAGAAAGTGATCCATGACTTGTTTGCATCCTAGTGGAAAAATAACATGGTTCATTGTTGACGTTACAGATATGACCAGGAGGAATTTATAAATCCTTTTCAAATGTGTCTAATAATTCACCAGGGTCTGCAATGAGTAATCTTAGAGCATGGACCATACAATCAGAAACATATGAAGTGAGAATACACCTGGAGTGATTTGGCAAGCTTTAATCGTTGTCTCACTCTGTGCCAGACCCAAATGCCTCTATCTTTACAGCATGGCACATGTGATAATGAGTGTTAGATGTCAAAGACAGTTCTCTGCAAACACAGAGCCCAACCCTCTTGGATTTATGTAACACTTTATGTAGCGATGTATGTATTCCAGAAGCTCAAAGAGGCTTGACATTGTGATTTCTTAAGAAAAGCCATCACGTGTAATAACAGCATTTGTGAAACAGTTATTGTCCCCAACTTCTCATATTGCTTCAGGATTATGCCATGTAATGCACAGACATGTAATTATGTTTCATGTTGTCTGTACATTTAAAGGAGGGAGGAGGTGGGTGGGTTTGTATTATGGAGAAGCTTTAGTGACAGGCACATATCACATCTGAAGAAAGTGGTAGTGGGAGACATGTGAGTGGGAGTATAGGGAGGCAGGGGACCGTGATGGTTGAGACACTCCGTAACTGTTGTGAAGTAGATCTAATCCCCCAGAGACTCAGTCTCAACCCTCCCTGAGGACTCCTCACCATGGCAACGGAGCCATGAGATCCAACACATTGGATGAACCAGAGGAACAGGTAGGAGGTGGCAGACTGACTGACAGCTTGACGGCCTCGTCACCTCTCTCCTCTCATCTTTCCATTCCTCACCTATCTCCCCTCTTTTCTGCACCTCACATCTCCCTTCTTATCACTTACCCCCTCATGCCCTCCTCCCATCTTTCTCCTCTCGGCCCCCCCTTCAACCCCCCCCCCCAATCCTCTTTCTCCCATCTCTCTCCTCTCGGCTTCCCCCTCAATTCTCTCCCCCCCAACCCCCCTCCTCCCATCTCTCTCCTCTCGGCTTCCCCCTCAATTCTCGCCCCCCCAACCCCCCTCCTCCCATCTCTCTCCTCTCGGCTTCCCCCTCAATTCTCGCCCCCCCAACCCCCCTCCTCCCATCTCTCTCCTCTCGGCTTCCCCCTCAATTCTCGCCCCCCCAACCCCCCTCCTCCCATCTCTCTCCTCTCGGCTTCCCCCTCAATTCTCGCCCCCCCAACCCCCCTCCTCCCATCTCTCTCCTCTCGGCTTCCCCCTCAATTCTCGCCCCCCCAACCCCCCTCCTCCCATCTCTCTCCTCTCGGCTTCCCCCTCAACTCTCTCCCCCCCAACCCCCTCCTCCCATCTCTCTCCTCTCGGCTTCCCCCTCAATTCTCGCCCCCCCAACCCCCCTCCTCCCATCTCTCTCCTCTCGGCTTCCCCCTCAACTCTCTCCCCCCCAACCCCCTCCTCCCATCTCTCTCCTCTCGGCTTCCCCCTCAACTCTCTCCCCCCCAACCCCCTCCTCCCATCTCTCTCCTCTCGGCTTCCCCCTCAACTCCCCCCCCCCCAACCCCTCTCCTCCCATCTCTCTCCTCCAATCTCAATCATCGTCTCAGGGACCCTATATCCTTCACACCTGGCCCACTGTATATCCTTGGGGTTCAGTTACCAGCCACCACCTCAAGAAAATCCATCAACTGTATGAGTAATTCATTAATGAAACAATAGTGGTTCAGTTAAGTGATTTAAGGGATTTTATGTGAAGCTTTCTGGCACCTGCCAATGAAACTGTTTCAGACACAACATGTTTGAGCTGTGGCATACAGAAGTGTTACAGTACGTGCGTATGTGCATACGTGTGAGAAGAGAGGGCTTGTGTCCCTTGTAAATGTCCTAACACACAGTGCTGTGTGGATCCTGTGTTATTCCTATTCAACACTACAGCTCCAGCCTGTACCCATTTCCTCTGTGTTCCATAAACACACATCCCTCATCCTGACACACACTCATAACACACAGGGGCTCACTGAAATATGGACACAGACTTAGAAACCTTTCTGTCGGTGTATGTACAGTGGGGAGAACAAGTATTTGATACACTGCCGATTTTGCAGGTTTTCCTACTTACAAAGCATGTAGAGGTCTGTAATTTTTATCATAGGTACACTTAAAATGTGAGAGACGGAATCTAAAACAAAAATAATTATTAGAAAATGGAAGAAGTTCAAGATGACGGTCAATCTCCCTCGGTCTGGGGCACCATGCAAGATCTCACCTCGTGGGGCATCAATGATCATGAGGAAGGTGAGGGATCAGCCCAGAACTACACAGCAGGACCTGGTCAATGACCTGAAGAGAGCTGGGACCACAGTCTCAAAGAAAACCATTAGTAACACACTACGCCGTCATGGATTAAAATCCTGCAGCGCACGCAAGGTCCCCCTGCTCAAGCCAGCGCATGTCCAGGCCCGTCTGAAGTTTGCCAATGACCATCTGGATGATCCAGAGGAGGAATGGGAGAAGGTCATGTGGTCTGATGAGACAAAAATAGAGCTTTTTGGTCTAAACTCCACTCGCCGTGTTTGGAGGAAGAAGAAGGATGAGTACAACCCCAAGAACACCATCCCAACCGTGAAGCATGGAGGTGGAAACATCATTCTTTGGGGATGCTTTTCTGCAAAGGGGACAGGACGACTGCACCGTATTGAGGGAAGGATGGATGGGGCCATGTATCGCGAGATCTTGGCTAACAACCTCCTTCCCTCAGTAAGAGCATTGAAGATGGGTCGTGGCTGGGTCTTCCAGCATGACAACGACCCGAAACACACAGCCAGGGCAACTAAGGAGTGGCTCCGTAAGAAGCATCTCAAGATCCTGGAGTGGCCTAGCCAGTCTCCAGACCTGAACCCAATAGAAAATCTTTGGAGGGAGCTGAAAGTCTGTATTGCCCAGCGACAGCTCTGAAACCTGAAGGATCTGTATGGAGGAGTGGGCCAAAATCCCTGCTGCAGTGTGTGCAAACCTGGTCAAGAACTACAGGAAACGTATGATCTCTGTAATTGCAAACAAAGGTTTCTGTACCAAATATTAAGTTCTGCTTTTCTGATGTATCAAATACTTATGTCATGCAATAAAATGCAAATTAATTACTTAAAAATCATACAATGTGAATTTCTTCTACATGCTTTGTAAGTGGGAAAACCTGCAAAATCGGCAGTGTATCAAATACTTGTTCTCCCCACTGTATATATTCATGTGTGTAGGCCTGTGATGATAAAACCTGAGGTGAAATCTAAAGCACAACCATTAGAAAAAGAAAGAAAAATGGTGAGTTGCATGTCAAATGCACCACTTTGGTGTTCTGATCCACTCAACCAGAGTAAAATCCAACGTATTGTGGCTAGAGGGCTGTTTCACCTTGACTGGAACAATGCTATCAGTGTGTTCCATCCGTCTGCTAGTACATAACAGGGTGATCCCTTCCTATGTCTACTGAGGGATGACTCACCATCCGGCAGGTCCTGATTGACTCCACACTGAGCTCTGTGTGTGAGTGTGTGTGTGCGTGTGCGTATGCGTGTGTGTGTGTGTGTGAGTGTGTGTGTATGTGTGTGTGTGTGTGTGTGTGTGTGTGTGTGTGTGTGTGTGTGTGTGTGTGTGTGTGTGTGTGTGTGTGTGTGTGTGTGTGTGTGTGTGTGTGTGTGTGTGTGTGTGTTTAGATAGTGATATAGGCTTGGTGTGTGTGTAGACTCACTCTTGACGGTTGCTGTCCTGGTACAGTTGTAGAGGATGGCCAGCTCTCCAAACACTTTCCCAGGCCCCATGGTGCACAGCTTCACACTCTCCTTTGTCACCTCCACCCTACCATCTGAAAACACACACACACACACACACATACTTAATATATCTGAAAACACACACACACACTTCATATATCTGAAAACACACACACATTCTTAATATATCTGAAAATACACATAAAGTGGTTTTTACATATCACCTGTTCTTGACTTGCCCATCATCGTGGCCCATCTAGCAAAGTACATCAGAGCAGGATGCTAATGAACTGATAGACTGCAGGTTCAATCCCTATATGGATAACATACTATTGTCCCCTGGTATGGATGACTAAGCAGAACGATACAGCATAAAGTAGACTGTGAAATCCCATAGTTCACAATGGCTTGGCATTCAGCAGCAACAGAAGGACAGATCAAGATAAAATATAAAACCCAAACCAAGGGAATGGTTTCGAGACAACAGATTGACCAGTGCAGCAGGTAGCCTAGTGGTTAGAGTGTTGGGCCAGTAACCAAAAGGTTGCTGGTTCAAATACCCAAACCAACAATGTGAAAAACCTGTCAATGTGTCCTTGAGCAAGGGACTTAACCCTAGTTTGCTCCATTGTAAATAAGAATTTGTTCTTAACTGACTTACCTAGTTAAATAATAATGAACTGGTGAAGTTTAAGGACATCCTTTCTGTGTGATTGGGGCCTGTGAAGGGTGATGGGTGTGATTGCACAGCCTGTTTGTCTGTGATTGGAGCAGAGTATAGCTATTGTGTTTGGATGTGCCTCATTGCAGAAATATGCATAATCCAGAAGAACTAGAGCTCTGATTGGGTAAGAAAAGGGGAACTGGGAAAAAAAGACTATGGCAGTAAACAAAGTGATTGGCAGGTACCTGATGAAAATAACTGAAGCAGAAGAGAGGAGATGAGAAAAGGATAGGAGAATAGTGAGTCACATTCTTGAAGTTTAACTTTCAGAAGCTCTACTCCCAAACGCCTGTCAGAGTTTGTGATAATACAAGGGTGTCAGACATGCATATGTGATGCAAACACCTCACCACCTCCAAAAAGCAGAACTTTGGCTTTGCAAAAAAACAGTAAGAGTTTGAAAACTTCTGTATTGTTCAGCAAGAACATGAGGTAAGGACAGTGTACTCTCACAGCATAGGTGTGTGTGCGTGTGTGTATGTGTGTGCATGTGTGCAACTGCTAAAACTCTGTGTTCCACACTCTTTGCTCCCCTTCAATGCTCTCTTTGTGTTACGACCTTTGTGTAACAGCTGGAGATGAGAGAAAATGTTGCAGAAAAAACATTACCTCTTATTTGGGAGACTTTCAGAACTTTAAGTGGTTCTGGACTGGTTCCGACTGACATTTTGCCGTACAAAGTGCTCTGTGAACGTCGTAGGGTCCCGTGCCTTATAGTGTCAGAAAGCCCCATCTGTCTGCAATCCACTACCACTCTCTCAGCAGAGATGATTTAAAGTATCAGGTTTCAGACCCCACATTTGCATAGGGAGTGACGTGTCACATTTTCTGGCCTATCCAGTCAAATAATCGATTTGCTCTTACTCTGAGTGACGGAGCCCAGCCTGGAAGAGAGCACATGCAAGGCGACAGTTGAGTGAATCCAACAGTTGAGGTTTCATCTTGCTGTGATATTCTCAGCCAGATTTACCACTCTCAACATGAAAAACATGGTGTCTCTGCGAAGCTCAGTGGAAAAGACTTGTCGGTTATATGAAATGGTGCCAATGTTGTACTGTCACTAAGTATGATTATATTTATTTTACAGTTATAAGAAAGATGAAATCTTATAGTAAGTCATTTACAATTAGTGTTACAATATTTAGGAAGCGTTTCAGTCATTTCAAGCCCTATTTTATCACTTTTGTTGAATAGGGAAAAAATCCTTTATGATTTTTCATATTTTCATCATATTTGTACAATATAGTTGAGCTTGTGTCCTCAAAAGTGAGTACACCTCAGCATTTTCTAACTATTTTTACCAGAAAGGTGAGTTCCAAACCATTCTAAAACTATGTAACATTACCATTTATTGTTTATGGCCATCTCATTAAAAATAATTACATTTGGGTATGTCTATTTAGGTGGAAATTATTAAACATTGCAATTATTCGCCAAAAAGGCTAGCCAATAAACCACCATGGCACAGTATGTTGAAATTGCATAAAAGTCTAATGTCACTCCTGCACAAAGCACTGACTTTGTCCATAGTATATAAAACTCCCATTTAACCCCTTAGTTATTCTGTTGGAATATATTAAACTCCCATTAACTCCTAAACACAGAGTTGCTTCTTCAATACATAGGCTTTTTAGTTGGCTATAAGGGGGACACATAGGTAGTTAAAACAATAATTTCAACTGCTGGAAATGTGCCAAATGTTATTGCAGTCTATGGAAGATATTAATTATTATGCAGCGATGTGAGAAGATACTTGAACCCCTGCACTTATAGGCTATGTCCAGTGGATATAAAATGTCCAGGTAAATTGGTGCCCTAGCTTAGACGATATCTAGACGATAACATTCTATACAGACAGGTCAAGATCCAATTCAATTGTCACGACCATGCCAACTACCTCGACGGTGCTCCTCCCGCCACGGCGCTCCGGCTCGCCGGTGTACTAACCACCGGCATGAGGACGATGGCAGCCAAATCCAAGCGCCCATCACCTGTTTCCCAGTCCCCTGATTCCAAACACACCGGTTCCCATTCACCCCATTACACTCCCTTTTTGTGTTTCCCTTCCCCGTGTGTGGGGGTGGATTATTGTTTTGATTGTATGTGCATGTTTCTAATTAAATATATCGCTAACGTTATTCCGTTTTTGTTTCACCTCCTCCTTTTCACGCCTCGCACGTTACATCAATATTCTATGGTAATAGTCAGTTCAAACAGGGGGTATGTTTTGGGTGAGTTCATCTCAGGACACGGTGTATGATTACCGTGTGTTATAGGGAAATAATGCATGCTCTATAACAGTGGTTCCCAAACTCTGGTGCATCATCATTTTCTCTTGGAAATAAGCTTTCAACCTGCAAAATTCCCTCCACCAACAAGAGGGGTGTGTCATGAACAGTGCTTGTGCCCATAGAAAGACTTGGTGCGCATGCAGGGGGTGGTGCATGATGTTCCCTAATGTTGAGTGAAAAAGTTTGGGAACCCCTGGTCTAGAAAGCCCTTCAAGACAATCAGAAACGAGTATTCCACAATGAAATAATACCTGAGGGGTATTTAGTATTTGCTCCCGAGTGGCGCAGCGGTCTAAGGCACTGCATCTCAGTGCTCAGAGGTGTCACTACAGACCCACCACAGGCCCGTGATCGGGATTCCCATAGGGCAACACAAAATTGGGTTAGGGGAGGTTTTGGCCGGGGTAGGCCGTCATTGTAAATAAGAATTTGCTCTTAACTGACTTGCATAGTTAAGTAAAAGTTTAAAAAAGTATTTAAGCAATAAGGCGTAAGAACATGGGGATTATCGCCTGATAACTCCCGACTAAGTACTGTTCTTGGGCCCGAGGAGAAGGTCTGTTCTTAGGCCAGGGTTCGAGGGCCTGTTTTAGTATTGCTAAAATGGTTTCCAACATATTTATACAAATATTCATGACATTTCTTCAGTAAAAACAAGTACATTTGTTTTTGCATTCTGAAGTTGCTAGTCAAGCGATCTGGTCATTTTTTATAGCCTCTTCACAAATCAGGTTTCCCTAAAATGCGAAGCTTGGGAAAGTTCCATGGCAGAAATCAGCTAAAGAGGGGTGGAAACCTGGTGTAAATCAGTGACGCCTCGTAACTCGTCAAACCAATCAAATACCTTGCTTGTGCGGAGCTCCAAAGGTGCTCACCAGAGTAGTGCTGTAGGGTCAACAGTGCATGAGGACAAAATACTTCAACAAAACAAGCACTGGTGACAAAACATTTTAGAATGTTTACAGCATGCAGGTTTTCACAGCATTTCTCTGTTATTTCGAGATGACCTAAAGCTGCAGCAAGGGAGAATTGGTTTACAATGCTGGCCATATCAATATTTGGCTGAAAAGTCTAGCATGAGGGTCAAGAATTAGCCACAATGAGTTTCTTTCTGAGAAAAGTCAGCTAACCTTGTAAGCTATGTAGGTATAACTAACTAGCTAGCTAATTCAATTTCTCTCACGATTATAAAGGCAACAGAATGTTTATACAAACAGCATATTATTTACCTAAAATGTTAGGTGTGTTAGCCCAGTCACTAGCTTATTCAGGGTCAGTGATACATAGAGCAACCATGTAAACTGCAATCCTTTTGCTAGCAACATTGCTAAAATTACTGGAATAAAATGAACCTCATAAAATGTTTCCTGTAATGCTCATATCCTGTAGCCTAACAATCATCTCCTCACTTAAAAGGCATTTACAACATCTGGTATATGGTTTGCTTCATATACTGTACATTGTCTACTGGTATAATTTTAGATTGAGTGAGAGAGTGACAATGAAATAAAACAGATTGAAGATCTTACAACTAGACAAAATGAAATGTTCATTTGACAATACAACACAGAAACACAGACACATTAAAGAAATAACCGCACTTTATTGCATGATTGTGTTATGTGCTTAATCAACATTGACACTAGTTCATTTTGAATAATATATTAACAGAAGAAACACTTCGTCACTTCAAAATGTACAATTAAGCTAACTTGTATGTACATCTTAGTGTAAACAGCAAAAGGTAATTGAGTAGTAATAAGTAGGATAGTATTACTAAAGCATAATTTCAGGTGAACAGAAAATACTCCATACCAGTGGTGGCCAATCTTGCTCCAGGGATCCCTGATATACTGGGTGAGCAGACTTCCAGCCCAGCAACAGTACACTTACAGTTCAATGAGGTGTGTTATTGCTGGGCTGAAACAGAACCCTGCACACCCAGCAGACCTCCAGCAGGGTTAGGACTGGGCACCGGACTGCTCTGGCACTGAAGTGAAGCAGACGACCGGCCCCGGACTGGGCACCGGTGGAGCGGACTGCTCTGGCACTGGAGTGAAGCAGACGACCGGCCACGAACTGGGCACCGGTGGAGCGGACTGCTCTGGCACTGGAGTGAAGCAGACGACCGGCCCCGGACTGGGCACCGGTGGAGCGGACTGCTCAGGCTCAGGAGCGGAGTAGACGGCTGGACCCGGATTGGGCACCGATGGAGCGGACTGCGCTTGCTGACCGTCGCTGGAGGTTCCGGGTTGCTGAACTTCACTGGAGTTTCCGTGCTGCAGACCTTCGCTGCAGGCTCAGGGCTACGGACCTTTGCTGGTGGCCCCGAGCTGCTGACCTTCGCTGGAGGTTCCGGGCTGCGGACCTTCGCTGGAGGTTCCGGGCTGCGGACCTTCGCTGGAGGTTCTGGGTTGCGGACCTTCGCTGGAGGTTCCGGGTTGCGGACCTTCGCTGGAGGCTCCGGGTTGCGGACCTTCGCTGGAGGCTCCGTGCTGCGGACCTTCGCTGGAGGCTCCGTGCTGCGGACCTTCGCTGGAGGCTCCGTGCTGCGGACCTTCGCTGGAGGCTCCGTGCTGCGGACCTTCGCTGGAGGCTCCGTGCTGCGGACCTTCGCTGGAGGCTCCGTGCTGCGGACCTTCGCTGGAGGTTCTGGGTTGATGACCTTCACTGGAGGTTTCGGGCCGTGGACCTTCGCTGTCTCAGAAGCCCGCTCCCGCATATCCATCAGCCTGTTCACGAGAGCATATCGGCGCCCAAAGTCCTGCTCCTCCTCTATCTCTATGAGAAGCGGGTCCGTCTGCTTCTCTAGTGGAAGAGAAACCCAGGCTCTCCACCACCTCGTCTGTTCCTCCTTCGGGTGTTCATAAAACCCCTCGGGTTTCTCTCGATCCTGGATCTTTGGAAGACGAAGTGGTGGGCGATCCTCTTCCTCCAGCCTCTCCGTGCTTTGGCTGCGCACCGATGGTGTGGTGTGCGAAGTCGGCACGGACCGTGCCGGGCTGTGAGTCGACGCTGGAGGCACCGGGTCGGGAACTGGTGTTGGAGGGCTGCGACTGCCCCGATCTTCCTCTCTCCATCGCCAATCCCCTTCCTGTGAGGACTCCTCCGGGAGCCCCCACGAGTGAGGGAACAAAGGCACATAGTTGTCGTCTTCCTCCGACTCCTCTCCGTACCTCTGCTCCCATGGCTGTAGGGGCTCCTCCAGGATCCCCCACAAGTGCAGTGGCCGGGGCTCTTCACCCTCGATCCCCGACCACCCCCATAGCCCCAAAAAGGAAAACATAGATCTAGGCCTACTAGATCTGTCAGGCTCTGACCCTGGCTATCTAGAGGAGCCAAAGAGCTCCCTATGGCCAGAGACTGACAAACTATAATATACAGGTCGATGGCAGAGAAATACTTAAATAGCTAAATGTGCGTATGATATAAGTGAGGGTAATAATAGTTAACTTAATATACAGTCTGGTTAAATGAACAGGTAAGTGAATATTTTGCATGGTTAAATTAACTGTACAGGTAAATGTACAGTTTAATTTACAGGTAAGTGAATATTTGCATGGTTACATTAACTATACAGGTAAATGACAGGAAGAGATACTTAAATAGCTAAATGTGTGTATGATATAATTTAGGGTAAGAATAGTAATTCCCTTAAAATACAGTCCTTAGTGCGCAAAGTTTAATTACAGATAAATGCACGTATTGCACATTCGATATACTAAAAGCATTGAAAAAAGATACAACTGACAGGATACTAAATTGCATTCCTGAGTGAATGACTACATAAGTTAAGTCCAAGAATGACTTACAATATTGCACGTGATATGATATAACAACTGTACGTGAATATGTACAGTGGGGAGAACAAGTATTTGATACACTGCCGATTTTGCAGGTTTTCCTACTTACAAAGCATGTAGAGGTCTGTAATTTTTATCATAGGTACACTTCAACTGTGAGAGACGGAATCTAAAACAAAAATCCAGAAAGTCACATTTTATGATTTTTTAATAATTAATTTGCATTTTATTGCATGACATAAGTATTTGATCACCTACCAACCAGTAAGAATTCCGGCTCTCACAGACCTGTTAGTTTTTCTTTAAGGAGCCCTCCTGTTCTCCACTCATTACCTGTATTAACTGCACCTGTTTGAACTCGTTAACTGTATAAAAGACACCTGTCCACACACTCAATCAAACAGACTCCAACCTCTCCACAATGGCCAAGAGAGCTGTGTAAGGACATCAGGGATAAAACTGTAGACCTGCACAAGGCTGGGATGGGCTACAGGACAATAGGCAAGCAGCTTGGTGAGAAGGCAACAACTGTTGGCGCAATTATTAGAAAATGGAAGAAGTTCAAGATGACGGTCAATCTCCCTCGGTCTGGGGCACCATGCAAGATCTCACCTCGTGGGGCATCAATAATCATGAGGAAGGTGAGGGATCAGGCCAGAACTACACGGCAGGACCTGGTCAATGACCTGAAGAGAGCTGGGACCACAGTCTCAAAGAAAACCATTAGTAACACACTACGCCGTCATGGATTAAAATCCTGCAGCGCACACAAGGTCCCCCTGCTCAAGCCAGTGCATGTCCAGGCCCGTCTGAAGTTTGCCAATGACCATCTGGATGATCCAGAGGAGGAATGGGAGAAGGTCATGTGGTCTGATGAGACAAAAATAGAGCTTTTTGGTCTAAACTGGAGGAAGAAGAAGGATGGAGGTGGAAACATCATTCTTTGGGGATGCTTTTCTGCAAAGGGGACAGGACGACTGCACCTTATTGAGGGGAGGATGGATGGGGCCATGTATCGCGAGATCTTGGCCAACAACCTCCTTCCCTCAGTAAGAGCATTGAAGATGGGTCGTGGCTGGGTCTTCCAGCATGACAACGACCCGAAACACACAGCCAGGGCAACTAAGGAGTGGCTTTGTAAGAAGCATCTCAAGGTCCTGGAGTGGCCTAGCCAGTCTCCAGACCTGAACCCAATAGAAAATCTTTGGAGGGAGCTGAAAGTCCGTATTGCCCAGCGACAGCCCCGAAACCTGAAGGATCTGTATGGAGAAGTGGGCCAAAATCCCTGCTGCAGTGTGTGCAAACCTGGTCAAGAACTACAGGAAACGTATGATCTCTGTAATTGCAAACGAAGGTTTCTGAACCAAATATTAAGTTCTGCTTTTCTGATGTATCAAATACTTATGTCATGCAATAAAATGCAAATTAATTGCTTAAAAATCATACAACGTGATTTTCTGGATTTTTGTTTTAGATTCCATCACTCACAGTTGAAGAGTACCTATGATAAAAATGACAAACTTCTACATGCTTTGTAAGTGGGAAAACCTGCAAAATCAGCAGTGTATCAAATACTTGTTCTCCCCACTGTATATACAGACCTGAATGAATAAATCAGTCCTGAGTGAATGAGTGATTACAGACCAGAGTTACTCACGGATTGGATGCATAATTGTTCAACTAGGTCCTAACACCCCAACAGTTCCAGGTCAATGTTGACGACAGCACGGCACCCTGGTGAGGCATTAAATAGTCTAATAGCCGCCGGCAGGAAGGACCACCTGTAGCGCTCTCAGTCTGTGACTGAAGGTGCTCCTCTGCATCATAACCATGGCATGCAGAGGGAGGGTGACGTTGTCCATGATGGCCAGCAGTTTGGCCAGGATCCGTCTCTCCGCAACCTCCTCTAGAGTGTCAAGGCTAATCCCCAGAACAGAGCTAGCCTTCCTGATCAGCTTATTTACCAGAGAAGCATCAGCGGCTTTTATGTTGGCGCCAGGAAGGTGAACAGGAAGGGGGACAGGACCGAGAAGTCTGCATTGTCCAGGTGAGAGTAGGCCCTCTGCAGAAGGTAGATCATTGGATCATCCACCCCGATGTTGCGCTGATATGCGAACTGCAGGGGGTCCAGTGATGTACACACCAGGGGTCACCATGCTCAAAGGGATATTCAGCGTATGCTTCTTTGCGAGACATTGTAAAAACCTTCCAGGTCTTTGTGGTTGAATCTGTGTTTGAAATTCACTATCTATTGAGGGACCTTCCAGATAACTGAACTGTATTTTGTATTTATTTAACCATGCAAATCAGTTAAGAACAAATTCTTATTTACAATGGCGGCCTACACCGGTCAAACTCGGACGACGCTAGGCAAATTGTGCGCCACCCACTCACGGCCGGTTGTGATACAGCCTGGATTCAAACCAGGATGTTTGTAGTGACACCTCTAGCACTGAGATGCAGTGCCTTAGACCGCTGCGCCACTTGGGAGCCCTGTATGTGTGGGGTACAGTGATGGGGTAGTTCATTTTTTTTTTTTTTATCATGTTAACCACTATTATTGTACATGGAATGAGTCCATGCAACTTATTATGCAATTTGCAAAATTTTTACTCCTGAACTTATTTAGGCTTGCCATAACAAAGAGGTTGAATGCTTAAACTCACGCCATTTCAGCTTTTAATTTTTGATTAATTTCTAAAATGTTCTACAAACACAATTCTACTGGGACATTATGGGGTATTGTGTGTAGATCAGTGACACAACTGTTGTATTTAAATTCAGGCTGTAACACAACAAAATGTGGAAAAAGTGCAGGGGTGTGAATACATTCTCAAGGCACTTTCTGTTGCTATTTTCTCTCTGTCCTCAAAGTTTTCCTCTCTAGTGGCTGGACAATCTTTTCATAATGACCTCCCACAAAATGACCTTCCCTATCCAGTACAGTAACCTACACGCTCCATTTACTGACAGCTGGAGCTGCAATTTCACCCTATTCCATGGCTGCTATCTACAAATACATTTGGAGACTGTGTTTTTAATTTACAATGATTACATCAACATAGCTAGGTAATAGGAAGTTAGATAGCTGATGACATTTAGTTAACTTAGCTTAACAGTGTGTAAAGTTAGATAGCAGCTAAATCGACTTAGCCTACAAAGTGACCTACTGTAGCCAGCTAGCTTGCTAATAATACATATTATTTAATATTACAAAGACGTATTAACTTACGTGAATAGATTCTGCCACTGCCTCAGTTTTTTTGGGGTCCTTATAATGAGCATTCTTCAAAATAATGAGCAATCTTCACTATTTTTGGTTGTAGTAAAGCGCAGCCAGCAGCCACGTGGACGAATAGAGACAAGAAAAAAAAACATGTTGTGACATTTGACTTTACCAGCGTAATCCACTTCTAATTTCAATAAATATAAATTGCATACTGTCGGCCTCACTTGATAACTTGAAAACTAGCATTTTGCAATACAAAATTCTCCAGACCTCCAAGGGAGGCATGACAATTACGTGATTTTGGAGGTATGGCAAGCAAGAATAGTTATTTTCTCATGTTTTGATCCAGTTATTAATTCTAATCATTCTATTCATTTTTCGTTGCTATGCTAAACAAATCATTGGCGTTTAGCTAGCTAGCAGAGATTCAATGATGATGAGAGACAAGAACATCAATAAAATAATGATTGAATAAATATCCAAAAGGCCTACATAGACCACAATGTGCTGCTTAATGAATTCATGGTGAATTATTAGTTTCACGTTCATTCTTGAGCTAGATAGCCTACTGACATGGGAGAGATCACATTTGTAACTATTGCAAACGAAATAGTAGCATGGAAAAATAACACGTAGACGCTTTTTTTCCCCCGAGGGAGATTAAGTTTCGGCTGCGGGACAGTGCGGAACAGTGGAATTATGACATTAACACATCATGGTATTTTGCTGCATATCAACCATTTAGCATCCAGAATCCCAAAAACTGTTTTATAAATGGTCGCGCTGGCTATGATGCCTGAGCCCACTACCCGTTTTATAATAGAGCATAAGGCTGCAGGTAACACTCATGTTTTCTCTTCATATGCATATTTGACTGTACTGGATCTGTCAGTGTATATAGACATGCAGGCATAATACCTTTGTATCTTATCGTACTTTAACATTTGCTGAATGGTAAATTCTTCCTGATCAAGATGGTCCAGCAGCTTTTTGTTGAGCCAGTGTAATTTGTTGGGATTGTTCAAGCAGAACGACATGCATGATTACATGTTGATTTTATTAGCTAAAATCCACAAAAGCTGTTTGTTCAGGGAAATTCCTTGGCTCAGACACACACACACACACACACACACACACACACACACACACACACACACACACACACACACACTCACACACACACACACACACACTCACACACACACACACACACACTATTCTTTCATCATTCAATTAATTTGTTTTGAGGATCTGTTACGAGGACATAGTGTTGAGACACTGAGATCATCTAGATCAGCACGTCCTTGCAAACCCAACTGCAGTGCTATTCAAATCCCAATCAAATAGAACTGCGCTGTAGAGCAACTGAACGTCAGCATTTCCATTCACCACCCCAGTCACAGGCGCTAGATGGCCAATAAAATACTTGATATCTGAAGATGAAAAGTACCATAAAACTAGCTAAATGTAAGCTTTGCACTGGTATTTTATTGAAACACATCTCGTTCTCTTTCTCGCCTATTGTATATACCCTCATTAATGTGGGTTCACATTTTCATGTGTGTGATAAGGGGGACTTCAGGTCTCAGTTTAAGGCAGAGGAAACACTGGCTGCATTCCAAACCAGAAGCCTGCTGCTTTTCCCTTGCCCTTGATGCCAGTGTTGGGAGCAGACCGGGGTAAGAGATGTGGCCAGGGCTCCATACTTCTAAATGGTAAACGACACAGGTCTATTACATCCACATATCCACCCTCGTCATCTCACGTCCATTTGGATGAGTAATACAAATGGTTTAGTGCAAAGGGGAATGCTTAGTATACCTTGGGAAAGAGGAGACACTTGAGACAGTACAGTTTAAAAAGGTTTGTAGCAAGGCCATTGTCTGGGCGCCATTCAGTGAAATTTCATGCAATGCTTATTTATTACTATACGTAAACCTAATTTGGAAAAACATCAGTTCATTTCCTGCAGGCTATTATGTAATGAGTTTGAAGGAGTTTGAAGGGTCATCCATGGGGTACAGTGCAATTATTTCTCTATGGCAGATTTTTTTCTCACAACACAACATCATGGGCAGGAAATGGGGGATGATTTGTCCTATAGAGGATAATGTATAGCCTAGCCACAATCGACTGTCCCCCAAACCACAGATCTAGGATCAGATTACCCTTCCTCCAATGTGTAACCTTAAAATAATAACATCTACACATTGAAGTAAGATCAGTTCATCAAATATAAATAGATTGAATATGACATTTACCAGACACTCTTATCCAGAGCGATAGGATAAGTGCCTTACTCATGTTTATATTGACATATTTTACCAACTAGTCAACTCAGGGATTCGAACCACAGAACACCTTTCAGTTACTGGCCCAACGTTCTTAACCACTAGACTACTTGCCGCCCCGGCAAATATTAATAGATTTGAGACTATAGTCAAAGATAATTAAGCAGAAGATTGTTTCTGATTGTATGGGCCGTGCTCTAATTAAGTTAACTCATTACAGACCCTGGTGAATGATTAGCCAAATTTGCTAATGATTTATAAGTTCCTCCTGATCATATTATCTGTACCGTCAACAATGAACCATGTTATTTTTACAATACACTCTTAGAAAAAAAAGGTGCCATCTAGAACCTAAAAGGGTTATTCGGCTGTCCCCGTAGGAGAAACCTTTGAAGAAACCCTTTTTGGTTCCAGGTAGAACCCTTTTGAGTTCTATGTAGAACCCTTTCCTCAGAAGGTTCAACATGGAGCCCAAAAGGGATCTACCTGGAACCAAAAAGGGTTCTCCTATGGGAACAGGATACAAGCTTCAGACCAGGAGAGAGAGACAGTCACCTTTAGGCTCAACCAGTGGACTATAAGTTGATACACCGCGGAGACACCTCTGGGAAATTAGCGCAATAATGTGCAACCTCTCTCCCTTTTCATTACAACATCATAACGTAGTGGTTTCATCTCTGCCACTACTCCAGTCATCAAACTCTCCTCTATGACAGTGTGATTGATAGAGAGAGTAGGGGGCCAGTGTACACCTTCATTTGGTGTTCATAGGCCCACCATTGTAATTAACATCAGGGCCAGGATTCAGCATTTTTATGTATTCAGACTGGGCATTATTAGCTACGGCATTAGCGGTTAGTGCCACAGATTATTGTGACAGTTAAAGTACACTAATGGGCCGACTTCATTTTTCAGCCTGGCCCCTGGCGAATCAGAGTGCAGACATCTCATTTACCAAGGGATTAAATTCCTCTGTCTATTTCAAAATAGTGCCTGACGCACACACACACACACACACACACACACTGTTGGCATACTGAAGGGTTGACAGGGTGACATTACATGCTGTGATAACACATGCACCACGCTGGCCTATTCTAGCAAACATAAAAGATTTGACATGGTAATTTCACAATTGTCAAATGACATGTATATACAAAGGCACAGCAGAGGGTTTATTTTATTTGACACTTCAGGGCAGCCTAGACTTCATGATTTATGGGGCTGCTTCAGCATAAGGGGACTAAAAAACTGTTCATTACCTTCCTTTACCTTGCTTGTTAACTTAAAAATAGGGCTCGACTTAAGTGGCATACTTGACTAATGGGCTATACTATTTTGAACATTCTGAAAGCCTATTCAAATGTGTTCTTCCAAGTACCTTGGCCTACCATCCAGAACACATGAAATGCAACTACTGAAAACACCATACAACAAAGGTCAGTGCTTCAAAGCTGGATATTTTCACATGCCGGTAATGACTGCTTCTCTCTCTACAGCCATGATGTTTTGCAGCTTCTAACAAAGCCAAAAAAGGTCTTAATGCATGTGTATGTGCGTGCGTGCGTGAGCACGTGCGTGGGTGTATGTGTTACTCTTCGGTACATAACCAACCCATTTTCTGTCTCACTATGCATGTTATTGGATGGTACATGAATTGCCAACTTTTCCATGGGTGATTGTTTGTGGGATTTGTCACTCAATGAAGCAGAGGAGATGACTTGTGCCCTATCTTGTATTCCCATGCTGAACCTGAGCAAAAAGAGAGAGACTAAGCCAGCCAGTGCAGACTCCATCAGTCTCTCCTCTAGACTAGAGCATAGGTATACCTCACACACTCTTAGCAAACAGGCACAGATACAGACCCCCATACACACACACACATAATGTCACAGCCTGATCTGTTTCCTAGTTCTCCTGGTTTTTACCATTCAGCCTGCCCTGACCCTGCGCCTGCCTGCTGTCCTGTACCTTTGCCGCACCACTCTGGATTACTGACCTCTACCTGCCCCTAACCTGTCTTTTGCCTGCCCCTGTTGGATTAATAAACTGTTATTACTTCAACGTTGTCTGCATCTGGGTCTTACCTGAAACTGTGATACATGAACCTAGCAACAGTTGACAGTCATACTCCTATGTTGGGGGTAGAAGGTCTCTTAAACCACAGATCTAGGGTCAGATTATCTTGCCTCCAATGTGTAACTTTAACCTTCAGGGGATGAAAAAATTGTTGACCCTGTGTCAGTGGTTAGGGGAGGAGGAGAAGACATGACCTCTAAAGATTAAAGATAGGAGAAGGAGGAAGTTGCCCGTGGACACTGACCTCAGGTCATTTCTGTATGTTGACCCTTGTAGTAAAGGTTAGGATTGGAGGAGGGTAATCCTACAGTAGATCTTCTACACTGGGAGGTTATGGACTTGGCTAAGGGGAGTTCAAGAAACTTGAGGTGCGTGCAAACTGCATGGAAACTTTACAAAGTGTAAATGTATCACCTTATTGTTGAGGAGCTTTCAACAGCAGGTTTATACAGAGTGAGAATTAAAGACACAGGGATCCGTCACAAATGACTCATAAAGTTTCCCTCTAAAGCATATTCATCTAACCCCTGGACTGGGAATATGAATCAATATACCCTCCATGGATAAATAGAATAAAATGTGTTCATCACATACTAATCATACAGAGAGAAAGAGAAGGAGGAAGAGGGGGGCTGACAGAAAGAAAAGAAAGGAAGTGGATAGAAAGGGAAAAGTGATAGATAGAGAAAGAGATGAATAATAACGACAAGAAAACATTAGGGTGAAAAGGGAGGAGGACAGAGAGTGACAAAGAGAAGTTGGGGATGATAGGTGAAACGAGAACAGACTGTTCTCGTTGGGTAGATGAAGGATGGAGGAAGACGGAGGACATAGAGAGGGGAAACGATTAGAGAGAGAGAGAGCGCGAGAGGGGAGGGGGGGGATGGGGTACTCTCTGTGTTGCTATTCTCAGTCTGTTTGGCCATGTGCATGCCTGTTCACTCCAGCAAGCAAACAATAATATCATGTTGAATGTAACATAAAAAGTCTATAATACCTGTCCTTTTTACCAGGAACTCTTTCTTTCTCTGCAAACAGCTTATTTTCTTTATCGCGCTATTTCTGAAATTACATAACGTTTTTTCTACAGGCCACAAATGGTATGCATATTTTGCAAACTGCAAATTAACTTTTTCATTTCATATATCAAGTAGAAATCAAATGAGAGAATAATGTTTGAGGGGAAAAAACTATATATTTTTCATACCTCCTGCAATCCCATCTCAAGGAGAGGACAAACACACAAACACACATACACCCACAGTACCTTCAGAAAGTATTTACACACCATGAATTTTTCCAAATTTTGTTGTGTTACAGCCTGAATTTAAAATTGATTCAATTGAGCTTTTGTGTCACTGATCTACACACAATACCGCATAACGTAAAGTGGAACTGTGTTTTTAGAACTGTTTTTTAATTGATTAAAAATGAAAAGCTGAAATGTCTTGAGTCAATAAGCATTCAACTATTTTGTTACGGCAAGTCTAAATAAGTTCAGGAGTAAAAATGTAATAAATATAATAAATTGCATGGACTCACTCTGTGTGCAATAATAACTACCTCATATCTGTACACCAATTATCTGTAAGGTCCCTCAATCGAGCAGTGAATTTCAAGCACAGATTCAACCACAAAGACCAGGGAGATTTTCCAATGGTTCACAAAGAAGGGCATCGATTGGTAGATGTGTAAAAAAATAGCATACGCAGGATATCCCTTTGAGCATGGTGAAGTTATTCATTAGGCTTTGGATGGTCCAGTGGTGTGTATTCATGGGTGAATATAATATATCTTTAGTCTCTCTGTGTTTCGTAATTTTCGCAAGAGGCTCTACGTGTCTATCTGATGCTATCTGGTCCAAACGAGTATGACATTGTTGCCGCCGTAGCATTGAAGGCAAGGGAAGCCAGCGAGCATTTGGCCTCCGATGATCAAGAAAAAGTATAAACAATTTGCCAATCAGCGTTGAGCTAAACTGACCGAGCTCAACTGTGAATGGTCCTGGCGCACCAAAAAATCTCACAGAGAGCATAAGTCATTGACAAAAAAACTTGAATTGTTGCATCTCGTTGTGTTGTTGTTCTCCGGTAGCTAGCTAGATAGCTAAAATTGTCCCTTTCCTAAATTAGCCATGGATGGAGATAGGGATCTGGACTTTTACTTAATTCTCCATACTGGCCAATGATTATAATGGTGATTCTGATCCAACCATTCATTCATACAGTGTGCCCCTGGCCTGAGAGGATGGAAGTTCAATATGTAGCTAGATGTAGAAGGCTAATGTTAACTAGCTAACGTTGCCCATGAATGGAATTTAGGCAAGCGAGCAGGCATTTTAGCCAGGTAGCCTAGGACAACAGGTTGCTATCCGATTTTGTGATAAGACAAAGGTGTGGGGCCTCCCGAGTGGCGCAGCGGTCTAAGGCACTGCATCGCAGTGTTGCAGCGTCACTACAGCTTGGGGTTCGAGTCCCATATGGCAGCGCACAACTGTCCCAGTGTTGTCCAGGTTAGCGGAGGGTTTGGCCAGTGGGGCTTTACTTGGCTCATCGTGCTCTACCGACTCCTTGTGGCGAGCTGGCGCCTGCAGGCTGACTTCAGTTCCTCTGACACATTGGTGCTTCTGGGTTAAGCAAGTGGGTGTTAAGAAGCGTGGCTTGGCGGGTCATGTTTCGGAGAACGCATGACTCGACCTTTGCCTCTCCTGAGACCGTTGGGGAGTTGCAGCGATGATAATTGGGGAGAAACTACAAAAAACAAAGGTGTGGTTGAATTTATTCTGCCACTGTGTCTTCTTATTGTCTCGGCCTTAGGCCTATATATCACGGTCGCAAGGCATATGAATTAACAGGTTAAAGAGCAAACAATGCAATTATCACAACACATGGGAGGCTTTGGCTTCCCAAGCGATTTTACAACGCTACTGGGATGGTGTATCAAGAGCTGTCACCCAATCACTACAAAGATACAGGTGGCCTTCAACTCAGTTGCCGGAGAGGAAGGAAACCAATTCTTAATTGGCCCAAGCATTTGAGCATTTGAGCTGGCCAAACAGTTTTTTCACAGAACCATTTTGCACAAACAGTCGTTACAACGTTATGTCCTGAATGTGACCAGTTTATTGTTGGATAAATGTTCAGACATTCACAGAAGTAGCATAAGAGCATAACACAATAATCTAAACCTACATTAGTCTTAGCGCTAACTGAGGAAAGATTGACATAACACAAGCTGTCATATTTATCTAACTCTCGGCTGACAGAAACCATAATATGAATTAGCTAATAGCAATAACTATTTACAATTCATCACATCACGGGTGAGCTCACCATTGATCAAAATAACTGAATAAAACACTTTCTAGAAAACGTAATCAGACAATGTGTAGTTTGTGCCACCATGTTTGTTTTTTCGCGTCAACCAAATATAAGAAGAGGAGACAAGATGAGTTGGTCTGTCATTCACTTCCCATTATTCACTTCTGGAAGTTTACTTGAAAGATGTGTGAACCATCCCTTCACATAATTTTGTTATAACATCTTTGGTCTGAGAGACGTTTACATGACACCCAGAATGCATTGTATGATGTCAACAAACATGGCGCCACACATAGCTGGAAAATAGCTTAGCATTAGCTCATCATAATCAGTACAACCTTCAAATCATATATATATATATATATATATATATATATATATGCAACAATCGGAATGCATGATTTGTCACCAGTACTTGAAAACATGAATAAAACAGTAAATACATTATGCTACAGTAGAAACGACAGCACGATATACAGAAAATAAGGCACTTACTTTGATATGAATGTGCACGTCTTAAGTTATTATTTGCAATGAAAACAAGGCAATGCGGGCGCCAGCCGTAAAATGTGCCAGGGGGAAAACGTTTGTCCAAGGCCTGTTCTGAGTGGAGATGTGCAAATCTCTGCATACTTGATCTGGGGAAACATTGTGAAAGTGCTCGTTGAAGAGAGAATGAGGAGGTGGAACACACCTCAATTCAAACTGTTGTCAGAAAATAATAATTAATAATTAGCAGGCAGCGTGCCTTGGTTTGAAGGCAGCGTGGGTTAACGGTCCTGTTTTGTAACAAAACAATTTTTGAACAGTGAGTGCGTTCTGACATCACTCACATAAAAAAACTCACACTCTGGGTGACAGTTAGAGATATTTGGAACTCACGCATAAAAAGGTTTAAACAGTTAAAGTTTAATGGCAGTGATAGGAGAAAACTGAGGATGGATCAACAACATTGTAGTTACTCCACAATACTAACATAAATGACAGCAGGGTTCCCTCGGGTGGCTTTATTTGCTCCCCAGGTTTTCTGAGCAAAAAATAAATAAAACAAAAAAATTTAAATGTTCATTGTTGGATATAAAATCTCTAAAAACACCAGGAAATCAGCTTCAAGTGATTTTTATTTGGGAAATCTGTTCCCATGTATTTCCACGAATAATAGAGAGACACGTGATCATAAACAAATGGAAGCAAGATTTATGTTTTATTACAATATTATAGCTGTTTGGGTTTCTTGCGGTTAATATGCAGTCTACAAATTATTTGTAATTATGTTCCGGCCCACTGACCATCCGCTCAAGAAAAGAATTGGCCCACGGCTGAATCTTGTTGATGATCACTGCTTTACAGAATAAAAAATATTCCAAAACACGCATCCTTTTTGCAATAAAGCACTAAAGTAACACTGCAAAAAAAATGTGGCAATGAAATTAACTTTTTGTCCTGAATTTCAAAAGCTGCTAAAATTAAGAGATTAATGTGCTGATATATGCACATTATAGCATATTTCATGAGCATTCATTACTATTTCTTGCTCATTTAAAATATGGGTTTTTCATGCTAGCAGCTGTGCCTGCATGTCACAGTCTCACAGTAGCAACATAACTTGGTGAACTACAACACAATAATAGATTTCAGGCATTGACAGCTTACATTTTTTAAATGAACCTTGCATTGTTATACAGTGCCTTCGGAAAGTATTCAGACCCCTTGACTTTCCACATTTTGTTACGTTACAGCCTTTTTCTAAAATTGATTACATTATTTTCCCCCTCATCTACACACAATACCCCATAATGTTTTTTAGAAATATTTGCTAATTTATTACAAATAAAAACATAAATATCACATTTACATAAGTATTCAGACCCTTTACTCAGTACTTTGTTGAAGCACCTTTGGCAGCGATTACAGCATCGAGTCTTCTTGGGTATGACGCTAAAAGCTTGGCACACCTTTATTTAGGGAGTTCTTCCCATTCTTCTCTGCAGATCCTCTCAATATCTGTCAGGATGGATAGGGAGTGTTGCTGCACAGCTATTTCCAGGTCTCTCCAGAGATGTTTGATCGGGTTCAAGTCTGGGCTCTGGCAGGGTCACTCAAGGACATTCAGAGCACACAGCCACTCCTTCGTTGTCTTGGCTGTGTGCTTAGGGTCGTTGTCCTGTTGGAAGGTGAATCTTAGCCCCAGTCTGAGGTCCTGGAGCAGGTTTTCATCAAGGATCTCTCTGTACTTTGCTCCGTTCATCTTTGCCTCGATCCTGACTAGTCTCCCAGTCTCTGCCACTGAAAAACATCCCCACAGCATGATGCTGCCACCACTATGCTTAAACATAGGGATGGTGCCAGGTTTCCTCCAGACGTAATGCTTGGAATTCAGGCCAAAGAGTTCAATGTTGCTTTCATCAGACCAGAGAATCTTGTTTCTCATGGTCTGAGAGTCTTTAGGTGCCTTTTGGCAAATTCCAAGCAGGCTGTCATGTGCCTTTTACTGAGGAGTGGCTTCGATCAGGCCACTCTACCATAAAGGCCTGATTGTCCTTCTGGAAGGTTATCCCATATCCACATAGGAACTCTAGAGCTCTGTCAGAGTGACCATCAGGTTCTTGGTCAACTCCCTAACCAAGGCCCTTCTTTCCCGTTTACTCAGTTTAGGAAGCTCTAGGAAGAGTCTTGGTGGTTCCAAACATCTTCCATTTAACAATGGAGGAGGCCACTGTGTTATTGGGGACCTTCAATGCAACATACATTTTTTGGTACCCATCCCCAGATCTGTGCCTTGACATAATTTCTTTTTTTAAATATAAATTATTAAACATTTGTTTTCGCTTTGTTATTATGGGGTATTGTGTGACGATTGCTGAGGATTTTTATTTATTTAATCCATTTTAGAATAAGGCTGTAACGTAACAAAATGTGGAAAAAGTCAAGGGGTCTGAATACATTCCAAAGGCACTGTACATAGATGCCATTTTTGTAAATTTGACATTTATCTCAGGTGGCCTTAAAGGGTAGTAGCACAAAAAGTACTCCTTCTATACAGAATGTAAATGACAAAGCAATATTGTTCAATACTAACTTTGCATAATATTGTAGTCTATAGTGTATATTTATACCCCAAACCATTGGTTTCCAAATATGTTGTGGGTAGACTTTGCTATTCTGTATTTTCCACCATAAATCCCTGTTGTTCCAATTAAGCCTAGTATGCTCCTATTAAGCCCGGTTTGCATTGAAACACATGGGGATAGTGTGATGATATCCCAATGAACATGATTATAAATATGTGTTTTTTTATCAGATTTAAGTTTATTAAAACACACAAAACCTACAGTTATGCATATTGTACATCTAGCCATGGTGGCTTTACAAAGATTAGGAACCATTAAAAACCTCTGTACTCTCTCCAAGACGTTTGAAGTGGACATGACATCATTGATGCAGAGAGAGTAGAATAAGATCAGGCTCGAGGGATATCAGGGATTAAAGACTTACAAGTGGTGGATAAAAATACTAACAAATGAGGGACAAGAAGATGACTATTGGGCGACTACTCGTGCACTTTTGGGTGGGTGCATTGTTATATTGTTGTCTTTCATTCATCCAGGTGATTCTGTTTTTGGTCCACCACCTGTACCTCTGTAATACACAATAGAGAGGGAGATTTGAAACCGTCTTCAGATAAGCTTTAGGAAGACAAGTAGAACTAATTTAAAATAATAGCTGTAAAGCAAATGTGAATCAGCTTTCAGATAACTCTTTGAAAGTTGTGTTTGTTACGGTCTTTGTTGCATGGCTTCTTATCCACAGATAGCCAGTGTGGGTGCAGGTTTGTGTTCTAACCCAGGGGAAATGGTAAGGGTATACCTAGTCAGTTGCACAACTAAATGTATTCAACTGAAATGTGTCTTCCACATTTAACCCAACCCATCTGAATCAGAGAGGTGCGGGGGGCTGCCTTAATCCAATTCCAAGCAATAACACACCTGATTCAACTAATCCTGTCTTGATTGAAGTCTATGATTAGTTGAATCAGGTGTGTACTGGACGGCAAGAACAAAAGTCTAAGTCCACATTGATCTCTGTGGATACGATTGGACACCCCCCTGTTATGAGTGCTACTTTCATGGTGAATAGTAATGATCAGTTTATTTTAATACATTTAGGGGAGATTCATCTAATGAAATTTTACACAAGTTATGTCCATTTGTATGTTTGTGTCAGGCTCTGGCCATAGAGAAGCCTATTTGCTTCTCTAATTAGCTATGGTCAGAGTCTGACAGTGTCGTTCTTTTCTGTTTCTGTGTGGGGTTTGGGTTGGATCCCTAATTAGAGGCAGCTGCACCGCATTGTCTCTAATTAGGGATCCTATATATGTTGAGTCTGTCCTTCACTCTGGTGTGGGTCGTTGTCGATGTTTTCGCAGTCACGGTGAAAGTAAGTGTGCCTTTTTTACGTCCGTTCATTTCGTGTTTGTTTTGGGGAACGTGACGTTTTGTCTTTTGATTGTTGTAGTTCGTTCATTGAATTATTATTATACTTAATAAATAAATATCAATGTCGAACTACTATCCCTACGCTGCGTCTTGGTCTCTCCATGCACCCACGCGTGACAGAACGACCAAGCAGTGTAACTGGGGAGAGATGGAGAGAGAGGAAGTGCCGCATAATAGACGGGGCGCGAGACGGAGAAACGCCCGCAAACAACCCCAAGGTAATTTTTTGGGGGGGCGATGGGGGTGGCCTGGCTACAGGCAGGAAGAGCCAAAACCACAACCCAGGTGGAGCATGGAGAGGCCGAGGTACCTATGGGGGGCTCAGAGCAAGGGGCAGGAGGAGTATTTAGAGGAGTATTTTGGAGGTGTTCTGGAGGAAATGAGGGAGATAGAGGAAGAGGTCGAAAGGGAGATGGCGGAGTGGTCCAATCTGGGTCCGGTCGTCTACTCCACTCCCGTGCCGGAGCAGTCTGCTCCACCGGTGCCCAGTCCGGGTCCAGTCGTCTACTCCACCCCCATGCCAGAGCAGTCCGCTCCACCGGTGCCCTGTCTGGGTCCGGACCTCTACTCTACTCCCCGCATCCGACCTCCCATGAGTGTGCCCAGCCAGGTGCTTCCAGTGCCGGCTCCATGCCAGAGCAGTCCGCTCCACCGGTGCCCTGTCTGGGTCCGGACCTCTACTCTACTCCCCGCATCCGACCTCCCATGAGTGTGCCCAGCCAGGTGCTTCCAGTGCCGGCTCCATGCACCCGACCTCCGGTCCGCCTTCCCAGTCCGGTACCTCCCATGCCAGAGCAGTCCGCTTCACCGATGTCCAGTCCGGGTCCGGACCTCTGCTCTACTCCCCGCACCCGACCTCCGGTGCGTGCTCCCAGCCAGGTGCTTCCAGTGCCGGCTCCATGCACCCACGCGTGACAGTTTGGAATGTTTGGAAATTAATTAAAAAGTATTATTTAAAAGGTGGCTTATTTGCACACTCGGTACCCATTAAGCCCAGTCTGGACATTTCACATATTTTATCAAATATTTGTATGTCTTATTAAAACATGTTATTAGTAAAACCATTAAAAATAACATGATCTTCATCTTTCATTTTATATGAACTTTTATTACAAAAATTAGGGCAGTATATGTTAGAAATGTCTTCACTTAGATTTTGGTGGGCTTAATAGGTACACTAATTGCTGCCAAAGGTGATTCTTATATGTATTGACTAGGGGGGTTAAATACTTATCTAATCAAGATATATTAGTGTTTTATTTGAAGGCACTGCACACACACACACAAAATGAACACTGTTGACTCTGATAAGATCAAGGCTGCTCAGAGTGAAGAATTGAGTAGTGTTCTCTGAGATTCATTTAGAGCTTGAAGCCAGGGTTGTCATCACTTCACTGAGTTGTGATAAATTGGGTGGTGTGCCTTTT
Organism: Thymallus thymallus; assembly: GCA_023634145.1. Classification (NCBI taxonomy): domain Eukaryota; kingdom Metazoa; phylum Chordata; class Actinopteri; order Salmoniformes; family Salmonidae; genus Thymallus; species Thymallus thymallus. The sequence goes on along the minus strand of CM042389.1, from coordinate 16,989,083 downwards.
AGAGAGTTTTGCTTGGTGGTCACTGGCCTATGAAGCAAGGCGGTCTTCCATGAAAACCTACATCCAATTATCCCAAACGAACAAAAACATATCTGAGTTTTTTATTTATTTTTATATTACAGTTCATAGATTTTTTATTAATAGATTTGAGGTGTGTATGAAAATATGTGTTTTTGCTAAATACTACCATTGTTTAGATTGATTAGTTTCAATGGAATGTTCGTATCCTGTATATTTGACTTTGATATGTGGTTGTCTCCCCTACTGTAGCTATCTGTACTCTTAAAGATCTGACCCTTTTTTCAATTTTCGCCTAAAATTACATACCCAAATCTAACTGACTGTAGCTCAGGACCTGAAGCAAGGATATGCATATTCTTGATATCATTTGAAAGGAAAAACATTGAGGTTTGTGGAAATGAATGTAAGAAAATATAACACATTAGATCTAGTAAAATATAATACAAACAAAAAAACAAGCATTTTTTGTTTGTTTTTATCACCTTTGAAATGCAATAGAAAGGCCAGACAGTGATGTAGGATTCTAGATGTAATTTAGATTTTGTCCACCAGATGTCAGCAGTGTGTGTGCAACGTTTCTGACTGATCCAGTGAAGAATTACATCATTACACAATATTTAGTCTGCCAGGAGTTTTTCCAAATGTGCCAAACTGTTTTTTAAGTACAGTACACAGCTATAGAGAACACACAAAATGATATGGTAATAAAACATTTAAGTTTGCACACTCCCAGGATGGATCATTAGCTTCCCTACAGAAAATACACTAACCTTCACACATCTAGATGACTGGATGGGGTGGGTGTGGAGCCAGAGGTCAAACTGTAGAACCCAGTTCCTACATTTGAATATAAACATTTATTTTTTAAACAAAACTACACTCCTTTTTATCTCTGGCACCCTCAGGATGACAAACCAGAGCAAGATCAGTTGCCGTGATAAAAATGTTTTGATGTGGTGCACTATCCTCAAATAGTGCACCACATAGCATGGCATTTTTTTGCTGTAATAGCTACTGTAAATTGGACACTTCCGTTAGATTAACAAGAATTTAGGCTTTCTGCCCATTTAAGACATGTCTATGCCCCGGAAAGTTGGCTGTTGTTTACAACACCATTCTAGTCACATATCGCATATTGAGCAGCAACTGTCCCGGTATAGAGACACCGATCCCATAGAGGTTGTTTAAGATGAATGCACTCTGGATAAGAGCATCTTCTGAAATGTCAAATGTAAATGTTTTACATATAGAGCTCATATTACTGTATTGAATAATTATTTTTAAATATTGATGTATCATTTGACAGTTCTCAATAAAAAATGTAGTTAGTTGTTACATTTGACTGTGCAAAACCTAGCAGTACTACTTTTTTCTCTGAGAGTGAGACGGATATATAGCATTTAGCAGAAAAACAACGTTTATTTGCCTTTCTAAAGTTAAACCATCAAGTGATAGATTTTAAACAAATACATGTCTGTCATTGAACAACCCCATGCCATGATAAAATAATGAAAAAACACAGCAATCTCATTCATAATTTCTTCAAAACAAAACATTTTAATTTACCAAGATTTTTGAAAATGGGTATATAGCGTTTTTGAATGAAACTCTTCAATCTACACAGATGCTAAATTTATAACAGTGAATATCACACATAATAGTGTACAGGAACAATATGTCTCTCTGCATTTCAAGTCTATTGCATTGAGTCTAAGAGATCAAGTAGCCAACAAGGTGACATGGAGGGGAAAGGATGGCAGGGAAACTAAGGGGTTTAGCTTTATCGCATTAATAAATTATGAATAATGGTTTAAAAAGGGAAAAAAATGTAAACACCTGCATCATTTTCTGATAGCTTTTATATTAGATTAATATACAAACAAAGACTAGAAAAGGAACAGCTATGCAGAGAACATATGAACTGGGGTATTTCAGGACATTTTTAACTAGAGTATCATAGGAAAACTAGTCAAGGTATTTCACAACATTAACAATAAAATCAAGCAAAGTTAACCTTTTGGAAGACTTTGAGAAAGAAAAAAAAATGCAAATGCTCTGTTAGTCGACAATGTCTTTAAAGGGACTTTGCATAAGCCTCAGACAGTGTGTATCATTTGCCAAAGTGTGTCAGTTTTTTATCCGACTGCTTCTAAACGTGGTGGTGACATCTAAAACCGACCTTCAATCCAACAACTGAGCTCTAATGGGAGCAAATGCATCACAATACAACATTTCTCAGTTCTTAAAGTGTGGTAGAAAAACATCATTGGGGAGTCTGTCCAATTTGTGTCAACAAAACGCTAAATCCCTCAGGATATGCCTTTAACTTTAGATCCCCTGAATCCAAGTGTAGATTTGAACTAGTCTCATTGAAATTCTGAAAAGAGAACAAGGGAAAGTCTGGAGAAACTTGGGCTCAAGAGAGGCGGATTCAGCTGATTATAACAGATTTATAACTTAATGGGAGTTGTAAATTGCATTGTCAAGGAAACACTTGATAGTAATGGGATCTAATAAACTCCATTATTATCCCCATTATCAGTCTGTAAGAGTGTTCAGCTCCCAAGCACCCAATCAGATCCCGCAGTGTTCAAGAGCAGCTCCATGTCAACTACACTGGACCAGAGACTTAAGTCAAACCGATTCATTTAGGCCATTATTCATCAAATTGAGTCGTACAGTAAGTTTACCTCAGCCCAAGTTCAGCAACTATTCAATCCTCAAAAAACTGGTTCCATTTTAAATGTACACTACCCATCCTGATGCTGATGAGCTATCCCCTGCAGGAGAGCGGCTACCCCACGGCTCGTCACAAAGCAGATATAGGAGAAATTTTCTAAAGATTGACAACATTTGTATCCATTTGACACAGGTGTTTTTTTTTTACTTTTATTGCGACAAATGATGAGAGAAACTGTGATTTTCTAATAAATGATGATTTGAAGGTACGCGGAGCAAGTGACATCAAGACGTAACTATGAAGCTCCACTCCACATTTCATTCTAAATGCCTACTGCCTGCTAAATCTACTTTCAACTATACAAATAATCTTTCTTTGCAGGATCTTTGTCCTGTTTTCAAGAATGGCTGAATTGCTTCGCCTTGCTTTTCTGGTTGGCTGGATAAGTTTCACCATCCAATTATTTCAGATCTACAGAAGTGCACGTTTCACCATGGCACGGACCGTAGCAATACATTGGCACATGAGAATTATTAGAACATGGCAAATATTTGTAAATTATTGCAATTTATCCATACTGGCTTTTGCGTCATTACGTCCAGCTGTTTTTATTGAAGCAAGATAGTTAAATGGAAACGCTCCATAGCAGGCAATTGTCAAATCTATTTTCTATAGAAACGTCCTAAATGTCGACCCAAAAAAATCACTGGGCAAGTTAATGGAAACATAGCTACTGAAATAAAGGCCAGAGGAAGCTGGCTGTCACAGGCTTGGCAAGGACACAGCCAGCAGTCCTGTCGACAGTCCTGCTTAAAGGTCACAGACTGGACCTTTTCCCACTTAAATCAAGGCTCTTGACCTCAGGGTGAAACTACTAACATTTACTACTGAAACAGATTGTGTTCAGGGAGAATCCTACTGCGGAAGTAAGGCCAGAAGGTTTGGAGAGGTCTCCTGCACACAGAAGAGCACAGATAAGTCATTAAAAATGAAGATGTCAAGAAAGCGCTGAGAAGGGGTTGAATGAAAGGAGGGAGCAGTGTACATAAAGGCTTTATCCAACATCGTTTCATTCAAAGTATCAAGCCTCTCAAGCCAATTCAAAACCCTTATATTGAGAAAGCACCCTTTACTATGTGATTGTCACTGAGGAAAACCCAGAGTCTCCAAACAATCCCTCTGAAGCACGCTCCACGTCATCTGTCTGAATGTGTCCATCCTTTGGCGAGATGTATCATCCTGTGGTGAGGGAGACACTTACTCTCAACAGGAGGTCCAACTCTATTGATGCAGATGGTGATATCGAACGCCACACACACAGTGAAAAATACAGACACTGGTGTGTGTGTGTGTGTGTGTGTGTCTTGCATTCAGAAATAGTTAGGTGTCTAAGTCAAACTAATGGGAAGGTATAGGTGGTATTGATCAGTGAGGTACAGGTAACTGCCAAAATAAAGGTGAGTAAATGAGAAATACAAAGTATATTGAAAGCAGGTGCTTCTACACAGGTGTGGTTCCTGAGTTAATTAAGAAAGTAACATTACATCAAATCTGTAATTCTGCCCCTGAACAAGGCAGTTAACCCCCTGTTCCTAGGCTGTCATTGTAAATAAGAATTTGTTCTTAACTGACTTGCCTAGTAAAATAAAGGTTAAATAAAATGTATACAGTTGCCCATTATTTTGGCTACCATGGCTAGAAGAAGGGATCTCAGAGACTTTGAAAAAGGGGTCACAAAGGAGCATATAGGGGGGGTTTAAGATAGATAGATAGATAGATAGATAGATAGATAGATAGATAGATAGATAGATAGATAGATAGATAGATAGATAGATAGATAGATAGATAGATAGATAGATAGATAGATAGATAGATAGATAGATAGATAGATAGATAGATAGATAGATAGATAGATAGATAGATAGATAGATAGATAGATAGATAGATAGATAGATAGATAGATAGATAGATAGGTAGGTACTTTATTGAACCCAGAGGGGGAAATGTATTTGTCAAGCAGCTACAACAAAACACAGGGCAGGTGCAAAATGCCACAACGAAGGTACACAAAAGACATATACACGATACATAGAGCGGCAGTATGAAAAAGTATAGAAATACAAGATATCTGGAGTGCAAAAAAAGCTATAAAAAGACATTGCATAGTATGGGTGGTTGGCTGAATATGTACACTATACATTGGTGGATGTTGGATGGTTAACTATACTATACAGTCGATGGCAGAGAAATACTTCAGTAGCTAAAAATGCATATGATATGAGCGAGGGTAATAATAGTTTACTTAATAGACAGACTGGCCAAATGAACAGGTAAGTGAATATTTTGCCTGGTTAAATTAGCTGTACAGGTAAATATACAGTTATATTTACAGATAAGTGAATACTTGCATGGTTACATAAACTGTACAGGTAAATGACAGGAAGAGAAACTTAAATAGCTAAATGTGTGTATAATATAATTTGGGGTAATAAGTAATTCCCTTAAAATACAGTCTTTAGTGCGCAGGGTTGAATTACAGATAACTGCACATATTGCACATTCGATATACTAAAAGCAATGAGAAAAGGTGCAACTGACAGGATACTAATATGCATTCCTGAGTGAATGACTACGTAAGTTAGGTCCAAGAATTACTTGCAATATTGCACGTGATATGATACATGAGTATGTATATACAGACCTGCATGAATAAATAGGTCCTGAGTGAATGAGTGATTACGGACCAGAGTTACTCACGGATGGATGCATAATTGTTAAACTAGGGCCTAGCACCATAACAGTTCCAGATCTATGTTGCCGACGGCACGGCACCCCGGTGAGGCATTATATAGTCTAATAGCCGCCGGCAGGAAGGACCTCCTGTAGCGCTCTCTGGCACACCGTGGTGGGATCAGTCTGTGACTGAAGGTGCTCTAAATGGTGTGTGTGTGTTTCTCAGTCACCAGATCTCAACCCAATTGAACACTTATGCCCCTGAGTGGATTCCAGCTCCTTCACACACACCCATCCTGAATATAAACAATCGGTGGTGACCCGTCATTCAGGGCAGAGCCCCACCTGTATTATCATTTTTTTTTTAAATAAAAAATAAAAGAGACCATGTTTGTATGCGGCTTTATTAACTGAATGATATATATATTTTGGCATTACTACGTGTCACATATCATTTTGCAAACAATGTAAAATATATATATATATCATTGAGTTAATAAATCCCCATACAAACATGGTCTCTTGAGTAAGGCAGCTCCAAAATGCAGATGTTTCAGTCTAGCTCAGTGCTTTCTGTGGTGCTGGGGAAAACAAGCAGAAAACACGTAGTGTTGCGCCGTGATTGGCTCAGTGTTCTGTCACTCATGGGGACACTACGTCACCGGCAAGTCTAAGGGTAGACCTTGAAAATTCAAGCCCCTTGGGTGCTGCCATAGAGTTACATTAGAAGTGCCCTTCCAAGAAGGCTCAAGGTCATTGGCCACAGATACAATTACGTCAAATCACGTTATATGTACAGTAGCTTTGATTGGACTGATCATGTCAACATATTACTTTCAAATCTTAACTAGCAGTCATCATCATGAATCATGAAGTCAACAATCTACTGGGAAATCCTTTTTAATCCCTGTCATATGAATAGAAATAATGAAGGGAAATTATAGATAAAATGTATCGGTGCTCATCAGCCATTGGACATAAACCTTACACAACAAGTTGGAAATCGCAAATTCAACAATGAGTGATTTGGAAGGAATCGGTGACAGTGGCTAACTGCAAGCATTGCAACTGGGAAGTCGGGAATAAACACAGCTCTGACTGGGAAAATACGTTTTGAACGATCATCCAACTTGGAATTGTAAATCCGGCCTCTTTCTCTTTCTTTGATGACAAAATTTGCCCCCTGAGGACCACCATGCCACCTTCCTGTTCAAGTGAGCACAGCACAACAAGGTGAGTCCAAAAATGTATTGTATGCTGCTGCATAAATTATGTAATATGCCAGGGAGATATGTATACTGTAGCTAAGAAAGTAATACTTAGTGTATGTTGTGTAGTAAGATGTTTGTAGCCCATGTGCCTCACCCTAATAATTTGGTCTATTTACCCCCCTTAATTTCACCTACTTTTCTGACTTAGTGGTGCACATGTAGCCTATAACCTGTTTTAGAGAAATGTAATCATAAAATATTGTAAGAGCTTTCATTGTCTGCTAATATGTCCCCTTTATTTATCCTATGGTTCTGACTTGGTGTACAGGGAGAACACTGTAAGAACGGCCCATGTTCTGAATTTCAAAAGTGCTGAACAAATAGTTAGATTGACTACGTCCGTCCTGGCTTGCTCATTAATGTCTTAATTGAAATTACGGATTGCCTCTTGTCCGCTTGTCGTCCCCTTATGCCATAGTTTGTACATCTCAATTGTCATTAGAAACCACATTTGTTTAAGCAAGTCAGCCATGTTTTTTTTAAAGGCAGTAAATGAGGCTGAATTAACTGTTTCGCTGCCAGACAAGGCTCCGCTGATAGCCAGATGTAGCAGTGGTAAGATGTTGGGACAGCTTTATGTAGGTCCTAACAGTTTGTGGGCACCGTTTGTCACCGTTATAGTGCAATTAATGTATTGTTAAGTGTTTTTTTTCCCAGCAATATTTACATGCTAAAATCACCACGGTAAACAATACAATCTGAAAACCTCTGCACACCACAATCTCGCTGATGCTGTCAATCAGTTTGACGCAGGCTAACCTTCTCATAAACATAATCAACTTTAAAATACCGCAGTTCTGATATCTACCTCTTGAGGTGTTCATATTTTAAGTCTACAGGCAAAGAAAACAATGCCGCAGCTGTCTCTCTTAAACTCAAAGTAATATCTGATCTTATGGAGTTTATTTTAACAGACTTCCTATTGAAGAGCCGTCAATGTCAGTGACACTGTGTCAGTGACAATGAGACAGCTCAGTCGACATAGTGTGCTTCCTTCAACACATGCCACTGCTCTTTACCGGTGGAGTGGATTAGCCAAGCTAGAGGTCCACAATAGTCATTATAATCATTTTTTATGTACACTATGTGCTGCTATTTCAGTGTTGGGACTGTATGCATTTTGTATTATCAAATATATTCAGTCAGCATTGGCAGTTTTGGGGATTCCTCTCATGAACCAGATCTAAAGAGCGCAAAAGCCTGTTTGGGTTCATTTAAATTGACAACACAATCTTTACTGCATTCCCAGTCCCACATTGTATCCAATAAGGTACCTATAATCCATAAAAGCTGCTGCAGATTGCATCATTTAAATCAGTGGCCTGTATAAAATCAATGCTCCTCCAGTGGCATCAATCAATAATCACTCTAACTATTACACTAACTATTACACAGACATTCATCTCTGAGTAGTATCCCCCCCATAGACAAGCAGAGAAGATAACGCTATTGGAAACACATAACTTTTAATAATGTTTCACATTACTATTGCTGTGGGTCGGTGTAGATTTATAGAGCAGTACAGTGCCTTTGTCATTGTCAAGATTCACTTATTTTTTCTAAACATTTTAGACACTAAAAGTTGTCTAAATGGCCCCCTTCCAGAATCTTAGAGGTCAAGCCTCTGGTAATTATGGAAAGGAAAAAGGTTTTATTTGTGTATAACTTTTTTTACAATGTCATTGCACATTCCAAAATCCCTTGAGATCCAGTCGGGACAGACGGGTCAAGCACTGATCTCTTAACTGTAACAGTTATTCCCAATAATGCTTATCACTTCCTGTTTCAAACAACGACAAGAACATTTAAGAACACGGTCGCCAGGTGTACGGTGTTTCCTCCGACACATTGGTGCGGCTGGCTTCCGGGTTAAGAATGCATTGTGTCAAGAAGCAGTGCGGCTTGGCGGGGTCGTGTTTCGGAGGACGCACGGCTCTCGACCTTCGCCTCTCCCGAGTCTGTACGGGAGTTGCAGCGATGGGACAAGACTGTAACTACCAATTGGATATCACGAAATTGGGGAGGAAAAGGGGATCAAAAAAATAAAAAATAAATAACATTTAAGAGCCTCAAACAACCCCAATACCAGACATACACATCACAGTGTGTGACGCAGGGAGAGTAAAGCTACAGCATTTACCTTCCATGACGTAGACCAGTGAGCCCACGTCGCCTTCCTTGATGATGCAGCTGTCTTTGCCATACTCCACAGGGTACATGCAGTCCACGATCTCCTGGATCTGAGACAGCTCCAGGTTCTTCATGAAGTCATTGTCCAAGATGGCTTCCTTGATCAGGTCCTTAGACCTGGGGGTTAGAGGAGAAGGAGGTAGAGAAAATAGGATTAATATGGTAATATGTCATTTTAAGGAATTAGTTTCCTTAGCATTGTTTAGGTGGAGTGGATACACCCCTACCTGTTTCTTTGCCTCTTTTTTACACCTTAATGTGACTAAAAAAAGCAAGGTGGAAACACTGAACGACAAGCATTTCGGTACACCCATAAAAACATCTGATAAAAACGTATGTTAACAATAAAGTTTGATTTGATTGCATAACACCCTACAAAAAGTTTACTTAATTTTGAGATTCTGAAGTTTAATGTCTACTGTGGTGTATTTTGAGCCTTCTGAATGTTTAATCATTCTTCAAATAAATGTTCAGGAAATAACCTGTTAACAAAAGATGTTCTCAATTCTGTGGTTTCAAGGTGACTCTTATTTTATTTGCTTCAACAGCTGGAACAAACCCAATAAACACAGGAAATCAATGCCTAACAGAAATGGATTGACCTAATTTAAAAGTACACTTCGTAAAGGCTAATTAGCTTAAGACTTTTCTACAAGGGTAATCCACATAGCTCGTTTAGGAGATGTGAACTGAGTTGTTTTATGCTACGAATATGCTGTGCAACCTCTTGCTAAGGGATGGTATAATGAACACCTCTAAGCCAAAGTGCAGTAATAAAGCTTGTGGTGTAGTCGCACACTGTAGCAAAACGTTTTACAACTGAAACAGTTAAATTAAAACCAAAAATGTTTTACACAGAAAACAAATGTTTCTATTGGATAAATTCCATCCCTGTTTTATTCCGTTTGCTTCCGTTCCGTTTGGTTCTTAGTGAATAAGTCTAGACTCCTGTTGTATGCATGAACCAAAAAACACAGAGTACAAGGCTAATGCAAAACGTTCTATTCAAAACTGCCTCATTTTCCCAGCTGCTTTAGAAGCAAAGTTCAAAGTAAGCATGAATAACATAGTCATATCAAAAGAGATGGGGACAGGGAGGGGTCAATTTAGGCAGAGCCAAACTGAACAAATGTCCAAAATCTGTACAATTCTTTCAGACATGGGTTTGCAGAGAACAATTTGTTGATTGAGTATTTTCTCAGAATGAGGTTCAGAAAGAGTGACAGATGGAGAGAAAGTGAAGGAGATGAAGTGAAAGTAAAATGTAGGTAGATGTTGACCATTGAGAAGAAAGTAAACTAGGGGGGAGATGCAGGGAGGGGGAGCAGTGCAGGAACTGGGGGGCCATAAAAAAAGTGGAGCTGTGTCAATGCCATTGCTATTTAGCAAATGTTTATGTGGCAATGCAGAAGTAATTAGAATTAGTAAATGCTCAGTAATTAGAATGTTGAGGGATATTCCATAATCATTATTCGTAAAATGTTGATAAAATGTTGATATGTTGAAATGTATTAAGGTATAATTGACCACTCACGTTTAAATTAATGTGAGTGATCCGATTATAGTGACATGTGACATTTAATTGATTACATACCTGTTAAGGTGCATTTTGGATAATCCTATTTATATTATTGTTTATTATTTTAAGAGTCTATGTTTATGTCAGTCAGTCAACATATTGGTAATATCCATGGTCCCAGCTCACCTGTTAATAAACACCACCATTTTGCACCTGATTCGGTTGATGATTCGCAGCCCCTTGACAAGACCGCCTATATCCACTACCTTACAAGGAGGCATCTCAACAACTCCACACAGAGAGAGACAAACAACATCTCAAATGAAACCCTATTCCCTAGTGCACTACTTTTGAACAGCGCATAGAATTAGATTAGACACGATTGGGTGTAATTTGCTGTATACTGAGATGTTCTGTGTCTATTTTGTACTGAACTCCTTTCACAGGGAAGCAGACAGTGTAGCGCCATGCGGCTCTCTATCATCCGACTCTGTAAAAGAGGCTAATCACATGTAACAGGGTTAATCCAACGAGGACTGCTGTCTTCAAAGAGAAGCTTGGATAAAATAGGGACAGGAAACCCTTTCTACCCCTCAAAGGATGCTGAGAATAGAACTCACAAAAGGGAGACGGTTTGAAGTGTTGCCCGAGCTTCTAAAGTCCCGCCCAGCATTCTGTGGCAACACACCACCAAACACCCCTCTGTTCCTGTTTGGGAGCGACCACACACAGGCAGACTGACATAATATAACATAATAATATATGTCATTTAGCAGACACCTTTATCCAAATTGACTTACAGTCATGCGTCCATACATTTTACATACGGGTAAAATATTGATTTGAATATTTTTGTGCCAGAACACATCACAGTGCCTGTCCTTTGTTGACGTTATGAAGGTATAAAAGGAGCAAACTTTAAAAACAACACTATCTTTCAATCTATACTTTAATTCTAACCAGGAGAGAGTAAACAGAAGCACAGTAGGGAGGGGTACCAGTTTAGTACTCTCCTGTTTCCCCAGAGCAATATCTGCATACCTCCGGAAGTTTCTCTCCTAACCCTCCCCCTGACTTTGACAGATTTACACCCAGGAAAGGAGTGAGGGTCCCTGGCCTCCCTACTACATTACGGACCCCAGAGTGGAGGAGCCTCCAGTCCGGTAACATCTCTGTTTCATGTCCTCTATACTCTAGCCAGCCACCCCATTAAACACCCACCCTCCTCTCCTCCTCCTCCTCCTCCTCTCCTTCCGCTTCTATTTCTCTCTGCTGGAAAGGAAGAAACACACTCAGTCAGGTTTGGGGACTGAACACGGTCTGTCTTCCTTAAAAGGAGAAAATATGCTCTTTTAGAAGAATAAGGGAGAGAGAGGCTGAGTGAGTGAAAATACAGAGAGAGTTAAACAGAAATATTCCAGAGGACTAGTTTGAAAGATAAAGAGAGTAAAACTGGGAGAGAAAGAACAAGGCCATTAATATACCTCAGCATTTTAAAGGCCACCTCTTTTTCAAAAACAGGTTTTCTAAACCCTCTGACGAAGGCCAATAAGCTAGTTTTTCATTTTATTCAGATATTTAAACCAAAACAGACAAAATAAACAAATAAATATAGAAAGTTGGTCAAACAGAGGAGAGACATTGATTTCCAAGCCATTGAGTAAACATCACAGTGCACTGTTCTAATTGATAGAGGAGCAGCTCTATTGAAACTCATTCCTCTGTACCCAAAATGGCTGTCAAATGCCTCTGCATTGACAACCATAAATGTCTGCTTGTTCAAGACAATGACTATGATGAAAATGTGCTTTTACTGAAACAATAAGCACCAAAAGTGTTAAGTTTTAATGAGGTGCATGAAAGTGATGTATAACCTGTCAAATACTGACGGAACAAAACTTTTCACATTAAGTAATTGTCATTAATACGTTTCTGAGATATCATCTAGAGACAGTGGATGTGACATACAGGCTTTCCAAAACTTCATTTGATCCCTCCTTGCTGACACCAACACAGATAAGGGGAAAGAAAATAAGGGTAATTTCTGGCCTCCGTCTCATGTCCTCATCTGGACACAGCAGATACCCAGCTGACCAACATAACCAATTTGCCTCGCTGAAGAAAAACAAAGGAATGAGGCCAGAGGAATAGAAATGGGCTTTGGGTGATAATGCTACACAATGCTGACAGGTACAACTAAGATACATAAGTTATTCCCTCTTCAAATAATACGCTCCCTTCATGTTGACTCTTCCTCAAAAGCATATTACATGTGCAGCAGGCCAGCAGGACAGAACCATTCTTATCTGGCTTCAATGGACACAGCTGGCCACTTATTATTCAGCTGATTTCTATGTGTCTTTGATGTTCTATAGCTACAGTACCACACATTTAATAAGCCGATCAGAATAACAGAACATCTGAGAAAACATATCATCACCACCACAATCTTATTCTCAAGGTAAGTGATTTACAGGCTTTTTAAATTAATTAAACCTCAACTCAATTTTGAACAAGTAAATAAGTAAAGCATCAATAACTCTTATAGTTCAGGGTTTGATTTCCAGAGACAAGCATCAAATGTTTCTCATCCACCTTGAGGTGAGTATTGATTTTGAGTGACATGTTAGACAAACAATGCAACATGATGTGTCTCTAAGACCACACACAAGTTTGTCGGCGAGAGAGAGAGAGAGAGGGAGAGAGAGAGACGTACAGTTTGTGCATCATGTGTGCAGAGACAACGAGAGGTGTGTGTGTGTGTGTGTGGATAGAGAGAGATTTTACTGAGTTACAGTTCATATAAGGAAATCAGTCAATTGAAATAAATTAATGAGGCCCTAATCTATGCAATTCAAATGACTGGGAATACAGATATGCATCTGTTGGCTACAGATACCTTAAAAGGATAGGGGCGTGGATCAGAAAACCAGTCAGTACCTGGTGTGACCACCATTTGCCTCATGCAGCACGACGCATAGAGTTGATCAGGCTGTTGATTGTGGCCTGTGGAATGTTGTCCTACTCCTCTTCAATGGCTGTGCGAAGTTGCCAGATATAGGCGGGAACTGGAACACGCTGTCGCACACGTCGATCCAGAGCATCCCAAACATGCTCAATGGGTGACATGTCTGGTGAGTATGCAGGCCATGCATGGAAGAACTGGGACATTTTCAGCTTCCAGGGATTATGTACAGATCCTTGCAACATGGGGCTTTGCATTATCATGCTGAAACATGAGGTGATGGCGGCGGAAGAATGGCACAAACATTGGCCTCAGGATCTCGTCACGGTATCTCTATGCATTCAAATTGCCATCGATAAAATGCAATAGTGTCCGTTGTGCGTAGCTTATGCCTGCCCATACCATAACCCCACCGCCACCATGGAGCACTCTGTTTACAACGTTGACATCAGCAAACCACTCGCCCACACGACACCTGTAGCATTGTGTTGTGTGACAAAACTGCACATTTTAGAGTGGCCTTTTATTGTCCCCAGCACAAGGTGCATCTGTGTAATGATCATGCTGTTTAGTCAGATTCTTGATATACCACACCTATCAGGTGGATGGATTATCTTGGCAAAGGAGAAATGCTCACTAACAGGGATGTAAACAAATTTGTGCACAACATTTTAGAGAAATAACCTTTTTGTTCGTATGGAACATTTCTGGGATCTTTAAAACTGTAATTTATACGGTAATTTTAGGTATCATCAACAGTAAAAAAAAATATTAAAAAATAATGGTGCATTGTGGGAAAATTACTGTATTTCCGAATGGTACTGTAATTCCACCACACAGAATACAGTACCGTGCTGTGTCTTTGGAGCGCAGAAAACTTTTTGACAACTAGTTGGTGCATGGTATTGTTGTTTCTGGTCATTAACATATTTTGAGGCATGCCTTGTAAGGGGCTAAATTTCTTGCAGAATGCTGCACCAATTTAACTCCTTCCGTGTCTTCAGGAAGTATTCATACCCTTTGATTTATTGTTGTGTTACAGCCTGAATTCAAAATGGATAAAAAAATATATTTTTCTCACTCATTATGTTTTTAGAAATGTTTGCAAATGTATTGAAAATTAAATACAGATATATCTCATTTAAGTTACATAAGTATTCACACCCTTGAGTTAGAAAGACAGCTGTGAGTCTTTCTGGGTATGTTTCTAAGACCTTTGCTCACTTCGATTGTACAATATTTGCACATTATTATTTTTTATATTCTTCAAGCTCCGTCAAGTTGGTTGTTGATCATTGCTAGACAGCCAATTTCAAGTCTTGCCATAGATTTTCAAGCCGATTTAAGTAAAAACTGTAACTAGGCCACTCAGGAACATTCAAACTCATCTTGGTAAGCAACTCCAATGCATATTTGGCCTTGTGTTTGAGGTTATTGTCCTGCTGAAAGGTGAATTTGTCTCGCATTTGTCTCGCAGTGTCTGTTGGAAAGCAGACTGAACCCAGTTTTCCTCTAGGATTTTGCATGTGCTTACCTCTATTCCATGTATTTTTATCAACAACAACAAAAAACTCCCTAGCACTTGCTGATGACGAGAATACCCATAACATGATGCAACCACCACCACGCTTGAAAATATGAAGAGTGGTACTCAGTGACGTGTTGTGTTGGATTTGCCCCAAGCATAACCTTTGTATTGTGGACATAAAGTGAATTTCTTTGCTACATTGTTTGCCGCTTTACTTAATTGCCTTATTTTAAACAGGATGCATGTTTTGGAATATTATTATTCTGTTCAGGCTTCCTTCTTTTCACTCTGTCATTAGATTAGTGTTGTGGAGCAACAACAATGTTGTTGATCCTTCCTCAGTTCTCTCCTATCACAGCCATTAAACTCTGTAACTGTTTTAAAGTCACCATTGGCCTCATGTTGAAATCCCTGAGCTGTTTCCTTCCTCTCTGGCAACTGAGTTAGGAAGGAAGCCTGTATCTTTGTAGAGACTGGGTGTATTGAAACACCATCCAAAGTGTAATTAATAATGTCAACATGGCCAAAGGGATATTCAATGTCTGCGTTTTTTATTTGTACCCATCTACCAATAGGTGCCCTTCTTTGCGAGGCATTGGAAAACCTCCCTGGTCTTTGTGGTTGAATCTGTTTGAAATTCACTGCTTGACTGAGGGACTGTCAGGCTCTGGTCATAGGGAAGCTTTGCTCAGCTAGTTATCTATGGTCAGAGCCTGACAGATCTAGATTTATAGTTCTATGTGGGTTTTGTGTTGGTCCCCAGTTAGAGGCAGCTGCTTTGCATTGTCTCTAATTGGGGACCATGTTTAAGTGTTTCACCTGTTCTGTGTGGATCATTGTTGCTTTTGGTTTAGTGCTGTGTAGTCTACCTTGTGTTACGTTCGTGTCTCTCTTTGTTATTTTGTGATATTGATTTAATAAATAATCATGTCGCATGACTTCAGCACTGCGTCTTGGTCTGACACTCATCACGTTCGTGACAGAATGATCCACCAAACTAGGACCAAGCAGCGCTTACCTGGGGTGATGGATAGACTGCAGAAGCAGGGGCAACGGAGACGGGGTCCACGCCAGACACCAGCCCTGAAAAAACCCAAAGGTTTTTTGGGGGGGCTATGGGGGTGGTCGGGCCGAGATGATGAGGCGCCTAGACCACTCCATGTGGGAAGAACCGGAGTATATGTGAGGGGCGAAGTGTGAGGAGGAGGAGCAGTATTTGGATGGAGTGTATAGTGGCATATGGAAGGATTTCAGGCAGCATTAGAAGGAGGTCGAAGACAGGGCGGACAGGGAGTTAAAGGTGCCCAGAGAGTGCATCCCCAATCCGGGTCGTACAGTACCAACCGTCTGCGCCGGATCTCCAGTCCACACCATCCATCCCGTACGGCAAGTGTCCACCTCCCGCAACCAACCTCCAGTGCGTGCGCCCAGCCCAGTGCCTCCAGTGCCGGCCCCACGCCCCAGACCTCCGGTGCGCCTCCCTAGTCCATTACGCCCTGTGCCGGCTCCCCGCACCCGACCTCCAGTGTGTGCACCCAGCCCTGTGCTTCCAGTGCCGGCCCCACGCACCAGACCTCCGGTGTCGGTCCACAGGCCAGAGCCTCCAGTGACTGTCTTCAGGCCAGAGCCTTCCGCTGTGCCGGTGCCCAGTCCGGGTTCGGTCTCCAGTCCAGCATCTGATTCTCAGCAGTGCTGAAGTCGCATGACTTCAGCACTGCGTCTTGGTCTGACACTCACCATGTTCGTGACAGGGACCTTACAGATAATTGTATGTGTGGGGTACAGAGATGAGGTAGTCATTCAAAAATCATGTTCAACACTTATTACACCCAGAGTGAGTCCATGCAACTTGTGACTTGATAAGCAAATTTATACTCCTGAACTTATTTGAATACTTTTTGACTCAAGATATTTCATCTTAATTTATGTTAATTAGTAAACATTTCTAAAAACATAATTCCACTTTGACATTATGGGGTATTGTGTGTAACCCAGTGAGTGACACAAAGTGTTCCACAAAATGTGGAGAAAGTCAAGAAGTGTGAATACTTTCTGAAGGCACTATATGTGGTTATAGTGCACCATCAATTGAAAATGTATATCAGATTGGAGTGACAGCTAGTCTTGAACCTTAAATGGTTGAGTATTTTCCCATGTCCTTTTGGTCTGTTTTGCTCTGTAGTTGCTGCCAGTTTGGAAGCCTTTGTTAATGCCTCTAGAAGTGCAAGTGATATTAAACACTAAATATTAATGAATATGCTGTAATGTGTGAACACTTTACCTAGTAGCCAACCTTCTTGCACCAATCCCTGGTAATTACAGTAAAATATTGTGAAATAGGAACCCCTCCCCTCAATTAATTGTATTATTCATTCCGATTATGGTAGCATTAGCTTCAATGTTACAGTGTTGTACTGTTACACAACTTGCTTTGATACCATATTTATACAACAGTAAGTGTACTGTAATATACAGAATTTTACTTGCCACCGAGCTGCCTGTAAATTACTGTCGAATCCATGGTAACCCCTTTACAGTGCACCTGTTGGGTGTCAGACATGAGTAATCTACAGAAAGCTACATGAGTTTATTATTCAACAGTAAAACAGCTGTACTGAAGCTGGTATTTTCTGCCCTCTGTCTTTCTACTGTTTATGTACTCACCCACACACATTTGCATATATCCTACTGACTCTGCCAGGCTGGTGTGTGTGTGAGAGAGAGCAAGTGAGCGAGAGAGAGATGAATTAAAGCGGCTTAAAGCGGGGGCGCGGGGGGGGGGGGTTCATTGTCATTGAAAGCAAGTCTTAGAAGTGGTATATCTTTTCTATGTGTAATATTTCTATGCTTCCTGTTTTTCAGTTTTGTTTTTGCTGTTTTACTTACGGTTTTGGAAACCTGCTTCAAACAGCTGAAAATACTATATTTTGGGTGCATAGTGCATCTTTAATAATTCATGGATGAATGAATTAATTCATTAATTCATTATTTGACATTCTTCTTTCGCTTCTAAAGAATTTATTCACTGAGCCATTACATTCACTGCGGGAAACCCTTGATTTGAAATATCAATAATATGATTCTGACAGGTCTCACACCTGATGCGCCATACGCACACTTAGAATAATGCACAATGGGTAAACACAGCCACTGGCTGTATCACATAACGTCAAAACATGATACAGTAATGCAGAAACATACACCGCTGTTGTAACTGTACACCTACTGTGGACTTTTGGGGTAGAAAGGCAGCGTGACATGGCTAAGATCATGGATGTCGAATGCGGTGGGTTCGGCAGATATCGCCTGTCTCTTAGTTCGCTGGTGCTCGTGCAGCTCGGTCTGTTTGACGACCTGTTGTGTGGCCGGTTTGATAACGGACCGGTATTTATCCAGTTCGTTCTGTAGTTTTTGTATCAGTTCATCTTTCTGGTCAAGCTCCAGTTCTAGCTCGTCAATGAGCGCGTCCCGCTGCCGCAGCTCCTCAATCTTCTCCTGAAGCGCGTATTGGAGGTCGCGCAAGGTACCCATGTTAATCCCAGACGCCAAGGGAACTTCACAAAACTTTATTCAAAGCTATCCAGTCGATACTGTAGCCTATTCCTTCTCCTCTTTTGCCCTGACTGAAAACTGTTTCCCGCATCAACAGCTTTAAACATATATCCTCCCTCCAGTTCTTGATTCTCAAACGGCTTGCTCTCCGTTGACGACAAGTTCTGAATATGTAAATAGGAAAATATTGTGGACGAGGCGACACTGAAGGTGAACCCCCGAGAGCGCCGCAGTCTGGAAATGTAAAGTTTGTCTTTCTATCTCTGGCTGAGAGTGTCAGTGGTGAGGCAGGCTGGTCCTCCCCGAGTGTGTCAAACTGCGACCTGGAGAGAGCGCAAGGCGAGAAGGGCGCCTACAGGAATCCGAGGTACAATGCAGCCTTTGCGCACGTGAGTGAATCCTGTGAGAACAAAATTTACAGGGCAACTGGACCAGCCACCCTAGGCACTCCTGAAATAACAATAACCAACGTTGGCTTTGGCTAAACTTGAATTGTCATTGAAATACATGCATAGCCCGGGAAGTAGGGGTGCTTTTTTATACTTTTTTTTTTTTAAAGAAAAAAAGTATAGTCCTTTATTAGTGGACTGCTATAGCCATCTGTAGTGCAGGCAAAAACTTTTTCCCATTGTCAATCATGAATGATAATTCTTCAAGTTGTACATCCATGCAGCATCTCCATGCCAACCATTTGATCTCAATACTTTTCATGGGAATATGAATCTAGATCTTCTTGAGTTATGTACAGTGTTGTTTCGAAGTATAGTGTTGTTTTGAATAATGTACAGTGTGTGAATATTAGAGCAAATAGTGTTAACAAACTGTAGAATATCTGTGTTTTGTTTTAGTCAAAGCACATACACTGAGTGTACAAAACATTAAGCAGCGTTGCAGTTCTTGACTAAAACCGGTGCGCCTGGCACCTACCATACCCCGATCAAAGGCAAAATATTTTGTCTTGCCCATTCACCCTCTGAATGGCACACATAAACAATCTGTCTCAATTGTCTCAAGGCTTAAAAATCCTTCTTTAACCTGTCTCCTCCCCTTCATCCACACTGACTGAAGTGGATTTAACAAGTGACATCAAAAAGGGATCATAGCTTTCACCTGGATTCACCTGGTCAGTCGATGTCATGGAAAGAGCAGGTGTTCATAATGTTTTGTACACTCAACCATGGCTCAGCCTCGCATTGGTTGGCCACACCAGGTCACAGAACCGAATGCTTAAGTGTGTAGCGCGTAAAAATAGTCTGTCCTCGGTTAGAACACTCACTACCGAGTTCCAAACTGCCTCTGGAAGCAACGTCAGCACAATAACTGTTAGTTGGGAGCTTCATGAAATGGGTTTCCATGGCCAAGCAGCCGCCCAAAAGCCTATGATCACCATGTGCAATGCCAAGCGTCGGCTGGAGTGGCGTAAAGCTCGTAGCCATAGGACTCGGGAGCGGTGGAAACACGTTCTCTGGAGTGATGAATCACGCTTCACCATCTAGCAGTCTGACAGACAAATCTGGGTTTGGCGGATGCCAGGAGAACTCTACCTGCACGAATGCATGGTGCCAACTGTAAAGTTTGGTGGAGGAGGAATAATGGTCTGGGGCTGTTTTTCATGGATCGGGCTAGGCCCCTTAGTTCCAGTGAAGAAAAATTGTAACACTACAGCATACATTCTAGATGCTTTTGTGCTTACAACTTTGTTGCAACAGTTTGGGGAAGGCCCTTTTCTGTTTTAGCATGACAATGCCCCCGTGCACAAAGCGAGGTCCATACAGAAATGATTTGTCAGTGTGGAAGAACTTGACTGGCCTCCACAGAGCCCAGACCTCAACCCCATTGAATACCTTTGGGATGAATTGGAACGCCAAATGCGAGCAAGGCCTAATCGCCCAGCATCAGTGCCCGACTGATGCTGGGTGCCCGACTGAGTAATGATCTTTTGGCTGAATGGAAGCAAATCCCTGCAGCAATATTCCAACATCTAGTGGAAAGCCTTCCCAGAAGAGTGAAGGCTGTTATAGCAGCAAAGGTGGGACCAGCTCCATATTAACACCCATGATTTTGGAATGAGATGTTCGATGAGCGGGTGTCCAAATACTTTCGGTCATGTAGTGTACCGTTTTTAGTCCTTTCAGATGTCTGATGCACAAAGGGTCAAAAAGCTATAGAAGGACTTGATTCATATACACCATATAAAGGCAGAGAGATGAAGGGTGATGATGACGATGGTGATGGTGACCTTCTGAGTGGGAGGTCACTGTATCCCTCTGGTGAGGTAACGCCCAGCACGTTCCATATCTTCGCTCTGAGCAGTGGTGTCAGCTTGTGTCATGTCATTAATACATCTGAAACCCACTGAACTTCATTAGACCTTATACTCACTGGTCTCATCCAGAAGACATTACTTCACTGATGAAGGCTAATGCAGCTGAGGGTTTATGTTAAATCAAAATGCAGTGATGTGTGATATTGTAAAATCAAAGGACGGTAGTCACTAGATGGTCATGCCAGAAACGCCATTGTAATATAGTCTAGCCTACTTTAGCTTTAAATTCAAAATGTAGAGGTAGGGTCAGGGTTAAGGTCGAGGTTGGGGTTAGACTCTTATTTGTGGTTAGAAAGAGCTGTAGCTCTTGTAATTCTACCATGGCCAGTCACCAGACAGTATGACGACCTGAAAAAAGATAAAAACTGCCCTCTTGTGGTTGTATGTGATACCAGTGACTGAGCAGGTAGGGAGAATATCTGGTGCACACACTTTTGTGCAATGAAACTCAGAAACAAGTGATCAAGAGAAATCCCATTATTGGATCCTAACCATGCTGAACTGTAATATATATCCTAATAATAATATATGCCATTTAGAAAACACTTTTATCAAAAGCAGTTTACAGTCATGCGTGCAAACATTTTACATATGTGTGGTCCCGGGAATCAAACCCACTATCCTGGCTTTGCAAGCACCATGCTCTACCAACTAAGCAATAGAGGACCACAAACTGTGATCACCACAAACTGTGATCACCACAAACTGTGTCTGAAGGATCCTTCTCCATGTTTTCAAAAGGTCTAGATAGAAGAGTTAGTGCTGCCCAACCATTCAACATGTTATTACCATGTTATTACATGCTATGACAATGCTATTACAACTTTATTATCACACTGTAAGACTGGCTATGATACGGTGACAGTGATATATCATATTGGATGTAATAGTGTGGCGATGGAGGTTGGCTTAAAGCTCAAGAGCCTGAACCTTTTAGTGAGTGCTTCAGGGACAACAAAGTTTAAACAACTCGGACATAGCATGATATGGTAAATCAAGAATGCTTATCACTTATGCAAAGGAACAGTTTAAGAGGTGAGTTTATACTTGTTTCCCTTTTACCTTCAGACGTCATTTGCGAGTATTAGTGTAAACAAAATACTTTACTGGAGACCTCATTACACAAACCTACAGACCTACATATGCAGGATCTTAATTTGATCACCCTGTTGCAGGAGAACTTTCCTGAAACTTTCCAGGAAATGTTAAACTTGTAGTGTATTTGAGGATTGAAAAGGCTGACGATTGTAATTTCCACTTTAAAATTCCAGACTTGATTTTCCCTTACGAAAAATTCATCAACCCCTACAAACATAGCCAATAATTATAATCCACATAATAATTCACATTTCCTGTTGCTGCAGGATTATTTTCCTGCTGTAGAAAACTAGCACAAATTAAGATCCAACAACTGTACGAGGCATATCCAAGTGATATGACCAGGAAAACATGCCCTGCATCCCAATACCTCCCTTTACTGATAAAAAAAAAAGACTGGAATAAGAAGTATAATGCATGGACAGTCAGTGTAGGGCACTGATCACATCAACTCCTGGCCCTAGGAATTATTTACATCTACTGGATGGCTGCCGTTTTGCAAGCTCCAACCAAATTTAGCTATTTTGTGATTATTTTGTAATACATTTTTACTCTATTTTCACAAAATGTATCCGTTATTATTTCTTACAACCGACAAGAACTCTTGAACATCAGATCGGCAGTTACTTACCCCAATTCCTGCTTCCACTTTGACTCCTCTGCCCTGGGCTCTCTCTGTAATTCCTACCCAAGAGGAAACATTGGCATTACAGAGGCAAGAGAGGGGGCTTTCCTGGTGAGATTAAGGTAAAGGGAAAACCGGACACCTTTTCCCTCCATTCTACTGGCTAATGTACAGTCACTTGATGATAAGATGGGTGACCTCCGATCAAGGATTTGCTACCAACAGGACTCGGAACTGCAATATTCTTTGCTTTTCAAAAACCTGGCTCTCAGACAAGATACCCCCACAGCTATCTAACTCGATGGATTCTCCATTCACCAGGTGGACAGGACAGTGGAGTCGGAGAACTCGAGTGGGGAGAGGTTTGCCTCTTCATCAACTCCAACTGGTGTGCTAATTCCAGTGAGGTGGAAGTGTCAACCCACTGTTCACCCGTCTTGGAATACCTGATGGTCAAATGCTTTTGCTGTCTACAGGACAATAAAAATAACAAGCTGGCGCTTAGCGAACTGTACAAGTCTATAAACAAGCAGGAAAACCTACACCCAGAGGCTGCCTTTCTGGTTGCCGGCTCTTTTAATTTGGCGTCACTAAGACATGTGATGCCCAACTTCCATCAACATGTCTCCAACGCCACTAGCGGCGATAAAGTCCTAGACCAATGCTATTCAACCCACAAGCAAGCATAGAAGGCCCTCCCTCATCCGCCATTTGCCAAATCAGATCATGACTGTGTACTTTTGCTTCCTGTTTACAAGCAGAAGCTGAAACACCCGCGATTCTCTCCGTTGATAAATGGTCAACAGAATCAGAGGTTATACTACAGGACTGCTTTGCTAGCGTTGATTGGAATATGTTTCGGGACATTGAAAATGCATCAGCAACGTTTTACCCACGTTGAGGGTTCTCCAATCAAAAGCCATGGATTAACACTGAGGTTGGCGCTAAACTAAAGAACAGGCTACCGCACACAGAGCTATCGTAGACAACTGTGCTGCTACGGCCGAAAACTCTGCAGAGTCATCAAACGTGCAAAAGGGTAATATAGGAATTAGGTGGAATCATATTACGCAGGCTCCGACACCCGCCACATGTGGGAAAGGCTACAGTCCATTAAGGATTACAAAGGAAGACCCAACTGTGATCTGCCCAACGATGCCTCTCTACCAGACAAACACAATGCATTTTATGTACGCTTTGACAACAACAACATCGAGCCGGGTGTTGGCAGATCTCGTTCTCCGAGGCTGACGTGTCTTTAAACAGGTCAACACCCGCAAGGACGCAGGCCCGAAGGTATTCCAGGGTGCATTCTCAGAGCATGCGCAAAACAGCTGGAAGGCATATTCACGATCATTTTCAACCTCTCCTTGTTCCAGTCTGTAATCCCCACATGTTTTAAGATGACCACAATCATTCCTGTTCCTAAGAACGCTAAGGCTTCATGCCACAATGACTACCGCCCATTAGCACTCACTTCTGTAATCATGAAGTGCTTTGAGAGGCTTGTTATGGCACACATTAACTCTCCCATCCCAGCCACCCTAGACCCACTCTAATTTGCATATCGCCCCAACAGCTCCATAGACGACGCAATCTCAATTGCTCTCCACACTGCCCTCACCGACCTAGATAAGAGGAATATATACAGTGGGGAGAACAAGTATTTGATACACTGCCGATTTTGCAGGTTTTCCCACTTACAAAGCATGTAGAAGTCTATAATTTTTATCATAGGTACTCTTCAACTGTGAGAGACGGAATCTATAACAAAAATCCAGAAAATCACATTGTATGATTTTTAAATAATTAATTTGCATTTTATTGCATGAGATAAGTATTTGATCACCTACCAACCAGTAACAAGTCCGGCTCTCACAGACCTGTTAGTTTTTCTTTAAGAAGCTCTCCTGTTCTCCACTCATTACCTGTATTAACTGCACCTGTTTGAACTCGTTACCTGTATAAAAGACACCTGTCCACACACTCAATAAAACAGACTCCAACCTCTCCACAATGGCCAAGACCAGAGAGCTGTGTAAGGACATCAGGGATAAAATTGTAGACCTGCACAAGGCTGGGATGGGCTACAGGACAATAGGCAAGCAGCTTGGTGAGAAGGCAACAACTGTTGGCGCAATTATTAGAAAATGGAAGAAGTTCAAGATGACGGTCAATCTCCCTCGGTCTGGGGCACCATGCAAGATCTCACCTCGTGGGGCATCAATGATCATGAGGAAGGTGAGGGATCAGCCCAGAACAACACGGCAGGACCTGGTCAATGACCTGAAGAGAGCTGGGACCACAGTCTCAAAGAAAACCATTAGTAACAAATTACGCCGTCATGGATTAAAATCCTGCAGCGCATGCAAGGTCCCCCTGCTCAAGCCAGCGCATGTCCAGGCCCGTCTGAAGTTTGCCAATGACCATCTGGATGATCCAGAGGAGGAATGGGAGAAGGTCATGTGGTCTGATGAGACAAAAATAGAGCTTTTTGGTCTAAACTCCACTCGCCGTGTTTGGAGGAAGAAGAAGGATGAGTACAACCCCAAGAACACCATCCCAACCGTGAAGCATGGAGGTGGAAACATCATTCTTTGGGGATGCTTTTCTGCAAAGGGGACAGGACGACTGCACCGTATTGAGGGGAGGATGGATGGGGCCATGTATCGTGAGATCTTGGCCAACAACCTCCTTCCCTCAGTAAGAGCTTTGAAGATGGGTCGTGGCTGGGTCTTCCAGCATGACAACGACCTGAAACACACAGCCAGGGCAACTAAGGAGTGGCTCCATAAGAAGCATCTCAAGGTCCTGGAGTGGCCTAGCCAGTCTCCAGACCTGAACCCAATAGAAAATCTTTGGAGGGAGCTGAAAGTCCGTATTGCCCAGCGACAGCCCCGAAACCTGAATTATCTGTATGGAGGAGTGGGCCAAAATCCCTGCTGCAGTGTGTGAAAACCTGGTCAAGAACTACAGGAAACTTATGATCTCTGTAATTGCAAACAAAGGTTTCTGTACCAAATATTAAGTTCTGCTTTTCTGATGTATCAAATACTTATGTCATGCAATAAAATGCAAATTAATTACTTAAAAATCATACAATGTGATTTTCAGGATTTTTGTTATAGATTCCGTCACTCACAGTTGAAGAGTACTTATGATACATATTACAGACTTCTACATGCTTTGTAAGTGGGAAAACCTGCAAAATCTGCAGTGTATCAAATACTTGTTCTCCCCACTGTATGTGAGAATGCTGTTCATTGATTACAGCTCAGAGTTCAACACCATTGCCCCCTCCAAGCTCGTCACCAAGCTTAGAACGCTGGGTCTGAACACCTCCCTCTGCAACTGGATCCCAACTTCCTGACGGGCAACCCCAGGTGGTGAGGGTAGGCAACAACACCTCTGCCACGCTGACCCTTAACACCCCTGGGGTGTGTGGTTAGTCCCCTCCTGTACTCCCTCTTCACCATGACTGCGTGGCCGCGCCCAACTCCAACACCATTATCAAGTTTGCTGACGACACGACGGTGGTAGGCCTGATCACCGGCGACGATGAGTCAGCCCAGTGACCTGGCAGTGTGGTGCGGGAGTAACAACCTCTCCCTCAATGTTAGCAAGACCAAGGAGCTGATAGACTACAGGACTAAGGAGCTGATGGACTACAGGAAACAGGGGAGCGAGCACGCCCCCATCCACACCGACGGGGCGGCAGTGGAGCAGGAAGACAGCTTCAAATTCCTCAGTGTCCAAATCACTAAAGACTTAAAATGGTCCAAACACACACGCACAGTTGTGAAGAAGGGGCGACAGTGCCTCTTCCCCCTCAGGAGGTTGAAAAAGTTTGGCATGGCCCCTCAAATCCTTAAAAGGTTCTACAGCTGTACCATTGTGAGCATATTGACTGGCTGCATCACAGCTTGGTATGGTAATAGCACCACACTCGATTGCATGGCGCTACAGAGGGTTGTGTGGACAGTCCAGTACATCACTGGGGCCGAACTCCCTGCCATCCAGGACCTCTATATTAGGCGGTGGGAAAAGAAGGCCCGGAAAATCATGAAAGACTCCAACCACTATTTTCTCTGTTGTAGCACGGCAATAGGTACCGGTGCATCAAATCTGACACTAACAGGCTCTTGAACAGCTTCTATCCCCAAACAATATGACTGATAAATAGCTAACAAATTAGCTACACAGACTGTTTACTTTGCATCTTTATTGACCTTTTATTTCAATATTTGCACTGTCTCTATGCACACTCACAGGGCTCTACACACAACACAAACACTCACTTCATCATTTGCTCACTCACACATAATATGCACATACATTTATACTCTACACACCCTCACACCCACTCACATGCAAGCTGCTGCTACTCTGCCTAATCCCATTATCCATATACATACAGTACATTTGGAAAGTATTCAGACCCCTTGACTTTTCCCACATTTTGTTGCGTTACAGCCTTATTCTAAAATGGGTTATTAAATAAATAACAATCCTCATCAATCTACACACAATACTGTCGAGGCACAGATCTGGGGAAAGGTACCAAAAATGTCTGCTGCATTGAAGGTCACAATGAACACAGTGGCCTCCATCATTCTTAAATGGGAGAAGTTTGGAACCACCAAAACTCTACCTAGAGCTGTCCGCCAGGCCAAACTGAGCAATCGAGGGAGAAGAGTCTTGGTCAGGGAGGTGACCCAGAACGCGATGGTCACTCTGACAGAGTAGAGTGGCCAGACGGAAGCCAAAAGGCACCTAAACGACTCAGACCATGAGAAACAAGATTCTCTGGTATGATGAAACCAAGATTGAACTATTTGGCCTGAATGCCAAGCATCACGTCTGGAGGAAACATGGCACCATCCCTACGGTGAAGCATGGTGGTGGCAGCATCATACTGTGGGGATGTTTTTCAGCAGCAGGGACTGGGAGACTAGTCAGGATTGAGGGAAAGATGAACGGAGCACAGAGAGTGTACAGAGAGATCCTTGATAAAAACCTGCTACAGAGCGCTCAGGACTTCAGACTGGGGCAAAGATTCACCTTCCAACAGGACAACAACTCTAAGCACACAGCCAAGACAACGCAGGAGTGGCTTCGGGACAAGTCTCTGCATGTCCTTGAGTGGCACAGCCAGAGCCCGGACTTGAACCCGATCGAACATCTCTGGAAAATAGCTGTGCAGCAACGCTCCCCATCCAACCTGACAGAGCTTGAGAGGATCTGCAGAGAAGAATGGGTGAAACTCCTCAAATACAGGTGTGCCAAGCTTGTAGCGTCATACCCAAGAATACTCTATGATGTAATCGCTGACAAAGGTGCTTCAACAAAGTACTGAGTAAAGGTCTGAATACTTAAGTAAATGTAAGTTTTTTTCTTTGTCATTATGGGGTATTGTGTGTAGATTGATGAGGGAAAAAAACAATTTAATCAATTTTAGAATAAGGCTGTAACGTAACAAAATGTGGAAAAAGTCAAGGGGTCTGAATACTTTCCGAATGCACTGTATCTACCTCCATCACTCCAGTATCCCTGCACATGTAAATATGGTATTGGATGTGACTTTTTAAATATTTCCTATATATAGTATGCTTACTTACTTACTTTATTGTGCATTTCATATTTCTTATTTCTCCAGATTTTTTTTCTAGCAATACATTGTTATTGATTATTGGATTGTTGGGTTTTGAGTTTGCAAGAAAGGCAATTCACTGTAATGGTGCATGTGACATTAAAACTTGAAACTTGACAATGAAGTACCTCTCCTGCACAATGAAGCATTAGGTTCACCTCTACACCACAATGAAGCATTAGGTTCACCTCTACTCCACAATGATGGTTAATAGGTCAACTTTCAGCAACCAGATAAGTAGATAATAACCTAAATGACACCTGATCCTATTCCTTCTGGTTACATCTAGAATTGTCATCCACATACTTTATGGACAAATTTACATTACACATTAAACATGTTTTTTTCCCTTTGATCTTCCTCCTCTCATCCCCTCCTTTCCCTCCATCCCTCCCAGCCTTGCAGCCTCCCTATGCCCTTCAAACCAACTCTGTGTCGGAGACAGGCTTTAAGTTTCACCTTACTATACTTCCAGCTCAGCCCTTTTCTATGGCGATCAATAGGAACAGGATCCATTGCTCCAGGCTCTGTAATCTGATGATGGCTGGTGCCAGGTTCTGACACTAATAGAGGTCACTCTGTCTCAGTGTCTCTGACCCCTAGTAGAGCCACGAGCATGTGGACAAAGCCAGATCCGTTAAATAAATACACACATCCCATTCTCTAACCAGCAATTAAGACATGCCTTCCTTTTCCTCAGCTGCCTGTGGCCTTCCCCACTACTGTATCAGCAACCCTGGAGGTATTCTTCTTAATAGAAAGAGAACAAATACCAAAAGACTTGAAATGAATTATTTTTGCACTTTCATGGCATTACTTTTTATGGATAACGATATTGTCTTCTGACAGATGGCAACATGCTAAGTGACACGTTGCCAGGAGCCAGCTGTTCATTAGTGACACTAGTTCCTAACTTCTGAAAATCACTGCGCTTTCCTATGACTCGCTATGGAACACCAGCAGACAAGGCCTGAATACAATTTGTTTGTGTAAAAATGTAAATTCCTTTTATCTGGTTACCTGACAATCAGTTTATATTGGCTTTTTATTGTTTGTGCGGTGGGTTCTGTTTCCAATCTAATCCAGACCCACATAGTGGTTAGCATTTGATAACTGTAGGCAGTTAATAACCCACATCTAGTCTTGGGTTTCAGTCATGTAAATTAACCGTGACGAGAGACAGTGGGAAATCGTCTAGCCACAAATTAGCTCATGTTAACACAATTTGGCTCTGTAATTTCAGTCTGTGCACATCATGTTGGCATTGAGTTGTTCCATGTCATTTCATCAAGCCATAACAACCACCATCTAAGATTGTTCTAAAATCGTTTCTGTAGTTAGAAACAGGTAAGATAGCCATTCCTGAAACATTATTTTGTTGAAATGTAATTTGAACTCTTAGAAATTAAGCTAATTAAGTGCATCCAAATTGGCTATTTTAATTTATAGCATTCAGATAATATTCAATAGAATTAGTACCAAACATCTGTTCTGGACCAAACGTCTTCCCACCAATGAACACATGAGAAATCCAATGAATCACCCACAAAAATGTTCCCCTGTTCAGAGATATTGAAGTTGCTTGCATTATTTACCATACATTAGTGTGTAATTACCAGGTTTGACCACTGGATGTCGCTGTTCCTGCTATACTGCCACAGTCTTTCATCCATTCTGCTGGTTTCTTTTTTATTATATAGATAATAATAATAAAACAATAATAATAATTAATTTAACTTGTTTAGCACTTTTCATTATAGAAAATAATCTCAAAGCACATAAAAGCGAAACAAACAACACATTTAAATTGAGATGGTAGAGATGGCGATTGAATGTCTCTATTTGGCTTCGGATGAAAGGCTGGGAGTTAAGGCAGTTTGGATTGGAAAGGCAGTGTAGCTTCAGCCGAAGGGGAATCGATGGTACAGCCAGAGAGAAACAAAGACAGTCTGACAAACATTGCACAACATCTGCTTCTCCAACGGTCAGTTCCTTTATAGGACCCACTCCTCCGTAGGTACTGGTCCTTCATTGCTGAACATGTGGCACCCACCTGGGTGATGCCACAGCTGCAGTAAAGCACAGGAAAAACCACCACATATTGGCACAGCATGCAGTACTTGTTGTAATTCTTCCTGACAGATGAAACAATGGAGTCGGGGTTGCATTATTTGAATCCAAACAGCCAGCTAGCTATAAGCCAAAAATACAGTATATACTTTTCAATCAAAATTCTGCAACTCTGAAAGTCAAGACCACGAGATGTAAGTGATCAACCCCCAGAGCAGTCAAAAACAAATGCAACAAACAACCGATAGATCACAACATTTTCTTTGCAATTTTGTTTAGAAAACCAATAGCTTTTGATCATGATGAAAATAAATTGTGTGGCCATCATTATAATTCAAGCCAGTCCTCCATGAAAGCAATTCAGTTTGTCCTTCTCGTAGCAGCCTAATTCTTCAACCCCAACTCTCCTTGAATAGTCTAACAAGTAGCAGCCCTCTGAAAGGGCTATCCCTATGGAATTGTCATATGAAGACTTTTGCTACAAGCCCAAAACTTTGATGGAGAAATGGGATAGGAACTAAACCATTGCAACAACCCTAATAAAATACTACAATTATAAATCATTGCATGGCATGTTTTTCAATAAAATCAGCTCTATCTGTAGTGTGATTAATGACATTTACCATTAAACCCAACACCATTACAAAACACTATTTTTATTTAGCTAGGCAAGTCAGTTAAGAACAAATTCTTATTTACAATGCCGGCCTACACCGGCCAAACTCTGACAATTGTGCGCAGCTCTATGGGACTCCCAATCATACAGTCTGGATTCAAACCAGGTTGTCTGTAGTGACACATCTAGCACTGAGATGCAGTGTC
The DNA here is from genome assembly GCA_023634145.1 of Thymallus thymallus. Taxonomy (NCBI): domain Eukaryota; kingdom Metazoa; phylum Chordata; class Actinopteri; order Salmoniformes; family Salmonidae; genus Thymallus; species Thymallus thymallus. The sequence goes on along the minus strand of CM042389.1, from coordinate 16,958,033 downwards.
TTAGACCACTGCGCCACTTGGGAGCCCCACCTATACTGTGTGTGTTTGGGACTTTTACCATTGCAGAGCATTAGAGACCAAAACATTGAAACCATTAGAACTGCTGTAGCCTAATGGCTTGCTTGTTCGCCATGAATGATCGAACACACACAAAGAGGCCGTTTCCTTGACACAGATTAAGCAAAAGAGGAAGGAAAAACTGAATTGCTTTTATGGAGGACTGGCATAAATTGTCAGCAAAAGCTATTGGTTTTCTACCCAAATGTTGTGATCCAAATAATAAACACAAGAGACCAGAAAAATTGATAAAAGAGGATGGCAGTATAGCAGGTACAGCGGCATCTAGTGGTCAGAATCTAGTACTTTCACACTAATAGATGGTAAATAATGCAAGCAACTTCTATGACAGGGGAAAATAACCATCACCAGATTCACGGGGAATACATTACATAGTATGTCAGACATAGAGAACTGGTTGTTGGGGTGAAATTGGCATGGGGTGTGGGTAGAGCTGATACGGCAATCAAATTCCACGTGACCGTAATTAGGCTTCTCCAAGCTCTGATGCTTCTGATGGTCATTAGTAACCTACCAAAATAACTAACTGCCTGGTACTCAGGACTCTATTGTCCCTCTAATCACTCTGATGAAAATCGAATAAAACATTTTAATTAGTAAATCTAATAAAACACAGTGCCCATGTAACCTGTGTGAAACTACTAGCTAGTTAGCGGTGAGAGAATGCCAAGAGTGTGCAAAGCTGTCTATTTGAAGAATCTCAAATATAAAATATATTTTGATTTGTTTAACACTTTTTTGGTTACTACATGTTTCCATATGTGTTATGTCATCGTTTTAATGTCTTCACTTTTATTCTACAATGTTAAAAATAGTGCAAGTAAAAAGCCTTGAATGAGTAATATTCCAAACTTTTGGCCCCTAGTGTATATTATTTAGTATATGTGAAGACAAGATTAAATCAAGAGTAGTCTGACAAAATTAGCCTATCACTGAATAACATATTATCACTTGTGAATGATGCCCAGCTTGTGAATGATGCCCAGTGAGGCAAGAAACAGCGCATACCTTTTTTTTGCGACTTTTTCCAATCATAGTCGCACACCTCATATAGCCTATCCCATAGGCCTATATGTTTTGATAAGGTTTCTATCACTAAAGTGGTTAAATAATTTCTTAAAATGAAGCACATTAATCCGCTTTACAACAGGTGTAGAGCCTAACTGGCATACTGTACTGTACATAAGCGGCGCATGAATTTCAAATTTGGGGAAGACAATTTTCACCATAAAAATACACCTTTATAATAAAAGCATTACATGCATAATCGCATTTTGCGGTCACTTTTGAGAATGGTGTTTTCACGCTAATGGAACATTTGCGTTTATCGCCTACTGCCAAGTGCTCATTGCTGCGCTTATAATGTGAAGAAATAGCCTAATAGTTTATCAACATTTTAAGCTAAACATTCTGATCTGCTGCATCAGCCTCATTGCTTAAAACGTTTTTTTTTTATCCAAGTGGTTGTATTAATTTGGTATCAATCCAGTAGCGTAGCTTCAGCAGGTGCAGCCAGTGCGGTCAAACCAGGGCCCGCGACGAACATGGGCCCGGTGACGGGCCCGGAGGCGCGGGCCCCCTATGTAATTTGAATACGACCCCACCATGCCCAAGTATTAATTGTTGATGCAGGTCCATCAAGTCTATGATGATCCCACTCACGATTTAAACAACAAAATGTTTTTTTGCCACTACATAAGTCAGCATGATATTTTAGTGTATTGATGACAATAAATCAAATTAATATGCTAAATAAATCAGATTATTCAATAGTTTCAATACCATGTTAAGATAATTAAATGCATTCTGGGATTCATTGTGCAAATACTCTCCAAAGCGTTGTTGTTTCTGTCATCGTTTTAAGCAACAGTTGAGCTAGCTATCAAGAGACAACGGCCGAAAAAATAAATAAAGAGAGAAAGTTGAGAATAGAAAATTACGGATTTTAAAATCAGCAATGTATCAAAACAAACGTGGAGCCCAAAGAGGAAGGCCAAAAATTAGAAAGCAAAGGAGGTATCAAAATTAATTAGTTAAATTATTTTTCAAATGCAGTTCAAGTGCAGCCATTGCTAGCACAAGCAATGTAGCGGGACCAGAAGAGGATGTAGGTTTATCCTCGCCAACAGCAGCTTTTAGCGGGTCAAGTGAGCCAAGACCAAGCTTTTCCATCGTGCCAGAAGAATAAACTTTGATAGAGGAGGATACAGGTTGTCAGGTGTCGGCAGTTACGACCCTGAGCACAAGCCAGGCCGGACAAGCTATTCCTGGGCAGGGGGCGAGGAGGAAGAGGAGCACGGCGAGGCTAGAATCTGAGGAAAAACAGGCGGAAGTGGGACAGTGGGCCTTTTTACCTATCCAACTGACGGGGCATTATGCAACAAATGTGGATGCAAAAGTTAAACGTTGTCTCCAAAATGCTACAGGCCAAAGACGCAGACCTGCACAGGGCAGTCAGCCTACTCAAGGACATGATAGAGGTCCTGTCCAGATTCCGACAGGATTATGAGAAGGCCAAAGTCACTGCAAAGACCCTTGCAGACAAAGGGGGAGCTCAGAATGCATTTGAAGACAGTTGGAGAAGGAAGGCGAGGCGTCATTTTGTTGAGCTATGTGAGGACGAGCGACTGTCTGATGGGGAGAGTAGTTTTAGAGTCAACGTCTTTAATGCAAACCTTGACATCGTTATCCACCAGATTTAAAAGTCTGCGGGCAACATCGAGTCTGTTTGACTCCATCCATCCCACTACCCTGGCCAACACAGAGGATGATGTGCTCTACGAGACCGCCAGCCGGCTGGCTCAACATTACAGCAAAGATATATCAGCAAGCTTCCCTGGCCAATTACTCTCTCTCAGGGCCTGTTTTAAGAAGGAAATAGCAAAGCACACTACAGTGAGAGACCTGGCCAAGATGCTCATTGTGGATTACAATTCAGTCTCTGCTACATTTGGGGAAGTAGTTACAGCGATGCTCCTTTTTATGACTCTGCCTGTAACGGTAGCCAGTGCCATAGCGCTCCTTTTCCAAACTGAAAATAATTCAATCATACCTGAGGAGCAGTATGGGACCGGAGAGACTGAGTGGGTTGGCCATTCTGTCCATTGAAAACACCAGGGCCAGAACCATGGACTTGAATGCCATAGTCAACAACTTTGCAGAGCGCAGGGCCTGTCAAATGCCAATCAAATTAGTGAGTAAGCTTATATTTTTACAGGGCAGGCTACCCCGACAGCCTATATAAATCAAGCTTTATTGAGATTAATTTACATTGCTTTTCAATCTACGACTATGCTCGATCTGTCTTTGGAAACCATGTTCTGGTGCACGGCCGCTGAGCCATTTCATTGTCATCATAGCCTATACGTTTAACTAGGCTATAAGAATAATAGTAAGCACATACGCATCATATACTGTTAAAAGGCATGCTGCCATTAAAGCAATCTGTTTGAATGCTCCACTTGATTGATTTGCTGGTGTTTTTTCTATAGGCCTCTGTGGGAGGCAAATCATTTGAAATACCGGTATGTCAGTTTTGACGCTGTGCATAACTTCAGCGAGCATGTACTGGATCATTAGCTGTGTTTCGGTGTTTCTGTCAAGAGATTGATCTATATATTTATGTTTAATAGGCTATTGCCTATTATTTGCAGATAAAATAGGGTGTTTTTGACTGCTTTGTGCTTTCCGTGGTGCTGATCGACTTATACGGGTTAATTTCTGACCGCTGTCCATGGTGCTGAATGTATTGGCTATATTGCGGCATCTCTGGTAAAAGCTTCAAATGTGCCCTTAGATTAGTTTCTGTTCTGCTGTTACAATGCTTAGTAATATTAACACACAGCCTTAGCAACAACATTCATTTAATTATAAGGGAAATTTGGGTGGTGATAGGGGCCCGTAATTGTTTTGGGGCACCTGGGCCCGTCATGGTTAAGTTACGCTTCTGGATCTATCGTACCACACAACTGTCCCAGACAATGTTTGGTATATTTGTTTTCTTGCACAGAATAGAATAGGTAACTTTTCTACTATGGGGGATAATAGATTGACATTGGCTAGTGCTTTGCTGTTCGTTAGGCCTACTCATCATGTAGGCTGGACAGTTCTTCCAATATCTTCAATATGCGCCTCGGAACTGGATAAGGACGTGCGCAGTTGCGTCCCCGATGTGTCTGTCTTCATTTGTAGCCTGTGAGAAAGACCTGATCATGTAGCGGGCGTTGGATAATAACAATTGAGCTATCTGAGAGAGCCATGTGAGTGAGAGGTCCTTCCGAGCACGTAGCCGGGAGAAGGGAATTATAATTATTATATACAGCCCAATGGCACTGGCCGCAAAAGGCAAAACATTTTTAAAGGGGCCTTACGGCCACACAAAGGGGATCCCGCCAGTAAATTTGAGGCATTTTCAAGTGTTTATCAAATTGTGAATGAGAGATTGATGAAGTGTGTACAGCCTGCACAAAAAAACTAAGCAGGGCTCATGCCTTTAATGCAACTTTTTTCAAATCATGATTAGAGTTGCATCATGCAGCCTTCGAATGTATTGAAAATCAAAATATATAGCCTCCTGAGTGGCGCAGCAGTCTAAGGCCACTGCATTGCAGGGCTAGATAAGTCACTACAGACTTGGGTTCGATCCCGGGCTGTATCACAAACGGCCGTGATCGGGAGTCCCATAGGGTGGCGCACAATTGGCCCAGCATCGTCCAGGTTAAAGGCGGGCCGGATGCCTGCAGGCTGACTTCGGTCATCAGGTGAACAGTGTTTCCTTCAACACATTGGTGCGGCTGGCTTCCGGGTTGAGCGGGTGGGTGTTAAGAAGCGCGGTTTGGCGGGTCATGTTTCGGAGGATGCATGAACCGACCGTTGCCTCCCAAGGCCGTTGAGGAATAAAAAAAATAACAATCAAGTATTCAGACCCCTTGACTTTAACCACATTTTGTTACAGCCTTGTCCCGAAAACCACTCCTGCAATGTCTTGGCTGTGTGCTTAGGGTCATTGTCCCGTTGGAAGGTGACCATTCGCTGCAGTGTGAGTTAAAACTTGGTTTCATAAGACCAGAGAATCTCATTTTTCATTGTCTTTAGGTGCCTTTTGTCAAACTACAAGCGGGCTGTCATGTGCCTTTTACTGAAGAGGGGCTTCCGTCTGGCCACTCTACCATAAAGGCCTGATTTGTTGAGTGCTGCAGAGATGGTTGTCCTTCTGGAAGGTTCTCCAATCTCCACAGAGGAACTCCAGAGCTCTGTCAGAGTGACCATCATGTTCTTGGTCACTTCCCTGACCAAGGCCCTTCTCCCCCGATTGATCAGTTTGGCCGGGCGGACAGCTCTAGGAAGATTCTTGGAGGTTCCACACTTCTCCCATTTAAGAATGATGGAGGCCACTGTGTTCTTGGGGACCTTCAATGCTGCAATGTTTAGGTACCATTCCCCAGATCTGTGCCTCGACACAATCCTATCTTGGAGCTCTACAGACAATTCCTTCGACCTCATGGCTTGGTTTTTGCTCTGACATGCACTGTCAACTGTGGGACCTTATATAGACAGGTGTGTGTCATACCAAATCATGTCCAATAAATTGAATTTACCACAGGTGGACTCCAATCAAGTTGTAGAAACATCTCAAGGATGATCAATGGAAACAGGATGCACCGGAGCTCAATTTCGAGTCTCATAGCAAAAGGTCTGAATACTTATGTAAATAAGGTATTTCTTTTCTAATGTTTTATAAATTTGCAAACATTTCTAAAAACCTGTTTTCGCTTTGTCATCACAGGGTATTGTGTGTAGATTGCTGAGCTGAATAAGGCTGTATCGTAACAAAATGTCAAGGGGTCTGAATACTTTCCGAAGGCACTGTATAGCCCAAAGTTTTCTATCGCAACTAAAGATTACCTGTTTGTTTGTTAACCGCTCAACACCACTCCCTCAAATAATTTGGGAGAAAATATCCTTTCTATTTTATTAAACTGTGTTTAATTATATTCTTCATACTATAAAATAATGTAAAATAATGCCACGGAATTCTAAGCAAATCTTGCGGAAGCCAGGATACGCTAAATGTGTTTATGTTAATAAACGGTCAATTACCGTGAGACCGGAAGTTAATTGCTTGACAATCACCGGCTGACAAAATGTCATACCTGCCACAGCCCTAGGTGGGGGGTATGTGGGTGGTTTTTTGACCCAAATAAATGTGATTCCTCATGTCTTATTAAATTGGTAGGAAAATGGTCTAGTCCCAATTGGATGTTGGGACCTCTGTTTATTGAATATTAGCTGAATCCTATAAACTAAAATGGCCAGTTTGGGTGCAATCAATTAGCCTAATTTCTCAGAGATAAAATTACATTTCAACAAAATGTTTCATGGATTCAAATTGTATCTGTTACTAAGTAAAGAAGCAATTTCAGGACAATCTGAGATGGTGGGTGTCGAAATCCTCTTTCTTGTGCTTTTTGAAGTGGAACGACCCTATTACAAGCCATTTGTCCTGATTAGCTTGTATTACTGTACTGAGGATATAACAGTGAAATCCACAGTGAAGCAGACTTTATAAATAGGCTTGTGTTGTTGAGGAAGCCTATAGAATAACAGAAACCTCATGTAGGTGTTATTTGTGCATGACTATGGTATGTTGAATTGCCCTTGTTAAATTGTCAGGAATATATTCAAATCTTTGGATCAATACTTTCTCTGAAGTGTAGGCTTAGTAACTTATTTTTAGACCGGATATCACTGAATCAATCTGATTAGGTCTACAGAAGAGGCATTCATCCCATTCTAAAATAACAGATATGTATCCATTAATATCCTCTGTGTTTACTGTCATGATGTAACATTTCACAGGCAGTTACCAGACCAAGGGAGTCTGTCCTTCAAAGAATGAACCCTAATAATTTAGAACATCAAACACTGAAGCTATAAAGACGCAAATCAAGATGATGAGGAGAGTATATTGTCAAACAAAGAGTTTTCGAATTGAGTATTTAAGGGATAGTTCACCCAAATTACACAATTTTATTGGTTTCCTTACCCTTTAAGCAGACTATGGACAGCAATCCATGCAGCTGGTTTTTATTTCCCTGGCGCTGTTTCCAAATGCTAACATTTAAGAATTTGTGACACAAATCAAAGACAGGCCTAAATAAATCGACACCAATAACAACCAGTTTAAACTCTCTTACCAGTCGGACTTGACATATTTCCGAAAGGCTTGTCTAGACAGGTCTTGGTAGTTTTGAGGCTCCGCCGAGATGCCTTGCGCCCGAGTCCTGGTCCTCGGTCCTATAAGTTGAGCGCTGGGCAATACGGACTGACATTTGTGCAGTTTCCTCTTCAGTTCTTGGATCTCGTCCTCCCTGTCCGCCAGACGCCTCTCCAAGTCCCGTATCCTGTCCTCCTTCAACATTAAAATCTTGGCAAAGTCCTCTTCCAGGTCGCTCATGTTGAAATCTGCGGACACTTTACAGTTGTTTCCCCTCGAAAAACACAATTCCGATATTTACGGTCAGAATTCCGTTGTTTCCAATGGATAAACGAAGCTCCACTGTGCGTATTGATACGGATCCCTTTGCAATCCACGTGTTTATTTCGGAAGGTGCTAAGAGGAGGGGATTTAAATTGGTGTTTAAAACAGCCGAGCTGGTGGTTGATAGATCCGAGCAGCGCTGGTCTACAGACAGACACCCGGGTACTCCAGGGAAGTTGGGAACTATTGATGATCCTTCATTGAGAAACCAATTAGAGCAGCTCTTCCTCTTTGGAGACGCAGGCCGTCATGCTGGAGAGAAACTCGGTGTGCGCTCCAGACGGTAACCGCGACTGTGCATCACTGACCGCTCCAACATAGCCTAGAGATTTTTTTTGCGTTGTCAAATTCTCACCGTTACAATCATCAACACAAAGCTTCTGGAACGCCCTATGATCCGAGCAGCTGACGCAGCCCAGTGAAACTTGATCTGGCTAGTGATCTGATTCACAAGCTTGTTAGATTAGAGCGCCAGTTTGGGCATCCTCAAAAACACACCCTGTCGTTTTGTCATTAGACTAGACTATATGAAACTCATTTAGGCTATAACAACCCTTAAAATTACTTTAGGCATGGAATTGGTGGTTCCATAAAAGGGCCATTTAATTATTTGTTCAAACATTTCGTCCCTCCAACCGAAAACAATGTTTCATAGAATAACATAATAAGTCAACTAAACTGTCTAAGCAGCACATCACTGTCACAATCCATGGTGATCTGTAGCAGAGTAGTAGCCCAGCACACATGATGTGGGTCCAATGCAGGCTACAATATTGGCCCCACATTGGCTGCCCACATTAGACAGATCAGATGCGCCTTTGCTCATCAGCTCCACATTGGCCCCAAGGCAGGTGGCCCCAAGGACGGCCCTCACTTCGCCTGAAAAAAGTATTGCAAACCGATGCTTTCTGAAGTCTTGGTGATTTCATCAAATTGTGCCGAAAAATTACGTGGAGCTTCATTATCAGTTCCCAATGCACATTAGTTACATCTGTTGGTCAGCAAACCGCTCGCCCACACAATACACATGGTCTGCGGATGTGAGGCCAGTTGGACGTACTGCCAAGTTCGGCTTAGAAATGAATATTCAATTCTCTGGCAACAGCTCTCGTGGACATTGTGTTGTGTGACAAAATTGCACATTTTAGAGTGGCCTTTTATTGTCCCCAGCACAAGGTGCATCTGTGTAATGATCATGCTGCTTAATCAGCTTCTTTATATGCCACAACTGTCAGGTGGATGAATTATCTTGGCAAAGGAGAAATGCTCACTAACAGGGATGTAAACACATTTTTGAGAAATTCGATTATTTCAGCTCATGGAATATGGGTCCAACACTTTACATGTTGCGTTTATATTTTTGTTCAGTGTATATTGGGCTGGGGTGGGCTAGCCTGTGTTGGGCTGCTGTGTGCTTGGTGTGGTCTAGTCCGTGCTGGGATTGGTGTGGAACGGCGCATGTCGGGCTGCTGTCCGCTGGACCATGATGTGCTGATGTGGGATTGCTGTGGGCTTTGTGTGGGCTAGCCCCTGCCCACAGTGGGGTCGTGTTTGCTGGGAGGCTATGAGTTTTACAATCGGTAAATGTAGAGAAAGGACAATGTTGTCATAGACACACACACACACACACACACACATTGAGCCCTCTGTAAACCTAATTTTCAAACAGAGCAAACCATTTCTCTGCATTATTTTTCCTCCTCTGACTAAATCCATTTCAGCTCAATGAATTCATTGAAAGAGCGACTTGGGCTGCAGGGGAATGTTTCATTAATATTCTGAGTTAAAAATAGAGCCAGGAGATCCATCATTTGCAAGTGGAGTTCATAATATTATGCCCCTGTTTTCCTGCTCTCCTTCCCAAGTCAGTCAAATCTGGGTGGCTCAAAATAAATGCAAGTCACAGGAGAGGTAGGCTGCTTTCCTACTACTACCACAGACAAATACATTTTTGCTCATCACCTTTCCTTTTAAATTAGAATTCCAATCCCTAATCTTTTCGTTTTCAAAGTGAGGAAAAAGTACTTCAAATGACTCGCACCGAAAAAGGCTAAGCTTTGAAGAGCAATACCTTTTGATATGCTGTGGAAGTACAAGAGATCACTTACAGACATGCTTGAGACCTTGGCCACATGAGACATTTTCTTGGCTTGAAGGGCACATCTTTACAGACATTCAGCCTTCTCTATGTGTGGTAAAGTTGTGTCAATTGCATTTTATATTTGAGTCATTCAGCAGACGGTCTTATCCAGAGCGACTTACAAGGGGAGGGGGGCGTCGGGAACGCCATGAGAGTTATTTAAGATGCTCTTCAAAGAGGTAGGGTTTCAGACATTTTCGAAAGATGAGCAGGGACTCTGCTGTTCTGACTTTAGGGGGAAGGTTGTTCCCCCATCGGGGTGCCAGGACAGAGAAGAGCTTTGACTGGGCTGCGCGGGAGCTGCCCTTCCGTAGGGGTGGGAGGGCCAAGAGACCAGTGGAACCGGAACAGAGTGCTAGTGATTTGGTTTTTTAGCATAGCCTGAAGGAAAGGAGGGGCAGTTCCCTTTGCTGTTCCATAGGCACGCACCAGGGTCTTGAAGATGATGCAAACTTCGATTGGAAGCCAGTGGAGTGTGTGGAAGAGCGTGGTGACATGGGAGAACTTAGGAAGGTTGAACACCAGGTGGCCTGTGGCATTCTGAATAAGTTGCAGGGGTTTGATGGCACAAGCCAGGAGCCCAGGATCTGCGCCACTTCCTCTGTGAGCAAACGTCGTACTCTAAGGATGTTGTAGAGCATGAACCTGCAGGAGCGAGTCAGTGCTTTGATGTTTGCTGAGAACGACAGCGTGTTGTCCAGGGTCATGCCAAGGTTTTTTGCACTCTGGGAGGGGGACACTGTGGAGTTGTCAACCGTGATGGAGAGGTCTTGGACCAGACAGGGCTTCCCCGCGAGGAAGAGCAGCTCAGTTTTGTTGAGGTTGAGCTCTCTTTAGTTTTTCGTCAACCTTTAAAAAAAAATGGTGATCCAACTGGATGTGATAGGTTCTGGTTGACAGGGCTATGACTGGGTCGGACATAGAGAGGTCATGTCAGTGTAATTGAGAAACAGAGTTGTTTGTGGCAATTTAAAGCATTGAATGTCAGTTCTGAATGTGTTGAGTAGGCCTAGTTTAGTCACATTGTCTCTGAGAGTATGACTGGATGTGAGTGGTACCATTGTTATCAAGTGATTTCACATTGAGCCGTTGCATTTTTGAAATGCATGGTTTAGTCAATGTTGTTGCAGTTCTCCCAAAGCGTCGGGGCAGACTAAGCCCTCCCGATAGCCCTGGGGACAGATCAGCTTACAGATGAGCGGGGGCAGACGTTAGTCACTGCTTTCCTGTAACACACATACACACACACACACACACACACACACACACACACACACACACACACACACACACACACACACACACACACACACACACACACACACACACACACACACACACACACACACACACACACACACACACACACACACACACACACAGACGCACACAAACACAAATTCACACACATATACACTGATTAATATACTCATAGGCACTTTACATGTCCATACAAACTCACACACAGACATCCCCATAAATCCTTAACCACCCCCTACCACACATTTTTACTAATGCACACACAACCTCTAACACTCATACACACCTTCATGGCTGCCTGGCACACATATGAAAACCCTAGAGCGGTTGAGGGTGGTGGTGACGGTCGATAGAGTTGCTGCTGGTGCCTGTGATGTAGTGATTCCAGCAGCTGGTTGGAGGCTGGGGCGTCTGCCTCAGATCATCACATCACACGACAGCAAAGAAACCCTGACTGATCATTTGACATGGGCCAAGGGAAACAGAACCAGGTTTCTCTCCTCTGGAATTTGACATCATGGAAATATGATATAAAAAAAAAAATCATGCATCCCTCTTGCCTGCCATAATGTCTTCCTCTCTTAGGGATTCTATAGTCTGTTAAAATTAGAAATTGAATAGGCAAGATAATAATCAGCTTGAGGGTGGACCGATGCCCTTGTACAGTATTTACAGAACAGTTGTGCGATATGGGTGTCTAGAGAGACTCACACAGGGAATAGGCATGTGAGACGAGCAAAGGTTCAGAGGTCAGAGGCTGGAATGTTCCCCTCCCCTCACCATCCAGGTGTGCCATGTAACTGGCTAAATGACCCAGATCATGTGACCGCAGGCCCAACAGGGTCCAGGCGGATGGGGAAAAACAAGACGACAGAGTAAATGCTGTACTCTATACTCAAACATCTGTTTAGTTCAGGTCAACTTACCATTTTGGGCCATATGTGATGGCAATATTACTTAGAAAAATAGTCCTTATGCAATAATTGGAATTTTAAGTGTATGGTCTGTTAGGCTAAGACAATACAACAATGACGTGCAGTCAGGGTAGGCAGTGCTTACACAGTGATAATCTAATAAAAAAGCTGTTATGAAAAGTCAAAAATTATATTTTAACAAATCATTATTTTTTGTTATCTATTGTTTTTTCTCAATGATTCAATATCTAAACATTTTCTAAAACTGCATCAAGGCACCAGGGTATTTATGCCTTTCTTTCCATCTATTCGAATGCATTAAAATCCTTGACGCTTGTGGCCTTTCCTGACTCCAATACCTGTCAATGAACAGGGTCACTTCCTAGCTTGAATTAGCTTGAGCCTAGTTTTTATTTTGTGCGTGTATTTCCCAAACATGTTGTGTGGCTATTGCCCGGGGTAAACTGTGCAAATTTGAGCATGTCTACATCATTTGGCGCTCGCATCACTTGGCTTGAACTGAACAATGCTAGCTAGCTTGCAAAAACAGCCTGACAAATGGACACTAGTATACTGCACCTCAAACTATTTTCCAAGTTGGAATAGTAATGTAACGCGTCGTTTGAACAGAGCTATACTGAAAGGTAAGATCAGACAGAGGCAGCGTACAGCATGCAAGATGTGACTTTATTCATGACAGGCAAGGCAACCAACATCAATCTCCCTCACTGCTATCTGTCGTGCAGGCGAACAGTGAGTACTGGACTGTCCACTCATTACCAGTTAATACTTTAAACGCAGACTTTTACACATCGTGGACATTGTTTTTATTTGTTATTTATTTAACCTTTTTTTATCAAGTTGTGACAACCTTTTTTTATCAGGTTGTCACACTGAGACCAAGGTCTCTTTCACAGATGAGCCCTGAATTACATAAATCGCTGAAAATACAGACATCAATATAAATACAAATCCAAGCAGAAAGAAAAACACATAAAAACAAGCCCATTCATCAGTAATAAGGTCCTCAATCAGCTTTCTAAATTTCCCTAGAGGCATCAGAACATCAAATTTACGGACATTTTGAAGATTGTTCCTCAAATAAGGTGCAAGAAAACAAAAAACTAAAATTAAAACCTGATTTACCTAACTCAGTAGAGACCAAAGGATTTCCAGAGTTAGCCATCCCTGAGACCGGGTGTAGTAACTCGTATGTCTAAAGTTTAGTAATGATGTTCTGTATATTGGGACTTTTTGTTAAAGGGCTTTATAAATGAAAACATAGCGAAGTATCAACCTAAAGTACGTGACATCAAAGAGGGCCAACCAACTTTCTGGTAGAGAATGCAGTGCATTCAGTACTAATTTCAGGTCAAGTACCTTTTTCTGTAATACAATGAAGCAGACTATAGTTCAGATAGAGCCTGGTCAACCGTGGGGGCAATAACATACACAACAGTATCATCAGCATCCAAGTGCAGGTTACAATGTTTTATAGACAAGTCGATATTGTTAACAGTAAAAAGTAAAGGACCCAGAATCGACCTCTGCGGGACACCTTTCGTAATATCCAGGAAACCTGATTTAACACCATCAGTAGATATACATTGAGTTCTATCTGTCAAGCCTGGTCTAGTCCAATTGAGGAAAGTCTCTGAATTAGCAGAGAGTGATCAACAGCCTCAAAAGCCTTTGACAGGTCAATGAAGAGGGCAGCACAATGGTGCCTTTTATCCATACAGTTAACCACATCATTTATAACTAGGGATGCAGCAGAGATAGTGATATGACCAGGTTTAAAACCTGACTGACGTACATATAGAATACATTTCAAAGATAATAAAGATATTAACTGAGAATTAATCAAGGATTCTAATAATTTAGCTAGACAAGAAAGTTTAGAAATAGTCCGACCTTTGTGAAGAGGGAGTACATGGGCCGACTTCCAAACCTTGGGGATAGTACCAGATATACAGTAATCGCCAGGTTAAAAATATGGGTTAATGATTCAGCAATAAGAAGGGCAGAGAGCTGTAGCAAGAATGGATCAAACATATCAGCCCCAGGGGATTTTTTGACACTTTTTAAGCAAGGCATCTAGCACATCACAGATAGAAAATTCTTGAAATGAAAACAAAGATTCACTAGAAGTTGACAGGTTAACCGTTGAGTCAGCTAGAGGCTGGCAGAGGCATGAGCAGTCAATTGACTTTCCAGGGTCAACTACAACACTGTTTTTCTCAAATAAAAAGCCTGTCACTTATCCCATTCTTCTCAGTTGCAATGCCAGAGTCAGATAGAACTTGCTTATGCAGGGAAGAAGAGGAATTTGTACGCTTCAGTGCATTTACTGTTTTCCAAAATGTAGGAGCACCAGCAGAGTCAGGGATAGAGCTTAAAACGTAGCTTGATTTAGCTCAAGATAGTACATATTTTGCTTACAATTTAAACAATTTAGCATACATTTACTTTTGCTTTGTGGACGTAGTGGGAATGGGGCTTCTTCAGTCCCTCAACACGGGCCTAAGCCTTGGCTTACACAAGATGGATGTGCCTAACTGCACTACAACCATTCTATGTTCATGGCTGCCCTGCTGTGTACATGCAGAATAAAATAATGGACATGGGGTTCTGCTTGGACTTCTGCAATGCTTTCTCCAAGAGGGAAGACAGACAAATGCACTTAATTTACAAGTAAAGGTAGACCTAAATGCATTTTCCTTAGCAATTTGTCATGAGAACAGACAACATCCCTTTGAATAAATTTGATTTATCAAGCTAGAATTTTGTTTTGATTAGACACTTTTTTTGATGTTTTGAACTGCATTTTTCAGTCATTTCGATTGTTGATATGGGCATTTTGTTAGAAACCTTCTTTACTATATATGTTTGTGTAATAATATTTCACATAATTCAGTCTGTGTTTGCGCATTGGAATAATTGTAAATCCATTGTGAAAGGCTATGCATTTTGCATAACCTATTGGTTATATCTGTGGATGCTACATCGGTCTATGGCTGAGCTGAGGTGAGCAGTGTGTCATTTTGTCGGATTATATGATATATGCTGCCATCAAAGGCTATCGATGTGTATTTAGGCTCTATTGGTATTTACATTTGTTTGTCAATTTCGGTTAATAGCCTATGTCACTCTGGTTGTTGGAGCTATCTGTTGTATGGTGAACTTGGGCTTCATCAAGGTTTATTTGTGAGTAAATCTGGCTTTGATAATAACCAGTGCTTACCCAGCCACCGACTTCACATCACTGCAATACAATGTCATGGCCTCTCTACCACTTACAGTAGCTGCTTAAAAACATCATATCAATAGATTTTCTATTGTGTTATTATTGACTGTACGTTTGTTTATCCCATGTGTAACTCTGTGTTGTTGTTTTTGTCGCACTTCTTTGCTTTGTCTTGGTCAGGTCGCAGTTGTAAATGAGAACTTGTTCTCAACTGGCCTACCTGGTTAAATAAAGGTGAAATATATATACACAGTTGAAGAGTACCTATGATAAAAATGACAGACTTCTACATGCTTTGTAAGTGGGAAAACCTGCAAAATCGTCAGTGTATCAAATACTTGTTCTCCACACTGTATATATATATATTTTAAAATCATATTTGGGAGGCATTTATGAATATTACAGTATGACGTGAAGTAAAGACAGTAACTTCGATTCTCATACCAAAAATGGACAAGTGATTTCACTTTGCCACTGCTGTATGTAGTCAGTCTACTGCCTTGGTGGTTGGTCCCACACATCAAAGATGGTGCTGTCCTCTGATAAGGACATAAGGTTCTTCAGCGTGACCTCAGAGGGGGTAATATGAAGTGGCAGCCTCATCAGTCTGATTCTGCCCCGTCATTCTCCCCACTCAGCCCCAAGTTATTCACATAACATCTTCTTTTTGAAGAGAGGCGAGAGTTTCCTCTCTGTGTCTGCTGAGATGAAACAGGATTATTTTGGGCCCTGCTTCTCCAATTATTCCTCGATCGCTTTTCTCACGTGTCCCAAACTGTCTGACACAGCTCAATCCGGGAAATGGTACACTGCAGTGTCATTCTGTTTCTTTATCATTCAAAGAGTGACTTGGGCTGCTGGCGGAATGTTTAATTAATATTTTGAGTCACAAATAGAGCCAGGAGAAACATAATTTGCAAGTGGAGTTCATAGTATTATGCCTGTGTTTTCCTGCTCTCCTTCCCAGGTCCATAATATCTGGGTGACAGGAAAGGTAGGCTGCTTTCCCACTACTACACTCTTAGAAGTAAAGGTGCTAGTCCTCATAGGAGAACCCTTTGAAGAACCCTTTTTGATTCCAGGCAGAACCTTTTTGATTCCAGGCAGAACCTTTTTGGTTCCAGGCAGAACATTTTTGAGTTCCATGTAGAACCCTTTACACAGAGGGTTCTACATGGAACCCAAAATAGTTCTGCCTGGAACCAAAAAGAGTTCTTCAAAGGGTTCTCCTATGGGAACAGCCGAAGAAACCTTTTTTTCTAAGAGTGTACCACAGACATAGACATATTTGCTCCATCACTTTTCATTTTAAATTAGAATTCCAATCCCTAATGTTTTTGCTTTCAAAGTGAGGAGAAAGTACTTTGAATGATTTGCACCGAAAAAAAAAGGCTAAGCTTTGAAGAGCAATAACTTTTGATATGCTGTGCAAGAGATCACTTAGAGACATGCTTGAGACCTTGGCCACAGGAGAAATGCTCTTGGCTTGAAGGGCACATCTTTACAGACATTCAGCCTTCACTACGTGTGGTAAAGTTTAGTCAATCGGCTTGATATGGTGGATATGACAGGGTCATGATTGGAACAGTGCCGTGGGCATTGTAGATCAATCATAGATTAGATCCTAACTGACCCTTTATCCAACTGGCAAATGTTATGTGCATTCATCTAGGGCACTCTAGTATATCCATGTTGTTGATAGGGATGAATGGACGTTCATCGTTCTGTGTCCATTTCAGGGTAATTTAGTAGGTTTCTTCAGGACAATCATTCGGTTTCAGTGTCCTTTCAAGGTACTTTTTACTGTAATCTAACATGCTTTTTCACCATATTTTCCATGCTGTCGTAAAAGCAGTGTTTTCAAATAGCTCTATTCTTCGACTGCTCTATCTATGGTCCTAAGATTGGTCTTTGTCCATCTGCTTCTGCTAAGTTGTTCTCTCAAAACAGCACTCTGAAATGGATATGTAGTAGACCTTTATGACTGCTCTGTTGGGCTAATACATGGGAATCTATTTATTGAAATGTGTTATCCTAATTCTATGATTTTACTATGACTATTTCTTATATCTATTCTATCTGAATACTCTGTTGGTTGTTCTATTTGGCTGCTTCAGTAAACCCAATCTAAGATATGATTCTCATACAGAATGATGGGGTGGACAGACAGAGTGTGTGTGTGTGTGTGTGTGTGTGTGTGTGTGTGTGTGTGTGTGTGTGTGTGTGCACGCGTTCGTGTGTGTTACCATCTGTCTAGGTAGGTTAAGCAGCCATTTGAAAAAGTCACCACCCATACCATACTGTTTTAGTCTCAGAGAACGAAGCTGTCAGGGAAAATAGGTTGCTGTGTATTTTACTAGGAGAAGGAAACGTGTGGCAACACTGGTGGGGAATATTTCTCTTCTCCAGAGAGGCTCTTACGTAATAGGGACGTAAACACACCCGATGACTCATGGAGCATTAGGTACCATGCTGTGTTCTGCGTGTTTGCTATGGTTGATGGAGGAATCTCTGTTGAAGATTGTGTAAGATAAACACTGTATACGTGGAGTAACCAACATGATCACTGAACATTTGTGTTGCATTAGGCGGAATTCAATTTCATTTTGTAGTCAATTGCAGGTATTCTTGCAAAAGCAGGAAGAAATATTGTATTTCAAAACATAAGACTAATGAAACGTCATTTGCAGGATGTCCTGTGAGAAAATGTGGCTTTAAAAGAACAGAGCAATTAAAACCATTCCTCATAAGTAACATTGGAAAGCCCTTACAGCTGTGTGACAGAAGTTAGCTAGTTAGACCAACAGCTATTATGTAGAAGTACTTCTGATCCACTCCAGCGCATGCCTATCTCTGTTGGCCACCTTGCATTTTGAGCACTCCTCCCTCCGACCATCCAAACTTGCCCACCATGACACTGTTAAGAAGCAGGCATCCCGGGTATGTTTATGCAAAGGTAGGAAATTACGTCAGTCACGGCTAAGGCCCTGTCGCGAGCCGCTGGGGTCGGGCCTGCTTGCCATCTCTACCACAGCAGGCCTTCACTTAAACACTCATGAAAGTCAACATGGCTAAAGATAGACGCAGGCAGTCAAAGGGACAGACGTAAATCAGAAGGCCCAGTGTGGACTTCCACAGGGACTGTATTTACTGTATGTGTGTTGGGTTATATGGGCTAGTTCTCATACAAATACAATGTCTGTCGAAACGTTGTGTTTGCACTTTGAAATGTTGTGTTTGCATTAGTGAAAGCTGAATTGAACATCAGTTGTGGGCCCCGGAAACAGTGAACGGAATAGACATTACAATATTTATTTTAGTTGTCCTTTTTTGTCTCGCTCCTGTGCCAAGTGTGGATGTATGTAAGGTAAACACTGTGTTTCAGTAACGCTCCTCCTTCCCCCTTCCCATCCCAGGGTGTGAAGTTGATCTCAGCTATCCCATGCCCAGAGGGGCTCCACATTCCTGGGTCAGCTTGACACTCAGCAGGCCACCACCTGCACGGTGTCAACAACTATTTCCCCCTCAGCATTTACTACCACTTTTAACTGGTAGCAGTTATAAACATGCCTGAAAATACAAAGTATTTAGTTAACTGAACATTCTTCAATGTTTGAAGGGAGGGATAAGACTGTGAGACTGATAGTATTAAACATACCATGAGAGAGAGAGAGAGAGAGAGAGAGAGAGAGAGATAAACAAGGGGAAATTAACACAGTCAGAGGAAAGCTAGGAGAAGTAGAGGGAGAAGGAAAAGGACTGGGAAGCAAGATAGAAAATGTAAGGCAGGAGAAGAGATAAAGATAGGAAAGAGATTGCGGTACCAGAGAAACAGAGAGCCAGGTGGGGAGACAGCTGGGGAGAGGACAGCTGGGGAGACAGCTGGGGAGAGGACAGCTGGGGAGACAGCTGGGGACAGGTGGGGAGAGGACAGCTGGGGAGACAGCTGGGGAGACAGCTGGGGAGACAGCTGGGGACAGGTGGGGAGAGGACAGCTGGGGAGACAGCTGGGGAGACAGCTGGGGAGAGGACAGCTGGGGAGACAGCTGGGGAGAGGACAGCTGGGGAGTGCATTATACTATAGAAAAATAAAATAAATGTACTACTAGAATAAAATAACCTGAAACACTGACAAATCCTGCATAATGTGATCTATGATGAGATGTCACATTGTGTTCTCCCGTTTCTATCCTCATCCTAAAAACAAAAGAGTGATGTTTCCTGGCCTGAGGCAGTGAGTGATAAAGATGATGAGAGCGGTTGGAGACATGGCGTCTTCTTCGTGTCTGTGTGTGTGCAAGAGAGAGTGTGTTTGGGTGAATCTGCCTGCCTCAGGAGGATGGTCAGTCTAGTCTGAGTCAATGTCTAAACCTCAAAGCATTGCATTGACTACTTTTGACAAGCAATCACTGTCAGTAAATGTCAGAGAGATAGCAAGCTAGCAATTTGCAACTACTCTCTATCAGTCAACTGTTATCTCTTGAATTTAGACAATGCATACAGTTGTGTGCTCTACTGTACACATCAGCCCCAACCTTGATATCTCAAGAAATCCTCCTATGGGAGATGAAGCTGCATGCTTCCTTTTTAATCAAGTGCAAATGTAATTACCTGCACAGGCATGCAAAAACGAAACACTGATTGTTCTTGTCAGAGATTATGGTCTGGGTATCAGTAATTCCCCTTGCGTTGTTTTCTGATTTGCGCCTCATTGTAGTTGCCTAGGAGCCAGTGGTGGCCTCTTCATTTGACTTCACACGGCACCAGCGGAGCTCACCTGGAATAACAGAACAGGCCTCTAGAGACAACTGCTCGCTAATGTGATTAGCAGAAATTGGACTGGCAGTGCGGACATCTCTACACTGTCCTTGAGCAATTTGTTCATGTATTGCATAATACACTCACACTGAATTTGTTCAGAATGGCACTTGTGAGCGAAGGGATGTCTCACTGTAGAGTCGTGTAATACAGTATGGGTAATACTAGTACAAAAGGTGGTATATGGATTCAGACGTTTTAGCAGGCTTATTGCAAAGCCTCTAAGCATTGGCCTAATGGACCTGGTAGCTTCATGATCATAAACAGTAATAGGCTCCTACATCCATTTAAAGGAATGTCTATCCTCCTTGTGCGTAGTTTCTACTGGCATGACCTCACTAGTCCACGGCTATGTCACAAGTGCTTTATTATTATTCCAGGGCTGCGATTACATGTGCAATTACAACATTTTATCAGAGCAAAAGGTTAATCTCCCACAGCAAACAACTCTCATCGTTAAAAATTGACGACTGATTGCAGTCAGGGGAATTAGTAGATAAATCAGCTTCAACTCCAATAAAGATAAAAACTCTCCCTAACCTGGGTCTTACTGGCTCTGTAGGAGAAATTCTAACCTCCTAACCATTGGGAAGAGCCACAAGATCTGTAGGTTAAAGAGTATAGGGTTTCATTAGATATTTTCACATCAAAGATGAAATTACATATGATGATTCTTTGGTCCGTTGACCCTAGAGACCAATGGCCTTGGATCATTTTATACAAAAACAATGAACCTGCTCTCTTCCAATATGATTACTATATGTTTGGTTGTTATTCTTATTTCTATAAGAAACATACAGATGTAGGATCTTAATTTGATCACCCTGTTGCAGGATAATTTTCCTGCAATGCTGGAAATGTAAAACTTCTACTGTATTTGAGACTTAAATAGGCTTTGAATTGTTAACCCCTACAAATATGTAAATTAATTATAATCTACATTAGAATTCACATTTCCCGTTGCTGTAGAATTATTTTCCTGCTGTAGCAAACTGCCTCAAATTAAGATCCTACATCTGTATAACTCCTGAGGTAATTGGGTGTTGAACAGCTCTAGAGCTTTGTCCATAAAAATAACATAAAATTGATCAGAAATACAGTGTAGACATTGTTAATGTTGTAAATGACGATTTTTTATGGAATATCTACATAGGCGTACAGAGGCCCATTATCAGCAACCATCACTCCTGTGTTCCAATGGCACGTTGTGTTAGCTAATCCAAGTTTATCATTTTAAAAGGCTAATTGATCATTAGAAAACCCTTTTGCAATTATGTTAGCACAGCTGAAAACTGTTGTGCTGATTAAAGAAGCAATAAAACTGGCCTTCTATAGACTAGTTGAGTATCTGGAGCATCAGCATTTGTCGGTTCAATTACTGGCTCAAAATGGCCAGAAACAAATAACTTTTTTCTGAAACTCATCAGTCTATTCTTGTTCAGAGAAATGAAGGCTATTCAATGCGAGAAATTGCCAAGAAACTGAAGATCTCGTACAACGCTGTGTACTACTCCCTTCACAGAACAGCACAAACTGTCTCTAACCAGAATAGAAAGATGAGTGGGAGGCCTAGGGTGCACAACTGAGCAAGAGGACAAGTACATTAGAGTGTCTAGTTTGAGAAACAGACGCCTCACAAGTCCTCAACTGGCAGCTTCATTAAATAGTACCCGCAAAACACCATTCTCAACGTCAACAATGAAGAGGCGACTCCGGGATGCTGGCCTTCTAGGCAGAGTTGCAAAGCCATATCTTCCTCTGTCCAGTATCTATGTTCTTTTTCCCATCTTAATCTTTTCTTTTTATTGGCCAGTCTGAGATATGGCTTTTTCTTTGCAGCTCTGCCTAGAAGGCCAGCATCCCGGAGTCGCTCTTCACTGTTGACATCGAGACTGGTGTTTTGCGGGTACTATTTAATGAAGCTGCCAGTTGAAATCAGCCGTTTCCAGCTACAATCGTCATTTACAACATTAACAATGTCTACACTGTATTTCTGATACATTTTATGTTATTTTAATAGACAAAAAAATTGCTTTTCTTTCAAAAACAAGGACATTTCTAAGTGACACCAAACTTTTGAATGGTAGTGTATATAGTTTTTTTTTTTTTTATCATGAATCTTTTGGAACTGCCTAAGAGCCCATGTCTCATGTTGAGAGCCACTGTTGATTGAACACTGTCCATTACATACAGTACATACAGTATGAGACAGACACCACTATAATCCATATGTCCATGAATGATCCATATAGAAGAGCGGCCAGCTACAGCTACTACGATGCGTTGTGTTAGAGAGAATTAGATTATTGACCAGGCTGCATTATCTAGGTGACACTCTGACAAACATGCTCTGACAGGCGTCACTGGAGACCAGACAGACATTCTGTCATCTGCTCAGACACTGTCAGAAACATGCCCCATTTCCACTCTCCCCCGACCAAAATAAACCTACTAAGAGCCAGAGATGAAACACAGAGCCAGAGATGAAAGTAGCCTTCTGGGTAAAGGGTGATGTATGGAAGTCACTTTCCTTGGCACCATAAGATTGTGGAGGACAGGAGCATATTAAGTTTCACTAATGCTGAGAATCATGTGAAAATGTGTCTCTACTGTAAGACTTTGAGTCTACTTACTCTGTCCATGCATAAGCAAAATAAGCAGATGCTTCATGAAATAGGTTTCTATGGCTGAGCAGCCGCACACAAGCCTAAGATCATCATGCGCAATGCCAAGCGTCGGATGGAGTGGTGTAAAGCCCACCGCCACTGGGTAGTGAAAAATCTTGGATCAGCCCCCAGCTGTGCCCTGGACTCCATATGTGAATTGATTGCCCCACATCTATCTTCAGAGTTTGTACTGTTAGGTGACTTAAACTGGGATATGCTTAACACCTCGGCTGTACTTCAATCTAAGATTGATGCCCTCAATCTCACGCAAATTATCAAGGAACCCACCAGGTACAACCCAAAATCCGTAAACATGGGTACCATTATTGATATCATTCTGACTAACTTGCCCTCCAAATACACCTCCTCTGTTTTCAACCAGGATCTCAGCGATCACTGCCTCATCGCCTGCGTTCGCAATGGGTCAGCGGTCAAACGACCACCCCTTATCACTGTCAAACGCTCCCTAACACACTTTTGTGAGCAGGCCTTTCTATTTGATCTGGCCCAGGTATCCTGGAAGGATATTGACCTCATCCCGTCAATAGAGGATGCCTGGTTGTTCTTTAAAAGTGCTTTCCTCTCCATCCTAAATAAGCATGCCCCTTTCAAAAAACGTAGAACTAAGAATAGATATAGCCCGTGGTTCACCCCAGACTTGACTGCACTAGACCAACACAAAAACATCCTGTGGCGCACTGCATTAGCATCGAACAGCCCCCGCGATATGCAGCTATTCAGGGAAGTCAGGAACAAGTACACACAGTCAGTTAGAAAAGCAAAGGCCAGCTTTTTCAAACAGAAATTTGCTTCCTGTAGTACTAACTCCAAAAAGTTCTGGGACACTGTTAAATCCATGGAGAATAAGAGCACCTCCTCCCAGTTGCCCACTGCATTGAGGCTCGGAAACACTGTTACCAACGATAAATCCACGATTATCGAAAATTTCAATAAGCATTTTGCTACGGCTGGCCATGCTTTCCACCTGGCTACCCCTACCCCGGCCAACAGCTCTGCACCCTCGGCAGCTACTTGCCCAAGCCCCCCCCGCTTCTCCTTCACCCAAATCCAGACGGCTGATGTTCTGAAAGAGCTGCTAAGTCTGGACCCCTACAAATCTGCTGGGCTAGATAATCTGGACCCTCTCTTTCTGAAATTATCAGCCAAAATTGTTGCAACACCTATCACTAGCCTGTTCAACCTCTCTTTCGTATCGTCTGAGATCCCTAGAGATTGGAAGGCTGCCGCGGTCATCCCCCTCTTCAAAGGAGGAGACACCCTAGACCCAAACTGTTATAGACCAATATCCATCCTGCCCTGCCTTTCTAAAGTTTTCGAAAGCCAAGTTAACAAACAGATAACTGACCACTTCGAATCCCACCGTACCTTCTCTGCTATGCAATCTGGTTTCCGAGCTGGTCATGGGTGCACCTCAGCTACGCTCAAGGTACTGAACGACATCATTACCGCCATCGATAAAAGACAGTACTGTGCAGCCGTTTTCATCGACCTGGCCAAGGCTTTCGACTCTGTCAATCACCGCATTCTTATTGACAGACTCAATAGCCTTGGTTTCTCAAGTGACTGCCTTGCCTGGTTCTCTAACTACTTTGCAGACAGAGTTCAGTGTGTCAAATCGGAGGGCCTATTGTCCGATCCTCTGGCAGTCTCTATGGGGGTGCCACAGGGTTCAATTCTTGGGCCAACCCTTTTCTCTATATACATCAACGATGTCGCTCTCGCTGCTGGTGACTCTCTGATCCATCTCTATGCAGATGACACCATTCTGTATACATCTGGCCCCTCTTTGGATACTGTGTTTACTAACCTTCAATCAAGCTTCAATGCCATACAACACTCCTTCCGTGGCCTCCAACTGCTCTTAAACGCTAGTAAAACTAAGTGCATGCTTTTCTATCGTACGCTGCCAGCACCCGCCCACCGGACTATCATCACTACTCTCGACGGATCCGAATTAGAATACGTGGACACCTACAAATACCTAGGCATCTGGTTAGACTATAAACTCAACTTCCAGACTCACATCAACCATCTCCAATCCAAAATTAAATCCAGAATTGGCTTCCTATTTCGCAACAGAGCCTCCTTCACTCATGCTGCCAAACATGCCCTTGTAAAACTGACTATCCTACCGATCCTTGATTTTGGCGATGTCATTTACAAACTAGCCTCCAACACTCTACTTAGCAAATTGGATGTAGTCTATCACAGTGCCATCCGTTTTGTCACCAAAGCCCCATACACTACCCATCACTGCGACCTGTATGCTCTCGTTGGCTGGCCTTCATTATATATTCGTCGCCAAACCCACTGGCTCCAGGTCATCTACAAGTCTTTGTTAGGTAAATCCCCGCCCTATCTCAGCTCACTGGTCACTATAGCAACACCCACCCGTAGCATGCGCTCCAGCAGGTTTATCTCTCTGGTCACCCCCAAAGCCAACACCTCCTTTGGCCGCCATTCCTTCCAGTTCGCTGCTGCCAATGACTGGAACGAATTGCAAAAATCATTGAAGCTAGAGGTTCCTATCTCCCTCAATAACTTTAAGCATCAGTTGTCAAAGCTGCTTATCGATCACTGCACCTGTATATAGCCCTTCTGTATATAGCCCACACTACTACCTCATCCCTATATTTATTTTTGTTTATTTCACTAATCTTGCACTCCAGTATCTCTATTTGCACATCAAAATTTGCACATCCTTCATTCCTGTGTTAATGATGATAATTCTGTAATTTATTTTACCACTATAGTCTATTTATTGTCCTACCTCCTAACCTTACTGCATTTTTGCACTACATTTTGCACTCTGTATATAGATTTTCTATTGTTTTTTTTTTTGTTTTTTTTTGACTGTTTGTTTAATGTGTAACTCTGTGTTGTTTTTGTCGCACTGCTTTGCTTTGTCTTGGCCAGGTCGCAGTTGCAAATGAGAACTTGTTCTCAACTGACCTACCTGGTTAAATAAAGGTGAAATAAAATAAATAAAAAAAAAAATAAAAAAAAAAAAATATGTTCTCTGGAGTGCTGAATCACGCTTCACCATCTGGTAGTCCGACAGACGAATCTGGGTTTGGCGGATGCCAGGAGAACACTACCTGCCCGAATGCATCGTCAAAACTGTAAAGTGTGGTGGAGGATGAATAATGGTCTGGGCTGTTTTTCATGGTTTGGGCTAGGCCCCTTAGTTCCAGTGGAGGGAAATCTTAACGCCATAGCATACATTGGCATTCTAGATGATTCTGTGCTTCCAACTTTGTTGCAACATTTTGGGGAAGGTCCTTTTCTGTTTCAGCATGACAATGCTCCCGTGCACAAAGCAAGGTCCATACAGAAATGGTTTGTCGAGATTGGTGTGGACTGGCCTGCACAGAGCCCTGACCTCAACCCCATTGAACACCTTTGGGATGAATTGGAACGCTGACTGCGAACCAGGCCTAATTGCTGTACATCAGTGCCCGACCTCACTAAGTCCCCGCAGCAATGTTCCAACATCCAGTGGAAAGCCTTCCCAGAAGAGTGGAGGCTGTTATAACAGCAAAGGGGGGACCAACTCCATATTAATACTGATGATTTTGGAATGAGATGTTTATGTATATATATATATATATAAATGTATTTATTTTGGGGGGGGGGGGGACTCAGTCAGGGTCACAATTTACTGTTGAGAGATAGAATAGTAGAGAACACATGGTGCAATTTCAGAATTTGGTTGTGCATCACCAGTTTTTATGTTATGTCAGTCGCTGACAGTTACTCAATCATCCCATGTCAGCTAGAATTTTTTATAGTGGCGTTAGTCTAGCAACCAACTATCTAAACTTGTAGAAATCATGGTCAAATTACCGACCGGAGGACACCCATTGATCATCAGATATCATATTCAAAACTGCAACAAAGAAAAGTGTCCCCCAACCCCCATCAAAGTTGCCCATCCCTGCTCTAGACTACATAGGTACATACAGTAGAAGAATAAGAACACAGTAAAGATGGTCACTAAAGTATACACATGGAGGTTTGGACCCACAAATTCTATTTTCCCACGATACCTTCTTTCCAGTCATACAAAAATAGATCTCGCTCTCCATTAGCTCTCGAAGAACGTGCTCCCAGACTAAGTTTGGTATTATG
The DNA here is from genome assembly GCA_023634145.1 of Thymallus thymallus. Classification (NCBI taxonomy): domain Eukaryota; kingdom Metazoa; phylum Chordata; class Actinopteri; order Salmoniformes; family Salmonidae; genus Thymallus; species Thymallus thymallus. Next base: position 16,931,218 of record CM042389.1, on the reverse strand, counting down.
TCTTGAGAATCCACTACTACTTGGAATAGAATGGCTTTGTGAACTCCTCCAGCAGAGTGTTGTTTGCCTTGGCAGCATCTTGGTGAACGGAACAGCAGAGCTGACAATGTAATTGCTTCATCTAGGCTGTTTTAGTATTGGTTTATTCTGGCCATGATAGTATCAGACAAGGTCAGGGTCTGGTTAGGTAATTGTACACACCAGTAGTTTGTGACACATGTTAAACATGTTGTGATTGTAGCATTGTGTAACAGAGCACTTTTAAGTAATCTTTGTATCATTCAAGATGATTTGCAACTATTAGTGTACACAGCATAGCTTTGAGATGGTCAAATGTTGGTAGAGGATGACAGTGGACAGTAGTGGCCAGATTGGAGGACAGACTGACCCATTCTGCAAAGTGCACAATGACAGAAAATACACAATGTCCTTGTAGACAGTTTTTTTCTAAATCTTGTAGCTTATACATGGGGTTCATAGTAAATAGAGCATACACAGAGGCATGCATCCACAAGCCTTCATTCTAAAGTAGATTCACACTGAGACCATGATCACTCTGGCCTAATTATTGAAGTAAACTGGGGTTGTTTTGAAAACAGAGTCCCCCTCCTCTCCCATTAGTATTAGTATGTGGGAGTCAGGCTTGGCTGGCCAGCACAATCTTTCCAGACTGCCAGTAAATAGTTGAGTTAGCCGAGGACCCATCACTTGAGATAAATATAATACGCAGTTTCTTTCATCCAGTGAATAACACTTTATAAATATAAAACTCAGCAAAAAAATAAACTTCCCTTTTTCAGGACCCTGTCTTTCAAAGATTATTTCGTAAAAATAAAAAGAACTTCACAGATCTTCATTGTAAAGGGTTTAAACACTGTTTCCCATGCTTGTTCAATGAACCATAAACAATTAATGAACATGCACATCTGGAACTGCCGTCTGTAAGCTGTCTGTAACAGCTTACAGACGGTAGGCAATTAAGGTCACAGTTAAGAAAACTTAGGACACTAAAGAAGCCTTTCTACTGACTCTGAAAAACACCAAAAGAAAGATGCCCAGGGCAATAAATTGCAATGTCCGTACTGTGAGATCCCTAAAACAGCGCTACAGGGAGACAGGACGGACAGCTAATCGTCCTCGCAGTGGCAGAACACTTGTAACACCTACACAGGATCGGTACATCCGAACATCACACCTGCGGGACAGGTACAGGATGGCAACAACAACTGTCCTAGATACACCAGGAACGCACAATCCCTCCATCAATGCTCACAGCAAGAACTGGCAAATCTGGTGCAGTCCATGAGGAGATGCACTGCAGTACTTAGTATCTGGTGTGGCCAACAGCTGCATTGACTGTTACTTTTGATTTTGACCCCCCCTTTGTTCAGGGACACATTATTCAATTTCTGTTAGTCACATGTCTGTGGAACTTGTTCAGTTTATGTCTCAGTTGTTGAATCTTGTTACATTCATACAAATATTTACACATGTTAAGTTAGCTGAAAAATAAACGCAGTTGACAGTGAGGACGTTTCTTTTTTTGCTGAGTATATATATATATATATATATATATAATTTATTTATTTATTTATCATGGCCCATATTTCGACCTTGACTGCCCAGTTTAAGTTAGGCATGTGCACTTCAAGTCAAAATATGTCCTTTAATGTGTGTGGATACAATTCAAAACATTACACCACTACTGGCTTCCTTTTTAAGAGAGAAATGTCTGGATTAAAGGGCTAAAGGGGGATATCCCCAAACTCCTCGAGTTACAGCTGGATTTAGAGAGGTTAGCAGCAGAAAGCCCACATAAAGACATCTTATCTGCCATTCACATTCCTAAACCTTTGACATAGCCGAAGCTATCAATAAGAGACCAGCATTGTGTCCATGTCACATGGGTACATAAACTCATTCAAGTGGATGCATTTTTAATATAGCCATTAACATACGGTCTTATACACATTCAACAAAAGGTGTCCCAACCACCGCTGCCTCCTTCTCAAGCTGAGGCAAAATTACATTTGTCTTCAGGACATTCATCATTAGAAGAAATAGCAGATCAATTCAGCATTCAAACGTCACCATCAGTGTTGATTTAGTACAGCTACTCTTTGGGACACCAGAGGAAAACATCAGGACATAAAAATGTACAACAATGATTAGAGGGTAGAACTCTTTTTAAAGAATAAATACAATTGAGGTCCATTATATTAGCCTGTCCTGTCTCACCGTTCAGTTCCATTTAACGGTTTTTCATAATAGAAAGTGCCATGTTATTACCAGATCAGTCTCTGCTGAACTGAGGTAATTTCTTACGTCTCTATCCAGCTCTACTACAGAGAAAACATGTTGTGCTGTTGGAATGGTAACACAAATCATTTTACTGCACAAGTGTATGGAGGACCAATAAGAGACCATTTTCACATTCATGGTAATCAGTACGTTGTCTGATTTGTCCGTACATTAGATCCCCAGTACTGTGCATTTGGCCCCCTCGCCCACTTGATAACCCTATTAGCTTTGTACAATTTGTCAGCTTCTTTAGTAGGTAGTTGTGACTAAAGTATTTTTGGCATTGCACAAACTTGCCAGCCAATGTAATTCAGGACAGTACCAATACATGATCGTAACTAGCAACGTCCCCTTTCAACCGCTCAGAAACTTTGCCTCAAACTTCTGTTTTTAAACAAGTCAACATTCAAAAGCCCTATACATTTGCCAAAGTTCAGAGATGGCATATCACCACATTAAGATCAACATGTAGGTCATTGAGATAAATAATCCCAAGAAGCTTGTCTTTATCAGTAGGGCCAGGGCGATACCAGTATCATGATACTCAACAGTATCGTGGCAGGGAAACAGTCCTAATGTTGGAAACAAACATAATTATGATGTCATCTATAGTCACATTTATTTATTTTCCAAGCTATAGCACACAATATTTTACATACAGCAGGTTTTTAAAAAGGACCAAAGACCTTGGTCTGCTTTGGGTTTTCATTTTGCAATGGAAAGAATATTGTGATACTGGTGTCGTCCCGGGCCTATTTATCAGCAAGACATTCTGCATTCAGGAATACACTGCTCTATTTGCCAAATCTACAACAGCCAGTAAGATGCATTTTGTGGGCATGTATGGAGAACACCGTTTGACAAAAGAGAGATTCAGTATCCCTTACAAAGACTTGTAGGTGTGCTGCAGTACAGTCCTCGAGGTCCAGAGGGTTTCCTTGTTTTCACAATTATTTTAAATTTAGCAACTAATCTAGACCTTTGACATGAGATGATTAGCAAGTCAATGAGCTTTAAGGTCTTAATGACAAGTTAGAGGATTGAAAACCCTCTGGGACCGCAGTTATGCACTACTGTCTTGCAAGGACATTGTTGGAATAGGATTGGAACAAGATTAGAACACGGTCAAGACTGGCTAAGGGTCAGTAAATTATTAGGACATTACCAAACAACTTAACAGTCCTTCATTAACTGCTATAGCAGCATCAGCTATGGAAAAATATTAATTTTTTTTGAAAACATAAATAAATAGACAGGACATTTCACTTGTCTCACTGTTTTTGGGAAGACTAATACCATATAAGGCTGGCATTATCATTCTTACATTCATGCGAACAAGACTTGAATGATCGTTTGGAACGCCTCATGTCGACCTTGTGGGCAGCCAGACAGACACACGCGAGGCAGAGGAACACAGACGCATAATACAATCAAGCTAAGGAAGGCACTGGAAAAATTCTAAATACCACAGATTCTTTTGCTTTCAGCATTCAATCTTGAAAAAGGTAAAAATCTAAAAACATTTTTTGGGACATTATTTGTGTGGAAAAATAAAGTTGAAATTGTATATTTTTTGCACCATTGCCACATTGTAGTTTATAAAAAATTAATTTGTTGAAAAATAAAAAAAATATTTGCATCTAAAACCCAGACAATGTATGGCATTTTGGTTATCATATAAACATTTTGGTGACATGATTTGCACTTGGTAGACCTTATCGGATCAGAATTGCTCAAATTATTTGCAGAGAAAAAGAGTCTAAACTACTTGTTACAGCCATGGTCAAAACAAATAATATTGAAATATTAACTAGATCTGCTGCAGACAACGCAGTAATTGCAAAGTGTCCCAAGACAAAAATACATGATCAAAGTAGTGTAAGTATTCAAAAACCTAGTGTGCTAAATTTTCAAAAACCTCATTATTTGTAGTGCTAAATACTACAGTCACAGTGCTAGCCAGGAATGGGATTTTTCGGATATGGGCTCTACAGGTCAAGGGAACAGCACTGGCTTGGCGACACGACACCACCTCTTTCAGACGATCACAACTTCAGGAAGTCTCTTGCGCAGCTCCCACCCATGTCACGTGACCTGGGTCACTGGGTGTCCACTCTGCTGTACTTTACCCCCCGGTTCCACGAAGAGGATCGCGAACACGGCAGCTGATAATTTCGAGGGACAATGCCCTTGACGTTCTCCTCAAAGTACTGGAACAGTCGAAACCACCAGACTCTGGAGAACGGGTTACTCTGGGACATCTCTTTCAGCGCCTGAATGAAAACACACACAGACAAAATAAATAGAAGTAGAATTGTGCCACTTAAGCTAAAATAAGCTACATTAACATCAGATAATGGAGACATGATGGCTCCCACCTGCTGGTTTGCCATGGTGTGGTACCACCAGAAGAGACGTGTTGTGATGAAATAAGCCACCACCACGTCCACAGTATAGTGGTCATGGGCCAGCAGGATGCAGAAGATGCCTACCGCACTCAGAGTCCAGCAAAACCAGTGGTACCACCAAAACCTCTTAGGGGAATCTGACAACAGAGAGAGAAAGTGAAGGGTTAATGGAATATACTATAATATCAATAATGAAATGCATTTACTTAACACATTGCTTTGGCTCAAACTATGTGGTCTTTCAAACTAGACTTCCACAACCATCCACTAGATGTCACTGCAGCATAAAACACGTGGTTATTGTCACAACAGTACAATTTCAACATCATGTGACATTACTGTTTACACAAAATGTACACAAGAAATGGGCTTCTCTCTATTGCTTGAGCAAGCAGTTTCTGAAATTCTAAAACCTTTTGTATGAGCAGTGGAAAACAGCCAACTGGTAATCTCAGATTGTGAAAGAGAAGAGAACAGAGAAAAGGTGAAAGGACAGAGAAGTGCTAAGCTTATAACGATAGAGTAAAATGATAGTGTTAGCATGATGGTAAATCTGTAGCCTACTTGTACCCTTTGATAAAGAGATAGGTTAGCATTAGCATGGCTGTGTCTATGTAATACTTACACTCTTTGATAAAGAGATATGATAGCGTTAGAATGACTGTGTGGCCACTGTACAGGTAGTCTCCACACATGGTGTGGGAGCCGGTGATTGACAGGCCTCCGCCAGCGATCAGCTTTATGATCCTCCTCATCTGAGCCTCCCAGTTCCCAAACAGCTGCAACGACACACATACCGCAATGTGTCAATTTGACACGTCAATCATTCAACACTGTCCAGTCAGCTAATCACTTGTCTGTATGCACTCTTAACTTTTTTGTTTTCCATTATGTATGCTACATTTTAAGTCAAATAGGGAACACAAAAGACAAGCTGTGGCTCAGGTACAGCATGCTGGATTACTCAGTGTGGCTCAACCAACACTACATTAGCATGTACACACACACACACACACACACACACACACACACACACACACACACACACACACACACACGAGGGAGAGAGAATGTACACACGGGGTAGTATACACACACATGTGCACACAAGTAAATGTGCATTGTGCACAGACAGACAGACACAGACAGACGAAGCTACTTCACAGCATGTCTCTGTGATGAGGACAGCTTGTACAGATTCAGTTTAGAACAGGAAACCAGGCCCACGGCATGACAGTACATAGAAAGACCTTCATCTGTTGCTGTGAGGGGAAGAGAGGAGGAGGGGTGGGAAGGCAAGGTGGAGGGCGAAATGAGGGAACAATACACATCCTTCCCACTGGCCTTGATCAACAGAGGGAGTGGGAAGGTTTCTGTACACTGAACTCCCAACCACCGCTATGTTCTGTGGTGGGAGGAGCTACCATTTTGTGACTTCCATTCTTCGATATTTCAAAAGAGTTTCAATAGAGAAATATATAGTGTTACGATGAGTCACAATTAAGCCACACACACTACCTTAGTATAACATTACCTCCTTTTTCTGTCTCTTTAGTCACAGGGTTAGGATGTAAGAAGCTAAAACAGTAAAACGATACTCGTGCTTGACCTGATGAGCACTCGAGCTGTTTAAAAATAGCTCTTTTAAGTTGTACACATGCAACAGAATAGTTTATATATTTTTCATGTGATCAATGAAGAAGACTGGGGGGGCTAAACTGATTTCTTTCTGTTGAGTTTGTCTTTAGGGGGTGTAGTTACGATCCAACTGTAATGTTTATATGCTAGAATAGCCCAGAGAGTCAGAATACTGCAAGTGCTATAGTAACAATGACACATAATTGATGGAAATATATGTGGGTGCTGGTAGGTCACAGTGAGTTTTAGCAACTGACAGCATATTGTTTGTATTTGGAAGTAAACAAACCTTTGGAGAGCATTGGAAATGCATCCCTGGAACAGGCAGAGTGGTTATGTACATTGTGACACATCTGTACAGGTAGAGGGTGCCCACAATGAAGAAGAACCGACGGATGATTATTGATCTGGACACAAAGATAGTTTATTGGTTAGTTATCTTTGGTCACATTCCTGGATGACTACATTGCAGACGTTGCATTGCATCAACCACACATGCCACGTCGTTGACTGCACAGTCGAGCACCAGATTGCTAGATCAAATGATGAGATAAGCTCAAATGTTAAACGCATATCCAGGACTGGAGAGATCTGGCAGACGTTTGCAATGTAGTCAGCCTGGAATGCAGCCAAAAGAAGTTAAAAGTTAAAGGTTACAATTTAAACAGGTAAACACTGTTTCATGGTCTAGTCCATTATCCCACTACTGTTGTGTCTCACCTGTATTTAAACAGGTAAACACTGCTCCATGGTCTAGTCCATTATCCCACTACTGTTGTGTCTCACCTGTATTTAAACAGGTAAACACTGCTCCATGGTCTAGTCCATTATCCCACTACTGTTGTGTCTCACCTGTATTTAAACAGGTAAACACTGCTCCATGGTCTAGTCCATTATCCCACTACTGTTGTGTCTCACCTGTATTTAAACAGGTAAACACTGCTCCATGGTCTAGTCCATTATCCCACTACTGTTGTGTCTCACCTGTATTTAAACAGGTAAACACTGCTCCATGGTCTAGTCCATTATCCCACTACTGTTGTGTCTCACCTGTATTTAAACAGGTAAACACTGCTCCATGGTCTAGTCCATTATCCCACTACTGTTGTGTCTCACCTGTATTTAAACAGGTAAACACTGCTCCATGGTCTAGTCCATTATCCCACTACTGTTGTGTCTCACCTGTATTTAAACAGGTAAACACTGCTCCATGGTCTAGTCCATTATCCCACTACTGTTGTGTCTCACCTGTATTTAAACAGGTAAACACTGCTCCATGGTCTAGTCCATTATCCCACTACTGTTGCATCTCACCTGTACTTGAGCAGGATCCACTGCAGCAGCCACAGACTCATCAGCAGCATGCCGTTGATCTCGCAGATAGAGAAGGCCCACTCCACCCGGTCAAAAATGTCAAAGAACTTATCGGGCAGCGGTGGGGTGTGCTCCTTGGCCGGCACCCTCTCATGGACCACCGAGATGACCACAGTGGTAGTGACGAAGCAGCAGATTGCGTAGAGAAACGCTACACCCGTCTTGCCCCACTCCTGGGGGAACCTTGAGCGTTCAGCCCCCGACATGGGGATGGGGATGTGGACCATCTCCTTCCGGAAGCCGTTGAGCCCCGGCGAGCCATTCCGCAGGGGCTTGGCAGTGCCGTTGGGCAGCCTCCCATGGCCATTGGCATTGCCATTTTTTTGGTGCTCCTCAATGTGGTGCTCGATCCGTAGGGTCTCCAGCCGTTCCAAGAGCTGCCGCCCGTTGTCTGAGGAGACCAGCGAGAGGGGCGGGGTCAGGAAGTCATCAGGGGTGAGCCTCAGCAGGGCGGGGCCGTCCGTCTGCTGGAGGGAGTCGCCATACTCCTGCATCCCCTCCTCGCTCAGCCAATGGGACACCTCCTCCGTCGACCACTGCCCCACCTTCTTCATCTCGGGCCAATGGGGAAGGGGACAGAGAAAGAAAGGCTGCAGGAGATGTGGCAGTCTATGGAGTAGTGAGCACTCCCCAGCTGTGGCTCATGGCGTTTCAGGAGCATTGGATGGGGACACCCGAAGGACCCAGTCTCAAACGCAGCAGAGTATGGAAGGTAGCTAGTAGCCAGCTGCTTTAGCCTGCCATGTGCTTCTTCACCTCATTACTTCAATGGGGTTCCTGTATGCCTCTTTCCTGGAAAAGGAGAGGAAAAAGGGTTGAGACTTGAGATTCAACCTCGAGCTGACTGACACATTGTTTAATTATAGAAAAAGGATAATTAGTTGGTAACATAGCCTTTAGTACAACAGGTAACTCACTGAAATCAACACTGAAACCAGTTAAGCTCTATTTCCCTCAGTCGAACACATGCTATCAATTACGCACACCATTCAAAAGCTATTTTTACAGACAGCAACACTCATAGGAACCACCCAATAGAAGCACGTTTCCTTATTTGATCCCTACAGTAGACAAGCCTTTCAGAGGACAAATATCCTGTGTGGCTTTAGCCTTTTTATATACAAAGCCAGAGAAATATTTATGATTGTACTGTTGGCTTTTATTCAAGACCATATTCCGACAGCCATTTAAAACCAGTAAAACCACAACAGACATTGAGATCCCATTGTAAACTGTCAACGTACTGTATATTACGGCCCTAAAAAAAGGTAAATATTGGGGGTTAGGAATCTCCATACAGTTGGGTACAGTATATTGATTTATCATGGACTTTGATACGCAGACGTGACAGGGCTTGCTTCAATATTCATTAAAACTACCCTAAGTCAGTCATCTTTTAGACAGTTACCACTTAAAATCACTGAACAAAATTACAGACAAAGCAACATGATTTCTACCGAAGTGATTGTTATCACCTGTATGCTAGGATTTGTCTTAGGAATGCTGCATTCTCTCTCTAACCCGCATTCGGTCTCACTGGGTAGTGGAGGTTCTGTAGTGTTACATCCTGTAGGTCTGATATTGATAGGATATTGATTGGAGGTTAACTCAACAGTAATGCTATTGGTCAACAACTCAGATTTTGAAACCAAACTGTAAAGGGGTCTCAGATGCATTGTCTCCTTCTCTTTGATCCTGACCTGCGCTGGTGAGATATACCCGCTTTCTTTCGCTCTCCATCGCTGGGACTCTTGGGCATGGCCTTTAAGGCTATGACTTCTCTCTCTCCCTCTGATCATGCCTAGAATAATGCCCTGTAATGCACTGTAACTTAAGCTTTATGCCTTGTATTATGTATAGTTAATTTTACAATGGTATTAAACATCTGCCTTTGATATAGACAATTCTCAGACCTTTTTTATTACTGTAACTCATCTATAGTCTCTTGCATATTGTTAAATAATTGCTAAATGTTTATGGAGTCAGAATTTATTTAATAGACTTTGTTAACATTAATTGCATAGACTTATTATGGGAAAATATGCACATATGGTAAATATTACCCCACTACTCTTGCGTTCCTGTTTTTCCAGCTGTAGTAACCACCACTCAACGGTATGCCTCTATTGCTTAACTTAAAGCACAAGAGTCACAGCTCACTTTATCCAGTGTAGTTTAAAACTGCAACAATCCACATCTGCTGGCTGGGGTGTGTTTATAAACTGGGTTGACAGCAATGGACACAGGGTGTCCCTGCTTATGTTTCAGGATGTCCATGGTTCAGCTGGAGGCCGAGGCTGTGTTTATAGAGGCTGGAGGCTCAGGGAGGAACTCATAAATCAGCCAGGCTAAGGGTCAGTGCTGAGCACTGCTCTGTTCAGCCCAGGCCCCACCCCAGTCACAGGACAAGCAGCCAACAGAACCATTCAACCCTTATCTCAGCTAACTGCCCAACAGACTGGGATACAGGCCTATAGGCACAAACTGCCTGCTTTCATGAATACAACTGGCAAGGCTTCAACTCTGATGAGACGGATGAGCAGAAAGTATAACTTATTTTAACATTCCAACAGCAACGGTTTAGCCCACCACGATTAATGGCAGATTTGAACAGCTATAAAATACTCTGTGAAAGGGCTGACTGTAGCCTGTTTTGACAGTGTGAGAGAATTCACGACAGGAGTGGAGTGGAGTAGAGTAGAGTAGAGGAACCCACAGAGGTGGTTTGTGTGTGTGAGAGATTAGAGATTTGCCGTCACCGAGTCAGCTGCATGCGGTGGACCTTTGCTCCTTGAATTATTTGACAGGGCAGCCAGTGTGATAATTCAACAGCAGAATTTAGCCACGCTGCAGAGGGGAAAAAAACACTAATTTATTCAGCTCAGGGGTACAACTTTGGTTTTAGAAGTGGGTGGGACAAAACCTGGTGGGGGGTCTGGGGGTCCTCCCTAATATGACCCGTTTGGGGTCACTTTTATTGTAATAAGAATATATTATGTTTCTAAACACTCCTACATAAATGTGGATGCTACCTTGAGTATTATAATCCTGAATAATGATGAGTGAGAAAGTTAGACACAAATATCATACCCCCCAAAGATGGTGGGTATGATATTTGTGTGTCTGTAACCTTCTCACTAATCATCATTCAGGATTATCTGTAAACATGGTAGCATTGACATTAATGTATTAGTGTTTAGAAACATAATATTCTTATTTACAATAAAAGTGACTCCAAAATGACACAAATTGTTCACCTTTAATTTCTGTTGGGGACAAAATAATCTGAAACACAAATAGCAAATGCAGCCAACAAATTTGTAGTCACATGCTTGATGCGTGCTATGAATGTAAGACCAGTTTTAACTTTATAGTCCTTATTTGATATTAAATCCAAAACTGCTGTAGTATAGTGCCAAAAGAAGAAACAATTATTCACTGTCCCAATAATTACAGAAGACACCAATTCATATCATAGGCCTAATAGTACTGTAGAGCTCTTTCTACTTGCACACAATATAGCTGGATCGCCCCGTCCTGCCCCTAGGGGTCCACCGCCCTGCAGCGTTGCATCCCAACCCAACACACCCCACTCAGCAGTTCGCATATCAGCGCAACATCGGGGTGGATGATGCAATCATCTACCTTCAGCAGAGGGCCTACTCTCACCTGGACAACGCAGGTTACTCTGTGAGGGTTATGTTTTTTGACTTCTCCAGTGCCTTCAATAAAATATTCATTCACTTACCTGTTCATTTAACCAGTCTGTATATTAAGTAAACTATTATTACCCTCACTTGTATCATACGCACTTTTAGCTATTTAAGTATTTCTCTGCCATCGACCTGTATAGTATAGTTAACCATGCAAATACTCCTTATTTATCTGTATCAACTTGCAATATTTTTATTGCAATACTAATACTACGTAACAATGTATAATGTACATATTCAGCCATCCACCCATACCATGCAATGTCTTTTTTACACTCCAGATTCTTTGCACTTTTTCCATACTGCTGCTCTATGTATCATGTATCTGTTTGTGTATTTTCGGTAAGGAATTTTGCACCTGCACTGTGTTTTTTCGTAGCTTCTTGACGAAGAAACGGGATCAATAAAGTATCTATCTTTCTATCTAGACAAAGAGCAGCTCTCCAGTAGGTGTACCAAAACATTCTAAGGCCATTTTCTCACAAGTGGGGTTACAAGTTTATTAACTTTCAAAGCAGAATAACTTTCCCATTGTTCCTCAACTGTAGTGTATGATATACCATTTTCGATCTCTGAGTCTCTACTTTTATCAAATGTAAAAAACACAATTTTAAATGTTGCTTAGATTAGGCTAATCTATACACTGTTGAGCCACCTGCCTTAAAACCATACAAAGATCTCAGACACATCAGATACCATCTGAAGGAGACCAAAGCTTGGTGCCACAGCCAAACTGTGTTTAGCATTTATGCTACTGAGGATTGTGTATTTTCGTTCTGGCATTTTGCACCTGTCCTGTGTTTTTTCGTAGGTCCTTAACGAAGAACTTTCCCCTCGGGGATCAATAAAGTACCTATCTATACCCTTAATCTGGTAATAAATCAAATCTAGTGATACATAACCTCACATTTCCGCCATCCATTGTGACAGGATAACCAAACACTCAAATTAATGGCACTGCATACTAAAGCATTGTCCCAGTGTGTGTGTGTGTGTGTGTGTGTGTTTTATAGGGCGAGGCCTAGCATTGTCATGATGACTAAATACATTATTATTGACCAACTGGACACAGTTTATTTAGCAATTGACTGTATCTACAGAGAGAGAGAGAATGTTTACAGGTAGTGGTGGTTAGTTTACTACTGTTCAACCAAATCCGGAATGAAAGTATAACGGAAGCAACGAACATAGAAAACGTTTCCTGCTAAATGACTAAAATGTAAAAAAAAATATGTAGTAACTGAACTGCTCATAGGGCTGTGTAAATCTTTAGACTTAATAGGGTTGTAGCTGATGCTCGACATTCACACAACAGCCTAAATAAAAAAAGAAGCACCTGCTGCCCGACTCATACATAAAACACCAAACTGTGTTAGAAGAACCATGTTATTATTATAATTTTTTTACCCCCTTTTCCTCCCCAATTTTGTCATATCTAATTGGTAGTTCCAGTCTTGTCCCATCGCTGCAACTCCTGTACGGACTCAGGAGAGGAAAAGGTAGAGAGCTGTGTGTCCTCCAAAACACAACCCTGCCAAGCTGAACTGCTTCTTGACACAATGCACGCTGTCCCGGAAGAAACACCGTACAGCTGGCGACCGTGTCTGCGTGCATGCGCCTGGCCCGCCACAGGAGTCCCTACAGCGCGATGGAACAAGGACATTCCGGCCGGCCAAACCCTCCGCTAACCCGGTCGACGCTGGGCCAATTGTGCGCCGCCTCATGGGTCTCCCGGTCGCGGCCGGCTGCGAAATAACGCAGCTTGACCACTGCGCCTTTTGGGAGGCCCGAACAACGTTATTCTTACTCAACCATCTGACACAGCATTTGTGTGCGCTTACAGACTCTAATGAGAAGTCCTGACAGATACAACTAGGGTTGTGACGATTCTAGTAGCGCAATATTATTTTCCATAAAAACACGAAGCAGACCAAACTCTTTGGGCCAAGAAACACAAGCAATGGACATTAGACTGGTGGAAATTTGTCCTTTGGTCTGGAGTCCCAATTTGAGATTTTTGGTTCCAATCTCAAACAAATTTAGATGGTTTGTGATGAGTTGGACCGCAGTGAAGGAAAAGCAGCCATCAGGTGCTCAGCATATGTGGGAACTCCTTCAAGACTGATGGAAAAGCATTCCAGGTGAAGCTGGTTGAGAGAATGCCAAGAGAGTGCAAAGCTGTCATCAAGGCAAATGGTGGATATTTGAAGAATCTCAAATAAAACACTTTTTGGTTACTACACGATTCCATATGTGCTATGTCATAGTTTTGATGTCTTCCCTTTTATTCTACAATGTAAAAAATAGTGCAAATGAAAGAAAAACCCTTGAATTAGTAATATTCCAAACATTTGGCCCCCAGTGTATATTATATATTGATCGGCCTGCCTGCTCAATGTGCCTGCTAGCAACTACTAGGTAGTTTAATGTTCTCAGAAATCAGTCCTAAGCGCACTCAATACTGTCTGCAGTGCACTGACTAGGTTATCCATGCACCAAACACCTAAGCTAAATGTAAAATTGTGTGACTAAAACATCCTCTGTAAAAACTAGATTAACCAGATTTCTTTGTTTATCTTAGATTAATTCAGACTATTTTGAGGAAGTGGTAGTGGCTGTGTTGACTCAAGAGGGACAAACAACATTACCTGCCAGGGTACGTACGCTATAGCGAACATAACACACCCAAGACCCAAATATAATTTTTCCTACGTTTTTTTTAAAAACTTTAACTAAATAAAAACGAGTAAATCAGATCTCAAAGCTAACTGAAACTAAACTGTATTTTCAAAGAAAAATCTCTCAACTATAGTAACATTGGTTGGATGGTTGTTGAAGTGTCACATTCATTACCCCAGGTTCCAAAGATCCCGGTCTGAGATAAAATACTTCTATTTATTTAATCTTTATTTAACTAGACAAGTCAGTTAAGAACAAATTCTTATTTACAATGACGGCCTACCAAAAATGCAAAAGGTCACCTACGTGGACGGGGGATGGGATTAAAAACACAAATAAATAAAATATAAATATAGGACCAAAGTAATTATGTATGCAAAAGGCACCTGTGCCATAGGACTTACCCCTCTCTCTCATCTCCCATGTGCCTTCTATTCATTATTCAGCTCCTCGAATCACAAACACGTGGCTCTGAGAGAGAAAGAACAGCTCTGGAGCTGTTCCTCTGAACAAGGCTTTTTCTTTCTGTCTCCTCCTTCCCTCTTGGTCTCTCTGTCTATCGCTCTCTGGCTTGAACGGAGTCCCTGAACCCCACCCATTCTGAGCTAGCGTGTGTCCGCAAAATACAAAATGATCTAAATCTCAATCCATTTACTTTATTCATCCTTTATTTGAACGGGAAGAATGTATATCATTGGTAAATTTCAATTTTTTTTAAAGGAGACACTGTCAAGTGGTGGAAACACAGGCATCAAGAAGCAGAAAAAGTACACAGTAAACATAGTGCAGGGAGATGGATACACATAGTAGAAAACACGGGGGGGACTCATGGGGATTTGAAAACGGGTTAGCTCCAGTTATAGAACTAAATTGTCTTAACGTCTCACCTAGGCCACACAGTCTTATCAACACGACTCAAACACATGAAGGAAGGAATTTAAAACTGAAGAACCAATAAGCTAGGCTTATTTGTGACATATAGATACATTCTATAGTCAGTCTGTTAGCAAATACAGACATTTCCAACTGTAAGCATGTCAACTGTTACCGTAGCCTACAGTATATCCGTTTGAACAGGTTGAGTCACCACAACCAACGTTACTTAAGTAAGAATGTAAAAATTACATTCCAGTCATGGACACCTATTCAAACCAACCTTTTGTTTGCTTTCCCCTCCTCCTTCCCCCTGGGACTTTTTGCTTTTCTGGGACAATGCTTTATTTGAAACAGTAATCTTCCATTACGGAATGTTACCTTGCGAGAACAATGGTGAACAAAACTTGTGAATACTATTCTCTCAACTGTATCACTTAGGCAACTACCTTGCCCACGAAGCCACATAGAACGCATTTTACCTAACATGCTTGGCCAGTAGACAGTTGGCGATAACAGGGTGAAAATGAACAGCAAGCAGCTGCAGTTGAACGCCGTTGGGTAAAGTGAGTTCACACACACGTAACAACTATAGCAAACATGAACTAGACTTCCTGAGGCCTTTCATGAAGTTGAGTGTTCTGATGTGTTGGGATACTTTCCATATTACTATGATACACTGGTTGTCCCCAATATCTATTATGAATATGGGCTCCTAGTTTGTATGAAATACACCTGTGTGAAATTCTCATTTCTCATATAAAACTCTGCAGTCTCATACAACACAGAAGCTACTTATAGAAGCATGAGGCTTTTTTTTTTTTATGTGAACGTTCTCCAGCACTGTGGAGCGAGAGTTACCGGCTAAAGCAGCCTATGGTGAGTATCGGTTACATTTTGGGACAACTTGATGGGCAGAGGAGATGCTTAAAATGCTTGGAATGAGGATGAGTTTAGAGATTAAATTCTTAGCATCAGCAATGCAGGTTTCACTGTACTGAGAGATTTGCGCTACTGTTGGTTAAATATTTTGGCCTACTAACATATTCTTTAAATTCTGTATGGTCAGGACACCTCTTAAAACATTAACTTTTAGACATACTTGTTGGAAACTATCTGACATACCTTACACTGACAGCATTTTCACACGTTGATTAATCAACCACACTCACTTCTTTGACAAGTGGTTGAGGCTCACAACATTGACGCCAATGGTGACCGACCGGCTCGATTCGGTCTTATGTAGCAACATTTTTAATTTTGTTTCTTACATTGGATAAAAGTAGAGACTCAGAGCTAGAAAATGGTATATCATACACTACAGTTGAGAAACAATGGGAAAATAATTCTGATTTGAAGTTGATAAACTTGTAACCTCACTTCTGAGAAAATGGCCTTTGAATGTTTTGGTACACCTACTGGAGACCTCTTCTTTGTCTACACTCTTTACCAGCTACGTCTATCAACAGTTGTCGCAGTGACATCATTAACATTCTATAGAAACGGTTACTTGCATAGTGGAGTCTTTTGTTAAGACATGTAGCTAGTTAGCTAAACATGAACCATAATCCCAACTGATGAAATTACTACCCTGCATTTAATCTGCAGGTAGCTAACCAACCAGGTTCAATGTGAGCTAGCTAACATTAGGCTATAACTAGCAAAGCATATGTCTCTGAGATACAAATAATATTACTACACAGATCATACACATAACATTAGCTAGCAGACCTAACAGTACACTAACTTGAAATGAAAACGACTTTGACAAAATTAGAAACGTGTAATTTCTGAAAATGTAGCCATCTAGACTATCTTACCCTTATACATGGATGGATGCTTCTCCCTGCCATGGTTGCCCTTAGTTTGAAGATGTAAACCGGATACAGGTATTTTCTCCATCTCCTTAGATGTCATACTCCAATTCCACTGATTTCAAAACTTGGTCCTCCAAAAAGTGGAGCAACACTTGCAGTTATACTGAATTTAAATATTGGTACTGTAGCCTCGTGATCTAATTTCTACATGGTTTCCATAGCAGGTGTCTGCATAGCATTCAGTAGCCAGGACCGTCAGAGTTAGTCTCAGACACATAGGCTAGTCTATAAGCGAGATGTATGGGAACAGTGACTCTTTAGTCTTTCAGCAAACCCTCAATTGTAACAATTTCACAATAGATTACATGAAAAGACAGAGCCTTCAAAGAAGAGGATATATGAACGTTTCTACAATTCATACTATACGTGCCTGATAGGGGTGTAGCTTTTTAGTCTTCCAGGAAATAAATAAAATAGCCTACTTTGTATGAAAGTGAAAACTGAACAGGTTTCCATATCGGCTGCAAAATAGTAAGTCGTTGATAATACACAAGGCCATTGATACATTTGACAAACTCAAACAAGATAAATAATGTGACTGTATATGAGTTGTCATCTGAGGTTTTCAATACAAATGAGAATAAGCAATCAAATCAAATCTGCATCCAGTGCAGAGCTATCGATCTGCTGTATGATTGCATTTATCCTGTTTCTGAGAGGAAATTGGCAATTGAGGTCAATTATAGGATCCTGAAAACAATGCATATATCTTGGGGCCTTCTGTCGCAGTATTGAATCCACTAAGATAACAGAGTACAGTGACCTTTTAGAGGTACAAGTTTGCCAGTCTAAAGTCACTTTGCCAAAAGACTAAAGTAGTTTGTTAGTAAAAAGCTTTTTCCTCAAGTTAGAAGCCAGCATGAAATGTGTAACAGTTCATTGGAACAATGCTTTAAGTGTTAGTTAGCATTTCTCTGTTGTGGTATTAACTACACATCTTCCACAAGCACAGCTTGCTATAGTTGAATTTGCCCATTTTTAACAGCTTCCAGCCCTGTCAACAGGAGTATTTTCTATGTGATTTCTCCCTCTCCTTGACTTCAGTTCAACCTTCCTCCCTTAGTACTCTGGACACTGACATCGAAGTGTTCATCTTCAAACCTTTCTAAATTTTCTGGAACAATATACATTTCTAAGCTTCTTCTGTCAACGCCCAAAGGTATGAGGGCCAGATTATCTGGGTTGAGTGCGGGTTTCCAAGAGCGGTGCAAATATGTTACAGTTGAAGACGTTGCAATAAAATATAATTGAATGTCTGTTGATGGCAAAAATAAAGAAGCACTTAATTTTTTCCAGTATCCCTTTCTACCTTCACTAACCCTGAACACCCTTGACCCAATACATTCAGACCCTCAGGCCAGTTCATTAAAATGCAACAAGTCGTTGTTGCGCTCCATGTGTACATGTGAGGTATCGTGCGTTTCCTGTCCTGCGCTGACGGTGGCTTTGAAATGGGTGCATCAGCCACATGCGATAGTGAGTGACGTACTGGCCTGATGAGATCAGAAAGGAGTGCGGCAGTGATGGAGGAACACATATTAGCAAGTCACAAATATGTGCGTTGTGTAATGGCGTCTGATTACAGATAGCAGAGATAACACGCTGGCCTCTGGGAAAGAGTATGTGCTGATGTTACACTTTTAATCTTTGTAGATAACCAGGCTCTGAACTCACCATTAAAAAAGGGGTAAGATTCAAGGAAAATATCAACCCTTGAACCGGTTTGTTTGGTATATGAATTTACAGCGAAATTACAAAATATAGTTGTAAATCATCAAATTGGATAATCCTTTCACCGACAGGTACAGAACATAACATATGTTTAGGATCTCACTCTAGTAAATAGATAGCCTACAACTAGGCAAATAATGAGGAAACCGTGCAGTGCAAGTCTAGCCTACAAAATCCCTTCTCTCAAATACGATAATTAAACATATTTCCCCCAGCAGCAGCTATGGCAGATGTGAGACAATCTATAAAAACAGTCTGCTACAGTATTTTTCCTTTCATTAGTAGCTTAACTTGGAAGAGCAATTAGGGGCTGGATGGTCACATCTTAGCTAGGGCTGGGAATTGCCAGGGACCTCATGATACGATATTATCACATTACTTAGGTGCCGATACTCACGATTCTATGTATTGCGATTCGATACTGTGATTTTATTACGATTTGATGTTCCAAACAAATTGCTCAAACATGTCTGCTGCAACGGGACAAGAGAGAGCCATGAGAAAACGAGTTTTGATCAGCCATGGTTATAAGTGCTGAAAACAAAAGTCTTGGTGCAGGTACCAACTAGTGCAAAAATATTCTTTGTGATTGTCAAAACGATACATTGTCAAAAATAATATCCCCATAAGTAACTACCAATCATGGAGATCAATGTATGGCTTGACGCTATATGGAAAATTCAGCTGCTATCCCTTGGTGAAACCAAGGACTAAAATCCAAATTAGTAGATGGTGTAGATCGGTTGGTTGTTTATCAACAAAACCAACGTGTGCACAGCTATGGTGCAAAACTGACAGGGTAGGCTTAGATTGTTGACAACATGTAAACTACACTGAACAAAAATATAAAGGTAACATGTAAAGTGTTGGTCCTATGTTTCATGAGCTGAAATAAAATATCCCAGACATTTTCAGAATGCACAAAAAGCCTCACATTTTGTGCATACATTTATTTACAACACTGTTAATGAGCATTTCTCCTTTGCCAAGACAATCCATCCACCTGACAGGTTGAGTGGATTGAGGTGGTTAAAAGGGGAGTTGACACCTTTTATGGCTGACGACAACCAGACCCTCTCCCACAAGAGAAGAGGGAAAAATGGGCAAAGCTTGACTCTGTTAGAATTTCACTTGGTGACAAAAAATATAATAAAACAAGACATTGGGAACATGATTCATTTTAACCGAAATGCTGAAAACGAGGACTGTTGGCATATGAATATCGATTCTGTTTTCATACAGTGTAAATGATCTCTCTCGCTCTCTCATTAAATAAGGGACTGCTATATATCGAAAGAAAGTAAAATAAACGTATTTCAAATGGTGCCCCAGGATTCCTAATCAGCTAATTATTGGAGACAATAAAAGGTCACTCAAATTTGCAGATGTCTCAAGTTGAGGGAGCGTGCAATTGTCATGCAGACTGCAGGATTGACCACCAGAGCTGTTGCCAGAGAATTTCATATTAATTTCTCTAGTATGTCCAACCGGCCTCACAACTGCAGACCACGTGTACCCACGCCAGCCCAGGACCTCCACATCTGGATTCTTCACCTGCGGGATCGCCTGGGACCATCCACCGGACAGCTGATGAATCTGTGGGTTTGCACAAGAATGAACAGACTTTGGGAAACTCATCTGCGAGCTCGTCGTCCTCACCAGGGTCTTGACCTAACAGCAGTTCGGCGTCGTAACCGGCTTCAGTGGGCAAATGCTCACCTTCGATGGCCACTGGTTTGCTGGAGAAGTGTGCTTTTCACAGAGGACTCCCGGTTTGAACACAGACTGATCCCACCACGGTGTGCCAGAGAGCGCTACAGGAGGTCCTTCCTGCCGGCGGCTATTAGACTATATAATGCCTCACCGGGGTGCCATGCCGTCGGCAACATAGATCTGGAACTGTTGGGGTGCTAGGACCTAGTTTAACAATTATGCATCCATCCGTGAGTAACTCTGGTCCGTTCACTTAGGACCTATTTATTCATACAGGTCTGTATATACATACTCATGTACAGTTGTTATATCATATCACGTGCAATATTGCTAGTAATTCTTGGACCTAACTTACGTAGGCATTCACTCAGGAATGCATATTAGTATCCTGTCAATTGCACCTTTTCTCATTGCTTTTAGTATATCGAATGTGCAATACGTGCAGTTGTCTGTAATTAAACCCTGCGCACTAAGGACTGTATTTTAAGGGAATTACTATTATTACCCCAAATGATATCATACACACATTTAGCTATTAAAGTATCTCTTCCTGTCATTTACCTGTACAGTTTGTGTAACCATGCAAAATGTTTACTTACCTCTTCATTTAGCCAGTCTGTCTATTAAGTAAACTATTATTACCCTCGCTCATATCATACGCATTTTTAGCTACTGAAGTATTTCTCTGCCATCGACCTGTATAGTATAGTTAACCATCCAACATCCACCAATGTATAGTGTACATATTCAGCCAACCACCCATACTATGCTGTCTTTTTATAGCTTTTATTTTTTAGCACTGCAGATATCTTGTATTTCTATACTTTTTCATACTGCCGCTCTATGTATCATGTACCGTGTATTTTGTGTACTGCCGTTGTGGCATTTTGCACCTGCCCTGTGTTGTGTTGTAGCTGCTTGACAATGAAATCAATAAAGTACCTACCTACCTATCTATCGGGCAGATGGCAGACAGAGTGTATGGCGTTGTGATGGCGAGTGGTTTGCTAATGTCAACGTTGTGAACAGAGTGCCCTGAGGTGGGGTTATGGTATGGTCAGGCATTAGTTACGAACACAATTGCATTTTATTGATGGCAATTTGAATGCACAGAGATAACGTGACGAGGTCCTGAGGCCCATTGTCATGCCATTCATCCACCGCCATCACCTCATGTTTCAGCATGATAATGCACGACGGCCATATGTCCCAAGGATCGCTACACAAAAATGTCCCAGTTCTTCCATGGCCTGCATACTCCCCAGACATGTCATCCATTGAGCATGTCTGGGATGCTCTGGATCAACGTGTATGACAGCGTGTTCCAGTTCCGACCATAATCCAGTAACTTCTCATAGCTATTGAAGAGGAGTGTGACAACATTCCACAGGCCACAATCAACAACCTGATCAACTCTATACGAAGGAGATGTGTCGCGCTGCATGAGACAAATGGTGGTCACACCATATACTGGCTGGTTCTGATCCACACCCCTACCTTTTTTTAAAGGTATCTCTGGCCAACAGATGCATATCTGTATTCCCAGTCAGTTGAAATCCATAGATTAGGGATTTCCTTTTATGAACTGTAACTCAGTAAAATCTTTGAAATTGGTGCATGTTGCGTGTATATATATATAT
This sequence comes from Thymallus thymallus, assembly GCA_023634145.1. Lineage (NCBI taxonomy): Eukaryota > Metazoa > Chordata > Actinopteri > Salmoniformes > Salmonidae > Thymallus > Thymallus thymallus. The sequence continues at coordinate 16,909,271 of CM042389.1, read as the reverse complement.
ATATATATTTTTTTTTTTGTTCAGTGTATATTTCGTCTCCAATATTTATTGAAAACAAATACATTTGCACAATGAGCACTTGTTGTCTGAAATACATTGCTACAGTTGTTGGTTAGGTAGATAGAGAATTTGACATATTAGCATTAGCATTTCATTGACATTAAAATCAGACAAAACAAGACATGGAATCGCGAACAAGAGGAAACTAGCTGAAAGAGTCACTTATGATTCCCCACATGGTAGTTTCTTGTCGTTGTTGGTAGAAACTGGCTATCCAGAATCACAACAACTCGCAGACTTCTGCACCATTGAAGCCTGAACATTGTTTGACGTTGTCAGCTATCTATGCAAACCGATTAGGTTCTCAACCAAGTACAGGGATCAACGCAGAACAAAGCTGTACTTCAGCAGTGATAAGCCTGTAATAAAGTCTATCAGGCAAATTATTACCACAACACATTTTAAATTAATACTGTCACCTGGTCAAGATGAGACCTGGGGTCTACTCATTAGTTGAGTACTGTAGCAAAACATTTTGCACAATAGCAAAACATTTTAGAATTGGAAAATATAGTTTTTATTGGACAAATTCAGGTAAATCCCTCCAAGTTCCATTACGTTTGCTTCCATTTTGTTCCTAGTGAATACACCCCTGATGAGTCTGTTTGCCTTGAATACTCTGGAGAGCAGAGCTTAACAGCACAATAACAAATGCTCACAGGTGCCATCCGTTAATGAGGAACGCATGTGAGACTTCAAGATTAAATTATGACCATGGTCACACACACACACACACACACAATAGTACAGCATATGCACAAAATCTAAGACAAAATGCCTATGTTGACCTAGTCAGAGGATAAAATATTGAAGAATATGGTATCAAAACCGGCAACCAAGTCAAAAGCAACATTATTCCAACGCAAGTTACTCCACATGCAGTAATTGTTCCTCTTTTTTTCAACAGTGGCCTGATCCTTGTTTCATTGAGTACATTAATTCAATGGTGCATGTTAATATGTGTACTATATACAGACCTTCAGAAAGAATTTAAAATGGATACAATTTATATTTTTGTCACTGGCCTACACACAACAATCCACAATGTCAAAGTGGAATTGTGTCAATATTTACAAATTAATTAAAAATGAAAAGCTGAAATGTTTGGAGTCAATAAGTATTCAACCCCTTTGTTATGGCAAGCTTAAATAAGTTCAGGAGGAAAAATGTGCTTAGCAAGTCACATAATAAGTTGCATGGACTCACTGTGTGCAATAGTTTAACATGATATTTGAATGACTACCTCATCTCTGTACCCCGCACATACAATTATCTGTAAGGTCCCTAAATCGAGCAGTGAATTTCAAACAGACTCCACCACAAATACCAGCAACGTTTTCCACCTATTGGTAGATTGGTAAAAATAAAATAAAAAGCAGGCATTGAATATCCCATTGAGCATGGGGAAGTTATTAATAACACTTTGGATTGTGTATCAATACACCCAGTGACTACAAAGATACAGGTGTCCTTCCTAACTCAGTTGCCAGAGAGGAAGGAAACCGTCGTGTTTGGCCATGCAGTCGTGGGTGAACAGGGACTACAGGAGGGGACTAAGCACTCACCCCTGAGGGGCCCCAGTGTTGAGGATCAGCGTGGCAGATGTGTTGTTGCCTACCCTTACCACTTGGGGGCAGTCCATTAGGAAGTCCAGGATCCAGTTGCAGAGGCAGGGGTTTAGTCCCAGGGTCCTTAGCTTAGTGATGAACTTTGTGGGCACTATGGTGTTGAACGCTGAGCTGTAGTTAATGAACAGCATTCTCACATAGGTGTTCCTTTTGTCCAGGTGGGAAAGGGCAGGGTGGAGTGTGATTGAGATTGCGTCTAGAGTTTCCGGGATGACGGTGTTGATGTGACACATGACCAGCCTTTCAAAGCACTTCATGGCTACCGACATGAGTGCTACGGGGAGGTAGTCATTTAGGCAGGTTACCTTCACTTTCTTGGGCACAGGGACTATGGTGGTCTGAAAGAAACATGTAGGTATTACAGACTCAGTCAGGGAGAGGTTGAAAATATCAGTGAAGACACATCCAGCTGGTCCGTGCATGCTCTGAGTACACGTCCTGGTAATCTGTCTGCTTGTGAATGTTGACCTGTTTAAAAAGGTCTTGCTCACATTGGCTATGGAGAGTGTGATCAAACAGTCGTCCAGAACAGCTGGTACTCTCATGCATGCTTCAGTGTTGCTTGCCTCGAAGTGAGCATAAAAAGGCATTTAAGCTTGCGTTACTGGGCAGCTCGTGGCTGGGTTTCTCTTTGTAGTCCGTAATAGTTTGCAAGCCACATCCGACGAGCATCAGAGCCAGTGTAGTAGGACTCAATCTTAGTCCTGTCTTGACGCTTTGCCTGTTTGATGGTCGTCTGAGGGCATAGCGGGATTTATTATAAACATCCGGATTAGTGTCCTGCTCCTAAAGCGGCAGCTATAGCCTTTAGCATGGTGTGGATGTTGCCTGTAAATCATGGCTTCTGGTTGGGATATGTATGTATGGTCACTGTGGGGCCGACACCATCAATGCACTTATTGATGAAGCCGGTGACTGAGGTGGTATACTCCTCAATGCCATTGGATGAATCCCGGAACATTTTCCAGTCTGTGCTAGCAAAACAGTCCTGTAGCGTAGCACCCGCGTCATCTGACCACTTCAGTATTGAGCGAGTCACTGGTACTTCCTGCTTTAGTTATTAATTGTACGCAGGAATCAGGAGGATATAATTATGGTCATATTTTCAAAATGGAGGGCGAGGTTTGTACACGTCTGTGTGTAGTAAAGGTGGTCTAGAGTTTTTTTCCCCTCTGTTTGCACGTGACATGAAAAACGGATCTAAGTTTGCATGCGGAGCAGAGCTGGAGCGGAGTGTGCTCAATTTGACTAGAGCGCTCAACAAAATTACAAAAGGCTGGAGCATCGGGTGACTTACAAGGATAAGAACCAAGTAGAGGGAGTGTGGTGATGTAGTGTCTACAACTAAAGAATAATTGTGGAATCTGAAAAGACACGTATCCCAAAAGCATGTGTACTTACTACATGCACATGCTAAAATAAAGGACCAAGTGTCATTGTAGAAAAGTATTTATAAACAAATATTATTCTCTTAAACGTTTTGTTCATTTTTGTTCTATTATCTATACAATAGATAATTGTATAGATTGTTTCGAAAAATGAATTAAAAAAGGCACTAATGAGTAATTTTGTTTAATTTTTATTTAACTCTAAGTAAGTCACAGCCGATAGGCGCAACTATAATGGTATAATATGCTGAGCGCTTAATATAATATGCTGAGCATAATATGCTGAGCAACTTAAAAAAAAGAAAAACAACTTAATATCGGAGTTGTTCACACACGTATCTGCCCTCTCATTAGCTAGAATGGTTCCTTCTGATCTTGCCTCCTACCTTCTAACTTTGAGGACATGTATTTCCATGGTTAGTGTGGTCACTCGACTACTTTGTCTTTTTAATAGATCATCTTTGATAAAGCCTCATAATGAAGAGGGTGAGCAACTTGGACTGCATTGAGCATTCTCCGGGTGATAAACATTTGGCGTGTCTATGCAATTAAGCTATAGGTGTAGTTGGATTAGGAGAGAATAGCTGGGCGATATACTGCATTTTATGATATACCGGTATTGATGCAGAGACCGGTTTGGGTTTTTACTTTACCTTCTATACCGGTATTTGAATGTTTGGTTTGTTAAATGATACGCCATGTGTAATGTCAATTTATATAGTTTACTTCGCTACTTGAGTAATCTCTCTCCAGTCTTTCTTTCCATGTCGCTTTCCACACAGACCTAGCCACGCCCCCTGTCACTCAAGGAGCACATTTGTTGTTCCTCGACCACAAGACACTTGCGTTCAGCCTGCATGGACAATGCAGCACATGCAACAATGTTGATGACAACAATGCTGTTTTCACTTTGCTTCTTAATATAAATCCACTAGTGTTCTATAATGACACTATTAGTTTGTGTTTCTTACATCTGCAAACAGCTAGTTTGTATTTTCTTAGTAGGTTGGGCCTAAATCTTGAGACACTAATTGTTAGCCGCTAATGCTAATAGCTAGCTAGCTAGCTAGCTAATAAATGTACTGAGTAAGAGCAAACATATTTAGCTATACAGTACAGCCTGATAATACCAGTGATGGTGTAGACATAAATCAGCATCAGTATCTTCTAAATCAAAGAGGAATACGCAGAGTAAGAATATGTTAGCTACATTAAGTAGCTAGGAGAAAACATTAAATGTAGCCAAAGATTATAGGGTCCCCTAGGAAACACTTATCAACACTTTAGTTCCTACCCTGTCACAATAACTCCTCCTTGGCATTATCATTTGTTGTCATGTCAAACACTGTATTCAAAGTGCACACTATTATATTCTAACTATAGAATTAGAATAGTCATTCTATTTCCATGATTCCAACAGTTCACCCGAGTGTTTTGCTCTAAATTGCAAATCGCAAAAGTCAAATCGCAATTGCAACATTAGTGCACTACTCATAAAGCAAATTTTGAACTTTTATTATTCAAAAACATAAAATACCATCAAATCTTCCAATTTTTTTTAAAATAACGTGATATAACATTTTGGCCATATCGCCCCAGCCCTAGCTGTATTGTGAGAATCGTTTTCTCAATGGAAGGCTTTGTTATTGTGGAGTTCTTCAAAACAAAAAAGCAATCAACAAAATTAACAAATTAAATCATCCAAGAATCAAAGAGGCCAAGTCTCAAAAAGTTATGCTGATGTTACGAAACAAAAAACATGTCAAACCTTCCTAAATTTTATTGTGACCACATTTCCAAAAACGTTAAATATCTGCTCCAAATTAAAATTCAAAGATGTCTGCAGAAATAATGGGATGTCAGCTATGACATGACACCTTTACTTATAATTATTTTGTTTATTGAGCTAGGCTACAGTAAGTAAAATAGATTCACACGACGTTGGCAAGACGGAAAGACGATTGTTTAATGTGAGAGGTTCAGCGAATATAAAATATCTAAAGTCGTGTAGTGTACGGCCGGTATTAGTTTTCATTTGACATACTCCAAAGAACTTCACGTTGGTGCTCATGGGTCCTTTTACATGGAAATACCCTAAAATGTACTTAGTCAGAAATAAACATTAGATGGGATATATCCTCTTTCAACATAGATCCACGTATTCAACATAGATCCAAGTGGACTAGAACTACTCAAGCCCAGTTGCTAGCCAGGCAAACTAGGGCATATCATGTGAGTTTTGGTCAAACTTAATGTTTCTAATTATGCATGAAGAGTAACAGACTGAAGAGTCATTGCCATCATGTGCTTCAGAGCATGCAGGAAGGATCCCACTTGCCTCATAGGCAACATAAGAAATCATCTATAGGCTTTCTGTAACCAAAGCGATCATTCTCAAAATAAGTTGATATAAAAACTCTGTCAAAAGAGCTGTGTGTGAAAATGTTGGTTGGCTAAAATCAAGAAGCCTTCAGTGTTTGAATTAAATATAGCAATGTTGTTGTTTCTGCAAGAACTTGTCCATAGACATGCTTGGCAATGAGAATTCCTCTACAAATTGAATTGGCCATGCTGAAAACAATACAAATAAATTAATTGACATAATGCCCTGACCCCCTACACATTCATCATGATATCATCTTCTGTGTCATCCGTCAAAGTTGGAAGTATCTTTGGTAATAATAAGTGCTTTCACAAGAACAGCACCATGGCTATTCTCCCTTTAGAAACAAAACCTCACATATTCACGCTCCTTTTCCTGGACATTTGCACAGAGTTTGGCAGTCCTCATGGCTGATTTCTGTTGATTTTATTTTCATACTTCAGAGGTTGCCTGGCAGCATTCATGGCCTGCTATATGCTCTTCAAAAGCATGTGTAAAAATATCTGTGTTGATGTTTACTTCTCTCTCCCCATGGTGGAGGACCATTTAGAGAAGATTCATGGTAACTAATAGTAAATTAGGTCACACTCTCTCTGCCTGAACTTACATGTCCTCTCTACCATTCAAACCAGGATTACACTGGACAATAGAGTGAGCAAACAAAAAACACCGTGGCAACTTGGAATTCAAAGAATTGAGAGAGAGATTTACAGCCACGTAGATATGTTTGTTGATATTTATTTTCAAGTACATACTTTTACAAGGCATAGTGAGTTCATACTGAAAAGTAACTCCTTAGTATTCCTACTCAACTTTAGTCTCATTAATCAGGCTGTAATACACAATGAATTGCTATATACAGCCTGAAACTAAAATCATGTAAATGTACACACCAGAATGTTGAATAAAATGTAATTGTTGTATACACCATTTTTTTGAGACCGGGTAGGTATATGGTTGGTTTGGCACCAGGTAAAATTAAATGTACATTGGATATTCTGTTCTCTCGTCAATAGCTATTGAACCAAGCATGCCATGACAATAACATGTTTTCACTTTGTCATTATGGGGTAGTGTGTGTAGATGGGTGAGAATAAATATATTTAATCAATTTTGAATTTTTACCTTTATTTTACTAGGCAAGTCAGTTAAGAACAAATTATTATTTTCAATGACGGCCTAGGAACAGTGGGTTAACTGCCTTGTTCAGGGGCAGGACAGATTTTTACCTTGTCAGCTCGGGGATTCGATCCAGCAACCTTTCGGTTATGGGCCCAACACTCTAACCACCGGGCTACCTGCTGCCCCGGGCTGGAACAAAATGTGGAATAAGGCAAGGGTGTGAATACTTTCATGGCATGCTTGATTGGTTCAATAGCTATTGACGAGAGAAAACAGAAGTTACGAATACCTGGAAGACCGTCAGTACAGTTGAAAGTATGGATTATATCCCTTGTGCTCCGCACAGGTATAGTAATAACAACAACAAAGTCACGCCGGTGACGTGACAGTGTGGGAGGACGTGTCCCAACAGTTCATATAAAACCGTACGTCAGAAGACGCACTGTCTCAGAGAATCTTCTTGCCAAATGATTCCGAGTGACAGGAAAGTACTGAAGGTCTTCCAGGTATTCGTAGAACCATAGTTACATTCGTAACTTTCGTTCTACTTCATACTTAGACCGTCAGTAAGGTTGAAAGTACGGATGACTCATACCAACAAGGTCACCAGGAATAGCACTAGTAACCTCTAAATTGGCAGATGAAGTAGTGGGCCCCTGCCGATTTTCCATTGAGGCATAAATGGTTAGCCAATATAGCGGAGGCATACACCTTCACGGTAAAGGCAGATCGACCTGAGTCCAATAGTTTCTGAAGGAAGCTCAGTATAACAGGTACAGAGCAGGACACCGGTTACTCCACCCTAGTAGAGCACTATTCGGTAAACAGCTTCCAGCAACCAGCAAACATCATCCGGGTCTCTGGCGTTCTGTAACGTCTCAATAATAGCAGAATCGCAGCCAATCAGTAGAGGGTCGAGCTCTTCAAAGGCCACATCTTCAAGATGCCATATCCTGCCGTCCAACTGTGAGAGTAGGTCCGGTCTGTGAGGGAGATGTGATGGCTCTCCTTCCAGAAGACTGAGGAGGGTTGGAAACCAGGGTCTCTCTGGTTATCTGGGGGCTACAAGCAGCAGCCTGTGCTGAGCCTGAGAGACCCTGTGCAGCATTGCTAAGATCAGGGGGGTTGGAAGGAAAGCATACAGTAGGCCCTCTGGCCATGTATGTTGCTAAGGCATCCATGCCCACGGGGGCTCTTGGACTCAACCAGAGGACCAGAGGGAGCAGTGAGATGTTTGCTCAGAGGCGAACAGGTCCACATGTGCTGTTCAAAACCGCTGCCATATCATCGTCACTAATTGTGGGTGAAGTCTCCATTCCCCCGGAGGCAGTTTCTGTCGCAACAAGAAGTCTGCCACCCCTCATAGGGAGGCCAGATGTGGTAGGGACCATATCAAGAGTTGTTGGGCCACATGTAGGGACTGTACAGGCTTCGTTCCCCCTTGATGGTTGATGTGGAACACTGTCGATGTATTGTCTTATCGTATCAGGTCATGTTTGTATTTAAGCAGCAGAAAGTGATTCAGGGCCAAGTAAACGGTTTGAAGTTCTAGCACGTTGATGTGCTCTTTCCTCCAGTGGGGGCACCACTCTCCCCCTACAGACCTGTGTTGCCACACTGCTCCCCAGCCTGTTAGTGAAGCCTTGGTCGCCACTTCTTGCCTTGCTGGAATTGGGGGGTCATTGAACCACACTTGTAGCGGCCTTACGTCACCATGGAGGCCACCGCAAGCATGTGCACCAATTGTTGGAACGTTCGTACCTTCGCCAACGCATTCAAGTGGAATTGTTGAGGAAGAATGCTGTCCACGCGCTGAGGTGTTATACATGCCCTCATAGTGGCCGACCCCCACCACTCAGTTTCTGCCCCCACACCTGTTTGTGGGGGTGCTGACCACGGCCCCAGCCTCTTGGGGGCAGCTGCATCGCCGTCTGGGGCTGGCGAGAGCTTGTGTTAGGTTGGTGGTAGGACCACAGGCCTGTGTAGGGCTGGGCGGAGTGAGAATGGCCATGTTCACGCGCATCAGACCTCCAACTGCTACGACTGTGATGCATGGTTTTTGGGCTTTGGGTTCCACAATGGTGTAGCATGACTCAGCTGTTTTCTATTGTTCGATGGCCCACTCAGCTGCGGGGCTTAGCGTCCGTCTGAAGTCAGACATTGGGGTTTGGGCAAGACAAACCTGGCGACGAGTGGGTGGACATCAGTCTGCAGAGGTCCAGGTCTGCGTGCTCCGGCTGAGGCATCCTGTTCGGTGCTAGCATGAGCACTGAGAGGGAGTTCCCAATGTGGGCCGCTGTGTCGTAGGCTCGTGACTATAGCTCATCTGTGGCCCTGCACTGACGTATGGAGCAGCGGGCATCATCCTTCAGGGCTTCATCTGGAGAGAGCATCAGCTCTGCTATGCATTCATCCACCCTGGCTAACAATGCCGGACGCTGGTAAATTATCTGTGAAAACCCGGCCCTAAACTCTGGCTAGCCGCGCTTCTCTCACCTTAACAGGCAGGATGGCGCAGTTAATGCAGGGATCAGAAAAGGCCTCACACAGGTGGCCAATGCCTAGGGAGGCGGGGCACAGGTCATGACCATCTTCTACTTAAAGTTCAGCTCCACAAGAGGAGCAGCCATGCATACCCAGCATCATGGTGATGCGGTGTTCTCTCAGCTCAGAATGTGAAGAAGAAAATGATAAAGTATTTATTATGCAATTAACTCATATAATAGTAACTGGAGACTGTATACAACAGCTACCACAATACCCAGTGAAGGGTAGAGAGCTACAATAATCTGGCGGGAGTTGTACAGCAACCGCAAAATAATTTTGGGTGAACCTAGCTATCACGACAGGGCTGGAGCAGAAGAGATATGTTTAAAAAATAGGCTTACTTTTGCAAAACACGCACGAATGGCCGTCGTTTGGTAAGCTAAGCTGACAACACACAGTGGCATTTAGGTGGAGTTGGTAAGCTAATTGACAACACAGTTTCAGCTAGGTTGAGTTGGTAAACTATCTTGCCAATAATACCAGTGGAGAGTGATGCATAGGGGAGGCAATTTGAATTTCACGTCTTATAGTTGGCTAGGCTAACAACCTTCCCAGACGCGGTTATCTAGGGAAGTGACCCGTTTGAGTTTTAATAGTCAAAGGACGACTAGTGCCAGGTGGCCTCGATAACGAGCACAGCAGTGGAGGTTAGCACCGGAGTACAGGCTAAGTCAGCTAAAGACAAGGAAGTCCAATATCCTCTGATAAAAGGGATAGGTTGGGGAGAGTGAATTTCACGCTCTGACCCACAGGTCACAGGCTGTTTGTGACTAACTGACAGTACACACAACAAACAGAGTTTAGCTACACTACCGGGACCTGGGAAGGTGCAATCCGAAAAACAGGAGCAGTGGAGCATTCAACTTGCGCGATATGACGAAGCTAACTTTGCAAGAAGAAATAAGCGAGAGTGCGTGGTCTGACTACGGTTTTATATTCACCACTTTTGTTGTTATTATTACTCGACCTGCACACAGCGCGAGGGATATAACCCATAATGGATTGAAAAGGTATGAAGTAGAACCGAATATCCAATATAAAACCTGCCAGCTCTCTGAAAAGTCAGGTAAACAATACTGTGAATATTTTGTCTCAAATGTCGAGCCATTTAAAGGACAACCCGCACAGACAACAGGTAGAGTACGTTTAAATTTAATTGTATTAAACACTGTGGCTTGTAAGGAACATTTACACGATTTGGCAGGCATTAGTTTCAGGCTGTTGCATATATACCAATTAATTGTGTATTACAGCCTGATTAAATCAGACTAACTCAACCTTGACGGCAAGGTAACAAACAGAGTTAAATTTACCAGACACAACACAGACAATTGCAGGTCGCTAGATCAATTACGGTGTAACACAGTAGCGGACTGGCCACTGAGAGCACCGGTGGGCGGCCTGCCTTGTGCATTTTTTACTACTAATAAAAAGTTGGCAGAGGTTTGAGTGACACAGGCCAACCCCCGCCTTTCCCCCAGGCCTGTTGGTCTATTCTAAACTAACGTCTATGCAACCCTTAGCCCCTCCCCCTTTGTCTCGCTCACATTGACAATGACAGTGACAGCTCGAAAACTAGCTACAATAGAAAATGGAAAAGCAGAGTAAAAAAACATACGGGTGGGGCTGAAAAGTTAAGAGACACTCAAATGCAAGTAAATGTAAAAAACGAACCAACTTATTCGGTAGTAGTAGTACTAGTACCAGTGCCACCGACGCAAACATTGAAGTGCTAGACCGGCAAGAGGAAGATGCCACAACCCTGTTTGCGGGAAAAAGAGTAGACGGATAGGACAGCGAAGCCAAAGATAGTGCAGCTTAAGCGGTAGGTATGTGCCCAAATGTGTTACAAATACAACATGTTATATCAGAATTTATGAGTGAAATGCAAATACTATTGGTCAGCTACTGCTGTAAGAAATAATTGAGGTAAAGACATACAGTAACTGGGTGTTCAAACCGGCTAGCGGAAAAACTCAAATTTGACACCTAGTAAAGCTCTGAATGCCTAGATTTCACCATCCTGTGGGGATTTTGTGGGAAATGGTAATCACTTCAGTATCAGTGATTTACTGTCATATCAATTTTACTTAGCTAAAATAAACATTTTCATTTCATTCCGATTGCTTTTGCCTTGTCGTTCTAAACGCTAAATTGCATTATACATATACAAATGTTAATTAGCTGATTTTATTTCATGTCTATACAGCCATTGGTTGCAAATAGTATACATATTGTAAAACCAATCAAGTCCTTTCCCTCTCAAATTCATATTTTGTGCGGGAGAATATGGCTACAGTGCTATGACCCTCATCGCCACGGTTCCTACCACTTCACCTCTTACTAGACAATGCATTGAAACTCATCATCATGCCAACAGTCTGGTGTGAACGGCGAGTAAAGCCACACAAAAAATTGTGTTGTCATTCATTGACTTGAAATAGTGGGGCTGCTGCTGTGTTTTTGTAGTTTTCAAAATTGGGCCTTAGTTTAATTGATACTGTATATAATTGTATTCATATGCAGGTTGATGATAGGTCCAGTCCAGTTTCAGTAGAAGAGAGGATCTTTGGGTTGATGACAGGCAGCAGTGAGTATTGTGGATATTTGTATTTTTTACTCTAGGCTTCAGGTGCTGTGATATAGTTCAATCATGACTCATGATTGCTTGTGCTGCTCTCTTACAGGTCACATTTTATGTTTAGAGAGGTGTTCAACCATTGTTTTTTTTAGAAGGTGTACTCCCATGACAAAGCTAGCCAGCTGACCCTGAGCAGCAGTTGGACAGTTCCATGTCTCAGTGAGTATTGTGGATATTTTAGAATGTCTTTTTCACTCTAGGTTTCGTGAAAGTGTGTGTTCTGCAGCCTTTTTAAAGTAATACTGCAATAGTGATCAATGGTTGTGATGCAGCTAGGTGGTTGTATTAGGGGCTGGCCGTGTGAGTACTTACGTGCATTAGCAGGGCGGCCGTGGTGGAATATATGGGGACCGGTTCTGGTGGTCCGGTCTGGATCAAAGTCCAGGGCCGTTTTTTACTCCCAGTCCGTCCCTGGTGTAACAGTACAGTTTATAGTGTCCATTTATTTCCTACCGTCATTGCTTGTGTGGCTTAAACTAAGCACCTAAAAATAACAAGTTATAGTTTGCTAAAACAAGCTGGCTTCTTTTGGCTATTTAGCTACCAGATATTCAATGGAAATGTCAGCCAGCAACAGCTTTCAGTTTAGCCAACGAGTTAATTCGCTAGAAGGTCCATAGACTCTTCGTTCGACCGAACGGTTGGTGAAATCAAACCCGACACCGTGAACTAGCTAACTGACAATCAGGTTAAAGAGATTAAACAGGGGTGTTAGTTACCTAGTCAGTAAATTCAGCAAATATATTTATATAACTAGCTAGATAAACAGACAAATTACATGCATGACAACTGATACAAAATAGCTGGTTGATAGATAATGTAGCCCGATACAATGTATACATTGTGGTTGCATGTACTTGCTACTTTGTAACGTTAGTTAGTTGACACTTACCGCATAAAATGTCACATTGGCGACTTGTAGCTATCACAGAGGAATGTTGCGTAACTATCGGCGTACATTACATGAACAAATATTATAATTAATTTCAAAATAAATCGATGTAGGTTCCCTTTTATTCCGTTAAGTACACGATATAAATGCAACACCGTTGAACGTGACGTTAGTCGGGATGGTATGGGGTTGTTTTCGTGAGTAGTTGGTTTTAACCTATTTGAAGCTAGCCACAATTACGACTAGCCACAATAGTGGAATTTGCGGTTCGCCTTCAAAATAAAAGTCACTCATTGAAAGTGACGCCAACGAATACAAATTGCCGAATCATGGCATATTTGGACTAGATAATGCTAAACAAGGTTGGAATGTTAACAAAATACAATAATGAGTTCATTTTACCCTAAAAAAATATAAACGGTTGAAATCGCACTGTGGCTGTATTGACTTAAGAATGACATAGTCCTTTTGCACAACGTAGCAACGCCCACTTCCGCTCAACTTCCTAGCCGATACATAGCTTCCTCTCCCAATAGCGTCCCATACTAGCCTCGAAGTCGCTCGTTTTATCATTAATATACTGAGGTAATCAGTATATTAATATAGTCATATTTCTATCGCGTTTTTGGTATCATTCTTCTTGTAGTTTAAACATGCCTTTTACAGTAGCTAGCTAACATTATGATTGCTCATTATTTTTTATTAAAAACTGTTTCGAATAGGGCCAAAGTGACAGGAGAGGTCAGCATAAGGGCTTGCTGCTACAGGTCCATGAGGAAAAATGAGAAACAACACAGTTTGAGTGTAAGGTGAAAAGTCAGCTGTTTGTGACACACAACATGCCACTTACACAGTCAGAGATGAAGCCTAGTCTTAGACAAGAACGTTCCTGTCAATTAAGAGGCATTGCTTAGTCTAGGACTAGGCTTAACACATGTCTATGAAACCATTCTTAGTATAGTAATTGTTCAGTAGTCTTCCTTTCTGTTTCTGTAAGCTCTGCTATGTTGGACACATTAGATAACATTTAAACAAGGGCATATACCCTTAATAAAAAAAAAGTTTAAACCTGTATTGCTGTAATGAATTTAGTGGCTGTTGTGCCAGTCACTTCTGTTTGCTGGTTGTGACACATGTTGAGTGATTTTATAGTCTAATCATTTTCTTTTATATCCCCACGTAGGTTGTGCTGAAGCCCTCTGAGCCAGTAACAATGACACAACGTCACTGTTCATTTGTTGCTGGCACTGCATTATGCAACCACACAGTTGCATTAGTATTCCCAGATGGGAACACCAGTCGTCCCACCTGTGCACAGTTGGCCGAGCAGCAGTGGCATAAGCCAAGGACTATGGTATGTTTTAATAGCTATACCACATATCAACATCATATGGTTATAATCACATCATAATGCTAAGAAGTGATTTAATGAAAACTTAAATTGTCTCATGATTAGATTTAGAATAGTGCCCTTGTACTGTGTTTTTACAGGGTCTGAAACCTGGGCCCATAGGCAAAATGACCATCACCAAGCCCATCAAAAAGCTCATGGCAGAAGGAGGGATTAAGTGAGTACTCCCTAATAGCCAGTATAGTAGGTAGTAGCTGGTCATGTCCTATTACACTTTGACTATGGCTACAATCAGGCTGACTTAAATCAGGCTGACGGGACGCGATCGGGAGAGGAAGCTATGTATCGGGTAGGAAGTTGAGCGGAAGTGGGCATTGCTACGTTGTACAAAAGGTCTATTGGGGGCATACTTATATTTTATGTACTTGTGGATTCTGGATTCATGAAATGGGCTATTAGTCTACTCAGTGACACACACAGAACACAACTGCTAAAGAGTTTGCACAAATATTAGCATTGTAGCGCTTATTGCAGGACTTTAACTTTGTAAATTCACCTCACTATTCAGCCAATTGTCCATATTTACATTCATATGTCACTGTACAGCCTTACCTATGGATTGTGGTATCAGCCTACTCAGCGACAGAGGTTAGACTGATACCCGAGTACATCACTGAGGCCGAGCTCCCTGCCATCCAGAACCTCTATACCGGGCGGTGTCAGAGGAAGGCCCTACAAATTTGAGCCCGGCCGATATTAGCTTTTTATGGATGTATTTGTATTGGCATTTAATCCACCAAAAAGGACAGATAGAGCATGTGGAGAAAAGGCTAGGGAAAAAATGTTCGTCATAGAATGACTTTATTGTTGCATTTCATTATTTGTCCTGAAGAGGGAACTCTTTTCATGGCTATAAGCCTATCTTGCCTTGGCGGTCTACAGCAAAACTGAACACTGTAACCATAGATAGAACAATAAGACAGATATTTCACTGTAAATGTGAAGCATCCTCTTGGCCTTTCCACTCACTACCAAATATAATTTTGATATGCCCGTGGATTGTATTGTGTTCAACGATATATTGAAAAATTAGGCAAATCAAAAGTGTATGTTTTAAATATTAATGTTTATATTTTTCAATTAATCCTAATTTAATGTAAAAAAATGTGTTATTGAAATCAAAATCCTACTCATATTACAGTGCAAACGGTGACACTTCCTTTGACATCAATGTTTGCTTTGCAGACCCTACAGTTTAAACATTATGGAGTCTTAAAGGAGGCCTGGGTAAGGACAAAATGTCACAAATATAAAACTTCAATTAATTATTTCTCAATGAAATCCTGGCAGGCAGTGGGAGAAGATGAAACAAGATAGATTTTGGCTGACATTCAGCACATTTTCTCATAAATGAAACGTTTGATCTCAATAGTTTTCTGTTCCCAAAACTAGAATCGATTTGTAGACTTTACCCTTTGCAAAAGTTTTTATTTTTTTATTGCGTTGTTTAGAAGGAGTGCAAAGGTGAATTGAGTTATTGCACACACGCACTTCAGAGTAGGCGTTCCCTAACGAAAATATGCAAATGAATGCTAGAACGCGCCAATAGGATCTCGCTAGCTCGAGCTTGGCTCTGCACACCTCCTTGCTTGTTCTGCCCACATTACTCATTTGTTCACATTGGAAACGACAGGTTGTGGTCTATCTTAGTTATACAAATCTTTGATATAACCCAACTACACCAGTCAGAGAGGAGAGTGAACTAATGTGAACTGTTGATGCTTCTACGGTGAGTGCTGATAGAGTAAATAGAAGCTTGCCAGCTCAATAAAGTGCAAAACATGGGCACTGGCCATATACTGTTTACGTGAAGTGTTGTGACAAACAATGGATGTTATGCCCATGCGGTATAGGCTATAGTCAGACAGCGGAAAGGTTTTTGCCTGATTTAGATGCGTTTCTTCTTATAATTTCCGACATTTTGGTAGGCTATTTGTTAGTCAACTTGTCTATAATTAGTAACATGCAGCTTCTCTTATGTAATTATATTTTGCCCTATAAGACTAAATAAACTCTTGCTCACCAAAATGATGTCAAAAATCGATAGAATGAATGCTTCAATCTAGTTGACATCAGTTCTCTGTGATCCAGTTGCGGTACATGGGTAAAATCACTGGGGAAGCCAAGACAGAAATAAATGTCATATTACAACCTATGTGTTGTGATAATTGCGTTGTTTGTTCTATAACCTGTTAGTTCATATGCCTTGTGACCGTGATATAGGCTAGAGGCCTAAGGCCGAGACAATAAGATGACATTGGCAGAATAAATAAATTCAACCAAACCTTTGTTTCATCACAAAACCGGAGAGCAACCTCTGTCCGGTGAAGTCCACAAAGCATATTGCATGTAACAAACAGTTACATGACCAACAGCATGGTCAAGTAAGTTAATGTTTCTGACATTTTCGGACCACTAAACATTAGTCTATTGAGAGGGGCGCTGTTTCGCTCGCTCAGATGCCTTCTTCTCTCGGAAGTTTACATACACCTTAGCCAAGTACATTTAAACTCAGTTTTTCACAATTACTAACATTTAAATCTAGTAAACATTCCCTGTCTTATGTTAGTTAGGATCACCACTTTATTTTAAGAATGTGACATGTCAGAATAATACTAGAGAGAATTATTTATTTCAGCTTTTATTTATTTCATCACATTCCCAGTGGGTCAGAAGTTTACATACACTCAATTAGTATTTGGTAGCATTGCCTTTAAATTGTTTAGCTTGGGTCAAACGTTTCAGGTAGCCTTCCACAAGCTTCCCACAATAAGTTGGATGAATTTTGACCCATTCCTCCTGACAGAACTGATGTAACTGAGTCAGGTTTGTAGGCCTCCTTGCTCGCACACGCTTTTTCAGTTCTGCCCACAAACTTTCTATAGGATTGAGGTCAGGGCTTTGTGATGGCCACTCCAATACCTTGACTTTGTTGTCCTTAAGCCATTTTGCCACAACTTTGGAAGTATGCTTGGGGTCATTGTCCATTTGGAAGACCCATTTGTGACCAAGCTTTAACTTCCTGACTGATGTCTTGAGATGTTGCTTCAATATATCCACATAACTTTCCTTTCTCATGATGCCATCTATTTTGTGAAGTGCACCAGTCCCTCCCGCAGCAAAGCACCCCCACAACATGATGCTGCCACCCCCGTGCTTCTCGGTTGGGATGGTGTTCTTCGGCTTGCAAGCCTCCCCCTTTTTCCTCCCAACATAACAATGGTCATTACGGCCAAACAGTTCTATTTTTGTTTCATCAGACCAGAGGACATTTCTCCAAAAATGTCCCCATGTGCAGTTGAAAACCATAGTCTGGCTTTTTAATGACGGTTTTGGAGCAGTGGCTTCTTCCTTGCTGAGCGGCCTTTCAGGTTATGTCGATATAGGACTCGTTTTACTGTGGATATAGATACTTTTGTACCCGTTTCATACAGCATCTTCACAAGGTCCTTTGCTGTTGTTCTGGGAATGATTTGCACTTTTCGCACCAAAGTACGTTCATCTCTAGGAGACATAATGGGTCTCCTTCCTGAGCGGTATGATGGCTGCGTGGTCCCATGGTGTTTATACTTGCGTACTATTGTTTGTACAGATGAACGTGGTACCTTCAGGCGTTTGGAAATTGCTCCCAAGGATGAACCAGACTTGTGGAGGTCTACAATTTATTTTCTGAGGTCTTGGCTGATTTCTTTTGATTTTCCCATGATGTCGAGCAAAGAGGCACTGAGTTTGAAGGTAGGCCTTGAAATACATCCACAGGTACACCTCCAATTGACTCAAATGATGTCTATTAGCCTATCAGAAGCTTCTAAAGCCATGACATAATTTTCTGGAATTTCCCAAGCTGTTTAAAGGCACAGTCAACTTAGTGTATGTAAACTTCTGACCCACTGGAATTGTGATAGTGAATTATAAGTGAAATAGTCTGTAAACAATTGTTGGAATAATTACTTGTGTCATGCACAAAGTAGATGTCCTAACCAACTTTCCAAAACTATAGTTTGTTAACATGAAATTTGTGGAATGGTTGAAAAATTTGTTTTAATGACTTCAACCTAAGTGTATGTAAACTCACAACTTCAACTGTACATTCAGCCTCTTACAAATTGAAGGAAAATTATGAAAACACAGAGACTAAATAAATAAATGTCTATGTTTTTGTCTTGGTACATTTATGGAAGCCTGGCTTTCCATGGCAACGATGAATACACGCCACTGCTGTGATCTCTGCTTATTTTACAGAGCAAAGAAATTTAGTGACAGAGGAGAAAATGCAATAACTCTAAAGAATGGGAAAGAACGACCTAACATATTTCTGATAAGATTTCAGTTCGGCTTGGATGCACATTTTATGTAGCCTAGTTGAAATTGTTGGTCTCTTGTTTCATGAGCTGAATGGGACTCCCAAACACTGGCGGATTGTGATACAGCCTGGAATCAAACCAGGGTCTGTAGTGACGCCTCTAGCACTGAGATGCAGTGCCTTAGACCGCTGCGCCACTTGGGAGCCCATTATTATCTAATTTATTTATTTCAATTGACTGATTTCCTACTTTGAACTGTAACTCAGTAAAATCATAGAAATTGTTGCATGTTGCATTTATTTTTGTTCAGTATAGATATCACCTCTACAGATAGTATCTAACTGCACATTCACATTCTCTCAAGATGCTGAAAGAAATAAAATCATATTTCTCCACTTCTGTTCCAGAGTCAAAATTTAGCCTACATTTGGTGTATAATTATACTGCAAGAAATGCTTAATTCTGCAGGAGTTAATATTAAGGCTATGTGACAGGTTATAAACTTAGTCAGTCTCCAGATTTCAGTTTCCATGTAACCCATCTGAACAGTAAGCTACAGATCCCTTGACGTGCCATAGGCCTATTTGAAGTCCTTGTCTTGTGACTGTCTAATTTATATAGCGCCTCACAATAATCACAAGTAATTACATCATCCTCTTTTACCACTTCACCAAATCTTTCCCAAACATTAGGCACACTTTTCTGGCCCTCCCTTTATTTTAATCTGTCCATTTTGCAGCTTTTCTGTTATTGAATAAAACTCCGACATTGTCCTTTTTGATTCCTTGGATCGACTAACTTTTTCTGTCCATTCCCAAAAACATTTGGTGATTGGTGTGTAGCCTATTTTGCAAGCATACAGTTATAGGCCCTAAAGCTTACGTACTAATGCCAGCTAGCCTAAAATAATGAATGAAAAACCTTCATGTAGCCTATAAATATAAATTGCAAAATAATTATACATTTATGGATTCAAGGTATTATTTTCCCTTTATTCAATCCCCCCCCACCAGTTTATAATAGCAATAAGGCTCCTCTGGGAATTGTGAATATATGGCCAATATACCATGGCTAAGGGCTGTATCGGGCCTTATTGCTTAAATAACCATCATATCAAAGTAAACTTGGAGTCAAGCAATGATATGTTGTGTGGGCCTCCCACTACGACTCGGGGAAACTATGCAGTTTATTAGGCTACAGATTAAATAAATGATGATGAACTTCACAGGGTGGTGAAAGTGCATGTGATGAGTTGGATACTGCTTTGCAATAACTGTCGAGTCTTATTCTGGTGACATGATGATCGATGCTTGGCTGCCATTTGACCCCCCCAAAAAACATTGCTCTTATAATAATAATCTCATAATGTATGTAGCCTACCCACACTGTATCTGCGAGCTGTTGGCTAGAGCACACGTGCCAAGACCAGAATGGGCACATTTGATATAAGACAGTTTTTGTGACAAAATCATCAGTAGACTTGAACATGACATGGAAGCCCATTTAACGTGTATTTTTCATTCAATACATGGGAATTTAACCACAAACATTGTTTTTATGTGCACTACGTCATCACACACAGACTTTTATCCGCAATAAGTCAGTTTGATGGAAACACATTTCTAGTGTGAAAATGCACATTATTTTATGCAGATTTTAGAATATCCCTGAATATCTGTCGCAAATTGGATGGAAACCTAGCTAATGAGGGACTTTTATTTTGAAGGCGAAACTCAAATTCTGGGTAAAAGCTATTAAGCAATATGTGCACTTTTGGAAGTCCAACCAGCAATGAACACTGGGTAATCTGTCGTGAGAAAAAGTAAAAATTATCCTACATTTTTTGCTCGAGATTTATATGTGGGTTAATTTTGATTAATAAAAAGTAACTTGAATCATTGTTTTCACAATAGTTTACATTTTTTACTATTTATTTAAAATATTAACGGTGTGATTACTACCTCTGAGGGTTTAGCGCTTGAGGTAGTCACCTCATACAAGTACTTGGGAGTATGGCTAGATGGTACACTGTCCTACTCTCAGCACATATCCAAGCTGCAGGCTAAGGTCAAATCTAGACTTGGTTTCCTCTATCGTAATCGCTCCTCTTTCACCCCAGCTGCCAAACGAACAATGATTCAGATGACCATCCTGCCCATGCTAGATTACGGAGATGTAATTTAGAGATCGGCAGGTAAGGGTGCTATGGAGCGGCTAGATGTTCTTTACCATTCGGCCATCAGATTTGCCACCATCACTGCACTCTATACTACTCTGTAAACTGGTAATCTCTGTATACCCGTCATAAGACCCACTGGTTGATGCTTATTTATAAAACCCTCTTAGGCCTCACTCCCCTCTGAGATAGCTACTGCAGCCCTTATCCTCCACATACAACAGCCGTTCTGCCAGTCACATTGTGTTTAAGGTCCCCAAAGCACACACATCCCTGGGTCGCTCCTCTTTTCAGTTCGCTGCAGCCAGCGACTGGAACGAGCTGCAAAAAACACTCAAACTGGACAGTTTTATCTCCATCTCTTCATTCAAAGACTCAATCATGGACACTCTTACTGTCTTACTGACGGCTTGTGCTGACCAACTGTGTGGAATACTCCAGCGACCCTTCAACCTTAGCCTGAGCTTGGAAAGGGTCCCTGTGCTGTGGAAAACATCCTGCCTCGTCCCATTGCCCAAGAAGGCGCACCCCACTGTCCTGAATGACTTCAGACCTGTAGCGCTAACATCCCACATCATGAAGTCCCTGGAAAAGTTAGTCCTCACTCACCTCAAACCCCTGGTGTGCACATCACTGGACCCCTACAGTTCGCATATCAGCGCAACATCAGGGTGGATGATGCAATCATCTACCTTCTGCAGAGGGCCTACTCTCACCTGGACAACGCAGGTTGCACTGTGAGGGTTATGTTTGCCTTCAACACCTTCAGCCCCTGCTACTGGGTGAGAAGATGAAGAGGATGAAAGTGGAAGCACCCTTAGTCTCCTGGGTCACAGACTACCTGACCATTAGGCCACAATTTGTGCGACTACAGAGCTGTGTGTCAGAACGGGCAGTGAGCAACACAGGGGCCCCGCAGGGAACGGTCCTGTCCCCCTTCCTGTTTACCCTCTACACCTCGGACTTCAGATATAACTCTGAAACATGCCACCTACAGAAGTTCTCGGATGACTCCGCAATTGTAGGGTGAATCAAAAGGTGGGCAGGAGAAGGAGTACAGGAGCACAATCAATGACTTTTTGTGTTGTGGTGTGAGCAGAACCACCTTCAGCTCAACATCAGCAAAACAATGGAGATGATGGTGGACTTCAGGAGAACCAAGGCCCAACTGACTGCAGTCCCTATACAGGTGATGGATGTGGAAATGGTTGGGTCATACAAGTTCCTGGAAGTCCATATGGACAACAGGCTGGAATGGGCTGGTAACACCGGGGTTCTGTACAAAAAGGGCCAGAGCCGACTCTATTTTCTGAGGAGGCTCAGGTCCTTCAACGTGTACAGTAAACTACTGCATACCTTCTACCAGTCTTTTTTGCGGTGGTGTCCTGGGGCGCCAACATAAAATCTGGTGATGCTTCTCGGGTAAATTAGCTGATCAGGAAGGCTAGCTCTGTTCTGGGGATGAGCCTTGACACTCTAGAGGAGGTGGCGGAGAGACGGATCCTGGCCAAACTGCTGGCCATCATGGACAACGTCACCCACCCGCTGCATGCCATGGTTATGACGCAGAGGAGCACCTTCAGCCACAGAATGATCCCACCACGGTGTGCCAGAGAGCGCTACAGGAGGTCCTTCCTGCCGGTGGCTATTAGACTATTTAATGCCTCACCGGGGTGCCGTGCCGTAGTTTTCTGTTACATGATTGAAGTCGAGTGTGTTGTACTCTCAAAACTTTCAACACTCCATACCCAACTGTGTGCCTATGAGATTGGTGACAGACCATTATCTGGGTCATCTAAGGGGCATGTGCAACAGAGGCATGTGCTATGCATGTTTGGCTCCAAAGTCTCCCGAGTGCTGCTGCTACTACTACTACAATAGATGTGTTGCAACATACTGTATGGCTGAATCCCAAATCACCCAATTCCCTCGGCCCTCCATTTGCACGTTCACGCGCGGCACCGTCATATTCACAACTGTCCCAAAGCTGAGGGAGTGAAAACTAGAGGGTTTAGGGGCCAGTTAGACCCTCTAATAGCCACTTCGACCAAGGCTGCAGGCTCTAGAGCGAAGTGCTAACCCAACACACACCGCAATATGTTTAGAATTTATGCAATTTCATACACAATAATTGAGAGGTGTGCTTAATTATAATGACGTGTGTTTGTTTGGGACTGATTTCGAGATTTGACATATAAAACAAATTAATCAAATTAATAAAAAAATACCGCGCAAATGAAATGTTTAACTGTTACTGAGGTTTACATCTTGTGAAACAACAAGGGGGATGTTTAATGAATTCCATGCTTGTTTTATTATTTAAATGTGAACATGAATTGCATCATTCATCATTTCATCACCAGTGTGTCCCAAAGTTGATGGGTTTATTGATCCCCTCGCCACTCTATTGAAGTCTCCATCGGTTGTCACTAGGGCCTTTTCTCGTTTGCGCAAGTCCGTCCTCCAAACTCTCTCCTCTGTCCTCTCACCTCCGTGATCCGGAAACGATAAGTGGTCGATGGCCTCATTTTGGCGAGGAAGCACAAGTGTATCCTATGGCACAGTTACCACTGTACGACACACCATTCAGTGGTTGTGTTCCCCTGCTCAGACGTTGCATGCATCAACCAATGGTTGTGTGGCATGTCATCGACTGACAAATTTCTATAACCCATGATGTGGTTAGCTGATATAAAAAATTATCCATCAGGCGTTGTAAGCAACGCTTGGGCAGAGGAACGGAACCAGTATTTTTACTGAATAAAATATTAATCATGCCCATAAAAACTGTGCCATTGATAAAATATAATGCAGATAAAACTGAAATTGTGTTGGTAAAGTTAAAGAGATGTTCCGGTACTTTTGTATACTTTTTAGCCAGTAGTTCTGAAAGCAGCACTCACGAGCCAAAAGTGGTCCATGAAAATTGTGTACTACATCACATATGTGCAGATATGTGTACCACGTCATTGCACTCCATCTCTCTCGCTGCGGTGTCCACTGAGCAATTGGGCATGCCTTGCAACCTCATTGGATAGTGCTGGACAGGCATCTTGCTACCCGTCACTCAAATGTGAGGGGCTGAAGCTCATAGGCTAGGGCTGCATTCCAAACACTTAAGACACACCCTATCCCCTCAGTCCTCAAATTAAGTGGACATTTCTGCTGACGTCTGATGACTATACACTTGCAGGGCAAGGGGCGAGGGAGGAAGGAATGATTTTTAAATGGACCGCCCATGCCAGAAATTCGTCACTCGTTCATCCCACGATGATTGTGTATTCAGCCACCGGTAGCTTGTGGATGCTTTATATTCGTTACAGTCAATTATGATTGCATGTCTACTTATATTAATTATATAATTATTAATATGCCTACTGTATGATAGCTAGCAAATTAATTAGCTAACTGACATTAGCCTGCCTAGCTGGATCTTCTGAAGAAGGAAAATGTTTTATTTTCATCATTTCCTAAAGCTAACCAAACAAAAACATAATTACATTTATGATACGTGTTTGAGCCGTCATGTGCATTAGTAGCACAATTACATTTTTACTTAAATTGACATCTCCATATTGACGTTGAGGTTTTAAATTTCAGATGTACAATCACCGCAAATTGAATTATGGGGCATTTCAGGCCCCGAATTGTACACTCGCAAACTCAATCAAAAACGAGGGCTGAGGGGCTTAAGTTGCAAACTTGCCTTGTTTGGCTAATCGTTTAGACCGACGTCCAAGATGGTGACGGGGATTCCCCCAAGGACATAAGGTGAGGGTAAGTGGACGAGAGTGTCTTTTGTGAGTTTGAAATGCAGCCTAGAACTCAAATTGCTAGGGAGCTGGCCCATGTGGGGGGAAATGTAGGGTAAATGGTGGCGGCACATATTCAAGAAAACAGTTGCGGTTAATTGAGGTAAAACCGTTATTCTGCTCATAGATTATGTGAGTATGAACTACACATTGACACAACCAGCCCAAAGTGTTGTGTTTAAAAAATACTTTCTTATTTGCCAAAGTACCTGAGTATGTCTTTAATTGCTGATAACATGATTTAACAGATGTCCCCTTGGTCTACTTCTAGTGGTATGACATAGAACCTTGACAATCCAGTTGGACATACATATTATTTCAATTTATCAGGACCAAATTATACATTCATAGTTTGAATGACTGAAAATGTGTATAGGATTTCAGTACAGTAGACCATGGACATGAAAACTCCGGAAAAGATACCAATAGGCCTGCTGATTAATATGTATAACGTTGTAATAGTCGTCTGGCGTTGAGTGCAGGAATTTTCTGATACGTTTTTTGGTAAAGTAAATATGCTACTTACCATTCCGTTTAAAGTTATTATTGCGCATTTCTTCTTTAGTTACATCTCGTGTTGTTCATTATGGGTAAATGTCCAAACTAATCCAGATATTCCAGCGATTGCGAAATATTTCACCACAAAAGGTAGATATGAGGAAGTGAACCCTTACCTCATAGAGGACATACTCGCTGTAAACAAATCTCTTGTAAAGCCCCCATCTGCAGAATGTCGCGAAATTCATCTGACCGCTATCATACGCCACGGCTCAAGGTACCCGACAACGAAAAACATCAAGAAAATGCGAGAACTTCACAATCTTGTTGTACAGAAGGCCTCTGGAGAGCAGCGCTGGTTGCGTGAAATTACGCAGTGGAAGATGTGGTACACTGATGAAATGGATGGCCGTCTCGTTCAGAAGGGAGTCCTCGACCACAGGCATTTGGCTGTCAGGTTGTCAAAGTTATTCCCATCATTGATATCTAAGGAGAAGCTACAAGATGGTCACATCAAGTTCATGACCAGTTCTAAGCACAGGTGTGTGAACAGCACCCTTTCTTTCCAGGGAGGACTGACAAAGCTCTGGGATATTGAAGGTAGATAAAATCCTACTTGATGACGGTATGATAGCAGCATCGTGTCAAAGTGCAAGCATTATGAATATTGCATATAACTCTTTATTTATTTTTTGCAACTGTCAGTAATTTGCAAGATATAAGGCCTATATATACACCAAGTAGGTCAATGTTAGCCTTATCCTAGCTGAGGAACGCTCAACTCCGTTCTTATATCAAGGCGGGATTGAGGGTCGATAACTGGTCAATTTGCTAGCAACAGAGGACGAGAGGGGCCCAAATCGGTGGGTGGCGTTTTTTTGTTTCGCCCACCAAGCGAGTTTCTGTATGGAGGTCAATGAGTCGAATTTGGTCAACAAAAAAACAAATGGCTTATTTGCGTGAGGTTTATTTGATCGAATAAAAGTTTCGTAATGCTTAAGTTGTTAAGCGTGTAATGATAAAGACGCGTGACATCCCGGTGTCCGTGGCGAAAAGCTCCCCCCTTCGCGTGAACGCTTCATTGCTGCAACTTGCTTGCTAGTTGAGGTTTCTGCTCTTCACTCAGTTGTCTGTTTAGCCTACATTTCATTGATCTTAGTAGCACAAAGCATAAAACAATGACGGTCTACCCCGGCCAAACCTGGACAACGCTGGGCCAATTGTGCACTGCCCTATGGACTACCAATCACTGCCGGATGTGATACAGTCTGGATACTTCACAACATTACTAAAGAAAATAGTGTACGTTTTACTCCATACATTTACCCTGACACCTAAAAGTACTTGTTACATTTTAAATGCTTAGCAGGACAGAAAATGGTCCAATTCACACACTTATCAAGAGAACATTGCTGGTCATCCATAATCTTTCTGATCTGACAGACTCACTAAACACAAATGCTTTGTTTGTAAATTATGTCTGAGTGTTGGTGTACCCCTGAATATCAGTTAAAAAAAAAATTAAAAGAAGAAAATTGTGCCATCTGGTTTGCTTAATATAAGGAATAAGAATTTGTTCTTAACTGACTTGCCTATTTAAATAAAGGTTAAATAAAATACAAATGTTTACTTTTACTCAAGTATGACAATTGGGTGCTTTTCCCACCACTGGCGTTTTCAGAATTGACATTTTTACAGTTATAGACTGATGGTGACTCAATGTTGCTAGTAAATCGTGCAACCAGTTATCAATACTCAACCGCCTAGATATAAGAGAACAGAGTTTAGCCTTCCTCAGCTAGGCTGGTCCCAGATCTGTTTGTGCTTTCACTTACTCCATTTGTCATTGGCAAGCTAAACAATTCACCCTTCGATAAGCTCCGACCCCATTGGTTACTGTTGCATCCTCGCACAACATGTTCCCGGGAAGCCCAATTACCCTTTCTAACCACTGGCAAAATCCCCTCACAATGATTTCAAACTGTAATTTTAATACACAATGAATATTGATCAAAGTCACCGTGTCCTAGAGAGATTTACACGGTTATCAAAACTTCACGCCAGGGAAAGCCTACACGAAACACAGCTTTTATTTTAAGTGTTTCTAAAATCCCCTATGGTAAAAATTAATGGTGGAAAAACGATTGGAACCATTTCCCTGTTTGACCACTAGGTTTTATGGGTATTATGCCCAAAATTCTGTGGCGGGGCTTAACAAATGGTCAAATTGTTTGGCATGACAATTCCATTAGGAGTTTGCAGGAGAGCAGAAACAGCTAGGTAAATGTAATACCGGTATGACATTGCCATAATATGATATTCATGTCATAAGTGTACATTTTGCATGATATTTCATTAGCCTGCAGTCTTTTGGAAGACTGGGTTATAATACTATCAATAACACTTACAAAAACACAACAACACTTGTTTAACTTCTGAACTTGTCACTAGCTTTTAATTGGTGCTGTTTATTCACATTCATTGACCTTTAATATTATAATTTTCAAAACTTTGAACATCTCCCTTTGAATGACCAGTGTCTTCTATGTTTGATTCTAAAGATGAAGAGATTGACTACGAGGTGAATGACGCACTGATGAGGTTCTTTGACAACTGTACCAAGTTTGTGGAGACCATCGACAAGAACCAGTCAGCCATGGCTGAGCTGGACAAGTTCAAGTCCAGTGCAGAGATGAGGAGTGTGCAGGAGAAGATAGCAGACCGGCTCCTGGTCCCCTACAGCCACATTACATCAGGTCTCCATCTCTAGCATATTTGTCTCTATCTCTATCTCTGTGTGCATGTCACAGGATGTTGGAAAACGTGACAGCATTAGTAGAAAGTGTCTGTTCTACAATGGATAGTACATATTTCATACCTATTCTATTATTACTGAGAGGGCTATCCTCATGATGTTGCTCATGTTCTATACACAATGAATGGATCGGCTTCAGATCTGCTTAATTGTGAACATTTTACAGGATACCTCTACAGAGAGGTTTTCAGTACAAAACCGTTAAACACTCACCTATTCAATTCCCTCACCTGAATGGTTTTGTCAGAAGTGAGGACATTGAAATAAGAATACCTGTATGTTTCTCTTATTTGAAAAGTAAAACAAAGTGGAAAAGATGTTGTTAATGCTAAGCCATACAGGACTTTTATGTTGTTTTATATCAAAGTACATACATAGTCACTGCTCTGTAATAATTATTTACATTTTGACATGGAATGGCGGTAGGTAGCCTGGTGGTTAAGAGTGTTGGGCAAGTAACCGAAAGGTCGCTGGTTCGAATCCCCAGGCCAACAAGTTGAAAAATCTGTCTGTGCCCTTGACAAGGCACTTAAAGGTGCAATAGAGCTGTTTTTTTTATCTCAATATCAAATTGTTTCTGGCTAACAATTAGGTACCTTACAGTGATTGTTTTTAGGGCTTCAGCTATATGTTTTTTGGGGTCTGATATGATTCCTATTTTTTGGGGGGGGCTAAAACGTACCGATCCCGATATATCTGCCGATTTACTGTTTTACTGTGGGGAAATTAATGTCATTTTCCCACACTAAATTATCATACATTGCCATCCAAAAGAGCAATTGTCCAATAACTATGCCTTAAATATTGATTCCATACATTGTGACAATAATGGCACATCATGAGAATGGCAGCAAGTGTTCAGATACAATGCCTTCAGAAAGTATTCATAACCCTTGACTTATTCCACATTTTGTTGTTACAGCCTGAATTCAAAATTGATTAAATAAAATTAAAAAAATCTCACCTATCTATACATAATACCTCACAATGCAGAGCGAAAACATGTTTTTAGAAATATTTGCTAATTGATTGAAAATTAAATATAAAAATATCAAATTTACATAAGCATTCACACCCCTGAGTCAATACTTTGTAGATGCACCTTTGGCAGCGGTTACAGCTGTTAGTCTTACTAGGTATGTCTAAGAGCTTTGCAAACATGGATTTTACAATATTTTGTACATTCTTCAAGCTCTGTCAAATTGGTTGTTGATCAGTGAAGTGCTTTTTTCCAAATTTGTAGCAGTATTACTTTAGTGCCTTGTTGCAAACTGAATACTTGTTTTGTAATATTTTTATTCTTTACAGTCTTCCTTATTTTCACTCTGTCAATTTGGTTAGTATTGTGGAGTAGCTACCTTGTTGTAGATCCATCCTCAGTTTTCTCATATCACAGCCGTTAAACTCTGTAACTGTTTTAAAGTAACCATTAGCCTCATAGTGAAAGCCCTGAGCTGTTTCCTTCCTCTCCAGCAACTGAGTTAGGAAGAACGCCTGTATCTTTGGAGTGATTGGGTGTATTGATACACCATCCAAAGTGTAGTTCATAACTTCACCATGCTCAAAGGAATATTTAATATGTGTTTTTTTTTACCCATCTCCCCAATAGGTGCCCTTTTTTTGCGAGGCATTGGAAAACCTCCCTTGTCTTTGTGGTTGAATCTGCGTTTGAAAATATGCCCGATTGAGGGCCCTTACAGATAATTGTATTTGTGGGGTACAGAGATGAGGTAGTCATTAAAAAATCATGTTCTACACTATTATTGCACCCAGAGCTTTTCATTTTATATATATATATACAGTGGGGAGAACAAGTATTTGATACACTGCCGATTTTGCAGGTTTTACCACTTACAAAGCATGTAGAAGTCTGTAATTTTTATCATAGGTACTCTTCAAATGTGAGAGACGGAATCTAAAACAAAAATCCAGAAAATCACATTGAATGATTTTTAAGTAATTCATTAGCATTTTATTGCATGACATAAGTATTTGATACATCAGAAAAGCAGAACTTAATATTTGGTACAGAAACCTTTGTTTGCAATTACAGAGATCATACGTTTCCTGTAGTTCTTGACCAGGTTTGCACACACTGCAGCAGGGATTTTGGCCCACTCCTCCATACAGACCTTCTCCAGATCCTTCAGGTTTCGGGGCTGTCGATGGGCAATACGGACTTTCAGCTCCCTCCAAAGATTTTCTATTGGGTTCAGGTCTGGAGACTGGCTAGGCCACTCCCGGACCTTGAGATGCTTCTTACGGAGCCACTCGTTAGTTGCCCTGGCTGTGTGTTTCGGGTCGTTGTCATGCTGGAAGACCCAGCCACGACCTATCTTCAATGCTCTTACTGAGGGAAGGAGGTTGTTGGCCAAGATCTCGCGATACATGGCCCCATCCATCCTCCCCTCAATACGCTGCAGTCGTCCTGTCCCCTTTGCAGAAAAGCATCCCCAAAGAATGATGTTTCCACCTCCATGCTTCACGGTTGGGATGGTGTTCTTGGGGTTGTACTCATCCTTCTTCTTCCTCCAAACACGGCGAGTGGATTTTGGACCAAAAAGCTCTATTTTTGTCTCATCAGACCACATGACCTTCTCCCATTCCTCCTCTGGATCATCCAGATGGTCATTGGCAAACTTCAGACGGGCCTGGACATGTGCTGGCTTGAGCAGGGGGACCTTGCGTGCGCTGCAGGATTTTAATCCATGACGGCGTAGTGTGTTACTAATGGTTTTCTTTGAGACTGTGGTCCCAGCTCTCTTCAGGTCATTGACCAGGTCCTGCCGTGTAGTTCTGGGCTGATCCCTCATGATCATTGATGCCCCACGAGGTGAGATCTTGCATGGTGCCCCAGACCGAGGGAGATTGACCGTCATCTTGAACTTCTTCCATTTTCTAATAATTGCGCCAACAGTTGTTGCCTTCTCACCAATCTGCTTGCCTATTGTCCTGTAGCCCATCCCAGCCTTGTGCAGGTCTACAATTCTATCCCTGATGTCCTTACACATCTCTCTGGTCTTGGCCATTGTGGAGAGGTTGGAGTCTGTTTGATTGAGTGTGTGGACAGGTGTCTTTTATACAGGTAACGAGTTCAAACAGGTGCAGTTAATACAGGTAATGAGTGGAGAACAGGAGAGCTTCTTAAAAAAAAACTAACAGGTCTGTGAGAGCCGGAATGCTTACTGGTTGGTAGGTGATCAAATACTTATGTCATGCAATAAAATGCAAATTAATTATTTAAAAATCATACAATGTGATTTTCTGTATTTTGTTTTAGATTCCGTCTCTCACAGTTGAAGTGTACCTATGATAAAAATTACAGACCTCTACATGCTTTGTAAGTAGGAAAACCTGCAAAATCGGCAGTGTATCAAATACTTGTTCTCCCCACTGTATATATATATATATATATATATATATATATATATATATATATATATATATATATATATATATATATATATATACAGTACCAGTCAAAAGTTTGGACACACCTACTCATTCCAGGGTTTTTACTATTTTCTACATTGTAGAATAATAGTGAAGACATCAAAACTGTGACATAACACATATGGAATCCTGTAGTAACCTAAAAAGTGTTAAACAAATCAAAATATATTTTATATTTGAGATTCTTCAAAGTAGCCACCCTTTGCCTTGGGCTCCCGAGTGGTGCAGCGGTCTAAGGCACTGCATCTCAGTGCTAGAGGCGTCACTACATACCATGGTTCGAAGCCGGGCTGTATCAAAACCGACCGTGATCTTGAGTCTCATAGGGCGGCGCACAATTGGCCCAGCGTCGTCCGGGTTAAGTGGAGGTCGTCAACACTAATAACCCTTTAACCCTAATTTAGGCGTAAGTCGCTCTGTTTAAGAGTGTCTGCTAAATGACTAAAACACTTTGCCATTACTTTCCCCCCTGTAGACATGGCTGAGGCTGCATTTTACCTGTGTGCTTACGAGTTGGCCATCAAAACCATCAACTCCCCCTGGTGTCAACTCTTTGATGAGGCAGATGCACTGGTACGTCAACTGTATGATGTGATTGCGGAGTATTGACCACTTCAAGTGATAATAGAACCATTGATTATTTGTGGGGCTATTTTTGAAGCAGTGATCAAATATGTTGAAGTTCATTAGTATTGGAGAGCTGAATAAGATGCATCTAGTCTAACTAGTAATCCATTGACCTTTATTTGTTTTATGTCATCAAGTGTTTTTGCTGATAGGACATTCATCTAAAACGTGATGAATGTATTATTTACAATATCCTCACCTAATCTACAGTTTGAATAGATGTCTTACATTCAGTCAATAAGAAGCTGGTGTATCCTGTGTTATAATGTAAGTTGGCCCAGCTCTCAGGTGGCCTAGCTGAAAACTTTTTCCACATTTTGTTACGTTACAGCCTTATTCTAAAATTGATTAAATATTCGTTTTTTCTCATCAATCTACATACAATTGTAAGTTTTACAAATGTATAAAAAAATATATATATATTTACATAAGTATTCAGACCCTTTGCTATGGGATTCGAAATTGAGCTCAGGTGCATCCTGTTTCCATTGATCATCCTTGAGATGTTTCTACAACTTGATTGGAGTCCACCTGTGGTAAATTCAATTGATTGGACATGATTTCGAAAGGCACATACCTGTCTATATAAGGTCCCACAGTTGACAGTGCATGTCAGAGCCAAAACCAAGCCATGAGGTCGAAGGAATTGTCCATAGAATTCCGAGACAGGATTGTGTCGAGGCACAGATCTGAGGAAGGGTACCAAAAAATGTCTGCGCATTGAAGGTCCTCAAGAACACAGTGGCCTCCATCATTCTTAAATGGAAGAAGTTTGGAACCACCAAGACTCTTCCTAGATCTGGCTGCCCGGTCAAACTTTCTCTGGATTCTCTGGTCTGATGAAACAAATATTGAGCTCTTTGGCCTGAATGCCAAGCATCACGTCTGGAGGAAAACCTGCCACCCTCCCTCGGTGAAGCATGGTGGTTGCAGCGTCATGCTGTGTTTTATGTTTTTCAGAAGCAGGGACTGGGAGACTAGTCAAAATGTGGAAAAAGTCAAGGGGTCTGAATACTTTCCGAATGCACTGTACTTACACAGCAATTACCCCACTAACAGATTATTGAATATGGAAACTATATAACGTGGTATTCACACACACACCATCTGATCCTATAGTATACTTACACTGTATTTACCTCACAAACAGGTTTTGGAATATGCAAATGACCTGAAGCAATTCTGGAAAAGGGGTTATGGTCATGACATCAACAGCAAGTCAAGCTGCATCCTCTTTCATGATGTATTCAGCCGTCTGGATAGAGCGGCCAATGAGATCAGGTGAGCTACCGGTTAGCCTCACGTGCCAGGCTTCATGTCATTCACCAGCATAGCAAAGGGATTAAAATATGTGCTATATGTGTTTAAAAGGACAGGACACTCCAAAATCAAAGTTTATCAGACGTTTTCAAACCCCAAATGTAGTATAATGTCCTCTATCGCACATGAATGGAAAAAAATAAGCAAAGAATAAAATCAGGAAATCTTATCTTTTCCATTCAATCCATTGAGGTTGGGTTTGTGTTGTTGTGCCCTTGAGCAAGGCATTCATCCCCTAACCTGCTACATGGATGCTGCTCTGTGGCTGACCCTGTGTTACTTCCGGCCTCTTGTGAGTGTATGGGTGGTGTGTGGGTTGTTAGGAAAAAAACAAGACCGTGAAAAGACAAATGTATGTTTGTTTCACAATAGACTAAAATTTCAAGTTGTATTGTACTTGAGGTCTGAAAAATCAAACTTTTTTTGATTTTGGAGTGGACTGTCATTTTTAAGGGGTACTTATAAAACCGATTAGGACTAAACTGTAATATTATACAAAACGCATGGTACAGTATCTATTGAAACTGTTAGAAAAGAGAAAAGAACATGTCAACGTGGCAATAGAATACGACACATGAACCTTCTTGTTTACACCCTATGTCCTGTTATGCATCCTAGTATAGCCAAGTCCTCTAACTGTCAGTGTCATATACAGTCATGTGAAAAAGTAAATACACCCGCTGGAATGTTCTCTTTTTTTTTTTTTTTTACTTATTTGGATAGACGGATATGTAATCTTCACTTCAACACTATTGACAGATAAGGGTTACCCAATTTAACAAATCACACAATTTTTTTTTTTTTTAAATAAACAAAAATGCCTTTTCCTTATGGGGAAAAAGTTAGTACACCCCTACCTTTACCATCACATAAAAGTTTGCCAGTGGTCTGGAATTTGTCGGACAGTAGAATGATGTACTTCAAATTGCTTGTAAATGGAATTATGTATTTCGAATTGCTTGGAAATAGATTTGTAACCCCTCCCAGACTCATGGGTATCAATAATCTTTCTTCTTAGGTCCTCGGGTAGGTCTTTTGATCTTTGAATGATGTGTTACCACACACCCATATGGTTAAGACCAAACCAGACCAATTGTCTTATCTTTATGGAAGGCTGGACCATCCTAAGTGTCTCTCTTATGTTTTTTAATCATTTGCACTTGTTTTGGTACACCTAATTCTAATTTTAGCAATTTTATGTGATGGTAAAGGTAGGGGTGTACTAACTTTTTCGCCATAAGGAAAAGGCATTTTTGTTTATTTTCATTGCATAACATTTTCAAAGTTTTTTTTCTTTGTGATTTGTTAAATTGGGTAACTGTTATCTGTCAATAGTGTTGAAGTGAAGATTTGCATATCCATCTGTCCAAATATGTTTTTTTTTTTTTTAAAGACAACTTTCCAGGGGGTGTACTTACTTTTTCACATGACTGTACATAATACTGAGAGGAGTTTGGCCAAAGTGCATACAAATGGGGGTAGGGTTATGGGCAATCCACATCCCACATTATTCAATCAATACTCATTATAGGGTTAAAATGAACAATACAATTACCCATCCATAGCAGCTTATCACAAAAGTTTGCAGAGCTTTTTGTCTGGTCTGGATCCTGTTGTGTGGGTGTGTGTGTGTGTGTGTGTGTGCCTTTGCCCTGGGCTGTGACAAAATTGTATTCTGTGGTTCACGCACCACACCCACACAACAAATACATATTTATGTTACAAAATGAATGTGTCTGTCATGCTGTGTTGCACACAATGTGCATGTAGTAGCACATCTGATCATATAACTCATAAGAATATTAATCTGTGAGGTATTGGTACTCCTCTGTTGTAAAGGAGAATTTATTTGATTGAGATTCTTCAAAGTAGCCACCCTTTGCTTTGATGACAGCTTTGCACACTCTTGGCATTCTCTCAACAATCAGTTGTGTTGTGAGGTGGTAGAGGTGGTATACAGAAGATAGCCCTATTCTGTAAAAGACCAAGTTCATATTATGGCAAGAACAGCTCAAATAAGCAAAGAGAAATGACATCATTTCTCTTTGCTTATTTGAGCTGTTCTTGCTATAATATGCTAAGAGAAATGACATTCCATCATTACTTTAAGACATGAAGGTCAGTCAATATGGACATTTCAAGAACTTTTAAAGTTTCTTCAAGTGCAGTCGCAAAAATCATCAAGCGCTGTGATGAAACTGGCTCTCATGTGGGCCGCCACTGAAAAGGAAGACCCAGCGTTATCTCTGCTGCAGAGGATTAGATTTACCAGCCTCAGAAATTGCAGCCAAAATAAATACTTCATAGAGTTCAAGTAACAGACTCATAGAGTGTAGATTGCTGTTCAATATAACTTACCCTTCAATTTCTTGACCAGTTGTGTGGGACGGGGATTTTGTTTCGATGTGCCAATTCGTTGGCAAGTTCTCTGCATTTGAGGTTACTAAGCTCATGAAACTGGTCCGTGAAATTCTGGTTTATCAAGCTCAGACTCCATGTCATCAGATAAGACCTTGTGTGCCTCTGCTACTCTATCATAGCCTCTCTTTCGCACAGGTAAGTTTAAAAAAAAAGTACTTCTTCAGTGTCATTCAGTAAAAAAATGGTATCCATTGCTGCTGCTCGAATGGACTTCTTCCCTTCTCTCACTTCCTTGGCTGCTCTCTAAAGAACCTCAAGGGGGTTTAGACCGCTGTTTTTTTTAAACGTTTGTATACACGGGGCACAATGTCATACAACTGACTAAATGTAATCCTAATTTGTAAAGGGTATGCTGGCCTTTGGCTCATTTTGACTATATTAGCCCACACAGCTACAAGGATGCACTTTCGTGCTAGGTTTAATACATTCATTTTACTTTCTAAAAATCAGTTTATTTGCCCTAACTTGCTTACCACTTTTTCCATGTGGTTTCTTCCTTCAGACTCCATGAAATGATGACCTCATTGGCAAAGGGAAAAAGCTTGCATTTAGTACAGGGCAACATGTTTTCTAAAACCATGCGGTCAATTCCTGCATTCCATACATTAATACAAACAGTACAAAACTGTTCTCAACTGACACCCCCTTGAGTATATGTAGACTAGTGTATGACAACTAGTGTTTGCAATTCACTGCCTCTGGTCAAGCAAGTTCTTGTTCACTTACGTACCACATTGTTCTGAAGCAAATAAATAATTACCCTCATGAAGTTTACATGTCCCATTCTGTCCCTCAGATCTGGCAGTAAAGTCACAGAAGCAGCGACCATCCAGGTGGGTCACGCTGACACTCTCCTGCCTCTGCTAACCCTGCTGGGCTTCTTCAAGGACAGCGTGCCCCTGACCTCCAACAACTATGCCACGCAGGGCCAGCGTGCCTTCCGCACCAGCCGCATGATGCCCTACGCTGCCAACCTGGTCCTCGTGCTGTATGACTGCCGCGGAAACCTCCATCTGCAGGCACTGCTCAATGAGAGGCCCCTGGCCTTCCCAGGCCTGGCCGCCAACCAGGGAGAGGAGGCAGCCCCGCTCTACCAGGATGTCAGAGACCACTACAGGGACCTGCTCCAGGGCTGCGACTTTGAGAAAGAGTGCCAACTGTTCCCATCCAAATGAGGAAGTCAATGCTATCAACAGGTATAATTCATCAGTAAAGTGTGCCTCTGATATGTAATCAAATCAAAGTTTTTCTGGTCGCATACACATATTTGCAAGTGTTATAACAGGTGCAGCGAAATGCTTATGTTACTAGCTCCAACAGTGCAGTAGAATGTCTCAAATACACAAATAATCCAAAAATATTTGATATGATATTATACTGTAGATATGGTTAGGCCAATGTGGTGAGCTGCTGTGGTAGAGCTCCACTGTGCCTAGAGAATTTGATTGAGAGTGAAATTTGTCTGCAAAGTGTATCCTATGCACAATGTTGGAATGGAATTATGATTCACTCTGTTCAAGGCCACAACATCAGTTTATTCAAATGTATGGTAGTATTATAGACTAAACAAATGAATCGGACCCAATTCACCAAATGAGATCCAGTAGAGGCTAGTGAGGGGAGGACAGCTCATAATAATGTCAGGAATGGAGCACATGGAGTGGCATTAAACACTTGGAAACCATGTGTTTGATGTATTTGATACTATTCCACTCCAGCCATTATCAGGAGCCCGTCCTCCCCAATTAAGGTGCCACCAACCTGTGTTGAGATCATTCCACCAAAAGTGCTCTGACTCGTGAGAGGCCTCCAGCCCGGGTATTGCATTTAATGTAAGCCTGCCGCTGCTACCACTACAGAAGTATTACTAGCATTACTGGAATCTGTCAAATCAAAGGGGATACAGCTAATGACCAAAGATGACAGTTACATAGTAGGTGATACACTGCCAATCCAAAAACAACACCTATCCTCCATGTACTTGTGTAGACCTGAGAAGAATGCATAGGTGTAGTCATGAATTTATAAAAAAAAAAAATGTATGAAGTGGAGATACTACCACATTTCGTACACCTGATGTGGGGGTATAGGCCAGAAGTATTTCTTTCTGAACAGGGACTATGTAGCTTATATAATGTCCTGCTACTATACATTTACACAATGTAGGCCTACTAATTTTTCTAATACTGTATAACTTGATTATTATTAAAGTATCATTTGAACTAAACAGGCTAGTTTTATTTTGTTGAAACGTTTGAATTGGAAATGTAAATGGTGAATTGTGAATGGTTGTCGGAAAATACATGCCAAATTCTTTACATTTCAATTTATTCAAATGTATTACGTTTTACCATTCTGTCATTGTAATTTAGTTGGTTTGCCCTACATTTGATTAAAAACACTGCATAAAAATAGTCACGTTTACTTCCAATCTAAATTCACCGGTTCCGAAGCTCAGCCCCGCACTGTCGTGATCTCGGTACATTGGTTGGTATTCAGGAATATGCAGATTTCTGAACACTGGAGGAGGATTGGAGGCTGGGCCAATGGAATGCTACGTGTCTTCGAGGTCTTTCAAAAGCCCTAGTTCTTCGATGCCTATCGTCAAAGTTATCAAGTAACTCGAGCGAGGCGACACATTCCTACCGGCTATTCTCCAGGTCCACAGTCCATTGGGGTTAACCTTAGCCTAGTGCACAATGTCGGGTGTCAAAAAGCAACGGACGGTAAGATATGCATATACTTATTTGAAACATCATATTCAAATATAGAATGTATTTTGAAAGTTCTCTAATAGCATAAGTATATATAGCAATGCTGTAGCCTACGCAGCCCATAGTGCTAGAGCTGGCTAAACTAGAAATGTTGTTGCCTCAATGCATGTTGAAAAGTATTCCTGTATAGTGCGCTTTGGGTGACCTTTTATACGTGTGTATCGCCAACTAACTCCAGCCGCATTCTAATTTAAAAACGTTTCCTTATAAGTTACATAATAGCCGTTATGTGGATAAAGCTCTAGACATGTTTGTTCACAATCTATGCTTCATCAAACAATGGTTTAAAAGTCTGATACGATCAGCGTTGTCACTGTTGATGAA
Organism: Thymallus thymallus; assembly: GCA_023634145.1. NCBI lineage: Eukaryota > Metazoa > Chordata > Actinopteri > Salmoniformes > Salmonidae > Thymallus > Thymallus thymallus. Next base: position 16,870,675 of record CM042389.1, on the reverse strand, counting down.
GTAGGCTCCGTTTTCACTATTGTGGTAAAGTTGGACTGATTTTATTTGACATACAGGTAGTGGTGGAAAAAGTACCCGATTGTCATACTTGAGTAAAAGTTAAGATACCTTAATAGAAAATGACTCAAGTAAAAGTCACCCAGTAAAGTACTACTTGAGTAAAAGTCTAAGGTAAAAAAAAACTTTAGGCAAGTCAAGTTAAGAACTAGTTTGCTTAATATAAGTATCTAAAGTACATGTAATTGCTAAAATATATGTAAGTATCACAAGTAAATTCCTTATATTAAGCAAAACAAACAGCACACTTTTCTTTTTTTAATTTACGGATAGCCAGAGGCTTTACAAACAAACCATTTGTGTTTAGTGAGTCCGCCAGATCAGAGGCAGTAGGGATGACCAGAGATGTTCTCTTAATAATGTGAATGTGAATTGGACCATTTTCTGTCCTGCTAAGCATTCAAAATGTAACGAGTACTTTTGGTGTCAGGGAAAATGTATGGAGTAAAAAGTACATATTTATTTTTAGGAATGTAGTAAAGTAAAAGTTGTCAAAAATATAAATAGTAAAGTACAGATGCCCAAGAAAACGACTTAAGTAGTAGTTTAAATCATTTTTACATAAGTACTTTACACCACAGCATATAGGTTAAATGTTATATTTAAAAAACTGTTTGAGAAGTGGCCTAATGGTCTTTTACAACTCGAGTAATTGAATTCATTGTATGTCCCACTTAGAATAAACCATAACTGAAGCCTTCACAAACCCTTTATAATATCTAGTCTATAGGTTATTATACAACAGGTGGGTCTAATCTTGAATGCTGATTGGTTAAAACCGCATTCCAGTCTGTGTCTATTCAACAAGTTATCATCGGCTAAATCTATGATGTTAAAATGCCTGTTTATGCTGTACCGTCTGACTGCGCAATCCACTGTCTCAGAGAGAGACAAAGTCCAGCTAGTTTGCAGTCTTTCCAGCTTCAGTTTGAAGTGATTATGTTAGCTGTGTTGTTGGTTTATTGCGCATCATTAGCTCATTGTTATGGATGTAACCAAATACATGTCACTAGAAAACAGCTTAAACAAATGCAAACGCATCTACAGTACTTTGCTGTTATTCTGGCTGCACTGTTTAACGTGACTTTAAGTTAGCCATAGTTGGCTAGCTAGCAAGCAAGGGATAAGAACGTTTAAGGTGTTGGCTTGACTGTCGCTGGACAAGGGTTCGAGGACCGGTCGGGGCTACCCCCCTGAATTCGCTACGTTGGTGTCAGAAGTGGGATGGCGCCTGTGAGGCCATCGGGGAGGAGTGTACATGTGAGTGACTTGGTAAAGGAAAACATGGCGACACTCTCCCCTGAAAGAAGGGGGTAATGTAATGGCCTTAACCCAACACCTAGAAACCTCATCAGTTAAGGTGTTGTTGGCGTATCAGTTAAGGTGTTGGCTTGACAGTTGCTGAACCGTGGTCCGACCTTGTTGGGGCCCCTACCCCCCAAAATCGCTACAATTTGCTTCACTAATCATTTATAAGCAAATGTTACACCATAGCCATATAAATCGTGCCACAGGTTTATGCCACATTTGACAAAGCCACCGTTCATGTAATGGCTTTGATTCATTTGATTTGTGAAGTATCTAAGTGGTGCTATAAGCATTTATGAATCCTTTATAAGATGGAAGTTAGCCTTGTGTGTTGATCCTATATTTATAGGACGATCCGTTAGCACAGTAAAAGTCGGAAGAGTATGGAAAGCAGCAAGTTGCTAGGGTGCTGGTTACAATACTTCAGTATGTGGTTTTGCACAGGTATCTAATATTATCATGCGCCGCTCACACAATCACAGTCTGAACTTGACCTACATTGCTGTGAATAAACAGATTGACCAATACCCTACATGTTTTTTCATAACCAACCTGTAGACAAAAGATAACAAAGAATGTCACTCATGTCATTGTTTTCTCAATATTATTAACTGTAGGCTTACTTTGTCAGATTTCCACTCCTCTCTGTATGGAGACTATAACTATGAGTGTACAGTTAGGGTGTGGAAATAGTAAATGTGACCAAAAGTAAGCACAACTGTTTATTTTGCAGATCAAATATAATAAGGGCAGTAGTGAACATTTCGTTTACCATCTCCTATAGACCATTCTGAGAGAGAGAGAGAGAGAGAGAGAGAGAGAGAGAGAGAGAGAGAGAGAGAGAGGAGAGAGAGAGAGAGAGAGAGAGAGAGAGAGAGAGAGAGAGAGAGAGAGAGAGAGAGAGAGAGAGAGAGAGAGAGAGAGAGAGAGAGAGAGAGAGAGAGAGAGAGAGAGAGAGAGAGATGAGAGAGAGAGAGAGAGAGAGAGAGAGAGAGAGAGAGAGAGAGAGAGAGAGAGAGAGAGAGAGAAATTTTTTTTTTCGGGCTGCTGAAGTACAGAAGAAGAGGAGGGTGGAGACGCATGGCTCAAGTAAGGCTAAGTGGGTGTCTGCCGGGGCTTGATGAATGGTACTGTTTGTTTTTTCCACCCACTATACACTCAGCATTGTGTGTGTTTGTGTGCATAAGACGGTTGTGATGATGGGGAAATTAATCTAATTAAGCTATAGACCCATGTAAGTCTGTAGACCGTTAACCTTTGTATTTCTTGGAACGCTGTTCAGTAAGCCTTTAAGCTATGTATCACCTTTATGACCGGTTTTTCGCAAGTTGAATTTGCATAATGCAGCCAGTGACGTGTCAATATTGTAATAATTACACTGTAAGAGCTTAGTTTTCCATTGATAGGTTCGCCAAATAACGACAGAGCAGAAGGAATTTTTAAACATGCACAACTGTGTAGCATTTCTCTGCATTTAACTGAATAATCTACTACATTGCCTTCAGAAATTATTCACACCCTTTGACCTTTTCCATATTTTGTTGTGTTACAGCCTGAATGTAAAATTAATTAAATTGATATTTCTGTCACTTGCCTACACAATACTCTATAATATCAAAATGGAATAATGTTTTTTTTTTAAATGTTTACAACTTAATAAAAAAAGAGAAGCTGAAATGTCTTGAGTCAATAAATATTGGTAGATTAGGTAAACAAAAATGTTTAAAAGCAGACATTGAGCATGGTGAAGTTATTAATTACAATTTGGATGGTGTATCAATACACCCAGTCACTACAAAGATACAGGTGTCTTTAGCCTAACTCAGTTGCCAGAGAGGAAGGAAACTGCTCAGTTGCAGAGTTTAATGGCTGTTATAGGAGAAAACTGAGGATGGATCTACAACATTGTAGTTACTCCACAATACTAACCTAATTGACAGAGTGTAAAGAAAGAAGCCTGTACAGAATAAAAATATTCTGAAACATGCATCCTGTTTGCAACAAGGCACTAAAGTAATACTGCAAAACATGTAGCAAAGCAATTAACTTTTTGTCTTGAATACAAAGTGTTATGTTTGTGTCAAATCCAATACAACACATTACTGAGTTCGTCTCCATATTTTCAAGCATAGAGGTGGCTGCATCATGTTAGGGGTATGCTTGTAATCGTTAAGGATTGGGGAGTTTTTCAGAATAAAAAATAAACTGGAATGGAGCTAAACACAGGCAAAATCCTAGAGGAAAACCTGGTTCAGTCTGCTTTCCACCAGACACTGGGAGATGAATTCACCTTTCAGCAGGACAAAAACATAAAACAAAATGTCAAATCTACTCTGGAGTTGCTTACCTAGATGGCAGTGGTAGAGTTACAGTTTTGACTTAAATCTACTTGAAAATATATGGCAAGACCTGAAAATGGTTGTCTAGCAATGATCAACAACCAATTTGACAGACCTTGAATAATTGTTTTAAGAATAATGGGAAAATGTTGCATAATCCAGGTGTGAAAAGCTATGAGAGACTTACCCAGAAAGACTCACAGCTATAATCGCTGCCAAAGGTGCTTCTACAAAGTATTCACTTAGGGGTGTGAATACTTATGTAAATTAGATATGTCTGTATTTAATTTTCAATAAATTTGCTACAATTTCTAAAAACATGTTTTCACTTTGTCATTATGGGGTATTGTCAAGGGGTATGAATACTTTCTGGGTTATGAATACTTTCTGAAGGCACTGTATAGTTTACTAGGGATGTAGGCACTAGAGTCATGGAAAATCTGCAAAAATGTAGCCCTTGCCTCTATCCACCTGAAAGACTGTACTGTATGTACCTAGAGTTATCTCCACAACCCTGACAGAAACACACCTCTGTGTGTGGAGGCTGTCGACCAGCCGGTGTGGTGGTGTGTGGTAGGAGATGGTGGGTGAGAGTGCGGAGTGAGTGCCCTCTGTTTATAGAAGGCTGTCTGTGGTGGGGGTGTGGGGGCCCTGCTACGGTTAATAACAGGAGGTTGTGTGTGTAACCCACACCGGGTGGAGTAGTGGAAGGTCTGTGAAAGTTTTTTGGGGAGTAGGCACTGGTAGGAAAGGTGGGGGTGGCACTAGAGGGAGGGGCGCATAGAGAGAGAGTGAGAGGGAAAGGTGCCACATCATCGCTGGGCTACAGGCAGCACACTGGCCACATTGTCTGGTCCTGTTCCCTCCCTCCCTGGAGCCAGCCAGCATCCCTTCACCACTGCCCTGTCCACCCAGCCAGAGATTATCTCAGTCGGACTCACTCTGAACGGGCCTATTCACCAAGTCACATTCACAACAGTTCACATTGAACTTTTTTTTTTTATAAACCAGACCTGACGTTCTAGCCGGTTGAATGAAGAATCATGTCTGTTCTACGAAATATACAATGCATTCGGAAACCTTTTACATTAAATCATTTTTCTAAGATGTATTAAATAAAAAAATTTCTTCTGACCCACTGGAATTGTGATATAGTGAATTATAAGTTAAATAATCTGCCTGTAAAAAACTGTTGGAATAATTACTTGTGTCATGCACAAAGTATATGTCCTAACTGACTTGCCAAAACTATAGTTTGTTAACATGAAATCTGGAGTGGTGTGGTTGAAAAAATTGTTTTAATGACTTCAACCTAAGTGTATGAAAACTTCCGACTTCAACTGTATGTTGTCTGTATATCCTGTTTATCTTCTGTCTGTATATTCAGTGGCAGCACCATTTCACCAAGTCAAATTCCTGTACATGCAAATGTATTTGTTGAATAAAGGTAATTCTGATTTATTTAAGCAAAGACAGACTTACTAGGCCTTAAGCAAAACCACGTAATTTATTGCAAGTTACCATAACAAAAACATTATCATTAATCTAGTCTGCCGTTGGAATGTCTAGTCCTGCAGGAAAAACTAGATGCAGTTCAGGTGGCGTAGTCCGTATCAAACCTGAACTAAATTAAATGGATTATGTTATGTTTGGCATGAGATACTGTACCATATGTGGACCAATGGGAGGAAAGAAGTGATAAGATAATATCAGAGGACCTGAGCAAAGCGAATGGCTAAACACAAGGACTCATTCCTTACCATGTTTTACTGTGTTCCATCTCCAACTGCCTCTGAGAATATTCCACATTATTTCAGCATTTGTATATAGCCTACTGTAGTTAGTCAAATGTGAATGTGTCACGTTCGGGTGTGTAGAGAGACCAAGGCGCAGCGTAGCGATAGTTCGACATTGTTTATTTAACGAATAAACTATACTGATACGAACTATACAAAATAACAAATATGCAAATGAAAGTATAACACACGTAGCACGAACACGGGACATACAACAACAACATAACAATGAACCACGCCAAGGGAGTGGAACATAGACATATAAGTAAGATCCCTAATTAGAGGTAATGCCTAGCAGCTGCCTCTAATTAGGGATCCCACACACAACACCACACAGACGTAGAAATACTAGATCTGCCAGACTCTGACCATAGAACTATAGAGAAGCAAAGCTTCTCTATGGCCAAAGCCTGACAGTACCCCCCCCCAAAGGCGCGGACTCCCGGCCGCAAGAAAAACAAACAAAAACATGAGGGAAGGGTCAGGGAGGGAAAAACATCATACAATAACCATCGCCGGTGGCGGTTCCGGCCCCGGCGAAGTGGATATCTTCCTCCTCCTCCTTTCTACTGGGCCCGGACTGGGCCCCGGTGAGGTAGGCGATTCAGGCCATTTAAAGGGGCAACCCACCGGTCCTGGACATGACCATGGTGGGGCAAAAGGCTCAGGCCATGGAGCGGGGCAAATAACCGGGCCAGGACTGGGCACCGGTGTGGCAGGCGACTCCGGCCATGTAAAGGGGCAACCCACCGGTCCTGGAAATAACAATGGTGGGGCAAAAAGTTCAGGCCATGGAGCGGGGCAAATAACCGGGCCAGGACTGAGCACCGGTGTGGCAGGCGACTCCGGCCATGTAAAGGGGCAACCCACCGGTCCTGGAAATAACAATGGTGGGGCAAAAAGTTCAGGCCATGGAGCGGGGCAAATAACCGGGCCAGGACTGAGCACCGGTGTGGCAGGCGACTCCGGCCTTTCAATCATCACGGGAGGCTCCGGGCTGTCGAGCGTCACGGGAGGCTCCGGGCTGTCGAGCGTCACGGGAGGCTCCGGGCTGTCGAGCGTCACGGGAGGCTCCGGGCTGTCGAGCGTCACGGGAGGCTCCGGGCTGTCGAGCGTCACGGGAGGCTCCGGGCTGTCGAGCGTCACGGGAGGCTCCGGGCTGTCGAGCGTCACGGGAGGCTCCGGGCTGTCGATATTCACGGGAGGCTCCGGGCTGTCGAGCGTCACGGGAGGCTCCGAGCTGTCGAGCGTCACGGGAGGCTCCGAGCTGTCGAGCGTCACGGGAGGCTCCGGGCTGTCGACCGTCACGGGAGGCTCCGGGCTGTCGACCGTCGCGGGAGGCTCCGGCCTGTCGACCGTCGCGGGAGGCTCCGGGCTTTCGACCATCGCGGGAGGCTCCGGGCTTTCGACCATCGCGGGAGGCTCCGGCCTTTCGACCATCGCGGGAGGCTCCGGGCTGTCGACCATCGCGGGAGGCTCCGGGCTGTCGACCATCACGGGAGGCTCCGGACTGTCGACTATCAAGGGAGGCTCCGGGCTAGGGAGGCGCACCGACGGTCTGGTGCGTGGAGCCGGCACTGGAGGTACCTGGCTGGGCGCACGCACTGGAGGTCGGGTGCGGGGAGCCGGTACGGGACGTACCAGACTGGAGAGGCACACTGGAGGCCTGGTGCGTGGAGCCGGCACTGGAGGAACTTGGCTGGGCTCACGCACTGGAGGTCGAGTGCAGGGAGTCGGCACGGGACGTACCGGACTAGAGACGCGCACTTGAAGCCTGGTGGCACCGGACTAATAACACGCACTTTAGGGCGAGTGCGGGGAGCAGGCACATGACGTACCGGACTGGAGACGCGCACTGGAGTGTAGCAGACAGCCGAACCCAGACTGGGCACCGGTGGAGCGGACTGCTCTGGCACTGGAGTGTAGCAGACGGCCGGACACGGATTATTCCATTCCGACATTTCCCGTTCCACCTCTTCCGCTATCTCCCACATCTCCTCCAAAACGTCTCCAAAATGTCTCTCCAAATACTCCTCTTCTACACTTTGCGCCCCCCATTTCTAATTTGGGCACAGTGTATCCCACCTGGAGAGTGGTACTGGCGCGTCCTCCTCGTTGCCAGACCATCCCCATAGCCCCCCCCCCGAAATTTTCCTGGGGTTGACTACGGGCTCCTTTACCTCGATAACGCCGCTGTCCTCTCTTCTTCTCCTTTGCTCCCGTATTACGCTGCTTGGTCGGGTGGTGGTTCATTCTGTCACGTTCGGGTGTGTAGAGAGACCAAGGCGCAGCGTAGCGATAGTTCGACATCGTTTATTTAACGAATAAACTATACTGGACATCGAACCATACAAAATAACAAATATGCAAATGAAAGTATAACACACGTAGCACGAACACGGGACATACAACAACAACATAACAATGAACCACGCCAAGGGAGTGGAACATAGACATATAAGTAAGATCCCTAATTAGAGGTAATGCCTAGCAGCTGCCTCTAATTAGGGATCCCACACACAACACCACACAGACGTAGAAATACTAGATCTGCCAGACTCTGACCATAGAACTATAGAGAAGCAAAGCTTCTCTATGGCCAGAGCCTGACAGAATGAGAATGTTTCTGAAGGATGGGAAAATTCTGCATATTCTTACCCTGAAAAGTTGGAGTTGTACTAAATATACTTTTGAGAGCAGAATGTGGGTTTGCATCATCTCTGAGTCAGAGACCACATTGATGTCATAACCTGTGAGACATGGGCGATGAACGACATCAAACTGATGAGTTTTGCTCACATGGGGACTTTTTATTTTATTTGAATTTATATTCCGTGCAAATTAAAGAGAAACAATGTAGACTAGAGAATTAGTCATCAGCACAAGTCACTAATTTCCTACCATGTCTTCTGCTTTGATTTCAGGATCTGAACAGATCCACCAATGTAGTGTTCCAGGCCCATCATGTGACCCGGAGCAAGAGAGGTCAGGTGGTGGGCACCAGAGGAGGCTTCAGGGGTTGCACCGTCTGGCTCACAGGTAAACCGCTCACCATAGCCAATACTTAATGGATTCTCACTATTACGTGTTGCTATTACAGTAAAGTGATACTAGTGACTGTCGTGATAATGATACTTTTGAGTATTGGCTAATCTCACTTGTACATTCTCCATGTGTCCACTGCCAGGTTTGTCAGGTGCTGGGAAGACCACCATAGCCTTTGCCCTTGAGGAGTACCTGGTGTCCCACGGCATCCCCTGCTACTCACTGGATGGGGACAACATTCGCCATGGCCTCAACAAGAACCTGGGCTTCACAGCCACCGACCGAGAGGAGAACATCAGACGTATTGCCGAGGTGGCCAAGTTGTTCGCAGACGCTGGCCTCGTCTGCATCACCAGCTTCATCTCTCCTTACACTAAGGTCAGGGGTCATTCTCTGGAGTGTCTGTCTACTCATTTCTGTTGTTGTTGGTGGTATTGTCTTGTGTAGAGTGTTCTGGTGCAAAATGGATACCGTATATCAAGTATACTGTGTGTTACAATTGACAAGACAGCATTCTGACAATCCTGTTCCCCCTCCTCTTTTGTCTAAAGGATCGTGATGATGCGAGGAAGATCCTTGAGAGTGCTGGGTTACCCTTCTTTGAGGTGTTCATCAACGCTCCTCTGGAGGTGTGTGAGAGCCGCGATGTGAAGGGCCTCTACAAGAAAGCCCGTGCTGGAGAGATCAAAGGTACACACTTTTGGTCCTTTGTTTACATTTTGGTATCCATACATTGAAATGTAACTTCTTATTATAAGGGAAAGATCATCAAATTCCCTCTACAGGTTCCATTTCTATCTGAAAGTCAATGTAACATCCTTTTTGAAAAGGAATTCTAATGGATCTACCTGTGTTCTCAGGCTTCACTGGGATCGATGCAGAGTACGAGAGGCCCGAGGCTCCGGAGTTGGTGCTGAAAACAGGAGAGATCACAGTGAACGAGTGCATCCGGCAGGTTGTGGACCTGCTTAGAGAGCAGGTGAACATGACAGACCGTTCACCTTTTTTACCCGCTCTTCTAGCACTAGAAAAAAAGTCAAGCGTATGTAATGGAATTGACACAAAACCTAGCTTATAACAATCATATCAAGACAAAACAAAACATATCATAAGGGCTTGAAAAAAACTACCAAAGTGATAACTGCAAATGCATACAAACCACCTGTCATGTTATCTTCACATGACATTGTCCTCTCTCTCTGTAATTGTTCAGAGTATCGTTCCAAGTGGAATCACAGAGGATGTGAATGAACTGTTTGTTCCGGAGAACAAGCTGAAGCTGGTTCAGGCCGACGCTATCACACTTCCCACAATCAGCATCACCAAGGTAACAACAGACCTCTCCACTACCAATCTATATATTTTTTATGACAACCCAAATGACCATGAGTCAATATTTGACTGGATGGCAGGCTGTGCTCACAATTGCCTCTAGATCTCGCTATTTTGGATTGTACTACATGTTACAATGGACTGGGCTGATTGCCCAAGGTTTGAAAATCAATTAAAGTCAAACATAGTAGATATGCAGCTACAGTATTTGCATTGTATGTGACATGACTTATGGTTGAATTACTGTGATAGGTAAACCCTGTATCCTAATAAGTGGAGTTATTACTACAACGCCACTTACTGTATTGTAGTAAAACTGTAATAATATGTCAATTTGGAAACTAAAACTTTATGAACCACCACGAAGCATGGAGGTACAGTATATCACATGAAACTGGTTTGATGAAAAGTCTTACTTTACCATCTCTGTTTCCTCATGAACTGTTTCTCATTCAGCGTGATTTCGTGTGGACTTTGCCACCCCTGATAGCAGCTAATATCTCTAACATATCAGCTGTTAAGGGATATATTAAATCCCTACCAGTTTGATGTATATTACCCCCAGTCTGTCCTGTTTAGTTGGACCTCCAGTGGGTGCAGGTGCTGGCCGAAGGCTGGGCCACCCCACTGAAGGGCTTCATGAGGGAGAGGGAGTTCCTCCAGGTGCAGCATTTCGGCAACCTCCTCGACGGTAAGAACCACACACACCCTTATTACACATCATAACATTACTCAGTCAATTCTTATTCTCCCCTCTTCATAATGGAGCGAGTGACAGTGGATGGATATTATATAAGGTTGTCTCTAAATGTTATCCTGGCCATGTGACTATAGCCCATAACCAGGGACCTGAGTTTCCCTTGATAGGTTCACATGGTCAGCACAAACTCCTGGTCCTAGCGTCACCCACATTTATCTTTCCCTGGTTCAGATGGAACCATCAACCAGTCTATTCCCATTGTCCTGCCTGTCACCACGGAAACCAAGCAGAGGCTGGAGGGCTGTGCGGCTGTAGCTCTGGAGTTCCAGGGAACCCGCGTGGCCATTCTAAGACGGCCAGAGTTCTATGAACACCGCAAAGAGGAGCGCTGTGCCCGTCAGTGGGGCACCACCTGCCCGCAGCACCCCTACATTAAGGTTATCACCAACCACACACGTCAATGCATAGTTGTTTAGCAAACATAGATGTCCTTTGATGTGTTAAAGCAACGCTTTGTGCATACTCTTGTGCATAACAATTCCAAGCTATAATGGAGTTGAATGAAGATGCACTTAAAGATATCCATCGCATGAAATATATTGATATTATGTTATGATATCATTCATATCTCTACAACAACATCCACACCCTTTTACAGATGGTGATGGAGGGAGGTGATTGGCTGGTGGGTGGCGACCTGGAGGTGCTGGAGCGAATCAGATGGAACGATGGGCTGGACCAGTATCGCTTTACTCCACGGGAACTCAAGCAGAAGTTTAAAGAAATGAAAGCAGGTTAGAAGAGTTCCTCTAAAGGCAGTACAAATATACAGTACATGGCATATTACACAAAATATATATTTGAGTAGGCCTTTACACTCGTACCCGTATACGGATTGAAAATGGGAGATTTTGTACTGATAAACGTCTAAATTGGAACGCAGTGGCTGTACAGTAACATGCTATACAGTCGTGGCCAAAAGTTTTGAGAATGACACAAGTATTGGTCTCCACAAAGATTGCTGCCCCAGTGTTGATGATGGCAATTTGCATATACTCCAGAATGTCATGAAGAGTAATCAGATGAATTGCAATTAATTGCAAAGTCCCTCTTTGCCATGAAAATGAACTTAATCCCCAAAAAACATTTCCACTGCATTTCAGCCCTGCCACAAAAGGACCAGCTGCCATCATGTCAGTGATTGTCTCGTTAACACAGGTGAGAGTGTTGACGAGGACAAGGCTGGAGATCACTCTGTCATGCTGATTGAGTCAGAATAACAGACTGGAAGCTTTAAAAGGAGGGTGGTGCTTGAAATCATTGTTCTTCCTCTGTCAACCATGGTTACCTGCATGGAAACACATGCCGTCATCATTGCTTTGCAGAAAAAGGGCTTCACAGGCAAGGATATTGCTGCTAGTAAGATTGCACCTAAATCAACCATTTATCGGATCTTCAAGAACTTCAAGGAGAAAGGTTAAATTGGTGTGAAGAAGGCGTCAGGGCACCCAAGAAGGTCCAACAAGTGCCAGGACCGTCTCCTAAAGTTGATTCAGTTGCGGGATCGGGGCACCAGCAGTGCAGAGCTTGCTCAGGAATGGCAGCAGGCAGGTGTGAGTGCATCTGCTCGCACAGTGACTTTTGGAGGATGGCCTGGTGTCAAGAAGGGCAGCAAAGAAGCCATTTCTCTCCAGGAAAAACATCAGGGACAGACTGATATTCTGCAAAAGGTACAGGGATTGGACTGCTGAGGACTGGGGTAGAGTCATTTTCTCTGATGAATCCCCTTTCTGATTGTTTGGGCCATCCGGAAAACACCTTGTCCTGAGAAGACAAGGTGAGCGCTACCATCAGTCCTGTGTCATGCCAACAGTAAAGCATCCTCAGACCATTCATGTGTGGGGTTGCTTCTCAGCCAAGGGAGTGGGCTCACTCACAATTTTGCCTAAGAACACAGCCATGAATAAAGAATGGTACCAACACATCCTCCAAGAGGATGACCAATGCCTTTTCCAGCATGATGGAGCACCTTGCCATAAGGCAAAAGTGATAACAAAGTGGCTCGGGGAACAAAACATCGACATTTTGGGTCAATGGCCAGGAAACTCCCCAGACCTTAATCTCATTGAGAACTTGTGGTCGATCCTCAAGAGGCGGGTGGACAAACAAAAAACCCACAACTTCTGACAAATTCCAAGCATTGATTATGCAAGAATGGCCTGCCATCAGTTAGGATGTGGCCCAGAAGTTAATTGACAGCATGCCAGGGTGGATTGCAGAGGTCTTGAAAAAGAAGGGACAACACTGCAAATATTGACTCTTTGCATAAACTGAATGTCATTGTCAATAAAAGCCTTTGACACTTATGGAATACTTGTAATTATACTTCAGTGTGCCATAGTAACTACTGACATAAAGATCAAAGAACACTGAAGCAGCAAACTTTGTGGAGACCAATACTTGTGTCATTCTCAAAACCTGGCCACGACTGTACATGACGGCAGAGCTCAGGTTCTGCTCTGTATGGGTTTTGACTGACAGCCGTTCTGAATTTGAACACTTTGCACGACAAGAAGTTGCCCCCATCCCTCCCGCTAATTGGGCAACTTTTGCAAATTGTTGGTTGTCTGAGTGAAGAAAATGCTGTAAATTAAGAGGACTATGTATTTTCAAAGATGAGACGTTGAGGATTAAAATAAATACCACTTTGATTTCATACAAGCAAGCCAAACACCCATGAGTCTAAATTCCTAAAACTCATGTCATATACAGTGTGTGTCAACAAGATGACATGGCGTCACACCCTGGGTTGTTGTTTATTTTGAAGACAATTCCTCCTTTCTATGCGCACCAAAATGCTGACCTGACCTGTTGCCCTGAATTGCATTGTGAAAGCCTAACACTATAATATCGTATTTTATGACTTAGTTAGTCATGCTAGCAATAGAACAAGCTTTCAAATGATGCCATCACACCTGTCACACCTGTCCCAGATTGCAGGGATGCAGAGTTGTGTTCCAAACAAAAAACAACTACCAAGTGTGCTTGCTCTAGTCCCTCAATGGCAGAGCTAGGCGAGCTCCAAAAATAAGTCATAAAAGTGCATTGAAATTACTTATGAACTGTGCACACTTTGGAGAGGTGTGTGACCACTTGAAGACACCAGTTAGTCCTCTCACTCAAACCCTTTAAATTTTTTTGTTTTACGTTGCACCTACCCCCACATTTTCCAGGAATATCCTTATCATGTTACTGAATATATCCAGAGTATATCAACAAATGCGGCGAAAAAGTACAGTAAATGTAAAATGCACATAAAATCAACAGTGTTTGGTATCAGTCATGTCAGGTGAACTGTTCTGTCCTCAACTTTGGTCTAATAAATACCTATCTATCTATCTATACTGTCCCATAATCTCCAAACTGTTCCCTTTCAATTGCTACCATGGTTATGCATATGCTATTCATATTTCTTCTGTAAAAAAAACCTTCCATTTAACCATATCCATTTAGGTGTCAGGCCCTGACCACAGGGAGGCCTCTGGCTGATTCTATGTTTGTATAGGTCAGGGCCTGACAGGGTTATCTGGGAGACTTTATTGTGGTTTTTGTGTTCGGTCCCCAATTAGAGACAGCTGCTATGTATTGTCTCTAATTTGGGATCCTATTTAAGTTTGTGCCATTTCCACCTGTGTTGTGAATCATTGTTTGTGTTAGTTTCCTACTAAGAGCTGACGCGGTACGGGTTTGATCTAGTCTCGTTGTTGTTTTTCCTCTGGTCACATTTAAATAAAGTATGTTAATTGTAAATAGCGCTGTGCCTTGGTTGCTTACTGCCCAAGCGTGTGACAATAAGCCAATTCCCACGAGTGTGAGGGTTAAAGATTAAGTCTAAATAAATGAAGGTTTATGTCTATCTACAGAAACATATTGTTATTTTTTTTCAGAGACGTAGCATAGTAAAATGTACCATGCTACTTTTTGCATCTGGTCCCTTGTCAAGTGCTTCTGAAAATAAACAAGTTTACATGTGCATGGTAGAATTTCGTGGTTGCTCTAGATGGAGACATATTCCTCCGTGTGAGATGTTGAGGACTGTTTTCGTCATGAGTCAACTGTTGTGTGTACATTTTCACCCGGTAAGATATCTGCAATCACAATGTTGTTGACTGTTTTTGACGAGTGTTCATTCTTTTATCCACAAAACAGATTTATTTTTTTGTTATGGGCTCCAGCATGACGTTATGTTCACTTGCACAGTTACACAATGAGATTGCAGGATGCAAAAAAATTCACTGAATGCAAATGATGTTGGATTTGTCCTCTTTTTACCAACCCCCTACCAACCACTAGTATGAAAGTCCTCACTGAAGTTAATTCCTTATCTCTCTCCTATTCTCTATGACCACCAGATGCCATCTTCGCCTTCCAACTGCGGAACCCGGTCCACAACGGCCACGCCCTGTTGATGCAAGACACCAAGCGCTGTCTCCTGGAGCGGGGCTACAAGCGACCCGTCCTCTTGCTGCACCCGCTGGGGGGCTGGACCAAAGACGACGACGTGCCCCTGGACTGGCGCATGAAACAGCATGCTGCAGTACTGGAGGAGGGGATACTGGACCCCACCAGCACCATAGTGGCTATTTTCCCCTCCCCCATGATGTACGCTGGACCCACTGAGGTATGGGTCAACAACACAGCCATCGACACATTCATTGTTTTTGTGTGTTTAGCAGGGGATATGATGCAGCATTTAGTCAGTTACAGTAAAACCCCATTTGGCTAGGCAGATGATGTCACTGTAGGGCTGTGAATACCCTATTGTGTTAGGTTAACAGATTTAAGACCACAATGTGTGTGCTTATCAAATAAAATAAAATTGTATTTGTCACATACACATGTTAAGCAGATGTTATTGCGGATGTGCAGTAATATCTAACAATTTCACAACATATACCCATTTCTTAAAGTGGCCAGTGATTTGGAGAGCCCTGCGGTTGCGGGCGGTGATACAGCCGACAGTATTTTCTCAATTGTGCATCTGTAAAGGTTTGCAGGTGCTAAGCCACATTTCTTTAGCCTCCTGAGGTTGAAGAGGCTCTGTTAGGCCTTCTTCACCACACTGTCTATTTCAGTGATGTGTACACCAAGGAACTTGAAGCTTTCCACCTTCTCCACTGCTGCCCCGTCGATGTGGATAGGGGGGGTGCACCCTCTGCTGTTTCCTGAAGTCCACAATCATCTCCTTTGTTTTGTTGACATTGAGTGAGAGGTTATTTTCATGGAACCACACTCCCAGAGCCCTCACCTCCTCTGTGTCTCGTCATTGTTGGTGATCTAGCCTACTGTACTACTGTTGTGTCGTCTGCAAACTTGATGATTGAGTTGGAGGCATGCTTGGCCACGCAGTCATGGGTGAACAGGGAGTACAGGAGTGGGCTGAGCACGCACCCTTGTGGGGCCCCAGTGTTGAGGATCAAAGAAGTGGAGGTATTCCAGGACCCAGTTGTACAGGGCGGGGTTCATACCCAGAGCTTAATTATGAGCTTGGAGGGTACTATGGTGTTGAATGCTGAGCTATAGTCCTTTTTCTTTATTTATTTTTTTTACCTTTAATTAACTAGATAAGTCAGTTAAGAACAAATTCTTATTTAGTGACAGCCTACCTACAGGGTCAGCCCCTGGAGCAGATTAGGGTTAAGTGCCTTGCTCAACAGGTTTTTCACCTTGTCGGCTCGGGTATTCGAACCAGCGACCTTTCGGTTACTGGCCCAACGCTCTAACCACTAGGCTACCTGCTGCCCAAAATGAACAGCATTCTTACATAGGTATTCCCCTTGTCCAGATGCGATAGTACAGTGTGCAGTGTGATAGCGATTGCATCGTCTGTGGATCAATTGGGGCGGTAAGCAAATTGAAGTGGGTCTAGGGTGGCAGGTAAGGTGGAGGTGATATGATCCTTGACTAGTCTCTCAAAGCACTTCATGATGACAGAAGTGAGTGCTACGGGGCGATAGTCATTTAGTTCAGTTACCTTTGCTTTCTTGTTACAGGGACAATGGTGGCCATCTTGAAGCATGTGGGGACAGCAGACTGGGATAGGGAGAGATTGAATATGTCTGTAAACACACCAGCCAGCTGGTCTGCGCATGCTCTGAGGACACGGCTAGGGATGCCGCCTTGCGAGGGTTAACACGTTTAAATGTCTTACTCATGTCGGCCACGGAGAAGGAGAGCCCACAGTCCTTGGTAGCGGGCCGCGTCGGTGGCACTGTGTTATCATCACGAAAAAGGTGTTTAGTTTGTCCGGAAGCAAGACGTTGGTGTCGGCTACGTGGCTGGTTTTCCTTTTGTAGTCCGTGATTGTCTGTAGACCCTGCCATATACGTCTCGTGTCTGAGCCGTTGAATTGCGACTTCACTTTGTCTCTATACTGACATTGCCTGTATGTTTACCTTTCGGAGTGAATAAGTACACTGCCATATTCCCAGTCATGGTTGCCATGGTTAAATGCAGTGGTTCGCACATTCAGTTTTGCTCGAATGCTGCCATCTATCCACGGTTTCTGGTTAGATTCTAATAGTCACAGTGGGTACAACATCTCCTATACACTTCCTGATAAACTCAGTCACCGTTTCAGTGTATTCGTCTAAATTATTTTCACAAGCTACCCAGAACAAATCCCAGTCCGCGTGATTAAAACAATCTTGGACCGTGGATTCCGATTGGTCAGACCAGCGTTGAATAGCCCTTAGCACGGGTTCTTCCTGTTTGAGTTTCTGCCTACAGGAAGGGAGGAGCAAAATGGAGTCGTGGTCAGATTTTCCGAAAGGAGGGCGGGGGAGGGCCTTGTAAGCATCCTGGAAGTTGGAATAACAATGATTGAGTGTTTTAGCAGCGCAAGTACAACAGTCAATATGTTGATAGAACTTTGGCAGCCTAGTCCTCAAATTTGCTTTGTTAAAATCCCCAGCTACAATAAATGCAGCCTGTGGTTTCCAGTTAGCATAAAGCCCAGTGAAGTTCTTTGAGGGCTGTCGTGGTATTGGCTTGAGGGGGGATATAAATGGCTGTGGCTATTACCAAGGAAAATTCTCTTGGGAGATTATACGGTCGGCATTTGATTGTGAGGTATTCTAGGTCGGATGAACAAAAGGACTTGAGTTCCTATATGATACTACAATTACACCATGTGTCCTTAATCATGAAACACACACCTCCCCGCCCTTCTGCTTCCCGGAGAGATATTTATTCCTATCTACGCAATGAACTGAGAACCCAGCTGGCTGAACCGATTTCAACAGGATATCCCGAGAGAGCCATGTTTCCGTGAAACAAAGTATGTTACAGGCCCTGATGTCTCTCTGGAAAGAAACCCTTGCCCTGAGCTCGTCAACTTTGTTATTCAAAGACTGAACATTAGCGAGTAATATACTTGGAACGGTGGGTGGTGTGCGCGCCTCCTAAGTCGAACCAGCAGGCCGCTCCGAGTGCCTCTCCTCCACCGGCGATGTTTTGTGTCGGCCTCTGTAGTCAGTTCAATTGCCCTGGGGAGAGCGAACAAAGGATCTGTTTCGGGGAAGTTGTATATTGTACTATATCCAATAGTTCTTCACGTTTGTATGTAATGACACAAAACATTTTCTGAGCTAATAATGTAAAAAATAATACATAAAAAAAACGAAATACCGCAAAGTTTCCTAAGAGCTAGTCACGAGGCTGCCTTCTCTGTCAGCGCCATCAGTGTGTGAGCATACATTTGTTTTTCCTTCAGGTCCAGTGGCACTGCAGGGCGCGGATGATCGCCGGAGCTAACTTCTACATTGTGGGTCGTGACCCAGCAGGCATGCCCCACCCCGAGACCAAGCAGGACATTTATGAGCCCACCCATGGGAGTAAGGTCCTCACCATGGCCCCCGGCCTCACCTCGGTAGAGATCATCCCCTTCAGAGTGGCCGCATACAACAAGACCAAGATGGCCATGGATTTCTACGACAAGGACCGGTGAGCGGAATGTTAATGATTGATTATGGCTTTTGTAATGCGTATTTACTGATGATTTTATAGAGAGCCTGTGATGGGAAATGTGTGGACACTGCTGATAATTTTCCTTCTCTCTTTCTTTATCTCTGATCTACATCCATCTCGATTCCCCTCCTCTCCATATCCCAGACACGCTGAGTTTGAGTTCATCTCGGGCACCAGAATGAGGAAGCTGGCACGGTGCGGGGAAAACCCCCCAGACGGCTTCATGGCCCCCAAGGCCTGGAAGGTCCTGACTGAGTACTACAGCACCCTACAGAAGGACCATTAACCCAAACACCAGAGCTTTTAGAAGGGCAACAACTCTAGTCCTCAAGGAATGTTCTAGTTTGGTGTAAATCTGTAAATCAGGGTTTCATTTCATTATCCCGGTAGATAATTCAGTGAGTAAGGAATCCATTAATGACTGAAATCAAGTGAGACCAAGCAGTCCTGGAGGATTGGAGTTGTGTGCCTATCTTCATTGAAGGAAAACCATTTGATGTCAGAGGAGCTAGTGGTTGGGTTTAAGCAGTGAAAACATTCCTATGTTTGTCTATGTATCTGTAAATCAATATATTTAAATAAAATGCATACATATATGAGATATATTTAATCTCTAGAGACTAACATGTATTCCATGATTTTAAAATGTCCACCACACTTCTTATTTTGTGAGATCATTAAACAGGAAGTTATTGATCGCTTTACCTCCCAAAAGTATTTTTGGATATTTAAAGACGTGCCATTTATGATGATGCAGTAAATAAGTTGCAGGTGAGATTTAATTACATTTTATAATATCACTACCTACCTATTTGTATTCCAGATGATTGATTTATTATCAGATTTTTTTTCTCGTATTTTCAAACAAAGCTTTTTATCGTCCAAACGTAAGTGCCTTTTCTTGCGAATGTAAACACCCTTTTAACTACTGTACTGTATAAAATGTCCCTTTCACATTTCTAATAAGTTTGATATGAAGAACCATAAAGAGTGTTATGATCATCAATAACTCTTGAATGAAAGATGTAAGCCAACTGTAAAGTATATGTGAAGATTCAAAATGTCAGTGGAGAAATTGTGTGAAGAATGACATTTTATAGAAAATGAAGAAAAACTATTTATTGCATCAAAGCAGAAAACTGTCTCAAATGGAATACTTTAAACAATGTATATGTCCATCCATGAATGTATCAAACAAGATTTTAAATAAATATTTTATTCTCAACAAAATCACTTAATCTGGATTTCCTAATTTCAGATACAACTTGATTTGATTTACAAGGTGTTAGTCAATCAGATAAATGTCAAAGGTTGGTACTGACTTTTGGATTAACAGAGCCTGCATCTCTGCTCTGTACGAGACTGAAACTACAACACTGCCCTCTGTTGGCAGGAGATTGTAATGCACGCAGTTCAGCATTTTACATTATGTGATTTGAATTGGACATTGACTCTCGGAGGTGCCTTAAATATAAAGGGTAGGACCAAATGTAACATTGAAAATGCTTATCGTGATGTCAAATTTTATAATGGTGGTGTGCTGATAGGAGTACCCATCTATCACATGTAGAGACCACATGCAGTGAGCTATGAAAGTATTGGGACAGTGACACTGTTTTTGTTTTGGCTATGTACTCCATCACTTTAGATTTCAAATAATACAATGACTATATAAGGTTAAAGTGCAGACTGTCAGCTTTAATTTGGGGGTATTTTCATCCATATCGGGTGAAACGTTTAGAAATTATTGTACATAGTCCCCCCATTTTAGGGGAACAAAAGTATTGGGACATTTTCACTTATGTGTTTTAAATTAGTTAAAAGTTAAGTATTTGGTCCCATATTCATAGTGCGCAATGACTACATCAAGCTTGTGACTACAAAAACGTTGGCTGCGTTTGCTATTTGTTTTGGTTGTGTTTCAGATTATTTTGTGCCCAACAGAAATTAATGGTAAATAATGTATTGTGTCATTTTGGAGTCACTTTTATAAATAAGAATAGAATATGTTTGTAAACACTTCTACATTCATGTGGATGCTACCATGATTACGGATAATCCGGAATGAATCGTGAATAATGATGAGTAAAACCGTTACAGACGCACAAATGTCATACACCTCCCCTCTTATTGTAATGGTGAGAGGTTAGCATGTCTTGGGGGTATGATATCTGTGCTTCTGTAACTTTCTCACTAATCATACTACCTGGGTAAATCATTTCTTGCTTATAGTTACATGTGTTATGAATCACATTTTCTTCAATGAGGTGGTCCACATTTCTGATCCACAATAGCAAATGAGAACATGACCCACTGGACACAGATGTCAATTTAACGTCTATTCCACATTGGTTCAATGTAATTTCATCATGACATAACACATATGGAATCTTGTAGTAACCAAAAAAGTGTTAAACAAATTTAAGATTATTCAAATAGCCACCATTTGCCTTGATGACAGCTTTGCACACTCTTGGCATGTGCACATCATGTTGAGTCCAAGTGAGAACTATAGCGAGCGCCACATCCTCCCGCCCTGCTGTCAGCAATGACTAGAGCAGGGGTAGGCAACCCTGTTTCTGGAGGGCTGCTGGTACTGCTGGTTTTGTTCCAACTAGGCACCACACCTGACCAACTGAGCTAATTTCTGAGCTAATTGATCAGTTCGGTGATTCAACACACCTGGTCTTCCAGGTCGGTTAAATCAAAATGATGAAATGCCTGGTCACTCCAGGGCCAGGGTTGCCTACCCATGAACTAGAGGTTTGCTGTTTAAAATCCTATATACTAGGGGTTTTCAACACTTACCCACATGAAGTCTGGATCCTGCTGGTTTTCTGTTCTACCTGATAATTAATTGCACACACCTGGTGTTCCAGGTCTAAATAAGTCCCTGAATAGAGGGGAACAATGAAAAAATGCAGTGGAACTGGCTTCGAGGTCCAGAGTTGAGTTTGACGGCTACATACAGTACTGTAGGCTACATGCCGTGCTACAGGGTTTTGTTCACAAGCCAGGGGTTTGGAATGTTCCTCAATATTTTTGAAATATTCTGTTTGATTACCCGGATGGTTGAACAAAATTATAAACATCAGCTGTTACAGAGTTATAAAACAGTAATAAAGGAATGACAGAAGCCGAAGGATCATCAGTTCTCAAACACATGTAACAGTAGAAATCACATCAAACAGTAGTACTAAACATATGGGAAAGCATGTGTCGGTGTCTCCCTGCTCTTACTCACACCGGGATCACAAATCAAATCAAATGTATTTGTCACATGGTGTATAATAATTTCTAACTGGCCAACCACCTGAGATTGACCCATTTAATTTCCAAAGAGGGATGTGGCTTATTTACTACAGTCAAATACAGTTGTGATACCATTTATTCCCACATACTATAGATTATTCTCAAGGTGTGAATCATTGTTCCTTACCCACACCTCTGGTGGCCAAACATACAGTATATCCAAAGAAACACACTGCATCTCATTCTGTGAATTCATTATGCCTCAGGTTCCAAATCTTAAAGGAGTAGTTTACTATTTTACAACTTAATGTTAGATGGTTCCTTACCCTGAAAGTAGTCTATCGGCCAGGAGAAACTGTAAACATCTTTAAACAGCCACTACAAAGTTTAGCTAATTTTAGCCACCACAACCTAATGATCAAATCAAATTATATTTGACATATGGTTCGTAAGCAACAGGAAAGAAAATAGAGATATAATAGAAAAGTAAAACATGTAATAATAAAAGTAATAATAAATACACAATAAGTAATGATATATTGGCTATATACATGGACTAACAGTACCGAGTCGATGTGCAGGGGTAATTGAGGTCGATATGTACCAACAGTGCATTCGGAAAGTATTCAGACCCCTTGACTTTTTCCAAATGTTGTTACGTTACAGCCTTATTCTAAAATTGATTTAATTGTTTTTTTCCCTTCATCAATCTACACACAATACTCCATAATGACAAAGCAAAAACAGGTTTTTAGAAATTTGGTCAAATTTATTACCAATAAAAAACTGAAATATCACATTTACATAAGTATTCAGACCCTTTACTCCGTACTTTGTTGAGATTACAGCCTTGAGTCTTCTTGGGTATGAAGCTAGAAGCTTGGCACACCTGTATTTGGGGAGTTTCTCCCATTCTTCTCTGCAAATCCTCTCAAGCTCTGTCAGGTTGGATGGGGAGCGTCGCTGCACAGCTATTTTAAGGTCTCTCCAGAGATGTTCAATCGCGTTCAAGTCCGGGCTCTGGCTGGGCCACTCAAAGACATTCAGACTTGTCCCGAAGCCACTGCTGCGTTGTCTTGGTTGTGTGCTTAGGGTCGTTGTCCTGTTGGAAGGTGAACCTTCCCCTCAGTCCGATTTCCTGAGTGCTCTGGAGCAGGTTTTCATCAAGGATCTCTCTGTACTTTGCTCTGTTCATCTTTCCCTTGATCCTGACTAGTCTCCCAGTCCCTGCCGCTGAAAAACATCCCCAACAACATGCTTCACCGTAGGGAGAGTGCCAGGTTTCCTCCCAACGTGACGCTTGGCATTCAGGCCAAAGAGTTCAATGTTGGTTTCATCAGACCAGAGAATCTTGTTTATCATGGTCTGAGAGTCTTTAGGTGCCTTTTGGCAAACTCCAAGCGGGCTGTCATAGATAGATAGATAGATCGATAGGTACTTTATTGATCCCCCGGGGGGGAAATTTCATTATCAAGCAGCTACAACAAAAACACAGGGCAGGTGCAAAATGCCACAACGAAAGTACACAAAAGACAGATACACGATACATGATACATAGAGCGGCAGTATGAAAAAGTATAGAAATACAGGATATCTGGAGTGCAAAAAAAAAGCTATAAAAGGACATTGCATAGTATGAGTGGTTGGCTGAATATGTACACTATACATTGGTGGATGTTGGATGGTTAACTATACTATACAGGTTGATGGCAGAGAAATACTTCAGTAGCTAATGCGTATGATATGAGCGAGGGTAATAATAGTTTACTTAATAGACAGACTGGGTAAATGAACAGGTAAGTGAAAATTTTGCATGGTTAAATTAGCTGTACAGTTAGGTATACAGTTATATTTACAGATAAGTGAATACTTGCATGTTTACACAAACTGTACAGGTAAATGACAGGAAGAGATACTTTAATAGCTAAATGTGTGTATGATATCATTGGGGTAATAATAGTAATTCCCTTAAAATACAGTCCTTAGTGCGCAGGGTTTAATTACAGACAACTGCACTTATTGCACATTTGATATACTAAAAGCAATGAGAAAAGGTGCAACTGGCAGGATACTAATATGCATTCCTGAGTGAATGCCTAGGTCCAATAATTACTTGTGCCTTTTACTGGGAGTGGCTTCCTTCCTTCTGGCCACTCTACCATAAAGGCCTGATTGGTGGAGCGCTGCAGAGGTGGTTGTCCTTCTGGAAGGTTATCCCATCTCCACAGAAGAACTCTAGAGCTCTGTCAGAGTGACCATCAGGTTCATGGTCATCTCCCTGACCAAGGCCCTTCTCCCCTGATTGCTCAGTTTGGCCGGGTGGCCAGCTCTAGGAAGATTCTTGGTGGTTTCAAACTTATTCTATTTAAGAATGATGGAGGCCACTGTGTTCTTGGGGACCTTCAATGCTGCAGAAATGTTTTGGTAGCCTTCCCCAGATCTGTGCCTTGACACAATCCTGTCTCTGAGCTTTACTGACAATTCCTTCAACCTCATGGCTTGGTTTTTGCTCTGACATGCACTGTGGGACCTTATATAGACAGGTGTTTGCCTTTCCAAATCATGCCAATCAATTGAATTTACCACAGGTGGACTCTAATCAAGTTCTAGAAACATCTCAAGGATGATCAATGGAAACAGGATGCACCTGAGCTCAATTTCGAGTCTCATAGCAAAGGGTCTGTTTTAAATAAATTTGCAAAAATGTCTAAAAACTTGTTTTCGCTTTGTCATTATGGGGTATTGTGTATAGATTTCAGAGGGAAAAAAAATATTTTTGAATAAGGCTGTAACCTAACAAAATGTGAAAAAATCAAGGGGTCTGTATAACTAGCAATAAAGAGACAGATAGTAAACAGTAGCAGCAGCGTATGTGATGAGTCAGAAACGTTAGTGCAAAAAAGGTCAATGTAGATAGTCCGGGTAGCTATTTGGTTAACTATTTAACTAACTATTTTACAGTCTTATGGCTGGGGGGTAGAAGCTGTTCAGGCTCCTGTTTGTTCTAGACTTGGTGCATCGGTGCCGCTTGTCATGCAGTAGCAGAGATAACAGTCTATGACTGGAGTCTTTTTGGGCCTTCCACTGACACCGCCTGGTATAGAGGTCCTGGATGGCAGGGAACTTGGCCCCAGTGATATACTGGGCCATACGCACTACCTTCTGTAGCACTTTGTGGTTGGATGCCAAGCAGTTGCCATACCAAGCGGTGATGAAGTCAGTCAAGATGCTCTCAATGGTGCAGCTGTAGAACTTTTTGAGGATCTGAGGGCCCTTGACAAATCTTTTCAGCCTCCTGAGGGGAAGAGGCATTGTCGTGCCCTCTTCACGCCTATGTTGGTGTGTGTGGACTATGATAGATCCTTAGTGATGTGGACACTGAGGAACTTGAAGCTCTCTACTCGCTCCACTACAGCCCCGTTGATGGGTATGGGGGCGTGCTCAGCCTTCTGTTTCATTTAGTCCACAATCAGCTCCTTTGTCTTGCTGACGTTGAGAAAGAGGTTGTTCTCCTGTCACCACACTGCCAGGTCTCTGACTTCCTCCCAATAGGCTGTCTCATTGTAGTCAGTGATCAGGCCTACCACTGTCGTGTAATCTGCAAACTTAATGATGGTGTTGGAGTCATGCGCGGCCTGGCAGTCGTAGGTGAACAGGGAGTACAGGTGGGGACTAAGCACGCACCCCTGAAGGGCCCCGGTGTTGAGTCTCAGCGAGGCGGATGTGTTGATTCCTACCCTCACGACCTGGGGTGGCCCGTCAGGACGTCAAGGATCCAGTTGCAGAGGGACGTGTTCAGTCCCAGGGTCCTTAGCTTGGTGATGAGCTTAGAGGGCACTATGGAGTTGAACGTTGAGCTGTAGTCAATTAACAGCATTCCCACATACAGTGGCCTTCAGAAAGTATTCACACCCCTTTACTTTTTCCACAATACAGCTTGAATTTAAAATTGATTAAATTAAGATTTTGTGCCACTGATCTACACACAATACCCCACAATGTCAAAGTGGAATTTTGTTTTCAGAAATGTTTACAAGTTAATTGAAAATCTAAAGCTGAACTATCTTGAACCCCATTTTTATGTCAAGCCTAAATACATTAATGAGTAAAAATGTGCTTAACAAGTCATAATAAGTTGCATGGACTCATTGATGATTTTTTAATGATTACCCCATCTCTGTAAGGTCCCTCAGTCGTGTAGTGAATTTCAAGCACAGATTCAACCACAAAGATCAGGGAGGTTTTCCATGCCTCGCAAAGAATGGCACCTGTTGGTAAATGGGTAAAAAATATAAAAAGCAGACACTGAATATCACTTTGAACATGGTGAAGTTATTAATTACGCTTTGGATAGTGTAGCAATACACCCAGTCACTACAAAGATACAGGCATCCTTCCTCAGTTGCCGGAGAGGAAGGAAACCGCTCACGGATTTCACCATGAGGCCAATGGTGATTTTAAAACAGTTACAGAGTTGAGTGGCTGTGATACGAGAAAACTAAGGATGGATCAACAACTTTGTGGTTATTCCACAATACTAAATGACAGAGTGAAAAGAAGGAAGTCTGTACAGTCTGTTTGCAATAAGGCACTAAAGTAATTCTGCAAAATGTGTGGTGAAGAAATTTTATTTTTGTACTCAATACAAAGCATTATGCTTGGGGCAAATCCAACACAACAGATAACTGAAAACCACTCTTCATATTTTCAAGCATGGTGGTGGCTGCATCATGTTATGGATATGCTTGTCATCGACAAGGACTTGGGAGTGTAGGTGTTCATCTTGTCCAGGTGGAAAAGGGCAATGTGGACTGCAATAGAGATCTGTGGATTTGTTGGGGTGGAATAAGAATTGGTGTGCGCCCAGGAACAGCTGGTGCTCTCATACATGGTTCAGTGTTGCTTGCCTCGAGTAGGCTGGCGTCAATGGCTTGCGTCACTGGCTTGAGTCACTGGGCAGCCTGCAGCTGGGTTTCCCTTTGTAATCCGTGATAATTTGCAAACCCTGCCACATCCAACGAGCGTCAGAGCCGGTGTAGTAGGATTTGATCTTAGTCCTGTATTGACACTTTGCCTGTTTGATAGTCCTTTGGATAGTATATCGGGATTTCTTGTAAGTGTCCGGATTAGTGTCCCGCTTCTTGAAAGCCGGCAGCTCTAGCCTATAGCTCAGTGAGGATGTTGCCTGTAATCCATGACTTCTGGTTGGTATATGTATCAATGGAAGTAATGGGGGCATGTGAGCATGTTTTTTTATTTTTATTATTGTGGCCAAATTACCTTTAAGTAACATCAAACCAAATGTGGAGTTGATTTGAATTGATTTCATGTGATTTGGACATAACATGCTCACATGCCCCCATCGCTTCCATCTATTGTTAGATTGTTGTGGCCAAGGTTAGCTGAAGATAGTAGTGGCTGTTTACAGAAAACAGAACCAAGTATTTCAGTTTCTCTTGGCCCATAGACACAGTTCAGCGTAAGGAACCATTAACATAAATTTGTAAAATAATGAACTAGTCCTTTAACCTCTGCCATATGCTGAAACCAGACCTGAAGTGCATTGAGTGTCATGACAAAATGCATTATTTACAGTTTATAGAACTTCATAGGTCTAGATAGTTTAATATAAAAGATTTGTACTTTATTCTAACTGAACACATTCACTTTGCCTTACTCAAAAGTACACCTGGGGGGGAAGATATCTTAGAAGAGGAGGCTCTTCAATTCAAGGGCACCATTTTTTCTAGGTCACCACCAAAATGTGTACCAAACCCTGTCTAAATCAAATATGAGTCATCATCATCACCATCATCAACAACAGAACAACAGTCCGTTCCATTTGATCAAATCAAATCAAATTGAATTTGTCACATGTGCCGAATAGAACATGACCTTACATTCAAACCAAGACACTATTAAATTAAATCAAAAAATTGCACTGTACTGGTCTTTTCATGACACTCCTATGACACTGAGTGGAAGTCCTAGCCTTCAGAAGAGTTTTACTACCTACAAATGGCCTTTCATCCTAAACTTCAGGCAGGGAGAGTTGGTCTGAGCCTTTGAATTTTACAGATCATATGTTTAGCGTTTTTTGTGCCTAAGGAATACATTTGACAGAAGCCCCCACTTTTACAGCCTACTCCTGTCACACACACACACACTTTGGTAATTGCTTGAGTCTTTGTCAATTCATGGACTCAATTGGCCCCCATGGATAAATTCAACAAGGTAAACTAGAAAGACATTTGAAATAGTATACTAAAATGATGGTGTATGGGACTTCTCTCAATTGATTTATATGATGAATAGAACAGATATTCGTGTCAGTCAGACTGAAATAGCATAACCCAATTTAAACCGAGAAAAGTGACATTATGTTGGAAACTTCCCTAATTACAAAAACACGTGATCACATTGACAGAGACTTGCAGGCGCTCTGATTGTGTCCTTCCGCGGCCAACAAAAGAACTAGCCGACTACAAAAAACGTAAATTGCCAATACACTGACTACGATATAAAACTTCTGCAAATAAATAGTTATTCTGAGAATCAACAATTATTTATTTGATAGGAAGAAACTGTTTTTGATTTCGCTCTAGAACTATATATTTGCGGCGGTAGGATATTTATTTTAAAAACCTAGCCTGCTCTACATTTTTTCCTCCGTCGGAAGCCATGATGGAAGCTTGAGAATTCAGCTGGAGAGAAACGCGAAAAGAAGATGATCTCCGGGACATTGCTATCTGTCAAACGAAGCTGTGCAGATTTGATTCCTTTATAGCCAATATAAATGCACGGTGGAGCCTGTCACTTTTTCGGTTGTATTTTGGAAAACAATCGACGACTATGTTGATTCGCTAGGAGGTTTTTAGATTGAAAAAAAAGGGGGTAGCGTTAGCTAACTAGTTACAGTAGCTTGCTAGCTACGAGTGGACACGGACTGTTAGTGTGCTTTCCGAGGGTAACTATAGTCTTCAAATTCGAGCGCCGGAGAGTTTTCTCTCCTCGCTGTCCGATCAATCACGGCGGCTACGGTAGATCAAGAGGTTCGGACCGTCTCATATACCATACGGTTAGGCGGGAGGATAATTTTATGTATTTTTCAGGGGGGATTTGCAAACAAATTACAGGATTGGGAGAGTTGGGCCTGCACGGAGGAGCAGAGCAAGGCCCGTCTTTATGATCCAGAGAAGACAATTCTAGCTAGCTAGATAATCCTACTCACAACGACTACCACTGTTCGCTTTGCTAGCTTGCCATTGCGAGAAAGGAACGGCAAAAGCAAAAAGTGCGATCGAGAGGCAAACGAAAGAAACGATACTTTTTCATAATTTTACAACCATAAAGAGACTCCTGTCACTAAGTTAGCTACAATGGCTGCGAAGATAAAAGAAATGGTCAGCCGGAACAAAAGGAGATACCAGGAGGATGGGTTCGACTTGGACTTAACGTGTATCCTTTTCTTAAATAACGTTAGTTTATCGTACAGTAAACTAGTCACGTGAGTATGCTTATTGTATCAATTCAATAGCGACGATTGCTAGCTAGCTAACGTTGACTAGTTAAGATAACGGGCTAATGTTTTTGATAAGACTGAAAGCATGTTTGAAATATCCCGGATCTGTCAAATGAGCACGCAGAAATGTCTGAAGCAAGTATGACATCCAGTAACTAACTAACGTTAGCTAGTTACTAAAACTGGTTATCTAGTTAGGCCCACTTACTAGCTAGTTAACAGTTCGTTAGCTATGTATCTAGCTAGTTGTCATTATCAGGTACAGTGCCATCAGAAAGTATTCACACCCCTTCCCCTTTTCCACATTTAGTTTTTACAGACTGAATTTAAATGTTATTACATTGAGAATGTCACTGGCCTTCACACAATACCCCTTCATGTCAAAGTGGAATTATGTTTTTAGGAATGTTTCCAAATTTAATAAAAAAAATGAGAAGCTGAAATGTCTTGCGTCAATAAGTATCTAACCCCTTTGTGATGGCAAGCCTAAATAAGTTCAGGAGTAAACGTTTGCTTAACAAGTCAAGTTGTAAGGACTCCCTCTGTTCACTAATAGTGTTGTAACATGCTTTTTTTTAAATGACCACCTCATCTCTACCCCACACATACAATTATCTGTAAGGTCACTCAGTCGAGCAGTGAAGTTTGAAGCAGATTCCACCACAAAGGCCAGGGAGGTTTTCCAATGCCTTGCAAAGGAGGTATATTGGTAGATTAATGCAAATAAAAAGCAGACATTAAAAATCCATCCCTTTTGAGCATTGTGAAGTAATAATTGCACTTTGGATGTTGTATCAATACACTCAGTAACTACAAAGATACAGGTGTCCTTCCTAACTCCATTGCCGGAAAGGAAGGAAACCGCTCAGGGATTTCACCATGAGGCCAATGTTTAATGGCTGTGATAGGAGGATGGATCAAAATTGTTACTCCACAATACATACCTAAGTGGTGCAGTGGTCTAAGACACTGCATCTCAGTGCTAGAGGCATCACTACAGACAACCTTGTTCGAATCTAGACAACCGACCATGATTGGGAATCCTATATCGGCTTGAAAATCTTTGTCAAGACTTTGACTTTAAAAATAATAATGTGCAAATATTGTACAATCCAGGTGTGCAAAGCTCTTGGAAACGTACCCAGAAAGACAACTGTAATCGCTGCCGAAGAGGATTCTAATATGTATTCAGTCATGGGTGTAAATACTTATGCAAATTAGATTTCTGTATTTAGTTTTCAATACATTTGCAAACATTTCTAAAAACATGTTTTCACTTTGTCATTATGGGGTATTGTGTGAAAAAAAATAAATGTACAGCCCAAATTTGTAACGCAACAAAATGTGGAATAAGTCAATGAGTATAAATACTTTCTATAGGCACTTTAAGTTGTGTTACGATTAACATTAGCCAACACATTATTTGACCAATTTAGCTTGCTAACTAGGTTCAGGTTAGCAGCCAGTAAATATTACACTAGACATTGTTGGCTACAAATTGTCCATATAGACATGACTGCTTCTTTTCCACTGATAGCTAATGTTAGCCAACCTTCCGTAATGTAAACTAACGTTTGGTTTGCTTGCTACAGTAAAACTTGACTTATTTGACAGTGCAGGGAAGCTGGTTGGCTACTGTATCAATGTTTTCTTATCTTAGGGCATAATTCATGAGGCATAATTCTAGCTACCTATCAAACTATCTAACCTATTGGCCAGCTAATCAATGCAAACTTGGTTTGCCAACACAGAGACTGCATTTACACAAGCTGCCCAATTCTGATCTTTTACCCAATTATGGGCAATATATCAGAATTTGGCTGCCTGTGTAAACGCAGCCTGACAGTTCTGGGATGTTGGCCCAAAGGCCAATGTATCACAGATTTAATCATTGGACATGTTGGGAAGCAATCAATTTGAATGTATAAGACTGTGCAATGCACCTTTAGAAAGCCCTCTTAACCAGATTGAAAAACAAAATATGGTCTCATAAATTGGGCAATCATGCAGCATGCGCTGCTTGCTAGCTGTCAAACGTGATCTAAATTAGGTTCCCTAGGGTATAGGTAACATAACTGGCAACCATGGTTAAAAACCATTTGAAGAAAACTAGCTAATGCCAAAAGAGCCTAAATTCAGGTCATGTTATTTTCATGCAAATGCTTAATTCAATATGCCAATTTTCGAAGCCTGTATTACAAGCCAACATCAAAAATCAAGTTATCGTCTGTTTTTTTTAATGCATGTATTTTGACACTTTTGACAGGCAAATGGGGGAGAGATGGTGGGAAGGGTGGACACAGCAGGGATTGTTCATTTTATAGTTTTCTCTGACATGGATAATGTGCACAATATTTTATTTGGAGCAGTGTTTTGTGCACTTTGGAAAAACATCTAGGGACTATAATGGCCTGTACACTCCTTTTTATCTATGGTGTGTTGTGAAGGTGTTCACCCTAATGGCGATAACTGTGACTGTTTAGTGAGGCATTTCTTCAGTTGTGTGCCTGAGCAAATCAAAACGACCCGTCTCAGTCTGTTTGAAACCACTGGCTGTGGTAGGCTATACAGTATTATAATGTAGAGACCATATTGATGTAATTTGCGGCATAGGTTAAGGGGGTCTTGCTTTACTATCTTGTTTTAAAATTGATACTTACATGTGACCGATAATATGAAAACTGGTCACTGTCTGAGCTTTAAGCTTACTTCACGTTGAAAGTGTCAAAATGCCACTATTCTGTTTTGAATGGACACAACTCACTGGAGTAAGGCGTTTGTGAATTCAACTCAGTTTGTCATTACTCCCTGCACCTATTCAGTTGAAGAAACCACATATTAATGGACCACAGGCTAATTGTGTGAAAATGCTGATATTGATATCAGATTTGTCAGCTTCTGCAGGGTTTTCTGCTTGTGACATAGACATGAGGGAGGGAGGGAGGGAGGGAGGGAGGGAGGGAGAGGGGTGTGACATTCAACCCCAGTAATTCCTCTGTTGATGATGAGCAACAGCCAGTCAGCGCGAGTCCCCTCTGCTTATCTAAATTCAGGCGCTTTTGGACGCTAACCTTTTTTTATCGGATTTGGCATGGTGTCTTTAAACAATATGGGCTCTTTGCAGTTATGTAGTGCAGTAGGGATTCAAATGAACTAGTTAACCAGTCCAATAAACTGTAAAAAATAAAAAAAATTAAACATCCAAACAGGAAATTTACGTGACCAACAGAAAATACTATGCATGCATACAAGGAACTGACATATTTCATTACGAGCTTAATGAAAATATGCAACAATATTAAGCCCTTCGTCTTGCAGTCTAAAGGCTATAGGCTATTATTGACCATTCAACAGTTGTAGTGAAGCAGATAACTTAATTTTCAAAGATTTGCCAAAATGCAATTCGCGTGGAACACTGTTCTAAACAGCGCACCTAATGTGAGCGATTCCGTATGTGACGGAGATGAACATCTCCATTAGTTACTTAGAAAGAGGGGGAATCTAATAGCAACAACTAGGATTGGTTGCTAATATGACTGATTGTGCCATTGGTGTCTGGACAACGAAAGCAAGTTATGAAAATCAATAGAACAGGAGAGAAATGCTGTTTAATGCAATGAGGAAGTCTTTATATAATATTTGCCTCCACGTTTCTATGGTTGTATTTTGGCTAATTTGATGCAGGGTAAGACATTCCTCATTATTTGAAGTAAAGTAAAATGTTCAGGTTTCAAACAATTATACTGCTTTAAGATCATATTGCAAAGTGGTGGGTGACGAGTTGATAGCCTGCCTACCGTTGACTATAGCCTATGTACTCAAATTAAGAGTTGAGATTGAGAAATATAAACAGTAGCACTTTTTTTATTCATGGCCATCAAAACTGTTTTTAACATGCAATTGCGTTTTAGAATTATTTGTTGCTCAATGACTAGGCTTATAAAAGCATGTTTAAATTCCAGTACCAGCTTTTTTTGCGTGTCTCTTCTCGCGTTGTCTGACTAGGCTCTGTATGCTGTGCATGTGATAAATATGATACATGACGACTAACGAAAATACACGCGCCAATTTAATTCCACTAAATTCTGCAAATTAACATAGCCCGATAAGCATGACCGGTCAAATGTATTTTCGGCAGCTAACCGATTAATGGTTAATCGTTAACATCCCTATAATGCAGTATCAGAGTTCTGGGAATAATCCTTAGAATAGAGCACCAGTGATCTTGTATCGGCCATTCTGCCTGACTCCCCATCTCTAACCTACCACCTTTCCATAGCACTCTTTCTTTCCTGCTCTCTTCCCCACATTCTCTCCTCTACTCTTACCCACCCTTCACATATCATTCGCTCTCTCTTGCCCGCTCCTCTTATTTTCTCTTTTCAACTCTCTCCCCCTCTACTCTGTTTCTGGTGCCCAGCCGTGGAGTTAGCTAAAGCACAGAGCTCAGGCAGGACAGCTGAAAACCTCCAGCGAGAAAAGGCGGGCCTGGTTTTTAAGAGGAGCTTCCGTTGGGGGTCCTGCAGGTGCGTTTCCTCCCAGCTGCAGAATGCTGAGCCCCCCCCGTGCCCTGGGCTGTAGCTCCCCTGGGAGCTTTGGAGCTTTTTAAAAACACTTAAAATAGTCTGAGTGGAATGATTTTGCCAGTAGGACCAGAGGCGGAGGTTGTAGCCTATTGTATGGTATAGAACGGCCTGCATTTGGTTCCTAATTAGGTCTTTGAGGCATTCATGGAAATGATTGTTACTGTATGTAATAGACTGGCTCATATGCTGAAGGCCACAGGGAAGTAGCTTGGCATTATGCAAATACTAAAATAAAATCGCTGCTGTGTTTAATTGTATTAATGCAATCTGTTGTGTTCCTCTTGAATTTTAATGCCATAGCTGGAATTTGCTAGATACCGCACCTCTCTGACATAGGTACGAGGGAGTCAAGTCTTCACCTTTCTCAGTCGTCAGTGGCGTGTCAAATATTGGAGACCAGTTTTAAAATGATTTGCTCCAAAAGAACTACTGCTAGAAAAAAACAGACCTATTAAATTAGAGCTGATCAGCCTTTCTATTTCTGACACTGTGACACAGGAAATGTACAAAAGGGTGCCCTTTCGTCAGTGGTTAAAGTGCAAAATCCCACGGCCTATGTATGCAGACAGGCTTCAGAATGTCAGTTACAGGTAGGAGTTGAGATGTGCAAGTCAATTCAATAATGTTTTGTGAGATATGGCATTGAAGTTGATATGGACTTAATCAGACATAATATGATTGACATTTGTCCTCCAGAGACAGAAATCCTCCAGAGACAAAATAAAAAATGCACTATAGAAAGTTAATTTATGTGTAGCTGAAAGTGACAGCTTAATTTGCACTTAATGAGTGTAGGTTTAGCAGGGCTCCAGACTAACTTTTTTCCCCTGGTGGCACTGGTGCCACTAACATTTTCAGTTGGTGGCACCAGCCCATGATTTGGTCGCACCAAAATTGTTGGGCAATAGAAAGGTTTTAGCAATCATCTTAAGTCATTCACAGTGCTACTGAGATGGTATTATTCAAGAAATGTGGTTTCATAACGTTTTCAAGCAGGGATGCATGATAAATATATTTTGTAGTGCAGCCTAACCAGTGATTGTCATACATTTTGGGGTTACAATTAGCCTGTTGATATATTTTACTCTAAAAATAGGGATCCAGAATTGCTCACATCTTTTGTGTGGCTACAAATAGGCTATCACTTGGGCTAATTCGCCATATGAGAAAGTGGAAACTCAAAATGCATTAGCTAGGTTAAGGAATATAATATGCTGCTAGTTAACCATGTAATTGGTTAATCTAACAGCACATTTAATAACTTTGTAGCATACCCAATGAGGTCTAGGCCTATGTAATCACTGCAAATGGCAGATGCGTGCTCTGCATATCTCAAAGCCATAGCCAACCAGATACTTTAGTTAAAAAACGGTGCTCAGACAGTCAATATTGAGAGTTGAGAAATAAATGTATAACCCTCCTCTCTACAACAGTAGTTGCCCAGGACCGACTTTGGGAAACCCTGCTTTAGGCTACTGTTTGACCAAGTCATGGTTTTAGCCACCCCAAAATAGAATGTTTTGAGTGAAGTAACCAGATAGAAGTTGCAGCTCGCGCCTATGTGACCAATTAAACATTTTACTTGACAATTCAAGTCAAAGGGTGGCAAAATGTGACCACCCTGGAGCCCTGTTCGTCGCTGAAGTCACCTAATCACTGCTCCACTGTTCCTCCCCTTGAACCACGTAACCAATTCTCATTTAATCCAACAAAATACTTTTTCTTGTTGGTCAAGGCAGAGTCCTCATTACCCTTACATATCATCTGTTAAATATTCCATATGATTCGGCTGGAGCTGCAAGAGAGTTAAGCCCAACATCTGCGACGATCTCAATATAACTAGGGCTCTATAAATACATGCAGGTCAAGCTGTGTAAATTCTCCTAGTGCACCCACATGTGGGCCCTGCTTGATTAGGAGTGCTCTGGTCCTCTCGGCCTTTCTCTCGCCCTCACATAGCCAACGCCATCTGTTATACTAGTGATCACAACCCTTCTACTCTGCATTGTACTTTCCAATGACACCGACATGGTGATACAAACGTCATGATGATCTTTCCTCAGACATTTCATTGTGATAGGATTGCCTTGTAAGCTTGAGGTTTTGGTATTGTGTGAGCTATACAGTCCATTTGGAAAGTATTCAGACCCTTTGACTTTTTCCACATTTTGTTACTTTACAGCCTTATTCTCAAATGGATTAAACCATTTTTACACCTCATCAATCTACACACACTACCCCATAATGACAAAGCAAAAACCGTTTTTTTATACATTTTTGCATATTTATTTTTTTACCTATTACATTTACGTAAGTATTCAGACCCTTTACTCAATACTTTGTTGAAGTACCTTTGGCAGCGTTTACAGTCTTCTTGGGTATGACGCTACAAGTCTGGCACACCTGTATTTGTGAGTTTCTCCCATTTTCTGCAGATCCTCTCAAGCTCTGTCAGGTCGGATGGGGAGTGTCGCTGCACAGCTATTTTCAGGTCTCTCCAGAGATGTTTGTTTGGGTTCAAGTCCGGGTTCTGGCTGGGCCCAAGGACCCAAAGCCTCTTCTGTGTTGTCCTGATGGAAGGGGAACCTTAACCCCAGTCTGAGGTCCTGAGTGCTCTGGAGCTGGTTTTCATCAAGGATCCCTCTGTACTTTGCTCTGTTCATCTTTCCCTCGATCCTGACTAGTCTCCCTGCCGCTGAAAAACATCCCCACAGCATGATGCTGCCGCCATCATGCTTCACTGTAGGGATGGTGCCAGGTTTCCTCCAGACCTGACGGTTGGCATTCAGGCCAAAGTGTTCAATCTTGGTTTCATCAGACCAGTGAAGAGAGTCCTTTAGGTGCTTTTTGGCAAACTTTAAGTGGGCTGTTGTGCCTTTTACTGAGGAGTGGCTTCCATCTGGCCACTCCACCATAAAGGCCTGATTGGTGGAGTGCTGCAGAGATGGTTGTACTTCTGGAAGGTTCTCCTATCTCCACAGACCAAGGCCCTTCTCCCCTGATTGCTCAATTTGGCCGGGAGGCCAGCTCTAGGAAGAGTCTTGGTGGTTCCAAACTTCTTCCATTTAAGAATGATGGAGGACACTGTGTTCTTGGGAACTTCAATGCTGCATAAATGTTTTGGTACTCCTCCCCAGATCTGTGCCTTGACACAGTTCTGTCTCGGATCTCTACAGACAATTTCTTTGACCTCATGGCTTGGTTTTTGCTCTGACATACACCGTCGACTCTGGGACCTTATATAGACAGGTGTGATCCTTTCCAAATCATGTCCAATCAATTGAATTTACCACAGGTGGACTCCAACGAAGTTGTAGAAACATCTCAAGGATGATCAATGGAAACAGGATGCACCTGAGCTCAATTTCGAGTCTCATAGCAAAGGGTCTGAAAACGTATGTAAATAAGGTATTTCTGTTTTTTATTTGTAATATATTTGCAAAAATGTCTAAACCTGTTTTCGCTTTGTCATTATTGGGTACTGTCTGTAGATTGATGAGGGAAATGTTTTTATTTAATCCATTTTAGAATAAGGCTGTAACGTAACAAAATTTGCAAAAAGGGAAGCACTCTGAATGCTTTCCGAATGCTCTGTTTATAGAATTTTCTTCTATTTATGTGTCCTTGACCCAATGGTGACCACAGATATCTATCCAAACATCATTGCTATGGGCTTTCCTGCAGAGCGACTCGAAGGAGTGTACAGAAACAATATAGACGAGGTTGTACGGTGAGTAACAGCCACCTCTGGTGAGGACTGTGTAATGAATTTGTGTCGAATGTGGTTTGTGTCCAACATTAGACAAAACAATCCAAGTTGATAAAGTATCCTGAGGTGTTTTGCGTTCTCATTAGATGCGTTATGTAACTCTACCTTTTACCTCGACAGGTTTCTTGACTCAAAACATAAAAAACATTATAAGATTTACAATCTGTAAGTATACTGCAAAACGCTTACACGCTAATATCAATGTTTTGTTTACAAATGAATTGCTCCTTCTTGACCACTGACTGAAGATACTTCCTGTTTCAGTTGTGCAGAACGACACTACGATGCTACCAAATTTAACTGCAGAGGTACGCCGTAACAAACAAAATGTTTTTAGAAACAGGTTGCTGAAAGGAAATGTACTCTTAATATTTCTCTCTCTCTCTCCACCCTCCAGTTGCACAATACCCCTTTGAAGACCACAACCCGCCTCAATTAGAGCTCATCAAGCCATTCTGTGAAGACCTCGACCAGTGGCTGAGCGAGGATGACAATCATGTGGCGGCCATCCACTGCAAGGCAGGGAAAGGCCGCACCGGGGTGATGATCTGCGCCTACCTCCTGCACCGTGACAAGTTCCAGGACGCCCAGGAGGCACTCGACTTCTACGGGGAAGTGCGGACAAGGGATAAGAAGGTCAGTGACAGTGACTTGCCATGGGTGGAGACTAGGGATGGGCGTTTACATTATTTCACTATTCAAATAATATCATGACATTTATCCGGATAGTGCCCTATCAGAATGACGCAAATGCACATCAGATATCCGAAAAGTGGCCTATCAGAATGACAAATGCACATCGGATATCCGGATAGTGACGCTAGTACTCGGTGTGAGAATTTTTATAAATGCAGACTAGGCCTAGATCTTCAGTGTTTTGTCATAGACCTGCTATGACTCTTATCCAGAGCGATTTACGGTAGTGAGTGCATACGTTTTCATACTTTTTTGTACTGGTCCCCCGTATGAATCGAACCAACAACCCTGGCAATGAAAGCGCCATGCTCTACCAACTGAGCTACACAGGATTTCCCAGACATATTTTCACAATCTGTATATCCTATTCTTTGCGGTAATGAATACATGGAGTTAATTCCCTAGCATTGACTGTTTTGGTTGTCTTCCGTTTTCAGGGAGTGACGATCCCAAGCCAACGGCGCTATGTGTACTACTATAGCCACCTGCTGAAGAACAAGCTGGACTACAAGCCAGTGGCTCTGCTCTTTCACAAAATGGTGTTTGAGACGCTACCAATGTTCAGCGGAGGCACCTGCAGTGAGTCACTCATGTTTAACTTGACCTCCGAATCAGGGCGTAGGCATGTAGCTCTTTAAAATGGATTGGCAGGCACTGAGTGTGCATACGGCCACCCACTGTAGTAGAGAATGGTGCAGGTCAACTTGTGTGGTGAGAGCATGGAGTCATATTATGTACTTTACATTGAAGCCAACCAAGCTCTTGAGCTGTTGCTTGTACTGTTTAAGAAAGATGGCTAGATATTGATGAGAAAGAGAACATGGATGACGTGTTTTTCTCTGCGGTTCAGAGGAGGAATTTAGTACTCTAAATAACGAGTCCCTTACAAATATCATATTTAATGTTTTTTTTCTTAATACTTGCTCTTGAAAAACAACTGCATTTATTATTGTTGTTCAGGGATTTTCTGAAAGACATGAAAAAATGAAAGTCTGCACAGTGTTTGTTCCTTTGACTCCTAGCTCAAGTAGACATTTTCTCCACTAATCTTTCATAAATGTGATCTAGTCTGTCTTTCATATAATATCATGTGAATTACTATGCATATACATCTACTGCATGCCATTTGCTTGGCTAAACTTTTCTGTGAAACAATGATTTGAATATGATTTGAATAATTTCCATTTTGGTTGCATTATGAAAATGAGCCAGTAATGCGGTTTTCTGGTTTAATGTGCCTGAGTCACAGATAATCTTTCTTGTTGGTGTTTTCTCAATCTGTCACTGTTGCACAAAATGCACCTTTTTCCTCCTTGAATTCTCTGTGATGCTCTAACCTATCTGGATGTGCTCAACTGCTCTGCACTCACCCTTCTCTTTCGCTCTTAACATTCCCTAGAGAGGGCCCTATTCTGAGTTTGACGTTCTCTTTTTACAAAGACCTAGATGGAAAACATAATGTTGCTTGTTCGCACTCAATCAAAAGTCTTGGCTAAATGCTGAGGTGTATTTTAGTGACCCCCCCCCCCCCCCCCCCCGCTTATAATGTCTTATTTGCTATCTGTTAGTCAACATCTGTCATTACTTGTTTCCCTAAGACTAAATAAACCCTTTCTCACCACAATCATCACACATAACATAGCCGGCCAGCACTGCTATCATCCTCTCCTACCACTTACTGTTTTGGCCCTCCGTTCTATTTATTTTAAACTCGCCATTTCACATCATTTCTCTTATTGAATTAAACTCTGTCATTATCCATTTTTGCCTCAGTCGTTCGACATGAACCTTTTCTGCCCAAATTCTCAAAAGCATTTGCCGTCTAGTTGGCACGCTACGGTGTTGTGCCCTAAAGTTTAGGCTTAGACTATGCACTAATGCTAGATAAGACTAATGAAAGAAAAGGCTATAGATAAGAATTATACTTTCTCTTTATTCACCCACCTGCCCTTCTTCCACAAAATATTTAATGACCCTAAACCCGCACATCACTATTGTATTGGGTGAGAAGCTCATTTGGAGAGAACTTGACTTTTGGACTAGCATATAAGACTAGCTAGCATATAAGACGGTTCTCATTGGTGAATACATTCATTGCACATTGTTAAGAATTAAATAAGCTAGATGCAGCTTTCTGCCATTTTTAATGGTCAATTGAGATGTTCTTGGAATATCTAGTCTGAAGTTCCCCAGTTTTTTTCCCCCTGTGAATAATTAATGTATTGCACCATGTATTCCAAGGCTTGTTGACTAGATTGATGTTGATATCTCCATTTGAAAACATTGTTTTTAGATGTGTGGCTGTGTATGTACATAATTGATATCCTAGCATATACTGTATCTGTACCGTTAGAAGTGTTCCTGCTGTGTTCTGAAGGCCCAGCCTGCCAGCCCAGCCAGGCTGTGCGTTAATCTCCTTCTCTCTCTCTAAGGGGACAGTACCGTTAAAAACAGGAGCGAGCCGATCCCTCAGGGCTTCAAGAAAGGGAATTGGCATTGGGGTAAATGAGCCTTTCTTCCGCTTTGATGTACTTCTTTCATATACTGTTAATTTGGCCCCAGTTCCAAGAAGATCTAGAAAGGTAGAACTTATTCTAGTGAAGGCTAGAAGAAGGAGTTGTAGTGTGGAGGCATACAAAGACCAACCAACACACCCCCCTTATGAAGAAGTTTCAAACTCTCACAAATGTAATGCTATTGTTATTGACGGAAGAGCGACAGTCATCAGAATGGGGTCCCATGTCTTTGGTTCTGGTTCTTTTTGGGTGCTATTTGTGGTCTGGTTCTTTCCCCC
This sequence comes from Thymallus thymallus, assembly GCA_023634145.1. Lineage (NCBI taxonomy): Eukaryota > Metazoa > Chordata > Actinopteri > Salmoniformes > Salmonidae > Thymallus > Thymallus thymallus. The sequence continues at coordinate 16,829,451 of CM042389.1, read as the reverse complement.
TCCTCCTATATTGTAAAACAGAGTTTTAGAGAACTCACAACTAGGGCTTGCTTTTGTAACTGTCCAACTGTCCTTCAAGGTGGACATGGCAGCAACTCCAAGACTATTAAGACTTGTATCCTATCTTGTCTGGTTCTCTCTACCCCCATAATCCTTCGTTGCCACCTGTCTGTCTGTCAAACACTCACCCCTTTAGATCCTCAGTTTGTGGTGTATCAACTTAAAGTCAAGATCCACACGTCCAACCCGGCTCACACGCGGAGGGAAGAAAAGCACATGCTATTTGAGTTTCCCCAACCGCTGCCCGTCTGTGGAGACGTCAAAGTGGAGTTCTTTCACAAGCAAAACAAAATGATGAAGAAGGTTGGTTAGTTCCGCCCGTCACATAAGTGTCTAGTTTCCCCCTGGGTTTCAGCTGTTATGGGGTTTTCAATTGCTGCCCCATTGTAGTTAATGTCATCATTGCAGTGTTTACCTGGTATTTTATCATAAAGGGTGTTTTATGTGCGTTTAGTATGATAATAGTATCATACATGATAGTCCTAATGATCGCCTCTCTGAAGTTATAATTGGCTAGCTTACCTGGAAATTATTGAATTATGTTACTATTAATGTACTGTAAATGTTTAGTTTTTCTAAGCTGGCATTAGCGTGGTGACTATAACCACAATGATCGTCAGACTCCATTACAGTTATTCAGTACCTCTCCCTCTCCACTATCCAGGATAAGATGTTCCATTTCTGGGTTAACACCTTCTTCATCCCCGGGCCACCGGAGGAGAGCATGGAGAAGGTGGAGAATGGGTCGGTGGTGGTTGTGAACGATGTGGACGGAGTCCAGAACCAGCCCACGATTGGCACCCCTCCCCAGGCCCCGCAGAGTGCCGAACGCAGGGACAGCGACAGGGACTACCTCATCCTCGCGCTTACCAAGAATGACCTGGACAAGGCCAACAAAGACAAAGCTAACCGCTACTTCTCACCTAATTTCAAGGTTAGCCTTTTAAACTAATGGATAAATTATATGAGGAAGGTACTACAAATCTGTTGTGTAAATCTGCCATATTAGAATCCTGATGAAATTGTAACATTGGTTTTCAATGACAGCAGTTTAACGTTGAATTCTATTGTTTGACAATGTTCCCTGTTCTGATATTATGGTTTCCCCTTTCTCTCTCTCTCTCTCGCTCTCGCTCTCGCTCTCTCTCTCTCTCACTTGCTCATTTAGGTGAAGTTGTATTTCACTAAAACCGTGGAAGATTCTTCGAATTCTGAGGCGAGCACTTCGACATCCGTCACTCCGGACGTTAGCGACAACGAGCCCGACCATTATCGATATTCTGACACCACTGACTCTGATCCGGAAAACGAACCTTTTGATGAGGAGCAGCACACGCAGATCACAAAAGTGTGAACTTTTTGGGGGGTTTTGTTTTTAACAGGAACATGAAGAAAAAAATGAGCAAACTTGAATATGAACTCAAAAAAAGTACCTTTGTTCCCCTGCCTCCCCCAAAACGGCAGCAGAGCATCATGTCAAATGCCAATTTTAGAAAAAAATAATAATATTCTGACCAATATATTGTTTTTAGGATTACTTTCTTTGCCACCGCCGTGTACCATGCGCGAGGTATTGACGTTGTTGGGGGAAGGTGCTGTAGCTGTAATGTTTATATATATATAAATATATATATATACACACATACATATGTAAACAAACTTTTTTGTGTCATAGACAATGGAAAAGAGTAACAATCAGGAGGGCTAGGCTGCTCCTTCTCCTGTCGAAACCAAGGCCAGTGCTGCAGTCACTTTGTTTATCTTCCCGTCTTCTCTCTCTCCCTCCTCTTCTCTTCTTCCCCCTCCACCACACCTCTTCCCTCATCCTCCTTTACTGTGAATGCTTCTCGTGCTCTTTGCAAGCTGTCTCACACGATGATGACTTTTGACCTTTGTGCAGTGGAAGCTGCATGCAGGCAGTGGGTTGGGGGCGGGGTTGGGTTATGAGTCTGTGATGTCTAAAGCGTTGCCATTCCTTTCCGTACTGTTTAAATTATGCAGAACAAGACATCCCATGTAATTGTCCGTTTTTTTTTTTAAATCCTAAAATAAAATAAAAAATATAATACACGAAACAGCAGGGAGACAAGTGTTGCAATGCCAACACTTTATATACATTCAAAGGACCGTGGCGGTGTGCATGTATTGGAATTTAGCGCCCATCCCTAATAAATGTATGCAATGTCATTTTTTCTTAGACACAAGCTTTGCAATGTATTTTAAGCTATCAGGGTTACCCTGTGGATCATTTGTCATAAAGGACTTCCTGGTGTCTTTGGAGTCAATTGCATCATAGGGGGGATTATATAAAAGCAACATGCATCATTTTCAAAGATTTTACAGAGTTACAGTTCATATAAGGAAATCCGTCAATTTAAATAAATTAATTAGGCCCTAATCTATGGATTTCACATGACTGGGAATACAGATACTGTATGCATCTGTTAGTCACAGATACCTTAAATAAAAAAATGTAGAGGCGTGGATCAGAAAACCAGTCAGTATCTGGTGTGACCACCATTTGCCTCCTGCAGCATGACACATCTCCTTTGCATAGAGTTGGTCAGGCTGTTGATTGTGGCCTGTGGAATGTTGTCCCACTCCTCTTCAAGACTGTGCGAAGTTGCTGGATATTGGCGGGAACTGGAACACGCTATCGTACACGTTGATCCAGAGCATCCCAAAGGGTGACATCTCTAGTGAGTATGCAGGCCATGGAAGAACTGGGACATTTTCAGCTTCTAGGAATTGTGTACAGATCCTTGCGACATGGGGCAGGCATTATCATGCTGAAACGAGGTTATGGCGGCGGATGAATTGTTTAACAATGGGCCTCAGGACGTTAGGGTATCTCAAATTACCATTGATAAAATGCAATTGTGTTCGTTGTCCGTAGTTACTGCCCATAAGATAACCCTACCTCCACCATGGGGCACTTCACAACGTTGACATCAGCAACTGCTCATCCACACAACGCCATACACGTGGTCTGCGGTTGTGAGGCCATTTGGACGTACTACCAAATTCTCTAAAATGACGTTGAAGGTGTAGAGAGATTAACATGACATTTCTGGCAACAGCTCTGGTGGATTTTCCTGCAGTCAGCATGCCAGTTGCATGCTCCCTCAACTTGAGACATCTGTGGCAATGTGTTGTGTGACCTTAAAGTGACCTTTTATTGTCCACAGCACAAGGTGCACTTGTGTAATGATCATGCTGTTTAATCAGCTTCTTGATATGCCACATCTGTCAGGTAGATAGATGCTCACTAACAGAGATTTAAACAAATTTGTGCACAGAATTTGAAAGAAATACACTTTTTGTAACATTTCTGGGATCTTTTATTTCAGCTTATGAAACCAACACTTTACATGTTACGTTTATATTTTTGTTCAGTGTATTCCCACACTGAGGTTAGATATTATGAAGATTGTTGGATATTATGAAAGTTGTAATGCCTTTTAGTGTAAGTGCTGTTTGAAAAAAAATGTCTGAAATTTTAGCTACTTTTGGTGGGATGGAGATTTTTCCTGCCTGGTTACATCACCAGGCGATACGTTAGTTAATAGATCAGAAAGAGTTCCAAACCACTGCCAATAAAACTTATTTTTCAGTTTGCCCCTACCCACTCAGACCATTCCCAGACAGTCTTAGCAAAAATCTTGCTTGAGAAATTGCTCTTTGCTAAAAAGCTGTTTTTGTTTCTTTTTTACCATTTTAATAAAACAATCATAGTAAGGTACTTAATTGTTACACATACATGATTTGATATTGAGATAAAAATGGCTGCATTGGACCTTTAAAGGCAATGTGCCTGCATTCCTAGAGACCACATTCATGGCAAATGCTGCTTATGTTGGCTAAATCAGAAAATACCGTTATATGTCAATCGTGCTGTAAGGCAGATATAACGCGAATCAGAGTGAATCCCAGCACTAGCCTGAACTGCATCTATCCATTACCACAACTAGATCAAAAACCCAGACACCAGTTGATTTCATACCCAGCTATCAGTATAATGCCAGTGGGCTGTCGGTCTGTCCAGATCTTCTCCATCCCAGCAGCTGAACGATAGCCAACTACGCATTACTTCCTGATAATTGAGATGCAGCCCTAAAGAGAGAGAGAGAGAGCTGCCTGGGTAAAGCAGCTTGCTGTGCTCCCCACACTTCGATGGCTCCCCAAATGAAAGAGTAACAGGATTAAGTACCATGTCACTGTGATATCAGGACCTGGCTAAAGCAAGGCCCCGGGTCCTCTGATAATAAAATAGAATATAAATAAAGTATTAAAAAAAGTGTTCCCACCCCAGGGACAGTCAGTCACATAATCTCCCCCTCTGCTCTATTAAGAGTCGTTCCCCCGGTCTCATGTTGATGGACATCAAAGACTCAGCTCGCAAGTGAATGAGTCTGGCAGCAGTTGGTGGGGCATTACTGTAATTGGCTAGAAAGAGAGTCCCTGGTATGTTGGATTAATAATGAATGTGCTGGGTTGGGAGAGACAAGCAGAGAGATGCCTCAGCACTCTATGGACAAATAAAGACAAGCTAAATACACAGGCCTCTGAAAGAATCCAGCTCGAGCTGGCAACCCACATGTTGTTTTTAATTAGGCCTTCATCACAGTGAGATACAGATAAATAAATACATATGCAGCTTGATGGTATAGTCAACAGTGATACCCCAAGAGAAAGACTTCCCCTAATTCTGTATACTGGGTTTTTCATGGTATTTCTTTAACGTTATATCTCTCTGGCTTCACCATCTTACATTCACAGCACTGTATCGCTAAAAGAATGGGAGGGGTAGAGCTTACATCAAATATATAGATTTAAACACTATTATGATCAAATCGGGGTCAATTTGGCCTATAAATGCTGAGATAAGCCCAAGCTGGCAACCCTTTTTCCCCTCCCATCTGCTGGGAGCAGTTGCAAAGTATGGCTCAGCACAGCAGGACCTGGCAACCCTCCCCCAGTTCTCTCTGCCTGGCTGCACAGCTGTGTTGCGTTTGGATTAGGCCAAGAATAAAACAGGAAGTCGAAATTAAACAAAAGCTTAAAAAAACACAGGCGCTGTAAATTACCAAAGATTTAGCGGCACGACTCTGACAGCCTGTGGAAAAAGAACACACACACTACACCTACACACACTTACAGTATCATATTGAAAACACACATAAACCCTCAATCATTCTGCGAGCACAGTTATTCACACACACATTTAGTCTAACACATTTCACGACCCTCTATGCACACACAGACACATAAGAATATTGCCTATTGCTCACACCGACACATATGGTCCATACACAGTTTTTTTTCTCCATTTGGTAGTTTATTGTAGTAGCTGATGAGGGGCATTGCAGCCAAAGAGATCCTCAAAATAATAAATGGCAGAAACATCTGTGGAATATCACTCTCCTCTCCTTGAGTGTTTTTCCTAAAGAGAGGCTTCAAATAAAATACTTAAAAATGTTAATGCAAAATTGGCCATTTAGCTGCTTCACTGACTTGTCATACGATGAATGAATGACGAGAGAAAAGGTGAGAGATAAATTATGTTATAAAGATTGAGCTTTTCTGTAATAGACCTGACTTCCATAAAAATATGAAATCATTTCTGGGTAATAAATTAATTTCCTTACTCTGATTTTTTAACATTTTAAAACAAACAAAAATAGCTTAGAAAATAATTTCTCAAGCAAGAGTTTTGTAGGACTGTCTAGGAGTGGGGAGGGGAAAACTGAAATCTAGCTGTTATTGGCAGAGAGGTTTGGAACTCTCTTTCTTAAAAGGGCTCCCGAGTGGCACAGCAGTCTAACGCTCTGCATCTCAGTGCAAGAGGCGTCACTACAGTACCTGGTTCAAATCCAGGCTGTATCACCTACAGCTGTGATTGGTAGTCCCGTAGGGCGTCGCACAATTGGCCCAAGCGTCGTCCAGGGTAGGCCGTCATTGTAAATAAGAATCCCACCAAAACAGGCTGAAATTTCAAGTGGCATTTTTAAACAGCTCATACGCTAAAAGGGCTTTATCATAATTTTCACAGTATTATTCCAACCTTATAGTGTGGCAATGAGTATAAAACACAGGACAATGTTGGACTGCACTGGGCCTTAAAGAGTTGACAGTGTGAGCTGACACAAGAAGGAGTGTGCATGTATTAGACTACAACATACCGCATTAGGAAAGACAGGCCAGGGGTTTAATTATAAAAGGTCACAAATTGGCATTAGAACTGACACGGTCGCCAGGTGTATGGGGTTTCCTTCGATACATTTGTGCGGCTGGCTTCCGGGTTACTTGAGCATTGTGTCAAGAAGCAGTGCGGCTTGGCGGAGTCGTGTTTCAGAGAACGCACGGCTCTCGACCTTCTCTTCTCTGTACGGGAGTTGCTGCGATGGGACAAGACTATCTGGATATCACGAAAAAGGGGTAAACAAAAAAGGTGATGTTTCCCGTTCCCAGCCTACCCCCCATCCTTCCATTAATGTATTGTATAGACCATAGGCCCAATGCTTTTTTTCTGACGCTGATTCAACATTTTGTGAATTTAGCCAATTAATGTCTGTGTTACTGTCATTCTTAGTCTTTGTGTGTGTGTTTATGTGTTTCAATATAGTCGTATGCATGTGACAATCACATGGAAATAGTTACCGCTGTCAACACCACTAACCACCTCCCCAACACTCACCACACACTAGCGCATGGCCACCCATTCCCCAAAATGTATTCTAGGAAGAGTGTCTAGGGTCCATTGCATAGGATATTCAAAGGCATGCATAGTCACCAGCACACACTGTGCTGTACACATGCACATGTCCATAAACAGTATACAATTACAGTATCAATCGTTCACACACAAATAGTGTCCATATTCACAGAACACGCCACACGGGAACTTGCATTATGTTGTGCTTGGCTCAGGAGTGTAGTGGTGTTGGCCTCGGAATAAAGACACCACATTTATCAGTCTTTACTGTCATATGTCCCTTTCTACCTGACTTTAACTCTGAAGTCAGAGCCGGTGGAATCCTCCCACTTTCTTCTCCTTCTTCCTGTTCTCTCCCACTTTCTTCTCTGTTATCATTTATTCATGTTTATTTGAAATAATGTTCTATTCATGTTTGTTTCTTTGAAAAGTGTTTC